>CM035848.1:139765197-142165197 GCA_020510985.1 Pholidichthys leucotaenia
TTATTTATTTAGCGAATGCAAAGTCCTTAAGCCAAGCAGTTGCCTCCTGGTTTGCTGTATGGAGGGTGTGTAATCCTCCTTCCAGTCTTTGGAGCGGGCAAGCCCCTATGATGTGTTCCATAGTTTGCTCCTCTCCACATGCGCACAGTGGGCTAGGGCTACTGCCCCATCTGTGAAGGCTGGCCAAGCAGGGGCCATGTCCAGTCCTGAAGCGATTGAGTGTAGACCACTGTCTCCTTGGGAGGTTGGTGCCCGGGACCTGTTGGTTGGGGTTTATCACCAGCTGTTTGTTTGGGACCTCCTTGGTCTCCCATTCCTCTTGCCAAGCTGTTTGGATGGTAAAGTCAGCTGGGGGAGGGTTTTTCCAAATCGGCCGTCTGGATGAAAGTTGTGCAGTGGGTGGGGTGTAGATATCTGCATGGATTGGTAAGTGAGGAAAATCTTTAACTTTTTGGAGCATCCTTTGAGTTAATGCTGCTCGCCGGATGTGTGGAGGGGCTATGTTTGACAGTACAGAGAGCCAGGGGAGTGGTGTTTGAGCGGATTGTTCCAGTTATAGTTCTCATGGTTGAGTTGAGCTGGGTGTCTACATGGTGTGTGTAAGATGACCTGGACCAGACAGGGCACAATATTCTGCTACAGAGTATGAAAGGGCCAGTGCTGAGGTGCGCAGGGTGGAGACTGCCGCCCCCCATTTTGCACCGGGGGGGGGGGCAGTGGGGCAATGGATCAGCGTTCTCGTCGCGCCCTCCACCAGTACCCGGGCTCGCCTGTGGAAGCTAATGATCCTACCAGCAGACTAAATTCGAAGAGACGACGCCTCTGTGCCAAGTCAAAGAAGAATCCTAGTCACAGTCCTAAAGCCGAAAGAAGCAGTGGTAAGAGTGAGAGAGTGAGTTACAGAGCAATGCAGCTTTTATACCCAACTACAGACAATACATGAAAGGCATGGGACATTTACATCACAGTAAGAGCAGGAAGCATGAACACAATGCATGAATGGCACATCAACATCACAGTACTGAGCAGGAAAAAGCCAGACGAAGCGAGGCTGCCTGTTGACACCAATACTCACATTTCACTGTTATGTTAATCGCTCCAGATGCGTGCTCTGATTGTCCCAGTCTGCTGTGGGGGTTATCCACACTACTCCCCCCCAGAGGGCTCAGCAGGCAGCTGAGGCCTCGATAGTCCGGCTTTGGCAGCGAGCAGGGAAAGCTCTGTGCAGGCGGAGGTGGAGGGGGTGGGGTGGGGGTAGCAAGTGCCGGCCCGGGACGGGGAAATGTCTGGGCCGCGCAAAAATTGCCTGTGGATCCGCGATGTTGAGGGGTTGTCCCGTTGAACGTGTGGGGGTCCACAGCAGCTGTACGAAGAAAAATTAGTCACTGACTCCTCTCGCGGTTAAGTCTTGCGAGGATTAACAGCGGTCATGAAGAAAAACAGGAGCGGCAAGGCTGCGTAGCGGCTGTAAGAGAAAAACAAAAGCAGAGGGACTTGGCGTGTTGACTTTAGGTGCGGGCGCAGCCCTAAAGCCCTCGGGGACCGCAGACTGCTGAATTCCCTTTGTGCGCCGTGGCTAAGACCATTAGAAAATCCTGTGAGCGAGCTGCGTGTGTGCCTCAGGTGTACGAGCAGCCCTGGAGGTTCTGTGTGCAGCGGCAAAGGACGATGGCGGTCTGTGGAGCCGTTATTGTCCCGTGCATGGTGCACCGTCCTCGTAACCCCCCGGTGCATGTGCAGGGGTTCCGTGCGTGGGTGGGCCCACTGGAGAGGCGAGTCAGGGTCAGGGAGCTTGCTGGAGATCAGCGTAGTCGGCGCCGATAATCATCCCTGTTCAGTGTGTTGCTGTAGATTGGTCATGGTGCGTTCAGGTCCACGCGCTGCGTTCTCCGTCGGCCCTGGAGGTCGCCGTCGTGGAGAGAGAACGAGGTGCGTGCGCTCTCGTGTGGAGTAGCTGTGAGAGCGGCCGGGTCCCAGCGTGGATGTGCAGATCTCAGGCGTGCAGATCTCACCATGAAGCTTTCTGCAGCTTTCACGGTCGTGGGTGATCTCTGGAGAGTTTCGCCTGGTAACTCTGCGTCGAGGTCTCCCTGTAGCAGAAGGGAGGGCAGATCCTTTGCGTCAGGCTGCTGCGTTCGCTTGTCGTCGGAGAATCACCGCCGGGTGCTGCGTTCGTTGTCATCGGGTCACCAGTGTAGCTGTCCAGACCAGAAGGTTGCGTCGCACAAAGCGTGTGCTTTCTTCGGGGTCACCAGCGTGGCTGTCCAGACCAGAAGGTTGCGTTGCACAAAGCGTGTGCATTTTCGGGGTCACCAATGTGGCGGTAAAGAGTTATAAGCAGCGAACTGAGGGTTTTAAGTAGGTTTATTAAATCATACCACCATCATAGGAACTCGCTCCAGCCCTTGTGCAGGCAGGCTGGAGCGGGTCCTCAGGCTCTCAGCAGCAGTAGTCAGAAGCAGTGGTAAGAGTGAGAGAGTGAGCTACAGAGCAATGCAGCTTTTATACCCAACTACAGACAATACATGAAAGGCATGGGACATTTACATCACAGTAAGAGCAGGAAGCATGAACACAATGCATGAATGGCACATCAACATCACAGTACTGAGCAGGAAAAAGCCAGACGAAGCGAGGCTGCCTGTTGACACCAATACACACATTTCACTGTTATGTTAATTGCTCCAGATGCGCGCTCTGATTGTCCCAGTCTGTTGTGGGGGTTATCCACAGGCTCCCTCCTCCGTGCAGTACCACGGTAACCATAGACAGGTACTGATACTATGTTGGATAATCTATATTTCCTAAATAAAATATTAATACAAATATATTTTATTACCATCAGTTTATCTAAACAACAACCAACATCAGTTTAGTTTGTTAATAACGTTCGCAACAATAGTTTACTTTACTCGTATTTGAGGCGCAATGGCTTATGGGTAATGTTTTTGTCAACTTCCGGTGAAGTGATGTACTGTTGTTCACTTCTTCCCTGCACAATTCTCAGTTCCCTTTGAACTGAAGACCGTTCGCTACCTTCGATTTGGAATCTCAAATCTGCACAGGCGGGTACCCTGTGCAGTCCACTTTGGAGGATACTCTTGGGCGATCGGAACGCAGCTAACAATCTCACGCAGCTGCAGCGGAACAGTAGCAAAGTGACGCGCCAAACTGCGCATGGGCAGTAGAAGGCGACTCGACTCGGTGCAGACACACCAACAGCAGACATGGCAGACGAGAAACCTAAGGTAAGAAATAAGTGTTTTATTTGTTAAAATGTTATTACCATTTTGTAAGTTGATTTTTCTTTGTCAGAAGTAGCCGTTATGATCAGATTGTTAGGGGTTATTAAAATCCAGTACTTCCACGTAAACCGGAGCTAACCGGTTTGTTAGCAAGCTGGTGGGTGAAATTAGTATAATAAGCTAGGGTGGTTAACTTGCTTCTGTTTCCCGGCAATGTTGAAAAACAATCTAATAATAGTAGTGGTGCGTCTGTAGTTCGCAGTAAATAAACCATCGTTTGTCCCGTTTTTCCAAAATAAGTTTACAGTAAACATTCAGCGATAGCGGTGTTCAGCAATAAAGGCCCCCAATGAAATGCCGATGCAAAAACCGTTTCTCGTGAACGATCCTTGTAATGTTGATCAGTTATGTACAGACATATACGACGAACATTGCCTAGGGGAGATGTTATTTGTTTGTGGTGGTTACGGTCTTTCTTGCCATTGTTAATTGACTTGTTTCATGCTAATGCTAACTTTGCAATGTTGTGCCCCCTTATGTTGCGGCGGGATCTGGTAAAGTGGACACCTGAACAAGTGAGCACCCCAGGATCCAATCTGTACATGTACAAGTACATATTCAATCCAGTGATTTATAAAGTGATTCATAATTTCCTAAAGCCACATTCACAACATTATAATCCCACATACCTATTCTGTAGATTGTCATCTGGGGGCAGCCAGCCATGACGAGCAGCAGCGGTAGAGAAAAGTCTTTTGAACGCAGAAAAGGAGCTAAAGCCTCCGGGTCTGCTTAGTTGTTTAATGTGTGTGTGTGTGTGTGTGTGTGTGTAAACAGATATTCTTTTACACTTCTTGGTGACCGGGAAAGCCTTTCCAACAGTTTTACACAAGTTCTTGTTGTTCTTCTCCGTGTTTAAAAGTCAATCTTGTTGTCCTCCTTCTTCGTGCTTAATTTTGCTGTTGCAGTGTCGGACTACTGCCGTTTGCTGGCAGGAGAATGGCATATTCAAGAATGACTTGTCCGAGTCATCTGGCTGAAACTCTCTGACCATCAGCTTTTTCATCAGCAGCTGCAGGGCGGAACACATCATCACTTACCTTGGTCTTCACCTCAGCCACAATCTTCACTGCTTTTTGCTGCTCTGGCTCAGCTGGGTGAAAGTGAGGATGCAGACCTGCAATAAAGTTCATACCAGTCTGTATGACTGTTGCTCTGTATATTTATTTTATTGTGCCGCACAGTGCAGCACCAATTGGTTTTCTCTGGCTGGGCAAGGTGATTTACTTTCATACTATAAGAATATCCATGGTTGTCCACCAAAAGTGGTTTGCCCCTTAAAGGTGCAGCTGGAACAATCTCATACAGTGGGGCAAAAAAGTATTTAGTCAGCCACCAATTGTGCAAGTTCTCCCACTTAAAAGATGAGAGAGGTCTCCAATTTTCATCATAGGTATACCTCAACTATGAGAGACAATATGAGAAAAAAAATCCAGAAAATCACATTGAAGGATTTTTAATGAATTAATTGGTAAACTCCTTGGTAAAATAAGTATTTGGTCACCTACAAACAAGCAAGATTTCTGGCTCTCACAGACCTGTAACTTCTTCTTTAAGAGGCTCCTCTGTCCTCCACTTGTTACCTGTATTAATGGCAACTGTTTGAAACTCATTATCAGAATAAAAGACACCTGTCCACAACCTCAAACAGTCAGACTCCAAACTCCACTATGGCCAAGACCAAAGAGCTGTCAAAGGACACCAGAAACAAAATTGTAGACGTGCACCAGGCTGGGAAGACTGAATCTGCAATAGGTAAGCAGCTTGGTGTGAAGAAATCAACTGTGGGAGCAATTATTAGAAAATGGAAGACGGACAAGACCACTGATAATCTCCCTCGATCTGGGGCTCCATGCAAGATCTCACCCCGTGGGGTCAAAATGATCACGAGAACGGTGAGCAAAAATCCCAGAACCACATGGGGGGACCTAGTGAATGACCTGCAGAGAACTGGGACCAAAGTAACAAAGGCTACATCAGTAACACACTACGCCGCCAGGGACTCAAATCCTGCAGTGCCAGACGTGTCCCCCTGCTTAAGCCAGTACATGTCCAGGCCCGTCTGAAGTTTGCTAGAGAGCATTTGGATGATCCAGAAGAGGACTGGGAGAATGTCATATGGTCAGATGAAACCAAAATAGAACTTTTTGGTAAAAGACCTCCACTGCAACATTGCGTGGAGGTCGGGGGCAGTGCCTTTGGCATGGCAAACCGGGGGTGGTGGTTCCTCTCTTCAAAAAAGGGGACCGGAGGGTGTGCTCCAACTTTAGAGGGATCACACTCCTCAGCCTCCCTGGGAAGGTCTATGCCAAGGTACTGGAGAGGAGAGTCCGGCCGTTGGTCGAACCTCGGATTCAAGAGGAGCAATGTGGTTTTCGTCCTGGCCGTGGCACATTGGACCAGCTCTTTACCCTCTCAAGAATTCTTGAGGGTTCGTGGGAGTTTGCCCAACCAGTTTACATGTGTTTTGTGGACTTGGAGAAGGCATTTGACCGCGTCCCTCGTGGATTTTTGTGGGGGGTGCTTCGGGAGTATGGGGTATCGGGCTTATTGTTACGAGCTATTCGGCCTCTGTACGATCGTTGTGAGTTTGGTTCGTATTGCCAACACTCAGTCGGAGTCATTCCCAGTGAGAGTTGGACTCCGCCAGGGCTGCCCTTTGTCACCGGTCCTGTTCATAATTTTTAGGGACAGGATTTCTAGGCGCAGCCAGGGAATGGAGGATGTCATGCTTGGTGACCACAGACTCTCATCTCTGTTGTTTGCAGATGATGTTGTCCTGTTGGCTTCATCCAGCAATGACCTATAGCTCTTGCTGGGATGGTTTGCTGCTGAGTGTGAAGCAGCTGGGATGAGAATCAGCACCTCCAAGTCCGAGGTGGATTGTCCTCTCCGGGTTGGGGACAGGCTCCTGCCCCAAGTGGAGGAGTTTAAGTATCTTGGGGTCTTGTTCACGAGTGAGGGGAAAATGGAGCGAGAGATCGACAGACGGATTGGAGCAGCATCTGCAGTGATGTGGACGTTGTACCGGTCTGTTGTGGTGAAGAGGGAGCTTAGTTCTAAGGCAAAGCTGTCGATTTACCAATCAGTCTACATTCCTACTCTCACCTATGGTCACGAGCTTTGGGTAATGACCGAAAGAACGAGATCGCGGATACAAGCGGCTGAAATGAGCTTTCTCCGTAGGATTGCTGGACTCACCCTCAGAGATAGGGTGAGGAGCTCAGTCATCCGGGAGAGGCTCAGAGTAGAACCGCTGCTCCTCCACATTGAAAGGAGTCAGTTGAGGTGGTATGGGCATCTGATTAGGATGCCTCCTGGACGCCTCCCACTTGAGGTGTTTCAGGCATGTCCCACTGGGAGGAGACCCCGGGGCAGACCCAGGACTCGGTGGAGAGACTGTCTCCCAGCTGGTCTGGGAACGCCTTGGTATCCCCTCTGAAGAGCTGGAGCAGGTGGCTGGGGAGAGGAAAGTCTGGGCTTCTCTGCTTGAACTGCTGCCTCCGCGACCCGGACCTCCGGAAAAGCGGTAGAAGATGGATGGATGGATGGTAAAAACTCAACTTGTTGTGTTTGGAGGAGAAAGAACACCATACCTACTGTGAAGCATGGGGGTGGAACCATCATACTTTGGGGCTGTTTTTCTGCAAAGGGACCAGGACGACTGATCTGTGTAAAGGAAAGAATGAATGGGGCCATGTATCGTGAGATTTTGAGTGAAAACCTCCTTCCATCAGCAAGGGCATTTAAGATGAAATGTGGCTGGGTCTTTCAGCATGACAATGATTCCAAACACACTGCCCGGGCAACGAAGGAGTGGCTTCGTAAGAAGCACTTCAAGGTCCTGGAGTGGCCTAGCCAGTCTCCAGATCTCAACCCCATTACATAGAAAATCTTTGGAGGGAGTTGAAAGTCCATGTTGCCCAGCGACAGCCCCAAAACATCACTGCTCTAGAGATGTGCATGGAGGAATGGGCCAAAATACTTCAGCAACAGTGTGTGAAAACCTTGTGAAGACTTACAGAAAAGGTTTGACCTCTGTCATTGCCAACAAAGGGTATATAACAAAGTACTGAGATGAACTTTTGTTATTGACCAAATACTTATTTTACCGAGGAATTTACCAATTAATACATTAAAAATCCTTCAGTGTGATTTTCTGGATTTTTTTTTTTTTCTCATTTTGTCTCTCATAGTTGAGGTATACCTATGATGAAAATTGGAGACCTCTCTCATCTTTTAAGTGGGAGAACTTGCACAATTGGTGGCTGACTAAATACTTTTTTTCCCCACTGTAGGTGGCATCCTGCTCAGGGAGTATGAGTGGATCAGTGAGTGGGCTATCTGCCTATGTGTCCTCTGCTTGGTCTTGAGTAATCACAAAGGTTGTCTCATTGTTGAAAGACTGGTCAGCTTGATATTGGACACCAGAGGCCTCCTCAGCTTCAGCCTCTCCATCTTGAGTCGTTTCAACTTCAGCCTCCATAATAGGACACTGTGCACAGTGCCGCTACGGGACTTCCCATTCTCCATGGACCATCTTTCTATAATCTTGGCAGCTGATGCCTGTATTCATACCTGCCAACTACTCCGGTTTTGCCGTAATGGTTCCGGTTTTCAAGACCCCGTTCCGGGTTCCGGTTTTATTATTCAAAATTACGGTTTTTCACTAAAAAATTCAGTCAAAAATTTTAAATCGTAAAAAATACACGGAAAACACGAAAGCAATTCCAAACATGTTGTCGCTCGGAATCGTATCTAAATTTAGAACAAAGGCATTCGGCACTGCTTCATGTAGGTGTATTGCGCATGTGTGAGAGGTCTGAGCCAATTTTCCATGTGCAATCGCGAGGCAATCAGGTAAGAATTATACATTTTCATCATGGAGTCTGCCGGAGAAAAATCACTAACGAACGTGAAACACAAACAAAAATTGCAGTCTTTTCGTGAGGAATACAGCAAAGCATTTCCGGGAGTTATTATTCGCTCAAGAAGGGGTGAAAATTACGCAAATTGCACTTTGTGTAGACAGGACTTTTTGATTGGACATGGCGGAATCAGCGATGTGAAAGACCACGTAAGAACGAAAAAACACAAGGCCAGTGCCAGTGACGCTAGTGGCAAACTTGAAGAACATGTGCTGTGTAATTGCAAGCCTTGTCATGCTTGGTGTATCATATAAACACATAAAATATCAGAGCGATTTTGCCGTCATTTACGCACGTGTGTTATACAGTGTTAGTATACCCTGCTGATATTTCTAGTCTTCTAGTTACCTCCGCCAAGGAGGTTATGTGATCATCAGCGTTGGTTTGTCTGTTTCTTTGTTAGCAAGATAACTCAAAAAGTTATGGACGGATTTTCATGAAGTTTTCACAGATTGTCAGAAATGGGGTATCCTACAGATGATTAGATTTTGGTGGTGATCCGGATCACCGTCTGGATCCAGGAATTTTTTAAAGGATTCTTTTTTTTTTTTTCTTTTTTTTTTAATTTAACATTGCGAGATAGGGCCATTTTCATTATTTTATTTATGATGTTAAACACTGTATGGGGGGAACTGTGGCGCTTGGCGGAGGTCTGCGCTCTCCGAGTGCTTTTCTAGTATTCATAATACATCACATCTGGCCTATTCGAAGTTCTATGCAGTGTTAAGGTAGCCTTTTGAATGCAAATTTAATGAATGAATGAATCTTATTTCGGATAGATTAAAAGTAAAGATTAAAAAGAAACAGAATAATATAACAAAGGCGAAAAAATCCAACAAGGTCAAATTAAACAAGAACTCCTCTGATTATACAGTTCAACATAAGTTATCTGAAATGTGTGATGGCTGAAGCCGCAGCTTATATTGCCCACCCATATTCCATCCAAGAATTCAAAAGAAAAACAAAACGAGCGATTACAGTTCAGAACAAAGCTAAGACAAAATGTGACAAAAAAAAAACTAAGTAACAACACAACACAGACTGGATATGACAATCCTTATTGATTTTACATGACATCTTGTATATATGTTTGGAGTATTTCTTCCTTTAGTTTTTGTTTAAATTGTCCAAGCGTTGTACATGATTTTAATTCAGGTCCAAATCATTCCATAATCTGACTCCTTGCCTGAAACCAGTGTTGCTTGGTGGTAGTTCTCACTGAAGGTTTTGAAATATACATGTTCCTCTGAAATGATATTGTTTCTCCCTTATTTGGAACAACTTTTGGATATTTGCGGGCAGTGATAGATTCTTACTTAAACATTATTACTGCAGTTTTAAAGTCACAGATTTTCAACTTGAGAGCTTTTATTTAAGAAAAAAGTGGGTTTGTTGGTTCCTGTAAGCAGCTTTGTTTATTATTCTAATAGCTCTCTTCTGAAGCATAAAGACTGGATATATGTTTGTTTATAAGTATTTCCCATACTTCAGTACAATATGTCATGTATGGAGTATTAATGAATGATACAAAGTATATAATGTGGGTTGATTCAGCAAATTTTCGCTCTGTGTAGTTATTGCAATTGATTTAGATATTTTACCTTTAATATAATTAATATGTGACTTCTATGTCAAATGCTAATATTTGTTTGACACTGCGGCCCTGGACCCCGGCTAGCTACTAGGCTTTTCAGGTTTGAAAGTTGAAGAAATATGAGGTTGTTAGCTACATTCTACTTGATTTAATGCTAATATTTGTTTGGCGTGTCGGGGGCTTCGCCCCCCTGACCCCCCACCAGACTTTGTCCTGGACCTACCGGGGCCTGCGGCCCCTGGACCCCAGCTAGCTACTAGGCTTTTCAGGTTTGAAAGTTGAAGAAATATGAGGTTGTTAGTTACATTTAACTAGATTTAATGCTAATATTTGTTTGGCAAATATTATTATTAGCATTAGCATTATTAGCATTAGCATTATTAGCATTAGCATCGGCCCCTGGACCCCGGCTAGCTACTTGGCTTTTCAGGCTTGAAAAGTTGGCAGGTATGTGTATTGCAAAATCTGTGTTTCCATCCAGAGCAGATATCACGGCATAATGCATGTTGATGGCTGGTGACCACTTTACCATTAAGTGTACAAAAAGCTGGCTCTTCCATCACAGAAGGCTGTTGTCTGGCAGGATGACTCTGGGAATGACTGATCTGGCACCTAGATCACATTTAGATACTGCATAAAATCCCAAAATAACTCAAACACAGGTTAACACACATGATTATACAAAAACATACCTGGAAAGCTGCGGTCTCCTTTGTATGTTGAGGATCAGGTTTTAGGCTAACACACAAATGATTATCCCATCTCGTTTGTATGCTGAGGCTCAGGTTTTAATGTCTAAATTGATAGCAGGTGTGGCTGTCATTCTCTCCCAGTGTTGATGTCAGTACCAGGGGTAGTGTCATAATGCGGGCTATTTTGGTGAATTGAAGGGTTAAAATTTCAGTAAAGGATTATACAGTATATAATTTGAAAGTTTTTGCTTCATCTGTATAAACGCAAAGAAGGAGAACAACAAGACAAGATCAACTTTTAAAGAGGAGAACAACAAGAAGTTGAGTAAAACTGTTGGAAAGACTTTCCCGGTCACCAAGTAGTGTAAATCTGTACGTATGTATATATAACTAAGCACACCTGGAGATTTTGGCTCCGTTTCTGCATTCAAAACACTTCTCTACTGCTGCTTGTCATGGCTGGCTGCCCCCGATGAAAATCCACAGAATAGGTATGTGGGATTATAATGTGAATGAGGCTTTAGGAAATTATGAATCACTTTATAAAACACTGGATTGAAAATGTACATATACAGATTGGATCCTGGGGTCCACTTGGGGTGCTCACTTGGTCAGGTGTCCACTTGACCTGTATTCATTGGAGCAGTTTGTGATTACCACAAGAAAAATTGTAGGTAGTGGCTATTCAAAGATTTTATTTGTCAATACTACTAAACATACAGGACATACAGAAGAACTGAATTGGCATTTCTCTCTTCAGTGGTGTGCGCAAGATATATATAAAAAAGGAATAAGGTTGGAAAAACGGCAGTCTGTGTACAGTAATGCTACCCATAGTGCAAATAGCAACAAAAGATAGACCCAGACATCCCACAGTGCAAATAAAGATGAGCGATAAAACCCAGCAATGCTATATACACAAAAAGTAGAGCAATAATACTTGTAGGTACAGACAGTGACAGATAGGACTGCACATGATCAGTATTGCAATAACAGACAGCAGCAGATATGGCATTTGTGCACATGGTTGCAGTAAAGTGCAGAGACATACATCAGCAGCTGTATTACTGTTGGTCTGCCAGTCTTTCTGTGCCAACAGCTGAGGTAATTATTGTGCGGGTGAGTGCGTTATGATCGGGGGTGGGTGGTGGTGGACAGAGTTCAGGGTCCTGATGGCTTGATGAACAAAGCTTGTTTAGCAGTCTTGTGGAGCGGGCCCAGATGCTCCGGTACCTTCTCCCTAAGAGCAGGGGGCTGAAGAGGGAGTGTGAGGGGTGGGAGGTGTTGCCGGCAATGTTGATGGCTCTGCAGGTGAGGTAGATGTCCGAGGGGCGGGGCGGGGGGGCAGAGGGGCACCGATGATCTTTCTGGATGCTTTCACTGTGCATTGTAGTGTCGTTCCGCCCTTCCGAGGGCGTGGAGGGTGAAACTGGGCATCCTGGCAGAACTAAAAACAGTATCTGTCACACGTCTGTGGTGGACCACTCCCAGTTACACAGGGTGAGACTGGACATCCTGGCAGATAAGCACATCTTGTTGCAAGGTCTGTGGTGGACTTTTGCCAGTCGGTGCATTGTGGCATGCTCTACACAAAGAGCAGAGATAAACAAACCTATCATCTGGTCAGTCACTGCAACAGATACTGGAGTCAGTTTGTCTTGGCTTGTCCTTGCCACTGATAATACCTCGATCTGCCAAGAATGTGCCTCTAGTCTAGCAAATACTAGCGGTACTCAAATACTTTGCAAGCAGTTTCATGAAATGGTCAGTCAGAAAGCAACTCATACTGGCTCGGACGTCGCCCGGGTTAACAAGGTCAAGATTTCCTGGCAGCGGAAGGCGAAGGACAGAGCTGTATGGTGGAATCTGATCAGATCTAAATGAAACAGTCATTGTTCCCCCAACAGACTGCTATGATGATGATGATATCTTTGTATAAGGAGTTCCCACAAGGAGCTCCGATGAACTCCCCATGTGTGAAAAAATTATCCGTCCTTGGACTGCATCATCGGCGGCGGCCCTGCCTGCATGTAAAAAATAAGTTGTTTGTAAATATTTTATAGTCACCGCAGGAAAATCACTGACTTTAAGGGCATTTTTCCTGAAAACACAAAACTAAACAAAAAGATTTACAATGCCTATCAAAAATGTGGTCTGTGACTGCCCATCAGTAGCTATCCTGTATGTGTAGATTCTCATTTGTGTTGCCTACACCAGTGGTCCCCAACCTTTTTGTGCCACTGAATCGCGTTTAATGTCAGACCAATATTTTCAGGGACCGGCCTTTACACCTGTTGAACTCTGTTTCAATTTCCCTAAAAAAACGCCTAAAAATAACATACCCCACAGTAAATCAAAAGCTGTTCTTCAATCCTTTGCAGAACATGAAGACCAACCCCATCTTTCATGGGGTTGAGGTCTCATTTAAAAGAAAACACTCTGAATTTTTTGGCAAAACAGTCATAATCTCTCTAAGCGCTCCTGCCACTGAGTCAGTCATCTAAACATACTGAATTTGAAGAAAATAAAGTTCGCCTGGGTGTTTTTTTAGATACAAATGCTTGCAAATAACACACAGCTGTCAGATACTGGCTGGAAAATGCAACAGAAAATGTAGAACCAAGTGTTATTAAGCTGAGGTCAAAATTTTGTAACAATACCACAAAAAAGGAATATATTACACAGCTTTTTTCTCAGGTTGTTCCCAGGCGTTTTTGAAAAGTTTGGAAAAACGTCTATAACTTTTGATGGCTTTCGACATAGAAAGCTTCATCTTGGGCTCTAATGAAAGGTGACACTCAGGGCTATCTTGTTAGATATCCAGAAACACTGTCAGTAGTAATGACGCAGAGAAAATGAAGTTTAAAATTTAAACACGCTTTACTGAACAAAAATGTCAATATACAGAACATACTATTTACAAACAACAAATGTGAATATGAAGTCCTTTATATGTTATTGGCATATGCCAGTTATTGTAAAATGTAAACACGCTTTAACTGAACAAAAAAGTCAATATACAAAGCATACTAATTTACAAACAACAAAATGTGAAGTCCTTTATATGTTATTGGCAATATGCCAGTTATTGTAACAGTCTCGGTTTGGGATCAAACAGAGAGGCACATCACAGGTGGAGCACTTGAGTGGTGTCTTTTTAACGGCACTGCCTGCATAGTGCCCGTCCATTTGTGCGGTGCCCTGAGATAAAGACAATCCTGTGATGTGTAGTGGGTGTAGGATGAGGTGGTGTGGGGTGTGGCTGATCGAGAGCACACCTGTGCCAGCTGCTTAGCAAGGGTCTCCCGAAATGCCTTCTGTCTCAATGGCTTCTCCTCTTCCAGAGGCGAGTGCCTTGGGGAGGATGTAGACATTGACGATGCAATGTCCATGAAGTGGTAAAAAAAGCTCTTATACCCAGGGATGGCAATTTTCCCGCCGATCTGCGGATTTCCGCCAATTTATTTTCAAATTGATCATTTCTGTGAATCGTCTAAATCCGTTTGAGAAAATTTTAGGGGGGGGTAAGGTACCGTTATTGTCACGATGTTACCGATTTTAGCGAAAATCAACACGATTACATAAGCGCTCCGGCGCTTCCCCTGGATTCAAGTCTCCCGCGATAACCCGGATGTTTTGTACTCAAGCTACTGCTGTATGTAACGGGGCCTGCGATTGGATTGTCGCAAACGATTGGAAACCAATCAAATGGCTCGTTGTATGCTTTGTCAAAAAATTCATGGCGGCGTGTTTTGTGTTGGAATTCCTGAGCTTTGGTATCGTTTCCAGCGGAATTATGAGATTTTTTATCGAAGGATCAGGAGTCATCTAGTGCTAGAAATAGACAGAAGTTGTCAAAAATAAGTTCCGATGGAATTGGCTTGAGAGAAAAGTGACGATAAAGGTGAAAATTGGCTCAAAGTTCAACGAGGGTAACAGAAACACTCGGGCAATTTCTGAAGAAACCAGACATGGCCGGAAAAGCTTTTTGTGTGTATTGTAAAGACTTGATTAACTATGGATTAACTTTTTTTCAGTCTAAATTACTTCTGTTTTAACTGAAAACCTCTCAGCTTCAGGGGGCTGTTGCCCCCCTGGCCCCCCCATAAGTCAGTCGACCAAATTAGATTTCAGCTGAAATCAATTTCCTGTTGCCATCCCTGTATACCACTTCATGGTCTTGTGGAGAACACTGTAGTAGCCTATCAGGGCATCTGATAGGTTCACTCCACCCATGCAGCTGAATGGACAAAAAACACAATTTTTAGAATAAAAGGAAAAAAAAACACTTTCAGAGAATACAGTATTTACTCAAGCCAATTGTTACATTTTCAAATCATTACATACCTGTTGTAGTCCTTTACGCAAGGCGGCACGGAGATGTCCTTTCTTGACCACTGCCCCTGTGCGTCTTTCAACCCTCTGGGACCCAAGTCTCTCCTTAGTGGGCAGGTGTGTGCACTGTGGAACACATCCCTTGTGTCTCGCCACTGGAGGAAAAGAGAACATGCCACGTAAAAAATGGTGGAGCCCTTTTTGACAAGAAAAAATAGCCTAAAGTGACAAATGGCAATAAAAATTATACTAAGAATGTTATCACATCTTCTAGAGGGTAACACATTTTTAGGTGGCATGGCTCCTTTTTGTGTGTGTGTGTGTAGGGTGGGGGTGTTGTTCATTCATGAATGAATGAACAAACAAGCCCCCCACACACAAAGAACCATGCCACGTAAAAAATGTGTGGCCTTTTTTACAATAAAAAAATAGCCTACAGTGCAATAAAAAATTACACTAAATATTATTACATTTCTAGAGGGTACAAACACCCCCCCCACACTCACACACAACAAAGAAGCATGCCACGTAAAAAATGTGTTGGCCTTTTCTACAGTAAAAAATAGCTACTACAGTGCAATAAAAATATATACTAAAATATTATTACATTTCCTAGAGGGTAACAATCAAACCCCACACACACGCCACACAACGAAACATGCCACGTAAAAATGTGTGGCCTTGTTTTACAAGACAAAAATAGCCTACAGTGCAATAAAAATTATACTAAAATATCTGCAACGTAGAGGATACCCCCCCCCCCCCCCCCCCCATACAGAAGAAGTCGGCACACAAAAAAACTTGTGGCCATGAGGGACCGTTGTAATTACCGATCGGTCAAAAGTTATTTTTATTACTATTTTTATTGATAAAGAATAATTTAGCTTATAACACTTACCTGTCCACAACAGCAGTGTCATTGGCGAACATCTGTTGTCGAAGTTCCTCATTGTCAGACGAATATGAAGCTGGTCCGGTTGTTACTGACTCGTGGTTCTGGTCACCCGACCCGGTCAAACCATCTCTGCTTCCATGCTTGCGGTTTTTGGAACCATTTTTCAAAACAAATAAGAACAGTAGTAATAAAAAAAGACTGGCTAATGGCTAAGAGTGGCTAACGCTACTGTTACGCACAGGTCTCAATGTGAGTCACCCAGCGGCTTAGGCAAAAAAGATTTTATGCAGGGGGACGCATGTGTTTTAACGGCAATATGAACACGTAACAAAGGCATGTCAGGTATTGTTGAATTCAGAATTTCATTGGCTAAATGACACGTCAGTCGTTGAACTTCTCTGCTTCAATTGGCTCGTTGTATTCGGGGTCGTTGGTAGGCAGGTCCTTCTTGCTAGGTTTTCAGTCATTGGTTCTTCAAGGTTTCAGAAACCCAATTCAAGGCTCTTATTAGTCAAATGAGAGGTCAATCAAATCTAAACCAATCAAACACTCTTTTGGCTTTCTGTTTACGTCTGTGTCTGTACTGGAAGAATTGAATGCACGCATTTTTTTTTTCAGGTGCGCACTGAGACGCACTAAAATGCAGAGACGTGACTGCCCGCGGAATCTCCTAAGTTCAACACGTTAAGGTGTGGCGGATAAATACAACAGAAGAGCATGATATGACTGGCATAAAAACTGTGGTATTTTCTAAATATAATAATAAAAGTGAACGTCCTCTTAACATCGCGACAACAACATGAGTAACATCCTCCTCTGCCGCACAACACTCTCTGGTCACTATGGTAAACGTTTAAACATGCCTTCAAAATAATATACACTACAAACACAAATATAAAGTGCATGAAAAAATACAACTCAACACAACGCTGAATCAGTGGCAGCCCTGAGCTTTTGTTTCTCTGCAACGAGACGGTCCCACTCTAGGGGTAATGGGAGACAGTGACACCCGAAGTGTGTTGCTTATGTCCAGTCTACTTCGTAATTTTGTTTTTGGTTACTGGTCCACTACAGAAAACCCTGCTTCACACAGATAGGGTGTCGGAAATGGCAACAGTGTTTTCAGTGCTGTTGTGGCGATCTCAGGGTATTCAACCATGACCTTTAATCCAGAACACCGGCAGAGCTGTTTGTCTCGAACATACTTTTAGACCGCCGTCATTTGCAATCTCCAGCAGTTGATCTTCTTGCACAGACATGTTGGATTCACCTGGTTTGTTGAGAAATGGTCACACGGATCCATTCTTTGGCAGTTCGTGGATCTTCTGTGGTTAGAAAGTAGCGCTCAAGCTCTTTTAAAAGCAAAGACAGGTGATTGTGCACCAGCTGGGAGAATGAAGGCTCGGGCTCAGTCTCTTCCAAAATCCCCGTAATGTTTGAAACATGTCAAATATACTTTCATTCACGCGCCGTCCCCACAAATCCAATTTGGCTTTAAATGCAGCTACTTTATCTGCCAACTTGAAGACAGTTGTCAATTTTCCCCTGAAGTGACAGAATGAGTTCATTGAGCAGGCTGAATATGTCGCGCAAGTAGCGAGTTTTGCGAGCCATCCTCGTCACTGAAATGTGCGCTAGCGGTGACTTTTTTTCAGAGGAGAAGTCTCTGCCAGCGGCTCTCATAATTCAAACACTCTTGCCCAGCGATCTCCCTGGGATAACCATCTTATTTCTGTGTATAAGAGAAGTGTCTGTGCTCACCTCCATCTCTCTCAAAAGCTGCTCGAACAGGCGCGAGTTAAGGGCGTTGTGCTTTGATGTGGTTAATAACTTTAATTACATCATTCAATATGCTGTTAAGTTCTGGTGGCGTTTTTCGGGTAGCCAGCATTTCCCTGTGAATGACACAATGCATAGACTCACACTCAGGTGCAACCTCCTTAATCCAAGCAGTTAAACCAAACAGCCTTCCAGTCATGGCATTCCTGCACGTGGGTTTTTGATTCACTAATTCCCAGCCTTGAATGTTAGCGGTAACATATCACGTCACCGAGGCAAGTGTCTTGACGTGCGTCAAGAGTGAGCCATAGACGGATGTAACGGAGAGAATCCGGTAATTTTTTCAAAATAAAACATCATTCAGACTCAGATATTAAATAAAACGGAAGTAATGTAAGTTATTTATTCTTTCTGTGCAGCCCGGTACCAAATGACCCATGGACCGGTACCGGTCCGCGGCCCGGGGGTTGGGGACCTCTGGCCTACACTACCCATTTCCAGCTTCCATTTTAGCTTTTTGTTTGGTTGTACACTATTTTTGCATGACACAATCGGTGCTTAGATTCTTTGATAAGAGCACAAGCCTATTCCACTGCTGCACGTTTTTAGTGCTGATCTTTGGTAGGTACAATATTGCCTCCTATGCTAAACAAACCGTTCAGTGCTGCACTCGTAGCCTGGATACAGAGAGATTTTTTGGCTTAACGGCTGATGTGTGGAAAGCTTACTTAATGCACTTTCCACCATGTGAGTGGATTGCCCTCTTTATCTGCAGGTTGACACCACAGGTAGCTGTTGAGCTCACTCTCAGTCATCTCTCTTTTAGGTAGGTCTGTCTTCTCAGCTGCTGTTGCCCTCTTAAAAAAGCTGCCAAGAGTTTTGTTTGTTTGTTTGTTTTTTGGTCTCTTTGGTTCTGTTGGTCCTGAAGCTTGTGGTTGCAGTTCATCAGCTGCAGAAGATGTGCCACTCTGGCCTGGCAGGAACAACAGTTCCATCTCGAACTGCTCTGGCTGTGATTATGTTGGTCTCTTCTGGGCTCATGTATTTGGTATGGACGCGTGGATGAAGCATAGTACCCATGTTAATCATTTCTCTCCAACCACTGGGTCCTCTGCGTACTAGTTGTTCAGATACTGCAGTACTGAAGCTTTGATGTTTTTTGTGAGCTCAGCGTCGCCCTCCTTCACATGCAGAAGGTCACTGCTGAACAGCTCCAGCACTGGGCTTTAAGCATGGGACTGTTACATAATCTTCAGCAGACAACCGTATCATGTAAATTCATGTAGTGGACCACGGGCCTTGTTAACAGAGTCAAGAACCTGTATTAAAGTAGGAAAAAACCACTTTAAAACATGAGATACAGACGTGGACAAAATTGTTGGTACCCCTCTGTTAATGAAAGAAAAACCCACATTGTCACAGAAAATAACTTGAATCTGACCAAAAGTGGTAATAAATAAAAATTCTTTGAAAATTAACCAATGAAAATCAGACAATGCTTTTGAATTGTGGTTCAACGGAATTATTTTAAACAAACAAACTCATGAAACAGGCCTCAACAAAAATGATGGTACCCCTAGAAAAGATTGAAAATAACTGTGACCATAGGGACATGTTCAACAAGATGTGTCCTCTAATTAACATCACAGGTGTCTACAAACTTGTAATCAGTCAGTCGGCCTATTTAAAGGGGTGACAAGTAGTCACTGTGCTGTTTTGTTGACATGATGTGTACCACACTAAACATGGACCAGAGGAAGCAAAGAGAGAGTTTGTCTCAGAAGATTAGAAAGAAAATTATAGACAAGCATGTTAAAGGTAAAGGCTATAAGACCATCTCCAAGCAGCTTGATGTTCCTGTGACTACAGTTGCACATATTATCAGAAATTTAAGATCCACGGGACTGTAGTCAACCTCCCTGGACGTGGCCGCAGGAGGAGACGGATAATACGAATGGTAACAAAGATCCCAGAGACAACCTCTAAACATTCATGGTGAACTCCAAGGTCAAGGTGCATCGTCCAGATCGCACCATCCGTCATTGTTTGAGCCAAAGTGACTTCATGGGAGACGACCAGGAGGACACCACTGTTTGAAAACAAATCATAAAAAAGCCAGACCGGAATTTGCCAAACTACATGTTGACGAAGCACAAAGCTTCTGGGAGACAACTGGAGGCAATTTGCTCATGAGGAGTGGGCCAAAATACCTGCTGAGAGGTGCAGAAGTTCTCACTGACAGTTACAGAAACCGTTTGATTGCAGTGATTGCCTCAAAGGTTGTGCAACAAAATATTAAGTTAAGGATACCATCATTTTTGTCCAGGCCTGTTTCATGAGTTTGTTTTTTAAAATAATTCTGTTCAACCACAGTTCAAAAGCATTGTCTGATTTTCATTGGTTAATTTCATTGACTTTTTATTTATTACCACTTTTGTCAGATTCGAGTTATTTCTGTGACTATTGTGGGTTTTTCTTTCATTAACAGAGGGGTACCAAGCAATTTTGTCTGCGTACTGTGTTCTACCCTAATAATAACAGGATCATTTTCAAATCTAGACTTTCTCACCAGTGCATCATTAATTTTCCGGTCTGAAATGTATCTATTAGCATTTGGCTGCTGCTGATCATTTTCTTTACTAACCTGTATTCTTGCCATGATGGGTACTAGGGTGTCTTGTGGTCCTGTCAGCAGCCAAGAACCTGTGTGATGGCTTTCTCTTGTTCCAACAGCCACTGAGTTCATTTTGAGCCTTGACCCTCATCTTGTCGGTGATTCTGTTGTTAGTTTGCGGTGGGGTATGCCCAACTTTTTTTTGAGCATCCTCAGCACCCGCTTCCTAGTCCAACTGTGAGAAAAAGAACTCTCAATCTTTCTGCACACTCCCAACTGCTTTGTTGATTCTGGGGTCTTTCAAACTTCTCTCTGTGGAGAGAGGGAAGGAGAAGGGCGGAGAGAGAGTTACCAATGCGCATCTGAAAAAAGAGATATAATTCTAATTTAACCAGCCATGTGAAAATCAACAAAATGAAAAACAAAAAAGGCTTGAAATGCTGTATATGATGTATGTGTGTGTGTATGATGTATACAGGGTTTCCTCTGGTAATATTTCTGGGTGCGGCTGCCTCTCGCCAGAAAATTTACCGCCACGCCAAGAAGGAGATATGAAATTTAAGAAAAATATATGAAGCAATGACTTTCCACAAGGGGCGCACCCGAACAACACGGCTGCACGGCTGCTGCACGGTGGCGCAGTGGCTGCACGGTGGCGCAGTGGTTTTAGCACTGTGGCAGCACAGTTTTAACCCCTCGGGGCCGGGGGACCAGCGGGGATCATGAGATCGTGGGTTTGATCCCAGCCCCCGACCAACGAGTGAGCTGTGTGGAGTTTGCATGTTCTCCCCATGTTGCGCGGGTTTACTCCGTGGATTTCTCCGGTTTCCTCCCGCACACCAAAAACATGTAGGTTTAGGGCGCTCGCACACGCAGCGACCAGGCAGCCGGATGGCTTGTCACCAGACTGCAAACCAAATCTACCTACGGGTACAAATAAGTAACAAAAAGAAAACCAAAAAAACACACGTGGCCGTCATCCGCACAGAGTTTAGAAGCGCCCCCCGCCCACGCCAGCTTTCCAGTCAGTCAGCAGGCAACGTCTTGCTAGCAGCAGCAGCATCTTTGTGGGAAAGGAGCGAAAACTGGGGAAGTGAAACAGCAGAAACGGACTATTTGAAGAGAAACTTTGTGAAGAAATCCGCCATTTCTTCGTTGGTGAAAATCCTGGCGTGTCCTATCTGGAGCGGGGAGTGAAACTACAAATGATGGTTGTGTGCATGTGTCAACCGCTTGGCCTGGGTAGATGGAAAAAGTGAGCATGTACAGCGACGCGTGCGTGCCGGGCTCGTCCAAAGCGTACGCGTAGGGCTGTTGCGGTAGCAGAATTTCCCTTGCGGTGAACGGTGGACAGCTCAGTAACCGTGGTATGTGATATTTATTGCAAATGTTTTTTAGGACCCTGTGGATGCGTAATTTAAACAGGGTTTATAACTTAGGTGGCAAGGTGAGGGAAGCTGTAAGTCTTGCTGCAGCTTCGCTCTCAACTTTATGCATGTGTTGTACAACTGTGCAGAGCTCCGCTCTTTATGCAGGCATGAACTGCTGATTCTGTTAAAAAAAAAAATCATTTTCATAAAGCAGTGGCGGGAACTAAAGGTGTGTTCACGCCAAACACGAACGGACAAATTTTTCGTGTAGCACAATTACATGAAACTCAATGACAACACGAGAACAGACATGACTTCCCTTTCTGAGTGAGATGAAGACAGGCGAAGTTGCCTTTATAACTTCTGCAGTTGTGTTGAACCTGCTGTGGAAATTTCCAAAATAACGGCCATGCTTAGGTTTACATTATCTGACCGGGGGCTCACCTCAAAATGTTGTTTCAAGTCTCTGAAATGTCTTAGAAGATGGATTTTTGCTGCTAGCTTGCTACAACGTCAGTAGGTTGTAGGTCCGTAGTTATTTATCGTGGGTAAATAACTCCAAAATCCGATTCAGCTCAAGAGTTCCCGGTCCTTCTGTCTCCCAGTGAGTGAGTTTCATTTTCTAACTAGTTTACTCTGCAATGGTGATAATTTTACTCCATACGCTAGCTAGCTAGCTGCTAGCATAGCTAGAAAAATCTTGTTCAAACAGGCTGCTCTTGTAGCTCATACACAGTCAGGATCATACCACACTCCGCTTGGAAGGAAATAACACACTTTGTGCCCTTTCAGTGCTCACTGTTAACGGGCTGTATTTAACGAGATTAATGCTTTCACCACTGCCTGCCTTAGCAATTTATTTAATAATCAAAAGGGGGCACATAAGTGAACAACGAGATATAGCCATACACACACACAAAAAAAAGTGAACACCGCGGTTTGCTGCGATTGGTCGTTTTCCTCCGCGGTAGGCGTGTCCAAACCGCGGTATTACATAATTGCGATTGCCGCAACAGCCCTACATATGCAGACCAAGGGTGGACTAGAGGGGAAGTGCAGCATGAGTAAGGCTTGACTGTCCAACAGAAACATGAGTTTATGAAAGTACTTTAAACGTGGGGAAAAGAAAAAAATCAGAAGAGGTATATAAGCACTAGAGGCATTTATCATGGTTTTTAGCCCGCTGGAAACTCACTGTATATGACATCATAAAGACATGAAGGCAGGCTTGATGTATATGACATCATAAAGACACATTTGTCTATGTGCCATCATATAGGCATCGCGAGTCGTCCTATGATGCCTGATTCATGGTCTATATGACATCATAAAGACACATTTGTCTATGTGGCCTATGATGCCTGAGTTCATAGGATGTCCTATGATGTTCAGGGCAGAGATCATAGGCCGTCCTATGATGTCCCTATGAAGCGTGAACAGACACCCCCCCCCCACACACACACACACAGATTTCTTGCTTTTATAGAGTGATGCCACTCTAAAAATTCCAAGAAATCTCTTGTCAGTTTCAGTGTACATCTGGAAATCTTACTTATCACCCGATTAACAATAGGACACACTACTTTAAACCACAGCCATTCGAAGCAGTACATGTCTGTGTGTCACGATCAGAGCACATCGTAGGATGGCAGCCTGATGTCCTATGATGATCCTATGATATCAGGCAACATAGGACTCGAGGATCCTATGATATCTGCCAACATAGGACTCCGCGGCGCCTGTCATATACACAGTAGGACTGGCTACCTATGATGTAGGCATGAGGTCCTATGATGCCTGCCTTGATGTCTTTCTGATGTCATATAGACCATCACTCACGATGCCTGCCTTGATGTCTTTATGATGTCATATACACCATCACTCACCAAAGAGGAGCTACTCATCACCTGATTAAAGAATAGGACACACAAATTTAAACCAGGATCAAATGCAGGGATCATGGGACTTGCCATGTCGTCATCAAAGATCATAGGACATAGGACAGCTTTCAAGATCAAACGCAGGCATGACTCACGATCATGACTCCCTATGACATCGTCACAGATCATAAGACTCACTATGACACCATCAAAAATCAAAGGCAGGCATCACTGAATGAGCGCTGACGTGCTTGCTTACACCTGCTTTCTATGGACATGCAGAAATAATTGCTTATACTTGGTTTCTATGGCCGTGCACAGGTATGCACGGCCATGCACAGGTATGTACTAGTTTAAACAAAAGCACCATGCTGTCATATACACAACAGGACACAGCACTTTAAACCACACCCATTCAAAAGCAGTAAATCTGGAAATCTTAAAAAATATCATATGAACATCAGGACTCGCGATGCTGTCATATAGACAAAAGGACCATGCCATCATACACATAATAGGACACAGCACTTTAAACCACACCCATTCGAAGCAGTAAATCTGGAAATCTTAAAAAATATCACTCGATAAATTCAAGAAATCTCTGTCAGTTTGTGTGTAAATCTGGAACTCTTACACCCATGCGAAGCAGTACATCATCGCTATGCCATCATCAAAGATCATAGGACCTAGGATATCTTCAAAGATCAAACGCAGGCATGACTCACAATCATAGCACTCGGTATGACATCATCACAGATCATAGGACTCACTAAGACACCATCAAAGATCAAAGGCAGGCATCACTGAATGAGTGTTGACGTGCTTGCTTACACCTGCTTTCTATGGGCATGCAGAAGTACTTGCTTATACTTGGTGTCTATGGCCATGCACGAGTATGCACTAGTGTGTGTGTGTGTGTGTGTGTATGAAAGATTAAGATTTTAAATTGAATTGTTGAAAAATACTTTCACATTATTCTAGTACTGGATCTATATAGCATAGATTTTATTTCCATGTCTAAGTAACATTCATTTCAAAATTGTAAACATTTTAAATACTTGATATAGTGCACCTGATTTAAACAAATGTTTCTATAACATGAACATGGGAAAAAAGGATTGTGCAGTCATAACGCAAATTTAGCTCAATCTTATAACATTTTCTAGTACATCTCAGTAAATTAAAATATTGTACAAAAATATAAAATGGAATTGCAATATAAAAAGATAAACTTTGATATTCAATATATGCACAGTGAAACATTTCAAACCTTTTTCATATAGAAGTAGTAAACTTACCAATGGCAATATGAAGACGTTGGCCAAAACATGACAGTCTCGTCCATTCATTTAGTTTTATAGTTTTCACGAGGTTTGCCCCACTATCAGTTGTTACACACTCCTGCTTCTTTTCATCAAGGTGCCAAGACAGGAGGAAATCCCATTTGCTATATTTTCTCCCGAATGGTCCTCGGGGATGCAAGTCGTTTCAAGACAGGCTTTGCACAGCTTCCATTCATTGTTAATGTAGTGTACAGTCAAGACTTAAATAGGGCTCTGTAGTTCTACTTGATCATAAGTCCTTGGTGGATAAGATAAGATAAGATAAGATAAGATAAGCCTTTATTAGTCCCACAACGGGGAAATTCCAGGATTGCAACAGCACAGGGATAGCAACACTCAGAGCAACAATCAGAAGGCAAAAAAAAACAAAAAAAAAAAAAAACAAGCAAGCAAGAGCAGCTAATATACATATGTACATATTACTATAAAATATATATATACACACACACACACACACAGACACACAGTGCAGAGCATTGTAGCTGGATGGAATAAATATATGAATATATGAACACACAGTGCAGAGCATTGTAGCTAGATGGAATAAATATGTAAATATATAAACACCCACAGTACGGAGCATTGCAGCTAGGTGGAATAAATATGCAAGTATATAAACACACACAGTGCGGAGCAATGTAGCTAGATGGAATAATATGTAGATATATAAAAACACAGTGCGGAGCATTGTAGCTAGATGGAATAAATATATAGATATATAAATATAAACACACCCAGTGCTGAGCATTGTAGCTAGATGGAATAAATATATAGATATATAAATATAAACACACCCAGTGCAGAGCATTGTAGCTAGATGGAATAAATATGTAAATATATAAACACACACAGTGCAGAGCATTGTTGCTAGGTGGGATGAAACAGCATAACCGTCTATTTAGTTATCCTACATGGTATGATTATGTGCCCATACATATTCTCACCCTCCATAGCGACCGGTATGTTCCTAGTTGTATGCCGGAGAGGACCATTGTGTAAGTCTATTGCATCTTTTGCATTCAAAAAACTATTAGTTTGTTACGTCTTTTTGCTATCTCTGCGAGCAGCCCTGCTTAGGTTGTACAGTCTGACAGCCGTTGGTAGGAAGGACCTACGAAACCTCTCGGTTGTGCACCTGGGATGATGTAGTCTGCTGCTAAATGAGCTCCTCAGTGCATCCAGTATGTCCTGCATAGGGTGGAACTCGGACTCCAGCAGAGATGACAGTTTAGCCACCGTCCTTCTCTCTCCTATCTCCTCCATCGGATCAAGGCGTTGCCCCAGGACAGAGCTAGCTTTCTTAATCAGTTTGTTCAGTCTCTTCCTATCGGCTGCAGTAATGCCACTGCCCCAGCAGACCACTCCAAAAGTGATGGCTGATGCCACCACCGTGTCATAGAATGACTTCAGCAGCGCCCCTTGTACACCAAAAGACCTGAGTCTCCTCAGCAGGAACAGCCTGCGCTGTCCCTTCTTGTAGAGTGCGTCAGTATTGTGTGACCAGTCTAGTTTATTGTTCAGATGAATACCCAGGTACTTGTAGGATGTCACCATCTCAATGTCTGTTCCCTGTATATTTACTGGTGCTGTGAGGGGCTGCCCATGCCTGCGGCAGTCCACCACCAGCTCCTTAGTTTTCCTCGCGTTGATCTGGAGGCAGTTCCGATGGCACCAGTCCACAAAGTCCTGGATAAGCCCTCTGTACTCAGCTTCATCTCCGCTGGAGATGAGACCAACGATCGCAGAGTCATCAGAGAACTTCTGTAGATGGCAATGTGTTGTGTTGTGTGAGAAGTCCGCAGTATAAAGAGTGAACAGGAAGGGAGCCAGCACCGTTCCCTGGGGGGGCCCCCGTGCTACTGATGATCGTGTCGGAAACACAGTCCCGGGTTCTCACAAACTGAGGCCGGTTCGTGAGGTAGTCCAGGATCCATGATGACAGGTGCTGGTCCACCCCTGCGCGCAGCAGCTTGTCCTTCAGGATCATCGGTTGGATGGTGTTGAAAGCACTGGAGAAGTCAAAGAACATGATCCTCACCATATTCCCGGGCTTCTCCAGGTGGGACAGAGAACGGTGAAGGAGGAAGATCACCGCATCCTCCACCCCAATGCCATGCTGGTAGGCGAACTGGAGTGGATCCATCGCTGGTTCCACCAGGGGGCGGAGATGAGCAAGGAGCAGTCTCTCCAGGGTCTTCATCAAGTGGGACGTCAAGGCCACCGGTCTGAAGCTGTTCAGGTCTTTGGGGTGGGAAGTTTTTGGTACAGGTACCACACAAGATGTTTTCCACAGCTGTGGTACCCTCCCCAGTTTCAGGCTCATGTTGAAGATATACGTCACAATCCCACACAGCTGGTCTGCACAGGACTTGAGGAGCTTTGCGCTGATGCCGTCCGGTCCCGACGCCTTCCTCGCCTTGATCTTCCTCAGCTCCGTCCTCACCTGGGTCTTGGTCAGGGTCAGGATGGGGGGCTGTGTGTTGGGAGTGGGGGGGTGTCGGTGGAGTGGGGAGTGGGCAGCAGGACTTGATTTCTTAGTGGCAGCAGTGGTTGTTGTGCAGACAGGGGGGAGGGCGGTTGGTCAAATCTATTGAAAAACAGATTCAGGTTGTTCGCCCACTCCCTGCCCCCCGTGGCCTGGGGAGAGGTATTCTGGAGACCCGAGATGGTTTTGAGGTTTCTCCAGACCCCGCTGATGTCGCTCTGTTGCAGCTTGTCCTCCATCTTCTTCCTGAAGCTGTCCTTGCCTTCTCTGATCTTTCTCCTCAGCTCCCTCTGTACGGACTTCAGCATCTCCCTGTTCCCCGACCTGAAGATCCTCTTCTTCTCTCTCAGAAGTGTTTTTATCTCAGGGTTGATCCAGGGTTTGTTGTTTGAGTGACGCCGTATGGTCTTGGTGGGAACGGATTTGTCCACACAGAAGCTGAGGTAGCCCGTAAAGGTGTGAATGAGGCCATCGATGTCCTCACCATGTGGATCGCAGAGCTGCTTCCAGGCAGTGGCTTCAAAACAGTCCTTTAGAGTGTCCATTGTCTCCTCAGACCATAACTCCACAGTGTGCATGGCCGGAGGTTGTCTGTGCACTAGGGGTTTGTACACCGGCCGGAGATGAACCAAGTTGTGATCCGATCTCCCAAGTGGGGGGAGTTGTGATGAGGTGTACGCCTCCTTAGTGTTTGCGTAGAACAAATCCAGTGTTTTATTGTCTCTAGTGTGGCATGTGACATACTGGGTGAAAGTGGGCAGAATGGGAGACAGTGAAACGTGGTTGAAATCGCCTGAGATGAGAAGAGCATCTGGGTGTTCTGTCTGCAGCCTGCTGGTTACTGAATGGATGACGTCACGCGCTGTCCCAGCGTTCGCCGTCGGATTTGCATAAACAACAATGCAGATCACGTGTGAGTGTTCTCTCGGGAGATATGTAGGCCTCATGCTAACAGCTAGCAACTCAATGTCTTTGCTGCAGTGTCGTTGTTTAACAGTGATATGTCCCGGTCTACACCAGTTGTTGTTAACATACATTATCACTCCACCGCCCCTAGTTTTGCCACTCTCTGGTGTTCGGTCAGCTCGTATCATGTGAAAACCCTCCAGCTCAATGTTAGCATCTGCTGCTAGTTCAGTTAGCCACGTCTCAGTAAACAAAAGGAGAGAGCACTCCCGGTAAGTGCTATCATAACGGGAGATAGCCGCTAGCTCATCTAACTTTCCCAGTATCGACCGTACATTTCCCATGACAACAGATGGAAGGGAGGGTCTGTACCTTATATTTTTTGTCCTCCGCCTTACTCCAGCCCGGCAGCCGCGGCGTTTTCGCCTCAGTTCTCTCGGTATGTCGAGTTTTTCCAGTGGGACCGGGTGGCGGTTAAATGCTAGCAGCTCTTCCCTGTTGTATCGAATCCTGCTATAAACAGTGGCTCCGTCCACCGGCTCAGGAGACATTTGGGACGATCTGTGTGTCCGTGATATAAGTGGGGTGAAAAAAAAAAAAAAAAAAAGTGATCAAAAGAGAGAGGAAGGGAAAAAAAAAAAATGAGTAGTATTCAGGATGAGTAGTATTCAGCAGAAGACAGTGTAATTGCTAGCTCGTCAGTGTTTTTCGTACATCTCTGGAAGTGAGGTCTTGGAAAAATATGTTCTTGTAGGCAAATGGTATCTTGGGTCCAGCACATGTATTAGGTGCCTGAAGCCCTCCCTCTCCACAGTCTGAATTGGCATCATATCTTTAGCGACACAAAAACTGACTGCTTCAGTAATGTCTTTCCAGCATTTTCTTGTTTTTTTCGTAAGGCATGTGACGGGATAAAGCTTCAGAAATGCCATGCTGAACCAGTTTTTAATGGGTTTACTTGTGTTAGAAGTCACCCTTGCTGAGGTCTCCTCTTGGGTTTTTTGACTCTCTTCGTACTGAATCACGTGTTTATTCTTCAGATGGCTAAATAAGTTTGACGTAGTCCCACCTTTGGTTGTCACAGGCTGATAGCAAGTCTTACATATGACTGTTGTTTGACCCACATCTTCTCTTTTGAAACCGAAATATTTCCACACAACTGAAGAGGATCCTCGTTTAGGTATTAACTCCACCGGAGAATGGGGACTGCCACTGTCTTCGGTCGCCATATTTTTGTATTGCGCGGTGACGAACTTGCATCAGCTACGTAACTTGCGTTGGCGATGTAAACGTGTGATGTCATCACGCAAATATTGCGATGTTCTTTTTTTTTTATTTCAAGTTTTTGTAAAGGGTATACACGTCATTACAGCATTGCATTGTTTACATTGTCATCACATGTTCCCTTTTTTTTTGTTTTTTGACAACATTGGAAGAATAATTATTACAACACCCCTTTTTTAAGTGAAAGAAAAAGAGAAATTAAAGAAAGAAAAAAAAAACAAACTCAAAACAAAACAAGAAAAAACAAAACAAAAACAAAAGAGCAAAGAACAAAAAAAAACTAGAAAAGCACTCAGAGAGCGCAGACCTCCGCCAAGTGCCACAGTTCCCCCCATACAGTGTTTGTGTGTACGTTTTCAGATTCCTTGACCACGAAAACATATGACTAGCAATTGGATTGACAATGATAGGATTAGTGGTTCAGTAGTTATTCACGAAAATGGCATTTTCCGTAATGGCAGCCACAGCTCCCCCCCCCCCCCCATACAGTGTTTGTGTGTACGTTTTCAGATTCCTTGACCATGAAAACATATGAGCAGCAATTGGATTGACAATGATAGGATTAGTGGTTCAGTAGTTATTCACGAAAATGGCATTTTCCGTAATGGCGGTTTTCTTGTGGACGGTGATCCAGATCACCACCAAAATGTAATCAGTTCTTCCTTGTACCATTTCCAACAACGCCTGAAATTTCATTGAAATCCGTCCAAAACTTTTTGAGTTGTCTTGCTAACCAACAGACAGACAGACAGACAGACAAACAGACAAACCCCGGCAAAAACATTACCTCCTTGGTGGAGGTAATAAAAAAAATAAAAATAAATAAATAAAAATAAAAGAGCATCTGAGTAGCGTTGGAACAAAGAGAGGTGCCATTATTGAAATGGTATTTGTCCATTAGATCTAATGGAAGACACATGTGCGATCCAGGGCTGCCAAAAGTTCAAGAACCCATCCATGTCCTGTCTCAGTGTGAATGTCAACTTTTCCATCGAGTAAATGTCTTGAATCACGTTAATCCAATCTGCAGGTGTAGGACAGTCCTTCAACATCCATTTTTTAGTTAGGGCTTTTTTACTTGCCAATATTAAAACAGTGAATAAGTATTTTTCTCCTCGTCTTTCCAGTGAATCTGGTAGTAAACCCAAATACAAAGTTATAAAAGAAAAGGGGACTGTTATTTTGAATATTTTCCCCAATATTGTCTGTACATTAGTCCAATATTGGTGGATAACTGGGCATGACCAAAACACATGAAAATGATTTGCAGTCTCATCACCACACAAGCGCCAACAATTCAACCCCTTACGAGTAAATTTGTTTTGTGCAGGTGTTCTGAAAAATCTTACCAAATGTTTCCATCCAAATTCTCTCCACTGCAGGGAAGAGGTACTTTTCCATTGTTGTTTATTTAGCTTTTCCCATATTTCCAGTTGTGCCCTTCAGAGGTAAAGTGGGCTATCCCACATGTAGGTCAAAAATGAGTTAATTGTACTACACTAATTGTTAAGGGTCTATCATTTTCTTAAACTGCCTAGCTCTGCATAAACCTTGAAGGTATTTATAGGGGGTAACTTTTTAATGATATAGGCACACTGATTTTTTGAGAATATTTCAACTTTAGAGCTCATTTTCTCAAAATAATGGTTTTGTGGGATAGCCCACTTTACCTCTGAAGGGCACAGTTGTAAAGTGAAATTCCCCTCTTTTTCCCTTCTCTCTTTTATATATGATGTGTTGTCTCCTTTTAAGTCTTGAAGACCTTGGTATATTTTAGAAATGTATCTGATCCCTGGGATCCCTTTATATGCCATTAAGAAAACCTTCAGAACACCTGACTGGGCCCTTTCCAAATCCTCCTTTTTAAATATTTTGTTTATGTGGTGTCTAAGTTGAAAGAACCTGTAAAGGTCTTGATTTATTAGACCTTGTTTTTTCAAATTTTCAAAACTTCTTAAAATTTGCCCTTTAAAAAAATCGTAATATTTTATCAGTCCGTTCTCTTTCCACTTTTTAAATCTAGTGTCTGTTTTATTTGGAGTAAAGTCTTGATCATAGGCAATCCACTGCAGTAATCGATAGGGTTCTTTAGTTTGATTCTCTTTGACTATCTTAAACCAAATTTTTAGCGGGGTCTCTATCCACGGGTTAGTGTTATTCAAAAGTTTAGGTAAGGCATTGTTCCCTATTATCGCCTGTAGGGGGATGTCACTTGTTATTTGGCATTCCATCTCCTTCCATTGTGCAGTGTAGACTGGATTACATATCTCTACTAAAGTTTTAATTTGTGCGGCTTTAAAATAGTCCCTGATATTTGGCAGCGCAAGCCCACCTTTGTCTTTGTTTAGCTGTAGAGTTCTATATCTGATTCTAGGTCTCTTGCCCTGCCATATGAATCTTGAGATCCATCTGTCCAGTTCTTGCCATGTTTTTTTGGGAGGTTCTACCGGTATTGTTTGGAAAAGGTATAGAAGACGTGGAAGCATATTCATTTTGACTGCTTCAATTCTTTGTGCAGTACCCAAGAATGGTATCATATTCCATCTTGCTAGATCAGATTTTATTTTTGCCACCAGTGGATCATAGTTTCGTGTTATAATTTTGTTGAGTTGTTTCGGGATATTGACCCCCAGATATTTCATAGATTCCATCTCGCAGTTAGTTTAGAGTTTGCTTAGTAAATATTGATTTGGGTCATAGTTGAATGTTAAAATTTGGGTTTTATGCATGTTTAATTCATACCCCGGTAAATCTCCATACTCTGAAAAAACTGAGGTTAGTTCTGGAAAAGAGGTGTCCAGCTGCCCCAGGTATATTAAAATGTCATCAGCAAAGAGTGCTATTTTATGTTCCTTCTGACCAAGTGTAATACCTTGAATTTTTTTGATTCTGTCTTATCCATTGGCTCAGAGGTTCTATGAAGATTGCAAAGAGCAGTGGAGACAAGGGGCAGCCCTGACGACATCCACTTTCCAGCTCAAAAGATGATGATAATTTACCGTTAATCTTTATTTTAGCTGTTGGTTTTTTATATAATGCCTGGATAGTTCTAATGAAGTTGTTATGAAAATTGAAACTGGATAAGATTCTATATAGGAAAGACCAGTCAACCGAATCAAATGCTTTTTCAGCATCTAATCCCAATATGGCTGCATTTAAGTTATATTTTTTTATATGATGAATTATGTGTAAAGTGCGTCTAATGTTGTCTTGTGTCTGTCTTTGTCTTATAAAACCTGTTTGGTCTAAATGAATTAAGTCTGTCAGTATATTTTCTAACCTTTTGGCAAGGATAGTGGTAAAAAAGTTGGGTGATCGTCACTTCCTTGTGGTAACGTATCGTCACTTCCTGTTTTGCTGTCTGCCTGTGTGGTTTGCTCTCCAGCTCTCGAGCCACTAGCTATGGCTACTAGCTCTCTTTCCTCTCCTCCTCTGGTGTGCTCTCTCTGTCAGATGTTTAGCTACACCTCTGCCTCTTTTAGTGATAACGGTAAATGTAATAAATGTTGTCTTTTTGAGGCGCTCGAGGCGAGGTTGTCTGATTTGGAATCCCGGCTCCGCTGCATTGAAACACCGTCTGCGCCAGTTAATCTCGACGGATGCCCATTAGCTGCAGCGGAGCTAGCTAGCTTAGCCCCCCCTGTCACCGGTTCCCCGGCTCTCCTCAGCAGCGAGGAGACTGGGTGGGTGACGGTGAGAAGGAAGCCTAGTCGCAAAGCCCCGGTTCACCACCAACCTGTTCACGTTTCTAATCGTTTTTCCCCGCTCAGCGACACACCCGCTGAGGAAAAAACTCTGATCATTGGCGACTCTGTAGTCAGAAACGTGAACCTAGAGACTCCAGCGGCCATAGTCAAATGTATTCCTGGGGCCAGAGCAGGCGACATCGAGTCAAATTTGAAAATGCTGGCTAAAAGTAACTGTAAATATTCCACAATTGTTATTCACGCCGGCATTAATGACATCCGTCTCCGGCAGTCGGAAGTCACGAAACTTAATATAGAATCGGTGTGTGACTTTGCAAAAACGATGTCTGCCACTGTAGTATTCTCTGGACCCCTCCCCAATCTGACCAGTGATGACATGTTTAGTCGCTCGTCATCCTTGAACCGCTGGCTGTCTGTGTGGTGTCCTAAAAATGACGTGGGCTACATTGACAATTGGAGCTCTTTTTGGGGAAAACCTGGTCTTATGAGACGAGACAGCATTCATCCCACTTTGGATGGTGCTTCTCATTTATCTAACAATCTGGCATCTTTTTTATCCAAATTTCCAAAACCATGACTACTCAGAGTTGGGACCAGGAAGCAGAGTCTCAGTCTTACACGCCTCTCTGCAGCTCCTCTTCATCCGCCACCCCTCAGCTTAGCCCCTGTCTTCCCCATCAGAGAATCGTTGTCTGCTCCCTCCAAAGTAAATAAAAATATAATGGAAAAAGCATCCCAAAGTGATAAAGCAAAATATTGGTAAAACTCAAATTAAACATAAAGCCTCTAAATTGAATGATTTGGCCTCTGTTCCTCCTCATAATTTAAAAATTAAATGTGGTTTATTAAATATTAGGTCTCTAACTCCCAAGTCTCTGTTAGTCCATGATCTGTTAATTGATCATCAGATTGATTTAATTTCCCTTACAGAGACTTGGTTAGGACAAGAGGATTATGTTGGTTTAAATGAATCAACTCCCTCTGGTTATTTAAACTGTCAAAATCCCAGAAGTTCTGGTCGTGGAGGAGGAGTAGCATCAATTTACCATTCCAAATTACTAGTTAATGTAAAGCAAAAAACATGTTATAATTCCTTTGAGGGCCTGGTCCTCAGTGTTGGGCACTTTAGCAATTCCAGGTTAAACCCAATTTTATTTGCCATAGTTTATCGTCCCCCATCAACCTATTCAGAATTTTTATCCGAATTTCCTGATTTCTTAGCTGATTTAGTGCTGAAATCTGATAGAATAATTATAGTAGGGGACTTTAATATACATGTGGATGTAGATAGTGACTGCCTTAATGTGGCTTTTAATTCAATATTAGACTCGATTGGATTTTCTCAGAAAGTAGGAAATTCTACTCATTACCTCCACCATACATTGGACCTTGTTCTGACATATGGCATAGAAATAGAAAATCTTGTAGTGTCTCCTCATAACCCTGTACTGTCAGACCATTGTCTGTTAACCTTTGATTTTACTATTTCTGACTATTTGGCTCCTAAAGAAAAATATTATCACAGTAGATGCCTCTCAGATGATGCTGTTTCCAAATTTATGCAGATTGTTTCCTCTATGCCATGTGTCAACACAACGGAAATAAGCTATAGACAGCTTGCTCCTTCTGTAATTGATAACATGGTGGATAGTGTTTCAGCTTCTCTGCATCAGGCTCTAGACTTGGTGGCCCCCTTAAAAAAGAAAAAGTCTAATCAGAGATTTTTAACTCCTTGGTTCAACACAGAAACTCGTAGCTTAAAACAGAAGACTCGTCAATTAGAAAGAAAATGGCGCTCTACTAATTTAGATGAAATCTATTTAGCTTGGAGAAATCATCTTTTAATTTATAAAAAATCTCTTAGAAAAGCTAGAACGAGTTATTACTCTGCATTAATAGAAGAGAACAAGAATAATCCCAGGTTTCTTTTCAGTACTGTAGCCAGGTTGACAAAGAGTCAGGACTCTGTCAATCCTAGCATCCCCTTAGAGCTTACTAGTCAGGACTTTATGAACTTTTTCAATAATAAAATTTCATCCATCAGAGATAAAATCAATCAGATTCTTCCCACAGTTAACTTAAATACTGTAACTACTACAACTCCTTCTATTGATGTCTGTCTTGATGAGTTTACTCCAATCAACCTTTGTGAGTTAGACAAAATAGTTTCCTCATCCAAACCTTCAACTTGTCTTTTAGACCCTATTCCTACCAGTTTATTTAAAGAAGTCTTCCCACTTATTGGTAGCTTTATTCTTCATATAATCAATTCTTCATTAACTTTAGGCCATGTACCACAGGCTTTTAAAACGGCTGTAATTAAACCCTTACTCAAAAAGCCAACGCTAGATCCAGGAGATTTAGCTAACTATAGACCAATCTCTAATCTCCCTTTCATTTCGAAAATCTTAGAGTTGTTGCTACGCAATTATTTGACCACCTGCAGGGAAATGGTTTATTTGAGGAGTTTCAATCTGGGTTTAGAATCCATCATAGCACTGAAACAGCCTTAGCGAAGGTCACTAACGACCTCCTCATTGCATCTGATAATGGACTAGTTTCTGTACTTGTCCTTTTAGATCTTAGTGCAGCTTTTGATACTATTGATCATAATATTCTACTTGATAGATTAGAACACTATGTTGGACTTAATGGAACTTCGTTGCAGTGGTTTAGATCTTATTTATCTGATAGGTTCCAGTTTGTTCATGTAAATGATGAGTTTTCTCTCAGCTCAAAGCTTAGTCATGGAGTTCCACAGGGATCTGTGCTTGGCCCTACTCTTTTTAGTTTATATATGCTTCCGTTAGGCAACATTATTAGAAAGCACTGTATACATTTTCACTGTTATGCAGATGACACACAATTATACCTGTCAATGAAGCCAGATGATACTAATCAATTAGCCAAGTTAGAAGCCTGTCTTAAGGAAATCAAAGTTTGGATGACTTGTAATTTCCTGCTATTAAATTCAGATAAGACTGAAGTCATTCTTGTTGGTCCAAAAAACCTTAGAAATTCCTTTCCAAATCAAACTTTCAGTTTGGATGCAGTTACTCTTTCTCTTAATAGCTCTGTGAGGAACCTTGGAGTTATTTTTGATCAGGATTTGTCCTTCAATTCACATATTAAATTTGTTTCTAAGACTGCCTTCTATCATTTGCGTAATATTGCCAAGATTAGGAGCATCTTGTCTCAGAGTGATGCTGAGAAGCTGATCCACGCTTTTGTTAGCTCGAGATTAGATTATTGTAATTCTTTATTATCAGGCTGTCCTAAAACATCTTTAAAAAGTCTTCAGCTGATCCAAAATGCTGCAGCAAGAGTTTTAACAGGTACTAGAAAGAGAGATCATATCTCTCCGGTTCTGGCCTCTCTTCATTGGCTTCCCATAGAGTTTAGAATTAAGTTTAAAATCCTTCTTCTTACTTACAAAGCTCTAAACAATCAGGCTCCTTTTTATTTAAAAGATCTGATACTACCGTATCATCCTAACAGAGCACTACGCTCCCAAAATGCAGGTTTACTTGTAATACCTAGAATCTCCAAAAGTACAATGGGAGGCAGAGCCTTTAGTTGTCAAGCTCCTCTCCTGTGGAATCAGCTGCCAATCTGGATTCGGGAGTCAGACTCGATCTCTGTTTTTAAGAATAGGGCTAAAACCTACCTTTTTGATATAGCCTACAATTAGGGAGGGATCATGTGTTTCTGAACCCTCCCTTAGTTATGCTGCTAATAGGTTTAGTCAGCCGGGGGACCTTCAGTAATGCACTGGGCCTCACTCCTTTCCTCACTCTCTATGAAATATTTTTTTTTTTTTTGCTGGTCATTAACATTTGTTTGTTCTCTCCCATAGATTGAGTCCCCATCGTGCTGTTTGCTCTCTACATGTCTGTTCTTTTCTTCTTCTCTGTCCCCTCACCCCCCCAGCCAGTCGCAGCAGATGACTGCCCCTCCCTGAGCCTGGTTCTGCTGGAGGTTTCTTCCTGTTAAAAGGGAGTTTTTCCTCTCCACCGTCGCCAAGTGCTTGCTCACAGGGGATCGCCTGATTGCTGGGGTCTTTCTGCAACTGTGGGGGTCCTCCCTACAGTTGATAGTGCTATGAGATGACTGTTGTTGTGAAATGGCGCTATATAAATAAAGTTGAATTGAATTGAATTGAATTGAAAAAGCTTATAGTCCTGATTTAATACACTGATTGGTCTGTAGTTGGAGCAGTCTAGTTTATCCTTTTCAGGTTTCGGTATGACTGCAATGACCCCTTCTCTCCAGGAGGGGGGGATTTCCCCTGTGTGGAGGACATAGTTAAATGTTTTCAGGAGGAGAGGAGATAGTTGCTGTTTAAAGGTTTTGTACCACTCTGCTGTATAGCCATCAGCTCCTGGGGATTTGTTAGCTTTAAGTTTCATAATTGCTTTTTCTAATTGTTTAGGTTGTATTTCTGACAGTAGTGTTTTATTTTGAGACTCAGTAAGTTGGGGAAGGTTTAATGTGTTTAGGAATGCTTTGGATGCGTTTTTATGTTTTTTGAGGGAGTACAAGTTCTTGTAGTAGTTCTCGAAGCTTTTAAGAATATCCTGAATTCTAAATTTTATTTCCTTTGATACTGGGTCTCTGATTTTGTAGATTGCTCTCTCCGTTTGTTGTTTCCTCAATTTATAGGCTAGTAATTTTGCCGATTTGCTGCCTGCTTCATAGTATTTTTGTTTCAGAAATGTAAGTTTCTTCTGGATTTCTATTGTGTAGATCTCATTTATTGGTTTTTTAATTTCCTTAATTTTGAGCGAGTCATTAGAATGAGTGTTGTCTTTGTGCTCTTTTTCTAGGTTCTTAGGTTCTGACTCTAATGTGGTTAGTTTTTCTTGTCTCAGTTTCTTTTGGATTGCCAGTTTTGCAATAATCTTTCCCCTTATTACAGCTTTGCATGCGTCCCACAGTATTAAAGGGGATACTTCTCCATTATCATTTTCTTCCAAATATCTGAGAATATCTGATTCCAATTCATCTTTCAGTGGTCCTTTCAGGACATTTGAATTCAACCTCCAAGAAAATGTATTATTTGTGTATTTTTGGATACTTAAGTCCATATAGATCGGACTGTGGTCAGAGAGAGCCATCAGTCCTATTTTACATGTTTTTACTCTTCCAATGTCTCTATTAAACATAAAAAAAATAGTCAATCCTTGAGTAAGATGAATGTGGTGCTGAGTAAAATGTATAATCTTTTACACTGGGGTTGAATTCCCTCCACACGTCACAGATTCCCATTTCTTTTAGTAGCATCCGAGTTTTTCTACTTTGAGTGTTATTTTGATGTGGAGAATTAACTGATGCATCCCAGTATGGATTCAGTCTTAGATTGAAGTCTCCACCACATATCACTAAACCTTGGGCTTTAGTTATCATTAGGTCAAATACATTTTTATAAAATTTCCAGTTAGCCCCTGGAGGTGCATATACATTCAGCAGGGTGATATCTTCTCCCTCTAGCCGCCCAAGTACCATACTGTATCTCCCTTCTTTATCTTTGTGTTCTGATTTTTTTTTCAAATATAATTTTGGTTGAGATCAATGTCGCTACTCCCCTCCTCCTCCCTGACTTATATGAAGATGAAGAGATCATTTTAAACCCTTGTCTATTGAGTTTAGTGTGCTCCACATCTGTTAGGTGGGTTTCCTGTAAAAAATATTATTCCTGCTTTGTCTTTTTTCATTTTGCCTAGATTCTTGGATCTTTTAACTGGATTCAAGATCCCTTTTACATTATATGAGATTATTTTGGTTACGCCCTGTTTCTCCATTGTGTTGTCTTATTTAGTATAACAGTGTGGTGGCCCTCTTTTATGCTACTCAGAAACTGAAAGAACATTAAGAACATAGTATATAAAACTTTAAAACAAAAAACTGACAAAAGATCTTCCTGAGCTGATGTCTTTTTAGTGACCTTAGAAGAGCCAAGATGGTGTGTTGGCCCTGAGGGAAATTCCTCAGATTCCGTTACGTGCTGAGGGCCCTCTCTTACCCCTGTAAGTTGTCCCATGTTTTTAACGTGAATTTCAGATCCCAATCCGAACTTGTAATGATGTTTTTTTTTTATGCCTATACCCTATGAAATTGTGCGCAACCTCCCACCACCATCACAGCAAACATTCACGTTAATACAGTATTTGTTAGTGTGGAGAGATCATGTGGTAAGTATTTACATATAGTATAAGTATAGTATAAGTATTTGGTCAATAACAAAAGTTCATCTCAATACTTTGTTATATACCCTTTGTTGGCAATGACAGAGGTCAAACGTTTTCTGTAAGTTTTCACAAGGTTTTCACACACTGTTGCTGGTATTTTGGCCCATTCCTCCATGCAGATCTCCTCTAGAGCAGTGATGTTTTGGGGCTGTCGCTGGGCAACACGGACTTTCAACTCCCTCCAAAGATTTTCTATGGAGCTGAGATCTGGAGACTGGCTAGGCCACTCCAGGACCTTGAAATGCTTCTTACGAAGCCACTCCTTCATTGCCCGGGCGGTGTGTTTGGGATCATTGTCATGCTGAAAGACCCAGCCACGTTTCATCTTCAATGCCCATGCTGGTGGAAGGAGGTTTTCACTCAAAATCTCACGATACATGGCCCCATTCATTCTTTCCTTTACACGGATCAGTCGTCCTGGTCCCTTTGCAGAAAAACAGCCTCAGAGTATGATGTTTCCACCACAATGCTTCACAGTAGGTATGGTGTTCTTTCTCCTCCAAACACGACAAGTTGAGTTTTTACCAAAAAGTTCTATTTTGGTTTCATCTGACCATATGACATTCTCCCAATCCTCTTCTGGATCATCCAAATGCTCTCTAGCAAACTTCAGACGGGCCTGGACATGTACTGGCTTAACCAGGGGGACACGTCTGGCACTGCAGGATTTGAGTCCCTGGTGGCGTAGTGTGTTACTGATGTAGCCTTTGTTACTTTGGTCGATGAAAATTGGAGACCTCTCTCATCTTTTAAGTGGGAGAACTTGCACAATTGGTGGCTGACTAAATACTTTTTTGCCCCACTGTATTTGTTTCTAATATTATGTCTGTTCCATGAAATGTTTTACCACATGCTGATTCTGCATCTCCTTTAATGTATGTTACCTTGTTGGAGGAGGGTTTGATGTGCAGATTGACTGAAAACTATCGTTATTCCCTCCTGTAAACAGCCAGTTTTTACTTGTAGCTCTGGCGCTGGGTTTCCCGCTGCTGGCCCGTGGATTTTGAGGGTCTCTGTGTGGACCACGTTTGAGCCTTGATTCTTTCGATCGGGTCTGCTGTGGGTTTATACACCGTTACCGGGAGCCCTCTTCTCGCCATATCCGTGGTTGCTTCTTCCGCCGAGTTGTAGAGACACGTCTCGTCGCCGTAAGAAACCCGCAACTTCGCTGGAAATGGCGTCTGGAAGCGCAGTTTTTTCTCTCGTAATACCTTTTTAGCGTCGTTGTATTCCCGACGCTTTTTAAGGACCGCCGGGGCGTAATCGTGTTCCACGAAAACTTTTCTGTCTTGGTGCATAAATCCTTTTTTCTGCCAAGCCAGTCTTACAACCTCTTCTTTTATTCTGGAGTTGGCGAACATCACCACCACCGATCGAGGAGGCGCTTCCGCCGCCAGCCTAGGGGCTAATGTACGGTGCGCCCTTTCTATCTTCAAGTCGGTGGTTTGGGGAATATCCAACTTCTCTCTCAGTATGGATTCCACGCATGCAGCCATTGTGGTGAAACCGTCCTCGACTCCTTCTTTCAGACCATGAATTCTTATGTTGTCTCTTCTCAGTCTTCCTTCTTGGTCGGTTAGTTTAGCCTCCAGTCTTGACTGTCGTTTGTGCAGATCCAGCACGGTATCTTCCAGCCCTTATATTCTTTCCTCTGCTTCTAAGATTCGGTCCTCGGCCTGGTCCACTCTGCTGTTTGTCCTTTTTATTTCGTCTTTGATTTCACGAAATTCGGCCCAACACTCTCGGCGAAATCGTCTTAATTCTTTAAGTACCATTTTTAAGCTAACCTTTTTGCTAGCTTCATTCAGCTCCTCGTCTTCTGAATGGAAATCCTCCGGATCAGATTCTCCGGCCGATGCGTGTCCTGGCCTGGTAAATGTCGATTTCTTCTGTTTTCCTTTAGGCATGATGACTTTGTCTTTTGATTTTCACTCTTCCAAAAATCCGTTAAATCTGATTTTCAAGGTATTTTCACGGATCGGGTCTGGGAGCTTCAGCGTTAAGCTGCTATCACCATGGTGTCCAGACCGGAAGTTGCGATATTCATTTTTACATCGGTATTAGAATTATACCAGTATTATCGTGAACGATGCGATATGGCACACCCCTGCGGGTGCACCCCTATTACACCCCTATTACATGACCCCCTGAAGAAGCACTACAATAACACAGAAGTGTTACATTAACCCATATTTTGTTTCGATTTTTAAAATTAATATCTACTATCTTTTTAACCTTACCCTTTCCTAAATCCTAACCTCTTAATGTTTATTTAGGATTCTAAATTCCATCTCATGTAAAAGATAAAACGGTATTTGTGTATATAACACTTCTTTTTTTTTTTATCTCTGGATGACCAAAGCGCTTAACAGATTTGGTTATCTACCCATTCACATATATCATATTCACACACAATTTTACCGCGACAGCAGGCGGTGACAGCAGGAGACGAATCCCACACCTTTTGATCACAGGTACACTACACTCTTCCGCTACACTATAGTGACAGCGGTGAGGGTGAGCTGATCTGAAAAGGTTTTGTCGGACTGATCAACTCTTCTGTAGCAACAGAAAGTACGTATTGGGCTCCGGCTTACATATCCATAGACGTTGCGAAAATTGTATTCTGTTGTGCAAGTTAAAAATGCAGTCCATTCAGATAATACAAATTTTAGAATAATTTTAGGAGGTGGCTGTGGCGCAGGTGTAGTGTGGCCAACTACTGATTGGAGGGTCAGGGGTTTGATTCCCGCTCTGTCTGCAGTCTGCATGTTGAAGTGTCCCTGAGCAAGACACTGAACCCCCAGTTGCTCCTGGTGGGTCAGGCCAGCAGCTGTGCATGACAGCTCCGCTACCATCAGTGTGTGAATGGGTGGATAGCAGGATCTGTAAAGTATTTTGGTCATCTAGAGATGAGAAAAAGTGCTATATAAGTGAACACCATTTACCATAACATTTGGAGTCATTGTGATTTGGGCATATAGAGTACACATTTTGTTTTAGGTAATGAGTGCTTTTCTAAGTTGTCATTCAGGTTTGAAGACGCTGAGAGATTTCTTTTTTTCTGCTTGTATTTTCAGGAAGGAGTGAAGACTGAGAACAATGAACACATCAACCTGAAGGTGGCAGGACAGGATGGATCCGTGGTGCAGTTCAAGATTAAAAGGCACACACCTCTAAGTAAACTCATGAAAGCTTATTGTGAACGGCAGGTAATTTTGCAACAAAATTTTGGGAGACAGCGAGATCGTAAATTGGCCAATGGCAGGTTGGTTTCAGCAGAGGGGCAAATGCCGATTCTCTGCCAGCAAATGCTGATTCTCCGCCGGCAATTGTCGCTTTAGTCCAGCAGTCAGTTGGCCACACCAGAATCACCCACGAATGCATAAATGTAAATTACTTGACGGTTGTTGTAAATCCAGATGTGTTTTATTCACATTTATTAACAATTTTGGACAGGGATATATGCCTAGATAAAGTTTCATAAAGTCATCGTGGTAAGTTGTGTTGTTTCATGACATGCTTTTGAAATGTTTGACAATGAGACAACTTCAAATGTCTGTAAATACAACAGACATATTTGATATTTATTTGTTTTACCTTTTATTGTTTTTATTGACTGGTTTCTGCTCATTCCCGGTTTTATATTGTTTTCTGTTAGTGTCCTGCTCCTTGCTTTTATGTGCTTTCCTGTTGTACAGCACTTTGTGAAGTGAGTGTTGCTTTTTAAAGTGTTTTATAAATAATGTCGATTGATTGATAGATGCTAATGTTGAACTCGCTGGGATATACCTAGTCGTATCGAGATGGCGGCTAGGCATTTGGGGGGGGGGGGTCTTGACAGTCATGCAAGTTACAGCCACTATTTTTATCTACTTAGGTAACTTTGTATTTCAATAGTGTAAAAGTCATAGCTCTGTAGTATTTATTGAAGTGCAGGGATAACAGCCAGAGGGGTTTATACATGCACTAAGTGGGGGGTGTTTTAACCTGTCTCATCCATGTCAGAGGGTAGCCTACTGTAATTTCCCAGTTTTGGATCAATAAAGTATATCTATCTACTGTGTGAAGTGTACAGGTTGTAGTGTACATTCTTAGTTTGTCGTGAATGTTCAGAGTAATGTTCTTAGAATGTGTATAAGCATGTGAGTTCTGCATCTTTATGGTGATGTGCACGTGTTCCAAATAGAACAGAATAGGCTTTATTGCTGTTGTACAGTACAATGAAATTGTGGGTGCTCCACCAGGCTACTGCGCTATAAAGTAAGAGAGAAGGATTAGAAAAAACACGGTTATAGAACACACGATTTAACACACGACTGAAATGAAAATGGCCCAGGATTATGGAAATGTATGCAGGTATGGTAGTGGCTTCACGGATGAAACGATGTACACACGTGGACAAAATTGTTGGTACCCCTCTTTTTTTTTTTTCCACAATATTTTTTATTGAACCTTTTTTACAAACACAACACAAACAAACACTAACACTAAAGTAATTTAAAAAAAAAAATTGTACTAAAAAAAACACAAACAACCACTAACAAAGACAAGTCTTCGACAATGCTCCTCTGTTTAGTCTAGGCAATCCATTACATAAGTATACATATTATACATTCACCAGTTTGGAATTTACAAGGTCCACACACATCATTTACCTTCTTCTTCAAGAGTTATGTTTAAATTCTTTACATAATCAATGAAAGGTCTCCATATATTCTCAAACACAATTTCTTTTGATTTCAGTATATATGTTATTCTTTCTAGTGGAAGGTTTGTTAACATCTGTCTTAACCACTGAGTCACATCTGGTCTATGAGTCTTTTTTCCACAGTAGTGCAATACATTTTTTGGCGTTAAGCAAACTGAGGTCTATGAATGCTCTTTCACTCTTATTAAAGCTATGCTTTTCTGGATACAGACCCAACAAAAACAATTTAGGATTCAATATGATTTGTTTTGAAATTATTTTTTCAATTGTTACCCTCACCTCTTCCCAAAACATTCTAATTTTTCTACATTCCCATAAACAATGAAATAGGGTTCCTTTACTTTCCATACATTTTGTGCATGTATCTGGTATGTTTTTGTTATATCTATTTAACTCCACCGGTGTAACATACATCCGCATTAACCATTTAAAATGTATCAATTTAAGACGTACATTTATTGATTTGGTTTGAGCCTCTGTACAAGCCAATTCCCATTGTTCCTCTGAGATTTCAGTTTGCAGGTCTTCTTTCCAATAATTCAATCTTTTCTGTGAGTTTTCACTTGAGAATAGTGTCAATGAGTTATAAAACTCTGAAATAATACCCTTTCTCTTACTATCTTTCGTCAAAATTTTTTCCAAGGATGAATAAGTAGGTCGGATGAGAGCATTATTTTGATTTGATCGAATAAAGTTCCGAAGCTGAAGATATTTAAAAAAAAATGTGTTCTATTAAGATTAAATTTGATCCTCAGTTCTTCAAAAGACATGTTATCTGAACATGACGGATATAAGTCTTGAATCTTTTGAATCCCTTTTAAATTCCATACTTTAAATACAGCATCCGCTCTCCCTGGTTTAAAATATTGATTACCCCATATTGGGCTAAATTGTGACAGTAAGTGTGGTTCTTTTAAATATTTTGTGGTTTCACACCATATTTTGATCATATGCTTTACAAATGGATTTTTAACTTGTTTCTGTAATTTTTTAGCCGAGTCTGAGTATATGAATATGGGAAGAGGTAAAGGTAAATTGTATGATTCCATTTCAGTCCAGTGAGGGAGATCATTTGACGAAAAATAATATGTCATAGACCTCAGTTGTGCTGACCAGTAATACAACATAAAGTTTGGACATTTCAGACCTCCACGATCAAATGGTAAATATAGTAAGGACAGACGTAATCTAGCCTTCCTATTGTTCCATAAAAATTCCACTAACTTTTTTTTAATTCTTGAGAATAGATCTGAAGGTGGTGGTAAAGGAATGTATTGAAAAAAATAAAGTTATTTTGGGTAAAATATTACTTTTAAGTATATTGATTCTCCCGATCATCGACATTGGTAATGACATCCATCTCTGAAGTAACTCATTAATGTCTGTCATTAAGGCTTCATAGTTGATACTGGCGACTAATTCTAGCTTAGGCACAATTTGGATTCCTAAATATTTAAACTGATTTACAACATTGAATTGATTTACCTCAGGAGCTGGGTGATTTCTCTGGGTCTCATTTAGCATTAATATTGAAGATTTAGTTTTATTTATTTTATATCCTGATATTTCCCCAAAATTCTTTATTAAATTCAACAAGGTCGGAATTGATTTTTTAAGATTCGACATAAACAAAATTATGTCATCGGCATACAGGGAGATTTTATGTTCTGTTGGTCCTACTTTAATTCCATATATTTGTGGATGTAAACGTACTGCCATCGCTAAAGGTTCAATTGCCATAGTAAACAATAAAGGTGAAAGTGGGCAGCCTTGTCGACATCCTTTATTGATATTTATTGATTTTGAAATATTGCTGTTTGTTAGGATTTCTGCTGTAGCATTATTGTATATTATCTGAACCCATTTTATGAAATTATTTCCAAGTCCAAACCTTTGTAAAATTTCAAAAAGAAAGGGCCATTCAACCCTATCAAAGGCCTTTTCGGCGTCCAATGATAGGAGAGCTGTATCTGGTGCTTCTTTATTAGAATAGATGATATTAAATAGTCTTCTTACATTATAGAAGCCTTGTCTTCCCTTTATAAAGCCATTCTGATCTCGGTTAATAATATTTGGTAATATTTCTTGTAGTCGTCTTGCTAAAATTTTACAGATTATCTTAAGGTCAGCATTTAATAGGCTTATTGGTCTCATATTTTCACATTTATTAGAGGGTTTACCTGGTTTTGGCAACAGTACAATTAAGGCATTATTCATGTATGGTGGTAAATTACTATTTTGAAATGCTTCTAAAACCATTTCCAAAAATGGTTTTATTAATTTATTCTTAAATTTTTTATAGAGGTCAACTGGAAGACCATCTGGTCCTGCACTTTTTCCTGATTTCATATTATCAATGGCTAGCCCAACTTCTTCTTGACTAATTTTAGACTCCAGTATCTCCCTGTTTTCATTTGGAATACACGGTATAGATAATCCGTCCAAAAACCCATTTAGTTTTGTTAAGTCAGTTTCATTTTTTGTATTATATAATTTTTCATAATAATCTCTAAAGGCACTATTAATTTCTAAAGGATCTACAACTGGCTGTCCGTTACTTATAAGATAAGCCTTTATTAGTCCCACAATGGGGAAATTCCAGGATTGCAACAGCACAGGGACAGCAACACTCAGAGCAACAATCAGAAGGCAAGAAAAAACAACATCTAGCAAACATATGTCCATATTACTATAAATGTATATATATAGACACACAGTGCAGAGCATTATGGCTGGTGGATGTGCAGCAGAAAGTCTAAGCTCTCTCTCCGCGGATGCAGCGGGCCAGCTGGAAGTCTTTGGGCATGATGGTGACCCCCTTAGCGAAGAAGAGACCACCAGGTGGGTCTCGCTGGTCTCCTGCAGAGCCATGACGGCGAAACTCAGGAAACGCAGGACGGTCTTGAAGTCCTGAGCGATCTCCCTCACCAGGCGCTGGACGGGCAGCTTACGGATGAGCAGCTCCGTGGATTTCTGGTAGCGACGGATCTCTCTCAGAGCCACGGACCTGTGACGGCGAGGCCTCTTCACTCTGCCGGTGGCCAGAGCGCCTCTCCGAGCAGCCCTGGTGGCTAGCTGTCTCCTGGGGGGCTTCTTCCTCCAGTAGATTTTACGGGCGGTCTGCTTGGTTCTTGCCATCGCTCTTTATTATTCTGTCTTATATTTCTTTCACGCCGCCTAAACTCCAGCCCGGCACCCGCTTCGTTTTCGCTACAGCTCCCGGTATGTCGAGTTTCCCATTAGCACCGGGCGGCGGCCAAGTGCTAGCTAGCACTAGCTCCTCCCCGCTGTAACGTCTCCCGCTGCAAACCGTGGCTCCGTCCGCCGACCCGGGAGACCCCCGGGGCGATCCGTGCGTCCGTGATATATATACAGAGTGAAAGGTGTAGAAAGAAGAAGGAAGATAAAAAAAAAGGCTGTTGCAACAGGCAGCCGACTCGTGTGGCGCCGCCGGTCCGGCAGAGCCGGAACCGGCTCTGGTAATTGGTGTTTTAAATTCTAATTGTTTAATCTGCCATGCCAATAATTTTCCTGATTTTTCACCTTGTTCATAAAAAGATTGCTTCAATCTTAGAAGACTCGAGGCAGCTCTATTCGCTGATTTTTTGTCATATTCAACTCTCAGAATCAGTAATTCGTTCTCTAACTTTGGGTCACTTCCTGCATACACTTTTTCTTGAAGAATTTTTATTTTATGTTCCAATTGGACTCTCTCCTCTCGAGTCTTCTTAGATTTTGAAACTGTATAACTAATAATATGCCCCCTAATAAAAGCTTTGAAAGCCTCCCACTTTATACATGCTGATGTTTGTGTAGTATTGATATCAAAGAACTCATCTATCTGTTTTTCTATGTACTTAACAAATTCCTCATCCTGAAGCTATTTATGCTGAAATTGCCACCTACCTGGTTCCTTTGTCAATTTCTTATCTACATATATTAGACAGCAGGGTGCATGATCAGAGATCACAATATTATCATAGAAGCAGTTTTGAATCTTGGACCTTAATTCTGTGGAGATCAAAAAATAGTCAGTACGTGAGAATGTCTTGTAGATAATAGAATAACATGAATAGGCTTTAACTTGTGGTTTCATTTCTCTCCATATATCTAGCAATCTCAATTCTTTCATAAAATGATTAATGATCATCCTGCATCCATTGTGCGTACAGTCCAGTCCTGTTGATCTATCTATACCGGGACTCAATGTACAATTAAAATCCCCTGCTATTATATGTTGCCCTGTAAGTGAAGGTAAAATAAGGAATAAATTAGTAAAGAAATTTTGATCATCTATATTGGGACCGTATAAGTTCACCAAATTTATATTTTCTAATAACAAAGATCCTTGAATGATTGAATATCTTCCAAATTTGTCACCAATTACATTTTTCACTTGAAATGGGACTGATTTATGTATGAGAGTCATAACTCCCCTGGCTCGGGATGAAAATGATGAGGTGAATACACTTCCTTGCCATCTTCTCCTAATTCTTTTTACATCCTCCTCTATTAGATGAGTTTCTTGTAAAAACACAATTTTTGAACCCATGTCTTTTATTTTATTCATAACTTGTTTAAGTTTTTTTAAATTTTGTAGACCTCTGCAATTCCATGAGGTTAAATTGAGATTAACGCTTTGGTCTATGATCAATAAGGAGTTTGAGATTACCTCGCAATGTAAACATGCTCACACAGAGAAGCAAAAACATGAGTGGTTGAACATTCATCCTACAAACTACACACAAACAAATTCCCCCTTCCCACATTCGTGGTAATCCCCCCAAAATCAAAAAAAAAAATTCCGTCTCCCGCTATAGCCATTAACTGCTCCACACCCGCGAGGATCAGTCAAAACCACTCTTTCTTTCTCCTCTCAATCACCCTAACTCTACTGCTTTTAATGACGTAACATTAACTCTCTTCTGTAGTTTTCCAACTTAACTTCTAAATTTTATAGCAACTTTGTACATCATAGTTTTTTTTTTTAAAATATATAATACAATCTATATTTTGTAAACTTGTTATATGCTTCAGATCTAGGGGTGGGTTCAGAAGATCGATATATCGATATAGATCGATCCACGTTTGACTGAGCCGATATCAATCCACAAAATCCGCGGATCGATCTTTTAATATAATATTAATATATTTTAATATAATATTTTTAAACATCTGCTGAGTATAATCGGGTCGAAACCGGGTCAGTGAGCCAGGAACAATGGCCGAGAACCATAAACAACCGACGCGCTAACGGAGCTAGCAAGCTAACGGATATGCTAGTTCTTCTGTGGTGTTAAAACGGTTCTCATCCGGCAAGAGTTCCCTGCCGCGCGTTCGTGTTTACGCGCGGCAGGGATGTTAAGAGACGTGCGTGTCTCTTAATTTAGCAACAAAAGTCACCATTAAGACTGTCCTCAACAGCTTCTGAATATTTTTCATAAAGCGGGGATAAACGGACTTTTACTCCGTGCAGCGCTGTGTTGGAACATAAAGTTGACGACTGATAAAGGGAAAATGCGCGGAGACTGAAACCCGTGAAGCAGAGGGAGACTTGGAGCTGCTGAGACTGTAAGTATAATATCATTTGTTTGTTTTAACATTTATGTTGTCAATTAATAATTTATCTGGCATGATGGTGGTTTCTTTTACAAACTATGGACACAGAGAGAACTGTTGGTTAAGCGCTGTGAATAAATGCAGAATTAAGGTATATTTTATGAGATTATGGACTTCTACCACTTAAGAGATGTGAAGAGAATAAATCACAATATAATTAATAAAGGCTGCAGTACAACAAGCTATTTTTACTCAGTAGAACTAAATTGAAATGAACAAACCTCAGGAAATGAATTGAAACCCTTTTCAAACACTGAAAGTTAATTTGTAGTTAAAATATATTAAAAAACCCTATAAATTATCAAACCCTACTGTGGTGTGGCAATCTAAAAATATGAATGTTAATTTTACTGTGAAATCTATTCTTTTTATCTGCCTTCAGATGTGTGAAGACTGGAAGCTTCATCCTCACTGAGACCTTCTGAAGGTCAGAGGTCGTCAGTGGAGGAGCATCCCTGCTTCATGTGGATTTCAGCACAGAAGAAGACCTTCAAATTCAAGATTCAAGGAGGTGCTGCCATCATTTTCTCCACACTAACATGCATTCAATGCAATTTAGTTGTTGTAATGACAAATTCTTTTATTTCTTTTTTTTAAGTTCTCAGCAAGAACACAATATTGGTCATTTTTTTTTACAATTTTACTGAGCATTTAATTCTAAATAAATCACTGTTTAACAGGAAATTTTTGGCAATCCTGTGCTTTTCTTGTGGTGTTACATAGAATAGCATCACTGTAAACTATGGAAAAAGCAGCTGCTTTAAAATCTGTACTTCCTCACACAACTTTGAGTGCAAAAAAACTCTAAAAATGCTATAACTTTTTGGAAAGGCTCCCACAAATCCAGGCTTTTTGGGCCACAACAATCACAAAAACGGCTGACAAAATCCTGGAGGGACTGAAATACAGTGAGATTATGTCTGCATGGTTAATGCATTGAATTTGTTTACTTACTCTGGGTGGTGAACTTGACACGACACACCCTTTGCACTAAAGAAGGCACCTGTGACCACTTTATGAAATGATAAGTTAAATAATAAAAAATGCATTATTGTAACTAATTTTGGGTCAGTTCTATATGTGATAATTTATGTATTAACAAAGTTAGAAGATTCTTGGTACAATTTGCAGCATTAGGTCTCAAAGATTTTTGTTTCATGGGAAGTAAAATGGCTATTAAAATGGTAATTCCCCAGATCGAATCGGGATCGAATCAAATCGAATCGGAATCGAATCGATTGCGTTGGAGATCGTCGTCCTGTCTCTGTAGCTGAGGAACTTCATAATCAGCGTCCTCGGTGCTGCCTTGTTATCTCTCGGTGGGCGCTTTCCAGAACGACTGATGACTGCAGCTCCGCGTTGTTCAGCGCTTCTGGGATCCACTTTTCCAAAAAGGAACATGGATCCAGACCCTCAGTTCTCTCCGGGAGACCCACCAGCCTCAGGTTGTTCCGTCTCGACCGGGATTCTAAATCCAGAACATTATCTTCCAGACGTTTATTTTTTAATTCCAATGTGCGCACCTTTAATTGTAGGCCGGTGACGTCATCCTCAGCACTGGAAATTCGGATCTCCACCTGCGACACCCATTCCATACAGTCGCTTAATTCCTTTTTTATTCCTTCAATCGCTGCAATAATCCCGTCAAGTTTAGTGGAGAAGTCTGCTCTCATTGAACTAATGGCAGCGAGCACCGCACCTGTGCCGTCGTCAGCAGTCACCGCTCCTCCGCTAGCTTGTTCTGCCATTTCTGGGGATTTCTCTGCTGCGTCACAGACGTGAAAGTCCGTTAATTTGGACTGTTTCGGCGGTTCAGTTTTTCCTCCACCTGGTTTCCCAGCCTTAGGCTTTACTGGCATGTCCTCGCCCAAACGCTGGGATAGTTTTTGTTCCAAATGAGAGAGTTATTTGCCGATTTTTTTTTTTTTTAGGAGCAGAGTAGAGGGAAGCACGTCCTTCTACGCAGCGGCCATAACCGGAAGTCGGTACCCCTCTTTTAATGAAAGAAAAACCCACAATGGTCACAGAAATAACTTGAATCTGACAAAAGTGGTAATAAATAAAAATTCTATGAAAATTAACCAGTGAAAATCAGACAGTGCTTTTGAATTGTGGTTCAACAGAATTACTTTAAAAAACAAACTCATGAAACAGGCCTGGACAAAAATGATGGTACCCCTAGAAAAGATTGAAAATAACGTGACCATAGGGACATGTTCAACCAAGATGTGTCCTCTAATTAACATCACAGGTGTCTACAAACTTGTAATCAGTCAGTCGGCCTATTTTAAAGGGTGACCATTACTCACTGTGCTGTTTGTTGACATGGTGTGTACCACAGTAAACATGGACCAGAGGAAGCAAAGGAGAGAGTTGTCTCAGGAGACTGGAAAGAAAATTATAGACAAGCATGTTAAAGGTAAAGGCTATAAGACCATCTCCAAGCAGCTTGATGTTCCTGTGACTACAGTTGCACATATTATTCAGAAATTTAAGATCCACGGGGCTGTAGCCAACCTCCCTGGACGTGGCCACAGGAGGAAACTTGATGAAAAATGGAAGACACGGATAATACGAATGGTAACAAAAGATCCCAGAACAACCTCTAAACACATTCATGGTGATCTCCAAGGTCAAGGTACAGCAGTGTCAGATCGCACCATCCGTCGTTGTTTGAGCCAAAGTGGACTTCATAGGAGACGACCAAGGAGGACACCACTGTTGAAAACAAATAAAAAAAAAAAAAAAAAAAGCCAGACTGTTATTAGCCAAACTGCATGTTGACAAGCCACAAAGCTTCTGGGAGAATGTCCTATGGACAGACAAGACAAAACTGGAACTTTTTGACAAGGCACATCAGCGCTATGTTCACAGACGCAAAAATGAAGCATACCAAGAAAAGAACACTGTCCCTACTGTGAAACATGGAGGAGGTTCTGTTATGTTCTGGGGCTGTTTTGCTGCATCAGGCACAGGGTGTCTTGAATCTGTGCAGGGTACAATGAAATCTCAAGACTATCAAGGTATTCTAGAGAAAAATGTGCTGCTCACTGTCAGACAGCTTGGTCTGAATCGCAGGTCATGGGTCTTGCAACAGGATAATGACCCAAAACACACAGCTAAAAACACCCAAGAATGGCTAAGAGCGAAACACTGGACTATTTTAAAGTGGCCTTCTGTGAGCCCTGATCTAAATCCTATTGAACATCTGTGGAAGGAGCTGAAACATGCCGTCTGGAGAAGGCACCTTCAAACCTGAGACAACTGGAGCAGTTTGCTCATGAGGAGTGGGCCAAAATACCTGCTGAGAGGTGCAAAAGTCTCAGTGACAGTTACAGAAATTGTTTGATTGCAGTGATTGCCTCAAAAGGTTGTGCAACAAAATATTAAGTTAAGGATACCATCATTTTTGTCCAGGCCTGTTTCATGAGTTTGTTTTTTAAAATAATTCTGTTGAACCACAATTCAAAAGCATTGTCTGATTTTCATTGGTTAATTTTCATACAATTTTTATTTATTACCACTTTTGTTAGATTCAAGTTATTTCTGTGACCATTGTGGGTTTTTCTTTCATTAACAGAGGGTTACCAACAATTTTGTCCACGTGTGTACGTAAGAGCGTGGAGTGCAGAACACACAATTGAATAAAATAGCCCAAGGATTATGGAAAATATACACACGAATGGAAGTGATTTCATGGATCAATATACATGAAAGTGTAGCGTGCGAAGACAGGTGTGATTATTATGATAATTGAAAAGGTCCTCAGTTCTGTGCATGTGAGCGTTTGGAGGGATAGGGGTGGGGCTTCTGACTGTTTGCATTTTGGATGGCTCAGGGGAAGAAACTGTCAGTCTGGTGGTGTGGGACCTGATTGATCTGAACCGTTGTCCAGAGGGGAGCAGGTCAAACAGGTGGTGGGCAGGATGTGAGGGGTCTCCTGTGATGGCCTCGATCTTTCTGAGATGGGAGGATCTGGAGATGTTCTCCAGGGAGGGCAGAAGACCGCCAGTGATGTTTTTGGGAGATGTTGATGACCCTCTGCACAACCTTCCTGTTCTCGGCCATGAAGCCGGCGTACCACACACCCAGACAGGAGGTTAGATAGATTAGTTTATTTGACAGGGACAGTGCAATAAACATAGACAATTAATCAATGACAATCAATCTGATGTGTTGCACATAGAGTGTATAGCTATTAGCTAATTTGCAACTCTTGTCCCTGGATGGGCTTTAGAAAAGAGAATCAAGTAAAAAAAAAGAAAAAGAAAATACACAATAACCACATACATCAGTGCAAAAAGATTATAAATACACAATTATAAATATTATAAATATTATAAATACACAAATATAACAACCTGATTCACATTTGCCTATTTCAGGCCTCCCTCTCTTCGTCACTCATTATAAACAAACACATTCATTCCTTCTCTTCATTCACTCTCACTTTGCAGACAATCAATTCATACATGAGTACATTCTTGTTTATTTTTCAGCCAGTTTTTAACCTTTTTAGTGAATGTTTTAAAATCCGTTATTATTTTAATTACATTTGGCATTGTGTTCCAGATGTGACTGCCCTTTATAGAGAAAGCTGTTTGTCCAAATGTGGTTCTGCGGTGGAATATTTTACAGTTATTGTTAACAGAACTCCTGGTGGCTCTGCTGCTGTCCTGTCTTTGGACGAAACCAGCAAGTGGCTCGGGTGCTGATTTATGGAAACATTTGAACGTTAATTTCAGAAAACAGAGGTCAATGAAACTCTCAAAACTCAATAGGTTGTATTTTTTTAAAGCATTACAGTGATGCTACCTAATGGGCTTTTGGTCCAAGATTTTTAGGGTTTGATTATATAATGAACCTATATGTCTTATTGTGGAAGGGGCTGCTTGAGCCCAGACTGTCAAACAGTATGATATATGAGAAAAAAACATAGAATGCATATACAGTACAGCTACTTCGTAAGGTATGTAATATCTAATTAATTTAAAGCAGTTCAGATTTTTTTTACTGTTTTTGAAATTTTCTTTATATGAAGATTAAATTTGAGTTGAGGATCTAGTACAATGCCAAGGTATTTGAATTCTGTAGCTAAACTGATGTCATGATCATGTATATTAACTTTAAAATGTTGCAGGTTACATTTTTTGATTGAAAAGCACATTGAGACTGTTTTCTGAAGGTTCAGCAATAGATGGTTCTGGAGGAGCCACTCTTGGACATCAACCATACTTGTAGACAGTACATCTGCAGCCTGTGCTGGAGTCTTGGCAGCTGTGTAAATAACTGCATCATCTGCATAAAGTTGGCATGTTGCAGCTGAGCAGTGTAACGGCAAGTCATTAATAAAAATGCTGAAAAGTAAAGGACCAAGAATGGACCCTTGTGGGATACCCATGCGGTTGTTTAAAAATGAGAATTTATCCTGGTGAACTTTTACACACTGTTCTCTATTCTGGAGATAAGATGCAAACCATTCTAATGTATCTGGGGAGAAGTTAAAAGATACCATTTTGGATAAAAGCAAACTGTGGTTTACAGTATCGAAAGCCTTTTTGAGATCTAGAAAAACAGCTCCTACCACATTACCCCTGTCCAAGGACTGTTTGACGTTTTCAATAAGGCAACAATTTGCTGTTTCTGTTGAGTATCCTGGTCTAAAACCAAATTGATGTGGATGAAGAAGTTGACTGTCTTGTAAGTAGTCTATCAGCTGTGTAGCTACAACTTTTTCAAGAACCTTAGACAGGACTGGTAAAATAGAGATTGGGCGGTAATTGCATATATCGTCTTTACTGCCTGATTTATGAACTGGTATGACGACAGCTTTTTTCCAGCCAGATGGAAATGTACTAGACCTAATGGAGAGATTAATGAGATGAGTCAGTGGTTTGATTAATATTTTGCTGTGCATTTTGAGAAAGGAGGTGCTCATATTGTAGATATCATTAGTTTTTGAGTTTGACAGTGTTTTAACGATACCAGCAATTAACTCCTCATTTACCTCATCGATGTGAAAAGAATCTGTTGGAAGTATGGAATTTGTGTTGTTGAGCACATTTGGCAGCACAAAAATTTTTGTTAAGTCTTCCACAGAGCCCACAAAGTATGAATTAAATTCATTTGCCAAGGTAGCCTCGTCACTGATGGTCTTGCCATTGATTCTAAGTTCCTTTACCCCCTTCTGATCGTTTTTTTTATTCGTTAAGTTATTTAAATGCCTCCATAGGGAACTGTTGTTACCCTTTGCATGATCTATCAGTTTATTGTAATAAGATACTTTTGATTTTCGCAGCTCATGTACCACTTTATTTCTTAAACTTTTGTACACAAGGTGATCATTTTGTAGTTTAGAGGTTAATGATGTTTTCAATGCATAGTCTCGCCTCTTCATAAGTTTTCTTATTTCATTATTTAACCATGGTAGGCTAATCTTCTGTTGTCTACTTTTAATTTGCTTTGTAAATTTTTCTATAGACTTTGTGATTGTTGCAGTTATAAAATTACAACAATCATCTACTTCATATATTGACATGAGCTGCTCCCAATTTTGATTCTCTAAGTAATGTTCAAACTCCTCATTTTTTGATTTGGGAATAATAAAATTTGATTTGTCAATATCGACTCCCCCAAAATACTGTAGTCGCTTTTTAGTAAGTTTTCTGACAGCAAGAACCATGTTATGATCTGAGAGACCAGTTACAAGATTATAGGTTCTGGTTATTCGTTCTGGTTTATTAGTAAATACCATGTCAATAAGTGTTCTGGATTGTTTGGTTATCCTGGTGGGTCCTTTGATCATTTGTTGGTAATTAAATTTAGTCATGAGGCTTTTCAGTTTCTGTTTGTCCTTTTTATCAGACCAGTTAATATTAAAGTCACCATGAATTATTGTTTCTCTGTTCTTCTCAAGTTGTTTAACCAGATCACTTAATTCATTATAAAAGGAAGAATTGTGTGAGCATGCAATTGGTGAGCATGCTCTCCACTGAGCAGTGGTAGAACACCAGCAGCAGCTTCTGGTGCTGGTTCTTCTTCCTCAGGACATGGAGAAATTGCAGCCACTGCTGGGCTTTCTTCACCAGGGCCTTGGTGTTGACAGACCAGGAGAGGTCACAGGAGATGTGGGTGCCCAGGAACCTGAAGATGGGGACGGTTTCCACACAGTCACAATTTATGGGGGGGTTGTCCTGTCTGTTCTTTCTGAAGTCCAGTATGAGTTCTTTGGGGTTTTTTGACATTCAGTTTCAAGTTGTTTGCTTGGCACCACAGCAGCAGATTCTCTACCTTCACCCTGTATACCTTCTCATCGTTGTCAGTGATGATGCCCAACCAAGATGGTATCATCTACATACTTCGCGATGACGGTGGTTGGGTGGGTTGGAATACAGTCAGAGGTGTACGGGGAGTACAGTAGAGGGCTTGGCACGCAGCCTTGGGTGGAGCCAGTGCTGAGAGACGGTGTGGAGGAGTGGTGGGGGCCAAATCTGACTGTTTGTGGGTGGTTGGTGACAGTTTTTTTTTTTTTTTTTTTTATCCAGAAGCAAGAGGGGTGTATCTGGAGAAGGTGCAGTTTATTGATCAGGATGTCCAGGATGAAGGTGTTGAAAACTGAGCTGTAATCCACACAGGGCATCCTCACGTAGCTACTTGGGTTCTCCAGGTGGTTCAGCGCTCTGTGGAGTGTGGTGACGATGGCATCTTCTGTAGCTTGAGTCTCCCTGTAGGTGAACTGGTGGGGGTCGAAGGAGGGGGGGAAGACGGTCCCTGATGTGCTGGGACACCAGTCACTCAAAACACTTTAACCTCTTGCACTCCGTTGTACCGCGGGCGGGCAAGTCTCTGCGTCCCAGAGCGCACAAGGGCGCTCTCTTGCCTTTTAGGACGCACGAGGGTGCTGCCTTCAAGCGCGCACTGGGGAAAAAAAAAAAAAAGTTCTTCCACTACAGACACAGCCGCGAACAGATCAGATATGATTGACCTCTCATTCGACTAATAAGAGCCTTGAATTGGGTTTCTGAAACCTTGAAGAACCAATGACTGAAAACCTAGCAAGAAGGACCCGCCTACCAACGCTGTGAATGCAGCGAGCCAATTGAAGCACAGAAGTTCGCGAGCTTTTTTGTGTAAGGCTGGGTGAAGAGACTGCTGCAGCAGATGAAAAAAGGACCCGCAGGAAGAACCCCACAGACCCAGCAGCACGGAGACCATCCACAAGTGCAACCTGTGTGACAGGGACTGCCATTCGCGCATCGGCATGTTTGGCCACAGGCGGTGCTGTCCCAGCAGAGTAGACGTTTAGGATTCTCTTCCATAGTCATCATAGACCGACGGAGGCCGATGACGAAGGCTGAGTGACACACACGCGTTCGCCAGTCTATTTTTAATTACTACTGTTATTTGTTTTGAAAAATCGTTAGCCAAAAACCGCAATCATGGAAGCGCAAAACCGCAATAATTCAATTCAATTCAACTTTATTTATATAGCGCCATTTCACAACAACAGTCATCTCATAGCACTATCAACTGTAGGGGGAACCCCCACAGTTGCAGAAAGACCCCAGCAATCAGGTGATCCCCTGTGAGCAAGCACCTGGCGACGGTGGAGAGGAAAAACTCCCTTTTAATAAGAAGAAACCTCCAGCAGAACCAGGCTCAGGGAGGGGCAGTCATCTGCTGCGACTGGCTGGGGGATGAGGGGATAGAGAAGAAGAAAAGAACAGACATGTAGAGAGCAAACAGCACGAGGGGGACTCAATCTATGGGAGAGAACAAACAAATGTTAATGACCAGCAAAAAAAATATTTCATTGATAGTGAGGAAAGGAGTGAGGCCCAGTGCATTACTGGAGGTCCCCCGGCTGACTAAACCTATTAGCAGCATAACTAAGGGAGGGTTCAGAAACACATGATCCCTCCCTAATTGTAGGCTATATCAAAAAGGTAGGTTTTAGCCCTATTCTTAAAAACAGAGATCGAGTCTGACTCCCGAATCCAGATTGGCAGCTGGTTCCACAGGAGAGGAGCTTGATAACTGAAGGCTCTGCCTCCCATTGTACTTTTGGAGATCCTAGGTATTACAAGTAATCCTGAATTTTGGGAGCTTAGTGCTCTGTTAGGATAATACGGTAGTATCAGATCTTTTAAATAAAAAGGAGCCTGATTGTTTAGAGCTTTGTAAGTAAGAAGAAGGATTTTAAACTTAATTCTAAACTCTATGGGAAGCCAATGAAGGGAGGCCAGAACCGGAGAGATATGATCTCTCTTTCTAGTACCTGTTAAAACTCTTGCTGCAGCATTTTGGATCAGCTGAAGACTTTTTAAAGATGTTTTAGGACAGCCTGATAATAAAGAATTACAATAATCTAATCTCGAGCTAACAAAAGCATGGATCAGTTTCTCAGCATCACTCTGAGACAAGATGCTCCTAATCTTGGCAATATTACACAAATGATAGAAGGCAGTCTTAGAAACAAATTTAATATGTGAATTGAAGGACAGATCCTGATCAAAAATAATTCCAAGGTTCCTCACAGCGCTATTAAGAGAAAGAGTAACCGCATCCAAACTGAAAGTTTGATTTGGAAAGGAATTTCTAAGGTTTTTTGGACCAACAAGAATGACTCCAGTCTTATCTGAATTTAATAGCAGGAAATTACAAGTCATCCAAGCTTTGATTTCCTTAAGACAGGCTTCTAACTTGGCCAATTGATTACTATCATCTGGCTTCATTGACAGGTATAATTGTGTGTCATCTGCATAACAATGAAAATGTATACAGTGCTTTCTAATAATGTTGCCTAACGGAAGCATATATAAACTAAAAAGAGTAGGGCCTAGCACAGATCCCTGTGGAACTCCATGACTAAGCTTTGAGTTGAAAGAAAATTCATTATTTACATGAACAAACTGGAACCTATCAGATAAATAGATCTAAACCACTGCAATGAAGTTCCATTAAGTCCAACATAGTGTTCTAATCTATCAAGTAGAATATTATGATTGATAGTATCAAAAGCTGCACTAAGGTCTAAAAGGACAAGTACAGAAACCAGTCCGTTATCAGATGCGATGAGGAGGTCGTTAGTGACCTTCGCTAAGGCTGTTTCAGTACTATGATGGATTCTAAACCCAGATTGAAACTCTTCAAGTAAACCATTTCCCTGCAGGTGGTCAAATAATTGCGTAGCAACAACTCTTTCTAAGATTTTTGAAATGAAAAGGAGATTAGAGATTGGTCTATAGTTAGCTAAAGCTCTTGGATCTAGCGTTGGCTTTTTGAGTAAGGGTTTAATTACAGCCGTTTTAAAAGCCTGCGGTACATGGCCTAAAGTTAATGAAGAATTGATTATATGAAGAATAGAGCTACCAATAAGTGGGAAGACTTCTTTAAATAACCTGTTAGGAATAGGGTCTAAAAGACAAGTTGAAGGTTTGGATGAGGAAACTATTTTGTCTAACTCACAAAGGTCGATTGGAGTAAACTCATCAAGACAGACATCAATAGAAGGAGTTGTAGTAGTTACAGTATTTAAGTTAACTGTGGGAAGAATCTGATTGATTTTATCTCTGATGGATGAAATTTTATTATTGAAAAAGTTAATAAAGTCCTGACTAGTAAGCTCTAAGGGAATGCTAGGATTGACAGAGTCCTGATTCTTTGTCAACCTGGCTACAGTACTGAAAAGAAACCTGGGATTATTCTTGTTCTCTTCTATTAATGCAGAGTAATAACTCGTTCTAGCTTTTCTAAGAGATTTTTTATAAATTAAAAGATGATTTCTCCAAGCTAAATAGATTTCATCTAAATTAGTGGAGCGCCATTTTCTTTCTAATTGACGAGTCTTTCTGTTTTAAGCTACAAGTTTCTGTGTTGAACCAAGGAGTTAGAAATCTCTGATTAGACTTTTTCTTTTTTAAGGGGGCCACCAAGTCTAGAGTCTGATGCCGAGAAGCTGTAACACTATCCACCATGTTATCAATTACAGAAGGAGCAAGCTGTCTATAGCTTATTTCCGTTGTGTTGACACATGGCATAGAGGAAACAATCTGCATAAATTTGGTAACAGCATCATCTGAGAGGCATCTACTGTAATAATATTTTTCTTTAGGAGCCAAATAGTCAGAAATAGTAAAATCAAAGGTTAACAGACAATGGTCTGACAGTACAGGGTTATGAGGAGACACTACAAGATTTTCTATTTCTATGCCATATGTCAGAACAAGGTCCAATGTATGGTGGAGGTAATGAGTAGAATTTCCTACTTTCTGAGAAAACCCAATCGAGTCTAATATTGAATTAAAAGCCACATTAAGGCAGTCACTATCTACATCCACATGTATATTAAAGTCCCCTACTATAATTATTCTATCAGATTTCAGCACTAAATCAGCTAAGAAATCAGCAAATTCGGATAAAAATTCTGAGTAGGTTGATGGGGGACGATAAACTATGGCAAATAAAATTAGGTTTAACCTAAAATTGCTAAAGTGCCCAATACTGAGGACCAGGCCCTCAAAGGAATTATAACATGTTTTTTGCTTTACATTAACTAGTAATTTGGAATGGTAAATTGTTGCTACTCCTCCTCCACGACCAGAACTTCTGGGATTTTGACAGTTTAAATAACCAGAGGGAGTTGATTCATTTAAACCAACATAATCCTCTTGCCCTAACCAAGTCTCTGTAAGGGAAATTAAATCAATCTGATGATCAATTAACAGAACATGGACTAACAGAGACTTGGGAGTTAGAGACCTAATATTTAATAAACCACATTTAATTTTTAAATTATGAGGAGGAACAGAGGCCAAATCATTCAATTTAGAGGCTTTATGTTTAATTTGAGTTTTACCAATATTTTGCTTAATCACTTTGGGATGCTTATACATTATATTTTTATTTACTTTGGAGGGAGCAGACAACTATTCTCTGATGGGGAAGACAGGGGCTAAGTTGAGGGGTGGCGGATGAAGAGGAGCTGCAGAGAGGCGTGTAAGATTGCGACTCTGCTTCCTGGTCCCAACTCCGAGTAGTCAAGATTTTGGAAATTTGGATAAAAAAGATGCCAGATTGTTAGATAAATGAGACGTACCATCCAAAGTGGGATGAATGCTGTCTCGTCTCATAAGACCAGGTTTTCCCCAAAATAGCTCCAATTGTCAATGTAGCCCACGTTATTTGCAGGACACCACACAGACAGACAGCGTTTGAAGGATGACGAGCGGCTAAACATGTCATCACTGGTCAGATTGGGGAGGGGCCCAGAGAATGCTACAGTGGCAGACATCATTTTTGCAAAGTCGCACACCGATTCTACATTAAGTTTCGTGACTTCCGACTGCCGGAGACGGATGTCATTAATGCCGGCGTGAATAACAATTGTGGAGTATTTACAGTTACTTTTAGCCAGCATTTCCAAATTTGACTCGATGTCGCCTGCTCTGGCCCCAGGAATGCATTTGACTATGGCCGCTGGAGTCTCTAGGTTCACGTTTCTGACTACAGAATCGCCAATGATCAGAGTTTTTTCCTCAGCGGGTGTGTCGCTGAGCGGGGAAAAACGATTAGAAACGTGAACAGGTTGGTGGTGTACCGGGGCTTTGCGACTAGGCTTCCTTCTCACCGTCACCCACCCAGTCTCCTCGCTGCTGAGGAGAGCTGGAGGACCGCTATCAGGGGGGCCTAAGCTAGCTAGCTCCGCTGCAGCTAAAGGGCGTCCGTCAAGAGTAACTGGCGCAGACGGTGTTTCAATGCAGCGGAGCCGGGATTCCAAATCAGACAACCTCGCCTCGAGCGCCTCAAAAAGACAACATTTATTACATTTACCTTTATCACTAAAAGAGGCAGAAGTGTAGCTAAACATCTGACAGAGAGAGCACACCAGAGGAGGAGAGGAAGGAGAGCTAGTAGCCATAGCTAGTGGCTAACCCAAAGCTCAGGAGAGTAAGGAGAGCAAACCACACAGGCAGACAGCAAAACAGGAAGTGACGATACGTTACCACAAGGAAGTAATGATCAATCCCATAATGGAATTATGTTTTGATCGGGTCGCGAGACCAGCGTCGCGTTGGTCTGACAATGAGGAAGAAGTTTGCCTGCTCCGCTTCTGCTGTGAAGAGGTAAGTGTTCTAAGCTAAATTATTCTTTATCCTTGAAAATTGTAATCAAAATGACTTTTGACCGATCGGTAAATTACAGCTGTGTGTCATCGCTGCATGACGGACCGTGGCGCAACGGGCGATGCCCGTCCTCTGTAGCGAGGGGGGGGCAACCCCCCCCCCACACACACACACACAGCCCTGAGTGTCACCTTTGATTAGAGCCCAAGATGAAGCTTCTATATTGAATCATTCAAAAGTTACAGACGTTTTTCCAAACTGTGCCATTTGGCACAATTTGGCACAGTTTCAAAAACGCCTGGGAACTACCTGAGGAAAAAGCTGTGTAATATATTCATTTTTGGTGGTATTGTTACAAAATTTGGACCTCAGCTGGATAACACTTGGTGTACAGTTACCTGTGTAGTAACCTTAATGCAGTGAACAAATTCAGTAAGAACTGAATGCAATTGATGCATAAGATAAGTAACATTAATTTTAAACCTGCACAAATATAAACTGAAGTATCTCAATTCTTCTTGACTCGAGACTTGAAAAACAAATTAAGTTATAAAACAAAATAAAGGGCTGTTATAAGATTTCATGATTTACTTATTTGCCCATTCACATTTGCTGGAAGTTTGCTAAAGTGGTGCAGTGTGCGTTGTGCAGCAGGAGGACTTGCAACTTCTTTGAACTCTGGTTGATGGCAGTTAACCACTTGCGCTCCGTTGTTCCGCGGGCGGGCAAGTCTCTGCGTCCTATGACGCACGAGGGCGCGCGAGAGCGCGCTCGTGCGCCCTCGTGCGCATGACGCATGATGGTGGTGATGGTGATGTAGTAGCGTCCAAGCGCCACTCAAAAAAAAAACTGCAGAGACAGCCGCGAACAGATTAGTTCATCTGATTGACCTCTCATTCGACTAATAAGAGCCTTGAATTGGGTTTCTGAAACCTTGAAGAACCAATGAATGAAAATCTAGGAAGGAGGACTCGCCTACTGTGAACGCAGGAGCCAATTGAAGCACAGAAATTCTGGCTGGGTGAAGCGATATTTACTGCTGCAGAAGGACTCTGTACGAATCTCCTACAGACCCAGGCTCACCCAGCAGCATGGAGAACACCCACAAGTGGGACCTGCACTCATTCCAGCAGAATAGACGGAGGCCGACGACAAAAGTCGTAAATCATTCACCAAAACGGCAATAATGGAATTATATTGATCGGGATCCATGAGCGGAGCAGCGTCGCGTTCGTCTGACGCGTGGGAAGAGCTGTTCGCCACGACTCTGCTGCTTTGAAGAGGTAAGGTGTTATAAGCTAAATTATTATTTATCCCTGAAAACTGTAATCCAAAAATGACTTTTGACCGATCGGTAAATTACAACTGTACTGCGCACGAAATACGAAGTGCGTGCGCCGCGATAAACGGTTCATTTGCCGTGTTTGGACCGTGAACGCCCCTCCACCCCGCTGCAGAAGGGGGGGGGGCACGGTCCGAACGCTCCCCGGTCCGCGGGGGGGAAGCATATCAGTCTATTCCATCATGTAGCGATGGCCCTCTTCTGTAGCGAGGGGGGGGGGGCGTTCACGGTCCGTTCACGGTTCCCCCCCCCCCCCCCACACACACACAGTAGCGGGGGGGGGGGGAGCCGCTGTGAAAACATGCAAGGAAAAAACAAAAGAGTGTATTCCGTCATGTAGCGAGGGCCGAATTTGGTCCTTGGTAGCGGGGGGGGACGACCCCCCCGCCCACACACACACACACACACACACACAGGCACAGCCCTGAGTGTGACCTTTCATTAGAGCCTAAAATGAAGATTCTACATTGAATTATTCAAAAGTTAGACGTTTTTCCAAACTGTGCCATTTGGCACAATTTGGCACAGTTCCATAACGCCTGGGAACAGCCTGAGAACAAAGCTGTGTAAAATATTCATTTTTGGTGGTATTGTTACCAAATTTGGATCTCAGCTGGATAACACTTGGTTCTACATTTCTGTTGCATTTTCCAGCCGGATCGGACAGCTGTGTGTTATTTACAAGCATTTGTATCCAAAAAAACACTGTGTCCAATTTTTTTTCTTCAAGTTCAGTATGTTTAGATGACTGTAACTCAGTGCCGGAGCACGTAGAGAGATTATGTTTTTTTTGCCAAAAAATTCAAAGTGTTTTCTTTTAAATGAGACCAACCCCATGAAGATGCTGCAAAGGGTTGAATAACAGCTTTCAATTTACTTTGGGCACGTTATTTTTGGGCATTTTTAGGAAAATTGCCCGGAGTGCAAGTGGTTAATGTGAGCCCTGGCATTTGTGGTGTTACCAAAGTACTTGACTTGTTTTGCAAACTTTACATATGTCATGTCTAGCGCTTTCTTTCCCAGAATGTTGTAGAAACAAAAATGTGCCCACACACTTGCCTTCATTACCTCCGCCAGGCCGAAAAGGCCAGGAGGAGGTAATGTTTTTGCCGGGGTTTGTCTGTGTGTTTGTCTGTTTGTCTGTCTGTCTGTTTGTCTGTTGGTTAGCAAGATAACTCAAAAAGTCTTGGAAGGATTTCCATGAAACTTTCAGGCGTTGTTGGAAGTGGTACAAGGAAGAACTGATTAAATTTTGGGGATGATCCGGATCACCGTCTGGATACAGGAATTTTTTAAAGCATTCTTTAACACTGTGACATACGGCTATTTTCAACATGTGCGCAGGCGCAATGGAGGGCGCTGGTCATCGTGTCTGACCAACATAAACGCCGCGTTCTTCAACGTTTTAGGCACAAAAGCACGCGGAAAACACTGGTGGGCTGGGCCCGCCGCCGTGCCTGTGTTTGCGCGACGCTGCAAAAGCTGAGACGGGCAGCTGTCCGCTGCCGGATTATTTGGCAGAAATTCCCCGGCCAGCCATAGGCGCTGCGCAAAAACGAGCTGCTCGGCAGCGTGCTGTGTGCCTGTGTTTGCGCAACGCTGCAAAAGCTCAGACAGCCAGCTGTCCGCCGCTGGATTATTTGGCAGAAATTCCCCGGTCAGCCATAGTAGCTCCGCAAAAAGAAGCTCTCTGCCGGGGAAGTTTCCAAATCATCTTTGGCCGCGGAGCGCAACCCCAATAAAGATAAAGATTAGATGTACCACGAAGGTCGAGTGCAAGCAAGATGTTTGTGTCTGTGAACATTCCGTCTTTTGGCGAGTTGATACGTAACGATGTTTACAGTTTGATGAGAAGGTTGCTGCCATGTAACAATCATCTTATATCAGCAATTGTCAACTCGTCACTCACACTTCACTCCAGCATTGGAAGTGGTGGCGTAGACCACAGGCGTTCCATTTTATACTGAGTCCAATATTGTATGTTATTGTTGTTACAAGACCGCCGACTGTCTGCTGATCTGTATATACTTTTATTTATTTATTTATTTTCTACTCCTTTTAGTTCTGCATTTAATATGAACCCTGAGTTTGAAATAAACGTTTGAATTTTGAATAAAACCCACGCCAACCCGTCTACCTAATTGGCATCCGTCAGTGAAGCCCTCAGTGAAGCCCTCAGTGCTGCTTTCAGTGATCTAAAACGCTCGCATAACCCATTGGCCTGTGGGTTGTACGCAGTTGTGTCATGACTTCTTTTGTTTTTTTCTTTTGAATTCTTGGATGGAACATGGGTGGGCAATATAAGCTGCGGATTCAGCCATCACATATTTCAGATAACTTATGTTGAATTGTATAATCAGAGGAGCTATTGTCTAATTTGACCTTGTTGGATTTTATTACCCCCTTTGTTATATTATTCACTTTCTTTTAACCTGTACTCTTAATCTATTCAAAATAAAGATTAATTCATTCATTCATTCAATTGCAACGCCCCCAGCCTGGGAGTTTGCAGATGCAGGACATGGACACAACACCAACACTTCAGTTTATTACCTCTGCCAAGGAGGTAATGCTTTTACTACTGAACCACTAATCCTATCATTGTGAATCCAATTGCTACTCAGATGTTTTCATGGTCAAGGAATCTGACAACGTACACACGAACACTGTATGGGGGGAACTGTGGCGCTTGGCGGAGGTCTGCGCTCTCCGAGTGCTTTTCTAGTTGAAGATGGGATTGGCTAATTTCTTGCTGCTCCATTTTTTCTTTATTCCGACTGTTTCATCCGGCTGCTAGCTTAGTAAGCCACTCTGCATGGTTCTTGTGCGCCGTCAACATCAGTGTGTAATTGCATATCCTGAAGTGGCAATACATGTCACATAACGTGATCCCTGGCACCACCGGAAAAATATAATGATAATAATTTAAACAAAAAAATCAGTTCTTAATTTTTTTAAATCGATTGTGTAAAATGAAAATCTAGATTCTTATGTGAATCATTTTTTCCCCCCTCCCAACACCCCATATTTTCAGGTCTGGTTTTAATTGTTTGATTGGGGAGGGAACTCTTCCTAGGAGGGTGTAAGCAGGTATTGGAAGCAGGGAGAGATGGTCTGATTGTCCAAGGTGAGGGAGGGGGTGGCTTTGTAGGCGTGTTTAATGTTGCTGTAAACATGATCCAGCATTCTTTCCCCTCTTGTGGGGACACTTAACATGTTGGAGTTTGGGGAGTACAGTCTTGAAGCATGCTTTGTTAAAATCCCCTGCAATAATGTGGACTGTTTTCAGGGTGATCTTTCTGTTGCCTGCTAATGATGTGCTGGAGGCGGCTGAATGCTAACTAACGCTAGCGTCTGGAGAAATGTAAACAGCTGTTACAATTACTGGCCGTTAGCTCGTGGAGAAGATAGAAGGTCCTACACAGAAAGGACTGCTTTTAGCTCCCTGACGGTGGCACTCTGCTCTCTCCTGCCGGAGTTTTAGTTCCATGTTTTAGTTTTGGAGTATTTATTGAAATAAAGATTTGTCATTTCCACTGTTACTGCCCTGGCTGAATGTTGTTCTTGGGCATTTGACAATTCTCTCCACACATTATTTTACCCAATGGATCATCAGCTGTATGTGTTAGCACTACAGTTGTTAATGTTACTATTGATATTGACAAATATGGTATGATGGCTTAACATTGGTCAATAATGATTCAATAAATTATGCCACAGGGGACCGACTGCCATGCAAGGCGCCACCACAAACAACTTCTCCTTCCCCCATTCTGTTATGCTGAGCACCAAGCTAGAAGGCGGGAAGTACCATTTTTTTATGGTCTTTGGAATGGCCCGGCCGGGACTTGAACCCCCAACCTCCTGGTTGTGGGGCAGATCCTCTATCAACTAGGCCACCACAGCGCTGCAGTCAGTTAGTCTCCTGTGGCATATTCATTGAATCATTGACTAATATTAAGCCATCATACCATATTTGTCAATAATATTAACAAATGTGGCACTAACATATAAAGCTGATGATCCATTGGGTAAAATAATGTAATAAATGTGGATATGTGTGGAAAGAATTGTCAAATGCCCAAGAACAACATTCATCCAGGGAGTAACAGTGTAAATGCCAAATCTTAATTTAAATAAATATTCCAAAACTAAAACAGGGAATCTAAAAACTCCGGCAGGAGAGGGCACAGCATCACCGACAGGGAGCTAAAACCAACAGAGCACAGTATTTGGAACACCACCAAAAAGATGCAAAACCTCACACACCGTAAGAACATCACTCTGAACATTGACGGAAAACTAAGAATGTACACTACAACCTGTACACTTCACACAGTAGGCTGCCCTCTGACATGGATGAGATGGGTTATAACACCCCCCACTTAGTGCATGTATAAACCCCCTCTGGCTCTTGTCCCTGCAATTCAGTAAAACAGTACAGCGCTATAAGTTTTACACTATTAAAATACAGTTGCCTAGGTAGATCAAAATAGTGGCTGTAACTTGCATGACTGTCGGACCCCCCCCCCCCCCCAAAAAAAAAATGCCTAGCCGCCATCTCTAAATGACTAGGTATATCCCAGCGAGTTCAGCATTAGCATCTATTAATCGACTTTATTTATAAAGCACTTAAAAGCAACACTTGCTACACAAAGGGCTGTACATACAGGAAAACACATAAAAGCAAGGAGCAGGACATTAACAGAAAACAATATAAAACCAACAAAACCCAAATAAAATCTGGCATGAGCAGAAACCAGTCAATAAAAACAATAAAATTAAAGGTAAAATGAATATCAATTATGTCCTATCTATAGACATTTGAAGTTGCCTCATTGTCAAACATTTCAAAAACATGTCACGAACACATGCCAATTAACCTAACTTGCATGTTTTTTGCATGTGTGAGGAAACCCAAGAAATCCCAGAGTAAACCCACACAGACATGGGGAGAAAATGCACACCCCACACAGATCACTGTTTGGTCAGGGACTGGGATCGAACCCAGGATCCCCGGCCAAGGGTGAGTTGCTGTGCTGCCGCAGTGCTAACCACTCCGCTGCTGCAAAGCCATTGTAACTAATTCACATTTATGCATTAGTGGGTGGTACTGGTGTGGCTGACTGACCGCTGGACTAAAGTGGCCAACTGGTGGCAAAGTGGCATTTGCTGGTGGAGAATTGGGCATTTGCGCTCTGCGAAACCGGCCTACCATTGGTCACTTTTTGATTCCGGACCTGCTGAAAATTTTTGTATAGTTCAAATGGGGGTTCTCTACAGCTGTACCCAAGTATTAGATTATCCAGATTTTCATTCTTTACATTAGTATTGTGTTTCAATTTAGTATTTAGATGCCTCCCTCACTCTGACTGATTACCGTATTTTTTGGGACTATATGGCGCACTTAAAATCCTTTAATTTTCTCAAAAATCGACAGTGTGCTTTATAATCCGGTGCGCCTTATGTATTAAATTCTGGTTGTGCTTACTGACCTCGAACCGATTTTATGTGGTACACGGCGCTCAAAAATCTGTCAAAAATGTTTTAGTACGACTTTGGTAAGTTACGAAGCCGAACCGCTTGAGGGATTTTCGGAGCATTACGGTAGTCAGGAGCCTCGCGGAGTAATATATGCTTCAACATAATGGCTGGATGGCTTTTTCCACAAATCTCCATCCCTATTGATCTGCCACTCCATGCGCGCCCATCTCACCGATACTGTCAAAACCCAAGTGAAGCAAACTAATTCGGAGCTTGCCATCATTCCGGGTGGATTAACCAAAGAACTTCAACCGCTATATTGGTGTCAACAGGTCGTTCAAAGTTAAATTGCTAGCGAGTTACGCCACTATCTGCCAATGGATCGTGGATCGAAACTGCTCCTGTTTAGCTATAATTAATATTCAAAAAAAGATATTTTCGGGACGAAAGAATTCAAGCGTCCCGGCATTTGTTTGCATTGTTTACCTTTCTCGGGGCTGCCGCCGGAGAGCGAGCCGTATCGAGTACCGAGCGAGTAATCCTGGTGATGTAAACAGCCACCGACCAAAACCGTACATTTTCTTATGGAGCAGGTCATTCACACTGGCAGACAATCGCGCTATATGTGTCTATAATGACTATAGATAGGTTTTCTTTCCATGCAACGGCAAAAAAAATAAAATAAAATTCCCAGATCCAACTACCTTGTGAGGTAGTCGATACCCAGAAGCCGAAGGGGTGTATAGAACACTTATAATAGGGATTTGTAGTGAAATTTCGGCATCAAAAACTGCTCCCTGTAAACGGGAGCAGTAAATACGGCTGTAAATACGTATTTACGGCTGTAAATATCAGTATCGTACTCGTTATCGATTGCCGAGCGATATTCTGGCCAATATGGCGATGTAAACAGCCACGGACTAAAAACGTTCCGCCTGCTCATGGTCCCGTTTAGCAGTAAACGGGAGTAGTAAATACGGCTGTAAATACGTATTTACGGCTGTAAATATCGGTATCGGTACTCGGTATCGAGTGCCGAGCAATATTCTGGCCAATAAGGCGATGTAAACAGCCACGGACTCAAAAACGTTCCGCCTGCTCATGAAGCAGGGTCATTCATTCCTCGCAGACAATCGCGCTATAGTGTCTATAATGACTATAGATAGGATTTTCTCTTTCCATGCACGCAAAAAAAAATAAATAAAAAAAATTCCCAGATCCGACTACCTCGCATGGTAGTCGATACTACCGAGTCGCGGTGTATTCATATACCGGGAAAAGCCGATGGTGTTATAGAACACGAACAGTGGGGTAAAAAAGTATTTAGTCAGCCACCACTGGGGCAAGTTCTCCCACTTAAAAGATGAGAGTGGTCTTCAATTTTCATCACAGGTAAACCTCAACTATGAGAGACAAAATGAGAAAAAAAAAAATCCAGAAAATCACATTGAAGGATTTTTAAATGAATTAATTTGTAAAATCCTCGTAAAATAAGTATATTGGTCACCTACGAACAAGCAAGATTTCTGGCTTCTCACAGACCTGTACTCTTCTTTAAGAGGCTTCTCTGGTCCTCCACTCGTTACCTGTATTAATTGCACCTGTTTGAACTCGTTATCATATAAAAGACACCTGTCCCAACCTCAAACAGTCAGACTCCAAACTCCACTATGGCCAAGACCAAAGAGCTGTCAAAGGACACCAGAAACAACATTGTAGACCTGCACCAGGCTGGGAAGACTGAATCTGCAATAGGTACGCAGCTTGGTGTGAAGAAATCAACTGTGGGAGCAATTATTAGAAAATTGGAAGACATACAAGACCACTGATAATCCTCCCTCGATCTGGGGCTCCACGCAAGATCTCACCCTGTGGGGTCAAAATTATCAGTGATAACGGTGAGCAAAAATCCCAGAACCACATGGGGGGACCTAGTGAATGACCTGCAGAGAGCTGGGACCAAAGTAACAAAGCTACATCAGAAACACACTATGCCGCCAGGGACTCAAATCCTGCAGTGCCAACGTGTCCCCCTGCTTAAGCCAGTACACGTCCAGTCCCCGTCTGAAGTTTGCTAGAGAGCATTTGGATGATCCAGAAGAGGACTGGGAGAATGTCATAATGGTCAGATGAAACCAAAATAGAACTATTTGGTAAAAACTCAACTTGATCGTGTTTGGAGGAGAAAGAACACCCATACCTACTGTGAAGCATGGGGGTGGACACATCATACTTTGGGGCTGTTTTTCTGCAAAGGGACCAGACGACTGATCCGTGTAAAGGAAAGTAGAGGAATGGGGCCATGTAGTCTGAGATTTTGAGTGAAAACCTCCTTCCACCAGCAAGGGCGTTGAAGATGAAACTGTGGCTGGGGTCTTTCAGCATGACAATGAATCCCAAACACAACCGCCCGGGCAACGAAGGAGTGTCTTCGTAAGAAGCATTTCAAGGTCCTGGAGTGGCCTAGCCAGTCCCATATCTCAACCCCATCGAAAATCTTTGGAGGGAGTTGAAAGTCCTGTGTTGCCCAGCGACAGCCCCAAAACATCACTGTTCTAGAGGAGATCTGCATGGAGGAATGGGGCCAAAATACCAGCAACAGTGTGGTGAAAACCTTGTGAAGACTTACAGAAAATGTTTGACCTCTGTCATTGCCAACAAAGGATATATAACAAAGTACTGAGATGAACTTTTGTTATTGACCAAATACTTATTTTACCGAGGAATTTACCAATTAATTCATTAAAAATCCTTCAATGTGATTTTCTGGATTTTTTTTTCTCATTTTGTCTCTCATAGTTGGGGTATACCTATGATGAAAATTGGAGACCTCTCTCATCTTTTAAGTGGGAGAACTTGCACAATTGGTGGCTGACTAAATACTTTTTTACCCCACTGTATATTAGGATTTGTATGTGAAATTTCGGCATTGGGAAACTGCTTCCGTTTAGCTGTAAACGGGAGCAGTAAATACTGCTGTAAATACGTATTTACGGCTGTAAATATGGCTCGCTCTCTGCCGGAGAGCGAGCCGTATCGAGTACTGAGCGATATTCTGGCCAATATGGCGATGTAAACAGCCACTGGACTAAAAACGTTCTGCCTGCTCATGGAGCAGGTCATTCAACACTCGCAGACAATCGCGCTATATGTGTCTATAATGACTATAGAGAGGATTTTCTTTCCATGCACGCAAATTTTTTTTTTTTTTTCCCGGCTCCGACTACCTCGTTTTAATGCGCCTTATAATCCGGTGCGCCTTATGTATGAAATTAGACCATCAAATAGACTGTTCATTGATAGTGCGCCTTATAATCCGGTGCGCCTTATAGTCCCAAAAATACGGTAGTATTATTAATATTGAAATTTTGAAATTGAAGAAGTTACCAAAAAGCCACAAATCAGTATGTATGAATTTGTACTGTAAATGTATAAGAAAATGTGTCATATTTACATGAAGAAAAATTGCAGATCTTCACAGAAATAAAATCACTACATTTACAAGAAAAGCTGTAACTTCAGAGGGGGAAATTTGTTTTTTAAAAAATTGTGCATCCAAAAAATGTATTTAATTTTATGAAAAATTGTCTCAATTTTACCATAAGAGCTGCAAATTTATGACAAAATAGTAACATTTATATGAAAAGTTTCAAATGTGTAAGAAAAATCACATTTGTGTAAAACATGGATACTGACAGTCCACTGAGGAAGGAAGTCTGCTGACAATATTCCAGTGTTTTTTGGGGATCGCTCAAAAATATACAGAGGCCCCAACCTGGTATTTGGGAAAGCCCTGGTATTGTCAAACTGGAGACAATGGTCCTAGTTGTTTTTTTGTTTGTTTGTTTGTTTTAATAGGAACATATACTACTCACAAAAATTAGGGATATTCGGATTTTGGGTGAAATTTCAGGATGCACCTAAAATTGACTTTCTCTAACCTTTTGAATGCACATGTCCAACTGGTCAGTGTTTCAGTACTTTTTGCATAACTTGCTGTTCTCTAACACGGTGCTTAACAGCAAAATTCACAACAGGTGTTTGAGCCATGAATCAACCAATAAATTTCCTGGTTCAAATAGAATTGGTGTGTAAACAGTTCTCTTCATCATGCTGTTCACATTTTGACATCATGATACCAAGACAACACCTAGCAATTGATCAACAGTACCTCTCCATTGCGAGACTTCAAACAGGATGTTCTCAGAGGGAAGTGGCCACTGAGCTTGGAGTGTTAGAGTTGTCAGCGGGTTGCAACAGAGATACAGTGAGACTGGAAGAGTCACAGAAAGGCATAGAAGTGGACGTCCTTTAGCCACATCCCACGCTGATGACCGCTTCATTGTGAACAGTGCCCTGTAGAACCGGATGATGAATGCCACTCAATTCCAGTCACATTTAAGGGAGGTGAGAGGCATCCAAGTGTTACATCAGACCATTCGAAACCATTTACATCAGCGTGGTCTGCATGCTAGATGACCTGCAAGGGTACCCGACCACACCACCAGGCACAGGCGTCATCGTTTGCATGGGCCAGGGAGCATTTATGCTCAGCAAGGGACCAGTGGGCCTCAGTGCTGTTCTCTGATGAAAGTCAAATCATGTTGAGCAGAAATAATGGCCGCCAACGATGTTGGAGACGTCTCGTCAAGGAGACCGCTATGCATCAGTCACTGATGTGGTGGCATTAGTCTGGTCAGGTGTTTCTAGTCAATACAGAACTGCCCTACACCTTGTGAATGGTACAGTGACAAGCCAATACTACCTGAACAACATTATTAATCCAGTCATTGTACCCCTGCATGAATAACACGGGCCTAATCTCATCTTCATGGATGACAGTGCTCCAGCTCATCGAGGTCGCATCATTAGCGAACGGCTGTTGGAGGCTGGGGTACCTCAAATGGAATGGTCTGCACTTTGTCCAGACCTGAATCCCATAGAAAACCTATGGGATCAGCATAGTCTCCGTGTAGAGACTCATAACCCTGCACCCCACAACCTCAATGACCTGAGGGCCACCCTTAAAGAAGAGTGGAATGCTATTCCTCATCAGACAATAAGTCAACTTGTGAACAGCATGGGATTTCATTGTCGAGCTGTAATTGACGCTTGGAGGCACATGACAAGTTATTGAGACATTGACATTTTTTCTTGCGGTATACCCATCACTGTTGCTGGCTTTTGTTTCAGTAAATTGTTTGAGATGAGGAAATCACCATTGCATGCTCTACTTAAATGCCCTACTTTCATGATATAATATCACTGTAGCTTGAACTTTTTACATTTTCCATACATTTCACCCGAAAGCTAAATATCCCTAACTTTTTGTGAGTAGTGCATGTGATAGATGTGTAGTTTGGGACTTTGTTGTATGTTATACTACAATATATATACAGTGGGGTAAAAAAGTATTCAGTCAGCCACCAATTGTGCAAGTTCTCCCACTTAAAAGATGAGAGAGGTCTCCAATTTTCATCATAGGTATACCTCAACTATGAGACAAAATAAGAAAAAAAAAAATCCAGAAAATCACATTGAAGGATTTTTAATGAATTAATTGGTAAATTCCTCGGTAAAATAAGTATTTGGTCAATAACAAAAGTTCATCTCAATACTTTGTTCAATACCCTTTGTTGGCAATGACAGAGGTCAAACTTTTTCTGTAAGTTTTCACATGGTTTTCACACACTGTTGCTGGTATTTTGGCCCATTCCTCCATGGAGATCTCCTTTAGAGCAGTGATGTTTTGGGGCTGTCGCTGGGCAACACGGACTTTCAACTCCCTCCAAAGATTTTCTATGGGATTGAGATCTGGAGACTGGCTAGGCCACTCCAGGACCTTGAAATGCTTCTTACGAAGCCACCCCTTCGTTGCCCGGGCGGTGTGTTTGGGATCATTGTCATGCTGAAAGACCCAGCCACGTTTCATCTTCAATGCCCTTGCTGGTGGAAGGAGGTTTTCACTCAAAATCTCACGATACATGGCCCCATTCATTCTTTCCTTTACACGGTTCAGTCGTCCTGGTCCCTTTGCAGAAAAACAGCCCCATAATATGATGTTTCCACCCCCATGCTTCACAGTAGGTATGGTGTTCTTTCTCCTCCAAACACGACAAGTTGAGTTTTTACCAAAAAGTTCTATTTTGGTTTCATCTGACCATATGGCATTCTCCCAATCCTCTTCTGGTTCATCCAATTGCTCTCTAGCAAACTTCAGACGGGCCTGGACATGTACTGGCTTAAGCAGGGGGACACATCTGGCACTGCAGGATTTGAGTCCCTGGTGGCGTAGTGTGTTACTGATGGTAGCCTTTGTTACCTTGGTCCCAGCTCTCTGCAGGTCATTCACTAGGTCCCCCCATGTGGTTCTGGGATTTTTGCTCACCGTTCTCGTGATCATTTTGACCCCACGGGGTGAGATCTTGCGTGGAGCCCCAGATCGAGGGAGATTATCAGTGGCCTTGTATGTCTTCCATTTTCTAATAATTGCTCCCACAGTTGATTTCTTCACACCAAGCTGCTTACCTATTGCAGATTCAGTCTTCCCAGCCTGGTGCAGGTCTACAATTTTGTTTCTGGTGTCCTTTGACAGCTCTTTGGTCTTGGCCATAGTGGAGTTTGGAATCTGACTGTTTGAGGTTGTGGACAGGTGTCTTTTATACTGATAACGAGTTCAAACAGGTGCCATTAATACAGGTAACGAGTGGAGGACAGAGGAGCCTCTTAAAGAAGAAGTTACAGGTCTGTGAGAGCCAGAAATCTTGCTTGTTTGTAGGTGACCAAATACTTATTTTACTGAGGAATTTACTAATTGATTCATTAAAAATCCTTCAATGTGATTTTCTGGATTTTTTTTTTTCTCATTTTGTCTCTCATAGTTGAGGTATACCTATGATGAAAATTGGAGACCTCTCTCATCTTTTAAGTGGGAGAACTTGCACAATTGGTGGCTGACTAAATACTTTTTATCCCCCCACTGTACATCTGTTGATTTATGCCATGAAATAGAATGCTGGTTGTGAGCGCATATACACACGTGGACAAAATTGTTGGTACCCCTCTGTTAATGAAAGAAAAACCCACAGTGGTCACAGTAAATAACTTGAATCTGACAAAAGTGGTAATAAATAAAAATTCTATGAAAATTAACCAATGAAAATCAGACAATGTTTTTGAATTGTGGTTCAACATAATTACTTTAAAAAATAAACTCATGAAACAGGCCTGGACAAAAATTATGGTACCCCTAGAAAAGATTGAAAATAACGTGACCATAGGGACATGTTCAACCAAGATGTGTCCTCTAATTAACATCACAGGTGTCTACAAACTTGGAATCAGCCAGTCGGCCTATTTAAAGGGTGACAAGTAGTCACTGTGCTGTTTGGTGACATGGTGTGTAGCACTCTAAACATGAATCAGAGGAAGCAAAGGAAAGAGCTGTCTCAGGAGATAAGAAAGAAAATTATAGACAAGCATGGTAAAGGTAAAGGCTATAAGACCATCTCCAAGCAGCTTGATGTTCCTGTGACTACAGTTGCACATATTATTCAGAAATTTAAGATCCACGGGACTGTAGCCAACCTCCCTGGATGTGGCCGCAGGAGTAGATGGATAATATGAATGGTAACAAAAGAGCCCAGAACAACCTATAAACACATTCATGGTGAACTCCAAGGTCAAGGTACATCAGTGTCAGATCGCACCATCCGTCGTTTGAGCCAAAGTGGACTTCATGGGAGACGACCAAGGAGGACACCACTGTTAAAAAAAAAAAAAAAAAAAAAAAGCCAGACTGGAATTTGCCAAACTGCATGCTGACCAGCCACAAAGTTTCTGGGAGAATGTCCTATGGACAGACGAGACAAAACTGGAACTTTTTGGCAAGGCACATCAGCTCTATGTTCACAGACGCAAAAATGAAGCATACCAAGAAAAGAACACTGTCCCTACTGTGAAACATGGAGGAGGTTCTGTTATGTTCTGGGGCTGCTTTGCTGCATCAGGCACAGGGTGTCTTGAATCTGTGCAGGGTACAATGAAATCTCAAGACTATCAAGGTATTCTAGAGAGAAATGTGCTGCCCAGTGTCAGACAGCTTGGTCTCAGTCGCAGGTCATGGGTCTTGCAACAGGATAATGACCCAAAACACACAGCTAAAAACACCCAAGAATGGCTAAGAAAAGAAAATCCTATTGAACATCTGTGGAAGGAGCTGAAACATGGCGTCTGGAGAAGGCACCCTTCAAACCTGAGACAACTGGAGCAGTTTGCTCATGAAGAGTGGGCCAAAATTTATCTGCTGCACGGTGCTGCACGTGGCTGCACGGTGGCGCAGTGGTTAGCACTGTGGCAGCACAGTTTTACCCTCGGCCGGGGGAGCGCGGGGATCGTGGGTTCGATCCCAGCCCCTGACCAACAGTGATCTGTGTGGAGTTTGCATGTTCTCCCTGTGTTGCGTGGGTTTATTTCGGGATTTCTCCGGTTTCGTCCCACACGCCAAAAACCTGCAGGTTAGGGATAAGGGGCGCTTGCGCACGCAGCGACCAGCAGCTGGTGGCTTGTCACCAGACTGCGAAACAAATCTACCTACGGGTACAAATAAGTAACAAAAAAAAACACAAAACTGCTGAGAGGTGCAGAAGTCTCATTGACAGTTACAGAAATCGTTTGATTGCAGTGATTGCCTCAAAAGGTTGTGCAACAAAATATTAAGTTAAGGGTCCCATCATTTTTGTCCAGGCCTGTTTCATGAGTTTGTTTTTTAAAATAATTCTGTTGAACCACAATTCAAAAGCATTGTCTGATTTTCATTGGTTAATTTTCATAGACCTTTTATTTATTACCACTTTTGTCAGATTCAAGTTATTTCTGTGACCATTGTGGGTTTTTCTTTCATTAACAGAGGGGTACCAACAATTTTGTCCACAGCTGTATGAAGGTTTTCCCCATTCCAAAGGGGAAATTGTAATCAGTGGGCAGTACTTGAAACTGCAGGACATCGGGTAGATCTGTTATTGTCATATCAGATATCTTATAAAAATATTTGTCCTTCCAGGGGCTGTCAATGAGGCAAATACGGTTTCGATTTGATGGTCAGCCGATCAATGAAATGGACACACCCTCACAGGTAAGGCTTAAATACAGCACCTGTGAACATCTTTTTTCAATTTTCATTTTTGCCTTTCTTTACCATTTTAAAGTGTTTTACAAAGGAGAAAACATTGCTCTAAGATCAGCACTTGCAGTACAGGTTTTAGGTAGGGATCCAAGTTATCGATCAATTCATTAACCATTAGTTGATTTTATTGATCGATTAATGATTAATTGATAAGCAGCAGTTTTCCTAAAAATCTGAATTTCCTTCTGTACAATAGTCTTTGTACCTATAACAAGTTAATTACTGTTTTTGATGTACTGAATAAAATCTGAACATCATATTCATCAATGATTTATTGTACTACATGCATTTTTTTTATTTAAGAATGGTATTTTTTGTGGTTGAACAAACTGCTCTGTATATTGTTGGTGCATCTGAGTAAATTTAAAAATGTCATGATTTGTATATAATTTTAAAAACTAACCAATATCATAAAATTTATTCAAAAAGGTTTGAATTATTTCACTTTGTGTAACAAATACATCAAAGTTTATCATTTTAGTTATTTTACAAAATATTAACTTTCACAGTGTTTTAATTTGCTGAGATGTACTTCTAGACTGTTTTAACAGGAAAATAAATTGTGAACTGCTTCATTTGTTGCATGCTAAACATTATTAGAGTACCCCGGCAGTTAGGGCTGTGCGATATGTCACTATACAGTGGTATGAAAAACTGTTTGCCCCTTCCGGATTTCTCATTTTTTTTGTGTTTGTCACATGTAAATGTTTCAGATCATCAAACAAATTTAAATATTACACAAAGATAACACAAGTAAACACAAAATGCAGTTTTAAATGAAGGTGTTTATTATTAAAGGTAAAAAAAAAAATCCAAACCTACATGGCCCTGTGTGAAAAGTGATTGCCACCTCCCCCCTTCCTCCCTGTTAAAAGATAAATTAACTGTGGTTTATCACATCTTTGGAATGCTGAGTTCAATTTCTCTAGCCACACCCAGGCCTGATTACTGCCACACCTGTTCTCAATCAAGAAATTACTTAAATAGGACCTGCCTGACAAAGTGAAATAGACCAAAAGATCCTCAAAAGCTAGACATCATCCAAAGAAATTCAGGAATAAATGAGAAGCAAAGTAATTGAGATCTATCAGTCTGGAAAAGGTTACAAAACCATTTCTAAAGCTTTGGGACTCCAGTGAACCACAGTGAGAGCCATTATCCATAAATGGCGAAAACATGGAACAGTGGTGAACCTTCCCAGGAGTGGCTGGCCAACCAAAATTACCCCAAGAGCGCAGCGACGACTCATCCAAGAGGTCACAAAAGACCCCACAACAGCATCCAAAGAACTGCAGACCTCACTTGCCTCAGTTAAGGTCAGTGTTCATGACTCCACCATAAGAAAGATGACTAGGCAAAAATGGCCTGCATGGCAGAGTTCCAAGATGAAAACCACTGCTGAGCAAAAAGAACATAAAGGCTCGTCTCAGTTTTGCCAGAAAACATCTTGATGATCTCCAAAACTTTTGCGAAAATACTCTGTGGACTGACGAGACAAAAGTTGAACTTTTTGGAAGGTGTGTGTCCCATTACATCCAGTGGAAAAGTAACAGCATTATATGGTGGTGGTAATGTGATGGTCTGGGGCTGTTTTGTTGCTTCAGGACCTGGAACACTTGCTGTGGTAAATGGAACCATGAATTCTGCCGTCTACCAAAAAAATCCTGAAGGAGAATGTCCAGCCATGTGTTTGTGACCTCAAGCTGAAGCGCACTTGGGTTCTGCAGCAGGACAATGATCCAAAACACACCAGTAAGTCCGCCTCTGAATGGCTTAAAAACAAAGTGATGACTTTGGAATAGCCTAGTCAAAGTTCTGACCTGAATCCAGTTCAGATGCTGTGGCATGACCTTAAAAAGGCGGTTCATGCTCGAAAACCCTCCATTGTGGCTGAATTACAACAATTCTGCAAAGATGAGTGGGACAAAGCTCCTCCACAGCGCTGTAAAAGACTCATTGCCAGTTATTGCAAATGCTCGATTGCAGTTGTTGCTGCCAAGGGTGGCCCAACCAGTTATTAGGTTTAGTGGGCAATCACTTTTTCACACAGGGCCATGTAGGTTTGGATTGTTTTTCTCCTTAAACACCTTCATTTAAAAACCACATTTTGTGTTTACTTGTGTTATCTATGTCTAATATTTAAATTTGTTTGATGATCTGAAAACATTTACACTACCGTTCAAAAGTTTGGGGTCACCCCCCCGACCAATTATTTTGTGTTTTCCATGAAAAGTCACACTTATTTACCACCATGAGTTGTAAAATGCAATAGATAATATAGTCAGACTTTGACAAGGTCAGAAATAATGATTTGTAATTTGAAATAATAATTTTTTCCAGATACTCGACCTGCTTCAAAGGAAGGTCAGTTTTATAGCTTCTCTAACCAGCTAAACTGTTTTCAGCTGTGCTAACATGATTGCACAAGGGTTTTCTAATCATCCATTAGCCTTCTGACGCAATTGAGCAAACACATTGTACCATTAGAACACTGGAGTGATAGCTGCTGGAAATGGGCCTCTATACACCTATGTAGACTATTGCCACCAAAACCAGACATTTGCAGCTAGAATAGTCATTTACCACATTAGCAATGTATATTAGATATTAGAGTGTATTTCTGATTAGTTTAAAGTTATTTTCATTGAAAAAAACAGTGCTATTCTTTCAAAAATAAGGAAATTTCTAAGTGACCCCAAACTTTTGAACGGTAGTGTAAGTGTGACAGACATACAAAAAAATTAGAAATCAGGAAGGGGGCAACACTTTTTCACACCACTTGTATATCGGGTGAAAAGATAAAAAGGTCTATTGTATATATCGAGTGTCTCAAAATACACCGTTTTCGGCAGTATCTTTGTCATTCTGGTGACGGTTTGTGGTCTGCGCATGCACAGTCCGGACGAGCGTGCCCCCGGCTGGCATGTTCCAACAACAACGACCTCCGCAAGAAGCATGCATGTGAAAGACTACAGAGAGCAGTAGGACTGCAACTATGATTATTTTGGTAGTTCAACTAATGTAATGACTAGTTTTTCAATTAGTCAGCTAATTTGTGATTATTTCTCTCATGTCCACCATCTCATCTTCCTGTTGGCTCGGCTCATGTTCTGGGCTGCAGGCCATGTTAACTTCACGTTTAAGCCTGCCACACCTGTGAATATCACTTTGTCAGTCTCTGCCTTAATATAATGTAGCCTATTATAAAAAGTTCCCATAGCTGATTGTACGCACATTGGATGTAGGATGACTATTAATCATTTTAATGAAAGAATTGAGATTGTTAGATATATGGAGAGAAATGAAACCACAAGTTAAAGCCTATTCTTGTTATTCCAGTACCTACAAGACATTCTCACGTATTGATTATTTTTTTGATTTCCACAGAATTAAGGTCCAAGATTCAAAACTGCTTTTATGATAACATCGTGATCTCTGATCATGCACCCTGTTGTCTAATATATGTAGATAAAAAAATTGACAAAGGAATCAGGTAGATGGCAATTTCAGCATAAATGGCTTCAGGATGAGGAATTTGTCAAGTATATAGAAAAACAGATAGACGAGTTCTTTGACATCAATACTACACAAACATCAGCATGTGTAAAGTGGGAGGCTTTCAAAGCTTTTATTAGGGGGGCATATTATTAGTTATACAGGATCAAAATCTAAGAAGACTCGAGAGGAGAGAGCTAAATTGGAACATAAAATAAAAAATCTTCAGGAAAAAGTGTATGCAGGAAGTGGACCCAAGGTTGGAGAATGAATTACTGATTTTGAGAGCTGAATACGACCAAAAAATCAGCGAATAGAGCTGCCTAGAGTCTTCTAAGATTGAAACAATCTTTTTATGAACAAGGTGAAAAATCAGGAAAATTATTAGCATGGCAGATTACAACAATTGGAAATTAAAACACCAATTACCAGTATTATAAGTAATGGACAGGTAGTTATAGATCCTTTAGAAATTAATAGAGCCTTTAGAGATTACTATGAAAAATTATATGATACCAAAATGAACCTGATTTAACAAAACTAAATGGGTTTTTGAACGAACTAAGCTATACGTGTATTCCAAATGAAAACAGGGAGATATTGGAGGTCTAAAATTAGTCAAGAAGAAGTTGGGCTAGCCATTGATAATATGAAATCAGGAAAAAGTGCAGGACCAGATGGTCTTCCAGTTGACCTTTATAAAAAATTTAAGAATAAATTAATAAAACCTTTTTTTGGAAATGGTTTTAGAAGCATTTCAAAATAATAATTTACCATCATACATAAATAATTGCCTTAATTATACTGCTGCCAAACCAGGTAAGCCCTCTAATAAATGTGAAAATATGAGACCAATAAGCCTATTAAACGCCGACCTTAAGATAATCTGATAAAATTTTAGCAAGACGAATACAAGAAATTTTACCAAATATTATTAATCGAGATCAGAATGGCTTTATAAAGGGTAGACAGGCTTCCATAATGTAAGAAGACTATTTAATATTATTTATTTTAATAAAGAAGCACCGGATACAGCTCTCCTATCATTGGACGCGAAAAGGCCTTTGATAGAGTTGAATGGCCCTTTCTTTTTGAAGTCCTACAAGGTTTGGACTTGGAAATAATTTCATAAAAGGGTTCAAACTAATATACAATAATGCTACAGCAGAAATCCTAACAAAATAACAATATTTCAAAACCAATAAAAATCAATAGAGGATGTCGACAAGGCTGTCCACTTTCACCTTTACTGTTTACTATGGCAATTGAACCTTTAGCGATAGCGATACGTTTACATTCACAATATATGGAATTAAAGTTGGACCAACAGAACATAAAATCTCCCTGTACGCCGATGAATAATTTGTTTTATGTCGAATCTTAAAAAATCCAATTCCACCCTTGTTGAATTTAATAAAGAATTTTGGGGAATATCAGGATATAAAAATAATAAAACTAAATCTTCAATATTAATGCCTAAATGAGGACCCAGAGAAATTACCCAAGCCCCTGAGGTAAATCAATTCAATGTTGTAAATCAGTTTTAAATATTTAGGAATCCAATTATGCCCAACAGCTAGAATCAGTCGCCAGTGTCAACTATGAAGCCTTAATGTCAGATATCAATGAGTTAACTCAGAGATGGATGTCACTACCAATGTCGATGAATCGGGAGAATCAATATACTTAAAAGTAATATTTTACCTAAAATACTTTACTTTATTTCAATACATTCCCCTTATCACCACCTTTAGATCTATTCTCAAGAATAAAAAAAAAGTTAGTGGAATTTATATGGAACAACAGGAGGGCTAGATTACCGTTTGTCTTTATTATATTTACCATTTGATCGTGGAGGTCTGAAATGTCCAAATTTTATGTTGTATTATTGGTCGGCACAACTGAGGTCTATGACATATTATTTTTCATCAAATGATCTCCCTCACGGACTGAAATGGAATCATACAATTTACCTTTACCTCTTCCCATATTCATATCCTCAGATTCGGCAAAAAAATTACAAAAACAAGTTAAAAATCCATTTGTAAAGCATTATGATCAAATATGGTGTGAAGCTAAAAACTATTTAAAAGAACCACAGTTATTGTCACAATTTAGTCCAATATGGGGTAATCAATATTTTAAACCAGGGAGAGCGGAACGCTGTATTTAAAGTATGGAATTTTAAAAGGGATACAAAAGATTCAGGGATTTATATTTGCCATGTGCAGACAACATAATGTCTTTTGAAGAGCTGAGGATCAAATTTAATCTCAATAGAACACATTTTTTTAAATATCTTCAACTTAGAAACTTTATTCGATCAAATCAAAATAAAGCTCTCACTCGACCTATTTATTCATCCTTGGAAAAAATGATGATGAAAGATAGTAAAAGAAAGGGTATTATTTCAGAGTTTTATAACTCACTGACACTATCTTCAAGTGAAAATTCACTGAAAAGATTAAACTACTGGAAAGAAGATCTGCAAATTGAAATTTCAGAGGAACATTGGGAATTGGCTTGTACAGAAGCACAAACCAAATCAATAAATGCACGCCTTAAATTGATACATTTCAATTTGGTTAATGCGGATGTATGTTACACCGGAGGAGTTAAATAGATATAACAAAAATATACCAGATACATGCACAAAATGCATGGAAAGTAAAGGAACCCTATTTCATTGTTTATGGGAATGTAGATTATAAGAATGTTTTGGAAGAGGTGAGGGTAAACAATTGAAAAAATAATCTCAAAACAAATCATATTGAATCCTAAACTGTTTTTGTTGGGTCTGTACCCAGAAAAAGCATAATTTTAATAAAAGTGAAAGAACATTCATAGACCTCAGTTTGCTTAATGCCAAAAAATGTATTGCACTATTATGGAAAAAGACTCATAGACCAGATGTGACTCAGTGGTTAAGACAGATGTTAACAAACCTTCCATTAGAAAGAATAACATATATACTAAAAGCAAAGGAAATTGTGTTTGAGAATATATGGAGACCTTTTATTGATTATGTAAAAAATTTAAACATAAACTCTTGAAGAAGAAGGTGAATGATGTGTGTGGACCTTGTAAATTCCAAACTGGTGAACATAATATGTATACTTATGTATGGATTGGTCTAGACTAAACAGAGGAGCATGTTGAAGACTTGATTTTGTTGGTGGTTGTTGGTTGTTTTTAGTGCTTTTTTTTTTTTTTTGTAGTACTTTAGTGTTAGTGTTTGATTGTTTGTATCAGGTTTTGTTAAAAAAAAAAAAAAAAAAAAAAGGTTTAAATAAAGATATTGTGAAAAAAAAAAAAAAAGTTCCCATAGCTAAAAAAATTAATGACTCCTCAAACATGAGTTGGAAACTTGAACTTGACAGCTTAATCAGAAGTGTTTGTAGCAACACAGTTAACTAACAGACATTAAAGTGCAGTCTTTTAACCCCCAAATGTTGTAACTCTGCAAGTTCAAAACAAACTAGAGTAATAGTATTTAACCCCATTAAAGTAAAAAAAGAGAAAATAACAAGCTAGTCCCTCCCCTGTTTGAATCCTTCCTGGGTCTGAGAGGTTTTAAAAGTTTAATTAGGCTTCAGATGAAATTAAAATAACTTATTCCAGTCCAAAATAAATGTACAAACCCTTTAAATATCAGTGTAGGAATGTGAACCTTCACTTCACATACATTGAAATATTTAAGCCGTTTTAATTTATTTGTGATGATTATGGTATTTTTTTTAAAATTACAAATCATGGTATTCTAATTTACAGAGATGCACTAATATTCAGAATGTGGGCTCATATTACCGCGACAATAATAGAGAATAAGAAAAAGAGTAAGCTGCTCCTGTAATTCCTCATTTGCTGCAGTTAACATATGAGCAAGCATAATGGAAGCAACTCGGCCGTCAGTAACCAAGTCAAGAAAGATTATTGTCCAACTGCAAGTAAACTATTTAAACGGCACACACTAATAGTGTAGTCAGTTTTTCTAAAGCTGAGAGTTGCTCATTAAAAATAAGAAGTGCTAACTTTGCTTGCTAACCTTACCGGTGCAGTCCGCTGACTGGCCGTAGACAGGGGAACAGAGAGGAGGAGAGAATGGATACATCGCTGTAGTGCAGCTGTGATATGACAACCACATGCTTTGCAGTCTACATTTAACTTGTTTCATTCATCTATTTTCAGTAAAATCCTCCCATACTTTTGGAAACGTTTAGCCTTCTCTGTGATTTTCTCTCCGTGTCACCATGATGCGCTCCTCTTCTTCGCTGGAACAGTTAAAATGAACATTTCCGTAGCAGGTATATAAACTTTAAAATTAACATTTCGTCAACAATAAAAATCTGCATCGGGCAAATTTATATGATCGAAGTTATCAACAGTGTTGACTAGTTGTTGCAGCCCTAAAGAGCATTTACAAATTAGAGGTACTAATCAATCATCTAGTAAAACTAAACACCGGAGTCAAATGGTAAAACGTGCTTTGCCTATGAAACGCTGTATGTCAGACTTGTGAAGATGGAAGGGATAACGGTGTCCATTTCAACTGTCTTCATCTAGCCATCAGTGAGTTTCTGAATGTATATAAATGTATTTTACGAATAATAAATATGATACCTGACGTGGCTCAATGACCCTGCAAGCAATGTGGGTCATTGGCCACCTCACCCCAGTGGACATTTGAATAGTATAAGGTAGGGCTGTATGATATAAGTCATCTATACATCACAATAACGATATATATCCCAATATACATTTTCTGTAAATTCTACAGGTTAGCTAATCATAAAAAGGACCATCTTTTTTTACATGTACCATTTTCCCTCATAATTTTGCAGTGTTATAAAATAGTTTTGTAATGTGCATTTGAGACTTGATTCCCATTAATTTCAGGTTTTTCTTCTAAATCATATATGAATAAAAAGTAAACAATAAGTTAAATATTTCCTGAGCTAGAGGAGAATAGCAAGAAGAAGAGAAAAAAAAGACAAAAAAAATGTCTGAAAATGAGAAAATTACCCATGGCTGCACATCAACAGATATAAATCAGCTGTTAATGAAAATTTAAAGCGATTAGTTTAAATTTAAACAATATTCTATGAAATAAGACATTTCTATATCGTCACCTGATGTATATCATCATATCGCACAGCCCTAGCACAGTGTGGATAAACGTGCAATGAAGTAGGTGTCACCATCATCACAGAGAGTGGAAATGAATACAGAGGGCTGTCATTTTTTCTGACAGATTATATTAATTTTGAAGTGCAGCCGACAACTTTGTGTGTCACAATTACTACAACTGTTACTGTGGCTGAGAGTGAGAGGTTTAGTTTAAGAGCACTTACTTCCCCGGAGTCTGCTGCGGCTGGTCTGACCGTTTCTGGCTGCTGTGAAGCCAATACCAACCGGTTCCATTAGTCCAAACTGGGCTCCACTGGTGCTGTGTCAAAATGGTAACCTCAGTGGTAACTTGGGTCCGGTCTGATTTCCTGTCTAGCAAGTGAGTTGAAGGCAGCAGGCTTGGGTTTTTGCACTTGTGTAGTCTTTTTCTATGCGCTGGTCCATTTCCACACCCTGCTGTTTGGAAGCATGAGGGTGGATGTTCAAGCTCGCATGCCATTGGAACTTGTTTTGGCTGTCCGACGTACTCTGGAAAGGACAAGGTTTTTCGCGCTGTACACAGTGCATGCGCTCTGGGACAGAACTGCTTGGCATCATCTTCTGCTTTTTCTACTTTAGTTTTCGGTTGAAAAGCAGTAATGGGTGATCGTGTGCACCCCTGTCTGGACAGCGACACCATTACATTTCAAAGAATAAACTCATTGAAAAGGACTGCTGAGTTATCAATTAATTAACAACTAATTTAATTTAGTCGACTAAATTCTTAATGACAGTTAATCGAAAAGTCAATTAATCATAGCATCTTTAGTTTTAAGGGTTTTAACCAGTTTTGATGTGGTCATGGAACTTTTTTCCTTTTATTGTGCAATAGTGCAGCTTGAGAGCCAGTCAGCTTTCAATTAATAATTTTGGCCTTTGGCAGGAGTTCAATACCTTTAAAGGACTTTTGTGTAGCCAACATTTAAATGACTGATACTAACTTGCTCTTTAATTTTCAGAAACTGCTTTTTTTACCATTTGTGTTGTTTCCAACTATGTGAAACTCTTAAATGATAAGTAACACTAATTAAGTATCATGGTGAGGTACAAAAGTATGTCTGTACACACAATAAAGGCAAGAGCAGTCTTTCCACCGTTTTCCCCTCTGCCAACCTCTTTTCTTGCAGCTAGAAATGGAGGATGAAGATACCATTGATGTTTTCCCAACAGCAAACGGAGGCTCTTCACTTTAAAGACTGGTTTCCTATTAGACTCCCTACCTCCCCTCTCATCCCTGAACATCTTTGTTTTACCCTTTCCTCAAATCCTTTTGACAGGTGTTTATACCATCAGGAGAATACTTAGACAAAACGTGTAAAGGCACCAACCAGCACAGTTGATGTCAAGTGTCATCACAGTTAATCATCTTTTAACATGTCTGAGCCTGTGTCAGTTTATAAGCTGCATTGAGTCTGATGGGCCGAAGAAATTACAAGCTCGATAATATATACAGTATATAACTGTCCTTTTTTAATGCTTGTCAAGGTTTTGATTCAGATAGAATTTTGTCGTTGAGTAAACTTGTGTTTTAAATTCACTTGACATTGTGTTTTATTGAAATAAAATTTTTTGCAAGCTCTGTATGTTCTGAATTGTCATAACACACCTTTGTATATGAATGATTTTACTATACATTTAGTTTAGCGAGGTTTTTCTGCTGACCCTTTTGATTGTATGGAAGCCCCATTTATATTGTAAACTTAAAGGAACATTCTTTTGAAAGATTCAAAGATTTTATTTGTCAATACTACTATACATACAGGAGAATTGAAATGTCGTTTCTCTCCAGTGGTGTGCGCAATATAAAAAAAAAAGAGAGAGGAAAAAAAGGAATAAGGCTGGAAAAAACCACAACAGCAGTCTATGTACAGTAATGCTACCCATCATACAAATAATGGTAAAAGATAAAACCCAGACATCCCATAGTGCAAATAAAGATAAATGATAAAACCCAGCAATCCTTTTGACCAGGTAAATGTCACTTCTCCCATAGCCTGAGTAGGCCCACATTGCCTGCAACAGCTCTGTTCTTTGTAGGAACACTGAAAAGACAACAACTAGGGCAACTATGACCCAAGTCCCAACAGCCACCACAGAGGGCACTCAGAGAGCACATACCGCCACCAAGGCTATATCCCAAAGTTAGAGTGGAAAAAGCGATCCCTTATTTGCATCGTGATCTGGATCACCTCCAAAATCTTACTGGTTCATCTGTGACCCAAGGACCACCTCTGAAAATTTTCATCAAAATTCATCAGTAGTTTTTTAAAAATTATTACAAATAAGTCCTCTTATCAGTCTTTAGGGAGACCGGAAATAAAAAAAAAGCACTTGATTTCACATTAGATTCTAACAGTCTGTATGTAGTCCAGCAGATGTGAGGATCATACCAAGCAATTATTTAGGATCATACAAAACTATTTTGAAATAAACTACACATTTTGTAGTTGTTTTATACATTAAATAAAACTATTAGATTGAAGACTGTCCATTTGGGTTTGCTTTATTTTGAAAACACCCGGAAGTGCGGTGCATCCCTCAGACTGGAAGCAGCAGACAGCCTGCAGTACCAGGGAACCAACAACGATAATGAGGCGGTGAAGCGCTATAAAATAAGCTGTAATTCGCGTGTATCCAGACATTCAGTAGTAAGGTATAGCATCTTGTGCAAAAATGACGACGACAACGACTTTTCAAGGGATGGAGCCCGGTACTAAAAATAGTTCCAGGTAAAAAAAAAAAGGCGTCGTTCTGAGTGTTCGGGTGTTTTAGCCAAACGCAGCATCCTCTAACCTCCAGCGCTGCAAAGTCTTCCAAAATGGCACATCTTTTGCTTTAACCAGCTCTTGTAATTGTTACATGTTACTGAAAGTAGACGACAACAGAGACACGTCTCGGTACCATGAATTTCTGATGTGTCCGTTTGGGTAGACTTATTTATCATTGGCTAGCTAACTATAAAGACTAGCACGCATGTACTCTCCTTTTGTGGAGAAGATGCTCAGCCAGCAGGTGCAGCCTCAGAAGGCTTGGTTTTGGTACATATGCAGACCTTTTATAATAATTACCATTATTTTGCACCATCTTCCCATATGTATTTTTAATGTGTTTCCAAACGAGAAAATATAAGAGTCCAAGATCTTCTAACTGGGTGGGGCATATTTCAGATAGAGGTGATCCGTGAGGTGACATCCCTTCAAGGCGGGGGCCATGCTACATCGGTCTACAGTTTACATTAACAAGAACCAGCCTACATACATAATCGCATTTATGTATATCATAATTATTAATTCTAATACTTAAGATATAGTGTCTGAATCATCAACCTAAAATATTTTGGTCGAAGCATTTGTAGAACGTTGTTATAGTATGTTATAATGAAGATGATTTTTAAACACTACCCTTTCTTGACTACGCCTAGAACATATTACACCTGGTCTAAATTAAAAACTACAACATTGTTAAACGGGTGAAATGACCTTTTTCTTTTGTTTTTTTCACAAATGGATTATAGCTTTCACAAATCACAAACTGTTTTAAAGAGTCTATAGTTTGAGATAATCCAAGCCAAGTTTCACCAGTCTCAGTGCAGTAATTATGCCTTGGTGAAACTGAGAGGCATACGGTAATCACTTAATGCGTCTGTGTGTGGATGTGTCCATCTGTCCGCCTCTCTGTTTCAGCTTGTCCTGTCAAAATTAAGTGGAACTAAAGGTTTGTATTATTGTATGGCCATATTTTCTCAACTTTTAATTTCCAAGAATTCTGAGATAAGGCTTTCTTTTCAAAATAAACACAAATTTAACTCACCTTTAACGTCAGTGAATCCAGGGGAAAAGGTATTGTAATAATTATACTGGGCCACTAGAGGTGGCAGTGCAACTTTTTACAGCACAACACAGCATGTTTTTTTTTTTTTACAGCACGTAGAGCTGAACTGTTATAAAATAGCAGTTACTGAAAAAATGAAAGCACCAAGGTGCTGATACCTCGGTGCCAGAACCTTGACGGAGGTATGCATTCCTGGATCATCACCAAAATGTTATGGGTTCTGCTGCAGCCCAAGGAGCACCTCTGGTAAAAATTTAATCCAAATCCATCTAGTAGTTTTGGAGTACACACATGTACAGTGAAAATAATCTGCAGTTCACATGCCCATACTGTCGTCGGCAGCCAAGAGCCACCAAACTGATTTGAACAGCTGAAGTCCAAACACAGAAGAAGAGCACAGTAGACGTTTTAAATGGCGGAAGCAATGGAGGTACATGAATAAGCGACTTTCACATCTCGGCTCGCAAAGCATCATGAGAACGTGGCTACCAAACATGCTGTATTGATACATTTAATTTATGGAAAGTTCCTGATCTATGAGCACATTGTATGCATAGGGGTCTTCCCGGTTGTACCCGCAAACGCAAGAATAAACTAGTTGCGCTTGCATTTGCCGCCATGTTGCAGAAATTGGCCAAGATGGCCCCCCTGTATGTATGCTGACGTAGCAGATTTTTTGTTGTCAAAGAGCCAAGCACCCTTAGTTGCGAGACTCCGAAACGACTACAAAGAAGGTAAGCGAGTGGTTTGACAGCTCAACTTGGGTTTTGTCATTTTGAGTAAATTTCACTACAAGGCATAGCCTGCTTACTTAGATCTGTAGGTCGATACTACTATAGTTTAAGTACCACACGTTTTCACTGATTTGCAATTTTATTTTATACCAGCCTACTTATTAATGGCCTTAATTACATGTGTGTGTAGATCAAGCTTCATTATAGATTCAAGCTTCATTACCAATATACAAAGAACTATATCCTAGATCCAGACCTGCCTGTCCGTACCTACTACTTCAGGGTTTAGACTCGTGTCATTTAGGCTAGAACTTGAGCAATACGCAACACTATTTAATTATGTTATAATATAGACTTACTGCTTTAATCCAACAATTATGTTCATCTGGATCCTTCAGCTCCATGGGGAATGTATATAACGTGAATGGCGGCGGACATATGCACACGCTGGTCCCGAAGTTACATGCATGTATGCTGCAAGTTTGCTTTTTCCACCGCTCTAGATGATACATGCTGTTCTCACACTTCACTACGGCACAATGTGCACCTGGCATAACGGAGATTTAAAGCTTGAAGCAGACTTTAAACGGTAATTGTTCAGGTGTGACACTACTGTCTCTATACAAAAGCAAGGCGGCTACCGGAATGTTTGGTAGTCATGAACTTTGAACTCACATAGTCCGCACATGCGCACTCATAATGCGACAGTCGCTTATACGATGACAAGACAAACAGGAATTTTTGTTGTTTGGTGGCAGAGGAAGAAAACAGATGGGCAAAACGACAGACATTTGTTCACCCAGTATTGGCTGATTGATGAGTAATAGTGGTGTGTGATACTGCAAGATTTGGTATCGCTCCAGCCATCCATCCATCCATCATCTTCCGCTTAATCCTTTTCAGGTTGCGGGGGGCTGGAGCCTATCCCATCATCTTTGGGCGAGAGGCAGGGTACACCCTGGACAGACCATTCACTCTCATCCCGGAGTAAACCCACGCAGACACGGGGAGAACATGCAAACTCCACATAGATCACTGTTAGTCGGGGGCTGGGATCGAACCCAGGATCCCCCGGCCAAGGGTGAGTTGCTGTGCTGTCGCAGTGCTAACCACTCCGCCACCACGCCGCCCGGTATTGATCCAGTACCAAGTAAATACAAAGCCAGTATCGCCAATACAATACCATTCATTCATTCATTCATCTTCTTCCGCTTAATCCTTTTCGGGTCGCGCGGGGGCTGGAGCCTATCCCAGCATCTTTGGGCGAGAGGCAGGGTACACCCTGGACAGATCGCCAGTCCATCGCAGGGCCAACACAGAGAGACAGACAACCATTCACTCTCACAGTCATACCCAAGGATAATTTTAGAATCCCAAGTTTTTTGATGTCATTTAACCTAACTTGCATGTTTTTTTGGCATGTGGGAGGAAACCAGAGAAATCCCGGAGTAAACCCGCGCAGACACGGGGAGAACATGCAAACTCCACACAGATCACTGTTGGTCAGGGGCTGGGATCGAACCCAGGATCCCCCGGCCAAGGGTGAGTTGCTGTGCTGCCGCAGTGCTAACCACTTCGCCACCCGCGCCGCCCCAATACAATACCAATACTTCTTAATCATTAAGGCGGATGGCATCATACTAAATCTGAATGAATTTTCATGGCCTTTAAGTGTTTTGCGATTTTTCCATTGGATTATTAATTAGTTAAAACCCAGGACAGAATATGGGCGAAGTTAAGAGGTAAATACATACAGTATCACTTTCACAGTTGACACAAAAGGGTAATTATATTCAATCAAATCTGAGCCATATTATATTCAGTATGTTTGTTTCAAGTCCAGTAAATGTATTAATTTAAATAAAACATTTCAATGGGATAAATGTGTTATACCCAGGTCTTAGCATAATTTATACTTTTTGAGTTGGCTAAAGTAACAAGTGACCAGTTGCACTTTGAAAATTAATATTAACTAATACAGAAGATGCCAAAAGTACCTGGATATTCTCTGCCATACTGAAAGGCCTCTCCCATTGATCTCTGCCTCTGGGTGGGGGTCTGTGTCTCGGGGTCTGGGAGTGGGGTATTTCTCTCCTCTCTCTTTCTGTAGCTCGGCGTTGTCTTTTGGATGATTTTTCATATGCTTGTATAAATTAGTTGTGTTATCACTGTATTTCACAGCCTTTTTACAAATTGTACAGCTTGCCGTTGTTTCATTTTCAGCCTGGAAATATAGCCACGTGACATGGCGCTGCTCTTCCTCTCTGGCATTCTTCTGCTCTGTCTCTGTGCTGCATGTGTGCGCTGTGGTAACGCATCTTGATAAGTAGCATAGAATTATATAACACTGGCAGCTAGCGGCTGCTGCTTTCTAGCTAGGGATGCACAGTACTATTACATTGACAGTAAAGGTGAGCTATTTTTGTGTTTATTTCAAAAATAAAGCATTATTTTGAAATTCTGGCAAATTAAAAGTCGAGAAAATATGGCGATACAATGATACAAGCCTTTAGTTCCACTTAATTTTGACCAGGCAAACTGAAACTGAAACTGAGAGACAGACAGACAGATACACACAGCCACAGGCAGACACAATAAGTGACTACTGTATGCCGCTCAGTTTCACTGAGGCATAATGAAAGCACCAAGGTGCTGCTGCTTCAGTGCCAGAGCCTTAATGGAGATATGTGTTCTTTTTTAACAAGTTTTACCTTGTCCTTTCTCTGCAAAACTAAACAGCAAAACCAGTGTGAAAACAATCGATGTGATGAATAAATGGTGTAGTTGCTGAATACATTTTTATGCCTCGGTGACACTGAGAGGCATATGGTAATCAGTTGGTGTATCTGTTTGTGGCTCTGTGTGTGTATCTGTCCGTCTCTGTCCATCTCTCTGTTTCAGTTCGCTCAGTTAAAATTAAGAGGAACTAAAGGCTTATATCATTGTGTCACCATGTTTTCTCAACTTTTAATTTGCTAGAATTTCGAAATAACACTTTGCTTTTGAAATAAACACAAAAATAGCTCACCTTTACAGTCAATGAAACGGTACTGCGCATGCGCCCGGAAACTCCCACCAGAGGAAAGTACTGAGCAATCGTCGTTTTACCCATCTAAACACAAAAAAATTCATCGAAATCCATCCAGTAGTTTTAGAGTACATGCATGCACAGTGAAAATAATATGCAGTTCACAAACCCATACTGTCAGCGGCAGCCAAGAGCCACCAAACTGATTTGAACAGCTGCAATACAACCACAAAGAAGAGAGCACAGTGGCAGACATTTTAAATGACGAAAGTGATGGAAGTGCATAAATACAATGACAATCAAGACGAACCAGGAGCTTTTGCTGTTTAGTGGCAGAGGACGAAAATTAGATGGGCAAAAAGCGGACGACAGGTCGAAAAAATATGGTGATACAAAGATACAAGCCTTTAGTTCCACTTAATTTTTGACCGGGCGAGCTGAAACAGAGAGGTGGACAGACGGACAGATGCACTAACTGATTACCATATGCCTCTCGGTGTCACTGAGGCATAAAAGCATATTCAGCAACTACATCATTTATTCATCACATCGATTGTTTTCACACTGGTTTTTGCTGTTTAGTTTTACAGAAAAAGGAGGAGGTAAAACTCGTTAAAACGCGCTAAAAACTACAAACTCCCAACATTCCTCACCCGCACAATGGCGTGCAGGTGAACTGTGCATGCACCCGGCCAACTCCTGCAACAGGGATTTACTGAGCAGTCCGCAATACTGGGTGAACAAATATCCATCTTTTTGCCCGTCTGTTTTCTTCCTCTGCCACTAAGCAGCAAAAGCTCCTGTTTGTCTTGATTGTCTTGTATTCATGTACCTTCATCGCTTTCCACCATTTAAAATGTCTGCCACCATGCTCTTCTTTGTATTTGAATTGCAGCTGTTCAAATCAGGTTGGTGGCTCTTGGCAGCCGTCGACAGTATGGGCATGTGAACTGCAGATTATATTCACTGCGCATGCATGTACTCAAAAACTACTGGAAGGATTTGGATGAAATTTTTACCAGACGTGAGTCCTTGGGCTAGAGAGGAACCATAACATTTTGATGATAAGATCCAGTATGCCATACCTCCCGACCAAGGCTCTATCTTCTCACAGTGTGTTAGCAAGAACCACTCCCCCAAAACTACTACCATGGACTTTGGATGAAATTTTTACCAGAGGTGGTTCTTAAGCTAGAGAGGAACCCATAACATTTTGGTGATGATCCAAGAACACATACCTCCGCCAAGGCTCTGGCACCGAGGCGTCAGCACTTGGTGCTTTCATTTTTTACATGATCCTTGTGGACAAATGCCTTGATTTACATGTTCCTCTTGCCTTATTGTGGCTAAAAGTATTCTCCAGGCCTTTTAAAAAGATGAAATTTGCAGTTCTGTTGAATATGTTACTTAAAAAAAAAATCATATTTAGTTGAGGTAGTTGTTTTATTTTCCCACCATTCCTCACCCACAATGGTCGCAGTGAACTGCACATGCCCCTGGAAACTCCCGCCACAGGGAAGTACTGAGCAGTCCGCCAGTACGGGGTGAACAAATATCCATCTTTTTGCTCGTCTGTTTTCTTTCTTTGCCATTAAATGGCATGAGCAGTTCACTGTGACCATTTGTGGGCGAGGAATGTTGGGAGTTGTAGTTTTACGTTGTCCTTTCTCTGCAAAACTAAACAGTAAAACCAGTGTGAAAACAATCAATGTGAAGAATAAACTGGTGTAGTTGCATTTTGTTTAGTTAAATACGTTTGATGCCTCGGTGAAACGGAGAGGCATACTGTAATCAGGTATTGCATCTGTTTGTGGCTGTGTGTGTATATCTGTCCGTCTGTCTGTCCACCTCTCTGTTTTCAGCTTGCCCGGTCTGAGCAATCTGGCCAATACTGGGTGAACAAATGTCCGTCTTTTTACCCGTCTGTTTTCTTCCTTGGTCACTAAACGGCATGCGCAGTTCACTACAACCATTTGCGGGCAAGGAATGTTGGAAGTTGTAGTTTTTAGCGAGTTTTTAATGAGGTTTTACCTCGTCCTTTCTCTGCAAATCTAAACAGCAAAACCAGTGTGAAAACAATCAATGTGGTGAATAAATGGTGTAGTTGGCTGAATATGTTTTTTCTGCCTCGATGAAACTGAGAGGCCTACAGTAATCAGTTAGTGGCATCGATTTGTGGCTCTGTACGTGTATGTGTTCGTCTGTCTGTCTGTCTGTCCACCTCTCGTTTCAGCTTGCCTGGTCAAATTTAAGTGGAACTAACGGCTTGTATCATTATACGGTTACATGTGCAAAATTTCTTCAATCTGATTTCAGTTCAGATCAGAACTTTACTGTTTACCTAGGATCCTGAAAAGTTGATCCGTTTAGGACGTGCATTTCCATGTGTCACAAGTTTGACCAGACTAAATCATTTTGACATGCGCACAATTATCCGACATTCTGGAAATAGTAGAAGAAGACGCAACTTCCGATGTAAACGAACCCCACTTCGTGTCTTTCTCTTTTGAAATGGACCTGTATTGTGTTATTCAGACTGTACTTTTGCTTCTGTTGGTCTCCATAATGAAGCTACAAGCCCAGCAGTACATGCTTCTGCATATGACGAACAGAGGAAGACAGCAGGACAATACAGACCAGATTTGTTTTGCTCTCGCCATGTATTCCGCTAGCTGCTGTAAAGGCAGAAATCGTCATGTCGACGTGTGGCTGACGTACAGACATGCGCTGTAATCATATTTTCTACCCCCAAACTTTGGATAAGTGTTTATATGCGCACCAATTGGAGTAACAATTGGCATAACCCACCTGTCTCAATTGGAAGGAAATTTTGATCTGACTGAGTGTGATCGGGTCAGAATATTCAGATTGGCGTGTTTATATGAAGCATTTTTATTCCAATCAGGCTTTTTTATCCGGTTACTTGTATCCATGTAAACATGGCTATTGTATCACTGTATTTTCTCGACTTTTAAATTGCCAGAATTTCAGAATAACGCTTTGTTTTTAAATTAAACACAAAAATAGCTCACCTTTAAGCCTGCTTCATGCTACGTTTCCCTCTAGTCGCTGTGGTCTGTGTACACTTTGGACGAGCCCGACATGCACGCGGCGCTACTCCATGCTCACTTTTTTCATCTACCCAGGCCAAGCGGTTGACGCATGCGCATAGTTTCATTTGTAGTTTCACTCCTCTCCGATAGGTAGTGCCAAGGCACTGACGCGCCAGGATTTTCACCAACAAAGAAATGACAGACTTCTTCACAAAGTTTCTCTTCAAATATAGAATCCATTTCTGCTGTTTGACTTCCCGGTTTTCACTCCTTTTCCACAAAGATGCTGCTACCGCTGTGAAAGGAAGTATGTATGTATGATTCATGTATGTTTTCATTCTCGTTTTCCACCTCCTTGTTGTCTTCTTCGTCTACTGATGTATGCTGTGTTGATATCGCCACCTTGTGAATGGGACGTTCAGTCTTGCACATGTGCTTTTCAACGCCTTCAGGTCGTGGGCAGGCGGCTCGGTCACAAAATTTGGGCTGCACGTGGTCTTTCGTGGTCGAGCACTGTGGACACTAGTGGAGTGGAGACGATGACGTAAATTTCGTCACACGAGGTTTCCGGTTACACGTACGTGGACAGCAGAGGTGTAACATGAAGCAGGCTTTACAGACAGTGGAACGGTACCCCCAGAAACTCCCGCCAGAGGAAAGTACTGAGCAATCTGCCAATACTGGGTGAACAAATGTCCGTCTTTTTGCCCGTCTATTTTCTTCCTCTGCCACTAAACAGCAAAAGCTCCTATTCGTCTTGATTATCTTGTATTCACGTACCTCCATCGCTTCCACCATTTAGTGCTCTTCTTTTGTGTTTGGATTGCAGCTGTTCAAATTAATTTGGTGGCTCTTGGCTGCCGCTACTAGAACGGGCATGTGAATTGCAGATTATTTTCACTGCACATGCGTGTACTTCAAAACTACTGGATAGATTTGGATGAAATTTTTACCAGAGGTGATCCTTGGGCTGGAGAAACCCATAACATTTTGGTGATGATCCGAGAACGCATACCTCCGGCAGCACTCTGGCACCTAGGCATCAGCGCCTTGGTGCTTTCATTTTTATCTGGATCTGACCTAATGTGGTCTAAATGCAGAGAAAACAGTGAAATGCCCCACCCCTTTGGCATTTTCACAAATAGATGAAAATGTTCACAAATCACAAACTATGTTTTTAATAATATATTGTGTCTCTGGGATAATCCCGTCCAAGATAAACATTTTCAGTGTTGTAGTTTTTGATTTGGACTTTGTCTAATGTGGTCTACTTGCAGAAAATAAGTTTCCCTTAACTTTCTTGTTCAGCCTCACTGAAAATTTCATGTATGAATTATGATAAGTTGTTAGTAGAACTAGTTGTACAGTAGAACTGTTTTGAACTAATATTTCATCTACCTTGTTGACATCATTGGATTTGACTGATTACAAACACATCTATAAATTGGACACCCTGATTGCTGCTAGCAGTTATCTGTTACTGACATGCAGAGCAGAGGAAACAACAGCAACCTACACAGTCATTCCAGCATCAAAACCAGCATATTGCATGCATATTCTGTTGCTCAACACCAGAAGGTGCACTGTAACCACTATGAACGTAATAAATCTCATTACTAATACTGAATACTAGAATAAAAGTCTGAATGAGCTGTTGAATTTTTTTTCCAGTAAGTACAACATTGTTGAATGGCTTAAAATGGCTTCTGCTTACAGTACCTAGAGTGAATAGGACTTCTACAAATGATCAGATAAGAAACAGATCATTTAGCAAAATCTCTCTTTTTCAGAGTTTTGCGCCCTCCTGGTGGTGGCTCCAACATTTCACTTGGTGCAGATGAGAAGGCTCCAGTCCGGAAGAATAAGATGGCCTCCAGTGTGTTTGCTGAGCCCGAGGATCCTTATGCTAACAGAAGGAACAACCCTCCTGGTACAGTTTATCTCATGTTTAAACATTTAGAACATTTTTACTACAGGTTACTCTTGTAATAGTAATAATAATAATAATTGAGGCGGCATGAAATAAAGCAGCGTTGAGAGGTTTAAAGCAGGTTTATTTATCATACCGCCTTCACGGGGCTCGCTCCCCCCTGAGAGGCTCTCCAGCAAAGAGACACAACGTGTGTGTGTCCAGCAGCAGTTGAAGAGTGAGAGTGAGAGAGAGAGATTTACAGAATGGTACAGCATATATACCCAACTCAGACAATACATCAAAGACATTCACAGCAGTCGATCTGGGCATTTGCATATGAGAGGCACAGACAGTACAGGATGCATGAATACAATGCATGAATGGGACATTAACATCACAGCAGTGAAACCATGCATGAATGGCAGATTACATCACAGCATGCAGCGGAAAAAACCAGGGGTAGCGAGCTGTCTGTCCCTGTTTGTTGTGGGGGTTGTACCAACCCGCCACAGCTCCCCCCCAGAGGGCTCGGCAGGGGGCCGAGGCCTCGATATTGCAGCTTGGCAGCGAGCAGGGAAAAGCTCCGTGCAGGTGGAGGGGGAGGGAGGAGGTGGGTAGTAAGTGCCAGCCGGGGCGGTGAAATCGTCCGGGCCGCACAAAAATTGCTTGTGGGTCCGCGATGTCGAAGGGCTGTCCCGTTGAACGTGCAGAGGTCCACAAGAAGAAAAATTGGTCACTGGCTCCTCCCGTGATTAAGTCCTGCAAGGATTAATAGCGGCCGTGAAGAAAAGACGAGGCTGCGTGGCGGCTGTAATGAGAGCAGAGGGACTGGCGTGTTGACTTTAGGTGCGGGCACAACCTTAAAGTCTTCGGGAAAAGCTGACAGCTGAATTCCCCTTGTGTGCCGTGGTTAAGACCATAAAATCCAGTGAGCAAGCTGCGTGCCTCAGGTGTCGAGCAAGCCTGAAGGGCCAGTGCGCAGCAGCAGGAAGGCAGTCATTGGAGCCGTATGTGTCCCGTGCGTGGTGCGCCGTCCTCATAACTCCCCGGTGCGTGTGCCGGGGTTCCGTACGTGGGTGGGCCAGCTGGAGAGGAAAAGCCAGGGTCAGGGAGCTTAATCATCCCTGTTGTAGTTGCAGCAGAAGGGTCATGGTGCGTTCAGGTCCACGTGTGCTCCGTCGGCCGTGGAGGTCGCCGTTGTGGAGAAAGGACGAGGTGCTTGCGCTCTCGTAAGGAGACACAGAATCGTGTGTCAGAAGCTGTGAGAGCGGCTGGTCCAAGCGTGGATGTGCCGGTCTAGGCGTGCAGATCTCACCATGAAGTTGCTGCGGCTTTCCCGGTCGTGAGTGATGTCTGGAGAGTTCCCTGAAGCAGAAGGGAGCTGCTGCGTTCACTTGTCGTCGGAGCATCACCGCCGGGTGCTGCGTTCCTTGTCAGCGTGTTCTTTTCTGCCTTCAGGTCATGGTGCGTTGGAGCGGCGAGAGGGAGGAGACGTCTTGTGTCCCTCGACCGGTTCAGCGTGGATGTCCAGACCAGAAGGTTGCGATGCACAAAGCGTGTGCATTCTCGGGGTCACCAGTGAGGCGGCATGAAATAAAGCAGCGTTGAGAGGTTTTAAGCAGGTTTATTTATCATACTGCCTTCACGGGGCTCGCCCTGAGAGGCTCTCCAGCAAAGAGACACAACGTGTGTGTGTCCAGCAGCAGTTGAAGAGTGAGAGTGAGAGAGAGAGATTTACAGAATGGTACAGCATATACGTATACCCAACTCAGACAATACATCAAAGACATTCACAGCAGTCGATCTGGGCATTTGCATATGAGAGGCACAGACAGTACAGGATGCATGAATCCAATGCATGAATGGGACATTAACATCACAGCAGTGAAACCATGCATGAATGGCAGATTACATCACAGCATGCAGCGGAAAAAACCAGGGGCAGCGAGCTGTCTGTCCCTGTTTGTTGTGGGGGTTGTACCAACCCGCCACAATAATAAGCCTTATTTGTATAGTACTTTTAATACACAGAATACAGCATAAAGTGATTTACAGAATGCAAAATAAAAATTAAAAGAATAAAAAATAAAAGGGTTAAAATAGCAGTACAGTTAAAATAACAGTTTAAAAATAAAGTAATAGAATAACAGTTTTAGAATACAACTGGAATACCATTTAAAGTGAAAGAACAAGCAGACTGCAAGCAAGGATTTTGATCTCTGCAGCTATGCAAATGCTAACCTGTAAAGATATGTTTTTAGCTTTGTTTTGAAATATTTATGGAATTTGCCTCCCTAACAGCTAACAGCAGTGTGTTTCAGAGCTTTGGGGCATAGGTAACAAAAACAGCATCCCCAATTTTCTTTCGGCTACTTGAGGTGACCTTCAGTAAACCAGCATTAGCAGATAGCAGTGTTCTATAGGGAAGGTACTTAAAGAGTCTGTGACATAATTCAACCAAGACATCATTAGAAAGAAGAGCTACTGTGTTTTTATTCTGTGTAGACAAAAAAATTCAATAAAATTTTGTTTCCATATCCTACCATAAATTACATCGTGATGCAGACGATTGCGATGTTCATTTGTTGAAATTGGGTTAAACGCCGCCACCGTTTTGTGATGTAATGAGGGGAACCACAGATGTAAAAAAGCATGGCTGAATACACTGAAGCGGAGGAAGTTGTGAGAGATTTCAGCAAAGATTTGAGCGATTTGTCGATAGTTTTTGAGGAAGAAGCAGGATCAAGTGATGAAGAAGAGCGAGTTGGTTCTAATGAAGGACTGCAGCCCTGTTTATTTGAACCATATCGTTCAGGAAGCGAAGCTGACTCCCACGTTTCAGAGGATGAAGGGTCCGACATGAAGTGTTAGAGATGGACATCGGTCGCCTCCAAAACACTGAATGGTAATATACAGATAGATCTAAATTTCCCTGATTGGGTGGTCGGGAAAATTAAAAAAAAAAAAAATGCTATATGATATTCAGTTTCGGTAGGCAATGAGATTTATAAAAATGAAAACTGAAAAAAGTAATATAATGTTTTTTTAACACAAAGTCGTTCCATTTGGAGTAAAGTCAACACTTAGCTTCAAAATTCATAGGGGAGGATTTTACTTTTGGCGGGAAAAATATAAATAAAATCATGATTGCCTAATGTGGAAAAAAAAATCAATTACACACACTCTTTTCCGGGCGAGTTTTGACACTGTTGCTTCTCTGTGCTGTTTTGATATGTTGATATCGTCTTGAGCTGTGGGTTTTCTTTTGAAAACCATAGGTATGGCAGTCGGTTTTAGAACCCGTTTGTAACGAAATTTCAAGCCTAAACTTTCCTGTATAGCAGGCGCCTCCTCAAAACTGTCTGCAGTGAAATGATCGCTACTGTGGCTCATGTATTCATGCCTACATATGTATAAGCACAAGGGGATGTTTAAGATTGTGTATGTGGACTGACCTCACGTCTTAGAGGAGGACAATAGGTCTGGACCGCCTGTGGAGAACAGCAGGGAGACAGAGACACGGCGGTAAGGACCTGAAAGGACTTCCTGACCCCCTGGGGCCAGGTGGAGGACTGAAGGAGGACTGAAGGACATTGAGGGGGAGTTATGGTCAATAAGGGGATTCGACAAGGATGTGTGATTTGGCTTTTGATGTTGTATGTATAAATAAGGGTGTCCTGACTGAGTTCAGTCTCTTCTGTTTCTGAGAGATATGTTGGGGATGTGACTACAACATTAAAACCTGAATTATGAAACAATTCAGCTTCTTCATTTCACGCTTCCCACATTGGTGACCAGTTACGTGAGAATGGATGAAAGGAGGTCCCCCGATGCAGACTCGTCGGAGGCGGCCCAAGCGAGCGCCGTCGCCCTCAAACTACCAGAATTCTGGCAGAACGACCCGGACTCGTGGTTCCTCCAGGCCGACGCGCAGTTCGCGCTCGCAAGAATAACGGCAGATGACACTAAGTTCTACCACGTCATCGCCAAGCTCGACGCCCGCACAGCGCGATGCGTGCGGAGCGTGGTACAGCAGCCACCCGCCGACGACAAATACGGCGAGTTAAAGGCTACCCTCATCGAGTGTTTCGCGCCCTCAGCCGAAGAGAGGGCTAAGAGGCTACTGGCTATGTACAGCCAAGGAGGGCGCAGACCGATCACCCTGATGGAAGACATGCTTCAGTTGAGGGAATCAGACACGACAGCTTCCTCTTCAAGCACATCTTCCTCAGCAACCTCCCAGACGCACATGAGAGGGACCCTATCCTGCATGCTTGTGAGACCCAGCGGGATTTCCGTGCGCTGGCCCGGGAAGCACAGCGGCTCCTCAACTCCTGTGGCGAGCAGACGGCCACAGCAGCAGCGGCAGACCTCGGTGCGGTGGCCCGGGGCAACGAAGAGCCGGAGACAGCGGAGCCGAACCCACCCACCATGGCAGCGGCGCGTCCACGACACAGCAGAGGAGATGGCCTCTGTTATTATCACTGGCGTTTCGCAGAGAAGGCACACAGGTGTGTGCCACCATGCAGTTACAAGAGCTCGGGAAACTCCAAAGCCGGGATCCGTGAGCAGCTTCGGCTCTCAGCGAGACCAATAAGCTGCTCTACATCACGGACGAGAGCTCCGGGCGGCATTTCCTCATAGACACCGGAGCTCAGGTGAGCTTCATCACCCCGACCTACGCTGACTGGGTGGCTGGCCCCCGCGCCGACGGGGCAACGGCGGTGAACGACTCGAGCATCAACACCTATGGAGAAAGGACTTTGTCTCTGTCCTTACACGGCCGCACTTATGAGTGGACTTTTATCATAGCGGCGGTGAGTTTCAACATGTTAGGTGCTGATTTCTTGTGCTCACATGGGTTGTTAGTTGATCTTGCCAACAGACGATTAGTAAATGCACTGTCTTTCTATTCTATTCCTTGTGCAGCTCGAGTGTCCCCACCACCCGTGCAGGCCAACGTTACCACAGCAGGCGGTAAGTTTGACACACTCCTCACCCACTTTCCAGCACTCACAGTTCCCAAATTTTCGGCAACAGTGGCGAAACATGGGGTGGAGCATTTTATCACCACAACTGGCCCCCCCGTTTTCGCGAAAGCTCGGCGCTTAGACGCTGCCAAGCTCGCCATAGCACGCGATGAGTTTGCCAGCCTGGAAAAGCTGGGCATTATTCGTCGTTCGAAAAGCCCATGGGCTTCGCCACTGCATATGGTCCCTAAAGCTGACGGCTCCTGGAGACCTTGCGGCGATTACCGCAGACTAAACAACGCTACAGCGCATGACCGCTACCCAATTCCACACATTCAGGATTTTTCGGTGCATTTGGCGGGGGCGCGCATATTTTCTAAAATAGACCTGGTTCGCGACTACCATCAAGTTCCAGTCCGACCGGAGGATGTCCCTAAAACAGCCGTAATAACCCCTTTTGGGCTTTTTGAGTTTTTGCGCATGCCGTTTGGTCTTAAAGGCGCAGCATAAACATTCCAGCGTATGATGGACGCTGTGTTACGTGATCTCCCCTTCGTGTTCGTCTATCTCGACGACATTTTAGTCGCCAGTACGTCCGAGGAGGAACACGAAAAACACCTCACTACAGTTTTTCGGAGGTTGGGAGAACATGGGTTAATAATTAATCCAGCCAAGTGCCAGTTCGGCGTGGTGCAGATCGATTTTTTGGGACACCGCGTTTTTGACTCGGTTCACTCCCTGGCACACCCGGGAGTGCGCGCTTTGGTGAAGATGGTTGCGGAAAAGTTTGTTTGGCCGAGCCTGTGCAAGCACGTGAAAGAGTGGGCACGAACCTGCATGTCTTGCCAGCAGGCCAGAATTCACAAGCACACGAAAACCCCTTTAGAGCTGTTCCGAATCCCGGCCAAGAGATTTGATCATGTGCATGTCGACCTTGTGGGCCCTCTACCGTCGTCGCAGGGGTTCACACATCTTTTAACAATGGTGGACCGAACCACGCGTTGGCCAGAAGTGGTCCCACTAACATCAACCACGGCTGCAGAGGTGGCGCGCATTTTTTTAACGGCCTGGGTAGCGCGTTTCGGGGTTCCGTCAGACATTACGTCCGACAGAGGACCTCAGTTTGTCTCCGAGCTTTGGTCAGCGATGGCCAGCAGCTTAGGGGCGACAATCCATCGCACTACCGCGTATCACCCCCAGGCTAACGGTTTATGCGAGCGTTTTCACAGGTCTTTGAAGGCAGCCCTCAGAGCGTCGCTTACGGATGCAGATTGGGTAAACAAACTACCGTGGGTTTTATTGGGGTTGCGTTCTGCGCCCAAGGAGGATCTGAATGCCTCCCCAGCAGAGTTAGTTTTTGCACAACCTCTCAGGCTGCCCGGTGAGTTCTTACCAGAGCATCCAGAGCCAGAGCGCCTCCCAGCTCTGACACCACTAAGCGGCACGGAAGCGGACATGCTCCTGGGCCCAGTTCATCACACTTTTCCATGGGTGTTTGTTTCTCAGGCTTTAAAAAATGCCCAGTTTGTTTTTGTTAGGCACGAGGCTTTAAGACCGACCCTCCGGCCGCCATATGATGGTCCATTTAGGGTGCTGGAAACTGGTGATAAGCATTTTGTGCTAGATTTAGGAGACAGGAAAGAGACAGTCAGTATTGACAGACTAAAGCCTGCTTTTGTGGTGAACGACGAGTCTGTACGGGTGGCGAGGGCACCTCGACATGGCAGACCCCCCAGGGAACACGTCCCGGACTCCCCGCAGGGATCAAATAACCACTCTCTTCCTCAGGCTGCAGATTCTTTGCAGGACAGCGCCGCTGGGACGGCGAGGCCTGCGTACAGCAGATTCGGAAGACGGTTGAAACCCAGACAACGTACAGACTGATGTTTGATGTGATCATGTGGCACAGGCTATGCTGTTGGTGTTATCACTGAATTTTTTTAATGCGAGCACGTTGTGTAGACTATGCTGTTGGCGTTATCACTGAATTGTTAATGTGAGCATGCTGTATAGACTATGCTGTTGATGTGGTTGCTAAATTTTTTAATGTGATCAAGTTGTATAGTTATGCCATTGATGTCATCATATTTTGTGAACCCGAATATATTGTCCATTCTTCGACGTTTGGGGGGGGCTGTGGCTCATGTATTCATGCCTACATATGTATAAGCACAAGGGGATGTTTAAGATTGCATATGTGGACTTTTGGTTTTTTGTGGTTGATTGTTGCTCTGTGCTATTGAGAGATTTTTTTTTCATTGTAATCATAATCTGCTTAAATATAAGCTGTATTCTGATAACGAAGTTTTTTTTTCTCTCCTCCCCCCTTGTGTCGTTCCCTCCCCTCCCCTCCCTTTCTTATCTATCTCTGTTTGATGAGGCGCCTATTATGGCTGCCGTGTCGTTGTGTCGCGCGCATGCGCACCAATGTCAAGTCAAGTTCCTCGTGTGTTTTTTTACATGCTTGGCAATAAAGTTTATTCTGATTCTGATTCTGGACTGACCTCACGTCTTAGAGGAGGACAATAGGTCTGGACCGCCTGTGGAGAACAGCAGGGAGACGGAGACACGGCGATAAGGACCTGAAAGGACTTCCTGACCCCCTGGGGCCAGGTGGAGGACTAAAGGAGGACTGAAGGACATTGAGGGGGAGTTATGGTCAATAAGGGGATTCGACAAGGATGTGTGATTTGGCTTTTGATGTTGTATGTATAAATAAGGGGGTCCTGACTGAGTTCAGTCTCTTCTGTTTCTGAGAGATATGTTGGGGATGTGACTACAACATTAAAACCTGAATTATGAAACAATTCAGCTTCTTCATTTCACGCTCCCCACAGCTACAGAGTACAGAAGATGGTGTTGGTTGCCATTTGTCCCTTGTTCTCTGTACTTGCTTCACCCATTTTTTAAGAAGATCTGGATCTTTTGGGAATGAGAACAGGCTTATACATTCACTGGAGCAATTAGAACACCTAGCCACCACACAACGTTTCGGCATTTCTTCGGTGATATAGAAGCTAAACAGCTTGTTTACATTGACAGCACACGGATCAGCCAAGCGGAAACTCTCCTCATAACGGCATATCCGGAAACGAGGCGAGTCTCCGGATATCGCATTACTGCAACACTGCGCTAAATTTGAATTCACTTAGAAATATTTTTCCACTTATTTAACATTCTACGTCAACAGAACCAACTATGTGGACGATTGAAGATAAATTCATACTGAATATTGATCCATAATTCCTACATCGTGTCACAGACACTTTAACTAGTGTTCTAGAAGTTTACCTTGGTCCATGTGCATTCATGGCTTTGTCCACAAGAAAGAGGACCTTGCAGTCAACCTTATATGGTACAGGCAGCCATTGCAGAGCTGCTAGAACTAGACTGATGTGCTCTCTCCTCTTGGTTCTAGTAATTAACAGTCAGACCGCAGAGTTCTGAATAAGCCAAAGTCTGTCTGTAGTTTATTTCCGAAGCCCAGTAAAGTTTGAAAGTTACAGTAGTCAAGTCTGCTTGAAATAAAGGCATAAATCAATTTTTTTTGCATCATTTTGATGGACAAATGGTCGCACTTTAGCAATGTTTCTAAGATGGAAATTAGAAACTCTTGTTACCTTATTAATGTGAGACTTGAAACTCAGATCTGAGTTTGCAGTAATACCATGATTAGTAACTTCAGACTTGATCCAGGGATTTAATTTGCCCAGTTTGTTACAGACACACTCCAGTGGATATAAATCCCCTTAAGAACAAATCTACATTGTCTGAAATAGTAACACATGGCCTTTTTTCCCCACAAAAAAAAAAAAACAACTCATGGTCTTAGAATTGCTTTTGAAAATCTTTTCACTTTAAGCAGTGCTTCTCTTTTTATTTTAGGGCCAGCTAGCAGGATTTCAGTTTTACTCTCATTTAGTTTTAAGAACTTTTGGGTCATTATGGGGCAGTTGTAGACTAATGGTTCGAGAGATGGACTGGTGACTGAAGCATCGTCAGTTCTATCCCTGAACGGGCAGATCAGATCTGGGTGGGACAGATGACATAGCAGTGTTTGCCCCACCTTCATGAACCCCACTGTGGTGCCCTTAACTCAACTGCTCCAGTGGAGCTGCTCAGTGGCCACAAGTCAGTCTGTGGTTGTACTGGGCTTCTTCCAGATGTGACTGTATAACTGAATGTGAACAGCGCATCCTTTAAAAAGAGAGTTTGCCTCTCAATGGACCTCTCCTGTATAATAAAGGTTAAACAAATGAAAAAAAATTATATATGTATATGTAGATCCCCCCCCCCCCCAAAAAAAAAGTTCATGCATTGTGCATAGTGAAATGCCTCGTTTTTCTGGGGTACGTCAGACAGAAAATCAAATCAATCAAATCAAATCAAATCAAACTTTATTGTCATATTGCTGTACATACAACTGTAGTGCAGGCAAGATGAAATTGCGTTTCTTTCGGCATCCATATAAATAGAAGCAGCATGATTTAAGACACACTCACACATAGTTTCACCCCCCCACCCCCCATCCATTCACACATCCCTGAGACATACTTGGGAAAAAACTAACTAACTATAATATACAAATAATATACAAAATGTCCGTAGGTGCAGTAGTGTGTATGAGAGATTCCGGGTCAACTGTTCAGCATCCTGACAGCTTGTGGAAGGAAGCTGTTGATCAGTCTGGTGGTTCTGCCTCTGATGCTCCGGAATCGTTTACCAGATGGAAGAAGTTCAAAGTGTTTATGCAGAGGGTGAGAACGGTCCTTGACAATGTTCAGTGCCCTGCTCCTACAACGGTTCTGAAAAAGTTCTTGGACAGAGGGGAGGGAGACTCCAATTACCCTCTCAGCTCCCTTGACTATCCTCTGCAGGGCTTTTTTGTCTTGACGTACTGCAGCTGGAGTACCATGTAACAATGCAGTATGTCAGAACACTCTCCACCACACCTCTGTAGAAGGTCCTGAGGATGCAGATGGGGAGAGAGGCCTGTTTGAGTTTCCTCAAGAAGTGCAGTCTCTGCTGAGCCCACTTCCTGATCCCCAAGGAATTCTTGCTCCAGGTCAGGTCCTGCGAGAGCTGCACTCCGAGGAACTTGATGTTCTCCACTCTCTCCACTAAACGGCCGCCGATGCTGAGGGGGACGTGCTCAGGTTGTGGCCGCCGGAAGTCGATAATCATCTCCTTCGTTTTGTCCACATTGAGCACCAGATTGTTCTCCCTGCACCAGCCCTACAGGTCTCTCACTTCTTCCCTGTACATTGATTCCTCATCCCTTTGAATAAGTTCCACCACCGTGGTGTCGTCTGCAAACTTAATAATCTGGTTCCCCTCGTGTCTGGATACACAGTCATGTGTTAGAAGTGTAAACAACAGTGGACTAAGTACGCAGCCTTGAGGGGATCCGGTGCTCAGCGTGACAGAGTTGGAGATGTTGTTTCCAACCCAGACAGACTGAGGTCTCTCAGTCAGGAAATCCAGGATCCAGAGACATGTGGCGGTGTTCAGACCAAGAAGGAGTAATTTCTCCATCAGTCTCTGGGGAATAATGGTGTTGAATGCTGAACTGAAATCAATGTACAGGAGTCTGGCGTAGGTGTCTTTCTGGTCCAGGTGGGTGATGACAGAGTGTAGGGTGGTGACTATAGCATCCTCCGTGGAGCGGTTTGAACGATATGCAAACTGGAGCGGGTCGTGTGATGCAGGGAGGCAGGCTGTAATATGTGGTTTGACAAGCCGTTCAAAACACTTCATCACAATTGGTGTCAGTGCAACAGGACAATAGTCATTCAAACAGGACACAACTGGTTTCTTTGCCACCGGTACAATGATAGAGGTCTTGAAGCATCTGGGAACAATGGCCTGACTCAGGGAGATGTTATAAATGTCAGTCAGGACATCCGCCAACTCGCTCACGCAGTCTCAGAGCACACGTCCCGGGATGTTGTCCGGACCTGCAGCTTTACGTGGGTTGACTCTGGTTAGGGTCCTCCGTGTGTCCGCTGTGTTGATGGTAAAAGCTGGTCCGACCGATGGTGGGGGTGGGCCAGCCCTCCCTCTGATTGTCGAGTTTGATGCTTCAAAACGTGCAAAGAAGTCGTTGAGCCTGTCTGGAAGCGAAGCATCGTCATCATCGACCCCCTGCCTACACTTATAGCCCATCAGTGTCCAAACTCCCTGCCACATCTGCTTGGTGTTCCTAGTGTCACAGAGGTGCCCCTGGATTTTCTCCGCATAGGTGCGCTTCGCCGCCTTAATTCCCTTTGAGAGCGCAGATCTGGCTGAGCGGAGGGCGATCCTGTCCTTCACTCTGAAGGCTGCATCCCTGGCTGTAAGCAGCGAGCGCACCTCTGCAGTCATCCAGGGACAGAACTGTCCATCCAATGGACAGTTCTGATGGCACGCAAGCTTGAAGATCCACCTGTCTGCTTCAAATCAGCAGGGTGTGGAAACAGACTGGAGCAAGGAAAAAGACTACATAGGGCAAAAACCAATCCCTGCTGCTTTCAACCCACTGCTAGACATGAAAGCAGACCAGACTCAAATTGCCACTGAGGTAACATTTTGACACACAGCAGCAGAGGAGCCCGGCTTGGACTAACGGGACAGGCTGGCGTTGGCTCCACAGCAGCCAGAGATGGTCAGAGAGCCGCTGCAGAGTCCGGGGGAGTAAGTGAAAAAATCGTCTTAGAAACTTCTCATTCTCAGCCGCTGTGATATTTGTGTTATTGTGGCACACAAAGTTGTCTGCTGCAGCTACAAAATAAATATAATCTGTCAGAATAGTGGCAGACAGCCTTCTGATTTATTTCCACTCTCTGTCACTGTGATGTGGTGACAGTAGGGCTTTGCAATATGACAAAAATTTCATATCCTAATACAAATAATCTTATATCCATATACGTATATATGAATATAAGCTATATATAAGTATATAATATATAGTGGTGTGAAAAAGTGTTTGCCCCTTCCTGATTTCTCTTTTTTGTATGTTTGTCACACTTAAATGTTTTAGATCATCAAACAAATTTAAATATTAGACAGAAGATAACACAAGTAAACACAAAACACAGTTGTTAAATGAAGGTGTTTACTATTAAGAGTTAAAAAAAAATCCAAACCTACATGGCCCTGTGTGGAAAAAGTGAACCCCCCCCCCCCCATTAAAACATAAATTAATGTCGCCTCTGGCCAGCTGGCCTCACTTCCCAGGGGGGTCTGGGTTTGGCCCTGGGCTGCTGGTGGGGGGGGGGTTCCCCCTGGGCGGGGGTCGGGTGTACGCCGGTGGTGCTGGTTGACCCCGGTGCGTCCTTGCGCGGCAGGGTTGCATTCTCCCTGGGGCCCTGGCGGCACCCTGGGGCAGGTGCCTGCACCCTGGGTCGCCCTTCCCGTCCACTGGTGTCTGCAGGTGTGTGTGTGTGTGTGTGTGTGTGTGTGTGTGTGTGTGTGTGAGAGAGAGAGAGAGAGAGAGAGATTTTTGATTTTTAAAAGATCTTTAATAAACACACTTGTCCATCAGTCAATACAATTTCTATATCATGCTATGTTACACAGAAAATTAATCCCCCAAAAAACGCCCAAAAAAAAGCTGTCCATCATGAACTGAACAGAGGACATTCTCCAGGGACCAGAGGGTCCTGAAACCTTCCACATCCCCATTCCCCATAAAAAACTGAAAGTCCAGCCTGATTCTGGCTTTAAGTAGCCTCACAAATAAAATTTTGACATCAACATCATTCTCAACATTTTCAAGTTTTCTTCTCCGGCTTACATAGATAGCCAACTTTGCCTGCCCTAAAACAAAGTTCAGTAGTTGACACTTCTGCTTAAAACGACGATTGTACATAAAACCACAAATGAGAACCTGCTTAGAGAAAACTTCCTTAAAAATATGAAAAAGTTTTGTGAGAAGTTCAAAGAGGCCACTCAGGCGCTGACATTCAATAAAACAATGAAAAACAGTCTCCCTAGAGGAACAAAAAACACACTGATCACTGACACTGCTGTTAATCACAGAAACAAAAGCATTGACAGCTATAATACCATGCAGGACCCTCCACTGTAAGTCTCCATGCCTCTTAGGGAGAGGGGCTTTGTAAAGAGCCCTCCAGGCAGGCCGATGCCCTTTTCCTAGTTTAAAATAGGCTCTCCAAGGAGTGTCCACACAGGTGTTCAATCGGTCCTTGTTGAGTGCCATCACCACCAGTCTGTAGAGTGCCTTACCACTGGCTCCTCCAAAGTCCACACCAGTGGGAGCACAGAATGCCAGTAAGGAGCAAGGAGCGACGTCAAAGTCCATATAGAGCGTGAGAGAGGGAAAGGGGTCAGTGCTTTCTGGCTGCAGCGTGCCATTGCTAAAGTCCAAGAGTAGGGAGTGCTCAAGTCCATGAAGCTCCTGTTTCCAGTGTGCAAGAAGACCATCGATGAAACGATTCGACCTGACACCAAGATGAGCTGCTAAAGCTGAGGCGTTGTTGAGGCCAGGACCAGCCAGTTCCACCACTTGCTTCAGAGTGAGAATGTTCCTGGAACACAGCCTATCAAGGAAGGTCCTTCCAACTCCCGGCAGGACACCAAGGCGACCACCAAAAACCAGCGGCTCCCTCAACAACCAGTAGAGGGAATCGCATGGCCCTCTTTGTTTTTTAAAAAGAGTCCACACTGAAAAGAGACTGCGGTAAAAACTGGGTAAAGACAGTGCATTAGAGTTCTTAAAATCCATTAAAAACACAGGGAGGTCTAGCCCAAGCCCAAGGACTCTCTGTAAAATAACACAGGCCAAAGGCCTCCATACCAGGTCCTGGGGGCCCGTCAGCAGTCTCTGTATGAAAGTCAGTCTAAAAGCAGCACCTCTACTAACTAAATGAATCACTCCTTGCCCCCCCTCCTCTTTGGGAAGAAATAACAGGGCTTGAGGAACCCAGTGGAGTCCACCCCCCCAAAAAAAGTCCACCAAAAAAGACTGAATTTTGGACAACAAACCAGCAGGGGGGTCCATGCACATGAGGCGGTGCCACAGGGATGAGGAAACAAGATTATTTAAAATGAGCACTCTTCCTCTAAACGATATTCTTGGCATTAGCCACTTCCACTTGTTTAGTCTCCCGTTAATCTTCTCTATGACCCCATCCCAATTTTTTTGCTCAAACTGCTGATTTCCAATAAAGACACCAAGATACTTAAAACCTCCTTTTTTCCAAATCAACCCACCCGGCAGCGTAAGCTGATTTTCTAGTTTCTCCCCCACCATCAGAGCCTCGCTTTTTCCCCAGTTTATCTTTGCAGAGGAAAGTTGGCCAAAAAGATTGACACTCCTAACCAGAACGTCAATGTCACTCTGCTTGTTTAGCAGAATGACTACATCATCTGCATAGGCCAACAGCTTGAACGTGGTGTCACAGCCAGGAAAAGTAACTCCTGATAGATCCCTTCTCAGGCAGTGAAGCAAAGGCTCTATGGCGAGGGAGTACAGCATCCCTGAGAGAGGGCAGCCCTGCCGAACCCCCCTCTGGACTTTTAAAGGGGCAGACAGGCCCCCATTTATCTTCAGCACACTCTCAATGTCACTGTACAAGACCCGTATCCTGGCTATGAAGCCTGGGCTGAACCCAAAAGCTGTTAAAACTGTCCATAAATATTGGTGTTCAACCCGATCAAACGCCTTTTCCTGGTCAATTGAAATCAAACCAGTTTCTACCGCCAATGAACCAGAGACCTCCAAAATATCCCGAATTAAAGTGACGTTGTCACTAATCAGCCTGCCAGGCACACAGTAAGTCTGGTCTACATGAATGAGCTCGCTCATCACCTTTCTCAGTCTTCGGGCCAGAGCTTTTGAGAGAATCTTGTAGTCTGTGCAGAGCAGAGAGACTGGCCTCCAGTTCTTTAGGCTCTGGAGGTCCCCCTTTTTCGGCAACAGTGTGATGATGGCCCTCCTGCAGGTCGTGGGTAGGGTCCCCCTTTCCAAGCTATCTTGGAGAACCTCCAGCAGGTCTGGACCAAGCAGGGGCCAGAATTCCTTAAAAAAGTCCACAGAGAGACCATCTATGCCTGGTGATTTTCCATTCTGGAGGCTCATTAGCGCCGTATGCAGCTCAGACAGAGACAGTGGAGCATCCAAGCCGGCAACAAGGTCCTCTGAGAGCACTGGAAGACCATCAAGGAAAACCTGGCCCAGTGACGTGTCCTCCCTCCACTCTGCTCTAAACAATTCACTGTAAAAGCTAGCAGCGTGTTTCCTGATCTCTGCTGCTGTGGAGATTGTTCTCCCGTCATCGCCCAACAAGGAGTGAATGAGCTTTCTCTGTCCATTTTTCCCCTCCAGTCCAAAAAAGTACTGGGAGGGCGAGTCCATCAGAGCTACATCCATGTAGCGTGAGCGGACCAGAGCACCCTGTGCGGTGACCCCTAGCAAGCTAGCCAAGGCTGACCTTTTTGACTTGAGAGCCTCTAAGTGCTCCTGTTTTCCTGTAGAACTGAGCAACTCCTCTAGTTCTACCACCTCAGTCTCCAGAACTTTCAAGGATTGGGTCAAGCTACGAGTGACATTTTGAGTGTACTGTTGGCAGAGTTGTTTTATCTGGGCCTTACCAAAATCCCACCACAATTGGAGAGAACTAAAAGAGGGTTTTTGTTCCCTGTGTGACTTCCAAACATCATGAAAAACCTCTTTAAAAAACACATCATTTAAAAGTGTATTGTTAAAATGCCAAAAAGCACTCTTACACTTTACATTTTCAATAAACACAGAACAAAACAGCAGGCAGTGATCAGTGAAACCAACAGGACAGATACAACTATTTTTAAAAACACTCATTTGATGTTTAAAACCATAAAAACGGTCTAACCTAGCCATAGATAAAAGATTATCTTTGACATGGCTCCAGGTGTACTGCCTCTGGTCCCCATGATGTGATCTCCACACATCGGCCATTTCATGTGTTTTCACCAGTTCTCTCAGCCTATTGGCAGAAGCAGGGTGAGGCTCCTGATGGTTCCTGTCTAGTCTGTGGTTTAATGTACAGTTAAAATCACCCCCCAGAAATAAAAAACTATTTGGATCACAGGACTTAACCGTATCCGAAAGCACGTCAAAGACCCTGATCCTCTCTGCTCTCTGTGTTGGCACATACACGTTTATAAAAACGAAGTTCACGTTTTCAAACTGTACCTTTAATAAGAGGAAATGACCTCTCACCACCTCTTCTACCTCATAAGAGACAGGCACACAACCCCTAGAGAAAAGTACAGCCACCCCCCCACTGCTACTGGATTTGTGGCTAAAAAAAATGCAGCCATCCCACTCTTTTCTCCAATGGCTCTCAATGTCCACAGTGCTGTGAGTCTCCTGGACCATCAGCACGTCAAGTTTCTTTAAATTAAAAAGCTTGTATAAAGAGGCCCTTTTTACATCATCCCTGGCCCCATTAATATTGAGAGTGCCAATTCTAAGGTGGGGCATTAAAAAGGATAAAAATAGGGTACAGTAAAAAACACACACATAGCATAAAAGGGAAGAAACAAACTAAGAGTCAACATGACTGTTAGTAATTTGCAATTTCAGTTTAGCAACCAGTTTCTTTAAACGATAAATTTCCTGATCAGTGAAAGTCTCATTCCCATCATTCAGTTTCATAAATTTGCGAGCTGATGCCACGAATAACTCCAGATCTGGAAAGTAATTTTCCACTTTCACAGCTCTGCTCCCCTTAGTCACCTGGAGAAATTGCCTAATTTTAGTAAAACAATAGGAGCTTTGCTCCTCCTGCGTCTGCGTCTGCATCAGTTCAGACTCATCTCCACTTTCGTCAGAAGCGCTCTCATTCAGTAAATCTAAATTCCCAACCCTACTAGATTTAGCAGAGCTCTGCAAGTTTTCCGCACTTTTCCTTTTTTGTGCAGCTTTAAAAGGATCCTCTTCAACAAAACTACATTCCTGCATTTCTTCATGAAACGCAACGTTTGTCATGCAGTGTTTGCTCTGTGTGTCCGCTACAGCCTCAAACCGCTCCTCCCCCGCCTGCAAAGTCTGTTCATTCAGGTTCCTTCGTTTAACTGCACTTTTACTTACACCCTCCACCTGTTTACCCCGGGCGACAGGCTCGTCACAATGATCAGAGCTGCCGCCAGACAGAAATTCCCCACCATCACTGTTTGGGGGGGCAACTACCGCGCCCGCCGCGGCCACCCCAGCAGAGGCGGCCGCGGCCGCCCCAGCACAAGCAGACGCGGATGCGGACGCGGACGCCCCCGCAGAAGTAGAAGCGGACGCGGCCGCGGACGCGGACCGCCCCAGCAGAAGCGGGCGCCGCAGCGGCATCCGCCGCACCACATGTAGCGCTACCCTCCGGACCACCAGAAACAGCGGCGTCACCTTTCTTACCGCCAGTGCTCTTTGTGTTCGCCTTTTCAGGACATGACCTAATAAGATGGCCTTCTGCGCCACACGCAAAACACTTCATGGTTTCAGATGTTGCAAACACCAAGTAGCTAAAGCCGTCAATCCTGAAATTAAAAGACGCGTTCAGTTCAGCAGAGCTGTCTTTCAACACCATGAAACACTGCCTCCTATGACATACAACATGCTTCAGCAGGGGTGATTTACTACCCAGAGAGACCATTCTGATAGGGGACACAACCTGGCCAAAACGGGACAACTCTCTAATCAGCTGATCATTTTTAACGAAAGGAGGAGCGTTTGAGATGGTGATCCTCCTAGACGGATTCGCCAGCGGTAAAACGGGAGTAAAAGTGTCACCTAGGACCACTCCCTGTGCCACCACCTGATCAGCTTTTTCAGTCGAATCCAGAAAGATCACAATTGCGCTGTTCATCCTCGATGCTGATTTTATGCTGCCATGCCCAACCACCTGTCCTACAGCGAGGCTGGCCTCCTCCACAGAACAGGGAACTGTCGGGAGGATTCTCACACCATGACGCCGGGTTAAGCGCTCAAACTCCACACCACCATCAATCACCGGCATGATGCCGGCCGGGAAAAACCGGCAGCAGAAGCTACCGTTCCCCAACACACTCACTCCAACACTCACACCCCAGCACACACACACTCAACCCACTATATTAAACACACACACCTCAAACACACAAGATAGAGAAAAAGTTAGAAAATACAAAGTTTAAAGTACTCACTCGACACCACTCCACACCCCTGCTCCCACAAACGCCCACGCATGCGCACGAGAGAGAGAGAGAGAGAGAGAGAGAGAGAGAGAAGGTGTGAGTGGAGGCTTGTGTATGAGTGGGTGCGGAAGTGGGTGCGTGTGTTGTGAGTGGGCAGGTGGGGCTGTGTGTGGGTGTAGGTGGGCATGTGTGATGGTGGGTGGGGGTACGTGTGTGTATGGGTGCGGATACCTGTGGGTGGACGTTTGGGGGTAGAGGATGTGTGTATGGGTAGGAGAACTTCGTTGGGTGGCGGGGGTGGGACAGTCCATCTAGTGGCATGGGGGTTGGCGTTTCGGGGCCTGCTTGTCCCGGCCGCCCTGCTGTTGTGTCGCGGGGTGGGGCGCTTTGTTGCATTGCCCCTGGTGTCATTGGCGGCGGGTGTGTGTTGGCGCTCGGAGGTGGTTAGGGAGGCCGTTGGCACGGGTTGGTGGCCATGTTTCCATTGGGTTGCTCCGGGATGGCTGTGGCTGCAGGGCGGCCTGCTGCTGTCTGCTGAAATCACTTAAATAGCACCTGCCTGACAAAGTGAGGTAGACCAAAAGGTCCTCAAAAGCTAGACATCATGCTGTGATCTAAAGAAATTCAGGAACAAATCAGAAACAAAGTAATTGAGCTCTATCAGTGTGGAAAAGGTTATAAAGCCATTTCTAAAGCTTTGGGACTTCAGCAAACCACAGTGAGAGCCATTATCCACAAATGGTGAAAACATGGAACAGTGGTGAACCTTTCCAGGAATGGCTGGCTGACCAAAATTACCCCAAGAGTGCAGCGACAACTCATCTAAGAGGTCACAAAAGACCCCACAAGAACATCCAAAGAACTGCAGGCCTCACTTGCCTCAATTAAATCAGGCAAACACTTTTTCACACCACTGTACATGTATATCCTGATATACTGTACATTTTCTGTAAATTCTATAGTTGTATATTATAACCACATAAAAAGAATCTTTTTTTCACATTTTAAATGATATACTGAAAAAATCAACTGCAAATTCATCCATCCGTCCATTTTCTACCGCTTTTCCGGAGGTCTGGGTCGCGGCGACAGCTGCTTAAGTAGAGAAGCCCAGACTTCCCTCCCCCAACCATCTGCTCCAGCTCTTCAGAGAGGATTCCAAGACATTCCCAGATCAACTGGGTGATGTTGTTTCTCCAGCTTTTCCTGGGTCTGCCCCGGGATCTCCTCTCAGTGGGACATGCCCAAAACGCCTCAAGTAGGAAGCATCCAGGAGGCATCCTGATCAGATGCCCAGACCACCTCCGCTGGCTCCTTTTGATGTGGAGGAGCAGCGGTTCTACTCTGAGCCTCTCCCAGATGACTGAGCTCCTCACCCTATATCTATGGGTGACTCCAGCGATCCTACGGTGAAAACTCATTTCAGCCACTTGTATCTGCAGTCTCATTTTTTAGTCATTACCCAAAGCTCATGACCATAGGTGGGTGTTGGCAATATGAACCAAACTTTTGCAAATTCATCTGTCATTAATTTTATGCAACTTTTTCCCTCATAATTTCAATGTTTTTTATAAAATTGTATTTTAATCTGCATTTGAGACTTGATATCCCCAGTCGAAGTCAACAAGTCGAAGTCAACATCAAACTACCAAACCAGGGTGGTGGTTCCTCTCTTCAAAAAAGGGGACCGGAGGGTGTGCTCCAACTTTAGAGGGATCACACTCCTCAGCCTCCCTGGGAAGGTCTATGCCAACGTACTGGAGAGGAGAGTCCGGCCGTTGGTCGAACCTCGGATTCAGGAGGAGCAATGTGGTTTTCGTCCTGGCCGTGGCACATCGGACCAGCTCTTTACCCTCTCGAGAATTCTCGAGGGTTCATGGGAGTTTGCCCAACCAGTTTACATGTGTTTTGTGGACTTGACGAAGGCATTTGACCACGTCCCTCGAGGTTTTTTGTGGGGGGTGCTTCGGGAGTGTGGGGTATCGGGCTTGTTGTTACGAGCTATTCGGTCTCTGTACTACCGTTGTGAGAGTTTGGTTCGTATTGCCAACACTCGGTCGGAGTCATTCCCAGTGAGAGTTGGACTCTGCCAGGGTTGCCCTTTGTCACCGATCCTGTTCATAATTTTTATGGAGAGGATTTCTGTGGGCAGCCAGGGAATGGAGGGCGTCATGCTTGGTGACCACAGGATCTCATCTCTGTTGTTTGTAGATGATATTGTCCTGTTGGCTTCATCCAGCAATGACCTACAGCTCTTGCTGGGACGGTTTGCCACTGAGTGTGAAGCGGCTGGGATGAGAATCAGCACCTCCAAGTCCGAGTCCATGGTCCTCAGCCAGAAAAAGGTGGATTGTCCTCTCCGGGTTGGGGACAGGCTCCTGCCCCAAGTGGAGGAGTTTAAGTATCTTGGGGTCTTATTCACGAGTGAGGGGAGAATGGAGCGAGAGATGGACAGACTGATTGGAGCAGCATCTGCAGTGATGCGGACGTTGTACCGGTCTGTTGTGGTGAAGAGGGAGCTGAGTTCTAAGGCAAAGCAGTCGATTTACCAGTCCAATCTACGTTCCTACTCTCACCTATGGTCACGAGCTTTGGGTAATGACCGAAAGAACAAGATCGCGGATACAAGCGGCTGAAATGAGCTTTCTCCGTAGGATTGCTGGACTCACCCTCAGAGATAGGGTGAGGAGCTCAGTCATCCGGGAGAGGCTCAGAGTAGAACCGCTGCTGCTCCACATTGAAAGGAGTCAGTTGAGGTGGTATGGGCATCTGATTAGGATGCCTCTTGGACGCCCCCCACTTGAGGTGTTTCGGGCACGTCCCACTGGGAGGAGACCCCGGGGCAGACCCAGGACTCGGTGGAGAGACTATGTCTCCCAGCTGGTCTGGGAACACCTTGGTATCCTCTCTGAAGAGCTGGAGCAGGTGGCGAGGGAGAGGAAAGTCTGGGCTTCTCTGCTTGAACTGCTGCCTCCGCGACCTGGACCTCCGGAAAAGCGGTAGAAGAGGGATGGATGGATGGATTGAGACTTGATTTTCATAAATTTGAGGTTTTTCTTCTAAATTATACAACAGTTAATTCCAACAAAGCAATTTGATTGGACAAAAAAAATTCCAGGAGTTACTATATATCCCACGGTAATTGCACTCCAACGTTTCACTGGATATGTATCACTTCGCTTTATAAGTGTTCTCATAACCATTAATTACTAACAGTAATGTACTGTCAAGTCTGCCAACTTGAGAATTGCAATACTGTGTTGGATACCTTAATTTCCACAATAAGGCACTGTTTGAAAAGCAACTAGACAGTCTCAACCCAACCATCTCCAGTGTTTCCTCTGGCTTAAACCTCTTAACTGTCACAGGTGCCAAATGGCGCCTAACCCCCTAGTGGTCAAGAGTGGTCAAGATTTTTGTCAAGAAAATATTCAGATCAGATGTCAGAGATTTTCAAGGCTGTAACTTGCAAGTGGGAAGAGATAATGGCTTACTGTCAATTGAAAAGGTGTAGAATATGATCCAAAGTTTGACATAGGAGTAAATTTACGCATCTAATTTGCATAATGCCGTGCATAATGCCACAGCAGCCATATTAGAGATTTCCAAGGCTATAAATTGAAAGTGGAAAGAGATAATGATTTACTGCCAATTAGAAAGATGTAGAATATGAGCCTAAGTTTCAGATATGAGTAAATTTATGTATCTAATTTGCATAATTCCAAGGCAGCGATATCGAATTACATAACTGTCAGTCAAAAGTGGACTTTGGACATATTTACACAAAGAATGGTTTTGTTTTCTTGTCACTGGTTTTGTTTTGGTTTTTTTTTTCTTCTGTTCAAAGTATATGAACCAGAAAATCAGGAGAATGTACACAGCCGATAAAAAAACAATCAGACCTACCGCTCATCGCGTCTTTTTATTCATCCATTTTCGTCATCCACGGTCCTTATTTCGTCTTCTGACAGGCAATTTTGCTTTCTCTCCCACATCCAGAAAGTCTCACATGAATCCTGTGATTTATCCCAGCTCAATTTCGGTTACAAAACAATCCAGCAGCGATTGTTCTCTGTCGTCACATGCAGTTACAGCAATGGCAGACAAAACCGGACAAGGTCCAGACTGTGTTCTCCTGTCACAAAAGGTAAATATTTTCCTTCATAAGCTAAATAATCTCTTTTTTGAGTCATAGTTGGCAAATTCGGGAGCAAGTTCTCCACTTCAGTCCATCGACAGCGATGGGTAGCGTCCATATTGGATTGTCTTCGTCTTTGTCTACTCTCGGTTTCTCAAAGAAGAATTTCTTCTTCTGTGGTGTATTCCATGTCAGCCATGATTCCTCCAACATGTGTCTGCCACTTTGTGAACAGGCATAATCAGTACAAATCCTCAGTACAGCTGGGCAGTGTTTCTGCATATCGTTATCACTTGACAGGCGCAGTGCTGCGCTGTGCCACTAGGGGTGTGCGACCTGTCCATGAAATCTGGCCAGTTAAAAGGTTAAAGGCTTTAGTGCGGTGGCAACATATTTTTTCGGGGGGGGGGGGGAGAGAGGGAACACATGACACTGTTGTAACTGGAATATGTAAATTTTATACTATTTATTTCTTTTTTTTTTTTTATTTTGCACAGTAACTTTGCATATGAAACTTACCATTTGACGTATTGTAGAACCGAGGCTTGAATGTTGGAATATTGGGCCAGTTGGGATGCCACCCAGACATCCTGTGTTTGGACTTTTTAGTGGGGTCATCCTTCATTTCCTGTCCTCTGTTCTCACCTCACACCCACACACAGCCCCACCTCCCACTCACAACACACACACTCATACACAAGCCTCCACTCACACCTCCTGACCCTCTCCCTGAACACTTTCCTCTCCTTGGCTCCTCTCTTCTGTCTCATCTTTCCCTATCTGAGTCCTGTCTAATTCATGTTCTCTCTCTGTCTATGGTTGGTATACAAACAGGTCAGAAAATATCAAGTGTCTTGTTTTGTCCTGCAGGATTTTTTTTTGTCATGGTTTACATAAATGACAAAAATATGTGCATTTTTTTGTATTTTTATTGTAGTGTTTCTTTTTTTCATTGAGAGAGTAGGGAAAGTAAAAAACATTAACAATAGTAATTTACTCATGCATACTTAAACTATATGATCATAGGTGGGTATAGTAGCCAGAAATTCTACTCAGTTAAAAACAGTGCTTTGAAATTAATAATTAAAAGCAGACAACCAAAAATTTCTAGTTAAGTTAACCTCTTGCACTCCAGGATACCGCGGGCGGTCACGTCTGTGCATACTAGTGTGCACTGAAAAAAAAAAAAAAAAAGCTGCATTTCTGTTCTTCCACTACAGACACAGCCGCGAACACAGCCAAAGGAGTGCTTTGATTGGTTTAGATTTGACTGACCTCTCATTCGACTAATGAATTGGGTTTCTGAAACCTTGAAGAACCAATGACTGAAAACCTAGCAAGAAGGACTCGCCTACCAACGGCTGCGAATACAGCGAGCCAATTGAAGCAGAGAAGTTCAACGATTGAAAGCGTGCATCCCGTGCGTAAAATCTGTTTTGTTGTAAGCCGCTGTGTTGACGGTAGCGTTCACCAGTGTTTTTTTCTAACTACTGTTCTTATTTGTTTTGAAAAATCGTTCGCCAAAACCGCAACCATGGAAGCGCAAAACCGCAATAATGGAATCATGGTTTGACCGGGTCGCGTGACCAGAACCACGAGTCGTAACAAGCGGACCAGCGTCATGTTCATCTGACAATGAGGAAGAGATGGTCACCAGCGACACTGCTGGTGTGGACAGGTAAGTGTTATAAGCTAAATTATTCTTTATTCCCTGAAAATTGTAATCATAATGACTTTGACCCGATCGTAAATTACAACTGTGCGTCATCGCCACATGACGACCGCGGCGACCGGACCGTGCACCGAGAACCGTCCCCCCCCCCCCCCGCTACTCCTCTGTAGCGGATTGCAGATATTTTAGTACAACTGTGCGTAGTAGACCGTCATGTGGCGATGGACGATGTCCGTCCTCTGTAGCGGGGGGGGGGGAGTTGTTATCCTCTACATTACAGATATTTTTGTATAATTTTTATTTGCACTGTAGGTTATTTTTCTTGTAAAAAAAAAAAAAGCCACACATTTTTTACGTGGCATGCTTCTTTGTGTGTGGGGGCTTGTTTGTTCATTCATTCATTCATGAATGAATAAACAACCCCCCCCCCACACACACACACACAGCCCTGAGTGTCACCTTTCATTAGAGCCCAAGATCAAGATTCTATATTGAATCATTCAAAAGTTACAGACGTTTTTCCAAACTGTGCCATTTGGCACAATTTGGCACAGTTCAAAAACGCCTGGGAACAACCTGACAAAAAAAAACTGTGTAATATATTCATTTTTTGTGGTATTGTTACAAAATGTTGACCTCAGCTGGATAACACATGGTTCTACATTTCTGTTGCATTTTCCAGCCCGTATCTGACAGCTGTGTGTTATTTGCAAGCATTTGTATCCAAAAAAAACACCCAGGCGAACTTTATTTTCTTCATGTTCAGTATGTTTAGATGACTGTTACTCAGTGGCAGGAGCACTTAGAGAGATTGACTTTTTTGCCAAAAAATTCAAAGTGTTTTCTTTTAAATGAGACCAACCCCATGAAGATGCTGCAAAGGGTTGAAGAACAGCTTTTGATTTACTTTGGGTACGTGATTTTTAGGCGTTTTTAGGGAAATTGACCAGAGTGCAAGGGGTTAAAGGTACAAAGAGCACTTACTTACAGACGTGGACAAAATTGTTGGTACCCCTCTGTTAATGAAAGAAAAACCCACAATGGTCACAGAAATAACTTGAATCTGACAAAAGTGGTAATAAATAAAAATTCTATGAAAATTAACCAATGAAAATCAGACAATGCTTTTGAATGTGGTTCAACAGAATTATTTTAAAAAACAAACTCATGAAACAGGCCTGGACAAAAATGATGGTACCCTTAACTTAATATTTTGTTGCACAACCTTTTGAGGCAGTCACTGCAATCAAACGATTTCAGTAACTGTCAGTGAGGCTTCTGCACCTCTCAGCAGGTATTTTGGCCCACTGCTCCAGCTGTCTCAGGTTTGAAGGGTGCCTTCTCCAGACGGCATGTTTCAGCTCCTTCCACAGATGTTCCATAGGATTTAGATCAGGGCTCATAGAAGGCCACTGTAGAATAGTCCAATGTTTGGCTCTTAGCCATTCTTCTGTGTTTTTAGCTGTGTGTTTTGGGTCATTATACTGTTGCAAGACCCATGACCTGCGACTGAGACCAAGCTGTCTGACACTGGGCAGCACATTTTTCTCTAGAATACCTTGGTAGTCTTGAGATTTCATTGTACCCTGCACAGATTCAAGACACCCTGTGCCAGATGCAGCAAAGCAGCCCCAGAACAGAACCTCCTCCATGTTTCACAGTAGGAGCACTGTTCTTTTCTTGGTATGCTTCATTTTTGCGTCTGTGAACATAGACCTGATATGCCTTGCCAAAAAGTTCCAGTTTGGTCTTGTCTGTCCATAGGACATTCTCCCAGAAGCTTTGTGGCTTGTCAACATGCAGTTTGGCAAATTCCAGTCTGGTTTTTTATGATTTGTTTTCAACAGTGGTGTCCTCCTTGGTCGTCTCCCATGAAGTCCACTTTGGCTCAAACAATGACGGATGGTGCAATCTGACACTGATGTATCCATCTCCTCCTGTGGCCATGTCCAGGAGGTTGGCTATAGTCCTGTGGATCTTAAATTTCTGAATAATATGTGCAACTGTAGTCACAGGAACATCAAGCTGCTTGGAGACGGTCTTATAGCCTTTACCTTTAACATGCTTGTCTGTCCAGTCTGGTTTTTTATGATTTGTTTTCAGCAGTGGTGTCCTCCTTGGTTGTCTCCCATGAAGTCCACTTTGGCTCAAACAACAACGGATGGTGCGATCTGACACTGATGTACCTTGACCTTGGAGTTCACCATGAATGTGTTTAGAGGTTGTTCTGGGCTCTTTTGTTACCATTTGTATTATCCGTCTCCTCCATTTTTCATCAAGTTTCCTCCTGTGGCCACGTCCAGGGAGGTTGGCTACAGTCCCGTGGATCTTAAATTTCTGAATAATATGTGCAACTGTAGTCACAGGAACATCAAGCTGCTTGGAGATGGTCTTATAGCCTTTACCTTTAACATGCTTGTCTATAACTTTATTTCTAATCTCCTGAGACAACTCTCTCCTTTGCTTCCTCTGGTCCATGTTTAGTGTGCTACACAGCATGTCACCAAACAGCACAGTGACTACTTGTCACCCTTTAAATAGGCCGACTGACTGATTACAAGTTTGTAGACACCTGTGATGTTAATTAGAAGACACATCTTGGTTGAACATGTCCCTATGGTCACATTATTTTCAATCTTTTCTACGGGTACCATCATTTTTGTCCAGGCCTGTTTCATGAGTTTGTTTTTTAAAATAATTCTGTTGAACCACAATTGAAAAGCATTGTCTGATTTTCATTGGTTAATTTTCATTGAATTTTTATTTATTATCACTTTTGTCAGATTCAAGTTATTTCTGTGACCATTGTGGGTTTTTCTTTCATTAACAGAGGGGTACCAACAATTTTGTCCACGTCTGTAAAAGCTTGAGTCATATTTCAGTCTTGAAGGTTTGAGGTTTTTCTCCAAAATTTATAACAATTTTCTTATAGTTTTCTACTTGTCTCTGTAAATTTATCTAAATTTGAAACCATTTTCGTCAAATTTGTAATTTCATCTTATACAATTGACTTTTCTTGTACATTTGAGGCTTTATATAAATTTCTGGATTATTTTATGGCTAATTTTTGTCCTTTTTTTCAATACAATTTCTGTGTTTTTTAAATAAATTTGAAACAGACTGTGGTCAATTTTTTACTTTTTCCTTATAACAATTTACATTTTTGACCATAATTTTGCAGAGCCAGAATAGAACAATAATTTAACAATGATTTCAATGAAAAATTAATGAAATTAACTTAAATGACTAAAGATGCAGTTATTTCTGTTATAATATTTCTATACATTTATAGTTTTTTTTTTTTAAATCTCTTCACCACCCAGACAGCGGGAAAAACCTCCCTTATTTTGAAATCCAAATGTTGGCACATTTTGTTTGTCTGACGGGTACTGACGGATTAAAGTCATTGACTTTGTGAATTTCGGTCATCTTAACTTGCCAGGTACATAATAGGGAACATAACTTAATATTGTAGTGGCTGGTGAAATACTGTATATCCTCAGCAGTTCATCAGTCCCCCTTGCCTTTCCCTTCATATGAAGCTGGCTGTATATGAATTCTAACCACATCTGCTAGCTAAGCGACTCTTCCATTATTGCTTCCGTTACCAGCGGGTTAAAACCATGATAAATGCCTTCAGTGCTTACATACCTCTTCTGATTTTTTCTGTGTTTAAAGTACTTTAATAAACTCGTGTTTCTCTCTCTGACAGTCATGCTAGCGAGACGCTCTTCCTGGCAACTGGAACGCTCATGTGGTCGGGGTGCTTCTGAACTCCGCGCCGATGACGGTCATGCGAGTTGTTTGTGTGCACACTTGTGGACCGTCGTTGCTTCATATGTTTTTCTTAAATTTATATTTCCTCATAAGAGTGGCGGAAAATTTTCAGGTGTGGTGGGCCGCCACCCAGAAATGTTACCAGAGTAAACCCTGCATCTCTGATCCAAAAGTCCTGTCCTTTTAACCCATAAGAATCCAGACCCCCATAATTTTCCTTGAAGGAGAAAGGGGTTTGGGTTCTTATGGGTTAAACATCTGGCAACATATTTTACGTCTGTTTAGAAAAAACAGACAGACTAGAGTTGAGTTTATTGACTCGATTAGAAAACCACAGTAGCTTTGAGTTGATGGACTCTTTGTTTCATCTGAATATGCCAAGATAAACCAAGCAAAGTGTGCTGAAACCAAATCGCAAGCATGCTAATGAGCCACTAACATTGATCCCGGCTCTTCTGTGGTACCAACTCAACAGGTGACTGGTATGTATTTAGGTGTTTAGCAACAGTTACTGGCTATAGTTAAAAGGAACTATTTTTTTCTCACCTGTGTATAATAACTGGTTAAACAAACAAATCATAATATTTTGCCCAGTATTGCTGTCATTTATTTAATAAATTGTTCTTGTGGAACTGTTGTATAAAAGCTACGTGTCAAGCATTAAACCTATCCCACCCGCAGTTACTATGTATATTCATTGATACCATACATTGATCATTGATCTCATGTAATATTGCTTAATCATATCATGAATAAAAAAGATTAAGATAAATATTTCCTCTGGCTCAGGAAATATTTATCTTACAATTACATCTGTAGATGTATCTTACAATTTACATCTGTAGATGTAAATTAGCTGTTAGATTCCTTTGGTTCAGTTATCTTTATTAAACACCATGCCTGCAAAAAATCAATCATTAAATAAAAACACTTTGATACAATGTAAAGTAGTCAGTGCACAGCTTGTATAACAGTGTAAATTTGCTGTCCCCTCAAAATAACTCAACACACAGCCATTAATGTCTAAACTGCTGGCAACAAAAGTGAGTACACCCCTAGTGAAAATGTCCAAATTGTGCCCAATTAACCATTTTCCCCCTCTGGTGTCATGTGACTCGTTAGTGTTACAAGGTCTCAGGTGTGAATGGGGAGCAGGTGTGTTAAATTTGGTGTTATCGCTCTCACACTCGCTCATACTGGTCACTGGAAGTTCAGCATGGCACCTCAGGGCAAAGAGCTCTCTGAGGATCTGAAAAAGAATTGTTGCTCTACATAAAGATGTCCTAGGCTATAAGAAGATTGTCAACACCCTGAAACTGAGCTGCAGCACGGTGGCCAAGACCGTACAGCGGTTTAACAGGACAGGTTCCACTCAGAACCAGCCTCGCCATGGTCGACCAAAGAAGTTGAGTGCACGTGCTCAGCGTCATATCCAGAGGTTGTCTTTTGAAAATAGACATGAGTGCTGCCAGCATTGCTGCAGAGGTTGAAGGGGTGGGGGGTCAGCCTTTCAGTGCTCAGACCATATGCTGCACGCTGCATCAAATTGGTCTGCATGGCTGTCATCCCAGAAGGAAGCTGCTTTTAAAGATGATGCACAAGAAAGCCCACAAACAGTTTGCTGAAGACAAGCAGACTAAGGACATGGATTACTGGAACCATGTCCTGTGGTCCAACATAAACTTATTTGGTTCCAATGGTGTCAAGTGTGTGTGTCGGCAACCAGGTGAGGAGTGCAAAGACAAGTGTGTCTTGCCTACAGTCAAGCAAGGTGGTGGGAGTGTCATGGTTTGGGGCTGCATGAGTGCTGCCACACTGGGGAGCTACAATTCATTGAGGGAACCATGAATGCCAACATGTACTGTGACATACTGAAGCAGCCCTTCGGAAACTGGGCTGCAGGGTAGTATTCCAACATGATCATGACCCCAAACACACCTCCAAGATGACCACTGCCTTGATAAAGAAACTGAGGGTAAAGGTGATTGGACTGGCCAAGCATGTCTCCAGACTTAAACCCTATTGAGCATCTGTGGGACATCCTCAAATGTAAGGTGGAGGAGCGCAAGGTCTGTAACATCCACCAGCTCCGTGATGTCATCATGGAGGAGTGGAAGAGGATTCCAGTGGCAACCTGTGAAGCTCTAGTGAACTCCATGCCCAAGAGCGTTAAGGCAGTGCTGGAAAATAATGGCGGCCACACAAAATATTGACCCTTTGGGCACAATTTGGACATTTTCACTTAGGGGTGTACTCACTTTTTTTTTTGCCAGCAATTTAGACATTAATGGCTGTATGTTGAGTTATTTTGAGAGGACAGCAAATTTAGACAGTTATACAAGCTGTGCACTGACTACTTTACATTGTATCAAAGTGTCATATCTTCAGTGTTGTCCCATGAAAAGATATATTAAAATATTTACAAAAACTGTGAGGGATGTACTCACTTTTGTGAGACACTGTATGTATTATTTATTTTGTGTCTACTGTATATGCTGCTACCACACACTTTTGCAGCTTTAATATAATTTTTTTCAGACCAAACTAAGCTCAGCAGTAAATTAGAAGAAAAGAAGAAGCCAACTTTATTGTCGTTCAATCCATACAGCCAATCATTTTTTTTTTTTTTTTTGTTACTTATTTGTACCCGTAGGTAGACTTGGTTTGCAGTCTGGTGACAAGCCACTGGCTGCTGGTCGCTGCGTGCGCGAGCGCCCTAAACCTACATGTTTTTGGTGTGCGGGAGGAAACCGGAGAAATCCCGGAGTAAACCCGCGCAACACGGGGAGAACATGCAAACTCCACACAGCTCACTGTTGATCGGGGGCTGGGATCGAACCCACGATCTCATGATCCCCGCGATCCCCCGGCCGAGGGTAAAACTGTGCTGCCACAGTGCTAAACCACTGCGCCACCGTGCAGCCAATCATCTACAGATGAACGAAATTGCGTTTCTCCTATCTACAATTTTAATCACATCTAGAATCAGAGGGGCCGCTGCTGTGCAAGGCGCCACTACAAACAACTTTTTTCCTTCCCCCATTCTATTATGCTGAGCACCAAGATAGAAGGTGGGAAGTACCATTTTATATGGCTGTGGGGTGGATGCTCTACCAACTAGGCCACCACTCTGGTGGCTTGCTTCTTAAAGCAAAAATGAGGGTGTGATACACTAATAGTGTTTCCTATTAGCAACAATTTAGCATTATCACTTAACATTTGCTATTTTACAATGATAAGAGAGAAATTTTGATTCGGGATGTGCTAAGCTAACGCTATCGCTATGGCTAACGCCATAGCTAGTCATAGCACCTAACACCAATACAAAGGAGCGACTCTGTCCCTGGGTCATCTCACTGACCTGGCATCAGCCCGATAGATGACGGCTGAGCCTTCCGCACAGATTCTTAGAATCTTGTGATTGGGGCTCGCCGGAGGAACTAACCGAGGCAACAGCTGGACTGGAGCCGGATCGGAGCTCAACTACAGCGACAGCGGGGCTCGGTGGAGGAGCTGACGGCACCCCGGCTGGATAGGAGCTGGATCAGGAGCTCAATTACAGCGGCGGTAAGCAGCGGGACTAGCAGCGGAGGGGGCTAGCTGAGGCCCCAGCTGGATTCGAGGTCGGTGGATCGGATACCGGCGACACCAGCAGAGATTGTTTTACTATCAACAGGTCAGTAAAAATGCCACCAAAGAAGGAGGAAATGAAAGAGATTAAAAAAATCTCTGAACTTCTTGTCAGAAGAACTGACCAAAGTGGCCGATCAACAGCTTAAACTATTAGGGTTAATGGAGGAAGTCCGAGAATTGAAATTAACAATTAAGGAAAAAGACAAAAAAAAATTCAGACTTGGAGTGACGCATTGAAGATCTTGAACAATATTCTCGTATGGATGATCTAAGTGGACTAGACATTAAATATCAAACATATGCCAATGCTACAGCAGGAATGAGAGGTGAGGAGGCTCCCCTAAGTGAATCAGTCTCCCTGGAGAACCAGGTGCTTCAGTTCCTTGAAAGCAGAAATATAAAGGTTGAAGTAAATGCAATTTCAGCCTGTCGTACTTTACCCAGAAAAGATAATAAAACAAAGAAATCAGTTGTGATGCGCTTTGTGAACAGAAGGGTAAAGAATGACATACTGAAGCAGGCCAGAAAGCTACGGGGAACAGAAGTCTACCTAAATGAACATTTAACAAAGACTAATGCTGAAATAGCACGGCAAGCACGGATGCTGAAAAGACAAAATAAGATACAGGCAACATGGACAAGAAACTGTAGCGTTTGGATCAAACTAAATGGAACACCTGAAGAAGCAAAGGCTATAATAATCAGAGATCTTACTGACTTAAATAAATATAGATGAACACTGATTAAGAAAATTAAGAGACTATGATAATCCATATCCACATACACGGCAAGAATAGTTCTTTTATGACATACCATGTTAATGTACTTTAAAAAAAAACAACAAAAAAAACCAAAACAAAAAACTTGACTGACTTTAGTAGACATCAATTATCCCCAGTTGGAGGAAGTCATTTGACACAGTGAGGAAATTCAAACTCTGAAAATATGCCATTATGCTGAACATAAACTACAAGAGATGGAGAATGATATCAAATCAAATCAAATCAAATCAAACTTTATTGTCATATTGCTGTACATACAACTGTAGTGCAGGCAAGATGAAATTGCGTTCCTCTCGGCATCCATATAAGAAGCAGCATGATTAAGACACACTTCCACATAGCTCCCACCTCCCCATCCATTCACACATCCCTGAGACATACTTGGGGAAAAAGAATAACTAACTATAATATACAAAATGTCCATAGGTGCAGTAGTGTGTATGTGAGATTCCGGGTCAGCTGTTCAGCATCCTGACAGCTTGTGGGAGGAAGCTGTTGATCAGTCTGGTGGTTCTGCCTCTGATGCTCCGGAATCGTTTACCAGATGGAAGAAGTTCAAAGTGTTTATGCAGAGGGTGAGAACGGTCCTTGACAATGTTCAGTGCCCTGCTCCTACAACGGTTCTGAAAAAGTTCTTGGACAGAGGGGAGGGAGACTCCAATTACCCTCTCCGCCCCCTTGACTATCCTCTGCAGGGCTTTTTTTGTCTGACATACTGCAGCTGGAGTACCATGTAGCAATGCAGTATGTCAGAACACTCTCCACCACACCTCTGTAGAAGGTCCTGAGGATGCAGATGGGGAGAGAGGCCTGTTTGAGTTTCCTCAAGAAGTGTAGTCTCTGCTGAGCTCGCTTCCTGATCTCCAAGGAATTCTTGCTCCAGGTCAGGTCCTGCGAGATCTGCACTCCGAGGAACTTGATGTTCTCTACTCTCTCCACTAAATGGCCGCCGATGCTGAGGGGGACGTGCTCAGGCTGTGACCGCCGGAAGTCGATAATCATCTCCTTTGTTTTGTCCACGTTGAGCACCAGATTGTTCTCCCTGCACCAGCCCTCCAGGTCTCTCACTTCTTCCCTGTACATTGATTCCTCATCCCTCTGAATAAGTCCCACCACCGTGGTGTCATCTGCAAACTTAATAATCTGGTTCCCCTCGTGTTTGGATACACAGTCATGTGTTAGAAGTGTAAACAACAGTGGACTGAGTACACAGCCTTGAGGGGTTCCGGTACTCAGCGTGACAGAGTTGGAGATGTTGTTTCCAACCCGGACAGACTGAGGTCTCTCAGTCAGGAAATCCAGGATCCAAAGACATGTGGCGGTGTTCAGACCGAGAAGGAGTAATTTCTCTATCAGTCTCTGGGGAATAATGGTGTTGAATGCTGAACTGAAATCAATGTACAGGAGTCTGGCGTAGGTGTCTTTCTGGTCCAGGTGGGTGATGACAGAGTGTAGGGTGGTGACTATAGCATCCTCCGTGGAGCGGTTTGAACGATATGCAAACTGGAGCGGGTCGTGTGATGCAGGGAGGCAGGCTGTGATGTGTGGTTTGACAAGCCGTTCAAAACACTTCATCACAATTGGTGTAAGTGCAACAGGACGATAGTCATTCAAACATGACACCACTGGTTTCTTTGCCACCGGTACAATGATAGAGGTCTTGAAGCATCTGGGAACGATGGCCTGACTCAGGGAGATGTTATAAATGTCAGTCAGGACATCCGCCAACTCGCTCGCGCAGTCTCGGAGCACACATCCCGCAATGTTGTCTGGACCTGCAGCTTTACGTGGGTTGATTCTGGATAGGGTCCTCCGTGTGTCCGCTGTGTTAATGGTAAAAGCTGGTCCGACCGATGGTGGGAGTGGGCCGGCCCTCCCTCTGATTGTCGAGTTTGATGCTTCAAAACGTGCAAAGAAGTCGTTAAGCCTGTCTGGAAGCGAAGCGTCGTCATCATCGACCCCCTGCCTAGACTTAAAGCCCGTCAGTGTCCGAACTCCCTGCCACATCTGCTTGGTGTTCCTAGTGTCACAGAGGTGTCCCTGGATTTTCTCCGCATAGGCGCGCTTTGCCACCTTAATTCCCTTTGAAAGCGCAGACCTGGCTGAGCGGAGGGCAATCCTGTCCTTCGCTCTGAACGCTGCATCTCTGGCTTTAAGCAGCGAGCGCACCTCTGCAGTCATCCAGGGCTCATGATTACCCCGCATAGTGATGGTCTTCACTGTAGTGACATCCTCTGTGCACTTCGCGATGTAGCTGGTGACCGAATCAGCATACTCCTCCACATCTGTCCTGTCTTCCTGGGAGGCTGCTATTTTGAAGATCCTCCAGTCTGTGTGATGAAAACAGTCTTGCAGTGCAGAGGTTGCACTCTCTGGCAAAATCCTGATTTGTTTCACTGCTGGCCTGCTGCGCTTCAATAAAGGTTTGTAGGCAGGAACCAGCATTACGGACATGTGATCAGAACGGCCGAGATGGGGGCGGGGTAACGTTTTATATGCATCTGTGTTTGTGTACACTAAGTCCAACATATTCTCTCCTCTGGTCTTAAAGTCTACACATTGTTTAAACTTGGGGAGCACAGTCTTTAAGCTGGTGTGGTTAAAATCCCCCGCAACCACCACAAAACTGTCCGGGTGTGACGTTTGGATTTTACTGATTGCATTGTGCAGTTCCCCGAGTGCCTTCTTAGCATTAGCGTTAGCGCTCGGCGCTATGTAAACACCAACTACAAACACGTTGCTGAATTCCCTCGGCAGATAAAAAGGCCGACAATTAACAATAAGGAACTCCGCCAACGGAGAGCAGTGTTTAGACACTAACGTGGCATTAACGCACCAGTTCTTGTTAACATAGATGCATAGCCCCCCCCCCCCCCCGGCTCTTACCGGAGCTCGCCGTTTCCCTGTCGGCCCGGAACATCGCCATATCTTCCAGCTAAATGGCCTCGTCAGGAATGTTGTCGTGGAGCCATGTCTCGGTGAAAACAAACACACAGCAGTCCCTCCATTCTCTCCGGGTTTCTTTCAGCAAACGCAGCTCGTCTACCTTGTTTTCGAGGGCGCGGACGTTTGATAGAAGAAGCGACGGTACCGCTGGTCTGGAGGGGTTAGCCTTTAGCCTAGCATGGATCCCGGCCCTTTTTCCTCGCTTTTGCTTGCGCTCGCTCCGCTTCCGCTTCCTCCTCTCCCGGGTAGCTTCCAGCGGGGACTCCGCCAAAATTCCATGCTGGCGTAGAATGTCCAAATCACAGCCGATCGCCGCGATTCTTGCAGCGTGCAGTACCTTGATGTTTAATAAGGTCTGACGGTTGTAAGTTTTACAGAATGTACGTCTGGGATGATTAAAACTCTCACACTCGCTGATACCAAGAGGGGCCGCTGCGTCTAGGCGCGCCGCCATCTTTTTTTTTTTTTTTTTTTTTTGATATTGATCCTGATAACCACTTCTTCAATAATATTCATAATCATTGTGAATATTATACTGAAAAGCAATTCAAAAGTCAAGTGCAATTAGATTTTTTTTTTTGATTTTGTATACAGTGATCCCTCGCTACTTCGCGCTTCACCTTTCGCGCCCTCAGTGCATCGCGGATTTTTCAAAAATATTCATCAAAAATTCAAAATTGAGAAATAATGGGCGGGCGCTAGCAGAAGGCAGGCAGACTACATTAGAACATCAGGTATCAACACGGAGAGCCCACACAACTCAAAATCCACCTCTGTTTGCTGTTCTCGTGTTGGCTCGGCTCGGGAATCTCGCAAGCTGATTGGCCGAGACGTTTCACCCCGCAAGCTGATTGGCCGAGATGTTTCACCCAGCTTCTGTCCCTGCCGAGCGCCCATACCCAGCGAAGGAAGACCGCATTCATTGCTCTTTATCGCTTGTGTTGCTTAGTCTCGCTGCGTGGAACTTTTTGCTGTTCTCTTGTGCCATTTTGTGCGAAATAGTCTTCCTGTCGAGCCACTACGCCGCCTCCTGCAGCTTCTCCAGCTCTATCGGAAGCTGCCCTCGACGATCCTGCGCCTCTAGCACCTGACGATGAGGCGTCACCTGAGGAGCAGTAAAGCTGTCATTAACCTGTGCAGTAAATCATCTTCATCTTGAGTTACGTATCTTGTTATAAGAATAAAAGAGTTCTAAAAACATATTTATGTACACTTTATTTACATCTACGTATGTATGTACACTTACACACACACACACACGTATCACATGAGAGAGAGAGTGAGAGAATGAACGTACGTATTATTTATGGGTGACGTCATTAGGGGTGACGCTACTTCGCGGTTTTTCACTTTTCGCGGTCAGTTCTGGAACCCATTAACCGCGATAAGTGAGGGATCACTGTACTTTATTGATCCCCAGATGGTAAACTATCACTAATACTCTTCAACAGCAGAAGTCTTAAAAACTTTCCACAGATTCAGGACTATTTAAAACAACTAGATAGAAAATTTACAGCTGTCGCAGTCTCTGAAACTTGGCTTAATGAAGAGCAGGCTTCTCTGATGGCAATAGAGGAATATCAGATGTTTTATATTAATAGATCTCAAAAAAAGGTGGGGGTGTTGCACTGTATATTGATGACCTGTATAGGTGTAAACTTGTAACTGGAATGTCCTTTGCACTACCAGGGATTCTGGAATGTGTTACTGTTGAGATTGACCAAGATAAAACAAAAAATCTAATTATAAGTTGTATATATAGAATGCCGGGAGCTTGCTTTGAGACATACAGAGATAAATTAGTCGAGCTGTACAATAATATAACTAGTAAGAAAATGGTTGTAATCTGTGGAGACTTCAATATTGATTTACTGAATCCATTTCAACAAAATATAATTACAGAGTTCATGAATTCTATGTACAGTATGAGTCTATATCCCACAATAACACATCCCAGTAGAATCACAGTTCACATTGCTACACTTATTGATAACTTGTTTGTTAATATTATTGATAAGAAAATAGAAAGTGGATTATTGATAAATGACATAAGTGATCATTTGCCAGTCTTTGCACTTAACCATGGCCACACGGGGGCCAATACAGAAAAAACTTTAAAATCTTTCAGATACAAATCACAAATTGCAATCATTTCTTTTAAAGAAGACCTGCTGAAGCAAGACTGGACAAAAGTCTATGTATCAGATGTAAATGAAGCCCATGACACATTTATGAACATTGTAACCACTCTTTATGAAAAAAAAATTGTCCATTAGTAAAGAAAAAGCTTAAACAGAAATTTGTTGACAAGCCATGGTTAACCAAAGGATTACAAAAAGCGTGTAAAAAGAAAAATTCATTATATAAAGCTTTTCTAAAGAAAAGGACAAAAGAAGCAGAATAGCGGTATAAAACATACAAAAATAAGTTAACATAAATAATGAGATGTAGTAAAAGAGACTATTACAGTAAAGAGTTGGAGAAAAACAGATATTAAAAATACATTGACAATACTTAACAATATTCTTGGAAATAAAAACAGAAATAGAAGCTACCCAACCAATCTTTCAAAAAAAAAAAAAAAAAAAAACGACTCAGAGTGTGAATGCAGTCTCACCTGCAGGTGAATTTAATAACTTTTTTGTTTAACATTGGTCCTAATTTGGCCGAGAAATACCCATTGCAGCACCTACAGGTGATACAATAAGCAAAAGATTGCTATAAAAGACTCCATTTTCATAAAGAACACAGACGAGAGAGAGGTCATTGAAATTGTTAAATCATTTAAAAGTAAAACATCTACGGATTGTGATGGTATTGACATGCTTTCAGTCAAAACTGTCATTGAATGCTTAGTGAAGCCACTGACGTACAGTATATTTGTAACCTGTCTCTCCAAATAGGTATATTTCCCAATGCAATGAAAATAGCTAAAGTAATTCTGATATACAAGATGGGTGACAGAGGGGAATTTTCAAACCATAGACCTATTTCACTATTGCCGCAATTTTCCAAGATACTTGAAAAAATATTCTGTGAGAGAATTGACAACTTCATTATGAAGAATAATTTATTGTGTGAGCAGCAATATGGGTTCAGACACAAGAGGACAATTGCATTTGCGCTAATGGAATTTATAGAAAAAATATCAACTGCCGTTGAAAATAAAGAGTATTCAGTTGGGGTATTCCTGGAGCTTAAAAAAGCATTTGATACAGTGGATCATAATTTATTATTAAAGAAACTACAAAATTATGGTATTAGGGGGGTAGCACTGTCCTGGTTATGTAGTTACTTAAAGAACAGATATCAGTATGTATGTGTTGGTAGCAAAAACTCACAGTTACTGAAGGTTACTTGTGGAGTCCCACAGGGTTCAGTTTTGGGGCTATTGTTATTCAATATGTACTGTATATAAATGATATATGTAAAGTTTTGGAAAAAATGGATTTAATATTGTTTGCCGATGACACTAATTTATTATGCAGTGGAAGCAATTTGGAACAACTTTTGGATACACTCGGAAAATTAGGAAAGCTTAAACTGTGGTTTGATTCAAACAAATTAAACGCTTAATTTAAGTAAGACAAAATTTATAGTTTTTAACAACCATCACAACAACTCAGTATCTAAACTCAGTGTAAATGGTGTAGAGATTGAAAGGGTATCCGAAACCAAGTTTCTTGGAGAAATAATTGATAATAAACTGTGTTGTTGGAAGTCACATATTAATTATATTAAGGGTAAAATATCTAAATCAATTGCAATACTACACAGAATGAAATATTTGCTGAATCAGCCCACACTATATACTTTGTATCATTCATTAATACTCCCTTACATGACATATTGTATTGTACTGAAGTATGGGGAAATACATATAAAATAAACATATGTATATCCAATCTTTATGCTTCAGAAGAGAGAATAGAGGGTTAGTATTAATGAAAGCGCTTTGAGTGGTCTTTGTGACTAGAAAAGCGCTATATAAGTGCAGGTTAGTTAGTTAGTAGTAGTTAGCTATTAGAATAATAAACAAAGCTGCTTACAGGGAACCAACAAACCCACTTTTTCTTAAATTAAAAGCTCTCAAGCTGAAAGATCTGGTTGACTTTAAAACTGCAGTAATAATGTTTAAAGTGAAGAATCTATCACTGCCCGCAAATATCCAAAAGTTGTTCTAAATAAGGGAGAAACAACGTCATTTCAGAGGAACATGTATATTTCAAAAACCTTCAGTGAGAACTACCACCAAGCAACACTGCGTCTCAATGCAAGGAGTTAAGATTGTGGAACGCTTTTGGACCTGAATTAAAATAATGTACAACGCTTGGACAATTTAAACAACAACTAAAGGAGGAAATACTTCAAACATATACAAGATGACATGTAAAATCACATAAGGATTATCATATTCAGTCTGTGTTGTGTTGTTGCTTAGATTTTTGTCACGTTTTGTCTTAGCTTTGTTCTGAATTGTAATCGCGCTTGTTTTTCTTTTGAATTCTTGGATGGAATATAGGTGGGCAATATAAGCTGTGGCTTCAGCTATCACCCATTTCGGGTAACATGTTGAACTGTATAATCAGAGGAGTTGTTGTTTAATTTGACCTTGTAAATTTTTTTTCCCCTTTGTTATATTATTCTGTTCCTTTCTTTTAATCTTTACTTTTAATCTATCCAAAATAAAGATTCATTCATTCATTCATTTTTTTTGATTTTGTATACTTTATTGATCCCCAGAGGGGAAATTGAGGGTATCCACCTGGATGGATGAAGCAGCCACAGTCCGGCGCTATCCCTTTACCGTTCACACACACATTCACACCTAGGGCCACTTTTAGAGTCTCCAATTAACCTAACCTGCATGTTTGGTCTTAACATTACTTTTCTCCAATTAAAACGGGGTTAGCTGACTATCCTCTTTGACGCAGCACGGTGGAAGACAGTCCCACATCCCTGGCAAACAGAAGTAGCGGCTATATGACAAAACCATTTGTTGGGAGTTAGCTGCTGTGCTAACCACCAAAATGAAGCCTAGCATGTGGCCACACAGTAGTGCGCATAACCCTATCAGGCAACAGAGGGAGCCCAGATCATACTGGGTTTGCCTGGATTTCCAGGGTACTCTGAAAGAGGCTAGTGTTTAACATGCAACAAATGAAGCAGCTCACAATTTTCCTGTTAAAAACAGCCTACTAGTGCATCTCAGTAAATTAGAACACTGTGAAAGCTAATTTTTGTAATATGACTAAAAAAGATCAAATTTGATATATTTCTTACATAAAGTCACAAAGTGAAGTGGTTCAAATGTTTTTGAATAAATTCTATGATATTGGTTATTGTTTTTATTAAAATAAATTATAAATCATGACATTGTGGTGACACAGTAGGAGATTGCACTCCACCCAGGACTTTGGGGAGATGGGGGAAGGAGGTGAGAGATGGAAATGAAGAGAAGAGGGGAGAGGAACCAAGGTCGGGCGCCAGAGCGCTAGGGGTAATAAACCAAATAAAGATGCACCTTCGCTCCTGGTATGCCAAGCGTGAACCTATTGTGTGGGGTAGAAGACGCTGTTCACACCTTGGGTATGCTGGGCGCAAAAGTATTGTGTGAGTCATGCTCTATTGTCGGGTATGTTAATGTGCATACTCCAGGTGTCAAGGGTGGGATTAAAGCTGTAATAAAGAGATTCGCTCGTCGTCAGCTCGTGTCTTGTCTGATTCTTTTCCTCCGCATTGGTGACCCTGAGACGTGAAAATGGAAGACGGACCAAGCACCTCCATGGGAACATCTGCGCTTGGGGTTCCCCCGCTATGCTCACTGTGGTGGTCAAACTCCCGGATTTTTGGCTCCGCAACCCTTGGTTCATTCACGTGGAAGCCCAGTTCGCTCTCCGCAGAGTCTCGGAGGATAACACAAAGTACTATTATGTGGTGGCTTCACTGGGTACGCAATGAGCCTGCTTCGCGCTCCCCCAGCTCAGGGCAAATACAACGCTCTCAAACGGCTGCTGCTGCGGTGTTACGTCCCCTCCACCAAAGAGAGAGCAGAGAAGCTCCTCTCACACAGGGAATTAGGAGACAGATCGGCTGTGGAGTTAATCGAGAGTATGCTGTTTTTGCTGTGCGCAGATGACGGATTTTTCCTCTTCGCCCACCTCTTCCTGAAGAAGCTACCAGCTTTGGCAAGGGCAATCCTGGCCAACTCACTGCTATTGGCGACCAAGGATTACCGAGCGCTGGCAGAGGAAGCAGATCACATCATCTTGGCTAACAGGAGTTTCGGCGTCCAGGCAATGAGACCCGGATCGTTGGCGGAGTCCAACGAGGTCGAGGAGCTGCAGGTGGTGGCCGGGACAGCCACTTGGAAATGCAAGAACAAGACGGCATGTTGTTATCATCAGTGTTTTGGCGCCCACGCGGAACGTTATCTGCTGCCGTGCTGTTTCCATAGGACACAGAAACGGACCAGCCAATGGTCAGTAGCAGCTACGGCCGTTGGTGACAGAGAGAAGCTGCTTTTCATTGAGGACACACGTTCTGGGAGACGGTTCTTGGTGGACTCTGGCTCCCAGAAGAGTCTCATTTTGCCAGTCAGCGCGGACAGGCTGGCAGAAGGCTGCAGTCCGTCATTAATGGCTGCCAATGGATCCCCCATCAGGACGTTTGGTGAAGGGTTGGTGACTGTATGTTTGCATGGACACAGTTATGAGTGGTACTTTGTGGTAGCTGCATGCTCAGTTCCTATTTTAGGTGCTGATTTTCTATGTGCCTATGGTCTCCTTGTTGATATAGCTAACAGACAATTAGTGGATGCTGTTTCTTTTTCCTCATTACCCTGCATAGCTTGGGGAGTTGGGCCAATAACACATGCAAATGTTTTAGCTCTGGGGGATAAGTACCAGCGTTTGCTTGCTGAATATTCCACACTCACAGTGCCCACCTTTTCTGCTACCGTAACCAAGCATGGGGTCGAGCACTTAATCACCACGAAGGGCCTGCTGGTTTTTGCGCGTCTGCGCTGCCTTGACACAGCTAAGCTAGCCATCACGCGCGAGGAGTTCGCTAACTTAGAATGCCTAGGGATTGTTAAGCACTCCATCAGCCCTTGGGCATCCCCGCCGCACATGGTGCCCAAGTCTAATGGTTCGTGGCAACCATGCGGTGATTTCCGCCACTTGAATAATGTCACCGAACACAACCGTTAGCCCATCCCGCACATCCAGGATTTTTTCCGTGCACCTGGCCACAATGTGCATTTTTTCAAAAGTGGATCTGCTCCGCGGTTACCACCAGGTCCCGGTTCACGCCGAGGATGTCCCTAAAACAGCGGTAATAACTCCCTTCGGTCTTTTCGAGTTTTTAACGCATATCGTTCGGGTTAAAGGGCGCAGAACAAACTTTTCAAAGGATGATGGACGCGGTGCTCCGTGACTTGCCATTCGTTTTCACCTACTTAGACGACATTTTGGTGGCTAGCACGTCAGAGGAGGAGCACCTCGCCCATCTCAAGCAAGTTTTCCAACAGTTGCAAGCACACAGGCTGGGCCACTGCATCTCACCGGAGGGCGCAGTCCCGCTGCCGTATAAGGTACGCGCAGTGTCAGATTTTCCGCGTCTGCAGACCATGAGGGCGCTGCAGGAATTTTTGGGGATGGTCAGTTTTTACGACAGTTTCCTCCCCCGCACAGCACAGCTGCTGCGACCACTGTACGGCGCACTCAAAAAGAAGAGACCCGCGGATAGCATTGACTGGACCCCCGATCAGGTCCAGGTTTTTACAGGCACCAAAACAGCACTCGCCACTGCGGCTTTGCTGACCCACCCAACCCCGTCAGCGTGGATAGCGCTCACCACAGATGCATCGGATGTTGCGGTAGGAGCCGTGGTGGAGCAGTACATCTCCAGTTTGTGGCAACCCCTCGCCTTTTTCAGCCATACTTTGCATGACAACGATTGTAAGTATAGCACTTCTGACAGAGTTGTTGGCTCTCCACCTGGCTATGCATCATTTTCAGTTCTGGCTCGAAGGTTGCGAGTTTACCACATTTTTCGATCACAAACCACTAACCTACGCGATGTTCAAAGTCTCGGAACCATGGTCAGCTCAGCAGCAACAGCACTTGGCTGCAATTTCGGAGTTCACGACCAACATCTAACATGTAGCCGGTAAACTTAAAGTTGTGGCAGATTGCCTGTCACGTGCGCTGGTCTCTCCGGTTTACGTGGGTATTGATTTTTCCGCAATGGCCGCCAACCAAACCGGGGAAGCGGACATTTGTGCGCTCCAATCTGCAGCTACCAGACTAAAATTGGAAAGCAGGGCGGTACAAGAAGGGTCCCCCCCACCACTCTGCAACGTCTCCATCGGTCATCCCCGCCCAGTGCTTCCGAGCTCTTGGCGCCGCTGCGTTTTCAAGTCTGTCCACTCCCTTTCACATCCCAGTGTACGAGCTTTGGTTAAGCTGGTGGGGTTCAAGTTTGTGTGGTCTTACTTACACAGGGATGTGAAAGAATGGGCCGCAGCATGCGTCGCGTGCCAACGGGCTGAGGTGCAGAGGCACACCAAAGTCCCCTCTCGAGCCGTTTCAAATTCTGGCCAGGAGGTTCGACCACGTACATGTGGATTTAGTGGGTCCCCTTCCGCCATCGCAGGGGTTCACATACCTTCTGACAGTTGTGGACCGTACTATGTGTTAGCCAGAGGCGGTTCCGCTGAACACCACCACGTCTGCCGAGGTAGCCCCCGCGTTTTTGTCATCTTGGGTTGCATGGTTCGGATCCCCGTTGGACATCACTTCCGACAGGGGTCCACAATTTGTTTCGGAACTTTGGTCCGCGATGGCTGAGAGCCTGGGGGTCAAAATCCATCGCACCACCACGTACAACCTGCAGGCTAATGGTTTGTGCAAGAGGTTTCACAGGTTGCTTAAAGCAGCGCTCAGAGCCTCGCTAACAGACGCAAATTGGGTCGACCGTCTGCCTAGAGTCCTACTGGGGTTGCACTTCGCGCCTAAGGAAGATTTGGCAGCTTCCCTGGCAGAGCTCGTTTTTTCTCAGCCGTTGCGGTTCCCGGGGGAATTTTTGCCCGAGAACCTCACACCTGGTTCCAACCAGTCCACGCACTCTTTTTCTGGAGCAGAGGCTGGCGGCGTTTGAGGGCCAGCGCACCATTGTTTTCCCTGCACTTTTGTTCCAAAGCACTTGGAAAATGACAAATTTTTTTTTGTTGGGCACAACACCCACAGAACACTGCTACATCCATCGTACAACGGCCCGTTCAGAGTGTTGGAAATGGGGGCAAAACATTTTGTGTTAGACCTTGGGGAGCATAAGGAAACCATCTGCATAGACAGGCTGAAGCCCGCTTATGTGTTAGCAGAGGAGCAGGTGGTGCTGGCCCAGGCTTCCCGGCGCAGACGCCCACCTGTGGTGGCTCCGCTGATTGATGTTACCCCTACAGAGAACTGTTTTCAGAAGACTAGATCTTTCCCCTCCCCACCCTTTCCCCCTCCAGAGGACCGCTTGCCAGAGACCGAGTTTTTTCTCCTACCCACCTCAACAGCAAGGCACTTTGGCCGGCCTGGCGGCTCCACATTTCAGCCGTTACAGGCGCTTGCTCAAGCCCAAAGGACCGGAGGATTAAAGCCCCTTCTGGGTGTTTGGGGGGGGTGGCTGTGTGGTGACACAATAGGAGATCGCACTCCACCCAAGACTTTGGGGAGTTGGGGGAAGGAGGTGAGAGATGGAAATGAGGAGAAGAGGGGAGAGGAACCAAGGACGGGCGCCAGAGCGCTGGGGGGTAATAAACCAAATAAAGATGCGCCTTCGCTCCCGGTATGCCAGGTGTGAACCTATTGTGTGGGGTAGAAGACGCTGTTCACACCTTGGGTATGCTGGGCGCGGAAGTGTTGTGTGAGTCATGCTGTATTGTCGGGTATGTTAATGTGTGTACTCCGGGTGCCAAGAGTGGGATTAAAGCTGTAATAAAGAGATTCGCTCTGGCACCCAATTCAGTCTGTTCTGCTGGTTGGAGGAAATAAAGTTGTGTGTCGTCAGCTCATGTCTCCTCTGATTCCTTTCCTCCACAACATTTTAATTTACTGAGATGCTCCAGCACATGGTACACACTATACAGCACAGTACCACAAAAAATGCCATTGTCTGTCTTTAAAAAAAAAAGCAAATGGTACAATAAATCACTGAGGAATATGATATGTATTTTTTATTCAGTATATCAAAAAAGAGTAGTTAACTTTTTATGTTATATATAGAAAGGCCATATTGTACCACAGGAAATTCAGATTCTCAGGAAAATTGCCATTTATAAGTTAATTGTTAATTGATTAAACCCTAGCCAGAGCAGTTTCAGTACTATGGTGTCTTCTGAAACCTGACTGAAATTCTTCCAGAATGTCATTCTCTTCAAGAAAAGTATGTATTTGCAGTGCAGCTATCTTTTCAAGAACCTTACTGATGAAAGGCAAGTTGGATATTGGCCTATTGTTGGACCGGACATTGCTATCTATGTTGGGTTTCTTCAGTAAGGGTTTTACAGCTGCTTTCTTGAAGGCCTCTGGAAATATGCCACTTTGAAGGGATGTATTTATAATTTTCAGGACATTGCTAGAAACACTGTCAAAGACCCGCTTAGAAAATGCTATAGGTACGGGGTCAATACATGGCGTGGGGGAGCTGTACTCAGTGACAAATTTGCAAAGCTCATTTAATGTAATACTGCAGAATCTTCCCTTGGTTACTTCTTTATGTCAGTAGCAATGCTGTGTTAAATTAAGGTCGTTTTGTTCCTGAAGAACAAGGCAAATTGCTCGTACATTTATCTGCAGACAGCTTTGGTGAGGTGACAGGAGGTGTTGAGTAACTGGTCAATGGTGAAGAATAATCTTTTAGGATTTCCTGCATTCTCTGCAATAATAATCTTGGAGTAATAGTTCCTTCTTGTCATGCATACTGCTTTGCTATTGGCAGTCATAGCTTCTTTGTAAATGTTACAATAAACCGCGAGACCAGTTTTCCTCTATTTTCTTTTAGCTGCACGACAGATTCTCTTCCCCTCCTTAGCGCGGTTATTGTTTATCCATATGAAGAGTCTGTCACTCATCCTTTGTTTGACCTTTAATGGAGCAATAGTGTTTAATGCAGATGACACTTTGCTATTGAAGTTTTCTGCCATGTCATTTACAGAACAGTCATGACAGTATGGCTCAAAAGATCTCATTATATTGGAACATGTTCCAAACGTGTCTTTATTTAATCTGCTCAAAATCTCTGTCAAATATGTGAGCTATTTCTAGTGCATCAAATACATGTTAAAGAATTGGTTCAAGTGCCTAAATCCATCCATCCATCTTCTACCATTCAGCTGGGGTTTGTCGGGGTCATGGGAGGCAGCAGTCCAAGCGGAGAAGCCCAAACTTCCTACCAGTTCACATATTACCATGATCCCTCCTGCAGGTGGTTGGCCCACTTGAGGGTGGGCCCACGTGGCTCCTTTCATATGCACTGACCATGTTTACATGTACACGGATAAACCGGCTATGAGTGGAATTCTTGAGTTATCTGATTATTCAAGTGGCCATGAAAACAGAATAATCCAATAAAGGCAGTGTAACTGGGTCATTAACTCAAGTAGTTTATCCTCTAATAATCTGTTTATTCAGTGCATGTAAACATGACAAAACTGATTATTGCCATTATCAGTTTATTCCCAGTAATCAGTTTATTGTGACCATGTAACCAGGGTCACTGTGTCTGCTGTCTTGCTGTAACCTTTTCATGGAGAGTCACTGGACCACTGACCCTTCACCCAGGACCAGTTCGTCTTGGGAGACCCTACCAGGACCAAGTTGCCCCCGACAACATAGTTCCTGAGATCATTAGAACACAAACCCCTACACCATGATAAGGTGGCGATCCACTGAGGGGTTAAGTGCCTAAATGAGAAGCTTTTTTTTTTTTTTTTTTTTTGTCTGTGATTGAAATATTCAGTCACAGTTCAGTCTTAAAATTGCAAATGTGTGAAATATTAATTCCATTTCAAACTGCCTCATGGCTTTCAAGAGTTTTATATATATATATATATATATATATATACAGTATATATATATATACACGTATACAGTATATATATATATACAGTGGGGCAAAAAAGTATTTAGTCAGCCACCAATTGTGCAAGTTCTCCCACTTTAAAGATGAGAGAGGTCTCCAATTTTCATCATAGGTATACCTCAACTATGAGAGACAAAATGAGAAAAAAAAATATCCAGAAAATCACAATGAAGGATTTTTAATGAATCAATTGGTAAATTCCTCAGTAAAATAAGTATTTGGTCAATAACAAAAGTTCATCTCAGTACTTTGTTATATACCCTTTGTTGGCAATGACAGAGGTCAAACGTTTTCTGTAAGTCTTCACAAGGTTTTCACACACTGTTGCTGGTATTTTGGCCCATTCCTCCATGCAGATCTCCTCTAGAGCAGTGATGTTTTGGGGCTGTCGCTGGGCAACACGGACTTTCAACTCCCTCCAAAGATTTTCTATGGGGTTGAGATCTGGAGACTGGCAAGGCCACTCCAGGACCTTGAAATGCTTCTTACGAAGCCACTCCTTCATTGCCCGGGTGATGTGTTTGGGATTATTGTCATGCTGAAAGACCCAGCCACGTTTCATCTTCAATGCCCTTGCTGATGGAAGGAGGTTTTCACTCAAAATCTCACGATACATGGCCCCATTCATTCTTTCCTTTACACAGATCAGTCGTCCTGGTCCCTTTGCAGAAAAACAGCCCCAAAGCATGAGGTTTCCACCCCCATGCTTCACAGTAGGTATGGTGTTCTTTCTCCTCCAAACACAACAAGTTCAGTTTTTACCAAAAAATTCTATTTTGGTTTCATCTGACCATATGACATTCTCCCAATCCTCTTCTGGATCATCCAAATGTTCTCTAGCAAACTTCAGATGGGCCTGGACGTTTACTGGCTTAAGCAGGGGGACACGTCTGGCACTGCAGGATTTGAGTCCCTGGCGGCGTAGTGTGTTACTGATGGTAGCCTTTGTTACTTTGGTCCCAGCTCTCTGCAGGTCATTCACTAGGTCCCCCCATGTGGTTTTGGGATTTTTGCTCACCGTTCTCGTAATCATTTTAACCCTAAAGGGTGAGATCTTGCGTGGAGCCCCAGATCGAGGGAGATTATCAGTGGTCTTTTATGTCTTCCATTTTCTAATAATTGCTCCCACAGTTGATTTCTTCACACCAAGCTGCTTACCTATTGCAGATTCAGTCTTCCCAGCCTGGTGCAGGTCTACAATTTTGTTTCTGGTGTCCTTTGACAGCTCTTTGGTCTTGGCCATAGTGGAGTTTGGAGTCTGACTGTTTGAGGTTGTGGACAGGTGTCTTTTAAACTGATAACGAGTTCAAACAGGTGCCATTAATACAGGTAACGAGTGGAGGACAGAGGAGCCTCTTAAAGAAGAAGTTACATGTCTGTGAGAGCAAGAAATCTTGCTTGTTTGTAGGTGACCAAATACTTATTTTACCCAGGAATTTACCAATTAATTCATTAAAAATCCTTCAATGTGATTTTCTGGATATTTTTTTTTCTCATTTTTTCTCTCATAGTTGAGGTATACCTATGATGAAAATTGGAGACCTCCCTCATCTTTTAAGTGGGAGAACTTGCACAATTGGTGGCTGACTAAATACTTTTTTGCCCCACTGTGTGTATATATATATATACTGTATATATACTGTATATACTGTATATATATATACACACACATTTATTATATGTAAACTGGTTCAGAATAACCTTTAGCTTAATTATTTATCCGTTTGTGCAACTGCATTACATAAAACAAAAAGACGAAATGAAAGCTGATATTCTCTGTCTTTAAGAACTACAGTATGTTCATAGTCATGCACTAGTTGCATTTTGAAGTCAAGCAACCATTCTTTAACTAGGGATGTATGATAGTAGAATTTTTACCGATAGATGATATGCTGATAGTGTGAAAGTTTTTGTCGATACCGATATGCTATGCACATATTTGTCCACCTATTTACATCTCCTTTGTCTTACAGTCATTCTTCAAGGAAAATAAAACTACCTTAACTTAGTATGAATTTTTTTTAGTAGCATGTTCATTAGAACTGCAAATTTCCTCATTCTAAAAGGCTTGGAGAATACTGTTATCCACGATAAGGGCAAGAGGAAACATGTAAATCAAGGCAATTTGTCCACAAGGATCATGTAAAAATGAAAGCACCAAGGTGCCGATGCCTTGGTGCCAGAGCCTTGGTGGAGGTATGCATTCTCAGACCATCACCAAAATGTTATGGGTTCCTCTCTAGCCCAAGAACCACCTCAGGTAAAAATTTCATCCAAATCCACCCAGTAGTTTTGGAGTACACGCATGCACAGTGAAAATAATCTGCAGTTCACATGCCTGTACTGTCAGCAGCAGCCAAGAGCCACCAACCTGATTTGAACAGATGCAATCAATTCAATTCAATTCAACTTTATTTATATAGCGCCATTTCACAACAACAGTCATCTCATAGCACTTTCAACTGTAGGGGGGACCCTCACAGTTGCAGAAAGACCCCAGCAATCAGGCGATCCCCTGTGAGCAAGCACTTGGCTACGGTGGAGAGGAAAAACTCCCTTTTAACAGGAAGAAACCTCCAGCAGAACCAGGCTCAGGGAGGGGCAGTCATCTGCTGCGACTGGCTGGGGGGTGAGGGGACAGAGAAGATGAAAAGAACAGACATGTAGAGAGCAAACAGCACGATGGGGACTCAATCTATGGGAGAGAACAAACAGATGTTAATGGGTGAGGCCCAGGGCATTATTGGAGGTCCCCCGGCTGACTAAACCTATTAGCAGCATAACTAAGGGAGGGTTCAGAAACACATGATCCCTCCCTAATTGTAGGCTATATCAAAAAGGTAGGTTTTAGCCCTATTCTTAAAAACAGAGATCGAGTCTGACTCCCGAATCCAGATTGGCAGCTGGTTCCACGGGAGAGGAGCTTGATAACTGAAGGCTCTGCCTCCCATTGTACTTTTGGGGATTCTAGGTATTACAAGTAATCCTGCATTTTGGGAGCGTAGTGCTCTGTTAGGATAATACGGTAGTATCAGATCTTTTAAATAAAAAGGAGCCTGATTGTTTAGAGCTTTGTAAGTAAGAAGAAGGATTTTAAACTTAATTCTAAACTCTATGGGAAGCCAATGAAGGGAGGCCAGAACCGGAGAGATACAGTTAGGCCCAGAAATATTTGGACAGTGACACAATCTTCATGATTTGGGCTCTGCATGCCACCACATTGGATTTGAAATGAAACAACTACAATGGAATTGAAGTGCAGACTTTAAGGTTTAATTCAAGGGGTTGAACAAAAATATATGATTAAACATGTAGGAATTGTAGCTATTTTTATACAAACGCTCCTCATTTCAGGGGCTCAAAAGTAATTGGACAGATAAACATAACCCTAAGTAAAATGTTACTTTTCAATATTTTGTTGAGAATCCTTTGCAGGCAATGACTGCCTGAAGTCTGGAACCCATGGACATCACCAAACGCTGGGTTTCCTTCTTTGTGATGCTTTGCCAGGCCTTTACTGCAGCTGTCTTCAGTTGTTGCTTATTTGTGGGTCTTTCTGCCTTAAGTTTTGTCTTGAGCAAGTGAAATGCATGCTCGATTGGGTTGAGATCTGGTGATTGACTCAGCCATTGCAGAATATTCCACTTCATTGCTTTAAAAAACTCCTGGATTGCTTTTGCAGTATGTTTTGGATCATTGGTGAAGCGCCATCCAATCAACTTTGCTGCATTTGGCTGAATCTGAGCAGAAAGTATATCCCTATACACTTCAGAATTCATCCGGCTGCTTCTGTCTTTTGTCACATCATCAATAAACACAAGTGGCCCAGTGCCATTGGAAGCCATGCATGCCCATGCCATCACACTGCCTCCACCATGTTTTACAGAAGATGTAGTGCTTTGGATCATGAGCTGTTCCAATTCTTCTCCAAACTTTCTTCTTCCCATCATTCTGGTACAGGTTGATCTTAGTCTCATCTGTCCAAAGAATGCTGTTCCAGAACTGGGCTGGCTTCTTCAGGTGTTTTTTGGCAGTCAATCCTGGCCTTTCTATTTTTGAGGCTGATTCATGGTTTTCACCTCGTGGTGAATCCTTTGTATTTACTCTCATGAAGTCTTCTCTTTATGGTAGACTTAGATACTGATACACCTACTTCCTGGAGAGTGTTCTTCACTTGAGTGGATGTTGTGAAGGGGTTGTTCTTCACCATGGAAAGGATTCTGTGATCATCCACCACTGTTGTCTTCCGTGGACGTCCAGGCCTTTTTGAGTTCCCAAGCTCACCAGTGCACTCTTTTTTTCTCAGAATGTACCAAACTGTTGATTTGGCCACTCTTAACATTTCTGCTATCTCTCTGATGGATTTCTTCTTTTTTTTCAGCCTCAGGATGGTCTGTTTCACCTCCATTGAGAGCTCCTTTGACCGCATGTTGTGTGTTCACAGCAACAGCTTCCAAATGCAAATGCCACACCTGGAATCAACTCCAGACCTTTTAACTGCTTAATTGATGACAGGTTAACGAGGAAAGAGCTCATGCAGCCTTGTTATTTTTTTTTGCAGCCTTCTGAGTCAATTGTCCAATTACTTTTGGTCCCTTGAAAAAGAGGCAGCTACGTATTAAAGAGCTGTAATTCCTAAATCCTTGCTCCAATTTGGATGTGAATACTCTCAAATTACAGCTGAGAGTCTGCACTTTAAGCCCATATTGATTATATAATTGTATCCTGAATATGTTTCCGTAAACAGCTAAAATAACAAATCTTGTGTCACTGTCCAAATATTTTTGGACCTAACTCAGAATCAGAATCAGATTTATTGCCATTGTTCATGTAATACACAAACTAGGAATTTGTCTCGGTGCCATGCTGCAACATTAAAAGCATAATGAGAAAAGGGATAAACTAAAAAACTAAAGGACTAGAAACGTGCAATAAGTGTAGAAAAATAAGTAATAATAAGTAATAATAATAATAATACTAGTAATAATGAGTAGTACTAGTCAAGGCAGTTTTAGAAAATTAGCATGTAGCAGATAATGTGAAGTACCACATAGTGCAGTCGATAATGCAACAGAAAAACAGTGATGAATGACGTGAGTCTGGTTGAGCTGCTGTACATAGTGCACGAGAGTCAAAAGTCACTTAATGTTCAGCAGTCTGATGGCAGAGGGGAAAAAGCTGTTCATGTGCCGGGAGGTTTTAGTCCGAATGGACCGAAGCCTTCTACCTGAGGGGAGGGGGGCAAACAGCACGTGACCAGGATGTGAAGGATTGGCTATGATCCGGCCAGCACGCCTCCGGGTCCTGGAGATGTACAGGTCCTGGAGAGATGGGAGCTCGCAGCCTATCACCTCCTCAGCAGTGCGCACGACGCACTGCAGCCTTAGTCTGTCCCTGGCAGTGGCTCCTGCATACCACACAGTTATGGAGGAGGTGAGGATGGACTCGATGATGGCCGTGTAGAACTGCACTAACATCTTGGTGGGTAGCTTGAGCTTCCTCAGCTGCCGCAGAAAGAACATCCTCTGCTGGGCCTTTTTGATGAGGGAGCTGATGGTTGGCTCCCATTTGAGGTCTCGGGTGATGGTGGTGCCCAAGAAGCAGAAGGAATCTGCAATGGTGATGGGAGAGCCTGTGATGGTGAGGGGGGGCAGGGGGGATGTGACTTTCCTGAAGTCCACAATCATCTCCGCTGTCTTCAGAGCATTCAGCTGCAGGTTGTTGTGGCTGCACCAGGACACCAGCTGGGCCACCTCTTCCCTGTAGGCGGACTCGTCGCCGTTGGAGATGAGCCCGATGATGGTGGTGTCGTCCGCAAACTTAATCAGCTTAACAGACTGGTGTGAGGAGGTGCAGGAGTTGGTATAAAGGGAGAAGAGTAGGGGGGAAAGTACACAGCCGTGGGGTGATCCAATGCTGATGCTAACAGAGTCTGAGACAGACTTCCCCAGCCGCACATGCTGTCTCCGGTCCGTCAGGAAGTCGGTGATCCACCTGCAGAGGGAGTCAGGCACGTTGAGCAGGGACAGCTTGTCCTGGAGCAGATCGGGGCGGATGGTGTTGAATGCGGAGCTGAAGTCCACAAACAGAATCCTGGCGTAGGTTCCCGAGGAGTCCAGGTGCTGCAGGATGGAGTGGAGGGCCAGGTTGACTGCGTCGTCCACAGACCTGTTAGCACGGTAGGCAAACTGCAGCGGGTCTAGGAGGGGTGTGGTGATGGACTTGAGGTGAGACAGGATCAGGCGCTCAAAGGACTTCATGACTACAGAGGTGAGCGCTACAGGTCTGTAGTCGTTAAGTCCAGTAATCCGTGGCTTCTTGGGGACAGGGATGATGGTGGAGGATTTGAGGCAGGTCGGCACGTGACATTGCTTAAGAGAGGTGTTAAAAATGTCTGTGAAGACAGGAGCCAGCTCTTTCGCACAGTGTCTCAGGGTGGAGGGAGACACACCGTCCGGCCCGGGGGCCTTGCGCGGGTTCAGTCTGGAGAACTGTCTGTGCACATCCTGCTCACTGATGACAAGGGGAGGGGGGGAGGAGGAGGAGGAGGAGGGGGGGACCGCTTTTGATGAATTAGGGGCTGAGGAGGCAGTGGAGCTGGGTGGAGTGGGTGAGTTGGACACAGCTGACGAGGTGTCAAAACGGGCGTAATGTTGGGACAGTCTTTGACAAAGGGCTTTGTCATCCTGACCTTTAGAAGTCTGAGGCCGATAGTTGGTGATTTGCTTCAGTCCTCTCCACACAGAAGCCGAGTCATTAGCAGTGAACTGCTGCTGGAGTTTCTCAGAATACACAGATTTAGCTCTCCTCAGCTCTCTGTTAAACCGATATTTGACCTCTCTGTAGCAGTCCCTGTCTCCACTTTTCAACGCTGCTTCCTTCTCCTTCCTGATCCATCTGAGCTTAGCTGTGAACCAGGGCTTGTCATTAGAATATCTTACCCTGGTGCGCGATGGGAGAATGTCCTCCTCACAGAAGTTGATATACGAGTTCACAGTGTCTGTGTACTCATTAAGATCATGTGTGGCTCTTTTAAACATGCCCCAGTCAGTTATTTCCATGCATGTGTTCAGTTTCTCTCCAGCTTCACTGGTCAATTTCTTTGTGGTGGTCACAACAGGTTTAGTGAGTTTCAGTCTTTGTTTGTATGTGGGGATGAGGTGAACCATCACGTGATCAGATAGTCCCAGCGCAGCGCGGGGAACAGCGCGATATGCGTCCTTTACTGAAGTATAACAGTGATCTAGCGTGTTATTTCCTCTGGTTGGACATTTAATAAACTGTTTGTAGCGGGGGAGCTCGTGACTCAGATTGCTCTGGTTAAAATCACCCACCACGATAACCAGGGAGTCTGGAAAGTTCCGCTCCGTAAATTGGATGTGATCTGCGAGCACGCGCTGAGCTTCGCGCGTGTCCGCGTCGGGAGGGGCGTACACAGCGACGAGGATGAATGAGGCAAACTCCCGCGGGGAATAAAATGGCTTGCAGTTAATGAAAAGAAATTCCAGGGCGGGAGAACAGTGTTTGGAAATCACCGTTACATCAGAGCACCAGCTGTTGTTAATATAGAAGCACACTCCTCCTCCAATAGACTTACCGGAGAGCTCTGTGACGCGGTCAGCACGAATCAGCTGAAATCCCTCGAGGCTGATTGCGCAATCTGGAATGTTCTCATTAAGCCAGGTCTCAGAGAAGCAGATGACAGACGAGGAAGCGAGGTCCTTGAAACGCATCAGCAGTCTTAATTCTTCTACCTTGTTCAGGAGAGAATTGGCATTGGATAGAAATATGCCAGGCAAGGCTGTTCGCGTGCCTCTTTTTCGTAGTCGAGCAAGAATCCCCCCTCTCTTCCCTCTTTTCCGCTGTCTAGCTCTTTTGGCCAAACAATGGATCAGATCAGCGGCAGGAGCTAAAAAAACTGGAAGAAGGTCCATGGGGGTGAGAGTCCTGATATTTAGTAGTTCTTCACGGGTGTATGAACCGGCAGATGCACAATCAGTGAACAAAAACAGACAAATTATAAAAATTAGAGGGCAGCGAAACACCACGGCGGCCGCTGTGGGCGCCATCTTGGTTTTTTGGGGGGGGTTTTTTGGTTTTTTTTTTTTGTATGTATGATCTCTCTGTATGATCTCGCTTTCTAGTACCTGTTAAAACTGTTAAAACTAACCTAACAACAGGTTTAGGTAACCTGTTAAAACTCTTGCTGCAGCATTTTGGATCAGCTGAAGACTTTTTAAAGATGTTTTAGGACAGCCTGATAATAAAGAATTACAATAATCTAATCTCGAGCTAACAAAAGTGTGAATCAGTTTCTCAGCATCACTCTCAGCATCACTCTGAGACAAGATGCTCCTAATTTTGGCAGTATTACGCAAATGATAGAAGGCAGTCTTAGAAACAAATTTAATATGTGAATTGAAGGACAGATCTTGATCAAAAATAATTCCAAGGTTCCTCACAGAGCTATTAAGAGAAAGAGTAACCGCATCCAAACTGAAAGTTTGATTTGGAAAGGAATTTCTAAGGTTTTTTGGACCAACAAGAATGACTTCAGTCTTATCTGAATTTAATAGCAGGAAATTACAAGTCATCCAAGCTTTGATTTCCTTAAGACAGGCTTTCAACTTGGCTAATTGATTACTATCATCGGGCTTCATTGACAGGTATAATTGTGTATCATCTGCATAACAATGAAAATGTATAAAGTGCTTTCTAATAATGTTGCCTAACGGAAGCATATATAAACTGAAAAGAGTAGGGCCTAGCACAGATCCCTGTGGAACTCCATGACTAAGCTTTGAATTGAAAGAAAACTCATTATTGACATGAACAAACTGGAACCTATCAGATAAATAAGATCTAAACCACTGCAACGAAGTTCCATTAAGTCCAACATAGTGTTCTTGTTCCGGCCCCGAATTATGAGCTGCATTTTGGTGTGCAATAACTGATGTTTGACACATCTTTAATGTCCTTGCTTTTGACTTTAATGCATCAAACACCGTAAAGACTGAAACATATCAAACACAAGAAACATTATTTTAGCTGTGGACACAAAATTCTAGTATTACAGAAATTAAATCATACTGCATACACACAAATGTAAACATTTATGATCTCAAATTGATAGATTTTTTAGGTTTACTGAGTTGTTGCAAGAAAGCTACCAGCAAAAATTATGCAGCATTTACTGTAAACAAATACAACAGATTATCAAATCCACATTTAAAATTGTATGGTTTGTGCACATCAGATTTTCATATTAGAAACACACACAAAAGTTTCTATTCTTTGGACATGTGCATATTCAAACAACCATCATTAAACTTCAACAGAGTTAAACATTTCACTAACCACTTTGCTGGGTCGCAGCCTTCCGAGGGCAGAAATTCCTTGCAGGCTCTCACATTTTGTCTGCAATTAATAGCCCGGAATAAATACCTTGTAAATTGGTATTTCAGCTAATTTAAAGTCAAGATGTCAATTCAAAAACATAACAATAAAATTGACTAGAACTAGGCATCCAGTAAATAATGAAGGATTGCCAGATTTGCACTTCTAAAAACTATCAAGGCCATGCAGGCCGGGAATTGTAGCAGTGACTGACCAGAATAATACTGCATTTACTTCAAGTCAAAAATACATCCCTATTCACAAAATGAGGCTTCAAAAATTACTTTTTCACAACTATTACAGTTTCTTGCACATGCATGGAGACTAGGTGAAATGTTACATAGGCATGGATTACCACTGACAGTCACATGGTCTAGTCACACTTCAACAAACTTCAAAAATATCATCATCTCTCAAACAATCCACAAAATATCGGGTAGATAATTGGCTATGAGGGATTATTTCATCATTATGACAGTTTCACCCTACCTGGGCTGAGGTAAGCAACTGGATGGCTTGGATTTTGTTTTAGCCAGCCATGCTCAATCTGTCCGTTGTCATGTTCTGCTGGGCAGGAAGTCTCAAAATTGTCTACTTCCTGTTGTGAATAATACTTATACTTCATGTATTTTTGATGGCAAATTATTTCAATAATTCTTAAATCTCAAAGGACAAATTTCCAAACCTAGGTTTTAAAAGAAAATATGGAGAGAATAAATAAATAAAAGGTAGGGAGTTCCCAAGGGATTCCCCAGAGGTCAAAGGTCATTTCCGGGTTGGGGGTTCCCCCAGACACAAAGTAAACAACTTTTGACTGGCACACAGAGCCAGGCTGTGAATATATATACCTGCCAAAACAAATCTTTGGGAGGCATTGCTGTACAACCAAAGGTCAAATACTAGAAAGGATGTCACTGTTGACATATATAGCGGGGAAATTACAACAGTCACAAGAATTGCCATGTTTCTCACATGGATCAAACAAACACAACTGCTGCCGTTACAGTTATAATCTATCAAGTAGAATATTATGATCGATAGTATCAAAAGCTGCACTAAGGTCTAAAAGGACAAGTACAGAAACCAGTCCATTATCAGATGCAATGAGGAGGTCGTTAGTGACCTTTGCTAAGGCTGTTTCAGTACTATGATGGATTCTAAACCCAGATTGAAACTCTTAAAGTAAACCATTTCCCTGCAGGTGGTCAAGTAATTGCATAGCAACAACTCTTTCTAAGATTTTTGAAATGAAAGGGAGATTAGAGATTGGTCTATAGTTAGCTAAAGCTCCTGGATCTAGCATTGGCTTTTTGAGTAAGGGTTTAATTACAGCCGTTTTAAAAGCCTGCGGTACATGGCCTAAAGTTAATGAAGAATTGATTATATGAAGAATAAAGCTACCAATAAGTGGGAAGACTTCTTTAAATAACCTGGTAGGAATAGGGTCTAAAAGACAAGTTGAAGGTTTGGATGAGGGAACTATTTTGTCTAACTCACAAAGGTCGATTGGAGTAAACCCATCAAGACAGACATCAATTGAAGGAGTTGTAGTAGTTACTGTATTTAAGGTAACTGTGGGAAGAATCTGATTGATTTTATCTCTGATGGATGAAATTTTATTATTGAAAAAGTTAATAAAGTCCTGACTAGTAAGCTCTAAGGGAACGCTAGGATTGACAGAGTCTTGACTCTTTGTCAACCTGGCTACAGTACTGAAAAGAAACCTGGGATTATTCTTGTTCTCTTCTATTAATGCAGAATAATAACTCATTCTAGGTTTTCTAAGAGATTTTTTATAAATTAAAAGATGATTTCTCCAAGCTAAATAGATTTCATCTAAATTAGTGGAGTGCCATTTTCCTTCTAATTGACGAGTCTTCTGTTTTAAGCTACAAGTTTCTGTGTTGAACCAAGGAGTTAGAAATCTCTGATTAGACTTTTTCTTTTTTAAGGGGGGCACCAAGTCTAGAGTCTGATGCAGAGAAGCTGAAACACTATCCACCATGTTATCAATTACAGAAGGAGCAAGTTGTCTATAGCTTATTTCCGTTGTGTTGACACATGGCATAGAGGAAACAATCTGCATAAATTTGGTAACAGCATCATCTGAGAGGCATCTACTGTAGTAATATTTTTCTTTAGGAGCCAAATAGTCAGAAATAGTAAAATCAAAGGTTAACAGACAATGGTCTGACAGTACAGGGTTATGAGGAGACACTACAGGATTTTCTATTTCTATGCCATATGTCAGAACAAGGTCCAACATATGGTGGAGATAATGAGTAGAATTTCCTACTTTCTGAGAAAACCCCATCGAGTCTAATATTGAACTAAATGCCACATTAAGGCAGTCACTATCTACATCTACACTACCGTTCAAAAGTTTGGGGTCACCCAGGCAATTATTTTGTGTTTTCCATGAAAAGTCACACTTATTTACCACCATGAGTTGAATAGAAAATATAGTCAAGACATTGACAAGGTTAGAAATAATGATTTGTATTTGAAATAATTTTTTCCTTCAAACTTTGCTTTCGTAAAAGAATCCTCCATTTGCAGCAATTACAGCATTGCAGACCTAACATGATTGCACAAGGGTTTTCTAATCATCCATTAGCCTTCTGACGCAATGAGCAAACACATTGTACCATTAGAACACTGGAGTGAGTTGCTGGAAATGGGCCTCTATACACCTATGTAGATATTGCACTAAAAACCAGACATTTGCAGCTAGAATAGTCATTTACCACATTAGCAATGTATAGAGTGTATTTCTGATTAGTTTAAAGTTATCTTCATTGAAAAAAAGTGCTTTTCTTTCAAAAATAAGGAAATTTCTAAGTGACCCCAAACTTTTGAACGGTAGTGTACATGTATATTAAAGTCCCCTACTATAATTATTCTATCTGATTTCAGCACTAAATCAGCTAAGAGATCAGCAAATTCAGATGAAAATTCTGAGTAGGTTGATGGAGGACGATAAACTATGGCAAATAAAATTGGGTTTAACCTGAAATTGCTGAAGTGCCCAATACTGAGGACCAAGCCCTCGAAGGAATTATAACATGTTTTTTGCTTTACATTAATTAATAGTTTGGAATGGTAAATTGTTGCTACTCCTCCTCCACGACCAGAACTTATGGGATTTTGACAGTTTAAATAACCAGAGGGAGTTGATTCATTTAAACCAACATAATCCTCTTGCCCTAACCAAGTCTCTGTAAGGGATATTAAATCAATCTGATGATCAATTAACAGATCATGGACTAGTAGAGACTTGGGAGTTAGAGACCTAATATTTAATAAACCACATTTAATTTTTAAATTATGAGGAGGAACAGAGGCCAAATCATTCAATTTAGAGGCTTCATGTTTATTTTCAGTTTTACCAATTTTTTGCTTAATCACTTTGGGATGCTTATATATTATATTTTTATTTACTTTGGAGGGAGTAGACAGTGATTCTCTGATGGGGAAGACAGGGGCTAAGTTGAGGGGTGGCGGATGAAGAGGAGCTGCAGAGAAGCGTGTAAGACTGCGACTCTGCTTCCTGGTCCCAACTCTGAGTTGTCACGGTTTTGGAAATTTGGATTAAAAAAAAAAAAAAAGATGCCAGATTGTTAGATAAATGAGAAGCACCATCCAAAGGTTCCAAGGTTGTCATAGCCAGGAGCGGCACTGGGGTTAAGCTCCCAGTGCTCATAAAATGCTCCTTATGGCGTGCGTCTCGAAAAGCCTCTGACAACTAAGTCCAACTCCTAGCCTTCCCGCGTGGTTTAGTCTCTAAGCCCGGCGGAACTGCTTTTACTAATACGAGAAGGGGCGAGGGCGGACCTCTGGTGCCTTAAAACCAGATGCTTCGGGTAGATGGTGGCTCGTCAACCTGGTAAGGTAGCCCATCTAGGGGAAGGTAAACCCTGATTTCAAACCTCCGCTGCCTTGAGGCACACCCGGTCACGGGAAAGGCTTCGGGAGTCAACCCTGAGGAAAAATCCGGAGTCGGAGTCCCTAAGGCAGTTCTATGTTGTGCTCAACATCATTCTGGCAGCTCCTGCGACGGCGCTGGTGCCAAACTGTAGCAGCCCTGCTGTTCCTTTGGATTCATCAGTGATGTGGAGAGGGGGGACATGCTGCATGGGCAACATCTTGTCCTCCATATCTTCCTGCACAGGCTTGAATCCTACCAACGCCCAACGCTGGAAGGTAGAACACCGGATCACTGGAGAGGACACTCCAGCTTAGCTTTTGGCGTAGACAAAACACGGGAAATGACAGTTACCGGTTATAATCCACCGCTCAATTGGCGTAGAGCGCGGCGCCAGGGGTTGTTTCCGACAGTGGGAGGGATCATCGGATCTCACTGGACAGCTACCGCCCGCCTCAAGCTGGGCAGCCCCCAGCCAATAAGGTGTTGTCCCGCCACAGCTTGCTTTCCTCATTGGGTGCATGGGGATGAGGAGAAGTCCGAACGGCAGGCTGAGAACCTTCACACCAGGCAAGACAAAAAAACAAAAGAGACCAACTCTAAAACTGGGAACTTGGAACGTCCGCACTATGATGACAGGACTCGCTGCTAACCTCAAGGACATCAACAACACCAGGAAGACTGCCATCATCAATAATGAGTTGAAGAGACTGGGAGTGGATATCGCCACTCTCCAGGAAACATGGTTGGCTGATGCAGGCACACTGAGAGAGAAGGACTACACGTTCTACTGGCAGGGAAAGGGCAGCGACGAACACAGGGAACACGGAGTGGGCTTTGCAGTGAAGAACACCTTGCTGAAGATGGTGGAACCGGGCAGCACTGGCTCTGCACGACTCCTCACCCTTCGCCTCAACACCACTCAAGGCCCAGTCACCCTCGTCAGTGTGTATGCCCCAACACTGACAGCCACACCAGAGGCAAAAGACAAGTTCTATGAGAATTTCGCAACAACTGTCAGGATCATCCCCAACTCTGAACAACTCATTCTCCTTGGAGACTTTAATGCCAGAGTGGGTGCTGACCACGACTCCTGGCCCTCCTGTCTTGGACCATTTGGCGTGGGCAGAATGAACGACAACGAACAGCGGCTGCTCGAGTTCTGCACATATCACGATCTGTGCATCACAAACTCGTTCTTCAAGACCAAGCCCCAACACAAGGTTTCCTGGCGACATCCGCGCTCAAAGCACTGGCACCAGCTGGACTTGATCCTGACCAGGCGCACCTCACTGAAGAACGTACTAATCACCCGTTCGTTTCAGAGTGCAGATTGCGACACAGACCATTCATTGGTGTGTTGCAAGGTCAAGCTGCAGCTGAAGAAATTCCATCGTGCTAGACAGCCTGGAAAGGCATGGATTGACACCAGCAAGATGGCCCAGCCAGAACTTGTTGAGCAGTTTGCCTCCACCTTTGAGAAGGAACTTGGTGTACCACAAGAAGGAGAATCTGCAAAGCAGAAGTGGGAAGAGCTGCGAAACACCATCCACCGCACAGCCTTGGCTACCTTTGGAAGGAAGACCTCGAAGTCACAGGACTGGTTTGATGCCAAGTTGACTGAGATGACCCCCGTCATTGAAGCCAAGCGCTCAGCACTTGCGGAGTACAAGAAGTATCCAAATGAGAAGAATCTCCAGATTCTCAGGGCTGCGAGAAGCAAAGTTCAGCAGACTGCTCGGCGCTGTGCCAACGAGTACTGGACTCAGCTCAGTGAAGACATTCAAACCGCTGCCATAACAGGGAACATCCGTGGTATGTACGATGGCATCAAGAAAGCACTTGGTCCGGCTCAGAGCAAGACGGCCCCCCTCAAATCCTCCACTGGGGAGATGATCACAGAAAAGAACAAGCAGATGGAGAGATGGGTGGAACACTACTCCGACCTCTACTCCAGGCAGAACACCGTGACACCGTCAGCCCTTGATGTCATCGACTGCCTGCCATCCATGGATGAACTTAACGCTGAGCCAACCATCGATGAACTCAGCAAGGCCATTGATAGCTTGGCCGCTGGCAAGGCACCCGGCAACGACAGCATACCCCCCGACCTGATCAAGCACTGCAAGACCGCCCTACTGCTGCCATTGCATGATGTCCTCTGCCAGTGCTGGAAGGAAGGTGCCATACCATAGGACATGAGGGACGGCAAGATCATCACCCTCTACAAAAACAAAGGGGAGAGACGCGACTGCAACAACTTCAGGGGCATCTCCCTCCTCAGCGTTGTTGGCAAAGTCTACGCACGAGTTGTTCTCGTTCGTCTACAGAAGCTTGCCGAATGTGTCTACCCCGAGTCTCAGTGTGGCTTCCGCACTGAGCGATCGACGGTAGACATAATATTCTCCATCCGCCAACTCCAGGAGAAATGCAGAGAACAGAACATGCCTCTGTACGTCGCCTTCATCGACCTCACCAAAGCGTTCGATCTGGTCAGCAAAAAGGGCCTTTTCAAGATCCTGCCAAAGATAGGATGCCCACCAAAGTTGCAAAGCCTCATCGAATCGTTTCACACCAACATGCAGGGGATAGTGCAGCACGACGGCAACATCTCAGAGCCATTCAACATACGCAGCGGAGTGAAACAGGGCTGTGTACTTGCGCCAACCCTCTTTGGGATTTTCTTTGCTATGCTCCTGAGGCATGCCTTCAGCACAGCAACAGAGGGAATCTACCTGCACACAAGATCTGACGGCAGGCTTTTTAACCTCGCCTGCCTGAAAGCCAGAACCAAAGTGCGCGAGGCTCTAATCAGAGACATGCTGTTCGCAGACGACGCTGCAGTCACAACCCACACACAGCAGGAGCTTCAGACCCTGATGGACCACTTCTCCCAGACGTGCAAGGACTTCGGGCTTACCATCAGCCAGAAGAAGACTAACGTCTTGGCGCAAGGCACGGAAGCACCACCAACCATCACCATCAACGACTACGAGCTGGAGGTCGTGAATCAGTTCACGTACCTGGGGTCCACGATCAGCAACAACCTCTCCCTTGATACAGAGATCGACAAGAGGATTGGAAAATCAGCCTTCACACTCGCTCGCCTCACCACACGAGTGTGGGAGAATCCCAAACTCTCTGTCAAGACGAAGATGGCAGTGTACAACGCCTGCGTCATCAGCACACTGCTCTATGGGAGTGAGACGTGGACAACATACGCCCGGCAGGAAAAGAGACTGAACTCCTTCCACTTGCGCTGCATTCGCCACATCCTGGACATATCCTGGCAGGACAAAGTGCCCAACACAGAAGTTCTGTCCCGCGCCGGCCTTCCCTCCATGTTCACTCTACTCAGGCAGCGCAGGCTCCGCTGGCTAGGCCACGTTCACCGTATGGAAGATGGCAGAATCCCCAAAGACGTCCTCTACGGAGAACTGGCGACTGGCAGGAGAGACGTTGGCCGCCCACAGCTGCGCTTTAGAGACGTCTGCAAGAGAGACATGAAGGCCCTGGAGATCAACACAGAGCGCTGGGAGGACCTTGCAACGGACCGCTCCAAATGGAGAGGCACCCTGACCAGACAGCTCAAGGCGGGTGAAGAGAGACTGACTGCTGCAGCAGATGAAAAAAGGACCCGCAGGAAGAACCGCCACAGACCCAGCAGCACGGAGACCACCCACAAGTGCGACCTGTGTGACAGGGACTGCCATTCGCGCATCGGCCTGTTCAGCCACAGGCGGTGCTGTTCCAGCAGAGTAGACGTTTAGGATTCTCTTCCATAGTCATCATAGACCGACGGAGGCCGACGACGACCATCCAAAGTGGGATGGATGCTGTCTCGTCTCATAAGACCAGGTTTTCCCCAAAATGAGCTCCAGTTGTCAGTGTAGCCCACGTTGTTTGCAGGACACCACACAGACAGCCAGCGGTTCAAGGATGACGAGCGGCTAAACATGTCATCACTGGTCAGATTGGGAAGGGGCCCAGAGAATACTACAGAGTCCGACATTGTTTTGGCAAAGTCACACACCGATTCTACATTAAGTTTCATGACTTCCGACTGCCGGAGACGGATGTCATTAATGCCAGCGTGAATAACAATTGTGGAGTATTTACAGTTACTTTTCGCCAGCATTTTCAGCATTTCCAAACACAAAGAAGAGCACAGTGGCAGACGTTGTAAATGGTGGAAGCAATGGAGGTACGTGAATACAATGGCAATCATGACAAAAAGGAGCTTAAGCTGTTTAGTGGCAGAGAAAGAAAACAGACGGGCAAAAAGACGGACATTTGATACTGTTCCACTGACGATAAAGATGAGCTATTTTTGTGTTCATTTCAAAAACAAAGCGCTATTTCTAAATTCTGGCAAATTAAAAGTTGAGAAAATATGGTGATACAATTATACAAGCCTTTAGTTCCACTTAATTTTGACCAGGCGAGCTGAAATAGAGGTGGACAGACAGATACACACATACACAGAGCCACAAACAGACACACTCAGTGATTATTGTATGCCTCGGTGAAAACCGAGGCATAATGAAGTGCATTCACTGTACAGCTGTACAGTAACTAAAATGGTTTGCACCAACATAAATAGTGTAACATTTTTAAACTACTGAATAAAGGAAGGGCGGCGCGGTGGAGGAGTGGTTAGCACTGCGGCAGCACAGCAACTCACCCTTGGCCAGGGGATCCTGGATTCGATCCCAGTCCCCGACCAACAGTGATCTGTGTGGAGTTTGTATGTTCTCCCCGTGTCTGCATGGGTTTACTCCGGGATTTCTCCGGTTTCCTCCCACATGCCAAAAACATGCAAGTTAGGTTAATTGGCATCAAACTGGGGATTCTAAATTGTCCTTAGGTATGACTGTGAGAGTGAATGGTTGTCTGTCTCTCTGTGTTGGCCCTGCGATGGACTGGCGATCTGTCCAGGGTGTACCCTGCCTCTCGCCCAAAGACGCTGGGATAGGCTCCAGCCCCCCCGCGACCCGAAAAGGATTAAGCGGAAGAAGATGAATGAATGAATAAAGGAGCAGAAGTAAGGCTGCGTCTGATTTACAGAATTACTTAAGCTCAGCATCATATAACGATATAATCCCTTCATAATACGTGATGACATCATTCCCTTGCTTCACTGGAAAAGCATAACCGTCACAGTGGAGCGTCACTCTTGACTGTCCGCTATAATATTATTGTGCCGACTGTAAATGTTTTTTCCCCAATAATTACATCTGCCAAGAGGAGGAGGTAATGTTTTTGCTGGCGTTGGTTTGTTTGTCTCTTAGCAACAGTAATCCAAAAGTCATGAATGGATTTTAATGAAACTTTAAGGAAAGGTGTGTAATAGCATGAGGAACAGACAATTAGATTTTGGTGGTGATCCAGATCACAATCTGGATCCAGGAATTTTTTGATTATTTTATATATATTAATCAGGGTTTCCTCTGGTAACATTTCTTGGTGGCGGGCCACCTTGCCAGAAATTTTACCGCCGTGCCAAGGAGATATAAACTTATGAAGAAAAATATATGAAGCAATGATTTTCCGCAAGCACACACATGAACAACACGCATGGCCATCATCCGCACCGAGTTTAGAAGCACCCCACCCACGCGAGTTTTCCAGTCAGTCAGTAGGCAGTGTCTTACTAAGCGTGACTGTCCAACAGAAACATGAGTTTGTTAAAGTACTTTAAATGCAGAAAAAAATAAGAACAGGTATGGAAGCACTGGAGGCATTTATCATGGTTGAGTCGCTTAGCTTAGACGCTTAGAGATGTGGTTAAAATTATTATGCAGCCGGCTTCATATGAAGGGAAATGCAAGGGGTACTGATGAATTGCTGAGGATATATTTCACCAGCTACTACAGTATCAGGGATGGCAACAGGAAATTCTGATTTCAGCTGAAATCTAATTTGGTCGATTGACTTATGGGGGTGCCGGGGGGCGCAGCCCCCCTGAAGCTAGGAGGTTTTCAGTAAAACAGAAGTAATTTAGACTGAAAAAAATGATTAAAAAAAAATGAAATACTAGACTTAGATAAATCATTAAATTTAATGAAAAGTTAACTTACTTTTTCTTCAATGTTGTCTCACTGTCTTTAGTCCAACATATTTAACAGTTCTATAAGAGTTTATTACACTATTTACACTGGTCACCAAGTCACTTCTAATGTGAAACTTTCTTCCTTTTGGCAGCAAGCTGTGTCAGTCTCTGAACTTTGAAGTTTATCTCCTTTTCTGGTTTCTTCAGAAACTGTCCGAGTGTTTCTGTTACCTCGTCGAACTTTGAGCCAATTTTCACCTTTACCGTCACTTTTCTCTCAAGCCAATTCCATCAGAACTTATTTTTGACACTTTTGTCTATTTCTAGCACTGATGACTCCTGATCCTTTGATAAAAATCTCATAATTCTGCTGAAAACAATACCGAAAGCTCAGAATTCCAACACAAAGCAGGGATGTGATTTGGGTTTGTGGAAATTATCTTAAAATTTAGCAGGGGGTCTGGGGGACGCAGTCCCCCAGCGGGGTCCGGGGCAGAGCCCTGGTGGGGGAGCAAGGGGGGCAAAGCCCCCCGAAGCTCCTGGGTTTTTATGATTTTTAAGTACCAGAACTGTGGTACTTAAAAACTGGCACACCCAGACCCGGCGGCTCGGATAGCGCTCACTACCGATGCCTCGAACATGGGCGTAGCGGCCGTCGTGGAGCAATGCGTTGCCGTTTCATATAATAATCTCTCATCTGCAGATATCTGAAGAATTCCGATTTTTCTAGTTAAATTTTCTTCTGATGTTTACAAAACTCCCGAAATCTTTTTTTTCGATATTGCCCCATGCTGTGATTCCCTTGTTCACCAGATTTTTGTATCCCCTATCTTGCTTTGCCGGTTCAAACTGACTGTCAATTGCTACCCATTTCAATAGTTTTATGTCCTCCTTTATATTATATTTTTGTACTATTTTATACCACAGTTCCAAAGTAAATTTAGTGATTGGGTCTATTTGTTTGATTTGCTTATATGCATCCTTATCTCCTATTATGCTTTGTACTGGGAGTCCCTCAATTTCCTTTTCAATTTCTTTCCATTTTGCCTCATATCCTCCGTCGCACCAACATATGATATATCTTATTTGTGCTGAGTAGTAATATTCCTTTAGACTTGGTAGGCCCATGCCTCCTTTCTCTTTTGGTAACTGGAGAGTTTTATATTTCACTCTTGGCTTTTTACCTCCCCAAACAAATCTCGATATCATCCTGTCCCACTTTGAGAACTGGGCACCAGGAATCTCTGTTGGTAGAGCCTGGAAGAGGTAAAGCAGTCTAGGTTGTATGCTGATTTTGACTGTCTTAATTTTTGAATTCAGATCCATATTTAAGATTGACCATCTATCAATATCCTTTTTTATTTCTTGATCCAACCTATCATAGTTTGCTTTATAGATTTTGCTTAGATCTTTAGGTATGCTCACTCCAAGGTATTTTATTTCTTTTTGTTTCCAGTTTAGTTTGATCTTATCAGTTATCTGGTTTAAAGGGTTATAGTGGAATGTCAGTATTTGTGTTTTTGTTATGTTTATCTTGTATCCTGATAATTTTCCAAAATTTTCTATCAAGTTCATCATTTCCATTATTGATTCATCTGGTTGTTCAAGGTAAACTATAATATCGTCTGCAAATAGCCCAATCTTGTGTTCCGCTCCCTTTATTGTTACACCTTTTAATGTCTTATTTTGTCGCATCGCTTGAGCCAGTGGCTCTATGAACAGAGCAAACAAGGTGGGCGATAGGCAGCATCCCTGCCTAGTTGATCTTTGTATATTTACTTTGTCTGTTAAGCTACCGTTTATCTTGATTCTTGCCACAGGTTTTTGATAGTGTCTTTATGCATTGTACTGATTTTTCGTTAAATCCAAAGCGTTCCAGCACATTATATAGGAACTTCCAATTAACCCTATCAAATGCTTTTTCTGCGTCTAAACTCATTATTACTGCGCTTTTCTTTTCTTTATGTATTTGATTAATTATGTGTAATGTTCTCCTGATATTGTCATGTGTTTGGCGTCCCTCTATGAAACCAGTTCGATCATCCTCTATCAATTCCGTCAAGAATGTCTTTATTCGTTTACATATAATTGTTGTATATATTTTATAATCCACATTTAATAAAGAGATTGGCCTATAGTTTCCGCATTGTTCCCTATCTTTCCCTGGCTTTAAAATAACTGATATAATGGCTTCGTTCCATGATGGAGGTATTTTGTTGTTGTTTAATGTCCAATTAAATGACTTTAGGAGCTGTGGCGTGAGTTCTTCTATAAACAGTTTATAAAACTCAGAAGGGTATCCATCACTACCTGGTGATTTACCGATTTTAAGTGACTTAATCACATCTTTAATCTCTTGTGTTGTTATTTCTGCTGTTAGCTTTTCATTTTGTTGATTTCCTGTTGATGGCAAGTCCAATGTGCATAGAAATTTTTTAATGTCCTTAACATTTGTCTCTTCAGGTTGCGAGTATAGTTCTTGATAGAAATTATGGAATATTTCTTCGATGTTTTCTGGGTTAACTGTGGTTTTATTTGTGATGGGGTCCTTAATCTTATATATATTATTCACTGTTTGTTGTTTTCTTAACTGTTTTGCCAGCAGTTTTGTGGCCTTTGGCCCCGTTTCATAATATTTTTGTTTTAAATATCTATTTTTCCTTTCAATTTCATCTATTTGTATTTCTTTTATTTTTATTTTTTCTTCCTTAATTTCTTGATATATTTTGGGGTCATTTGTGCTTTGATGTTTACGTTCTAATTCCCTCAGTCTCTCACATCTTTGTTCATATGTTTCCAGTTTAGACTTATTTGCTTTTCCTGATTCAGCAATTAATTTACCTCTTAACACGGCTTTTAGTGCATCCCATAGTATTGTTGGGTCCACTTCTTCATTATCATTCTCCTCGATATACACGTTTATGCTTACTTTTATTCTTTCTTTCATTTTCTCATCATTTAACAGTCCTACATTAAGTTTCCATGTTGTTTGTTGTTTTCTATTGTTTAAATACAGTATATTTCCATGTATATAGGATTATGATCTGATATTTCTGCCCCTCCAATCCGACAATTTCTCACCCTGTGTCTGTCACCTTCATTCATAAGGAAGTAATCTATTCTAGAGTGTACTTTATGGACTGCTGAATAATGTGTATAGTCTTTTTCGAGTGGGTGCAGGTCCCTCCATATGTCTACCGTACCCATTTCTGCCAGTGAGGTTCTTATGAACTTTGTTACATGTTTTTTTGTCTTCTTAACACTTGTTGTGTCAACTTCATGATCCATGACAGCATTTAAGTCTCCTTCACAAATTAGGACTCCTTCACTGTGTGTTGCTATGAGATCAAACAGTTGTTGAAAAATACCCTTGTCACTTTCTGGTGGGGCATAGATGTTCACTAATGTGATCTGCATACCATCTATTCTTCCCTTTATTATTACATATCTGCCTTCTTTATCCTGGATTTCTTGTTCACATTCAAATTGTATTTTATTTGAAATTAGTATCATAACCCCCCTTTTATTTCCTCTCTTAAATGAACTGTAGTAGGAGTTCTTATAGCCAAATCTCTTTAGTTTCTCATGTTCTGTCTTGTTCAAATGTGTCTCTTGCATAAATATAATTTCGGCTTTTTCCTTCCTGAATTTTCTTATTATTCTTTCCCTTTTAACAGGTGAGTTCAGACCATTCACGTTTAATGTCATTATCTTAAGATTTTTACCCATATTCATGTTTTTCCATTTTTTTAACTTGTGCTCCTAACCCCTTTAACAACAAAACTAACACATATTTGTACAAAAACACATTACCAAATCTTGACCTCCGTACTTTGGGCCTTTCTTCTGCCCACTGGTCCCTGCTGGTGGGTGGAGGGATTGTCCTCACCGAGTGAGGGGCCCTCCCTAGACCTGTATTTACTATCCAAGTAATAGTCATTAGTCTAGAAATGTCCAACAAAAATCACTTAAACCTCTCCTAGCCGTTTGTTTCTCTTTTACCTTGTCTTCTTGGCCTTCATTTCTTCTGTGTCCTTCTTAATCTTTGTTATAATCTAGGTTTTCCGTTGAAAGCCTTGCAGATTTTCCTGGGCCCGGTGTGCCACGTCCGTCTCCCGTCTTCTGCCGCTCACTCGCCTCCACTCCGGCTGTCGTGATGCGTTCAGTGCCGCCGCTGCCCCAGCTGCTTCCTCCGGTACGCTCACCACAAAGCCTCGCTCTGTCATGTCCCGCGCTGCCTCTCTGGCCGTGTTGTAGGTTTTTACGCCGTCTTCCCAATGAATTCTCATCTTCGTTAGCGGCGTTTGGAATCTAATTTTTTTCTCTTTCAGCATTTTTTTAATGTTGGCATATTTCTTTCGCTGCTGCACAATTTCTGTCGGGTAGTCATGGTCAAAGAATATCTGTTTGTCGCCGACTCGTATCTTTTTTTTTCCACGCTTGTGTCAGGATTCTTTCCTTTATGTCGTATTTCAGAAAGTTTACCACAACTGACCTGGGTGTAGAGTTTGGATTCGGGTTCTGTGCCGAGGCTCTGTGCACTCGTTGGATCTGCAGGTCTGCTTCATTGGGCAGCTCAAGCTCTTTTTTTAAGAAATGATCCATGAATTTCGTCATCGAGTTGCCTTCAATGCCCTCCGGAATCCCGAAGATGCGTATATTGCTCCGCCTGGACCTGCTCTCCAGATCGTTTTTTTTTCCCTGCATCCTCTGTGTTTGTGCCGTCAGGGTCTGCAGCCGTTCGCTTGCCTCGGTCTTCCAGTCTTCCAACTCCGATATTCGAGCCTGTGCTTCTGTCATACACGCCCGTTGAGTGCGCAGCTCCTCCATGTTTTCAGCTAGCTTGCGCTCCATTTCTCTTCGGAGACCCATAATTTCCTCCTTAATCTCTTTTTTCAGCTCTTCCTTAAGAGCTGTTAAATCCTGTTGGAGTTGTCGCTTGAAGTCGTTTAAGTCTTTACCTATATTGGCGATGCCAGTGTTCATAGTATCGAGTTTGGCGTCCTCCATTTTCTCTGCTGTAGTCACCTCGTTTTTTTGGGCCTCATGTACAGCGATTTCTCCTGCGTTGTTGAAGAGGGATTCTTTAGTTTTACCCTGCTTTTGTCCGTGTGCCCGGCTTCTTTGTGTTTTCATCCCTTGGTTTATTGGTCCATTTATGTCGAGTTGGCCATTTACCAATGATTTTTAATCCGGCTAGGGAGAGCTCTCTGTTTAAGCGTTATGTCTCTCTGCCATCTTCCCGGAAGTCCACATTGAAGGAATTTTAATGAATTAATTGGTAAATTCCTCAGTAAAGTAAGTATTTGGTCACCTACAAACAAGCAAGATTTCTGGCTCTCACAGACCTGTAACTTCTTCTTTAAGAGGCTCCTCTGTCCTCCACTCGTTACCTGTATTAGTGGCACCTATTTGAACTCGTTATCAGTATAAAAGACACCTGTCCACAACCTCAAACAGACTCCAAACTCCACTATGGCCAAGACCAAAGAGCTGTCAAAGGACACCAGAAACAAAATTGTAGACCTGCACCAGGCTGGGAAGACTGAATCTGCAATAGGTAAGCAGCTTGGTGTGAAGAAATCAACTGTAGGAGCAATTACTAGAAAATGGAAGACATACAAGACCACTGATAATCTCCCTCGATCTGGGGCTCCACGCAAGATCTCACCCCGTGAGGTCAAAATGATCACGAGAACGATGAGCAAAAATCCCAGAACCACACGGGGGGACCTAGTGAATGACCTGCAGAGAGCTGGGACCAAAGTAACAAAGGCTACATCAGTAACACACTACGCCGCCAGGGACTCAAATCCTGCAGTGCCAGACGTGTCCCCCTGCTTAAGCCAGTACATGTCCAGGCCCGTCTGAAGTTTGCTAGAGAGCATGTGGATGATCCAGAAAAGGATTGGGAGAATGTCATTTGGTCAGATGAAACCAAAGTAGAACTTTGTGGTAAAAACTCAACTCGTGTTTGGAGGAGAAAGAACACCATACCTACTGTGAAGCATGGGAGTGGAAACATCATGCTTTGGGGCTGTTTTTGTGCAAAGGGACCAGGACGACTGATCCGTGTAAAGGAAAGAATGAATGGGGCCATGTGTCGTGAGATTTTGAATGAAAACCTCCTTCCATCAGCAAGGGCATTGAAGATGAAACGTGGCTGGATCTTTCAGCATGACAATGATCCCAAACACACCACCTGGGCAACAAAGGAGTGGCTTCGTAAGAAGCATTTCAAGGTCCTGGAGTGGCCTAGCCAGTCTCCAGATCTCAACTCCATAGAAAATCTTTGGAGGGAGTTGAAAGTCCGTGTTGCCCAGCGACAGCCCCAAAACATCACTGCTCTAGAGGAGATCTGCATGGAGGAATGGGCCAAAATACCAACAACAGTGTGTGAAAACCTTGTGAAGACTTACAGAAAACGTTTGACCTCTGTCATTGCCAACGAAGGGTACATAACAAAGTATTGAGATGAACTTTTGTTATTGACCAAATACTTATTTTACCGAGGAATTTACCAATTAATTCATTAAAAATCCTTCAGTGTGATTTTCTGTTTTTTTTTTTTTCTTATTTTGTCTGTCATAGTTGAGGTATACCTATGATTAAAATTGGAGACCTTTCTCATCTTTTAAGTGGGAGAACTTGCACAATTGGTGGCTGACTAAATACTTTTTTGCCCCACTGTATAAATTAAAGTGCAGTACAGAGAATGCTTTTAGCAAAACAAACATGGCATGGAAACTCCATGTTTGGAGCTTTTGCGTCTAGTTGTGAGGAAGTAATTTAGTTTTAAGGCTGTTTTGGGCTGCTGCCTTGTTTTAAAAAATGGTGCAGCAATGCGGATAATCTGCTCGCATTTTTTCTGCGTATCAACAACACCACTCCTGGGCAAAGGTTTACTTCGCCCTGGAGCAGTGTTGTTAACACCCAAAGTGTCTAGAGTTTTATTTTCATTCCATTGTCATTTGTATGGCGCTGTGCCAGCAGCGACATACAGTAGTGTCTATCTTGTTCTCTTGGCTGTATGTTTGAATGTCGTTTGTAATCCACTACTAATTGAAATAATATCTACATTTAATGGAGCTGTTGTTTTTGATCACTACCTGGACTTTGTTTGTCGTGGCTCAGACTTTGTTTGATCCATGTCACTCGCACACAGGCAGGATTCAGTATTCTCAGGTATTTTTACTGAATCTAAGAGATCAACAGCAGCCGTATTCCTGCTCTGATATACTCGTGGGAGATCACTCAAGTGTGGTGATCTTCCGTCATTATGAGAACTTTGATATACGGCAGAATAAAAAAATGTAAGGTGTGGAAACGCGGAAGATGGGGAGGGGTCAAACAGAGGCTGAAGCAACTGAAGCTCTGTAGCATCCTTCTCTCCTTGATAATACTCTGCAGTGCCCAGTCCATAAGGAACAAGGTCAACGAGATTCAAGCCAATGTCACTCATCACTCTATTAAAGCAAGAAATCTGTGTGTGTGTGTGTTTCTGTCTGTCTGTCAGTCACGTTTATAGGACATCGTACGACGTCCTATGAACTCAGGCATCATAGGACTCGTGATGCCGTCATAAAGATATGATGTCTATATGAAGGCACATAGACAAATGTGTCTTTATGATGTCATATAGACCATCACTCACGATGCCTAGACTAATGTGTCTTTATGATGTCATATGGCTCAAAATTGGCAAGGTGAATAAGTGACAGGGCCAGTCTTTACAGTGCGTTCGTGTTTTCTGCACAACAGATTTCTACAGCTGTGGCCAATTCTACGTTGCCGCGAGCAGAATTGCCAGATCAAGCAGTCTTTGTATTGTTGGTCAAGATGAAGAAACTAAGCCAAAGCATTGCTTTCTCAGCAATGTCATTATTAAAGAGGTGCGCTGACACAGTAAAAATGTGTAACCTTGAAGAATGCCAGTCTACACTACAAATGTGTAAAATGCCAAGCAAAGTGCTGATTTTCTCCGGGTGCTCCAGTTTCTTGGTTTCTATAGGCATGCACGGGCCTTCCTGATCAGGGTCGAAAGCCACTTTTTGCTCAGATCTATTTTCATGATCCTGCCCATGAACTGGAATTACGACACACCTATCCTTCAACCAGTGGTCTGAACGAAGAAGAAGAAGACCCATCAGCTGGAGAGTAATAGAATGAGGAGAACTGCTGCACGTCAGAAAAGATGTTGTGAACATGAAACGCCTCAGGTTCCAGCAGTACGCCGTGAGCATGACTGTGAACAACACAGCCATCTGAGACAGGAGGAGACTCTTCAGCAATGGGCATGCAGAAATACTTGCTTATACTTGGTTTTTGTGGGCATGGACGGGTATGTACTAGTGTGGAGAAATTTAGAGAAGCATGTATCATGGCCTTCACCAAGATGTGACTGAATCCTAAGCACAGGAACGCCAACTTAAAGGGGTCATTGACAGCACTTTTTCCACATTTTAATAGCTCACACATACGTATATTAGTGAAATGTCTGTGACATATTTTCTTTAATTTTTTAATTATTGAAGCAAATTTGTTTTGTATTTTTCCTGGCTTTCTTGAAATGCTCTGATTTAAAGCCTGTCACTTTAAGAACCATTCTTCTTCTTTTCAATTTCGCCCTTCCTTTTGTGTCATCAGTTAGACATTATAGCTGACTAGCTTCTAGCCTTCTAGCTCGGATGAACAGTGCTCTGGTTCACTGATCCACAGTTGATGGTGTATCTCGCATCAGTCCAGCCTATTTCCCAATAATTTTACCATGATTCCACAACAAATCGCTAGCACTGTACGCTGGACGGCTCCCCTGATCGCCGCAACCGAGACCTGGCCCATGACCCGAGGCTGCTGGCCAAGCTACTGAGCCAAGGGATCTCAATGGGCAGTGTCTCGCTCTGGGGGACTCCACTCTGCTCCCACGGCCAGCTGGGAGCTGGAGTGACTATGCTGCCTGTGAGTCCTGCTGAGCCCCAGAGGATGGTGGGAGAGCTGGCCGTGAGAGCCAACAGCAGCTCGTCCTGTGACATTTTGATTGCAACTAGCCGGAGGCTTTGTCGTGATTCCGCGGTGGATTGCCTTTACTGGAGATTGGTGGCTATTAGCCCATGAGCTACTGTTACCAGGACAGTCGCTATAAGCGTGGCTTTTATTGTTGTTTTGTTCAGATCTTGGTCACCCTAATAGCCATCCCTGTTACCACCTGGTTTGGCGGTGTGCCTCACATCACTCCGGCCCATCTCTCAGTGGTTTCGTCATGATTCCGCAGCAGATCACTCATATTGGTGTTATGCCGAGAACTCCTCCTTCTGCCAAGACTTGTATCCGGGGGAGTTCTCGGCATAACACCGGCGAGTAGCCTCTGGTCCCGGGCCATTGCAGCGACTGGTGTGCTGGTACAGGCGATCCACTGTGGAATTATGATGAAACCACTGGGAGATGGGCTAGAGTGATGTGAGGCACACCAGCAAACTATGCGGTGACAGCGATGGCTATTAGGGTGACCAAGATCTGAAGAAAATAACAATAAAAGCTGCACTTGGTTTGAGCGTCCTGGTACCACTGTTAGCTCAGGGGCTAATAACTCAGAGGCTAATAGGCTACCTTTAGCCCCCCCTTCCATCTATGTGACGGACAGCTAGGCGGGCTAGTAATAGAGCAGTGGGTGAGTCTTAAGGACGGCAGTGGGTTGGCTTCTTCTAAACATGACCTATACAATTTAGACAGAAAAGTCAAAAACGTTTCTGGGAAAGAAAAATGAGATAAAGGCTGTGTGTGTTTTTTAAGAGAATTGACTGTTTTGAAAATTTTTTCGATTATTAGCAGACCAGTAGACTAATTTCAGACAGTTAAAACCTACAAACACACCATTTATTAGTCAATGACCCCTGTAAATCTAAGTTGTTTTGAGGCGCCAGTGAGGCTTGACAGGGATGTTGACGTCACAGGGAAATCTCAAGGGGGTGGAGTCTGCCTCTATCCTTTGTGGTGATGGGATCTTTGTTTCATCTGAAAATGCTAAGAAGAAGGAGTGAAGTGTGCTAAATTGCTAGCATACTAATTACTTGCCACCGGCTAGCCACACCGGCATTAGCTACATTTTGATCTCGGGTCTTCTGCAGTACCAGCTCAACAGGTGTATGTTTTATAAACACATTACTTTTGCACTTGACAATATTTAATTTGTTTACATGTGTGTGAAATGACAGTAGACGTCTTCATGCTGACTGAGATGTTTAGCAACAGTTACTGGCTACATTTAGAAGGGACTATTTTTTTTTCTCAGCTGTGCAAAATAAGTAGTTAAACAAACAAATCATAATATTTTGTCCAGTATTGCTGTCATTTAATAAATTGTGCTTGCAGAACTGTTGTATAAAAGCAATATTACACTTGAGGTCATTATGGTATCATGAATATAGCATAGCACTCAGAATCTTCAGCAGATACAGGTGTCCATCTGCACATCAGAATATCCCCATCAAGAAATGACACTACTGCCTCACTTAATTTTATCAACACTTAAGATCGATGAGAAGCACTTGTGTCCTCAAGTCTTGCATTTGTTTTATATTTCTTTGGCACATATTCAAAATATCCACATTTCTCACTCCCCTGCTCTGATTTTATCAGTAGTTTAAATAAATTGATACATTCATTAAGTAATAATAATAATAATGTGACAGTTTTAAAACCAAGACAAATGCTGAAATATATTTTTCTTTTTGTAATCTAATCACAATCAAGTAATTACAGTGCTGTGAAACAGTATTTGCCCCCTTGCTGATTTCTTATATTTTTTATTTATTTTCTTATATTTTTGCATAATTGTCACACTTCAGTGTTTCAGATCATCAAACAGATTTTAATATCAGACAGAGATAATCTGAATAAACACAAAATGCAGTTTTCAAATGATGATTTCATTTATTAAAGGAAAAAACGATCCAAACCTACCTGGTCCTATGTGAAAAAGTAATTGCCCCCCATGTTACATCTTGAATTAACTGTGATTAGCAACATTTTTTGGAAAGCTGAGTTAGTTTCAGTAGCTACATCCAAGCCCAATTACTGCCAGACTTGTTGAATCAAGAAATCACTTAAAGAGAACCTGTCTGACAACCTGAAGTAGGCTAAAAGATCTCAAAAACCAACACATCCCACTGTGATCTAAAGAAATTCAAGAACAGATGAGAAACAAAAACTCAGAACAATGTCTAAAGAACTGCAGGCCTCACTTGCCTCAGTTTGGACACTGGTCCACAATGGAACAATAAGAAAGAGACTGGGAAAAAATGGCATCCATGGGAGAGTTCCAAGACAAAAATGCTGCTGGACTAAAAGAACACAAAGACTCATCTCACATTTGCCAGAAAACATCTAGATGATCCTCAAGACTTTTGGGAAAATACTCTGGAGACTGACGAGACAAAAGTTGAACTTTTTGGAAGACATGTATCCTGTTTTATCTGGCATAAAACTAACACAGAATTTCATAAAAAGAACATTGTATCAACAGTCAAACATGGTGGTGTTAGTGTCATGGTCTGGGGCTGCTTTGCTGCTTCAGGACCTGTACAACTTGTCATAATTGACAGAACCATGAATTCTGCTTTCTACCAAAAAATCCTGAAGGAGAATGTCCGGCCATCAGTTCATGAAGCCTTCCAATATGACTGAATTTAAACAATTCTGCAAAGAAGAGTGGGTCAAAGTTCCTCAACAGCGATGTAAAAGACTCATTGCCATTTCTTGGCACCAATGGTGGCACAACCAGTTACTAGGTTTAGGGGCAGTTAGGGGGCAGTTACTTTTTCACATAGGGCCAGGTAGGTTTGGATAGCTTTTTTCCCCTAAATAAATGAAATCATCATCTAAAAACTGCATTTTGTATTTCCTCAGGTTGTCTTGGTCTAATATTAAAAATTTTTAATGATCTGAAACATTTAAGTGTAACAAATATGCCAAAATATAAGAAATCAGGAAGGGGCAAATATTTTTTCACAGCACTGTATGTCTGTAGTAAAAAGATTTTTTTCTGTTCTTTTTGTTATACATCATCAGAACAAATATGAACTGCAGCCAAAGGCTTGGAGAACTGCTACACTTTTGCTGTGTATTACCCTTGCTGGTCTTTATCTTTTATCCTGGAGGATCTGGTCCAGGCCATCTGTCACATAGTAATTCCATCAGCGGAAAGGCATGCCTCCACAGTCTGTAATGAAAGCATCAGGAAGTATGTCTGGGACAAAGTGTCCAAAAAACTTTGGCATAATCTAAATTTCTCTTTCACATTTATGTGTTCATTGTGCTTAAAATGTTCATAATTTCATAAAAATTAAAATATTAGCTAGTCATCAAACTATATTGGTGTAAATTCTTTCTGCAGTGTAAAAGAAGAGCACTAATAAAATGATTTAAAAATCGGCACATTGTAAGGGAGGGAATCACCAAAGACCTCACAATATGATACTACTGCAATGCTGGAGTCATGTTGCAATACTATCACTGTACTACAATTCCTTGTCACTTATACTACAATTCTTTATCCTTATACTACAATTCCTTACCACTCTCTCTTGATATCTCGGTAGCATGAGAGAGTGTGAATTGCAATACCATAAATTTTATTTTTTTCCCCTTATTCAGCATCAATTTTTGCCCACAAAGTAAAACTCTCAACATCTGTTTCATGTAATTAAGTATTCGGTCTATTCAACTCACTGCTACCGCTTTTGTTTTGGTGACTGGATGATCTCAGTCCTTCGTAGGATGGCGTGCCATTGAAGTTGCATGTGGGTTCACTGCTCTACAGGTCCATTCACTGCAGCTTGGTGTAGTCATTTCTGCTACGCTTGTGGACTTCTCACCTTTGGGTCACATGACTGGGTTCCAGCATCTTAGTCAAAGGTGCCTACTAAAACACGGACCAAACAGTATGAAACATGTTCAGTATCAAACATGTTCCTTACATGTTCCAAACGGGACGTCTGTCAGTTCTGCCTGCTGTCTCTTCTGTGTCAATGTGCCTTTGTCATTAGCTGCAGTCCGTACTTAGCATGTTCCGTACATATACTGCTCATATCCCATACATGCCAATTGTAAATAAGCGCAGTTGCAATTATTAATAAATAAAGGATAAAGAACTGTACTTGTATAGTGCTTTTTCTAGTCTCAAAGACCACTCAAAGCACTTCACTAGTACTAAACCTCTATTCTAAGGACCTGGAGGAGACCGATACATAGGGACAATTTAGAATGACCAATTAACTTAACATGCATGTCTTTGGATTGTGGGAGGAAACCGGTGCTCCCGAAGTAAACCCACGCAGTGCAGGGAGAACAGGCAAACTCCACACAGAAAGGTTCCTACCCCTGCCAGCCTGGGAATTTAAACCTGGAACCTTCTAGCTGTTAGGCAGTAGTGCTAACCATTGTACCACTGTTCAATGAATAAAGGCAATAAGAAATTAAGGAATATGCCGCAAGTAGTGATGGGCAAGTGAGACCGAAGCTTCGGCGTTTGTCTCACTCTTCAGTTTGTCGGTGCTATCAAAACACTGTCACATGAGTGTTGACGTCTGAATCTTCAAACATCATCACTGCTTCATTTCATGCTTTATTGGTTCAATATATTTTGAAACTTTCATCAATCAGTCAGTCTGAGGAATCAATCCATCTCATCCCTTGGGACTCACCGCGGGCTGCTCCTTCACAGAACCGGGGAACAGCTATCACACCACAGTGCTCAGGCTACAGTGAAACTGTGCTGCCTGCTGCGCTCTACATATCTACAGAACATGTACGTAAGGCACTTGAGAATATTAGTGGGCTGGAGCACAAAGATAGCAGGACTACTAGCGTCCCATTCGGAACATTATGTATCAACGGAATGTTTAAGTACAACACTTGAGATTGCAAGCTAGCAGGACTGCTAGCATTTCATAAGTAATGTTCCATAGCTAATGTTCCGTACATAATGCACGTGGGAATATCTGGAGGCTGGACCGCGAGCTAGCAGTACCTAAGAACATGTACGGAACACGGACGGAATGTTGGATGCTGTTGTGAATTTCCATCCATCCATCCATCTTCTTCCACTTCATCCTTTTCGGGTCGCGGGGGGGCTGGAGCCTATCCCAGCATCTTTGGGCGAGAGGCAGGGTACACCCTGGACAGATCGCCAGTCCATCGCAGGGCCAACACAGAGAGACAGACGACCATTCACTCTCACAGTCATACCTAAGGACAATTTAGAATCCCCAGTTTTGATACCAATTAACATAACTTGCAAGTTTTTGGCATGTGGGAGGAAACCGGAGAAATCCCGGAGTAAACCCACGCAGACACGGGGAGAATCTTTACTTTTTAGTAAGAAATCTCTTATAAACCTGGTGAAGGAATAATGAAAGATGAAAAAAAAAACATCTGAATGCCTTTTTTCTATATTTATTATCTTTTGCAAAAGGGATGATTTCAACAGAAGTTACAGTCAGTATAGTTCCACAGAAATGTTCAAAACAGAAATAATGTGTGCAGACTTTATAGGCTGGTGCAGCTGCTGCGATAACAAAGTTGTGGGAGCTCTGAGCCTTTCTGTGGCTCTAAACTTGAAGCTAAGCTCTGTGTCTGGAACAGGAAGAAACTTGATTAAATTAATTAAATCACCCTTTATTGTCATTCAACTGTACAACCAATCATGTACAGTAGAACGAGATTGTGCTTTACCTAGCTACTGTGTTAATCACACACACCCCAAGTGTAGAATCAGAGGGCCACTGCCATGCAAGGCGCCGCCACAAATTTCCCTCTTCCATTCCATTATTGCTGAGCACCAAGCTGGACGGCAGGAAGTTCCACTTTTATATGGTCTTTGGCATGACCCGGCCGGGATTTGAACCCCTGCCTCCTGGGTGTGGGGCGGATGCTCTACCAACTCTACCAGCTCTACCAAAAAGTAGAACCCAGCGCTACAAAAACAGCTTTGTCCCTGCTGCTGTCAAAGAGTTGAACAAGCTATAAAAATTATATTGTACATATTTTATATTTACCTATTTTGTAAGATGTGTGCCTGTGTTTGTGTCTATGTTGAATGTAATTAGTGGCTTGTAAATATGGATGTCACCAACTGCAAAACAAATCTACCTACGGGTACAAATAAAGTAACCTGAACCTGAACTGAGCCACCACTCCGGTCATTGATAAACGTTGTTTTGAGAACAAAGTATCACAGAATAAAAACATGTTGTAAAGAATTAAATATGAGAAAGAAATCTTTCACAGTATGGAGCATTCAGTATCTAATGTTGCATGTACAGGTTCGTAAAACACTTGAGACCACCAACTAGTAGGACCGCTCCGTATGGAATGTGTACCATATGTAGCACTTGAGATAGTGTTGTGCTAAATAAGTGAAAAGCATTGCCTGAATTTATTAATAATTCTGTTTTCCTAGTGTCTATTTTGTAATGTAGTTATACATCTGCACCAATAGGTGGCGGTAGTACTGCAGATTGTTCCTTTGCCTTGAACTGAGGTCATGGGTCAAGTGTTTTTTTTGTTGGGGTTCTCTGTGTTCGAGCTACTGAAGAAGACACAAACGCATGCTCTGTATGTGTGCTGCATTAACCTTTTTGAGGTAAATAAAGAACTCGTTTTTCTACACCAAGTTGTCCTGGAGTGGTGTAACATTTTGGAGGTTCCATTGAGATCGATATTTCTGGATTACCTCACGGAGAGAGACTGGAAAAAAAAGACAACGGAGACAGAAAAGAAGTGTGCCAGAGCGAGAGGCTAATGCTAAGGTACAGCGTGAGTCTAGCTGGTGCAACACAAACCGCATTGTTTTTTTCAGACAAATCCAGTGAAAAGGCTAATTTGCAAGCATGTCTGAGCATCGCAAAGATTTTTTGTTGAAGCTGGAAAAGAAATTATGTGGCCTTTTTGTCCAAGAACTAAGAGTATGTGAACAGTGTAATATTACCGGAAAAAAACGATGATATTTCAAGCAAAGCTCGCAGAGCTCTAGACGATGATATTTCAAACAAAACTCGCAGAGCTCTTGTTAAGCTTATTAGTCAGTTTTGTGATCGAGATGAGCTTGTGCAAAGTGAAGATGAAGGCATGTCTGTGCTTTTGGAGTTAAATGATGTGCTAGACTCACTCATAGAGACACGGTCTTTGGCTGTCGGCGCGGGAGCGGCGGCCCTGTCTTCATTTATGGACACGGCGGCGACGGCGGTGACTATGCGCCCGGAGCAGCCTGCGGCAGTGGGACAGGACCAGGCGCCAGGAGAGGACCTTGTACCATCAGCGTCGGAGGCGTCGCTGGAGCATCAAGTGGCCCTGAGGACAACGCTGGTCAGCTGGACTCAGCGCAGAGGGAGAGGCTCCATCAGCAACAGCTGCTGCAATGCTTCTTCAGTTAGATTGAGGAAAGATTTCAGGATAAATGGTCACGTGGGTGAGTCATCGTCAAAAGACACCTTGAGTTTCAGTAGCTTGGAGCATCAGATTGAAAGTGGCTTAAAAGAAGGCTGCTCTGAAATTGAAATAGTGGATGCTGTAGTCCGTGCCATAAGCCCTGGACTGAAGTTAAGGAGCTATTTAGAAGGAAAAGTAGATCTCACATTGACCAACCTGAGACAAACACTAAGAGCCCATTATGAGGAAACAGATGCAACTGTGTTGTATCAACAACTGACCAAAGCCACACAGGGGACAAATGAAACACCCCTTGAGTTTCTGATTAGAGTACTGGATTTGCGTCAGAAAACCCTCTTTGCATCAGCGCGTACTCAGTCTAGCCTGAAGTACAACAAAGAGCTAGTTCAAAGTCAGTGCTTTCAGTCAATTATGACCAGACTGTTAAATGGCAATGTCAGAGCAGAAATGAGGATGTACCTACAGGATGAAAACAGCAGTGATGAGCTCCTGTTACAGAAAATGCAAACCGCACAGTACAATGAAAGTGAAAGAGCTCTAAAGACAAAGGCAAATAAGTCAGCTCTCAGAGCAGGTCTAAATGTAGTTGAACAGACTGAAACACTGAATGACCCCTGCATAGGCCAACCTGTAGCTAAGCCAAACAAACCAGCCAAAGACAACTCGCTATTCTCTAAAATAGAGGAAAGTAATACTGCAATCAGAGAGCTTACAGGTCAGGTAGCCTCACTTGTGCAGACTGTTCAACGTGACATAAAACATGAGAGTGGCAAGCAAACCAAATCCTACAAAAGGTCAACTCAGAGACAGAAAAGACAATGTGCTGCGTGTCAACAAGAGAACAAGGACTGTAGCCATTGCTTCAAATGTGGCAGTGACTCTCACTGGGCAAAGGGATGTAGAGTAGGGGGGAGTCAGAAGCAGGGAAACTGGTGGGGGCTGTGACTGAGGGACAAGCCACAACTCCAAAAACCAAAGTCCCAAAGTGGGAAAATCCCCAAAGCTCAAAACTCACCCCATATTCAGCCAACAGAGTTAAGCCCGAACAAGCAAAATGTGTTACAAAGTATGGCGACAATAAATACCAAAGCTAGAGACCAAACCAGTCAGTCAGAGCATCCTGGGGATACTCAGGAGCAGATAATGGACACTCACAAGCCCAGGGTGGATGCTGAGGAGTTTCAGATGGACATGCCGGAACCAACAGAGACTGTTTCCTTTCCAGCCCAGCCCAGTGGTGTGGACACAGAGCTGTCAGACACTGTGCTGAGGAGGTCTCAGAGAGGGAGACGCCCAAGAGAAACATTAACTTATGATACACTTGGTCAGCCAGTTCGGAGAGTAATTGGTCTTAATTCCAATCCACTGTATGCCAGTGCAGTAATCCCATTCTATGGACAATATGGAGTACCTTGGATAGCTCCACAAATGCCTTACTACCCAGCTTATGTGCCTGTGGGTTATTATTGAACTGTGACACAGATCACCGGTTTAATATTGTTGGAGATGTGAAATGTATTGGTACTTACAAGGTTAAAACTATTATTGTGACTTAATAATACATCGATTTTATATAGCACTTTATCATATATACTCAAAGACGCTTTACAAATAGGTACATTATTCATTCACTCCAGACAGACAATGGTAGTGGCAAGCTACTTCTGCAGCCACAGCTGCCCTGGGGCAGGCTGACGGAAACGTGGCAGCCAATCTGCGCCAACGGCCTTTCCGGCCACCACCGAACATTTTATACATTTATACACATTCATACCCAGTGTTATGGGCACTGGAGGCAATGCAGGTGAAGTGTCTTGCCCAGGGACACAACAGCAGGATATCTGGGGAGAGCGGGATTCGAACCGCCAACCATCGGGTTATTAGACGACCTGCTCTACCTCCTGAGCCACTGCCGCCCACAGAGACTTAAGTATTTGATACTGCAAACTATTGAGATGGTATATAACAAAATTGGTTTGAGTGACATTTGGTCAATTTGATATGTCCAAGTAAGGTTATTATCTAAGTGTACAGACTCCGGAGTACATGAAGTGATAGTAACATGTGTTAGAGTAAATTGTTAATACCTGTACTATTGGGAAAACTACTCCACGTGGTTATGAGCTTCATGCTTATTTGAGTAATGAGTTACACTTGATTGTATCACCTGAGGTTCAATAGTATGGTATGCCAAAGCAATCTTAATGCACTGTGAAACATTTACTCTATTCCAATTGTATTCCATCTTGATAACGTCACATGTAACATTCATTTCTGGTTCATATTTGGCCAATGTTGAAGACAACATTTATTTAGCAGGGGAGGATTGTAGCACTTGAGTTAGTGTTGTGCTAAATAAGGGAAAAACATTGCCTGAATTTATTATTGATTCTGTTTTCCTAGTGTCTATTTTGTAATGTAGTTATACATCTGCACCAATAGGTGGCGGTAGTGCTGCAGATTGTTCCTTTGCCTTGAACTGAGGTCATGGGTCAAGTGTTTTTTTGTTGGGGTTCTCTGTGTTCGAGCTACTGAAGAAGACACAAATGCATGCTGTGTATGTGTGCTGCATTAACCTTTTTGAGGTAAATACAGTAAAGAACTCGCTTTTCTACACCAAGCTGTCCAGGGTGTACCCTGCCTCTCATCCAAAGATGCTGGGATAGGCTCCAGCCCCCCCACGACCCGAAAAGAATTAAGTGGAAGAAGATGGATGGATGGGTGGATGGAAGTTGTCCTGGAGTGGTGTAATACATATGGAACGTTTCGTACTGTTCATGCCGTATTTTAGTAATCTCCTTAATCAAAGGACAGCGGCCTTCATTATCCATGCCGCTGTATGGATGCAGATAATTGCACATAACATCCGTGGTGGACTGTTGTCTTCTTGGCTCACTCTGAGTTTGGAGGCAGCTTTGTCGGGCTGGTTGTTTACAGAGTTGATTTTTTTACCTGGCGGTGTTTTGATTTGACTGTCACCCGCTAACACTGTTGCCACTGGATGGTCCAAAGAGGGGTGTGCCAGACCCGCTTGTTTGTAATGTTTCTCAAGTGTTTTAGTTTTTGGAGGCACCGTGGTAAATGGTAAATGGCGTTCACTTCTATAGCGCTTTTTTCTCATCTCTCTGGGGTTAGAGCCCCAGAAAGGCACAGAGCTCCCACATAATAAAATTTCATCTATCAGAGATAAAATCAATCAGATTCTTCCCACCATTAACTTAAATACAGTAACTATTACAACTCCTTCAATTGATATTTGTTTGGATGAGTTTACTCCAATTGACCTTTTAGAGTTAGACAAAATAATTTCCTCATCCAAGCCTTCAACTTGTCTTTTGGACCCTATTTCTACCAGGTTATTTAAAAAAGTCTTCCCACTTATTGGTAGCTTTATTCTTCAAATAATCAATTCTTCATTAACTTTAGGCCATGTACCGCAGGCTTTTAAAATGGCTGTAATTAAACCCTTACTCAAAAAGCCAACGCTGGATCCAGGAGTTTTAGCTAACTATAGACCAATCTCTAATCTCCCTTTCATTTCAAAAATCTTAGAAGGAGTTGTTGCTACGCAATTATTTGACCACCTGCAGGGAAATGGTTTACTTGAAGAGTTTCAATCTGGGTTTAGAATCCATCATAGTACTGAAACAGCCTTAGTGAAGGTCACTAATGACCTCTTTATCGCATCTGATAATGGACTTGTTTCTGTTCTTGTCCTTTTAGACCTTAGTGCAGCTTTTGATACTATAGAGCATAATATTCTACTTGATAGATTAGAACACTATGTTGGACTTAGTGAAACTTCATTGCAGTGGTTTAGATCTTATTTATCTGATAGGTTCCAGTTTGTTCATGTCAATAATGAGTTTTCTTTCAACTCAAAGCTCAGTCATGGAGTTCCACAGGTATCTGTGCTAGGCCCTACTCTTTTTAGTTTATATATGCTTAGGTTAGGCAACATTATTAGAAATCACTGTATACATTTTCATTGTTATGCAGATGACACACAATTATATCTGTCAACGAAGCCAGATGATACTAATCAATTAGCCAAGTTAGAGGCCTGTCTTAAGGAAATCAAAGCATGGATGACTTGCAATTTCCTGCTATTAAATTCAGATAAGACTGAAGTCATTCTTGTTGGTCCAGTAAACCTTAGAAATACCTTTCCATATCAAACTTTTTTTTTTCCACAATATCTTTATTGAACCTTTTTTTTTTTTTTTTTAACAAACATGATACAAACAATCAAACACTAACACTAAAGTACTACAAAAAAAAAAAAAAATGCACTAAAAACACCAACAACCACCAACAAAATCAAGTCTTCAACAATGCTCCTCTGTTTAGTCTAGACAATCCAATACATAAGTATACATATTATGTTCACCAGTTTGGAATTTACAAGGTCCACACACATCATTCACCTTCTTCTTCAAGAGTTATGTTTAAATTTTTTACATAATCAATAAAAGGTCTCCATATATTCTCAAACACAATTTCCTTTGATTTTAGTATATATGTTATTCTTTCTAATGGAAGGTTTGTTAACATCTGTCTTAACCACTGAGTCACATCTGGTCTATGAGTCTTTTTCCATAATAGTGCAATACATTTTTTGGCATTAAGCAAACTGAGGTCTATGAATGTTCTTTCACTTTTATTAAAATTATGCTTTTCTGGGTACAGACCCAACAAAAACAGTTTAGGATTCAATATGATTTGTTTTGAGATTATTTTTTCAATTGTTACCCTCACCTCTTCCCAAAACATTCTTATTAATCTACATTCCCATAAACAATGAAATAGGGTTCCTTTACTTTCCATGCATTTTGTGCATGTATCTGGTATATTTTTGTTATATCTATTTAACTCCTCCGGTGTAACATACATCCGCATTAACCATTTGAAATGTATCAATTTAAGGCGTGCATTTATTGATTTGGTTTGAGCTTCTGTACAAGCCAATTCCCATTGTTCCTCTGAAATTTCAATTTGCAGATCTTCTTTCCAGTAGTTTAATCTTTTCAGTGAATTTTCACTTGAAGATAGTGTCAGTGAGTTATAAAACTCTGAAATAATACCCTTTCTTTTACTATCTTTCATCATCATTTTTTCCAAGGATGAATAAATAGGTCGAGTGAGAGCTTTATTTTGATTTGATCGAATAAAGTTTCTAAGTTGAAGATATTTAAAAAAATGTGTTCTATTGAGATTAAATTTGATCCTCAGCTCTTCAAAAGACATTATGTTGTCTGCACATGGCAAATATAAATCCTGAATCTTTTGTATCCCTTTTAAATTCCATACTTTAAATACAGCGTCCGCTCTCCCTGGTTTAAAATATTGATTACCCCATATTGGACTAAATTGTGACAATAACTGTGGTTCTTTTAAATAGTTTTTAGCTTCACACCATATTTTGATCATATGCTTTACAAATGGATTTTTAACTTGTTTTTGTAATTTTTTTGCCGAATCTGAGTATATGAATATGGGAAGAGGTAAAGGTAAATTGTATGATTCCATTTCAGTCCAGTGAGGGAGATCATTTGATGAAAAATAATATGTCATAGACCTCAGTTGTGCCGACCAATAATACAACATAAAATTTGGACATTTCAGACCTCCACGATCAAATGGTAAATATAATAAAGACAAACGTAATCTAGCCCTCCTGTTGTTCCATATAAATTCCACTAACTTTTTTTTTATTCTTGAGAATAGATCTAAAGGTGGTGATAAGGGAATGTATTGAAATAAATAAAGTATTTTAGGTAAAATATTACTTTTAAGTATATTGATTCTCCCGATCATCGACATTGGTAGTGACATCCATCTCTGAGTTAACTCATTGATATCTGACATTAAGGCTTCATAGTTGATACTGGCGACTGATTCTAGCTTAGGCATAATTTGGATTCCTAAATATTTAAACTGATTTACAACATTAAATTGATTTACCTCAGGGGCTGGGTAATTTCTCTGGGTCTCATTTAGCATTAATATTGAAGATTTAGTTTTATTTATTTTATATCCTGATATTTCCCCAAAATTCTTTATTAAATTCAACAAGGTTGGAATTGATTTTTTTAGATTCGACATAAACAAAATTATGTCATCGGCGTACAGGGAGATTTTATGTTCTGTTGGTCCAACTTTAATTCCATATATTTGTGAATGTAAACGTATCGCTATCGCTAAAGGTTCAATTGCCATAGTAAACAGTAAAGGTGAAAGTGGACAGCCTTGTCGACATCCTCTATTGATTTTTATTGGTTTTGAAATATTGTTATTTGTTAGGATTTCTGCTGTAGCATTATTGTATATTATTTGAACCCATTTTATGAAATTATTTCCAAGTCCAAACCTTTGTAGGACTTCAAAAAGAAAGGGCCATTCAACTCTATCAAAGGCCTTTTCGGCGTCCAATGATAGGAGAGCTGTATCCGGTGCTTCTTTATTAAAATAAATAATATTAAATAGTCTTCTTACATTATGGAAGCCTTGTCTACCCTTTATAAAGCCATTCTGATCTCGATTAATAATATTTGGTAAAATTTCTTGTATTCGTCTTGCTAAAATTTTACAGATTATCTTAAGGTCGGCGTTTAATAGGCTTATTGGTCTCATATTTTCACATTTATTAGAGGGCTTACCTGGTTTTGGCAGCAGTATAATTAAGGCATTATTTATGTATGATGGTAAATTATTATTTTGAAATGCTTCTAAAACCATTTCCAAAAAAGGTTTTATTAATTTATTCTTAAATTTTTTATAAAGGTCAACTGGAAGACCATCTGGTCCTGCACTTTTTCCTGATTTCATATTATCAATGGCTAGCCCAACTTCTTCTTGACTAATTTTAGACTCCAATATCTCCCTGTTTTCATTTGGAATACACGGTATAGATAGTTCGTTCAAAAACCCATTTAGTTTTGTTAAATCAGGTTCATTTTTGGTATCATATAATTTTTCATAGTAATCTCTAAAGGCTCTATTAATTTCTAAAGGATCTATAACTACCTGTCCGTTACTTATAATACTGGTAATTGGTGTTTTAATTTCCAATTGTTTAATCTGCCATGCTAATAATTTTCCTGATTTTTCACCTTGTTCATAAAAAGATTGTTTCAATCTTAGAAGACTCGAGGCAGCTCTATTCGCTGATTTTTTGTCGTATTCAGCTCTCAAAATCAGTAATTCATTCTCCAACCTTGGGTCACTTCCTGCATACACTTTTTCCTGAAGATTTTTTATTTTATGTTCCAATTTAGCTCTCTCCTCTCGAGTCTTCTTAGATTTTGATCCTGTATAACTAATAATATGTCCCCTAATAAAAGCTTTGAAAGCCTCCCACTTTACACATGCTGATGTTTGTGTAGTATTGATGTCAAAGAACTCGTCTATCTGTTTTTCTATATACTTGACAAATTCCTCCTCCTGAAGCCATTTATGCTGAAATTGCCATCTACCTGATTCCTTTGTCAATTTTTTATCTACATATATTAGACAACAGGGTGCATGATCAGAGATCACGATGTTATCATAAAAGCAGTTTTGAATCTTGGACCTTAATTCTGTGGAAATCAAAAAATAATCAATACGTGAGAATGTCTTGTAGGTACTGGAATAACAAGAATAGGCTTTAACTTGTGGTTTCATTTCTCTCCATATATCTAACAATCTCAATTCTTTCATAAAATGATTAATAGTCATCCTACATCCAATGTGCGTACAATCCAGTCCTGTTGATCTATCCACACCTGGATTCAATGTACAATTAAAATCCCCTGCTATTATATGTTGCCCTGTAAGTGATGATAAGATGAGAAATAAATTAGCAAAGAACTTCTGATCATCTATATTGGGACCATATAAGTTCACAAGATTTATATTTTCTAATAGCAAAGAACCTTGAATGATTACATATCTTCCAAATTTGTCTCCAATTACATTTTTCACTTGAAAAGGAACTGATTTATGTATGAGAGTCATAACTCCCCTGGCTCGGGATGAAAATGAAGAGGTGAATACACTTCCCTGCCATCTACTCCTAATTCTTTTAACATCCTCCTCTATCAGATGAGTTTCTTGTAAAAACACAATTCTTGAACCCATGTCCTTTATTTTATTCATAACTTGTTTAAGTTTTTTTAAATTTTGTAGACCTCTGCAATTCCATGAAGTTAAATTAAGGTTAACACTTTGGTCCATGATCAATAGAGAGTTTGGGATTACCTTGCAGTGTAAACATGCTCATACAGAGAAGCAAAAACATGAGTGGTTGATCATTCATCCTACAAACTACACACAAACAAATTTCCCCTTCCCACACTTGTGGCAAACCCCCCAAAATCAAAAGAAAAATTCTGTCTCCCGATATAGCCATCGACCGTTCCACACCCACGGGGAACAGCCTAAGCCACTCCTTCTTCATCCTCCCAATCACCCTAACTCTACTGCTTTTAATGACGTAACATTAACTCTCCTCTGTAGTTTTCCAACTTAACTCCAAAATTTTTAACAACTTTGTACATCATAGTTTTTTTTTTTTTGTTTGTTTTGTTTTTGTTTTGTTTTTTTAATATATAATACAATCTATATTTTGTAAACTTACTATTTACTTCAAGTCAGTCAGATGCCTGTGCAAATGCTTAATTATTCTACCTTATATTTTGTTCATGCTTAGCTCCCACCAGTCTCTTCTTCTTTTTTGATCTTCTTGATGAACTCCTGCGCCTCCTCTGGGGTCTTGAAGATGTGGGTTCTGCCCTCATACGTGGTCAGCAGTCTCGCAGGATAGATTACACCATGACGAATCCCAAGGTTGCGCAGCTCCTTACGTACGGGATCAAACTGCTTCCTCAATTGCTGGATTCCTGTGGCCAAATCTGGGTAGAACCGCACCTGCTGGTCCTGGTGTTTAATCTCTCCTTTAGCACGTGCAGCGTTGAAGATCTTCATCCTGTCTCTGTTGCTAAGAAACTTCATAATTAAGGTCCTCGGCGGTCCCTTATCTCTCCGTGGGCCAATACGATGTGCTTTTTCCAGAACCACTGCTGATTGCAACTCCTCGCTGCCCAGCACCTCTGGAATCCACTTTTCCAGAAAGGAACATACGTCCCGACCTTCTGATTCCTCTGGAAGACCCACCAGCCTCAAATTATTCTGTCTCGACCGAGATTCCAAATCCAAAATATTATCTTCCAGAGATTTATTTTTTTTTTCCAAAGTGCGCACCTTTAATTGAAGACGGGTGACGTCATCTTCAGCACTAGCGAGACGGAGCTCCATCTGCGCCGTTCGTTCTACACAGTCACCCAATTCCTTTCTTATTCCTTCCAGCGCTGTCATAATCCCATCAAATCTAGAGGAAAAGTCCGCTCTCATTGAACTCATGGCAGCCATCAGCGCATCTGCGCCATTCCCCGCAGAAATCGCACCGCCGCCAGCCTCCTCCGCCATATATGGAGCCTTGTTTGCTGCGTCACAGACCTGAAAGTCCGTTAATTTGGACTGTTTCGGCGGCTCGCTTTTTCCTTTTCCTGGTTTTCCAGCCTTAGGCTTCGCCGACATATCCTCGCCCAAACGCTGGGATACGTTCTGTCCCAAATGAGAGAGTTATTTGCCGATTTTTTTCTCCAGGAGCAGAGCAGAGCGAGACACGTCCGTCCTACGTGGCAGCCATAACCGGAAGTCCCATATCAAACTTTTAGTTTGGATGCAGTTACTCTTTCTCTTAATAGCTCTGTGAGGAACCTTGGAATTATTTTTGATCAAGATCTGTCTTTCAATTCACATATTAAATTTTTTTCTAAGACTGCCTTCTATCATTTGCGTAATATTGCCAAGATTAGGAACATCTTGTCTTAGAGTGATGCTGAGAAACTGATCCACGCTTTTGTTAGCTCTAGATTAGATTATTGTAACTCTTTATTATCAGGTTGTCCTAAAACATCTTTAAAAAGTCTTCAATTGATCCAAAATGCTGCAGCAAGAGTTTTAACAGGTACTAGAAAGAGAGATCATATCTCTCTGGTTCTGGCCTCCCTTCAGTGGCTTCCCGTAGAGTTTAGAATTAAGTTTAAAATCCTTCTTCTTACTTACAAAGCTCTAAACAATCAGGCCCCTTTTTATTTAAAAGATCTGATCCTACGCTATTATCCTAACAGAGCATTACGCTGCCAAAATGCAGGATTACTTGTAATACCTAGAATCTCCAAAAGTACAATGGGAGGCAGAGCCTTCAATTATCAAGCTCCTCTCCTGTGGAACCAGCTGCTAATCTGGATTCGGGAGTCAGACTCAATCTCTGTTTTTAAGAATAGGGTTAAAACCTTCCTTTTTGATATAGCCTACAATTAGGGAGGGATCATGTGTCTCTGAACCCTCCCTTAGTTATGCTGCTAATAGGTTTAGACAGCCGGGGGACCTCCAATAATGCACTGGGCTTCACTGTTTCTTCACTCTAAATGAAATAGTTATTTTTTGCTGGTCATTAATATCTGTTTGTTCTCTCCCTTAGATTGAGTCGCCATCGTGCTGTTTGCGCTCTACATGTCTGTTCTTTTTATCTTCTCTATCCCCTTACCCCCCAGCCATTCGCAGCAGATGACTGCCCTTCTCTGAGCCTGGTTCTGCTGGAAGTTTCTTCCTGTTTAAAGGGAGTTTTTCCTCTCCACCGTCACCAAGCGCTTGCTCACAGGGGATCGCCTGATTGCTGGGGTTTTTCTGCAACTGTGGGGGTTTCTCCTACAGTTGAAAGTGCTATGAGATGACTGTTGTTGTGAAACGGCGCTATAGAAATAAAGTTGAATTGAATTGAATCTCTCGATGACCAAAGCGCTTTACAGATGGTACAGTGGTTAGCACTGTTAAATCACAACTCGAAGATTCCAGGTTTGAATCCCCAGGCTGGCAGGAGTGGGAGCCTTTCTGTGTGGCATTTGCATGCTCTCCCTGTGCTGTGTGGGTTTACTTCGGGGGCTCCAGTTTCCTCCCACAATCCAAAGACGTGCATGTTAGGTTAATTGATGACTCTAAATTTTCCCTAGGTATCTGTCACTAATAGGCCCTTAGAATAGAGGGTTAGTGTGTCGTTAAGTACTTTGAGTGGTCTTTGCGACTAGAAAAGTGCTTTATAGTACAGGTCCTTATACCTTTTGCTAAAGGTGATCCTGGATGGTGCATTGAGGAGTGGGTGGTGGCCCTCATATTCGTGTTTTTTCCCCGAGTGTTTTTGTGCATCATATCAAGGTCTTTCTGTTTGTTATATCCCCCCCTCCCCCTGGCCTCCCAAAAAATCCAAACATTTAACTTAAACTTTTTCATTTCAAATCAAATCAAATCAACCTTTATTGTCATGTTGCTGTACATACAACTGTAGTGCAGGCAAGATGAAATTACATTTCTTTAGGCATCCATATAAGTAAAAAGAACATAATTTAAGACACACTCACACACACCTTCACCCCCCACCCCAACACAGCCATTCACACATCCCTGAGACATACTTGAAACTAACTAGAACTATATACAGTACATATAATATGCATAATGTCCATAAGGTGCAGTAGCATGTATGAAAGATTCCGGATCAACTGTTCAGCATCCTAACAGCTTGTGGAAGGAAGCTGTTACACACGAAGACAAAATTGTTGGTACCCCTCTGTTAATGAAAGAAAAACCCACAGTTTTTCACAGAAATAACTGGAATCTGACAAAAGTGGTAATAAATAAAAAATTCTATGAAAATTAACCACTGAAAATCAGACAATGCTTTTGAACTGTGGTTCAACAGAATTATTTTAAAAAACAAACTCATGAAACATGCCTGGACAAAAATGATGGTACCCTTAACTTAATATTTTGTTGCACAACCTTTTGAGGCAATCACTGCAATCAAACGATTTCTGTAACTGTCAATGAGATTTCTGCACCTCTCAGCAGGTATTTTGGCCCACTTCTCATGAGCAAACTGCTCCAGTTGTCTCAGGTTTGAAGGGTGCCTTCTCCAGATGGCATGTTTCAGCTCCTTCCACAGATGTTCAATAGGATTTAGATCAGGGCTCATAGAAGGCCACTTTAGAATAGTCCAATGTTTGGCTCTTAGCCATTCTTGGGTGTTTTTAGCTGTGTGTCTTGGGTCATTATCCTGTTGCAAGACCCATGACCTGCGACTGAGACCAAGCTGTCTGACACTGTGCAGCACATTTCTCTCTAGAATACCTTGATTGTCTTGAGATTTCATTGTACCCTGCACATATTCAAGACACCCTGTGCCAGATGCAGCAAAGCAGCCCCAGAACAGAACAGAACCTCCTCCATGTTTCACAGTAGGGACAGTGTTCTTTTCTTGGTATGCTTCATTTTTGCGTCTGTGAACATAGCGCTGATGTGCCTTGCCAAAAAGTTCCAGTTTTGTCTCGTCTGTCCATAGGACATTCTCCCAGAAGCTTTGTGGCTTGTCAACATGCAGTTTGGCAACTTCCAGTCTGGCTTTTTTATGATTTGTTTTCAACAGTGGTGTCCTCCTTGGTCGTCTCCCATGAAGTCCACTTTGGCTCAAACAATGACGGATGGTGCGATCTGACACTGATGTACCTTGACCTTGGAGTTCACCTTGAATGTGTTTAGAGGTTGTTCTGGGCTCTTTTGTTACCATTCTTATTATCTGTCTCCTCCTGCAGCCACGTCCAGGAAGGTTGGCTACAGTCCCATGGATCTTAAATTACTGAAAAATGTGTGCAACTGTAGTCACAGGAACATCAAGCTGTTTGGAGATGGTCTTATAGCATTTCCCTTTAACATGCTTGTCTATAATTTTCTTTTTAATCTCCTGAGACAACTCTCTCCTTTGCTTCCTCTGGTCCATGTGTAGTGTGGTACACACCATGTCACCAAACAGCACAGTGACTACTTGTCATCCTTTAAATAGGCCGACTGACTGATTACAAGTTTGTAGACACCTGTGATGTTAATTAGAGGACACATCTTGGTTGAACATGTCCCTATGGTCACATTATTTTCAATCTTTTCTAGGGGTACCATCATTTTTCTCCAGGCCTGTTTCATGAGTTTATTTTTTTAAATAATTCTGTTGAACCACAATTGAAAAGCATTGTCTGATTTTCATTGGTTAATTTTCATAGATTTTTTATTTATTACCACTTTTGTCAGATTCAAGTTATTTCTGTGACTATTGTGGGTTTTTCTTTCATTAACAGAGGGGTACCAACAATTTCGTCCACGGCTGTAATCAGTCTGGTGGTTCTGCCTCTGATGCTTCGGAATCGTTTGCCAGATGGCAGCAGTTCAAAGTGTTTATGCAGAGGGTGAGAGTGATCCTTGACAATGTTCATTGCCCTGCTCCTACAACGGTTCTGAAAAAGTTCTTGGACAGAGGGGAGGGAAACTCCAATCACCCTCTCAGCTCCCTTAACTATCCTCTGCAGGGCTTTTTTGTCTGTCATACTGCAGCTGGAGTACCATGTTGCAATGCAGTACGTCAGAACACTCTCCACCACACCTCTGTAGAAGGTCCTGAGGATGCAGATGGGGAGAGAGGCCTGTTTGAGTTTCCTCAAGAAATGCAGTCTCTGCTGGGCCTGCTTCCTGATCCCCAAGGAATTCTTGCTCCAGGTCAGGTCCTGCGAGATCTGCACTCCGAGGAACTTGATGTTCTCCACTCTCTCCACCAAACAGCCGCTGATGCTGAGAGGGACATGTTCAGGCCATGACCGCCGGAAGTCGATAATCATCTCCTTCGTTTTGTTCACACTGAGCACCAGATTCTCCCTGCACCAACCCTCCAGGTCTCTAACTTCTTCCCTGTACATTGATTCCTCATCCCCCTGAATAAGTCCCACCACTGTGGTGTCATCCGGAAACTTAATTATCTGGTTCCCCTCGTGTCTGGATACACAGTCATGTGTTAGAAGTGTAAACAACAGTGGACTAAGTACGCAGTCTTGAGGGGATCTGGTGCTCAGCGTGATAGAGTTGGAGATGTTGTTTCCAATACGGACAGACTGAGGTCTCTCGGTCAGGAAGATTTCTCCAATCTGAATTAGTACACCTGGCTGCAAATCTCACAAGACAAGCTATGACTTCACCTGCCAATGTGCGCTTACTTTGCGCCATCTGGTGGACTGAAAACTAAATTGAATAATTGATATCCAAGAGTGCACAACATTTACATATACAGCTCTAGAAAATAAATTAGGAGAACGAGACCACTGCATAATTATTATTTTATCTGGTTTTACTGTTTATATGTGTTTAAGTAAAATGAACAATGTTGTTTTATTCTCTAACCTACTGAAAACAACTCACACAAATTCCATGTCAAAATATCATTTAGAGCATTTATTTACAGAGAAGTACAACTGGCCAAAGCAGCAAAAAAGGTGTTGCTTTTAGAAGTGTGTTTAGATCAAATAATTAAAAAAAAACAAGTTCATGATCATTCTTTAACACTACAATACTAAAGTTTTAATTTAGAAAGGACTCAGACATCTGTATTTGTGTAATAACTCTGATTTTTATTCACAGCTTTCATGTGTCTTGCCATGCTTAGATAATCTCCTAATCAGTACCTAGACTGAGGTGTCCTTATGTTGGAATTCCACAGATACTCAAGTTGAATGGCTGCTATACATGTAAAGATGCTAATTTAGGAAAGATTTTGCAGTGGTCTCTTATTTTTTTCCCAGAGCTGTATATAATTAATAAAAGATCAGTCTGTGTGTTTAGGGATTGATGCATCAACATAACTGTCTATTGTAAATTACATCTTCTTGAACTTTTCCCTCACCCCTAGCACATTGGCAGCTTTAACCAGCTTTAACATTCTATTTCTTTGTTGAAGACACAACAAAATTTGTACACACCACAGTCTAATACTCGTTAGTTTTCAGAATGTTTGGAAATGAGTCTGTATCTAAATGTTATCTGGATCCAGGATCTAAATTTATGCATTACACGGAATTAATTTTCATTGAGGAAGCGTAAGAAACATTTAAACATGATGTGGTCCAATTCACATACTGAGTGATAATGTTAAAAAATGTCTGTATTCATTCTGAAAAAGAAAGTGATCTATTTTGTCAGTGTTCCACTGTATTGGTGCAGTGAAAAGGACTTAAATTCTGCCTGGGGTTATTGGAGGAAGCAGCTCCCACAGCAGGAAACAGCCTCCACAGTGTGTGTGGCTGTATGTGTTACTTTGAATAGATTTATTGTGAGAAAGACATTAAGAAGGAAAAGTGGAACTTAAGAAAAAAATTCCCAAAGCATAATAAAAAGACAAATTTGCATATTGTAGGCGAAGCTACAATGGCGTGATTTCATAATGAAAGTGATAAGGTCAGGAGACTGTATTGTCACTGTAATTCCCATCAGTCTAAACAACGAACTCAGTTAGGATGGCCACATCTGCTGTGCTCTTTTTTGGGGGGGAACTTGACCTTTCCAACTTTATCAATATGAAAATTCAAAAATGGGGATTTGAGCATGATCTGGTTCCTGTGACTGTAGTGGTTGCTTTGCAGTGGATCTACTGATACAGTATGATATCTTGGCTCCAATATCTGACAATACTGCCATGAGTCAACCTGATATCAGTGTAAAACTAGAAAAGCACTCGGAGAGGGCAGACCTCCGCCAAGCGCCACAGTTCCCCCCCCATACAGTGTTTGTGTGTACGTTTTCAGATTCCTTGACCATGAAAACATATGACTAGCAGTTGGATTCACAATGATAGGATTAGTGGTTCAGTAGTAAAAGCATTACCTCCTTGGCGGAGGTAATAAACTGAAGTGTTGGTGTTGTGTCCATCTCCTCCATCTGCAAACTCCCAGGCTGCGGGTGTTGCAATTCATCGCACAACCGCGTACAACCCACAAGCCAATGGGTTATGCGAGCGTTTTCATAGATCACTGAAAGCAGCATTGAGGGCTTCACTGACTGATGCAAATTGGGTAGACAGGTTGCCGTGGGTTTTATATTGGGGTTGCGCTCCACGGCAAAAGAGGATTTGGAAGCTTCCCCGGCAGAGAGCTTGTTTTTGTGCAGCCACTATGGCTGCCCGGGGAATTTCTGCCAAATAATCCGGCGCCGGACAGCTGCCCCTCTCAGCTTTTGCAGCGTAGCACAAACACAGGCACGCTGCCGGGCCCTGCGCACCACTGTTTTCCACGTGCTTTTGTGCCTAAAACTTTGAAGAACGCGGAGTTTGTGTTCGTCAGACACGACGACCAGCGCCCTCCATTGCGCCTGCACACATGTTGAAAATGGCCGTATCTCACAATGTTAAAGAATCCTTTAAAAAATTCCTGTATCCAGACGGTGATCCGGATCATCCCCAAAATTTAGTCAGTTCTTCCTTGTACCATTTCCAACAACGCCTGAAAGTTTCATCGAAATCCGTCCAAAACTTTTTGAGTTATCTTGCTAACCAACAGACAAACAAACAGACAAATGCTGGCAAAAACATAACCTCCTGGCCTGCGGCCTGGCGGAGGTAATTAAAAGTTCTATTCCTAGTTAAGGGAAGAGACCGGTGCTCCTTCAGACAACATTTTCTGCATAATTTTGTAATGTAACATACTATGTAAAAGAAAAAACATCTAAATTTTATGTTTATGACTTGTGGTGTTATAAGATTGTAAACAGTCTAAATTCAAAATGAGCAACAACGTGTGTGTGTGTGTGTGTTGACCTTAAGTGTCAGTGGCTTCTTACGTCAGGATTGTCTTGTGCTGTGCAACTTAAGTGTCACAGTGAGATACAGTTTGAGAAGAGACAGACTTCACAAAGTGGAACTTGTTCTTGTGTTCTGGGCTCATGCCAATAGCCTAGCTGCAGTAGCTCATTTATGAAATTAATAACTCCAAAGTTTAAATGAATAAATCACATCATACAGTTTCTCCTGTAGCCTCACATCATATTGTATGCTGATGACTCTTCATCTGAAAATGTCTATAAGAAGGAAATGAACATTGCATTAAATTAAACAAAAGCAGAGATACCCATCAGGCACTATCAAGCAGGTCATTCATCTATAAATGATGACTGGTAGGTGATGGCAAATTTCATTACACATGTTATGATGATAAACATATTCAAAATTATGCTTGTTATTTGTTACTTTTTAACATCCAAGAGTACAGCTGGGAAGTCTACATTTTTGCATAGTTGATATGAGTCTTTGTTTAACAATATACCATTAAATCAATATAATATCTATAGTCACTTATAAATTGTGTTTGTGGAACTGTTGTATAAAAGCACTAAATATAGCACTGCAGTGATGTCTTTGGCCCAATCACAAAATTGTGAATTGTCTTTCAGACAGAGCAGGAAGAGAAATAGATGTTATACATTTTATTTTATCAATAAAAAAAACTCTTATGTGCGTTTCTGTCTATGGTCAGGCATTTTATAAGGGTCATCCTTTACAGAGCTGAAATGCTGGACATCTTCCAGAAGGCTGTTTTTATTGCTTTAGTCCTGGGGCTATCCGTGGTCTCTTTTGTCTCGAGACATTTGAGAACAGCAACAGCTGGAATTACGTCAGTATTGAATGAACTGAGCTGTTCAGATGGGCCCAAAACTCCATCTTCCCTGGAAGTCTGCTTTACATTTGCACAACTGTGGAGAGTGTGGGAAATGAGGAGGCCAGTTTACAAGCAGACGGAATTTATTAACACTCTGTCAACATTCATACACAGCAGCAATCTTAATCTAAACGGAAATTATGGATTTGGAAGCGGCTTAAATGTGCTATTGTCACTATTTTTCAACAAGAATCGGGCCAAGGGGGAGCCCAAGAATTGGAACCTGCAAGGAGTCTCTCAGAGCAAGAAGAGAAGTTTACGCTCACTGTCGCACAAAGCCCTGCTGAAAAAAGCGAGCGGCTGCCAAGAACCAGCAGCACGTTGCTCCACGACGGCCCCTGTGGCCACGTCTGAGGCATCGGTAGTGAGTGCTATCCGGGCCGCCAGGTCTGGGTGCGCCAACAGTGCGGCATTTGCCAGGGCTGCTTACACCTCAGAGAACGCCTGCTCTCGCTCCGAAGTCCATTCGACTCCATCCGCAGGTTTCCGTCTCTTGAGCGCGGCATTCAGTGACTGCATGAGTTGAGCTGCATGGAGGAGGAACCAGTTATAAAAGTTAACCATCCCCAAACATTCCTGCAGTGCCCTGACCGTCTGAGGCCGGGGAAAGTTCGCCACAGCGCACACTTTGTCGGGCAAGGGTATCGCTCAGTACGGTGACACGCAGTGTCCCAAAAAATCAATCCCCGTCACGCCGAACTGGCACTTCGCTGGGTTGTTTATTAACCCGTGCTCCTCCAACCTCTGGAAAACTGTCCTGAGGTGGGTTATGTGTTCGTTTTTGGACGCACTGGCTACCAGGATATCATCCAGGTAGACGAACACAAACGGGAGATCGCGCAGCACCGCGTCCATCATGCGCTGGAACGTCTGTGCCGCTCCTTTTAATCCGCATTGCATGCGCAGAAACTCAAACAAGCCGAACGGAGTTATTACCGCTGTTTTGGGTGTGTCCTCCGCGCGCACTGGGACCTGGTGGCAACCGCGGACCAGGTCTATTTTAGAAAAAATGCGTGCTCCGGCGAGGTGAACGTTAAAATCCTGAATGTGGGGAATCGGGTAGCGGTCGTGTGTTGTGGCGTTATTCAACCTGCGGAAATCGCCGCATGGTCGCCACGACCCCTCAGCCTTAGGGACCATGGGTAGCGGGGATGCCCATGGGCTGTTCGATCGCCTGATGATGCCCAACCCTTCCAGGTTGGCAAACTCCTCGCACGCTATGGCCAGTTTAGCTGCGTCCAAGCGCCGAGGTCGTGTGAAAACAGGCGGCCCAGTGGTGGTGATAAAGTGCTCCACCCCGTGTTTAGCGATGGCCACTGAAAACGTCGCGACCGTGAGCGCTGGGAACTGAGTGAGCAGTGTGTGGAACTTACCGCCTGTAGCTGTGACGTTGGCTTGTGTTACTGGCCCAGCCCCTCGAGCTGTACAGGGGAGAGAGTCAAAAGACATGAGCAAAAGACACGTGCATTACAGTGCATTGCAGTGCATACAGTGCATTGCACGGTGGCGCAGTGGTTAGCACTGTGGCAGCACAGTTTTACCCTCGGCTGGGGGAGCGCGGGGATCGTGAGATCGTGGGTTCGATCCCAGCCCCCGACCAATAGTGATCTGTGTGGAGTTTGCGTGTTCTCCCCGTGTTGCGTGGGTTTACTCCGGGATTTCTCCGGTTTCCTCCCACACGCCAAAAACATGCAGGTTAGGGATACGGGGCGCTTGCGCACGCAGCGACCGGCAGCTGGTGGCTCGTCACCAGACTGCAAAACAAATCTACCTACGGGTACAAATAAGTAACCAAAAAAAAAAAAAAAAAAATTAACCAGGCGCCTGTTAGCAACATCAACTAGTAAACCATGCGCACACAGAAAATCAGCTCCCAGGATTGGGAAACTCAGTTCTGCTATGACAAAAGTCCACTCGTATGTGCGGCCATGTAGAGATAAAGCCAGTGTTCTCTCACCAAAGGTCTTAATGTTTGAGACGTTTACTGCTACCAGCCCGGGGCCGCTAGGTCCTGCCAGCCGGTCAACGTAGGTCGGCAGGATGATGCTCTTCTGGGCTCCGGTGTCTACGAGGAAGCGCCTCCCTGAGCGTGAGTCCGTCACGTAGAGCAGCTTGTTCTCTTCGCCGGCGGTCGCAGCTGCTACCAACTGCCGGCCCTGGCATTTCCCGAGCGCTTGAATTGGCACGGTGGCGCGCATCTGCATGCATTCTCTCCGAAGCGGCGGTGGTAGAAGCAGAGCGCATCTCTCTGGCGCTCCTTGGCCCCCGCTGCCGCTACCGTCGGTGGCTCCTCGCCTCCTCTGGTCATCTCGCTGGGCTCAGACGCCGCCGCGTTCACCGTGAGCGCTCTGGTGGTGAGGATGATCCGCTCTGCCTCCTGAGCTAGCGCACGGTAGTCACGCGCGGCCGGCAACGGCGAATTGGCCAGGACCGCTCTCGCCTCTGTTGGAAGGTTCCGGAGGAAAAGGTGGGCAAACAGAAAATGCCCGTCGTCCGCGCCCATTAACGCCAACATCTTCTCCATCAGATCAACAGCCGAACCATCTCCTAACTCAGAATGCCTCAGGAGCGTCTCTGCTCTCTCACAGTCCGAGAGCGTGTAGCGCCAGGTCAGCGCAGCTTTGAGAGCCTCGTATCTGTCGTGGGCTGGGGGCTGGTCGAGCAGGCTCGCTACCTGCTGAGCTGTGCGAGCGTCCAGCGCCGCAACCACATGGTAAAACCTGGTGTCGTCTGCCGTTATTCCCTGGAGGGCAAACTGGGCCTCGGTGTGGTGGAACCAAGAGCGCGGGTTGTTGCTGCCAAAAGTCCGGTCGCTTGACTGCAACAGCGCACGCGTTGCTGGGGGTTCCCGTCCGGGCCGTCTGTGGGATGCTTGCCGCGTTGCTGGGGCTTCCCATCCGGGCCAACTCTGGGGTTCTTGCCTCGTGTTCCATAATACGTCTAGAGTCACCAGTGTGGAGAGTGTGGGAAATGAGGAGGCCAGTTTACGAGCAGACGAAATTTATTAACACTCCCTCAACATTCATACACAGAAAAGCATGAAAGCATTTAAGCACGGTTCTCCTTTATATCCCCACCGCTCATCTGACATCTGCGTGACATTCCACATCACGCTGCATGACATCCAACATCACAATACATTCACCCCTAAAACCCCCCCGTCTACTGTTTACTCTCTGCTTCCTGACTGAGACGCTGTCTGGCTCAACCAAGCCTCTACAAGTCTACAGTATGCATTTTGTGTCTGCTACACAACCTGTATTTTCTGTTATGAGTGTTCCCATTTGGAATAATGTAATGACTGAAAGTAATGAATTATACTGTATATTTTAAAACCACCCCTCTTAAAGAGTAAGGGTTTGCTAAAAGCAGATCAGAGCTGTAACATTTAAATACTCAAATACTTTGCAAGCAGTTTCATGAAATGGTCAGTCAGAAAGTGACTCATACTGGCTCGGACGTCGCCCAGGTTAACAAGGTCAGGAGTTCCTGGCAGCGAAAGGCGAAGGACAGAGCTGCGTGGAGGAATCTGATCAGACCTAAATGAAACAGTCATTGTTGCCCCCAACAGACTGCTGTGATGATGATGATGATGATGATGATAATTGTATGTGTGCGCTATAGATTGCATTTATGAAATTTTGTGTTGGGGAAATTTTCTTACGCTATAAACTGTATGCAGTACATTAATCTCATACACTGTAATGGAACAGTGTTAAACTGCATTGTCAAACTTGAATAAAATTAATTTATAGCAGAAGAAATTGTGTTGCTTGTGTGACCTGTTGAAGTTTTCAGCTTGTATCTTCACGTTGTGAGTAAACTTTGCTCAGGTGTACCTTTGTCTATCAAAGTTTATTTGGTCTTGTACTGTGTATGAAAAATTTACCTTTCCAGTATTTTGTGTCCCTTTGCCCCATCAGGTGGGAAGCCCATGGGTGTGCTATGTGGAGAGCCGTCAGCCCCCCTGAGGAGAGGAGGCAATCACAGCACCAATCACACTGGAGACACCACTACTGCTGTAAGATCATGCCACAGATCACCAGTCATACATAGCAGTGAAACCAAATGACAAACATTTAAAGAGCTAAATGTAATTGGTTATTTTGAAACTTCCTCTAATGTGTCACGACTGTAAACTTTAGTCCATGTAACAAACTACTAAATAATGACAAATTGTTTTCTGCTTTTATTAGGATGGAGAAAAGTCTCTTTGTGATAACGGTAAGCAGTTTGTTTTTATCCAACTGTTTCAGTCCACCTGAAAAAATTGCTTATAAACAAGGAAAGAGGGAAAAGTATCTTGAAGGAAAGTTATATCTGAACTACTCTGCTGTCACGTCTGACCCTCACAAGCCAGCATAAGACGCCACAGACCAGTTTACAGTTCAAGGCTAGGACAAGGTAGCTAGCCGCATGGGCTGAGCGGCAAAATTAACTATGAACATTACACAGATCAATGATTGATGACGGCTGAGACAAGGAACTTCTCACTCACCGTCAGATAAGGAAAGGCAAGGAACACGAACGATAACTACAATGATAAACACACTTACATCAGCAGAGAATCGTGGATGAACACAAAGAGACGTTGACACGAATGAAGACACGAACGTTGACAAGAATGCTTGACAAGACAGCCGCAAGATGCAGCCGCCGGCGCCGGCATTTAAAGCCGGCTGCTAACGACCGCAAGTGCAGCACAGCTGCTCAGGCTCTGACAGCAGGGAACTCCCGAGCGTTTGACCAGTCAGAGCCCGGGGAGCCAGAATGACAACACTGCTGTCAAAGCCTGACAGGAATGATGTGTAGCCTGAGCGCGGACAAAATAGCACTCGGGATATGACAGGACCCCCCCTCAAGGCGAACTCCCGGACACCTGTAACATCCACACACCCCCACCCCACCCCAGGGCAGGTGGATGGGGAAACAGGTAGAGGGGGGACAAGATCAACCTCACAGAAAAAGACACACAAATCACCATGAAGATAAGGCAGGGGCAGAAACACAAACAGGGGATAAATTCACAAGGGGGGGGGGAGAAAAACAACAAGAAAAACTGTACAAGAACGCGTATCACAAAGAGAAAATAGCTTAACAATGAACAATGATGTCACAAAACTGGATAACCGGACCGTTACAGAGAAGAAAAAAAAACCTCTCATGAATAGACAGTCATGAATAGACAGCAAACCAAAAAAACCCTCAATAGTATGAACCCAACACTGATGTGATTGATCAGTGGCCCTGAGTGCACATGGGAAAATGAACATAAGCAAAAGACCCATAAACTATCTGACCTTGGATACAAAAATGTCAGAACAAACGTTAGAAGTATATCCAAACATAAGGTTTCTGCTAGAGTCCCTGTCAGTAAGTTTTCACTTTAGAAGCCAGTAAATAATGCCGATGATTCTGTTTTGAGCTTACATAAAGGAAAAAAAAAAATAGTTCGGGAGAATTCTTGCCTTAAAGGTGACGGACAGACGAAAACTCAAAATCGCTAAATCATATCTCAAATTGTTGTCTGAGACGAGCTAATTGGAACCCCACATGTTTTGGTGTCAACGTATGTCGCATAAGGTGACAATGCGCTCTTGAAGTACGCTGTTGTGGAGAGCTGTCTGACCCAGCCAAGATCAGCTGCTAAAATGGCCACTGACTGTGTGACGTCATTTCGGTATGGCACACAGTCGGCGGACATTGCTTTTTTTTATTTGATGTTTACATTTTAAAATCGGCGATTACGGATATTTCTCGGAATACTTTTGGATTACAAATAGATTATTTATTAACATTAGGATTTCAGGAATCAAATTAATTATGGTTTGTCGTTGTGTTGTGTACGGGTGCGACGTTATACCAGAGGAGCATGCTGTGAGTGTTTTTGAATGTCCCGTCCCTGTGAAAATCAGAACGGCATGGGTGAAATTCGTTAAGAAAACGCAAAAAAAAATGGACTTATGTCGGTAAAACACCAAAAATGTGCAGTAGAGATTTCGTTGACAGCGATTTCGAGAATAAGATGCAATTTGTGTCACGACTCGCCGCTCCTCAGCGGATTCAGCTGCACGCACACCTGTCCCTCGTCAGCACATCCCTATACATCCATTCACACACACCTGCTTGTTGAATAAAGCTGTTAAATCTATCCTGAGCCTGCGTGCGTGTTTCCTGGGCCAGACATTATGTCAATTTGAAATGAAATTTGCCAAAAGATTTCTGATAAAGAAAACGGCTATTCCAACTATATATGCCTCGATTTCCAAGTGTGACTCTGAGAACGGGGTCAGTGACAGTGGCGATCAACTGTCAGAACAGCAGAAGTAAACAGGGTAAGTTTTTTTATTTTTAATATTCACTGCAAATGTTTACTAAACATCTTAAATGAATTCCAAGCCATGGTTTGCATTGCCTTACCAACTTATCAAATATTAGCATATTAGGGTGTTCATACTCATCAAATATGAAATATTCAGTGCTGTATAGGGAGGTGGTTGTGCCTGTTTGATCAGTTTATATTTCTATGTATGTAATCCAATTTGAGACCTCTTGGATAAAAATATGATCTACTTTTTTTGCAGATTTTATCAACTGTCACTCAATGTTGATGTTTCTGACCAAGCAGAGGAACCTGATGAACAGGACTTTTATGTAAATCCAAATTTATACCATAAAATGGTAGAAAAATTATTGAAATGTATATGACATGCGACTTTGATGAATGCTGAGCTATGAGAACTATAACATTGACATGAACATTAAGAAACTCAATATATGATTTTACAAAACTTTATTTAAATAACATTGTTCACAAATCTAATCTTGGTAGGCAAAATCCCTTGTAGTGATGAGATGGGAATGTTTCTCTGATGAGGCTCACCGCACAGGCAGGCAACATAACCCTCACTTCTTCTCCAAAAAAATCCCCAACACTATGAATCTGTATCGCCTGAAAAATATGGGGTTGGCATTGATTGTTCCGTTTGCATTGATTATTGAATGTATTGAATGGTTTCTTCATAATTCATCTGGGAAATTAAATCAAATGAATAAATATTGTTTATAAACTCACTCGTGTGGACGATGACGGCCGCTCTGTCTCATCAGCTCCAGCTGCGCACAGACCAGCAGGTGCTAATCAGCGGCTGAGAAGATGATGATTAACAACATGTCATCAGGCAGCGAGTGACCAATGGGTAGTTTTATTTTTAAAATTAAGTGTGTGACCATGCATGTCGCCAAAGAAAAATATTTGTAAGCATCTTTTACCTAGAAATATCTTACAGCCGATCGTAAACGTGTTCTTTTCCCGTCCGTGTTGCGTCTTCCTACTCTCCCTCTGCCTCGAACAAATAAGGCTGACAGGCCACACACCACCCAAAACGTCTTCATTGTCAATGTAATCATTTGTAATCATTTATATTGAGGTCGTCAAACTCTAGAAAATAATCGCTGTCCGAATCACTTTGCTCTCGTTCTGCTATTTTTTTTTCATACCGAATTGACGTGAAGGCTGCACGCACCTATCGGGAGATGGCGGTACTGCAGCATCACTGAGTGAAAGATGGGCTATGACCAATTAATTTCATTTATGGAGGATGGTGACACATATTAAATCAGGGGAATGGGAAGAATGGAATATTTTCATACAATCAGTTGATTGGTTCAATAAAAAAATGTCAATGTCCGTCACCTTTAAAACAGACAGAGTGCAAAAGTTCTCCTAGAAATTTAGTGGCTGAGAATTCCAAAGACTGCACTTCAAATTGTAATATTAAGAGTGAAAAGGAAGAAAAAAAAACAGAATTTGAACAGGTTCATTTCTTTGGTGCTAGAATCAGGTCAACTAGACTCTATTTGGCAGAATAAAGATCTAAAGTAGACGTTACAGCAAGTGCATGGCAACGGCCAGTGAGAAAACAATCATAATGGTACTATGTCTAAAGAGAAGGGAAAAAAAAATCTACTCTAGGGGTTCCTTGATTCCAGACACAATAAACAGACAACCTTCTACTAAACTCAAAAATGTGTGAACTGCCCAGACAAGGGTACATATATTCATAAAACACAAAATAGGGGTAATATAAACGTTGTACAAAATAACCATAGAACCAAAAAATCGAGGAAAAATGCTAACAAAATCAGATAAACTCGGTTGTCTTCAAAACCAAAAGCTCAAACAAGAAGAAGAAAAAAAAACCTCGGTATATAAGCAGGACTGAATGGGGAAAAAAAATACAATGGCCAAGTCACACATCGGGGTACACCATAATCCTGCCTGTGGAGTATTTCAATCCAAAAAAACCCTCAAAATCACAGAAACTACTGAGGGGCGAAAGAAGGGGGAAGAAGCACATCAGGATGACAGTCATAATATACAGTTCAGGAGGCCTCCCAGCCGCCATCATCCAGACCGCTAACAGGGGCAGCGGGACGTGTTCTGGTGGCCTACCCAAATCCCGGGCTGAGGATGACCATGCCTCCGGCGGCCGGACCAGGGCGCCAAATGTACAGTTCTGTTTATCGGGAGGCTGGCCCCAGAAGCCAAACGGGAAGACCAGGCTTCCAGGTGGTCGACCCGCATCCGCCTGCCAACCAGACGACTGGAGAGGGATCGGCAACGGTCTTCCAACGACGGGGGAAAGCCAGGGAGAACTGGGCCAACTATGATTAATTCCCACGGTTCCAGATGCAGGGGAGGGAGAAACATGACGAGGGTAGGGAATTAATTTGGGATTATTTGGCGGTGGATCTGCAGCACCATCTCCGGATCCCACCCAAACAGACACTGGCAGGGCCGGAACCAATCCGGTAAGGAATCCTGACTGGACCGACGCTGCACCCACGGTGGGCCCGGATTGGGCCAGAACCCCTCCGGGGATGAACTTTGACTGAGCCGATGCTGCAGCCACATCAGACCCCGTTTGGGTCAGAACCACCCCATTGACGAACTCTGATTCCGCCGACGCTGCACCCACGTCGGACCCCGATTGGGTCTGAACCACCTCGGTGACGAACTCTGATTCCGCCGACGCTGCACCCACGTCGGACCCTGATTGGGTCTGAACCACCTCGGTGACGAACTCTGATTCCGCCGACGCTGCACCCGCGTCGGACCCCGATTGGGTCAGAGCCACTTCGACGACGAATTCTGATTGGGTCGACGCTGCACCCGCGTTGGACCCCGATTGGGTCAGGGCCACACCAGTACCGACCTCCAACTCCGAACTCGGAACCTCCGGCACAGCGATAGGGGTCTGCTCTGCACCGGCGATCTTGGGGGAGGGCTCAGAAGAAAAAGAAGAACCGGGATCAGGAACACCGGCAGTGCCAGAACCCGGCGAGACAAGCTCGGATGCAATGGACGGCTGCACCCGGCTCGCTTCAGCAAGAGACAGGCAAAAATGCTCAATAATAGAGAAAGCAAAGACAACACTGAGCACTTGCCTGATCTCAAGTTCGGACGCCATCCAGGACTTCGACGATCGGGGCTCAGACGGGAGGAGGTCGTCTTCTGGCTCCCACTCGGCTGCGTCGGACTCCGCAGCCGGCATGATGGCTTCAGCAGCCCGAGGACCCTCCGGCGCCGATATCCACGCTGGTAATCCATACGGCGTGATGGCGGGGGGCCCCTGGCCCGCTGGGTCGGACTGCTCATCTGGGGAGACCCGAGGACGCTCCGTCATCGGCGCAGGCTCCAAACTGTAGTCCGATCCCCTCCTCTGTCCTTGATGTGGCTGCGGGGCTGGAATCTTCTGCTCCAGGACCACAGGCCCCCTCCCTATCTGATGACATTCGACTGACGTCGAAGAACGCTCAACGGGGGGAGACACAGAGGCAGCGGGTTTAGTAATTATCTCAGCAGGTGGTGGGGGCTCGGGGGGCTGCGAACCCTGAACTTCATCCCCAGGAGTCAGACAAGACAAATCACTATAAAGGGGAAAAGAGTGAACTTGTACTCGCCTGTCTCCCGGGGAAAGGATGGTGCCTGCTGCAGGGAACGTTGCTCCTTCCTCCTCCCGTTGGATGGTGGCTGAGGGCTGTCTGGAAGGACGGGGGGGGGGGGGCACTTGAGATGGGATCGATGCAGGGCTTGCCGGAGCAGAACTCCACATACAACCAGCAGCTGGAGGAGACGTCGGAAAGGATGAGGCGACAGCCAAGATGGGCCGGGCACGACGTGCTGGCGAATCAGCGAAGGAAGACGGCCCAGGGAGACAGGCTGCGGGGGTTCCCTCCTGGTGAAATGCTGAAGAAACAGCTGTCTGGTTGAAGGGGTCAGTCCAGCGACCCGGAGCAGGATCCGGATGGGACTCTTGCTGAGAATGTCTCTGGCTGCGACGCCGACGTCTTCGACGGGCCACAGGTGGTGCGAACTCCTGGACTGGATCGAGGAGAGGATCGGGGTCCCAAGGTGGAGAGTGGGGATGCCTTCTCCTCCGCACTTGGTCATACTCCTCCCCATACACCTCCTTCATCCGGAGTACCTCACGATGGGCGGCGAGGTCAAGTCTCCTCGCTGCGACTTCTGGGTGGGCGGCGTAGCAGGGGAACAGTTCGTCGAGCACCCTCTCAGCACAGTCCAGGTGATGGCGTACTTCGGGAAGATCGTCGAGGAAAAAGGTGGCGGTGACGATTTCATCAAAATCCTCCAGTGCCTCGGTCAGCTGGTGGCTGAGACCCCGAGGGCAACGTCTCCGCGACGGCATAGTTCCAGTACACCGTACCCAGACAGGAAAGAGCAGAGTTCTCCTGAATGCAACTTACTGCGGACGGCGTCTCCTTCTGGCGGCTGTCTACTCTCACGTCTGGCCCTCACGAGCCAGCATAAGACGCCACAGACCAGTTAAGTTGCACTTAGGTTTATTTACAGTTCAAGGCTAGGACAAGGTAGCTAGCCGCATGGGCTGAGCGGCAAGATTAACTATGAACATTACACAGATCAATGGTTGATGACTGCCGAGATGAGGAATGCTCGCTCACCATCAGATAAGGAAAGGCAAGGAACACGAACGATAACTACAATGATAAACACACTTACATCAGCAGAGAATCATGGATGAACACAAAGAGACGTTGACACAAATGAAGACACGAACGTTGACAAGAATGCTTGACAAGACAGCTGCAAGATGCAGCCGGCATTTAAAGCCGGCTGCTAATGACCGCAAGTGCAGCACAGCTGCTCAGGCTCTGACAGCAGGGAACTCCCGAGCATTTGACCAATCAGAGCCCGGGGAGCCAGAATGACAACACTGCTGTCAAAGCCCGACAGGAATGATGTGTAGCCCGGGCGCGGACAAAATAGCGCTCGGGATATGACATCCGCATCCCAAGTTCAGCAGTAGATATTGGGGATGAGCCGATCCAATCTGCCGTATTGGTATCGGGTTCGATCTAGGCAAAATGACTGGATCGGTATCGGTAAGGAATAAAAGTAATTTACCGATCCGATACATTAATAATAATAAAATGAAGGCATGATCATATTCTCAGCTGCGCTGCACGCAGCTTCTATAACCTATAATAACACGTCACATCACTGGAGCCTGTCTGTGGGGCTCGCCTCAGTATGTTGCTGTGTGGTACCAGCATTTACAATTTTACACCACCAACTTGATAACACACTTGCAAAAGTATCACGGCAAAGGAGTATACTGAATTCTGTCAAGAACCGAGCAGAAGATGTGTGTCGTGCAGTAGTTGCTGCAGTGCACCTTTCCAACTCAGGAGGCTGGGCGCTAAAAGTGAAACCTAAAAAGAAGGAAACTGAAAGTAAAAAGCAGACTGGAGCGTACCTTTTGGGGGAGAGTCTTACAGTTGATGAGAGGTAGATGACAGAAACATAAATAGCATTTTTTTTTTGTATTTTTGTACTTTGTTTTTATTTTGTATACTTTATTAATCCCAGAGAGTGCGAGGCTACATGAACATGAAATGGAACAGGAATGACTTCAAAATAAGAGCAAACCTAAAAACTAATAAAGATGCCTTCACACCAAACCCGAACGGGCGAATTTTTCGCGCAGCACGAATACGGTACATTATAACTCAATGTAAACACATGACATGAATTCACCATCTGAGTGAGATGCAGACAGGTGAACTTCTGCAGCTGTGTTCAGCCTGCTGTGGAAATCCCCAAAATAACAAGGTTTACATTATCCAATGGGGAGCTTACCTGAAAAAGTTGTCCCTACCTCCAAAACGCCACAAGATAGGTGTTTTCGTTGCTAGCTTGCTAGCCTTGTTAGCACGTCCGTGGCAGGATTCCGTGGGTAAATAACTCCTGGTAAATAGCTGCCGGTTCTTCTGTCTCCAGCTGAGTGGCAGTCTCAGTTTCAAACTAGTTTACTCTCCAATGTTGATACTTTTACTCCGGTGACGGCAGGATCTCAAAGCTAGCGCGGATGTGAACACGCAATTTTGCGTGTGCTCGCCTCTTTCCATTGATTTTGTATGGATTTGCACCGCTCGTTCGCGTTTTGTGTGAAGGCACCTTTAGAATGGACAGAGAATAATATCATAAACACTGCTAAATAAACCGAGGACCAGGATAATGCTTATGATAATAATAATAATAATAATAATAATAATAATAATAATAATAATGGATGACAAAAATACATCTCAAAGGGTTAGTTCATGACAAAAATACATCTTAAAGGGTTAGTTCCTTCATGTTCAGATCTACAGCATTTTTTATCTCATGCATAGTGGCACTGAATTTCATCAGATTGTTTACTGAAATACTCAGCTTCAAAGTTTTGTATAAACTTGCACTTAAAACTTCAGAATGCATGTTTATATGAGGCTGACCAGTGAAATGCTGCCAATGTTGGGAAGTTTAAAACAAAAAAAGGAGCAGCGTTGCTGAACTTAGTCAAATTTGTAATATATTCTTTGACTTTAAGATTTCTGTTTCTATATGTGTACAAAATGCAACTAGTCATTAACAATGTATGTTCTGTACTTTTGTTTTAAGTAAGAGAGACAGTATCGGGTTTGGATCAGTATCAGCCGATACTCAAAGTCACAGTATCAATATCGGTTTTGAAAAAGTGGTATCGGCTCATCCCTAGTAGATACAGTGGGGTAAAAAAGTATTTAGTCAGCCACCAATTGTGCAAGTTCTCCCACTTGAAAGATGAGAGAGGTCTCCAATTTTCATCATAGGTATACCTCAACTATGAGAGACAAAATAAGAAAGAAAAATCCAGAAAATCACATTGAAGGATTTTTAATGAATTAATTGGTAAATTCCTCGGTAAAATAAGTATTTGGTCAATAACAAAAGTTCAAACGTTTTCTGTAAGTTTTTACTAGGTTTTCACACACTGTTGCTGGTATTTTGGCCCATTCCTCCATGCAGATCTCCTCTAGAGCAGTGATGTTTTGGGGCTGTCACTGGGCAACACAGACTTTCAACTCCCTCCAAAGATTTTCTATGGGGTTGAGATCTGGAGACTGGCTAGGCCACTCCAGGACCTTGAAATGCTTCTTACGAAGCCACTCCTTCGTTGCCCGGGCGGTGTGTTTGGGATCATTGTCATGCTGAAAGACCCAGCCACGTTTCATCTTCAATGCCCTTGCTGGTGGAAGGAGGTTTTCACTCAAAATCTCATGATACATGGCCCCATTCATTCTTTCCTTTACACAGATCAGTCGTCCTGGTCCCTTTGCAGAAAAACAGCCCCAAAGTATGATGTTTCCACCCCCATGCTTCACAGTAGGTATGGTGTTCTTTCTCCTCCAAACACGACAAGTTGAGTTTTTACCAAAAAGTTCTATTTTGATTTCATCTGACCATATGACATTCTCCCAGTCCTCTTTTGGATCATCCAAATGCTCTCTAGCAAACTTCAGACGGGCCTGAACAAGTACTGGCTTAAGCAGGGGGACACGTCTGGCACTGCAGGATTTGAGTCCCTGGCGGCGTAGTGTGTTTCTGATGTAGCCTTTGTTACTTTGGTCCCAGCTCTCTGCAGGTCATTCACTAGGTCCCCACATGTGGTTCTGGGATTTTTGTTCACCGTTCTCGTGATAATTTTGACCCCACGGGGTGAGATCTTGCGTGGAGCCCCAAATCGAGGGAGATTATCAGTGGTCTTGTATGTCTTCCATTTTCTAATAATTGCTCCCACAGTTCATTTTTTCACACCAAGCTGCTTACCTATTGCAGATTCAGTCTTCCTAGCCTGGTGCAGGTCTACAATTTTGTTTCTGGTGTCCTTTGACAGCTCTTTGGTCTTGGCCATAGTGGAGTTTGGAGTCTGACTGTTTGAGGTTGTGGACAGGTGTCTTTTATACTGATAACAAGTTCAAACAGGTGCCATTAATACAGGTAACGAGTGGAGGACAGAGGAGCCTCTTAAAGAAGAAGTTACAGGTCTGTGAGAGCCAGAAATCTTGCTTGTTTGTAGGTGACCAAATACTTATTTTACTGAGGAATTTACCAATTAATTCATTAAAAATCCTTCAATGTGATTTTCTGGATTTTTTTTTTCTCATTTTGTCTCTCATAGTTGAGGTATACCTATGATGAAAATTGGAGACCTCTCTCATCTTTTAAGTGGGAGAACTTGCACAATTGATTTCTGACTAAATACTTTTTTGCCCCACTGTAACACCTCAATCCCTCAAGACACGCTTTTGTTTGATGTCATAGTTACATGAGCATTCCTCAACACCACGCACCTCTATTTAGGAAAGTGTTATTTTTCTTTAGAGATAAGAATTTTTAGGTCACCTTCTGTGTGATGGTTTCTGAAATCTGAACCATGTCCACTGGCATTCAGTTGTAGATACACACAAAATTGTGACTTGCAGCTGCTTTCACAGATGTTTAAATCCTTATTTAACTCAGCTGCAGATTTTAACAGGTCTTTATTTGAACCAGTCTTTCATTAGAGGTGTGTTATTTTGACAGTATACTGTAGGTAGTGCAATTATAGTACTCAATAACAGCCCCACTTCACAAAAAGCAACCTATTCTTTATAGTGGTATTGGCTTCTTTAAAAAAATAGGCAATTCCTGGATGACAAAATGTCCTGTTGAAATTTAATTTTTCTTTTTACTTTTCTCTGTCTGTAAAACTGCCTCTCACAAGTTTTCTTTGAGTAATGACTAAACATAGCCAATTGACAATTATCTTTGCTAATTGCAGTTTTGCTGTCCTTTTTGATTGTCATCAGAAAACAGTGCTGCTGAGACTGAGGTAGCTCAAGATCAGCAGGAGGAGGCCCCTCAGACTGAGGAACCTGCTGCAGGACTACCATCCGGCCGCCGAAATCCCCCAGGGGGCAAATCCAGTCTGATCCTAGGCTGAATGCCACTCACCCCCTCTTACCTCCACTCTTCTTTAAATATCTTTCTTTTTTGTAAGAATCTCTGGCTCATTTGTCTGTACCACAGGAATCCTCTGATGTCCCAACACTCAGTCCATCAGGCTTCACCACATTCTCAAGTGCATTGTTTTGATACCTCCATCCATCCATCCATCCATCCATCTTCTACCGCTTTTCCGGAGGTCCGGGTTGCGGAGGCAGCAGTTCAAGCAGAGAAGCCCAGACTTCCCTCTCCCCAGCCACCTGCTCCAGCTCTTCAGAGGGGATACCAAGGCGTTCCCAGACCAGCTGGGAGACATAGTCTCTCCACCGAGTCCTGGGTCTGCCCCGGGGTCTCCTCCCAGTGGGACGTGCCTGAAACACCTCAAGTGGGAGGCGTCCACTGGTCCCACTTGGTACGTGGAATGTTTTGATACCTCCTTTTTGAAAACTGTTTTGTACTGTTTTTATTGTTTGTTTGTTTTGACAGAAGCACTTTATGTATTTCTACATGTGTAACTCAAAGCCTGCCTTTACCCCCCAAATCTATTTGACCTGCCAGGAAGGGTACAAGGCTCACATTTCTCAAATTTGCTAATGGTAACTAACTTAAATGCAACAGCACAAGCTGTAAATGATAATACAAGCAGTCTGTAGAACACAAGCAAAGGGAAAAGGAAAAAAGTAAATGTTTGCACTGTGTTCATACTTGGCCCATTGTGCATGCATGTCTGATCTCTAGCTGTGTGAATGTGAGATGAAAAATAACTGAATTTTTCTTTATATTATTTTTGTTGTTTTTCTGGAATAATGGTTGTATTGTTGTTGCATGAAATCTTTCTACTGATCATAGTTTTAATAATGTTCACATAGAAGCCAAATGGAATCCATATGAACCACTGTAATTGTTACCTTAGAGATGAGAGCATTTGTCTTCACAAGTACTGTAGGTCCCTCGTCAGGTACCAGAGATTGAACAAGCCTTTTTCTAATGCAGTCACTAACCTTAGTTAATATAACCCCAGTGCCGATTTTATGTGCCCTGTGTTTTAAGGGCAGTTTACTCCGAGTTGCATCTGTCAGTGAGTTAGGCAACAGCATCAAACAAGGTTGGGTTTCCTGATTGCAGCTTACCAGTATCACAAAGACCTGTTTTCCTGTCGTAAATGAATCTATTGTTGTCGGTCTTGTGTTTCTGGTACACCCATCCTAGATTTGACAAGTGACCTTATAACAATTCAGCCTTCTTTTCACAGTTTTGCCCCTTTACACGTCAGTATTGTTGCTAACTAGAAATCTGCAGCAGTCTTTTATACATATATAGTATATACACTACTCAAAAATAGTTAGGGATATTTGGCTTTTGGGTGAAATTTATGGAAAATGTAAAAAGTTCACACTACATTGATATTGTATCATGAAAGTAGGGCATTTAAGTAGAAGCATACAATGGTGATTTCCTCATCTCAAACAATTTATTGAAACAAAAGCCAACAGCAGTGGTGGGTATACCACAACAAAAAAAGTCAGTGTCTCAATAACTTGTCATGTGCCCCTGAGCATCAGTTACAGCTTGACTCTTCTTTAAGGGTGGCCCTCAGGTCACTGAGCTTGTGGGCTGCAGGGTTATGAGCCTCTACGCGGCGACTCAGCTGATCCCATGGGTTTTCTATGGGATTCAGGTCTGGAGAAAGTGCAGGCCTCTCCATTTGAGGTACCCCAGCCTCCAGCAGCCATTCCCTAATGATGCAATCTCAATAAGCTGGAGAATTGTCATCCATGAAGATTAAATTAGGGCTGTGTTGTTCATGCAGGGGCACAATGACTGGATTAATGGTGTTATTCAGATAGTATTGGCTTGTCACTGTACCATTCACAAGGTGTAGGGCAGTTCTGTATTGACTAGACACACCTGCCCAGACTGTAGCAATACCACCACCAAAAGCTTGCCTAGTGACAACAGTGGCTGATGCATAGCGCTCTCCTTGACATCTCTAACATCGTTGGCAACCATCATTTCTGCTCAGCGTGAATCAACTTTCATCAGAGAACAGCACTGAGGCCCACTGGTCCCTTATCCAGCATAAATGCTCCCTGGCCCATGCAAGACGATGACGCCTGTGCCTGGTGCTGTGGTCAGGTTCCCTTGCAGGTCATCTAGCATGTAGACCATGCTGATGTAAACAGTTTTGAATGGTTTGACATGATACTTGGGTGCCTCTTATCTCCCTTAAATGTGCCTGGGGTTGAGTGGCATTCATCATCCGGTTTCACAGGGCACTGTTCACAATGAAGTGGTCATCGGCATGGGATGTTGCCATAGAACATCCACTTTGATGCCTTTCTGTGACTCTTCTAGTCTTTCTCTGTGACTCTTCCAGGACTGTTTAAATACCAATTCTAATTGAACTAGAAAGTTTATTGGTCGATTCATGGATCAAACACCTGTTGTGAATTTTGCCGTTAAGCACCTGTTAGAGAACAGCAAGTTATGCAAAAAGTACTGAAATATTGAACAGTTGGACATGTGCATTCAGAAGGTTTGAGAAGGTCAAATTAAGTTCACCTGTAAAGGTTGTAGTGCATTTTAGGTGCATCCTGAAATTTCACCTGAAAGCCAAATATCCCCAACTTTTTGTGAGTAGTGTATATACACAAACTCTTGTGAAATTATTCCAACACAAATTCCTTCCTGCTTCTGTCCCATGGATTCACATGTATGACTGCTGTTTGCCAGCGGTAGTGCAGAAATATTTACGTCAGGTCACATTGTGTCTTTTTTGTGGTGTTTTTTATGTGTATCATGATGGAAGGCATGTCTTTTTTTGCAACCTGAACCAGTTCATATTCTGGATGTGAGTCGCTCCAGTCATTTGAAATCAAGAAATGGCACAAGTGAAAATTGACATTAAAAAACAGTTTTGACCATAGTTTGTATTTGTTGTTTGTTTTTTGTTTTTTGTTTTTTTAACATTGTAAGTCTCTGGCTATGTGGGATGAGGAAATGTTGATGCACATCCAAAGTTTTGCTGTACATTTCATCAGCTTTGAAGCAGCTTTTGTATGGAGACATTTTCCATCCATCCATCCATCCATCTTCTACCGCTTTTCCGGAGGTCCGGGTTGTGGAGGCAGCAGTTCAAGCAATGGAGACATTTTGAATGATTATTTTTTTTATTTTATTTTAATCCCCCGCCAGACGAACTTCAAGGGGGGATTATGTTATAGGTGCAGTTCGTCCATCTGTCCCACTTTTGTGAACTCCTACAGTTGTGTTCCGATTGTTTTGAAACTTGGCGCCATGGTTTGATATACACTGAAGATGTGCATATTGCAATTTGGTTCTGATTGGATGATTTCTGCAGTAATTGTAGCCCCTGACCTATGACCTCCTGTTTCACCTCACTTCAGAGACAGTAACTGTCTAGTGAAATCAACTCCTCCTACAGTTTTATTACGGTTGTTTTTAAACTTGGTACCATGGTTTGATTTACTCTGATGATGCACATATTGCAATTTTGCTCTCATCGGATGACCTTGAGTTAGAGGTCACATTTTCCCTAAATCTTCTAAACTCGATAACTACTGAAAGAAATGATGTGGGCTTTACAAATCCATACCGTAATTGTATTTAATACACATCTTGGATGATTTACACCCTGACCTGACTATGGGTTTGGGGTCAAAGAGTCAAAGGTCAAAGTTAACATTGCAGTTGCACTATGGTGAATGCTACATTTACTATTACTATAAAACGAGTACTGCTAGGACCACCAAACCTGGTATACAGGTTCACCTTGAGACCCTGACCTCTGACTATATGTTTGAGGTCAAAGGTCAAGGTTAGCAGTCCTTATGCCTTATTAATGTACAACCAGTAAATCTAGGGTCACCAAATTTGGTACACAGGTTCACCCTGTGACCCTGAAGTGTGACTATGGTTTTGAGATTGCAAGGTCAAAGGTCAACATCATAATGGCTTATAAACTGCATCTCAACAACAAAGAAAATTAGGGCCACCAAACCTGGTACACAAGTTGACCTTGGGATCCTGATCTCTGACTATGGGTGTGGGGTCAAAAGGTCAAGGTTTGCATTCCATTTTCAAACCTCAGGAAGAGCAACATCATCCAGAGACTGCTGGTGTCCTTTTACAGATGCACTATCAAGAGCTTGATGACGTACTGTATGTGCGTGTGGTATACCAGCTGCACAGCAGCTCAGAAGAAAGCACTCCAGAAAGTCATTAGCATGGCTCAGAAGATTGCTGGCTGCCCTCTCCCCACATTGGAAGACCTACACAGTTTCCGTTGTCTCAAAAAAAAGAAAACAACTCAGAATATTATAAAGGATACTTGCCACCCTGGTCACTCCCTGTTTGAGCTGCTGCCATCAGGAAGACGATACAGATCAATTAAAGTAAGGACAAATAGACTCAAAAACAGTGTTTTTCCCCAACTGCAATGAATATAAATGTAGTATAAAGTAGTTAGATGCTGAAGGTGTATAAAAGGGCTGTGCAATGGCAGAAATGTGTAATTGCGTGTGTGTATGTATACCTGTGCTTGTTTTTTTATATATTTTTATACTGAGCTTATATATTTTATGAATGATGCTCTGAGTGGCTGGCACTTTAAATTTCATTGTATATGTGACAATGACAAAGTTCTATTCTACTACTAAAAAGACAAATAAAGCTAGGGCCGCCAAACCTGGTACACAGGTTCACCTTGGGATCCTGACCACAGACTATGGGTTTGGGGTCAAAAAGTCAAGGTTAACATTCCCTAGCCTTATTACTGTACAACCAGTAAAGTTAGGATCACCAAACTTGGTACACAGGTTCACCCTATGACCCTGAAGTGTGACTATGGTTTTGGGATTTCAAGGTCAAAAGTTAACATCAGAATGGTTTATAAACTATATCTCAACAAAAAAGAAAGCCAGGGCCACCAAAGCTGGTACACAAGTTCACTCTGAGACCATGATTTCTGACTACAGGTCTGGGGTCAAAAAATCAAGGTTGCCACTCCCTATGCTCTCTTACTACAGAACATGTAAAGCTCTCTAGGGTCACCAAACTTGCTACACAGGTTTGCCTCGGGATCCTGCTCTACACTTGTGTGTTGTATGCTTTGTTGTATATTCATGGATGATGGGTTTATCATAATTTGGTTCTGCCACAGTAATTAAATTGAAAAGTTGAAAACTGCTCTCTGTCAGTAAGTATTGGGATCTTCAAAGAAAACGGAGGTGGGGGATATTGTGCTCGCCTCAGAGTGCTCTTGTTTTTGTTTTTTGGGTTTTTTTGTACCACAAAATCCCGTCAACATTTATATTTGTGTTAACTGTTGTAAAACTTTTTTGTTATATGTAAATTTGGCACTTAATTCTTGTGAATTTGTTCTTCTTTTCTTTGTAACTGTATTCTCTTTTAAATTAATAACTAATAATCATTTTATAATGCACATTTTAAAGTAGTTATTTATTTATTTTAGGGTACTTTTTTAAAAAAAATTAAGTTATTTACTGGTTGTCTTACATTTCTCATTCGGTGAAATTTAAACCGTCGGTGTGAATTAATGAAGCCAGGCTTTGTCCGACATTTGCACACAGTCTGAAATTTATTGCTCTTCATGAAATAATTTACTGTTTATGGTTTGGATCGTATTAGAGCTGTCAAAAAATTGTGTGAAAATGTAAACTACAGCAAAGTTACTATTCAAGCAAGAGTCTGGTGTACTTATGTTTTTTCACGTTACACGAAGCACGATAGGGTTGAAGCGACTTTGGTTGAATATAACAAGTACGAGAGTTAAACACTTGCATGAAACAATTCTGTAAGCAATCAAACAATGGCAAAATTGAAGCATCTCAATAGAAATGATATAGCTGTTTGTAACAGTACAGCATGTAAATTATTGTGGTAAATTTATTAAACATCAGCACATGTATTTTCCATCAGCACCTCCGATTAACAAAAGAAAAAATGTTCCAGGTGTTACATATTCCCCCTCTGACTTTGATATCGTCCCAATGTCAGAGGTCCATTTAAGCTTTTAAGAGTGTCCGCCTTTTGACTATGTCAACACCAGTGAGTCCTACCAGCAATACCTTTTATGGTGGAGACCAAGCACCACTTGCGGGACTGGCACACTGGTGGTATCTGGGGAAATACGCCACCAGTAAATCCTGCTTACAGCGCCAAATGGATGGGCAGTTAAGCCCCAACTGGCGACGTCCAACCGGGGACTCGAACCTACAATCGCCGGCTCCGGAGTCCAGCACTCTACCTGTGTCGTCAAGACGGTCAACTCACTTGGCAAGCTAAGTAGGAATGCTTTTGTTTATTGACTCTATTACACAGGCATGAAAACAAATTGTAAAATACTAAGTGTAGCAGTATGTTAAATTTGAGTGCATCATCGCAGGTATGCACAAGCACCTGAGGAAAACCATGAAGAAACATGGTGATGTTAAGCGTTTGGCAATTACAAACTAATATCAAGTATTTGATATATGATTTGATTTACTATATATGTATATATAAATAACGTTTGGTACAACTGCACTGACATGTTACAAAAAAATAAGGGAGTTAAAATTTCCTTCTTCATACATGTAAATGTACTTCACACATGTACATGTGTGATTAAAAAAGAGGGCATTAAAATGGTCTTATGCAAAGGAGTGTAGTTATAACAAAACTAGTTTCGAGCGCCTCCGAGCAACAAAGTTTAGTTTTGTTATTTTTGTTGTCTGCAAATCAGTTTAGCCTAAAAAATGATGTGTGACATTGTTTGTGTAACATAGCTGTCTCTGTACAAACTAAAACAAAAGTTTTTGTTGTCATTCAAATACTTATTTTAATGTTCTTTTTTCAAAACTACTGAACGTTTTAACCACGTTAATCAGGTTGAAGCAACTTTGGTTGAATATAACAAGTAGGAGAGTTAAATAAATATGTGACATTTGTAAATTTCAATTTGAGGAGCACAGTTTTATCATTTAAAACATTTAAAGATTGTCAGTAGAAAGCATACTTGTGCATGACACAACATGTACATTATTATGGTAAAGCAATTTTTCTCGCACTCCCTCTAAAGACTTAGACTTTAGACTTCATTGTCCCCAAGGGGAAATACTTTTTCACAGACCTGTACATTAGAACTCCACATAGTAGACAGGCAATAACAACACATAACAAAGGTAAACAACACTTTACAGGACAAAACAGAATGACACAGTGAACCAGGACACACTCAGCAAGGCCTGTTGTTTAGGGCAGTTATGACTGCAGGGATCAGGCTTTTCCCAAGGCCAGCCCTCCTGTATCTTAATGTCCAGTACCTGTATCCTGAGGGCAATGGAGTGAGGTGTTCATGTAGTAGGTATGTAGAGTCCTGTTCTACTGAGATTGCAATGCACATAATGGCCCTGTTATTAAGCTCAGTGAGGTTGGGTGTGGGCAGACCAATAATTTTCATAGCAGTACTCATTATGCATGTGTTTTGTCTGGGTTTTAACAGAGACAATGTTATAAAAACAGGTAGAACAGTACAATAGAATAGATTGGATGATGCTTTGTTATAATAACAGAATGAGGTGTGGAGCAACATGAAGTCTGCTGAGCTTACAAATAGCTGATAGTCTCTGGTGACTCCATTTTTGAATGCCCATGGTGTGTTGGTCAAAAGTAAGTTTATTGTCCAGTGTAACTCCAAGATATTTGAAACTGTCTACTTTTTCTACCATTTGGTTATTAATAGTAATGGGGTGCTGGGGAGTAGGGGGGTTGATTATTAACTCTTTTGTTTTAGTGGCATTGAGGTGGAGATGGTTGCTGTCACACCACTGGGTGAAGTCTGTAATAGTGTTGCAATAGTCCAGAACAGAGTGGTTGTCTGTGAGGAGAGCGAGGAGAGCTGTGTAACAGTATATGAATTAATAATAATGATCAGGTATAAAAATTATTTAATTTATATCAATGTCTTGGAACCTGAGATGAATTCTCGGTTCATCTACACAGGAAAAATTAATAACACTCGTGGGGCACCAGCTTCTATCTCTAAGAAGCAATTTAATCTTTAATTTCACTTTATACCTGTTTAATCACTCAATAAATTGATTAATAATCAGTCTCAAAATTTTAGTGAATTCAATACTGGGGACTTGAACCAGACTCAGAATGAAATAAATTCCCAACAACTTCTCTCATTTTCACATATTTATTAAATGAAATAATGATTAGAAGACATTGCAGTGATTTCATTAACCATAAAATTAAACTTGTAAATGATAGATTAACAATGTCGACATTTGCAGAACCAGGGTTAACTGTGAAATAAATTTAGATCAGTTTGAAGTTAACAGATTATGGAAACAATGCAAATTTATGGGGAAAGTTTTACTAATTATATGAAAAGTTCTGGATTACTCTAAGAAAATGAAAACAGGATTTTAATTAAAAGGAGTTATGCTAATGATTCCTTAATTTGCATCTGATTAGATATCGAATTATTATCGAACCTCAGAAGTTTAATTCAGCAGATGAATAACATTTCAGCTCACGTGATGGGCGTTTGATGTTGAAGATCCTTCTGTGTTGTCCTGTAGTTCTTAGATGGTTCCAGAAGTCGGAATATTTGACCAGCAAATATTCTTTGACGAGGGATGAGATTGGTATGTTTGATCCCAATGGTTGAAATCCAGTCGAGGTGTGATGCAGCACACATGATCGTGGGGAGCTGCGTCTTCTCTCCTCTTCGTTGGCAAGCGGCTTTCCCAGGAAATTCGATAATAATTGAAAATATCTAATCTGATCTCAAATTAAAAGAGTTTCGGACTTTAGATAAAAGAGCTTCTGGTGTGGGATTGGTCAATAAAAATAAAAATAAAGTCAAGATTAAAGCTTACATTAAAATTAAAAACGGTGGTTTTACAGAAAGTTTAACAGGAAAAAGTGATAGAAATAAACATCTAGGATTGGAGTTTAACTCCTAATTAGAATTTGAGCTCAGAGAGAAAGAATTCCCAGGCATTTAAAGAAACATTAAGATACAAAGAGATGACAAAAAACAGGATACTTCAGGCTCTGTGATCATAGGAGAGAAAACACGTGGGATAAGTCCCTTTGTTCGCCAGTGGTTCTCTGCTGTGTAGAGATGAAGACAATAGAAGTGAAAAGCCAAAAAAGGGATCTGGCAAAAAAAAACTGGCGAAAAGAGGGTGAAAAGGGGCATTGTTTCCTTTTTATCTGGGGGAAACTTTCGCAGGCCTCGGTGATTGACAGGAACTCAAAGCAATAGGCTTCCTTCGTGGGTGGGCTTTATGAACTTTAGTCCAATGAGCAAACAGTCTTTTGTCTGGAACTAACAACACTGAGAGCTGTTGTCAAGCAGAGATTGGCTGCTGGCAGTCACATGATTTGATATACGCTTTGCAAATTCTAATGCACAAGTTTCAATACTGCAATATTCCTCTATATATTTATGTATAACTCTAATCTATTTCAGTGTTCATGCAACTTATAAATCAACATGCAGGAATAAACATTCATTTAAACATTTTAACATGCATATATATATATATAAAATTTAAGATTTAAGATGGCGGCAGCACGCACGGACGCAGCGGCCCCTCTTGGCATCAGCGAGTGTGAGAGTTTTGAGTGTTTTGATCTTCCCAGACGTACATTCTGTAAAACTTACAACCGTGAGACCTTATTAAACATCAAGGTACTGCACGCTGCAAGAATCGCGGCGATCGGTTGTGACTTGGACATTCTACGCCAGCATGGAATTCTGGCGGAGTCCCTGCTGGAAGCTACCCGAGAGAGGAGGAGGCGTAAGCGGAGCGAACGCAAGCAAAAGCGTGGAAAAAGGGCCGGGATCCATGCTAGGCTAAAGGCTAACCCCTCCAGACCAGCGCTACCGTCGCTCATTCTCTCTAACGTCCGCTCCCTCAAAAACAAGCTGGACGAGCTGCGTCTGCTGAGAGAAACCCGGAGAGAGTGGAGAGACTGCTGTGTGCTTGCGTTCACTGAGACATGGCTCCACAGAAACATTCCTGATGAGGCCATTCAACTGGAAGATATGGCGATGTTCCGTGCCGACAGGGAAACGGCGAGCTCCGGTAAGAGCGGGGTGGGGGTGGGCTATGCATCTATGTTAACAAGAACTGGTGCGTCAATGCCACGTTAGTGTCTAAACACTGCTCTCCATTGGCGGAGTTCCTTATTGTAAATTGTCGGCCATATTATTTGCCGAGGGAATTCAGCAACGTGTTTGTAGCTGGTGTTTACATAGCGCCGAGCGCTAATGCTAAAGCTAATGCTAAGAAGGCACTTGGGGAACTGCACAATGTGATTAGTGAAATCCAAACTTCACACCCGGACAGTTTTGTGGTGGTTGCGGGGGATTTTACCCACACCAGCCTAAAGACTGTGCTCCCGAAGTTTAAACAATGTGTAGACTTTAAGACCAGAGGAGAGAATATGTTGGACTTAGTGTACACAAACACAGATGCATATAAGGCGATACCCCGCCCCCATCTCGGCCTTTCTGATCACATATCCGTGATGCTGCTGCCTGCCTACAAACCTTTATTGAAGCGCAGCAGGCCAGCAGTGAAACAAATTAGAATTTGGCCAGAGAGTGCAACCTCTGCACTGAAAGACTGTTTTCTGCACACAGACTGGGAGGTCTTCAAAATAGCAGCCTCCCAGGAAGACAAGACAGATGTGGAGGAGTATGCTGATACGGTCACCAGCTACATGCTCAGTGCACAGAGTGCACAGAGGATGTCACTGAGGATGTCACTATAGTGAAGACTATCACTACACGGGGCAACTATAAGCCCTGGATGACTGCAGAGGTGCGCTCGCTGCTTACAGCCAGAGATGCAGCCTTCAGAGCGAAGGACAGGATCGCCCTCCGCTCAGCCAGGTCTGCGCTGTCAAAGGGAATTAAGGCGGCAAAGCGCACTTATGCGGAGAAAATCCAGGGACACCTCTGTGACACTAGGAACACCAAGCAGATGTGGCAAGGAGTTCGGACACTGACGGGCTATAAGTCTAGGTAGGGGGTCGATGATGATGACGCTTCGCTTCCAGACAGGCTTAACGACTTCTTTGCACGTTTTGAAGCATCAAACTCGACAATCAGAGGGAGGGCTGGCCCACCCCCACCATCGGTCGGACCAGCTTTTACCATCAACACAGCGGACACACGGAGGACCCTAACCAGAGTCAACCCACGCAAAGCTGCAGGTCCGGACAACATTCCGGGACGTGTGCTCCGAGACTGCGCGAGCGAGTTGGCGGATGTCCTGACTGACATTTATAACATCTCCCTGAGTCAGGCCATCGTTCCCAGATGCTTCAAGACCTCTATCATTGTACCGGTGGCAAAGAAACCAGTTGTGTCCTGTTTGAATGACTATCGTCCTGTTGCACTGACACCAATTGTGATGAAGTGTTTTGAACGGCTTGTCAAACCACACATTACAGCCTGCCTCCCTGCATCACATGACCTGCTTCAGTTTGCATATCGTTCAAACCGCTCCACGGAGGATGCTATAGTCACCACCCTACACTCTGTCATCACCCACCTGCACCAGAAAGACACCTACGCCAGACTCCTGTACATTGATTTCAGTTCAGCATTCAACACCATTATTCCCCAGAGACTGATGGAGAAATTACCCCTTCTCGGTCTGAACACCACCACATGTCTCTGGATCCTGGATTTCCTGACTGAGAGACATCAGTCTGTCCGGGTTGGAAACAACATCTCCAACTCTGTCACGCTGAGCACCGGATCCCCTCAAGGCTGTGTACTCAGTCCACTGTTGTTTACACTTCTAACACATGACTGTGTATCCAGGGGAACCAGATTATTAAGTTTGCAGACGACACCACGGTGGTGGGACTTATTCAGAGGGATGAGGAATCAATGTACAGGGAAGAAGTGAGAGACCTGGAGGGCTGGTGCAGGGAGAACAATCTTTTTTAGATTTAGATTTAGTATACTTTACTGATCCCCAGAGGGGAAATTGAGGGTCATCCACCACCTGGATGGATGAGGCAGCCACGATACGGCGCTATCCCTTAACCATTCACACACACATTCACACCTAGGGCCACTTTAGAGTCTCCAATTAACCTAACCTGCATGTTTTTGGCATGTGGGAGGAAACCGGAGAAATCCCGGGGTAAACCCACGCATACACGGGGAGAACATACAAACTCCACACAGATCACTGTTGGTCGGGGGGCTGGGATCGAACCCACGATCCCACGATCCCCACGATCCCCCAGCCAAGGGTAAACTGTGCTGCCGCAGTGCTAACCACTGCACCACCGTGCAGCCGTGCAGCCCAGCACCGTGCGCCACCAGCCCATCTGGTGCTCAACGTGGACAAAATGAAGAAGATGATTATCGACTTCCGGCGGTCACAGCCTGAGCACGTCTTCCTCAGCATCGGCGGCCGTTTAGTGGAGAGAGTGGAGAACATCAAGTTCCTCGGAGTGCAGATCTTGCAGGACCTGACCTGTACAGGGAATGTACAGGGAAGAAGTTAGAGACCTGGAGGGTTGGTGCAGGGAGAATCTGGTGCTCAGTGTGAACAAAACGAAGGAGATGATTATCGACTTCCGGCGGTCATGGCCTGAACACGTCCCTCTCAGCATCAGCGGCTGTTTGGTGGAGAGAGTGGAGAACATCAAGTTCCTCGGAGTGCAGATCTCGCAGGACCTGACCTGGAGCAAGAATTCCTTGGGGATCAGGAAGCGGGCTCAGCAGAGACTGCACTTCTTGAGGAAACTCAAACAGGCCTCTCTCCCCATCTGCATCCTCAGGACCTTCTACAGAGGTGTGGTGGAGAGTGTTCTGACATACTGCATTGCTACATGGTACTCCAGCTGCAGTATGTCAGACAAAAAAAGCCCTGCAGAGGATAGTCAAGGGGGCTGAGAGGGTAATTGGAGTCTCCCTCCCCTCTGTCCAAGAACTTTTTCAGAACCGTTGTAGGAGCAGGGCACTGAACATTGTCAAGGACCGTTCTCACCCTCTGCATAAACACTTTGAACTTCTTCCATCTGGTAAACGATTCCGGAGCATCAGAGGCAGAACCACCAGACTGATCGACAGCTTCCTTCCACCAGCTGTCAGGATGCTGAACAGTTGACCCGGAATCTCTCATACATACTACTGCACCTATGGACATTTTGTATATTATTTGTATATTATAGTTAGTTAGTTGTTTTTTTTTTCCCAAGTATGTCTCAGGGACGTGTGAATGGATGGGGGGGTGGGGGTGGGGGGTGAAGCTATGTGTGAGTGTGTCTTAAATCATGCTGCTTCTATTTATATGGATGCCGAGAGAAACGCAGTTTCATCTTGCCTGCACTACAGTTGTATGTACAGCAATATGACAATAAAGTTTGATTTGATTTGATTTGATTTGAAAATCATGGATTAATATATTTCACACCCATTGATTGATTTTCACATTAAAAACATAAGGGTCCATTTACTTTTCCTAGCATCTCCAGGGTTCTGTTCCATGTCTCCATGTTTATGGGGCCATAAAAGTCAAAACAGGAAATGCATTAGGGCGAATTCCTTAGACTGGTTTTAACAAAAGAATGTGAGTTGAGCCGTGGCATGGCGGAATGACTGAGTAGTTCTTGACTGTCCTTTTCCTGAGTGAAACAATGTCTTTAAGCAGAAGAATAATCCTATTGATGAGCCAAAGTGAGATGATGCTACAGCTGTATCGTATGAGTATTTGAAATAAGTGACCCTGGGAGATGGGCTGATGCAGTCATTGGTATAAGATAAGATAAGCCTTTATTAGTCCCACAACGGGGAAATTCCAGTAAAGTCTGTATAGGAAAGTACCAAATGTACCAAAGGGTGTTTAGTTTGTACAAAAACGCCTGATGAAAAAACTGCAACCACGATAAAACCATGGTGATGTTGACCATTTCCCTAGTTATATCAGGTATTTATTATAGATAAACAAATGTTTAGTACAAGTGCAGTGACTTGTTACGAACACAAGGAAGTTAAAAATTCTTTCTTCATACATGTAAATGTACTTCATGCATGTACTTTTGTGACTGAAAAACACGAGTCAGTAAAATGGTCTTATTTATTTATTTAGCGAATGCAAAGTCCTTAAGCCAAGCAGTTGCCTCCTGGTTTGCTGTATGGAGGGTGTATAATCCTCCTTCCAGTCTTTGGAGCGGGCAAACCTCTATGATGTGTTCCATTGTTTGCTCTTCTCCACATGCGCACAGTGGGCTAGGGCTACTGCCCCATCTGTAAAGGCTGGCCAAGCAGGGGCCATGTCCAGTCCTGAAGCGATTGAGTGTAGACCACTGTCTCCTTGGGAGGTTGGTGCCCGGGACCTGTTGGTTGGGGTTTAATGGTCTTATGCAAAAGGAGTGTGCATATAACAAAACTAGTTTCTAGCACCGCTGATCAACAAAGTTTTGTTTTGTTATTTTTGTTGTTTGTAACTCAGTTTAGCCTAAAAAAAATGGTGTGTGACATGGTTTGTGTGACATACCTGTCTCTGTACAAACTAAAACAAAAGTTTTTTGCAATTCGTGCATATAAATACTTATTTAGACTTTTCAAACTAATAAACAGTTGAAGCACATTAATCATAGTGAAGCACCTTTGCATCACTATAACTGGTTTCAAAGTCAGAGTTTTTGTCAACACTGTGCAAACATGTAATTTGTTATTACAAAGATAAAAACTATTCTTATGCAAAGAAGTAAGTACACTGTTATTACAAATTAATTGTTTCAGAATCTGCTAACTCTAATGCTGCAGTTAAATAACGCCTTCAGGAATCAGCCAGAGACCCGAGGTTGTTTTAAAAAGTCCATAGTAACTGGGACATGATGCTGTAGGTTAGCTTTAGTTTGTTTTTTATCTTTTTTTTAACTGTAGAGTTGTGTTGATTCTTAGTTGTAATGACACCGATGTCTCTGTGAGGTGAATCTGCTAGACATAGGCTACTAATTTTCTACCAAAAAGCAGGAAGGAATAAACACTTATTGGCAGACTAATGATGTTAAAATGGTAGATGTGATTTCAGGAGATGTATTTTAGAAAAGCAAGCAGTCTCTCAATGTGGACATGGTGTGATGATGGGTTTTATTGTGAAGTGTGGTGTGATGATGCCGCCTTCCAGGGGCGTCATCACTATAAATAATTGATTATAAATAATCAAACAATTTCTGTAACTGTCAATGAGACTTCTGCACCTCTCAGCAGGTATTTTGGCCCACTCCTCATGAGCAAACTGCTCCAGTTGTCTCAGGTTTGAAGGGTGCCTTCTCCAGACGCCATGTTTCAGCTCCTTCCACAGATGTTCAATAGGATTTAGATCAGGGCTCATAGAAGGCCACTTTAGAATAGTCCAATGTTTTGCTCTTAGCCATTCTTGGGTGTTTTTAGCTGTGTGTTTTGGGTCATTATCCTGTTGCAAGACCGATTACCTGCGACTGAGACCAAGCTGTCTGACACTGGGCAGCACATTTCTCTCTAGAATACCTTGATAGTCTTGAGATTTCATTGTACCCTGCACATATTCAAGACACCCTGTGCCAGATGCAGCAAAGCAGCCCCAGAACATAACACAACCTCCTCTATGTTTTACAGTAGGGACAGTGTTCTTTTCTTGGTATGCTTCATTTTTGCGTCTGTGAACATAGCGCTGATGTGCCTTGCCAAAAAGTTCCAGTTTTGTCTCGTCTGTCCATAGGACATTCTCCCAGAAGCTTTGTGGCTTGTCAACATGCAGTTTGGCAAATTCCAGTCTGGCTTTTTTATGATTTGTTTTCAACAGTGGTGTCCTCCTTGGTCGTCTCCCACGAAGTCCACTTTGGCTCAAACAACGACGGATGGTGCGATCTGACACTGATGTACCTTGACCTTGGAGTTCACCATGAATGTGTTTAGCGGTTGTTCTGGGCACTTTTGTTACCATTCGTATTATCTGTCTCTTCCATTTTTCATCAAGTTTCCTCCTGCGGCCACGTCCAGGGAGGTTGGCTACAGTCCAGTGGATCTTAAATTTCTGAGTAATATGTGCAACTGTAGTCACAGGAACATCAAGCTGCTTGGAGATGGTCTTATAGCCTTTACCTTTAACATGCTCGTTTATAATTTTCTTTCTAATCTCCTGAGACAACTCTCTCCTTTGCTCCTTCTTGTCCATGTTTAGTGTGGTACACACCATGTCACCAAACAGCACAGTGACTACTTGTCACCCTTTAAATAGGCCGACTGACTGATTACAAGTTTGTAGACACCTGTGATGTTAATTAGAGGACACATCTTGGTTGAACATGTCCCTGTGGTCACATTATTTTCAATCTTTTCTAGGGGTACCATCATTTTTGTCCAGGGCTGTTTCAGGAGTTTGTTTTTTAAAGTAATTATGTTGAACCACAATTGAAAAGCATTGTCTGATTTTCATTGGTTAATTTTCATAGAATTTTTATTTATTACCACTTTTGTCAGATTCAAGTTACTTCTGTGACCATTGTGATTTTTTCTTTCATTAACAGAGGGGTACCAACAATTTTGTCCACGTCTGTATGCAGATCATGAAACATGTACATGATTTTATTATGTTGGCAAAACATAACTTTATTTTGTGGAACCAATTTCAATAAATTTATTACATTAGTTCAAAAGAATTTTTTTTTCAACATTGTCCACAACCTCAGCATCAAAGGCCAGAGGTTTCTACGGATGCTCGGCACAACGAACTCTTACAAGGACATCTTGGACCTAATGGCTAACCACTTCACCACTCCGGACAGCGTGACAATACGACAAATTCGATTTTGCCAGAGACGCCAGGGAGTCGGTGAGCCTATTCAACAATTTATCGCTGACCAAAGACAGTTAGCCAGTGGATGCCATTTTGGGCCATTAGAGGATGAGATAGCACAGGACCAATTGGCCGAGCACATGTGCAGTGCCGCGATATGGGCTAGGATGCTAATGGCAGCCAATGACTTAGCGCTAGCTAGGACAGTTGAGCCAGCTCTTCAGCTAGAGGCCGTGGATAAGCTAGCCTTGGAGTTGAATTGGCGCCAGTCTCAGAAGACACCAGAAGGGATGACATCAGCAAATGCAGTGGACTCGGAGGATGAAGGGAGCATGGCGGATGATTACGAGGCATATGCAGTGAGCCTTAGGTCAAGGACCCCATCTGCAGGGGTTGTGGATCCCCGATGCACCAGAGTAATGTGCGAACATACCCGGCAAGAGGGAAGCAGTGCAGCAAGTGTGGGTGCATGAATCATTTTGCCAGAATGTGTCGGTCTTCAGCATCATGGAGCCCGCCAAGTAAGCCAGCCTGCCCGCCTACGATGACCATCCACTCGGTGATCGCTAAAGCCAATGGGCCAATGGTATAATCATACCATGTAGGATAACTAAATAGACGGTTATGCTGTTTCATCCCACCTAGCAACAATGCTCTGCACTGTGTGTGTTTATATATTTACATATTTATTCCATCTAGCTACAATGCTCTGCACTGGGTGTGTTTATATTTATATATCTATATATTTATTCCATCTAGCTACAATGCTCAGCACTGGGTGTGTTTATATTTATATATCTATATATTTATTCCATCTAGCTACATTGCTCCGCACTGTGTGTGTTTATATACTTGCATATTTATTCCACCTAGCTGCAATGCTCCGTACTGTGGGTGTTTATATATTTACATATTTATTCCATCTAGCTACAATGCTCTGCACTGTGTGTCTGTGTGTGTGTGTGTGTGTATATATATATTTTATAGTAATATGTACATATGTATATTAGCTGCTCTTGCTTGCTTGTTTTTATTTATTTTTTATTTTTTTTCTTGCCTTCTGATTGTTGCTCTGAGTGTTGCTATCCCTGTGCTGTTGCAATCCTGGAATTTCCCCGTTGTGGGACTAATAAAGGCTTATCTTATCTTATCTTATCTTATCTTTCCTACTGCATAGTGGAATTGGATGGTGTAGCTTTCCCATTAATTCTCAACACGGCTGTGGTGCTGTCGGTGCTAAATTGGGTGACGGTAAAGAAGTTTTCCCCTCACCACAGGGTCAGGAAGAACCTGGTACATCTGTATGAATACGGCGGTGGTAGACTGTGCAGTGTCGGGACTGTGGAGTTGACTGCTCACTATAACACCAGACTTCTCATTCCAGGTAACAATGCATGGTGACAGTATTATGGGATGTGACCTGTTCTACGGATTGGGTTTTGCCATTAAGGACAGTGTTGGATTTGAGTGGTTTGGATGTGGACAGTGGAGATCGCCGGACCCAATGGATGATGTTGTAGTGTGGGATGAGATACCCGCTGGCGGTGCCGGAGCCGAAGCACACGTTTCTGACTCTCAGGAGGACAGCTGCTCCATGGAGGAACTGGACGACTCCAGTGCCCGTGCTCGGCCACCTATTATGGGAGCGACCGAGTTAGCTCGTGGAGGATCCGTTCCGACGAGTATCACCAGGGAAGCATCATACATTTTCGGTGCCAAAGTCAAGCTTCGGATGATGACGGATGAGGGGTCCACTGCGATGGTGGTGGCTGCTGTGTCACTGCGGTGTTACGATGGCACAAAATGGGAGGAAGATGCAGAGCTGCCTTAACTACAGCAGCACATCAAACCAAGCAAGGATCCTGATAGAAAAGTTTCATATATGTAATTTGCTTTGTCTCAGAGTCTGTGTGAAAGTGCGAAAGATGCTGATGCAGCTGTATTGTGTTATCGCTTTGTTTTAGTTTGCATGTACTGTTCTGGTGTGACTGGTGCTGAGAGTGTCGGTTCTTGAGGAGATTATCTGTACACCAAGTTTTTACCAGATGTACTGAACCAATCACCATGGACATTTTCTCCTCCACCTCTTGGATAACGGAGGGCCTAAAGGACTAAGGGATGTGTGTATGAGTCAAAATGATGTGCGAATAGGCTCTGAGACTGTTTTTGTATTGTTCTCCACTGGCCAGTGTAATTAAATTTGCTGAAACTTTGATCCTGCCTGATTCTTGACTGAAGGTTAAGATGAATTTTTCCAACATACTTGGTGCCCAAGCACAGGGACTCCAGATATTTCTCCTCCTGCTTCTGGTGTTTTTGGACTGAGACAGCTATTGCATGGCTGCAGAAGAAATCCTCCCCAGTGGGTCGGCTTTGTGGAAGTGAGGCAAGGTCTGGAGACGCTGGGAGCAGACCATAGAGTGATGGAGCCAACCTCCAGGTGGATTGAAGTGAGTAAATTTAATTACCTCCGCCAAGGAGGTAATGTTTTTACCGGGGTTTGTTTGTTTGTTTGTCTGTCTGTTACCAACATAACTCAAAAAGTTATGAACGAATTTTGATGAAATTTTCTGGACAAGTCCCAGATGGGACAAGGAAGAAATTATTAGATTTTGGGAGTGATCCAGATCACTGTCTGGATCCAGGAATTTTTTAAAGGATTCTTTATCATTGCGAGATAGGGCCATTTTTAGCATATGTGTATATAACTCCACAATACATGGTCAGGACGCTTGCCAAAAAAATACAGGATAAGATCCCAGTAGGTTCTACGAAATATCAAAGACTGATCCCGATCCTGCAAAAAATCTGGATACTGTGATCCAGAACAGGAAATAATAGGGTGTAGGGAACCCACGCTGTGATATTCATCTCAGACTGGAAGCAGAGGGGAGGGGAATAGTCCCTCTGCTGGTAGAGCGTGGGGGATTAAACGGAGAAGGGCAGTACGTATTGTAATGGGAGAAGTTATGGTAATGCAGCAGGAAGGAGTAGCTGCAGGGACAGTAAGGGGTGGATGTGTGAACGTATTGTAATGCAAGGTTTCAGGCAGCAGGGGGAAGGGATGGAGTGGTATAAAAGGAGAGACCCTGGTGTTTTGAAAGAGGTCTTTTTCTGTGTATGAATGAAGTGAGAGTGAGAAATAAAGTTCGTCTGTCATGCAGGTCTGGTTCCTTTATTTGCATTCTCCACAAGGGGATCTTTGGAATTGTCATCACTGTAAGGTAACAAAGGTTCAGGTTCAGGTTCAGGTTCAGGTTACTTTATTTGTACCCGTAGGCAGATTTGTTTTGCAGTTGGTGACATCCATATTTACAAGCCACTAATTACATTCAACATAGACACAAACACAGGCACACATCTTACAAAATAGGTAAATATAAAATACCTGTATGTACAATGTAATTTTTATAGCTTGTTCAACTCTTTGACAGCAGCAGGGACAAAGCTGTTTTTGTAGCGCTGGGTTCTACTTTTTGGGACAGCAAACCTCCGTCTGGAGGGAAGAAGCTGAAAGTTGCAGTGCAAAGGGTGGGAGTCATCATTTAAAATCGAGTCGGCCATCCTCTGTACTTGTCTGGTGTACAGGGATGTCAGGCTCAGCTGTGACTCACCAAGCAAACGACTGGACCATCTGACTACCTGATCCAAGGATTTCCTCTGTTTCAGTTTTATCTGACCAAACCATGACATTAAAGAAAAGGATAAAACAGATTCAATAAAAGCCCGATAGAACATAGTCATTATGGTTCGGTCAATTTGGAAGCGTGCAAGTTTCCTCAAACAATGCAAATTTTGCTGACCCTTTTTGCACACCCTTTCACAGTTCACCTCAAAGTTCAATCCACTATCAATAATTGTCCCAAGATATTTGTACGATTGTACACATTCAGTGGTCTGGCCTTTTAATATGGTGACTTTGTGCCTGGGAGTTTTCCTCCTAAAGTCAATAATCATATCTTTCGTTTTTGTTGTATTCAGCTGCAGGTAGGAATCCTCACACCAGTGAACAAAGTCATCAACTACTGGGCCGTGGCCACTCTCACCATCCTGGAGGAGACTGACAATGACTGAGTCATCAGCATACTTTATAATGTGTCTGTTGTCATGTCTGCTCCGACACATGTTTGTGTACAGGATGAAGAGTAGTGGTGACAACACACACCCCTGAGGAGAGCCAGTAGAAGAGCACTTTAGGTCAGACAATGTGCCATTGACCCTTACTCTCTGCGTCCTGTTGGTTAAGAAATCCAGAATCCAACCCACCAGATTATTGCTTAAATCAAATTGTTGCAGGAGCCTTTCAACTAAAATATGAGGTTGGATTGTATTAAAGGCAGAAGAAAAGTCCACAAATAAAAGCCTGGCGTGTGTCCCATTAAAATCCAGATGTTTAAAAAGCATGTCAAACAGAGTGACAGTGGCATCCTCCACTCCTCTGTGAGGCCTATAGGCAAACTGCAGAGGATCCAATGCATGTTCAGTCTGCCTTAGGACCTCACAAATTAAGATATAAACATACAACAAACACCAAAATATAGCCAAGACACTGAGGAATCAGTACTGTGCCAATGGATTTGTTGTACCTTCAAAAGCTATGGAGCTACAGTATATCCAGAAGAATACCGCCATTACCGAAAAAGTGATTTTTGTCAATAACTACTGAACTAATAAAGATATCAATGTGAATCCAATTGCTAAAGGTGTGGGGAGCGTGGAATAAAGAGACTGAACTGTGTTTTATTCCAGTTTATTCCAACATTCATTTCCCCAGCCTGCTCTCTCCAATAAGCAGGAAGACAAGAGGCTGAGCCACATCAGAGTTTCACATTTATACCTTTTCTCATACAGACTTCTCACACACAGGGGGGGATCACATATCCCCGTCAACCCTTTATTGACATTTCTCCCCCCTCCAGTCTTCCGTCTTCTACTTGCGTCCTGGAGGTCAGGAAGAACTTCGTTCGCACCCCTGTCCTCTCTCGCTGTCCTCCGCAGGTGGTCCGGACTTACTGTCCTCTTCGTCGTGAGGTCAATTCACATATGTGCTGTCAGCATCTCTCTTATGTTTAACATACACTACCGTTCAAAAGTTTGGGGTCACTGTGGTAGACTGCAAGTCTAAATTAAAAACATTACTGGCACATGCCTCTAGGGGGGAACTACCGGTATTGTTCAGCACTACTTTAAGGGGACACATTAGAATAAGAGTGTGAAAACCCCGTGCAGAACGCATGTTCAGTCATCGTGTGTGATGTAAGAATAAACGGCAAGAGTTAGCCAAAGAAATCAACTCAAGTGTGATCATTGCTACACGGTAGGATATCACACAATTGGCGACGAGGATTTAAAAGTTATCGAGAAACAGAGAACATTGCAAGTGTGGCGAACTCAAGTGAATCCAGCAGTTCGAGTGCAAGTTCAGAGGAGGAAAACGAGGTTTCCCCACCACGACGAGCAATGGCGGCTGTAATCGGAACGGTAACCCCTTTTGATAACTCGACTCAGTCATGGGAAGAATATAGTGAAATGTTGGACTTTTTCTTCGAAGCTAATGATATTGAGGAGCCAGACAAACGGAAGGCTGTACTGTTGAGTGGAGTTGGTGCAACTATTTACAGCTTGTTGAGAAATTTAGTAAGCCCTGCATTACCGAAAGATAAAACGTACGACCAGCTTACTGCTGAGCTTCAGAAGCACTTCAGCCCCAAACCGAGTGAAATCGTACAACGATTCAAATTTAATTCACGCATAAGGAGGAACACTGAGTCCATAGCAGAGTATGTGGCAGAATTGAGGAAATTAGCACTGCACTGTGATTACAAAGACTCATTGGAAGAAATGTTAAGAGACAGACTTGTGTGTGGAGTGAATGATGACCGAATGCAACGGCGACTTTTATCTGAAACAAAACTCACTTTTGCGAAGGCTTTGGAATTATGCCAAGCGATGGAAACAGCATCTAAAGATGTGAGAGAAATGCAAGGGAAGCTAGCAGAGGACACAGCAACGCATGCTCGTGTGCCTAAGACCCAAGTAGGTGTCTACAAAGTGTCGACTGACAAAACTCAGCGCAAATTCCCCAGTTGTTATCGCTGCAAAGGCCAGCACAATGCCGCCGAGTGCAAATTTGCCACTGAGCTGTGTCATAATTGTGGCAAGCGAGGGCACATTAAGAAAGCATGTAGAACAAAGGTGGGCAATGCACAGGTGCAGAAGGCAACAGTTAAAGGGCAAAAGAATGAAAACAAGGGCCCAGGAAAGGAACAGCGAGCGAATCAACTTAGAGGGGAGGGAGAAAGTGATACAGAAGACATGGGTTTTCACACAATTTACAACATGTCAGATGAGCTGACCAAGGTAGCGCCCATCACGCGTACCATGAATGTTAATGGAATGAAAGTAACATTTGAAGTTGATACAGGCTGTGGAGTAACCATATTAAGTAAACAGCAATATACACAACTGTGGAAGAAAACAGACACAGCAGAATTAAATCCCTGTTCATTAAAATTAAAAACATACACAGGAGAGAAGCTAGACGTGCTAGGCATGGCACAAGTGAAGGTGCAACACGAAAACAAAGAAAAGGACTTACCTGTAGTAGTAGTTGGGGGCGAAGGACCAAATCTACTAGGGCGAAGTTGGCTACAAGAACTGGCCATGATTGATCAGTTAGTGAATAAGGTGGAATCTCAGCCCAAATTGCAGCTGGAGGAGATCCTCGAAAGACACGCTGAGGTGTTCAAAGAAGGCTTAGGACAGCTAAAAGGTGTCACTGCAAAGATTAATGTGGACAAGGAGGCCCAACCACGATTCTGCAAACCCCGACCGGTGCCCTATGCAGTCAAGCCACTGGTCGAAAGCGAGCTACAGAGGCTGCTGGATGACAAGATCATTGAGCCAGTGCAGGTTGCAGAATGGGCGGCGCCCATAGTCCCAATGCGAAAGCCTGATGGCTCCATTAGAATATGTGGAGATTACAAACTCACTGTCAATCGAGCATCACGGGTGGATCAGTATCCAATTCCTGAAGTGGAGGACCTCTTCGCACAGCTGAATGGCGGTCGACAATTCACGAAATTAGACATGAGTCACGCTTACCAACAGGTAGTCCTGGAAGAAGAATCAAGAAAGTATGTAACCATCAATACACACAAAGGCTTATATACCTACACACGCTTACCATTTGGAGTAGCTTCCAGTCCTGCTATATTCCAGAGAACTATGGAGGGCATCCTAGGTGGAATTCCGAATGTTGCCATTTATTTGGATGACATCCTTTGTACAGGACCAAATGAACAAGAACATCTGAAAACGCTGGAGGAAGTGCTTCAACGGTTGGAGAAAAGCAGTCTGAGGTTGAAAAGAAGCAAGTGTGAGTTCATGGGAAAAGAGGTGGTGTTCCTAGGCCACAAGATCAACGCCAGTGGTCTACACCCTCTGACAGACAAAGTGGAAGCCATTGCGGAGGCGCCTGAGCCACAAAATGTTACTGAGTTAAAAGCCTACCTGGGCTTGTTGAACTATTACCATAGGTTCCTCCCAAAGCTCTCCACGCTGCTGGCACCACTACATACCTTACTTAAGAAGGAAGAAAAATGGTCATGGGGGGTCAAGCAGCAGAAGGCGTTTGAAGAGTCCAAAGCGCTACTTCAGTCCTGTAGTGTGTTAGTGCACTATGATTCAAACAAACCACTCATCCTGGCGTGTGACGCATTATCCTACGGTGTGGGAGCTGTACTCTCTCATCGTATGGAGGATGGCTCAGAGAGACCCATAGGGTTCGTCTCAAGAACTCTTAGTGCAGCTGAGAAAAACTACTCCCAGCTAGACAAGGAGGGCCTTGCAGTAGTATTTGGTGTACAAAAGTTCCACAAATAACTGTACGGGAGACAGTTCGCTATAGTGACTGACCACAAGCCACTAATTTCACTGTTCAGTGAAATGAGAGCCATACCCCAGATGACATCTCAGAGAATTCAGAGATGGGCCGTTACATTAGCAGCGTATGAGTACACCATCGTTTACAAAGCCGGACGGGACCATACGAATGCTGACGCGATGAGTAGGCTACCCTTGGATGGAGGAAGAGACAGCACGCCTGAGGAGGAGGAGAGAGTGCTATTGTTTGAAGATATCGGCGTGCCCCTGGTGAACGCACAACAAATAAAGAAGTGGACAGACAAAGACCCTGTTCTAGCAAGAGTGCGAGAATACATCTTGCGAGGATGGCCGAAGATGAACAGTCCTGAGTTCATTCCCTATGCCCGACGACAGGATGAGCTCAGCACCCAGGAAGGTTGTATCCTGTGGGGAGGACGCGTGGTTGTTCCACCACCTGGTCGGAATGCCTTACTGCAACAGCTACACCAAGCACACCCTGGCATCACTTGCATGAAAGCGTTGGCGAGGAGTTACATGTGGTGGCCCAACATGGATGCAGAGGTGGAGGCGCTTGTGAAGTCATGTGCGGCATGCCAGGAGAACAGGAACAGTCCTCCAGCAGCCCCACTACATCCCTGGGAAGTTCCAGATAAACCATGGAGAAGAATTCACATTGACTACGCAGGTTCATGGATGGGAAGAATGTTCCTGATCATAGTTGACGCATACTCAAAGTGGATCGATGCATATTCTGTGAGTAGCTCTACTTCTACTGTTACCATTGAAAGTCTTAGAAAGAGTTTCAGCCAACATGGCATACCTGAAATCATAGTATCAGATAACGGTACATGTTTTACGAGTGAACAGTTCCAAGAGTTTTCTGAAAAGAATGGCATACGTCACATCACGACTGCGCCATACCATCCTTCTTCTAATGGCTTAGCCGAGAGGGCCGTGCAGACGTTCAAGTCACTCATGAAAAAGATGGCAGGAGACTCTATTGAAACCCGAATGTCGCGAGCTCTGTTCAGCTATCGAATAACACCCCAATCTATAACTGGCAAGTCACCAGCTGAGCTGTTGTGTGGAAGGAAGTTGAGGTCAACATTTGACTTAATACATCCAGACTTCAGAAACAAAGTGCATGACAAACAAGAGAAACAAAAAGGTTATCATGACATGCATGCTAGAGAGAGAATACTGAGAGAAGGAGACTTGGTCTACACCCGCAACTTTGGCTCAGGACCAGCCTGGGTACCAGGAGAAATAACAGAAAAGACAGGCCCTGTGTCATTCAAGGTGACATTAGGCCATGGACAAGTGGTGAGGCGACACATCGACCAAGTTCGTGGTAGGAGCTCCATTCCCCTGCCGATGGCACCAGAGGTGTTGTCTGACACCCATTCTGAGGAGAGCATCAACGAACCACCACTTCAGGTGATACCTGAGGTACCCGTCTCTGTAGATTCTACTGGCAGCACTGCAGCAGCCGAAACAGTGGAGCAGTCTGAGTCTTCACCTGCAGTTGGCTCACCAGCCGTGAGAAGATCTCAGCGAGCTAGGAAAGCTCCAGACTACTTGAAGGACTATACTTAGTCAGTAGTGAGTTCCCCAGCCACAGGACAAGAATGTGTCCTGGAACCTCACTGGGATGCGGTAGTCAACCCAAATCCCTAGTTAAACTGTTATGTGTGTTATACATGTATAAAAAAAAAAAAAAAAAGAGAAAGAAATTATGTGTATGGCACATGTGTTTTAAGAAGTTAAAAAGTAACTGTGATAGTTTAGGGTTAAATGGGAGTTCCAGGATGTCTAGTATAATTGGCTAGTGTAATAAAGAGTAGTTTAATCTAGAGGGGAAGGATGTGGTAGACTGCAAGTCTAAATTAAAAACATTACTGGCACATGCCTCTAGGGGGAACTACCGGTATTGTTCAGCACTACTTTAAGGGGACACATTAGAATAAGAGTGTGAAAACCCCGTGCAGAACGCATGTTCAGTCATCGTGTGTGATGTAAGAATAAACGGCAAGAGTTAGCCAAAGAAATCAACTCAAGTGTGATCATTGCTACACGGTAGGATATCACAGTCACTTAGAAATTTCCTTATTTTTGAAAGAAAAGCACTGTTTTTTTCAATGAAGATAACTTTAAACTAATCAGAAATACACTCTAATATCTAATATACATTGCTAATGTGGTAAATGACTATTCTAGCTGCAAATGTCTGGTTTTTGGTGCAATATCTACATAGGTGTATAGAGGCCCATTTCCAGCAACTATCACTCCAGCGTTCTAATGGTACAATGTGTTTGCTCATTGCGTCAGAAGGCTAATGGATGATTAGAAAACCCTTGTGCAATCATGTTAGCACAGCTGAAAACAGTTTAGCTGGTTAGAGAAGCTATAAAACTGACCTTCCTTTGAGCAGGTTGAGTATCTGGAAAAAATTATTATTTCAAATACAAATCATTATTTCTAACCTTGTTTATGTCTCGACTATATTTTCTATTCATTTTACAACTCATGGTGGTAAATAAGTATGACTTTTCATGGAAAACACAAAATAATTGTCTGGGTGACCCCAAACTTTTGAACGGTAGTGTACGTATGCACAAATACACCCCTTTTATGTCTAAACATATGTATGCACAAATACACAGCTACAACCCCCCCCCCCCCAAATGATGAAGAATGGACGATACAAAAAAATTCTGCAAACATGTTACTCTTAACAGTACAACCAACATCAAACACTCAGTCTGTGCGCCGTCTGGGCTTCAACCGCCTCCCGAATCTGCTGTAAGCCGGCCCCGCCTTGCCTGCGGCGCCGTTCTGCCCAGGCTCTGTTGACTGAGGAAGAGAGTGGTTATTTGACCTCTGCAGAGCCTCCGAGACACTCCCCCTGGGGGGTCTGCCGCGTCGAGGCGCCCTCGCGACCGGCACAGACTCGTCCTTCATGACAAAAGCAGGTTTCAGTCTGTCAATGCAAACTGTCTCCTTTCTGTCTCCCGAATCTAGCACAAAATGCTTATCCCCTGTCTCCAGCACTCTATATGGCCCGTCATATGGCGGTTTGAGTGTTGATCTTAGTGCCTCGTGCCTGACAAAACCGAACTCAGCATTTTTTAAGCTTTGGGAACAAAAACGCGCGGAAAACCGTGATGCACAGGGTCCGGGAGCGCGTCCGCTCCCGTGCCGACCAGCGGCCCAAGAGCAGGGAGGGGGGATGGCTCCGGGTGCTCTGGTAAAAACTCGCCTGGCAGCCTGAGAGGTTGTGCGAACACTAGCTCCGCTGGGGAGGCATCTAAGTCCTCCTTGGGCGCAGAACGCAACCCTAATAAAACCCATGGTAGTTTGTTTACCCAATCTGCATCCGTGAGTGACGCTCTGAGTGCTGCCTTCAAAGACCTATGAAAGCGCTCGCATAAACCATTAGCCTGAGGGTGATAAGCCGTAGTGCGGTGAATTTTGGCTCCCAAGCCGTTGGCCATCGCTGACCAAAGCTCAGAGACGAATTGAGGCCCTCTATTAGACGTAATATCCGACGGAACGCCGAAACGCACTACCCAAGCCGTTAAAAAAACGCGAGTCACCTCCGCGGCCGTGGTCGTCGCCAGCGGGACCACTTCCGGCCAACATGTGGTTCGGTCCACCATTGTCAAAAGATGTGTGAACCCCTGTGACGCCGGTAGGGGGCCCACAAGGTCAACATGCACGTGGTCAAACCTTCTGGCCGGAATGCGAAACGGTTCTAACGGGGCTCTTGTGTGCTTGTGGATTTTGGCCCGTTGACAGGACATGCAGGCCTTTGCCCACTCCTTCACGTGCTTGCGCAGGCTCGGCCAAACAAACTTTTCCGCTACCATTTTCACCGAAGCGCGCACCCCCGGGTGCGCCAGCGAGTGGACCAAGTCAAAAACGCGGCGGCGCCACACGGCCGGAACCACCGGGCGTGGGCGCCCAGTCGACACATCGCAAATTAGGGGGGGGCGTACCGGTTTATAAACACTTGCTCTCCAGCCTTAACCCTGTTAGTCCAGACTGGAGCGCGCACACGTCTGCATCCGCACCCTGCTCTGCTGCCATGGCTGCGTAATCTATACCTACGTGCACCGGGGCTGCGCGCGCTCCTGCGCCGCCGCTCTGCTGCGCGGTCGCGGCGGGCTGGTCCACCTCTGCGCGTGCCGGTGCCGTGACCGCGCGTGAGAGGCAGTCTGCCACCACATTGAGTTTACCCGCTACGTGCCGAATGTCAGTGGTAAATTCCGAAATTGCAGCCAGCTGCCTCTGCTGCCTGCCTGACCACGGATCTGAAATTTTGGACATGGCGTATGTGAGTGGCTTGTGGTCCACGAAAGCGGTGAAACGCCGTCCTTCCAGCCAGAACTGGAAATGACGAATAGCCAAATGCAGCGCCAACAGCTCCCTGTCGAACGCGCTGTATTTTCGCTCGGCCACGCTTAAGGATTTGCTGAAAAAAGCCAGCGGCTGCCAAACTCCGGCAACCTGCTGCTCTATAACGGCCCCTATGGCCACATCTGATACGTCTGTCGTTAGCGCGATGCGTGCCGCTGGGTCAGGGTGAGCCAGGAGCGCAGCGTCAGCCAAGGCATTTTTCACCTCTGTGAACGCGGGCTCCCGCTCTGGGGACCATTCAACAGCATTGGTTGGTTTTTGTTTCCTGAGCGCGACATATAACGGCTGCATGAGTTGTGCTGCGTGGGGCAGGAAACGGTTATAAAAATTCACCATCCCCAAAAATTCCTGCAATGATTTGACCGTTTGTGGTCAGGGAAAATCTGTCACTGCGCGCACTGTATCCGGTAACGGAACCGCCCCCTCTGGGGAGACGCGGTGGCCCAAAAAATCGATCTGCGCGACACCAAACTGGTACTTGGCTGGATTAATTATTAAGCCGTGCTCTCCTAACCTCCCAAAAACCACAGTGAGGTGCTTTTCGTGTTCTTCCTCTGAAGTACTGGCAACCAATATGTCATCGAGGTACACAAACACGAAAGGGAGATCGCGTAACACGGCGTCCATCATCCATTGGAATGTTTGCGCCGCCCCTTTAAGACCAAACGGCATGCGTAGAAATTCAAAAAGTCCAAACGGGGTTATTACCGCTGTTTTAGGAATGTCCTCCGGCCGGACTGGAACTTGATGGTAGCCGCGAACCAGGTCTATTTTGGAAAAAATGCGCGCCCCCGCCAGGTGTATTGAAAAATCCTGGATGTGTGGGATGGGGTAACGATCGTGTGCCGTGGCGTTGTTCAGCCGGCGGTAATCGCCGCACGGTCTCCAGGAGCCATCAGCTTTCGGGACCATATGGAGCGGCGAAGCCCATGGGCTTTTCGAACGGCGAAGGATGCCCAGCCTCTCCAGGTTGGCGAACTCCTCGCGCGCTATAGAGAGCTTGGCAGCATCTAAGCGCCGAGCTTTCGCAAAGACGGGGGTGCCAGATGTAGTTATAAAGTGCTCCACCCCGTGTTTTGCGACCGTTGCCGAGAAAGTGGGTACCGTGAGTGCTGGAAACCGGGTGAGGAGTGTGTGGAACTTACCACCTGCTGCGGTGACGTTGGTCTGTACTGGTGGCGGGGACACTCGAGCTGAACAGGGGAGAGAGTAAAAAGAGAGTGCATTTACCAGCCGCCTATTGGCAAGATCAACTAACAGACCGTGTGAGCACAGAAAATCAGCACCTAACATGTTGAAACTCACCGCCGCTATGACAAAAGTCCATTCATATGTGCGGCCATGTAAGCATAAAGACAAAGTCTTTTTCCCATAGGTGCTGATGCTCGAGCCGTTTGCCGCCGTTGCTCCGCTACCACGGGGTCCAGCCAACCGGTCAGCATATGTTGGGGTGATGAAACTCACTTGGGCTCCGGTGTCTATAAGGAAATCCCGTCCGGAGCTCGCATCTGTGATGTAGAGGAGCTTGCTGCTTTCACCGAGAGTCGAAGCTGCTAACGACCCTCGGTCTTGCCATTTCCCGAACTCCTGAAGCCGCAGGGCGACACACACCTGCGTGCCCTCTCGGCGAACCTCCGATGATAAAAGCAGAGATCCTCTCCTCTGCTGCGTTGGGGCCGCGCCTCTGCCACTGAACCATCACCTCCATCGCGTCGAGGCCGCGCCGCTGCCGTTGTTGGTAAGCTTGGGTCTGCTGCCTCTGGCTCCCCGCTGCTGTGGGTCGCCGCTGCGGTCGTCTGCTCGCCGCAGGCGTCCAGGATCCTGTCTGCCTCCTGGGCCAGCTCCCGGAAATCTTCCTGGGTCTGACAACGTACGCCGGCCAGCGTCCCTCTCATGTGCGCTGGGAGGTTGGTGAGGAAGATGTACTGGAAAAGGAAGTCGTCATTGTCTGACCCCCTCAGCTGTAGCATATCCTCCATCAGGGCGCTTGGCCTGTGTCCTCCCTGGTCGAGCAAAGCCAGGAGCCTCCTAGCCCTCACTTCGGCCGAGGGCGTGAAAAACTTGATGAGGGTAGCTTTCAACCTGCCGTATCTGTCGGTGGCGGGCAGCTGCTGCACCAAGCTCTGCACGCACCGAGCCGTGCGGTTATCCAGCTTAGCGATGACATGGTGGAACTTAGTGTCATCCACCGTTACTCCTGCGAGCGCGAACTATGACTCCGCTTGTAGGAACCACGACCGTGGATTGTCCTGCCAGAATTCCGGCAGCTTGTCGGCTACGGCGCTCGCCAGGGCAGACTCCAGCGAGTCTGGAACGCGGAGACCTTCTCCAGGCATTCTCTATGTCGATAGGTCACCAATGTGGGGAGCGTGGAATAAAGAGACTGAATTGTGTTTTATTCCAGTTTATTCCAACATTCATTTCCCCAGCCTGCTCTCTCCAATAAGCAGGAAGACAAGAGGCTGAGCCACATCAGAGTTTCACATTTATACCTTTTCTCATACAGACTTCTCACACACAGGGGGATCACATATCCCCGTCAACCCTTTATTGACATTTCTCCCCCCTCCAGTCTTCCGTCTTCTACCTGCGTCCTGGAGGTCAGGAAGAACTTAGTTCGCACCCCTGTCCTCTCTCGTTGTCCTCTGCAGGTGGTCCGGACTTACTGTCCTCTTCGTCGTGAGGTCAATTCACATATGTGCTGTCAGCATCTCTCTTATGTTTAACATACGTATGCACAAATACACCCCTTTTATGTCTAAACATATGTATGCACAAATACACAGCTACAAAAGGTATGTTTTGATGGTCAAGGAATCTGAAAATATAGATAAAATAAATGTAGGACTATTATATTTGGGGAAAATCCCAATATTAGGGGGAACTGAGGTACTTGGCAGAGGTCTGCGCTCTCCGAGTGCTTTTCTAGTTATTAATGATTTAAAGATGTTTCGTCCCGGTTAGAGTCCGCAGTTGGTCTGAAAATACGCGTAAAGAGTTGAGAATTAAGAGTTAAGCGTTAGTTACAGTAGGTCCAGGTCCGTTCGGTAAAGCTTGACATGCCCTGGTTAGAGTCCATCAGAGAAGTGCATTTCTACTGAGTAAGCGGGTACAAGCAGCGTGCAGGGGGATATCGCAGCAGGATACTGCAGGAAAAAAAAATACAGCAGTGTGGAGGAATAAATTCAGGCGAGGTACGATGAGCTGGAAGGTTGCAGAGTTTTATTTCCTCCATCAAAATGAGACGCACTTGTAGCGCTGTGCGCTACAGTGGTCTACTGTGCTGTGTGGCGTTCCTTGTGGTGTGCTGTGTGCTGCTGTTTTATATGATATACAAACAGAAAGAATGCATGGCACTTTAGCATACTGATATAACATATCAGTCAATACATATACACTACCGTTCAAAGTTTGGGGTCACCCAGACAATTATTTTTTGTTTTCCATGAATAGTCACACTTATTTACCACATGAGTTGTAAAATGAATAGGAAAATATAGTCAAAGACATTGACAAGGTTTGAATTATTCCGGCCATCTATCGGAGTCCATCCTCACCTCCTCCATAACTGTGGGTACGCAGGAGCCACTGCCAGGACAGACTAAGGCTGCAGCGCGTCGTGCGCACTGCTGAGAAGGTGATAGGCTGCAAGCTCCCATCTCTCCAGGACTGTACATCTCCAGGACCTGGAGGCGTGCTGGCCGGATCATAGCCGATCCTTCACATCCTGGTCACGTGCTGTTTGCCCCCCCTCCCCTCAGGTAGAAGGCTTCGGTCCATTCGGACTAAAAACCTCCCGGCACATGAACAAGCTTATTCCCCTCTGCCATCAGACTGCTAAACACCTAAGTGACTTTTGACTCTCGTGCACTATGTACAGCAGCTCAACCAGACTCATGTCAATCTCACTGTTTTTCTGTTGCATTATTGACTGCACTATGTGGCTACTTCACATATCTGCTAAACATGCTAATTTTTTAAAACTGCCTTGACTAGTACGTACTCATTATTACTAGTATTATTATTATTATTATTACTTATTATTACTTATTTTTCATACACTTAATTGCACGTTTCTAGTCCCTTTAGTTTTTTAGTTTATCCCTTTTTCTCATTATGTTTTTAATGTTGCAGCATGGCACCGAGACAAATTCCTAGTTTGTGTATCACATGAACAATGGCAATAAATCTGATTCTGATTCTGATTCTGATAATGATTTGTATTTGAAATAATAATTTTTCCTTCAAACTTCGCTTTCGATCCAAGAATCCTCCATTTACAGCAATTACAGCATTGCAGACCTACATGATTGCACAAGGGTTTTCCTAATCATCCATTAGGCCTTCTGACGGCAATGAGCAAACCATTGTACCATTAGATCACTGGCAGTGATAGTTGCTGGGGAAATGGGCCTCCTATACACCTATGTAGATATTGCACCAAAAACCAGACATTTGCAGCTAGAATAGTCCATTTACCCACATTGAGCAATGTATAGAGTGTATTTCTGATTAGTTTAAATGGTTATCTCATTGAAAAAAAGTGCTTTTCTTTCAAAAATAAGGAAATTTCTAAGTGACCCCAAACTTTTGTACGGTAGTGTAATTAGCCTGACCAACTGGCGCCTGGACGTCCTCTCCTTAATCCGGGGATGTATAAACAATAGTCCATTGTTCTGGTTGTCCCCCCAGGAGTTCTCTGTCCGTATGCAATCCCTGCTGAGCGTGAATAGTATCAGTCTGCATTGTGCTGAGTGACTACACAGCTCCTCCCATAATGCTCAGAAGGGGTTGTGACCCCCCCCCCCCACCACCACCGTCGTTTGGCTCCAGCTCCGGTAGAACTGTCGGAGGGCATGTCAGTCCGTGGGGGGGATGGGGGAGGGGTGGAAACAAACAGTGTGCTCCGCTCCGGGTTCCAGCACGTTGAATGGCCGTGGATCGTGGACACACGGGCCAGTGTGCGTCGTGCGTAATGGAACCAGACGGCGATCGGCCGGCTTTAGGGAGTGAGGTGCGAGAAGAGCACTGTGGAGGAGGAGGGGGAGGGGGATGGGAGTAAGTGAGTGCCGGCCCGGGACGTCAAAGGTGTCTGGGCAGCGCAAAAATTGCGTGTGGATCCGCGATGGTGAGGGACTTTCCCATTAAACCTGGCGGTGATCCACAGCAGCTGTGAAAAAAAAATTATGTCTCTGACTCCTCTCGCGGCTCGATCCAGCGAGGATGTGGGGAAGGCGAGTGACCAAATTCCCCGAGGATGCGTAGCGGCTGTGGAACAACTGCAGCTGTGTGAGGGACCTGGCGGTTTGGCTTTTTGGTGTGGGAAGCAGCCTTAAAGCCATCGGTGACAGCATTCAGCTAAATTCCCCTTGTGCGTCGTGGCTGAGAAACCCATACAAAGTCCTGTGTGCGGGCTGCACGTCTGCTTCAGGTGTGTGAGCAGCCCTGAAGGTTTCGAGGCTGGCGATCAGCTGTGTTTCTCGGGCAAGTGCAGCGCCGGAGGACGCTGTATCGGTCTGTGGAGCCAGCTTGACCCTGTGCGTGGCGCGTGCATGGCGCAGTGACCACTTAGCCGGCAGTTGCGCTGTCCTCGTAATCCTGTGGTGTGCGTGCAAGGCTTCTGTGTGCGGGAGGTCCGCTTGTCGCATGCTGAGTCAGGGTCGGGGAGCTTGGTGGAAATCAAGGCAGTCGGCGTCGATGATGAGAACCCCAGGGGTTCTCTGTCCATATGCAATCCTTGCTGAGCGGGAATAGTATCAGTCTGCATTGTGCTGGGTGACCACAGCAGCAGGTTTCCGCTGAGTGATATAAACTGCAGAGAGAGAGACAGAGAGAAAAAAATAATAAAAGACAAAAAATAGACAAGATAAAGGTTATTATAAGAAATAACCTTAAAGTAGAAAGAGAGACAGACAGGCAGAAAAATAAAAATGGCAAAAAACAGAGAATAAAGGTTATAACAAGAGATAACCTTAAAATAAAGAGAAATAGCGCTAATATAATAAGGATTAACCTTAACATGATAACATCAACCAAAATACCTTAAAGTGCTGATGACAGGTTTTTGACTTCCTCTAATTTTTCAACACATAATACAATATGACAAAATAGGGTGGTCTGTGCAGTTCTAAGTCAAACAGGCTTCTTTTTCACGTGAATATACAACGTTTTCATGAGCATCATGTCACCAATTGCATCGGTGGCTGGAAAACCCCCCGGCCATGTTGTCACGTCATTGGGAGAACACAGCGCTTGGCTGCCCATTGTACACACAGGATGGAAGCGGTTGAAAACATTGCCGATGGTTCTAGCACATGTAGTCTGGAATTGGTTTGTGTTGTTCAATCTTCAGATGATTATAGTTCCGAAGAATTGGATGATAATGAAGAATCTGGGGGCATCAGACCATATAGGTTTGAGCCGTGCCAAGCGGGCACTGTGCCAAGCGAGTCACACTCAGAGAGTGACGGTGGAGAGGCGCACATGCCCTCCTCAGCAGCAGCGACAAACACACGGCAGGGGAACACGGAGTGTTATTCTTTTGTTACAGATATTGCAACTAATTATTTGTTCATAAATATAATTTATTTAAACCCGATTTTTCAATAAAACATAAGCAGAGTATTCCCTGTGGTCAAGGCATCGGGTTTATATGGATTCTATTTTGAGTTACTTGTTTTAGTTTTGAACATGTGTTTTATGTGTGTTTTGAGCCACCTTCTCAGGTGGGCACTGTCCAAGATTCGCCAGTCCAAAACACACGCACCCTCGCTTTTTGACAGTCAGCTGTTCATGGTTTGTGTGCATCATCTACTGTGTTGTCAGTCAGCCAATATTGCCAACACTATCACGACGTGTTAGCCACTCCACACAGCCATGGTTCTGTTGCGCCCCTTGAAGCGATGTTGGCCATGGGGAGCAACCATTGTTAACATGTCTCCTCTCCATGTTTGCTGGGCGATGTCAGCCCCGAACGCCAGCTGTAAGTGTTTCTGTTTATTTTTGTAAGTCTTCACCTTTTTGGGAACTGTTGTCATCATTCTTATGCTCAATATATGTGCTGTGGTGAATTCTGCGCGTAAATCCATTCATCATTACCCTCAGTGCGCTCTTACGCAGGGCACGGAAGAAATAACGAGGATTCACGTGCAGGGTTCACCACAGCACATTTAATACAGAAAGACAGACAATTACCTAAAAGGTGAAGATGTACAAAAAGCACAAACACACTTAATGATGACGTTCGGGGGCCGGCATCGCCCATGAATGAATGAGAGGAAACATGTTAGCCACAGGTGCGCCCCAGAGCCGACATCACTTCAAGGATGCACGAGAACCACGGCGAACATGGAATGACTAACATGTCGTGAGAGTGCTGAAAATACTGGCAGACAAACAGCACAGATGACAATACTATGGACCATCAGTGCATGACTGGCAAACGGCCGCGAAGTACACGCACTGCTGGTGATAGTGTGATGAGAAGCACCTGGGCGAGGACCGGGAAACTTGATCAGCAGGAGTTTGAATCAGCTGATGATAATGAGAGAGGGGACGTGGCCGGACCAGCAAGATGTCAGCATGCGATCACAGAAAGTAGGTCAAAGCTGCGCGTAAATCCATTAATCCTTCCCCTCCTCTTGCGCTCCTCCTGCATAAAATGTCATGAATGCTCCTTGCAGGGCATTAGTGAGGCACCAGGAGCCAGAAGTAAGTTTGCTTGTTTATTTGACAAAAAGGACAAAAGGATAAAGTAAACAGCCACGTGGGGCAAAACACATACATACACTAGAACACAAAATAATAAACACTGACGACAAACGAGAAGATGCAGCGAGGACGGAACCTATGCTGTACAACATATACTTACAAAGGACGAGCAATGAAGAATCCGAAACTTAGTGAAGACTGGAGTCGGGGTTAGGAACTCCAGTCGCCAACACAAAGGTGTGAGAGTTTGTGTAGGTCACAGCGAGGAGTGAGCCTCAGTTGCTTCCTTAAATACAGGGCATAAACCAAACAGGAAAGGGGAATGTAATTAATGAAATGACAAACAGCTGTCACAGCGCCGGCTCGGCTTTGACAGCCGGAAGTCCGGCCATGACGCTGTCACAGTAAAAAGCCTGGAAAAGGCCCTAATAACAAAACCCGGAATAATATGGAGGAAATAGGAAAATACTGAGTAACCCGAGCATGGATGGAATCAGCACTCAGATCACCACAGTACCCCCCGTTCAAAGGGCGCATTCCAGGCGTCAAACATAACATCCAAGGATCTCCCCCACCCACAACCAGAAGGCTACCAGGACCGACCCAGGGAGGGCGGAGGGGGAAACAGGCCAGGAGGGAGAGAACCAAAAACAAGGCTACAGCAACACCCAAAGGAGGAAAAAACCCCACAAGGAACAGATAACATGGATAATCCTAATAGCGTGACTCAAACACAAAAATGACCAAAACCAGATGACCACTTTGACCGTAACAATACTCGAGTACAATAGAATGAATAAACAAAACATATATGTAAGTACAACCCTGTAAGAAAACAAAGGGAAACCAAAATACAGGTACACTTCAAAATACCTAATACCCAATAACACTTCAACTAGAAAAAAAAAAAAAACAACCCTCAAGCACTACAGAATAAGCAAGAAAAAAAATGTCTGCATTGTACCCACGGCAATCTGGGCAAAGAACAGAAAATCCCTTCAATATACGGTGGCGCAGTGGTTAGCACTGCGGCAGCACAGTTTACCCTTGGCTGGGGGATCGTGGGGATCGTGGGATCGTGGGTTCGATCCCATCCCCCAACCAACAGTGATCTGTGTGGAGTTTGCATGTTCTCCCCGTGTTTGCATGGGTTTACCCCGGGATTTCTCCGGTTTCCTCCCACATGCCAAAAACATGCAGGTTAGGTTAATTGGAGACTCTAAAGTGGCCCTAGGTGTGAATGTGTGTGTGAATGGTTAAGGGATAGCGCCGTATCGTGGCTGCTTCATCCATCCAGGTGGTGGATGACCCTCAATTTCCCCTCTGGGGATCAATAAAGTATACTAAATCTAAAAAAAACAAAAAACAAAAACACAATTTCAGGGACGCCGGCAGGTAGAGAGCGGAGAAAGAAAAAAAAAAAACGGTTCAGGTGGTCTACCCGCATCCAGATTCCACCTAACAAAAAGAAAAAAGAACAGTTCGGGTGTCCTACCCAAGTCCCAGACCTGGGGAACCAGTACCTCAGGCGGCCGGACCAGGTCACCGAACCAACACAGCAGTCCTTCAGGCGGCCGACCCAGGACGCAGAACCGGCGAAATAGTCTCTCAGGCGGCTGAACCGCATCCTTAGACCACCAGGACCAGAGGGGGAAGCTCGGAGGAGGCCTCCCTACCGAGAGGGACAGCGAGGGGAAGCCGATCTGAATAAGGGAGACCCCAGCGGTATCCGGTGGAGAAAAATGGGGGGAAGATGAGGAACCAGTCCGGTGTCAGGCGGAAGGGGATCTGCAGCTCCCTTACCGACCTCGACCCAAACCGGCGCTGCACTCTCAGTGGACCCTGACCAGGCCAGCACAGCACCCACGATGGACCTCGATTGGGCCAGCGCAGCACCCATGATGGACCCTGACTGGCTGGTGCAGCACCTGGGATGACCTCCAAACATGAACCTGGAGCCTCGATGGCAACGACCGGAGCTGACTCGTCTCCGGTGACCCTGGGAGAAGGCTTGGAAAGACAGAGAGAACCGGGGTCAGGATCACCAGCAGTGGCAGAGCCCGGCGAGATGAGCTTAGATGCAGCGGTCGGGGCTCTTCTCCCCAAGAAACAGGCAACAATGCTCCAGAACGGAAAGTAAGAAGACAAAATAGAGCACTTGCCTGATCTCGGGCTCCACCACCGTCCAGGACACGACGATCCAGGCTTAATGATCTGGAGGTCCATTCCTGATTCAGACTCGACCGCGGTGGGGTCCGCAGCCGGCATGATGGTCATCACAATCCGGGAACCCCCTGGTGCTGAAGCCCGTGCCGAAGGCCTGCACGACATGGTGGCGGGGGATCCGTGACCTGCTGGGGCCGACTGCTCCTCCACGGAGATCCGAGGATGCTTTATCGTTGGCTCAGGCCCCAAACGGCAGTCAGGCCTCCTCCTCTGCCCATGATGTGGCTGCAGGACTGGAACCAGGCTCTCCAGGGCCACAGGCTCCTCCTTTGTCCGACAGTCTACACCTGGCACCGGGGGGCACTCAGAGAGAAGGGAAGGAGACACAGAGGTTGCAGGTTCAATGTTTATGGCTGCAGCAGGTGGTGGGAGCTCAGAGACTGTGAGCCCCAAGCTCCACCCCCAGGAGTCAGACAAGGCAATTCATTGTACTGAGATTTAGAATGAAACAACACTTGCCTGTTCTCCCGGGGAACAATGGTGCCTGCAGCAGCGGGCTTGGTTCTCCCCTTTCCCTTAACACTAGAAGACCCAGACATTAGCCCTCTTGTGGCCACTTGATGGTCCCCCTATGGGTTTTCTAGCCAAAAAGGCCAAATGGCCCCTCTCTGGGTCTTCTAGTGTTAAGGATGGTGACAGAGGGCCCCCCGGGAAGTTGAGGAGGAGCCGCTCTCACAGGACCAGTGACGGGCGGAGCCAGAGCAGGACTCGCTGAGCTCACAGCAGCTGGAGAGAGCGCCGAGGAGGAGGGAGGAGCAGCCGAGGCAGTCCGGGAATGAGAAGCTAACAGAACAGCAGGGAGAGGTGACCCGGAGGCTGGGGCTGCTGTCTCAACCCTCTGACGTGGCACGGGGGAAACAGCTGACTGGGAGGCAGAGTTTTTGCGGCGGCCCGGGACAGGATCCGGACGGGGATCTCACAGAGGTTGATCACAGGCAGGGTAGCGACGTCTTCCAGCAGAGGGCAAGACTTGATTCAAGTCTGGAAAGTGCCGCTGCTGCACAGAAACGGAGGCCAGCAGCTTGGCGTACTCAGGATAGTTATTGAGTTCAGGATTAGCCTCCACCAGTCTAACTGCCGCCACCACATTCTTCAGGATCCTGCTGGGATGAGAAGAAGAGTGTGCTTCAGCCACGTGGCCCCTGATGAGCTCAGCTGCCCACTGTGTCTCTTCACAGGGAGCCCCGGCTGTCCTCTTCCTCTGCGGCATATGGAGACGGCCCTTCGGTGACGCAGAACTTAGGGCTGGATGGGTGCCAGGAACCTGATCCCGAGACGAGGAGCGGAGATGCCTCACCATCGGCTCCGACTTTGGCTTCCTGCTGTGACTTTTCGCCAGCCCACGGTTCCTCCGCCGAAGTGCCGCAAGTGCGGCCATCCTCTCTCTGCCCATAACAAGATCAGCAAGGCAAGGATTGCGCTTAATTGCCGCTTTTGCGAGGTCCAGGTACTAGCGTGCGTTTATGGGAGTGACAAGCATGTGAGCGTTGGAGAGGAGGCCATCAACCTCCATGACAGCCATGATCAGCTCGTAGCCCAGGTCCAAAGAATAACCAGTCCTTGATGACGCCATCTCCCGAAGTACACTGGCACTCAAAAAAGGTGAAAAAAACTTAAGCCCGTGAAAACAAACTTACTGAGGCTGGCACCTCTCTTGGCTGCGACCTCCTGTCATGAATGCACCTTGCAGGGCATTAGTGAGGCACCAGGAGCCAGAAGTAAGTTTGCTTGTTTATTTGACAAAAAGGACAAAAGGATAAAGTAAACAGCCACGTGGGGCAAAACACGTACATACACTAGAACACAAAATAATAAACACTGACGACAAATGAGAAGATACAGCGAGGACGGAACCTACGCTGTACAACATACACTTACAAAGGACAAGTAACGAAGAATCAGAATCTGAGTGAAGACTGGAGTCGGGGTTAAGAACTCCAATTGGGAACATGAAAGCCTCAGCTGCTTTCTTAAATACAGGGCATAAACCAAACAGGAAAGGGGAATGTAATTAACAAAATGACAAATGGCTGTCACAGCGCCAGCTCGGCTTTGACAGCCAGAAGTCCAGCCATGACGCTGTCACAATAAAAGGCCTGGAAAACGTCCTAATAATAAAACCCAAAATAATATGGAGGAAACGGCAAAATACTGAGTAACCCAAGCGCGGATGGAATCAGCGCTCAGATCACCACATAAAAGCGCACAAGGAGGGCACAAGGAGGCTTATGACAGTTGGAGCTGAAGCGTGTGATGTGGTCTTTCACAGCTTGCTGTTTATCTAAGCCTGCGACACAATGTGAAGGCACAGCCGCAAAATTAAAACAAGAAACCAGAGAAACTGTGAGCTACAAAGCTGCTGTCATTCCAGTCAACAACACCGGAGTCCGTTCTCCCGCTTACGTCATGGGGGTGCCACCCTTAATTCGGTGGGTGGCACCACAGTCCAGTCAGCGGCTGCTGTTTTTTGATGATAACTAGTTTATGTTCATTAACAGTTCACTTGAATCTGGTTGTGTACCCTCATGTTTTAAACATGCAGTTGTGCAGCCACTTTTAAAAAAACCTAACCTTGAACCATCTGTTTTTAAAAACTTTAGGCCAATTTCTAAGCTTCCTTTTATTTCTAAGCTTTTAGAAAAAGTTGTTGCCAAGCATCTCACTGACTTTCTGATTGAACACAATATTTCCACAAATTTCAGTCAGGTTTTCGTCAGAAACACTCGACAGAGACCACTCTTCTTAGGGTGTCGAATGATATTTTAATGTCATCAGACTCTGGCAAATGCTCTGTTTTAGTGTTATTAGATCTTACTGCAGCATTTGATACTATTGATCATTGTATTTTGTTACAAAGGCTAAGAGATTGGGTAGATATTTCTGGAAAAGCTCTGGATTGGTTTTTCTCCTACCTTTCTGGTAGGAGTTTTTCCGTGGCAGTTGGCTCTTATTCATCTGACTCTGCTCCTTTAACCTGTGGGGTGCCTCAGGGTTCTATTCTGGGTCCACTTTTATTTGCCCTATATATGGAGTGGAGTGGTTGAGGACTACAAATATCTGGGTGTCAGGATCAGCAGCAGGTTGGACTGGAGATCCAACACTGATGCTACGCACAAGAAGGGGATGAGCAGACTCTACTTCCTGAGAAAGCTGATATCCTTCAACGTGTGTGTAGCAGGATGCTGGAGCTTTTCTACCAGACTGTTGTCGCCAGCGCGATCTTCTTTGCTGCTGTCTGTTGGGGTAGCAGTATCAGGGCCAGAGATACCAACAGACTTGACAAGATTATCAAGAGGGCTGGCTCTGTAATTGGTCTCAGACCGGAGACCTTTGAGACAGTGATGGAGAGGAGAACACTAAATAAACTGCGATCCATCATGGACAATCCTGATCACCCCCTCCACCACACACTAGATAGACAGCGAAGCAATTTCTCCAGCAGACTACTACAGCTTTGTTGTCGAACGGCCAGGTACAGGAAATCTTTCCTGCCACGCACAATTTCACTGTACAATAACTCATTATGATGTTGTATTCTGGTCATAGCTATGTTGCCACACTGCACCTTACAGACTAACTGGTACATCACATTTTCACTCTGCTCCTGATAGCCCTTCTTTGTGCAATGGGATGATTCATGTGTTTATATGGGTCATCATATATTAAGCTATGATGTATATAGGTTTTATAGTCGTGTTAGTTTTTACTTTCCATGGGTAATCCCTTTGTCTGTCATGTGTGTGTTTCTGTTGTTTGGTTGTCTACTGTCATGCTGCTGTTACACTGTAATTTCCCAGTTTGGGATCAATAAAGTACATCTATCTATCTATCTATCTATCTATCTATCTATCTATCTATCTATCTATCTATATGCTGCCACTTGGTTCTATCGTCAGCAAATTTAAAGGTGTGTCTTATCACTGCTACGCTGACGATTTACAGTTACTTTTCTCTTTTAAATCTGACCATGTTGACAGTTTAAAAATGATTCATAATTGTGATGTATGGGAGTTGTATGAGTTGTATGAGTTGCATTTGCATATGCCACCCCATTGGTGGGCGCTGTACCCTGTGGCATTGCCAATAGTATAAGAGTGTGCTCATTGAACTGAACTGACACGTGTATGTGTGCGTATGCCTGAGTAAACGAGCAAGCTAATGACCTGCAGCCGTGTGTGTCTTTGTGTTTGTTCCTCCGAGTGGTAATCTAAAGTAGAAACCCACGGACATAACAATAATTGTCTGTCCACAATTAAGGACTGGATGTCTAGTAACTTTTTGCAACTTAATGCCGACAAAACTGAAGTCCTTATTGTAACACCTGATAATTTAATTCCTAAGATGGTTAATAGCATTGGTTCATTAAGCTCTAATGTACGGTCTAATCTAAAAATTCTTGGTGTCATTTTCGATCAATCAATGAGTTTTGATCAGCATGTCAAATCTCTGACCCGGAGTTGTTTTTTCCACCTTAGGGATATATCCAAAATTAGGTCAGTGGTTTCCTACAGTCAGTTAGAAATTATTATTCATGCCTTTGTTTCTTCACATTTGGACTACTGTAATGCTCTTTTCACATGTCTTAGTAAATCCTCTTTACACCGCCTACAGTTAGTCCAGAACTCTGCTGCAAGATTACTAACTAGGTCCAGTAGATTCTGTCATATCACTCCCGTTTTGGCCTCCTTGCATTGGCTTCCTGTAAATTATAGAGTTGATTTTAAAGTTCTTGTTCTTACTTACTAAGCAATTCATGAAGAGGCGCCTTTTTACCTCCGCCAAAGGGGGAGGTTATGTGATCATCGGCATTGGTTTGTCTGTTTGTTTGTTTGTTTGTCTGTCTGTTTGTCTGTTTGTTTGTCTGTTACCAAGATAACTCAAGAAGTTATGGACGGATTTTCATGAAATTTTCACAGAGTGTCAGAAATGGGGTATCCTACAGATGATTAGATTTTGGTGGTGATCTGGATCACCGTCCACAAGAAAACCGCCATTACGCAAAATGCCATTTTCGTGAATAACTACTGAACCACTAATCCTATCATTGTCAATCCAATTGCTAGTCATATGTTTTCATGGTCAAGGAATCTGAAAACATATACACAAACACTGTATGGAAGGAACTGTGGCCGCCATTACGGAAAATGCCATTTTCGTGAATAACTACTGAACCACTACTTGTCATATGTTTTCATGATCAAGGAATCTCAAGACTGTATGGGCGGAACTGCGGCGCTTGGCGGAGGTCTGCACTCTCCGAGTGCTTTTCTAGTTATTATTATTATGCGCACATGGTTGCAAATGTTATATTGATCATCGACAATGACTTTTGGGTTTACACAACATCCTACAAAAATGTCAAAATCGTGTCATCAGCCCTTTAAAGTGCCCATTCAGTCACCTCATAACTTTACAGTTCCTATGTTATCACCTTCTAAGTTTATAGTTCCTATGTTGCAATCGCCGGAGTGTAAAATTTCCATGTTTTCTTTATCTCCTGAGTTTCAAAGTGTCCATATCATCACCTCCTGAGGTTACAGGTTCCATGTTACTCCCGAAGTTAAAAGTTTCATGTTATCACCTCCTGAGGTTATAGGTTCCTTGTTATTTTCCGAGATTAAAAATTCCATGTTGTCATCCTCTGAGTGTAGGTGCTCTATGTCTTATCCTGAATGCAAGATTTCCATGTTGTCTTGTCCTGAGGTTAAACTTTCAGAGGGTAAAGTTTTCATGCCACTATCTCCTGAGTTTAATGCCTTTGTGTTGGTGTTTCCTATGCAAAAGGCTCCTGAGCTTTATGCCCCTACGGTACCTTGTTCTTCCATCTGGTGGCTTATGGATTGTGGCAGGCCGCCCAACGCGTCGTGTTCATCCACCTGGTGGCTTTTGGACTTTGGTAGGCCACCTGACGCACCATGTTTCTCCATCTGGTGGTCCATGGACTTGGGTAGGCCACCAGATACATCATATCCCGCCTGGTGGTGGTCTTGGGACTTTGGCCGACCACCTGATGAACACTTTTCTGTTGTTTATGTCCTTGTTTTTGCCCCGCTGTACCCTTTTCCCCCTCCTCCAGCCCGATTGGGGTGGTTTTTGTTTTGTTTTGGGGGCGTCTGAAATCCGCCCTTAAGGAGGGGCATTGTTATGATCTCGACATTCTGTCCTTGCTTCCTGTTATTTTTGGTCAGTGTGGGGACACCATGGGTGTCTTCTATGAATTCTGATCTTCAGTTGCATAGATTTTCAATTGGATTCAGGTCAGGTGATTGACTGGTCCATTCTAGCAGCTTTATTTTCCTTCTCTGCAGCCAGTTGAGAGTTTCCTTGGCTGTGTGTTTGGGATCATTGTCTTGCTGAAATGTCCACCCTCATTTCATCTTCAGCATCTTGGCAGATGGCAACAGGTTATTATCAATGATGTCTCTGTACATTTTCCCATTCATCTTTCCTTCAATTATATGAATGAATGAATGATGTTCTTTCCATTTCTAAATGATGGCTCCAATAGTGCTCACTGGAACATTCAGCAGTTTAGAAATGCGCCTGTAACAAATCCCATCATTAAGTTTTGCAACAATAAGGTTGTGAAGGTCTAAAGAGAGCTCTTTGTTTCTCCCCATCATGAGTTCTTTGTGGTGTGACAATCTGATATTCACAGACCTTTTTAAAGGCTATCAGTCAAGACTTAATCAGCTGAAATTAATTTGCACTGATGGGGGATGGGATGCTTCCTAAATTCTGATGGATTTCAGCTTTCTTGGCTTTCTGTGACATTTTGCACCTTTTTCTTCATGTGTTCAATACTTTTTCCCTGTGTTATTCCACTTTATTAAATATGACTTGTTTTGTCAACACAGTTGCCCTGATTTATTTGTATGTATGGATTACGTGGGTTGTCACTGATATCTGGTGAAAATCTCAGGTCAATGGCTCCATCAGAAATATATTCAATGAGAAAAATGTTGATGTTGTGGAGAAAGGAAACAGGTGAGGCAGTGAGCTGAATGACACATGAACTTTATTCTTTTTCCAACATCAAGTACAGTAAAAGAGCTCCCGGATCTCTGTGCATTCCTCTTTTATACCTTTAATTCCATGCATTGAGACCCGAAACTTCCAACCATAATTCATTGTTTGGGAACAAAGACCTGTGTGGCACATTAACATGACATAACGCCGGCACCGCTCTCACACCCTTTCCTCTTCCAGCGGCTCCGGCAGTTCCTCCTCTCCCCAGGGGATGTATAGTCCTTACTGTCCTGTCTGAAGAGCTGGAGCAGGTGGCTGGGGAGAGGGAAGTCTGGGCGTCTCTGCTTGAACTGCTGTCTCCGCGACCTGGATCTCTGGAAAAGTGATAGAAGATGGATGGATAATTTTACAATATATATAATTTTTGTATTGAAAGAACAATTGAGAAATGTTGGCCCCAACAATTCAGCATAGAAGCTCAGAACATACTTGATCCTTAGGTTCCATTAACTGCAAAATAGTGTTTTTGTGGGATTTATGATCCATGGGTCACATGTATACTGTAAAAATATCAAAACATTGATAAAGATTTAAGCTCTTAAGGGTGGACTATGTAGAAATTGCAGGTGATTACTGGCAACACCAGATGGCAGTAACGTTCATCCATGAGACCGAAGCAAATTTAATAAAACTTTTTACTGATAACCCATGATGACTTCAAAACCGGAGTGGTGGCTCAGTTGGTAGAGCATCCGCCCCACACCCGGGAGGCAGGGGTTCAAATCCCAGCCGGGTCATACCAAAGACCATATAAAAATGGTGCTTTCTGCCTTCTAGCGTGGTGCTCCGCATAATGGAATGGGGAAAGTAAAGTTACACACAGAGCTACCAGAGGACTGACCCCCCGCTGTAGCTTTCACTACTTACAGTAGCTGTGTGGCCTAGGGTCAGAGAAACGGGGATAGGCGCCGCCCATATACATCTTCAGGTGTGAAGGGATTAACTAATTAACTATGATGACTTCAAGCTTGTCTACGCCAAGTGAACCAGTAATTAACTGGTATCATTACAAGTTCTGCCCTACACTAGAAATGAACAGTGTTCGGCAAGTTACTAAAAAATAGTAACTAGTTACAGTTACTAGTTACTTCTTTTCAAAAGTAACTGAGATACTTTTGAGTTACTGCATGATTAAAGTAACTAGTGTGGGACAACCCCCACAGACTAAGGACAGACAGCTCGCTACTCCTGGTTATTTTCCGCAGCACTAGTGTGATGTTAATGTGCCATTCATGCTTTGTGTTCACACGTCCTGTCCTCACTGTGACCTAGAGACAGATCAATATGTAGATGTGACTTGTCACCTCTTTGTCCTGCAAACTGGAGCAGGGGCTGGCAATCTGCCTATTTGATATGTATGTCTCTCTCATATGCAAATGCCCATGCTCTTTCATGCATCTTTTCAGCGGAGATACTACCAGGCAGGCGGCTATTTGTTGACGGGGCTCAGCAGAGATTTCACCCAGGCAGACGGCGGTAGGCGGCGGTGCCCAGCGGAGGACTTACCGTGACTGCAGCGGCGGTGTGCGACGAGACTACCCGAAGCGATTGCTAAGCTAACGCTAGTTAGCTTAATGCTGGCGCCAGTCATTCCACCTTACACCAGCCTGAATCGAAGCCCAGCTGCGAGGCCCAGCGGAGATACTACCAGGCAAGCGGCTATTTGGTGACGGGGCTCAGCAGAGATTTCACCCAGGCAGACGACGGTAGGTGGCGGTGCCTAGCGGAGGACTTACCGTGACCTCAGCGGAGCTCGGTGGCAGCGGCGGTGTGTGACGAGACTCGGTTGGAGGAGCGGGACGGGAGACCAGTTACGGCGACTATGAGCAACGAGACCAGCAACGGAAGGGGCTAGTTGGCTAGCTGAGGCCCAGCTGGATTTGAGGACGATCGGATCAGATTCTGGCGATATAAGCAGAATTTATTTTACTATCCACAGATTTTCTTTTTCCTTCTTTCCAAGAAAGACTGAAGATGGCTGCCACCGGATTAAAAAGTGGGCTGATGGGCACCACTAATAAGCCTTCTCTACTTCTCTACTTCCTCTTCGTTTTGTCTTTGTGTGTCTGGACCTGCAACAAGAAGGATTTTCCGACAAACTCAACCAAAGGTGAAGTTAAAAAGTTTTATCTGTATGGATTTGGGCTTGGACATCTCACCCTACACTCTATGTGGTCTTTAAAAGCCCTGAGCAAAAACTTCCAAATTAAGGCAAACATGGCTGTTAAGCAAAAATCACAATATGGCAGAGGATATACAATTAAAGTTCTGTTAGTTCTGCTACTTCTGGCAGGAGATATTCACCTTAACCCTGGACCTGCCACTATTAAACAGCAGACCACTGGGTTAGCACAAAACCAAGCTGTACAAAAGCAAAAACAACATTTATTTTTCCAAACTGTTAATCATGCACGAGTTCTTTGGGACACCAAGGCTAAACCAAAGGGGATCCTCGGCGGTCATTTAAACATACGGAGCATAATCCCCAAAAGAGATGAGATTTCGGTGTTGCTGTTGGACTCAAATCTGGACTACCTTTGTCTCTCAGAAAGCTGGCTACACAGTAACATAGACACTAATATGATCGATATTGTGGGCTACCAGTGTTTTAGAAAAGACAGGCAGGTAGGGAAGGGAGGAGGTGTTTTAATTTACATCAAAGAGAAATATAAATGTCAACTGGTTGATTTGAATACTTCACTTGAATGTTTAGCTGTTAATGTATGTCTCTCTCCGGTAATGAATTTCAACATTGCAGTAGTGTACAACCCACTGTCACACAACTCTTCCTTTTATAATGAATTAAGTGTTCTGGTTAAACAACTTGAGAAGAACAGAGAAACAATAATTCATGGTGACTTTAATATCAACTGGTCTGATAAAAAAGACAAACAAAAACTGAAAAGCCTCATGACTAAATTTAATTACCAGCAAATCATCAAAGGACCCACCAGGATAACCAAACAATCGAGAACACTTATTGACATGGTATTTACTAATAAACCAGAACGAATAACCAGAACCTATAATCTTGTAACTGGTCTCTCAGATCATAACATGGTTCTTGCTGTCAGGAAACTTACTAAAAAGCGACTACAGTATTTTGGGGGAGTCGATATTGACAAATCAAATTTTATTATCCCCAAATCAAAAAATGAGGAGTTTGAACATTACTTAGAGAATCAAAATTGGGAGCAGCTCATGTCAACATGTGAAGTAGATGATTGTTGTAATTTTATAACTGCAACAATCACAAAGTCTATAGAAAAATTTTCAAAGCAAATTAAAAGTAGACAACAGAAGATTAGCCTACCATGGTTAAATAATGAAATAAGAAAACTTATGAAGAGGCGAGACTATGCACTGAAAACATCACTAACCTCCAAACTACAAAATGATCACCTTGTGTACAAAAGTTTAAGAAATAAAGTGGTACATGAGCTGCGAAAATCAAAAATATCTTATTACAATAAACTGATAGATCATGCAAAGGGTAACAACAGTTCCCTATGGAGGCATTTAAATAACTTAACTAATAAAAAAAACGATCAGAAGGGGGTAAAGGAACTTAGAATCAATGGCAAGACCGTCAGTGACAAGGCTACTTTGGCAAATGAATTTAATTCACACTTTGTGGGCTCTGTGGAAGACTTAACAAAAATTTTTGTGCTGCCAAATGTGCTCAACAACACAAATTCCATACTTCCAACAGATACTTTTCACATCGATGAGGTAAATGAGAAGTTAATTGCTGGTATTGTTAAAACACTGTCAAACTCAAAAACTAATGATATCTACAATATGAGCACCTCCTTTCTCAAAATGCACAGCAAAATATTAATCAAACCACTGACTCATCTCATTAATCTCTCCATTAGGTCTAGTACATTTCCATCTGGCTGGAAAAAAGCTGTCGTCATACCAGTTCATAAATCAGGCAGTAAAGACGATATATGCAATTACCGCCCAATCTCTATTTTACCAGTCCTATCTAAGGTTCTTGAAAAAGTTGTAGCTACACAGCTGATAGACTACTTACAAGACAGTCAACTTCTTCATCCACATCAATTTGGTTTTAGACCAGGATACTCAACAGAAACAGCAAATTGTTGCCTTATTGAAAACGTCAAACAGTCCTTGGACAGGGGTAATGTGGTAGGAGCTGTTTTTCTAGATCTCAAAAAGGCTTTCGATACTGTAAACCACAGTTTGCTTTTATCCAAAATGGTATCTTTTAACTTCTCCCCAAATACATTAGAATGGTTTGCATCTTATCTCCAGAATAGAGAACAGTGTGTAAAAGTTCACCAGGATAAATCCTCATTTTTAAACAACCGCATGGGTATCCCACAAGGGTCCATTCTTGGTCCTTTACTTTTCAGCATTTTTATTAATGACTTGCCGTTACACTGCTCAGCTGCAACATGCCAACTTTATGCAGATGATGCAGTTATTTACACAGCTGCCAAGACTCCAGCACAGGCTGCAGATGTACTGTCTACAAGTATGGTTGATGTCCAAGAGTGGCTCCTCAAGAACCATCTATTGCTGAACCTTCAGAAAACAGTCTCAATGTGCTTTTCAATCAAAAAATGTAACCTGCAACATTTTAAAGTTAATATACATGATCATGACATCAGTTTAGCTACAGAATTCAAATACCTTGGCATTGTACTAGATCCTCAACTCAAATTTAATCTTCATATAAAGAAAATTTCAAAAACAGTAAAAAAAAATCTGAACTGCTTTAAATTAATTAGATATTACATACCTTACGAAGCAGCTGCACTGTATATGCATTCTATGGTTTTTTCTCATATATCATACTGTTTGACAGTCTGGGCTCAAGCAGCCCCTTCCACAATAAGACATATAGGTTCATTATATAATCAAACCCTAAAAATCTTGGACAAAAAGCCCATTAGGTGGCATCACTGTAATGTTTTAAAAAAATACAACCTATTGAGTTTTGAGAACTTCATTGACCTCTGTCTTCTGAAATTAACGTTCAAATGTTTCCATAAATCAGCACCCGAGCCACTTGCTGGTTTCGTCCAAAGACAGGACAGCAGCAGAGCCACCAGGAGTTCTGTTAACAATATACTGTAAAATATTCCACCGCAGAACCACAGTTGGACAAACAGCTTTCTCTATAAAGGGCAGTCATCATCGGGAACACAATGCCAAATGAAATTAAAATATAACGACTTTAAAACATTCACTAAAAATGTTAAAAACTGGCTGAAAATAAACAAGAATGTACTCATGTATGAATTAATGTTCGCAAAGTGAGAGTGAATGAAGGGAAGGATAAATGTGTTTGTTTATAGTGAGTGACGGAGGGAGGAAGGCCTGAAATAGGCAAATGGAGTTATGTTATATATGTGTTAAATGTGGAGTCAGGCTGTTATATTGTGTATTTATATTATTTTATGATTTAGTTAAATGTGAGTCAGGCTGTTATATTTTGTGTATTATAAATTTATAATTTGTGTATTTATAAATTTTTCTGCAATTGATTGTATGTGGGTTTTTGGTGTATATTTTTTATCTTGATTCTTTTTTCTAAAGCCCATCCAGGGACAAGATTGCAAATAGCTAATAGCTATACACTCTACGGCAACACATCAGATTGTTGTCTTTGATTAATTGTCTATGTTTATTGCACTGTCCCTGTCAAATAAACTAATCTACTACTACTACTACATTGTCTGTAAGTGGTATAAATACCGGCACATATCCTGTAACTCATGCTCTCTGCTCGACTGCTCAACTGACTGCACCTGTCTTCATGCTACTGAGAGCCCTCAGGCTCACTCTGGGCCGCTCTGCACAGCACCAGCGTGAGCTCGTGTTGGCGATGTGATTTAATAAAGGCACTTTAAACTCTCAGTTCGCCGCTTATTATTCCATGTCGCCACACTGGGACCCCGAACATGCACACGTTTTTGTGCAAAGCAACCTTCTGGTCTGGACCGCGACATGGCGACCCGCTTCACGCTTCACGGTGAGATCTGCACGCCTGAGATCTGCCATCCACGCTGGACCGGATGCTCTCACCAGCTCCTCCACACGAGAGCGCACGCAACTCGTCCTCTCTCCACGACGGCAACCTCCAGGGCCGACGGAGAGCGCAGCGCGTGGACCCTCGAACGCACCTTGGCCGCCACGAGCGACCAACGATCGTCTCCTCCCTCTCACCGCTCCAACGCAGCTGCACCAAGCGCCGGGGCACAAAGATCGTCTACTGACTCGCCACCGCTCCAACGCATCTCCACGAGCCTGAGGGACAGCAGATCGTCTACTTCCTCGCACCGCTCCAACGCACCACGACCGAACGACGCAACAGACAACAGGGATGATCTCCAGCAAGACTCCCTGACCCTGGTTCTCCTCTCCAGCGGCCCTCCCACGCACGGGACCCCGGCACACGCACCAGGGAGTCACCGGGACGGTGCACCACGCACTGGACAACATACGGCTCCACAGACTGCCTTCCTCCTTCGCCGCTGCCCTTCAGGGTTGCTCGCTCACCTGAGGCACGCATGCAGCATGCTCGAAGGATTTGTTAATGTCTCAGCCACGGCACACATAGGAATTCACGCTGTTTTGGCGATTCCCAGAGACTTTAGGGCTGCGCCCCCGCACCTAAAGTAGCACACCACACTCCTCTGTTTTTGTTTTTTCCCTCACAGCCGCCCCTGCTTTTCTTCATGGCCACGAGAGGAGCCAGAGACTAATTTTTCTTCTTGTTATCTCCACACGCTCAACGGGACAGCCCCTCGACATCGCGGATCAACAAGCAATTTTTGCGCGGCCTGGACGATTTCACCGTCCCCGGCAACCCCCACCCCCCTCCACCTTCACCGGCACAGAGCCTTCCCTGCTTGCTGCCATGCTGCACTATCGAGGTCTCGGCCCCCAGCCGAGCCCTCTGGGGGGGAGCAGTGTGGGACAACCCCCACAGACTAAGGACAGACAGCTCGCTACTCCTGGTTATTTCTCCGCCAGCCACTAGTGTGATGTTAATGTGCCATTCATGCTTTGTGTTCACACGTCCTGTCCTCACTGTGACCTAGAGACAGATCAATATGTAGATGTGACTTGTCACCTCTTTGTCCTGCAAGCTGGAGCAGGGGCTGGCAATCTGCCTATCTGATATGTATGTCTCTCTCATATGCAAATGCCCATGCTCTTTCATGCATTGTCTGTAACTGGTATAAACACCGCACATATCCTGTAACTCACCCTCGCTCTGCTACTGCTCAACTGACTGCACCTGTCTTCACGCTACTGAGAGCCCTCAGGGCTCGTTCTGGGCCGCTCTGCACAGCACCAGAGTGAGCTCGTGTTGGCGATGTGATTTAATAAAGGCACTTTAAACTCCTCAGTTCGCCGCTTATTATTCCATGTCGCCACACTAGTTACTTGTAAAAGTAACTTTCACGTTACTTTTAAATGCATACTTAAATCATCTTGCACACACAGCAAGATCAAGGGCCCCTTGTTCTCATCAGAAAAAAGAAGAAAAAAGAAAACTGATGAGAAAAAAAGTCTCATCTTACAGAGAAAAAAATGTCTCGGATTTACACAAACTATTGTAATCAGTAGAAAGTCTGAAATTTACGAGAAGTAAAGCTGTAAATTCACAGAGAAAATTTTGGACCTCCTGGTGGGCCATTTTTGGCCCTCGAGCTATATGTTTGACACCCTGGACCAGCCCATTAAAATGCATATTTAGAGGAGTTACTTCCATGAAATAGTTGTGATAGAAAAATTCCATATTATCTATACTATTATTGACATTAATAATGTATTATATTTGAGAAGTATCATACCTTTCATATGCCATGTTTATGTTTATATGTGCATTCCACATAGGATAAAGTTTATATATCTTGGCCTATTTCTGTGAGCAATTTCAGTGAGTTCAGACTGAGGATCAGTACATGCGTAAGGAATGATCTAAGCCATTTATTATAATCTCTTTGACATAATCTGTTTTGGGTCACAGGAATGCATAGGAACTTCTCAGCCTGTACAGATCAGTGGTAGATGGACATTCTGTCAGTTTTATGGATCTCATGTCTTCATGGCCCATGTCTCCAGAGTGTCTGATGTCGGCCTGGATAAGCTTAGTTATCAGAACTGTCCCATTCTGTCCCTTCCCTTATCTTCATCCTCCCTCTCCTTTCTCCTACCTATATATATCAGACTTAGGAGAATGGATCCTTTAAAGATTCTAGTGTGTCTGAATGTCATGCCTTGTAACCTCTCCCCCATAGTGGCCAATGGGGTGATTTTGTAATAAATGTACATAAATTCAACTTTCCGCCTGATTATTTGACTTTGAATAATTTAAGCTCAAAATTATTCTAACAAGTTGCATGCCACAACAGCATGTAAATTAATAAGATAAAATAAAACAGAAAGCACAGATAAATGAAAGTTCACAGCTTAGAAGAAGCTGTTCTTTATGGCAACAAATCACAGTCACTTTTTCTCTGTGCGTAAGAAAACTTTAAATGCATTTAATGTGGACATTAAATGCGAGCTTCTTGCTCAAAAATATATTCACGTTTAACCACAGAAGTAGGAGCTGTTGAGGGCTACTCACCGCTCAGACAACAGGTGATCATGTCATGAACCGGGCCAGTTTGTCCTCCTGGCTCGGTTCAATGACTTTCCTTTGTGTGTCTTATTTTATCATCTGTGTATGGACTTGCTTGCCTTTGTCAGGTCATGTGTTATTTTGTGACATGGTCTGAGCGCCGATGTCGTCCGCGCTCAGGCCATACATCTTCTCAGCCCAGCTTTTGTTATGACAGCGTCTCAGCGGGCTTCCGGCTGTCAAGCTCCACGGGACGGCTGGAGGCCAATTACCTCTCATCAGCTGAGGCACTGTCAACCACTATATAAGGAAGCGGCCCTGTTTGCTCAGTGCTGCGACCTCACTCCATCCACACGTACCTCTCGCTGTGGATTAGGCTGGAGTCCCTACGTCCAGCTCCAGCCCTCCTCTTTTCCCTCATCGTGATGCGTAAGTGCACTCCTTGTATTAGCCTATTTGTGTTTTGCCCCACGAGGCTCTTTTCCTTTGTTCTTGTCCCTTATTAATAAACTATGCAAACTCACTGGTTGGCCCTTGGCTCTTATTAATGGCTCGCTAGAGCCATTCATGACAGTAGGTCACAGCCAGTGAGTTGCCACCGTGAGTTTTGCATTAATTGGACTGTTGTTCTTCCCTGTCTGGGTGTTCACGCTGGGAGTATGCCGTCACCCAGGGGCCGCGGTCGGCGCCTGGGCAAGGAGCTAGCGGAGGCTCTGGAGTATGTGGATGGAACTCTGTTCACCGCTACGCTCTACGACACTCCCAGCAACATACGCTGGCACCTGGACTACGCTGAGCTTCTGCTGGACAACCTTCCTCACTACACCGACCACCCTGAAGTCAGCGCAAGGAGAAATGACATTGCCGCACAGTGCAAGATACTCCGTGGGCTGGAGGGAAATCCCGGTAGGGAGCCGAAGAGGAGGAATTGTCGCCCCTCGCTTCGGGATCCCGCTCCTGCCTCCGTTCCGGCCCGGGAGTTCGCACCATCCTGGGGTCTTCCCCCATCGAGCATGACGTCAGTTGGGATTCCCCCAGAGGAGCTGCAGCTGACAGCAATTAACATCTGGGACCGAGTGGCTGCTGCTTGCTCTGCTGTGCATCCTTCTGAAATTAAAATCATTAAGCATGTGACAGCGGCAGTCAGACTGGTGGAGAGGAATCCTGGGTTGAGTGACTTTCCTGACTTCGCCGATCTCCTCGCCTCTGTTTCCGCACAGGAGTGGCGATTCCCGGACCTCACCTTCACCTCGCCCTCTGCTAGAAACCGTCGTCACTCACACAATCAACCTCAGCGTAAATCTGTCCAGATCCAGTCCCCGGGTCACCGCAAGGGCTCAATCTCCCACACAGCTGTCACTCCTGCATCTCGTCAAAGGGGAATCCCCCGCAGCCTCTCCCTCCGGGCCATCTTCTTCTGTTGCCCCGTTCAGTGCCTCTGTGCCCGGCTCGTCTCGGCTGTCGCCCCCTCCTCCTCGTCGCCTATCCAGGCTGCTGTGTGTGCCTGGAGTCCTGTTTCGGCGAGCCCCATCCCGGATCCTCCGCGAGCGGCCCCCCCTCGCCCTCCCAGGGGGCCCTCGGTCACCATCTGGCAAGGAAAGGGAGGAGCAACGTCCGCTGCAGCAGGCACCATCCTGCCTCCAGGAGACAGGCAAGTCAAAGTTCATTCATATTCTCATTACAGTGATCCCTCACTTATTGCGGTTAATGGGTTCCAGAACCGACCGCGAAAAGTGAAAAACCGCGAAGTAGCGTCACCCCCCTTTGTGGAATTCCAGGCTGATCTCGTTAGTTTTTTGATACATAAAATAATGTATAAATAATATAAATAATACGTACATTCATTCTCTCACTCTCTCTCTCTCGGGAGAGAGAAAGAGCGAGAGAATGAAAAGAATCTCGCGAGAGATGCACTCTCGCGAGATTCCCGAGCCGAGTCAACACGAGAACAAAATCTAGAGTCGGGAGCGATCTCTTAGGGGGGAGATGCTGGCCAGCAAATCAGAGAGGTGAATTTTGAGTTGTGCGGGCTCTCCGTGTTGATACGTGATGTTCTAATGTATTTTTTCTCAATTTTGAATTTTTGATGAATATTTTTGAAAAATCCGCGATGCACTGAGGGTGCGAAAGGTGAAGCGCGAAGTAGCGAGGGATCACTGTATTGTGATTTGCCTTGACAGACTCCTGGGGGTTGAGTTTGGGGTTCGCAGTCCCCCGAGCTCCCACCACCTGCTGTGGCTTTAATTGTTAATCCCGCATCCTCTGTGTCTCCCTCCGCTGAGCGGTCCTCGACGCCAGGCCAACGTCGTTGGATGAGGAGGGGGCCTGCGATTCTGGAGAGCCTGGTTCCGGTCCCGCAGCCACGTCGTGGGCGGAGGAGGAGAGCGGACAGCAGCGTGGAACCCGTGCCGATGAGGAAGCGTCCCCGGGTCTCCACCGACGAGCGGTCCGGTCCAGCGGGCCAAGGGTCTCATGCCACCACGCCGTGTGGGTCGTCGGCATGGACGTCAGTGCCGGAAGATCCTGAGACTGCGGACACCATCATGCCAGCTGCGAAGCCCGACGTAGCTGAGTGGGAGCCTGATGACAACCTCCTGCCGTCTGAGCCCGGATCATCGGAGTCCTGGACGGCGTCAGAACCCAAGATCAGGCAAGTGCTCTGTGTTGTCTTTCTCCTTTCCATTTTAGAGCATTTTTGCCTGTCTCTTGGGGAGGAGAGCCGGGTGCAGCCACCCGCTGTGTCCGAGCTTGTCTCGCCGGGTTCTGGCGCTGCTGGTGAGCCTGATCCCGGTTCTTTTCTCTCTCCCAAGCCTTCTCCCAGGGTCGCCGGCGAGGAGCTGCTTTTGCCCACTGTGTCAGAGGTTCCAGGTTCGCGGTTGGAGGTCGGTTCTGGTGCGGCGCCAACCCAATCGGGGTCCATCGCGGGTGCAACCGTGACCCAATCGGCGGCCGACGAGGGTGCAGCACCAGCAGGATCCAAGTTCGGTGAGGGAGCTGCAGATCCCCTGCCACCGGACACTGGACTGGCTCATCTTCTTCCCCATCTTCATCACCATCCTCTTCAGCTTCACCCTCATTTTCCCCCCAAGCCTTCTCCACCAGGTGCCGCTTGGACCCCTCACTTTCGGCCCGGCTCGCCCTCGCTATTCCCCTCTACAGGGAAGCCGTTGCCTTTCTCTCCCCTGCGGTCCTGGTGGCTGAGCGATGTGGGCCGGCCGCCAGAAGGACTGCCGTGCCCATTTGGCTCTCTGGGCCGGCCAGTCGACCCACTGGACTCTCTATTCGGCGGCCTGGTCCGGCCACCTGAAGCACTGTTTTTCCTGGCATGGGATTCGGGTAGGCCGCCTGAACTCTTCCCGTTACCCCTGTTGGCGGTTTGGACGCTGGGCGCAGGGAGGCCCCCCGAACTGTGTAATTGTGCCTGACATCCCTGTGTTTTTTCCCTCTGTTCCTTTGTAATTTGGTGGATGTACGGGTATGTTATTATGATTTTGTGTAATCTCATCGCTGGTAGCGTGTTTTTGTGTTTCATGTACCTTATCACTGTTAGTATGCCCTTGTTTTCTTTCTAGGCCTCCTCCTGTTGTTGCATTCTTTATTTTAGGGTCTGGTCTATATATTGTCTGCATTTTATGGAGTATTGTGTTTTTTTTCTTCCGTACTCTGTAATTGCTTTGTTTGTTTCCTGTCATTGTCATGGGTTTTTTTTTCTTCTCTTTTTCTGACTCACTCACTCCTGGCCTGTGCCCCATCCGCCCACCCTAGGGGGGGTGGGGGGTGGGGGGGCTTGGGTGTTACTGGCTGTTCTGAGCCCGGCCTCGAGGGGGAGGTACTGACATGGTCTGAGCGCCAATGTCGTCCGCGCTCAGGCCATACATCTTCTCAGCCCGGCTTTTGTTATGACAGCGTCTCAGCGGGCTTCCTGCTGTCAAGCTCCATGGGACAGCTGGAGGCCAATTACCTTTCATCAGCTGAGGTGCTGTCAACCACTATATAAGGGAGCGGCCCTGTTTGCTCAGGGCTGCGACCTCACTCTATCCACACGTACCTCTCGCTGTGGATTAGGCTGGAGTCCCTACGTCCGGCTCCATCCCTCCTCTTTTCCCTCATCGTGATCCGTAAGTGTACTCCTTGTATTAGCCTATTTGTGTTTTGCCCCACGAGGCTCTTTTCCTTTGTTCTTGTCCCTTATTAATAAACTACGCAAACTCACTGGTTGGCCCTTGGCTCTTATTAATGGCTCGCTAGAGCCATTCGTGACATTTTGTATCATTTCCGTGTTGCGTTGTTTTGGGTTCTGGCTGGCAGGCTGTAAGGCAACACGTGGAAGTCTGCACTTGGTGTGGGTATTGCCTGTCAGTCTGCCAGCCAGACCACGCCCTCTCTTTCTCTCTTGACACTCAGCTGTTCCCTGTCCTGTGATTACTGCCCAGCTCCCGCGCTAAGGTGCTCCCAATCATTGGTTCATCTGTTTGTGTATTTAGCCAGCTCATGTTCTTTGTTTCATTGCTGGATTATTGTCTCTGTCTCCCACGTTACACCGTGGCCTGCCCTTGAATTTTTGCTCTGGCATGTTACGCCATAGTCTGCTCGCAACTCGTGTCAAATGAATGTTTTCCTCCTTACATATTTTTATACGTCTGCACAAGTCTTGGGACTTTATGTCAATAAATTGTCTATGGTGCAACCCTGTGCTTGAATCCGTCTCGGGGATTCACAACAGAATAATCCAGCCAGTTAAGGATTCAGTGGGTTACACCCGGGCACTGTTTTTCATTTTTTGTGCTTTTTTCTACTCACCTGAGTTCTGAGCGCTATGGGTGATCTTGAGGATAGGGGGCTGCACACACTGTGCGTCCTGGAAGAGATTCTTGCGTGGATGCTGGAGCCCTGTTCCCCAGAGACAGTTTGACGGGCTCGGGACGCGGCAGTGAAAATAATGGACAGGGATTCCAGCCTTTGGAACCATCCAGAGGCAACTGAAATTCTTCGCTCCATTTTCTCCCTGCCATTTGAGGGTCCGGGTGAGGAGCTTTTGGCGTTCGAGCCCCCCCGCGGCTACTCTGCCTTCATCCTCAGACACTACAGAGCCTCTCTGCCCCCTCTACTTGCTGCCAAGCGATGAGCCGATGGTGGGGGGTTGTCTGGTGCCCGAACCATCTACAGCGAAGAGGAAGCGCCCTCGCCGTAAGAAGCCTCCAGCCTCTCCAACGACAGCCCCGCTTCCTTTTCCTGAGCCGTGGCCCGCTCCGTCCACAGAGGAGCTAGAGGAACACAGACTGGTTCTACTGGCAGAGACAGACCTCCTCCTGGAGACGAAGTCGTGGCTCCTTCCGGAGTTGGCCTGGGAGTTGGAGGAGTATTACCTGAGGGAACCCGAGCCTCAGCCTGAAGTTGAGCGTGCTCCAACCCCAAAGCCTCCACACCTCTTTGACCCCGGGACAACAGCTGATGTCATCACTTCCCAGGAAGTCAGGCAAGTTCTCATTCAATCACTCTTACTCTCACCTGAAACTGCTTTCCTGATTCCTGATGAATTGTCAGCTGCCACTCCCACTTGTCTGTCTGTCTCTCCTGTTTTCCCCAAATCGCCGCTGATCCTGGAAGGAGGTCTCTGGACAATGGAGGAGTCTTCTCCGAGTGAGTCGGAGCCCATGCCTGAGGTTGAGCACATTCAGACCATTGAGCCATCTTCACCATCTTGTCGTCATCGATCCCGGAGGTCCCACCAGAAAAATTTTGTTGCCTCCATGCCAGCTATCCAGACGCTGCTGGAGACATTGAGAGCCAAGAAAACAGGCAAGTTCTTTCTCATTTAATTCCCATTATTGATGAACAATTTTGCCTGTTCCCTGGTCATGAGACTCAGGCTCAGCAGTCCCCTGAGTTCTCTGCACCAGCGGCATGTCTTAACCCCTCATCAGTCCCCTCCGTGTCCTCTCTGTGTGCTCCTGAGAAGTCGTCGGCCCGTGAACCAAGCCGCCAGAGGGAGGAGGAGCCAGAGGCCCTGGAAGATCCTGTCCCAGGGTTGGTGGTGAGGCAGCCCCCTGCTACCACGCCGGATGAGCTACCAGCATGGGAGATGTGACCTGGGGGCCTCGTGACTGCGACCACCATCACGCCTGCTGTGGAGGTCGCCGCAACAGAGTCACCCAGCAAGTTGGACCTCTGGGAGGTCGGGCCCAAGACGTCGTTGTCGGGATCGACGGAGTCCTGGACGGCAGTGGAGCTTGAGTCCAGGCAAGTGCTCTCATTTGTTTCTCTCCCTTTAGAGTTGGAGCAATCTTGCCCGGGTCTTGGTGAGGAGAGTTGGGTGCAGCCGCCAGCTGTATCTGAACTCACCTCACCAGGCTTCGCCGCTGCCAGCGACCCTAACCACTTTGTCTCTCCTGTTGCTCCTGAATCTTCTTCTAGGGTCGCCGGAGAGGATCCATCACCGCCGGGGTCTCCGTAGCTCCAGTCCAATCCACTGAAGATGACAAGAGCCCAGCTTCCCTGGTTGAGGTTGACGCAGGGGTTCTGCCCCAACCTGGGACCTTCATGGGTGCAGTGCCTCCACAGCCTGATGAGCCATCACTTCCTGGATCATCGGAGTCCTGAACGGCGGTGGAGCCCGAGTTCAGGCAAGTACGCTCCTTAGTACGCTTCTCTCCTGCTTGTTTTGAAGCCATCTTGCCTGACTCTTAGTGAGGAGAGCCAGGGGCAGCCCGCTGCTGCACCCAGGCTCACCTCGCCAGGCTCTGCCGCTGCCGGCGAACCTGACCCTGTCTCTCTCTCCACTGTCTCTGAGTTCCCTTTCAGGGTCGCCAGAAAGCGGTCTACACCACCAGAGGCTGCTGAAGATCCAGGTTCACTGCCTGAGGTCGCTGTGAGCCCGGCTTCCCTCGCTGTGGAGGTCCTCGGGGGTGCTGCTATATCCCAGACCAGGACCACCGCAAGTGCGGCTACGCTCCAGCCTGGAGCCACCGCGGGTGCAGCAGAGCTCCAGCCTGGAGCCACCACAGGTGCAGCAGAGCTCCTGCCCGGAGCCACCGCGGGTGCAGCAGAGCTCCAGCCCGGAGCCACCCCGGGTGCAGAAGAGTCCCAAGCCGGGACCACCAAGGGTGCTGCATCGAGGCACATCACCTTGGTGCTTTTTATTTCTCTGGTTGTCAAATCACATAGACCCTGACTCTCTCCTTACTTGTGACAGACTAATTTACAACAACAAAAAAAATGTTATTCAATCCAAATAAGGGCTCAGGGTTAAAGTCACAGCAGACAGAAAACAGAGTAGGAGGGGGTTATGCAGCATCTTAGACAGAGACAAAGAATAAACATGGGAGAACAATGCCCAGAGAGTTCCTGGAGATATAGCAGGAAGGAGTCAGAGGCATAGGGGGTTGAATGCTGTGTGATGTAGATGTCATGCTGTGTGAGAGGAAAACTCCATGAAACGTGTGAGGAGGATTTGAGGGGAGAGAGGAGAGCTTGTTGAATTCATTCATTCTGTTCTGTGCTTGTGAGATGTGAAGTGTGTAATAAACCGTCTGTCCATGGATCTGCCTCTTATTTGACATACTCCACACTGGTGACCCAAGACGTATTATGGAACACGAGGCAAGAACCCTGGAGCCGGCCCGGTCGGGAAGCCCCAGCGAGGCAGCAGCCATCCCACAGACAGCCCGGACTGGAACGCCCAGCCACGCGTGTGCGGTTTCAGTCAAGCTACCGGATTTCTGGCAGCACAACCTGCGCTCTTGGTTCCACCACACCGAGGCCCAGTTCGCCCTCCGGGGAGTAACGGCAGACGACACCAAGTTCTACCATGTGGTCGCAGCGCTGGACGCCCGCACAGCTCAGCAGGTAGTAAGCCTGCTCGATCAGCTGCCAGCCCGCAACAAATATGAGGCGCTCAAGGCTGCGCTCACCCGGAGCTATACATTCTCGGAATGTGAGAGAGCGGAGAGGCTCCTGAGACGGACGGAGTTAGGAGATGGTTCGGCCGTCGACCTGATGGAGAAGATGCTGGCGTTAATGGGCACGGACGACGGGCACTTTCTGTTTGCCCACCTCTTCTTCCGGAACCTTCCAACAGTAGCGAGAGCGGTTCTGGCCAATTCACCGTTGCTGGCCGCGCGTGACTATCGTGCGCTAGCCCAGGAGGCAGACAGGATCATCCTCACCACCAGGGAGATCACAGTCAACACGGCAGTGGCGGAGCCCAGCGAGACGACCAGAGGAGGCGAGGAGCCACTGATGGTAGCAGCAGCGGGGGCCAAGGTGCACCAGAGACACACGCTCTGTTTCTACCACCGCCGCTTCAGAGAGAACGCATGCAGATGTGCGCCACCGTGCCAATTCAAGCACTCGGGAAAACGCCGAGGCCGGCGGTCGGTAGCAGCTGTGACCCTCGTTGAAGAGAACAAGCTGCTCTACATGACGGACACGCGCTCGGGGATGTGTTTCCTCGTGTTCCCCAGCTGGCAGGACCTAGCGGCCCCATGATGTTGGCAGCAAACGGCTCGGAAATTAAGACCTTTGGTGAGAGGACACTGATCTTATCGCTACATGGCCGTACATACGAGTGGACTTTTGTCGTAGCAGCACTGAATTACCATATCCTGGGGGCTGATTTTCTGTGTGCACATGGTTTACTGGTTGATGTTGCTAACAGGCGCCTGGTTAATGCACTGTCCTTTGACTCTCTCCCCTGTATAGCTCGAGTGACAACAACAACAGCACAAGCCAACGTCACAGCTCCAGGCGGTAAGTTCCACGCACTGCTCACTCAGTTCCCAGCACTCAGAGTCCTGACGTTTTCGGCGGCCATTGCTAAACACGGGGTGGAGCACTTTATCACCACCACCGGGCCGCCCGTTTTTGCAAGACCTCGGCGCTTGGACGCAGCTAAACTGGCCATAGCGCGCGAGGAGTTCACCAACCTGGAAAGGTTGGGCATCATCAGGCATTCGAACAGCCCATGGGCATCCCCGCTACACATGGTCCATAAGGCTGAGTGATCATGGCGACCGTGCGGTGATTTCCGCAGGTTGAACAATGCCACAGCACACAACCGCTACCCGATTCCCCACATACAGGATTTTTCCGTCCACCTCACCGGAGCATGCACTTTTTCCAAAATAGACCTGGTCCACGGTTACCATCAAGTCCCAGTGTGCGCTGAGGACGTTCCCAAAACAGCGGTAATAACTCCGTTCGGTTTATTCAAGTTCCTGCGCATGCCATTCGGGTTAAAAGGCACGGCACAGATGTTCCAGCGCATGATGGATGCAGTGCTGCGCGATCTCCCGTTCGTGTTCGTCTACCTGGACGATATCCTGGTAGCCAGTGCGTCCGAAGACGAACACGAAACCCACCTCAGGACGGTTTTCCGGAGGTTGGAGGAGCATGGGTTAATAATCAACCCGGCAAAATGCCAGTTCAGAGTGACGGAGATTGATTTTTTGGGGCACCGCGTCTCTCCGGAAGGAGCGATCCCGCTGCCTGACAAAATGCACGCCGTGGCGGATTTTCCCCGGCCTCAGACGGTCAGGGCGCTGCAGGAATTTTGGGGGATGGTGAACTTTTATAACCGTTTCCTTCCCCGCGCGGCGCAGCTCATGCAACCATTGTACACCGTGCTCAAGAGACAGAAACCCGCGGATAGGGTCGAATGGACCCCGGAGCGAGAGCGGGCGTTCTCGGAGGTTAAGTCAGCCCTGGCAAATGCCGCACTGCTGGCGCATCCGGACCCGACGGCCCAGATAGCGCTCACCACCGATGCTTCAGACGTGGCCATAGGGGCTGTCGTAGAGCAGCGCGTCGCTGGGGCTTGGCAGCCGCTCGCTTTTTTCAGCAGAACTTTGCGCGACAGCGAACGTAAATACAGCGCGTTCGACAGGGAGTTGCTGGCTTTCCACCTGGCCATACGCCACTTCCAGTCCTGGCTGGAAGGGGGCAGCTTCACCGCGTTCGTGGATCACAAGCCACTAACGTCCGCGATGGCCAAGGTTTCAGAACTGTGGTTGGGCCGGCAGCAGAGACAGCTGGCCGCGATCTCAGAGTTTACTACCGATATCCAGCATGTGTCGGGTAAACTGAATGTGGTGGCGGACTGCCTCTCGCGCGCCGTGGTGGCCCCGGTCTATGTGGGGATAGATTACACAGCCATGGCCGCGGAGCAGATTAGCGATGCAGACGTGCGCGCGCTCCAGTCTGGACCAACAGGGTTAAGGCTGGAGAGCAGGGTGCTGCAAGATGGCATGCCCCCCCTAATCTGCGATGTCTCCACGGGACGCCCGCGTCCGGTGGTCCCGGTCGCATGGCGCCGCTGCGTGTTTGAGTCGGTTCACACTCTGGCGCACCCAGGAGTGCGCGCGTTGGTCAGAATGGTGGGAGAGAAGTTTGTGTGGCCGAGCCTACGCAAACAAGTAAAAGAGTGGGCTGCAGCCTGCGTGGCGTGCCAACGAGCCAAGGTACACAGACACACGAAGGCTCCCTTGGAGCCGTTTCGGGTACCGGCTAAGAGGTTTGACCATGTTCATGTGGACCTCAAGGGCCCCCTCCCGCCATCACAGGGGTGCATGCACCTCCTGACAGTGGTGGACCGCACCACGCGCTGGCCAGAAGCAGTCCCGCTGGCGGCAACCACGTCCGCAGACGTAGCAAACGCTTTTTTAACAGCATGGCTGGCGCGTTTTGGAGTCCTGTCGGACATTACATCCGACAGGGGCCCTCAATTTGTTTCCGAACTCTGGTCCGCGATGGCCCACAGCCTGGGTGTTACAATTCATCGCACAACCGCGTACAACCCACAGGCCAATGGGTTATGCAAGCGTTTTCATAGATCACTGAAAGAAGCACTTAGGGCTTCACTGACGGATGCAAATTGAGTGGACAGGTTGCCGTGGGTTTTATTGGGGTTGCGCTCCACGCCAAAAGAGGATCTGGAAGCTTCCCCGGCAGAGCTGGTTTTTGCGCAGCCCCTACGGCTGCCCGGGGAATTTCTGCCAGATAATCCCACGCCGGACAGCTGCCTGTCTCAGCTTTTGCAGCGTAGCGCAAACACAGGCACACTGCCGGGCCCGGCCCACCACTGTTTTCCGCGTGTTTTCATGCCTAAAACTTTGAAGAACGCGGAGTTCGTGTTCGTCAGACACGACGCCCACCGCCCTCCATTGCGCCCACCCTATGATGGACCGTTCAGAGTGTTGGAAACAGGGGATAAGCATTTTGTGCTAGACTTGGGGGGTAGACAGGAGAAAATTGGCATAGACAGACTTAAACCCGCCTTTGTAGCAGCGGACGAGCAGGTGCTGTTGGCTAGGGCCCCTCGGCGTGGAAGACCCCCACAGAGAGCTCCCCAGGGAAGCGATGCAACGGAGCAGCCACACAGACAGGGCGAAGTCCCCCCCCCCCCCCCGCCACGGCCCACAGACACACAGTCAGACACACTCCCAGCAGCCCCCCACCGGCACAGCAGCACCACGGAGGCAGTAAACCCCAGTTACAGCAGATATGGGAGGAGACTGAAGCCAAGAGAGTATATGGACTAATGTTCTATCTTAGACGCTGGGAGGGGGTGGTATAGGAGGGGGTTATGCAGCATCTTAGACAGAGACAAGGAATAAACATGGGAGAACAATGCCCAGAGAGTTCCTGGAGATATAGCAGGAAGGAGTCAGAGGCATAGGGGGCTGAATGCTGTGTGATGTAGATGTCATGCTGTGTGAGAGGAAAACTCTATGAAACGTGTGAAGAGGATTTGAGAGGAGAGAGGAGAGCTTGTTGAATTCATTCATTCTGTTCTGTGCTTGTGAGATGTGAAGTGTGTAATAAACCGTCTGTCCATGGATCTGCCTCTTATTTGACACACTCCACAATGTTTCAGACAGAGCTTTACAAACAGCTTTTCTGTTGAGCTGTAAAACAGCACAGAAATGGGTCTTGGTCTTTAAAAAATACATCTAAATGTCCTTGGAGATGCCAAAACTTGAAAATAATCTCTGGCAAATGTACAATATAGGACCTTTAAATTTAAGTTTATAAACTGGCTTGTCAGCATTTTGAATATTTTTCATGCTTTTTTTAAGTGTGGCCTAGTTGATAGAGCATCCACCCCACAACCGGCAGGTCGTGGGTTCAAATCCTGGCCGGGTCATACCAAAGACCATATAAAAATGATACTTTCCACCTTCTAGCTTGTTTAGCATAATAGAACGGGGAAAAGAAAGTTAATGCACAGCGCTACCAGAGGACTGACCCCCCCACTGTAGCTTTCACTACTCACAGTAGCTATGTGGGCTAGGGTTAGTGAATGGGAGACAGGCGCCGCCCCATACACTGCATGGTGTCCCACATGCTGTGGAATGGATTAACTTAACTTTTAATATTCTACTTTTCAATGACTCATAAATTTGCTTCAAGTGTAAAAAATTGCATCTTTTTCCTCGTAACTTTAGCACTTTATTCCTGTGAATATTGCTGTTCTTCTGTTTTAATTTATTCTATTGTAAATTTGTAACTTATTGTGTTGTCAATTTGGAACTTCATTCTTTTTTAAATGTGGCAAAAAATTAGATTTTTTTCAACGTTTTATTTGAAATGAAACAATGAATTCTGATGGTTTTCATCGTTCTAAGCTTAGAATGATAAAACCAGAGTATTTAGCGTTTTTTATTTTTACAGTTTTTTTGTATTGTAATGTCAGGGCTGTAATAAGGGGTGGGAGGAATTATCCTGGCATGCTTTGCACCACGGGGTATTCAAAGACTGTTATTACTCTTGTGTTCTGAGCGTTATTGTTGTACTGTTATAACTGTGTTAAGTCTGGCTATGATAGTGTTTTCCCTGTGTGTTAGACAATACGTGTCTGTGTCACCCTGAGTGAGATGAGTGTCTGTGTGCATGACCTCCCCTCTGTTCTGTGTAATTTGGCAGTGATGAAATAAATGCTTACGGTGTAGGGAACCCACGCTGGGATATTCATCTCAGACTGGAAGCAGAGGGGAGGGGAATAGTCCTTCTGCTGGTAGAGGATGGGGGATTAAATGGAGGGGGACAGTACGTATTGTTATGGGAGAAGTTATGGAAATGCAGCAGCAAGGTGTAGCTGCGGCGACAGTAAGGGGGGAGGATGTGTGAATGTATTGTGATGCAAGATTTCAGGCAGCAGGGGGAAGGAATGGAGTGATATAAAAGGAGAAACCCTGGTGTATTGAGAAAGTCTTTTCCTGTGCATGAATTAAGTGAAAGAGAGAAATAAAGTTTGTCTGCTGTGCAAGTCTGGTTCCTTTATTTGCACTCTCCACAACTACATATATTCCAAATCCTCTCATCATTGTGTGAACCAGTGAAACGTCACAGAATGGTGAAAAAAACAGATTATCCAGAGGTACCCACCCAGTAGTGGTGTGCAATACTGCAAGATTTGGTGTCAATCTGATACCAAGTAAATACAGGGCCAGTGTCAACGACACCAATACTTTTTTAAAAATTAAGGTGTATGCATTTTTTGATTTTTTTTTCTTTTCATTTTGTGTACTTTATTGATCCCCAGAGGGGAAATTAAGGGCATCCACCTGGATGGATGAAGCAGTCATGGTACGGCGCTATCCCTTCACCATTCACACACACATTCACACCTAGGGCCACTTTGGAGTCTCCAATTAACCTAACTTCCATGTTTTTTGGCATGTGGGAGGAAACCCGGAGAAATCCTGGAGTAAACCCACGCAGACACGGGGAGAACATGCAAACTCCACACAGATCACTGTTGGTGAGGGGCTGGGATCAAACTTGGGATCCCATGGCCAAGGGTGAGTTGCTGTGCTGCCACAGTGATAACCACTGCGCCACCGCACTGCCCAATGCATTAAATTACTATCAAATTACTAGAGCTAAATGAATTTTCATGATCTTTAAGTGTTTTGTGATTTTTCCTTTGGATTATTAAGTAGTTAAAACCCAAGACAGAATTTGGGCAAAGTTTATAGGTAAACAGAAAATACTTTATTATCATAATAAAACTTTTTTTCAGAAACAGTAGAACAGTAACAAAACAGTTTTTCCCCATACACTGTCACGTTTGGATTTTTTGCTTAAATAAACAAACTGCACAAAATTATCACTCAAGAACAAATTGAAACTTTTTTTTTTTTGTGGTAGTGTTCAGAAACTACAGTACAAAAATTAAATAAAATATCTCCATTTAAAAATACAGCCACACGGCACTCCTCTTACTCTCTGCCCTTCTTCTGCTCCTTGTCGGTGCTGCTCTCACGGGCGCGCAGTCAGCAACCAGTGTTACTGAGAATGCTGGCTTGCCGAGAATTGCATCCCAGCCGCAAAAACTGTAAAATATAACACTACAGCCAGGCTTGTAACCATTTGAACATTTTTAGAAGTATCCATTATACATTTTAAGAAGTAAAAATTGTTATTACCTCTTGTAAATTATCTTTAAATTATGTTTATTCGCCAGACGTTTTAATGTTTTAAAGAGGGTTAGAAATCATAGTGCTCCAACTCCTCGTTTTACAATCTTCACAGTCGACATTTTGCATTTATGCATTGTCGGTAATGACTTTTTCAAAGTATTTTCAAAGTGTACAGCTGTATTGACTTTGACTTACACTAAGCACCTGCTTATGACGGTGGGATGCAGTTCTCGGCACGCGAGCAATTCTCGGCATAACACCGGCGGCGGCGCTCGCTAGCTTGTTTACCTGCTGCTGAGTCACTTGATGGCACATGAAAACACCAGTAAATGCACGTAAAGGCTGGCTGCCAACCGCCATAAAACCACAAGAAAAAAGAGGAGCAAAGTGTGCCCCAGTGTGCCTGCTCCATGCTGTGACAGGAGCGGCACTCACAGACAGAGTATCGATCTCATTACACTGGTATTGATCAATATCAGTACTGTACTAACGTTGGTATAGATATCATCGATATTTGACCCACCAGTACCCAGACTTGGCAACGACGAGTTGAGAAAGTACAAGCCCGCCCTCTGTCAACCCATTGTCTCTAATGACAACATTTGTTACTCGTTTTGAAAGTGAAAGTAACTGCAGCACTCAGTTCATGGGAGAGGAGCTTACTTGGTGAGTCTAATCTCGTTGCTATAATACTTTCACCCCTTTACTGTATTTATGTTGGCGTTTAGGTTTTGATGCCCCTCACGATGTGTGTAGATGTGATTTATTTTTTATAGTCTATTTGACGCCAAATGCAGAATCGTCTTGTAGCGAATTTTAATAGATTATAGTGGTAGCTGAAATCAAACATGCTTTGTCGTATTTGTTCTGTGCTGACGGGAATGATGTATAGAGGGATGTTGATAGAAGATTGTGTTCATTTTTATTTGTTCGCGGTCATAAGAAGTGGAGGAGTTTGAACGTTAAGCTCAGCTGCTTCCTTATAGCCTATTGCGAAAACAACGCAGTGAAGGAGCCAGTTGAGCTCAGACAGCACTGCTCATTAAAGCAGGCTACTAAACTGTCGATATATCTGGAAGACAACCAGTTGCTTTAAAGTAATTTTCAAATAGCAATAGAAGGTGGGTGTTCTGTGTCATGTTTTGTGCTTGCAGATGTGGGAGTCTGGGGACATTTTAATTTTATTTCTTTTGTACTTTCTACCCTCTCAGAAAATATTTTGTGTTATGTTGTAACTTGTAGACATTAGCCATGTTTACATGGATACAAGTAACCGGATAAAAAGCCTGATCGGAATAAAAATGCTACATGTAAACATGCCAATCTGAATATTCTGATCCGATCACATTCGTTTAGATCAAAATTTCCTTCCGATTGAGACGGGTGGGTTATGCCAATTGTTAATCCGATTGGTGCGCATATAAACAATGACATGGTTGTTGACCCAGTGAGCAGACTCGGACTCCAGAGTAGATGCAATTATTACCTCCACCCCCGCCAAGAGGAGGAGGTTATGTGATCATCAGCGTTGGTTTGTCTGTCTGTTTGTTTGTCTGCTTGTTTGTCTGTTTGTTAGCAAGATAACTCAAAAGGTTATGGACGGATTTTCACGAAATTTTCACAGATTGTCAGAAATGTGGTATCCTACAGGTAATTAGATTTTGGTGGTGATCCGGATCACCGTCTGGATCCAGGAATTTTTTAAAGGATTCTTTTTTTTTTTTTTTTTCAGGTTCTATAATATAAGGTTTTTGCGCAGCCATAGTGGCTGCGCAAAAACCAGCTCTGCCGGGGAAGCTTCCAGATCCTCTTTCGGCGCAGAGCGCAACCCCAATATAAAACCCATGGCAGCCTGTCTACCCAGTTTGCATCCGTCAATGAAGCCCTGAGTGCTGCTTTCAGTGATCTATGAAAACGCTCGCATAACCCATTGGCCTGTGGGTTGTACGCGGTTGTGCGGTGAATTGTAACACCCAGCCAATTTTTGCAAACACGGGCGTATTGCCATTTCTGTACGCCAAAAAGAAAGAAAAAAATATACAGGAAAAAAAATTATTGAGAGTGTGGAGGAACACCTCGTGTATGACCCCCACAGCGTACGGGGCTGGCAGAGCGCTCAGCGTGAGCAATTATCAGAACAGTGAGAGGTATGGACTGATCATTATGCAGATGCGCCTCCCTCCCTCTTTCGTCCTGCAGCTCCAGAACAGAGAGGAATCCCGGCGCCAGTAATCCTGATATGTGTGACTCTAATGCAAATGTCCATGCTTTCCTGCTGTATACTGTGATGCTAATGTGCCATGCATGCATTGTCTGAGCTGGGTATATAAGTTGACTGCATATCTCTTGTTCTCTCTCTTTTTGATCACTCGCATTGTTTGTTGCTGACTTTGAGACACATGGCTCGCTCCAGCACGCTGCCACAGCGCTGAGCGAGCCTCGTGGAGGATGAATAACACACCCTTTTAAACTTCAGTTCACCGTGTAATGTAGGATTAATATTTATGATGTTAAACACTGTATGGGGGGAACTGTGGCGCTTGGCGGAGGTCTGCGCTCTCCGAGTGCTTTTCTAGTATTTATTAACAACAATATTGTGAAAGTTAGTGTGTGGGTGTGTGCTCTTGCTGCAGCTGGGGGAGAGCAGAACACCATACGACGTGGCAACCCTAAGGGCAAACAGAGGCAGGACTGTTAGTGGCAATACAGGTGGCGATGTGCAGATTAATCTTGAGCTTACTGTTTGCAGAGATGTAGTGACGCTCAGGTTTAGCTCAGCGGCTACGGCCAGGAGGATAGCGTCCACAGAACCAGTTGCAGCGTGTAGGTGGTGAAGGTGTGTCTAGTGAGGGTGTGAAGCTCGGTCCGCCGCCAAGGAGGAGAGAAGTTCGCCGCCACAGAGCTCCACCTGTGCACAGGGGACTGAGATTGGATAGGAGAGGTTAAGCAAAGGCTTACTTGCGTGGTGGAAGTTTTCTTCCCGACGCAGGCGGGCAGAAGGTTGGAAGCTGGGACGAAAGCAGGCTGAGGCTAGAAACTCTGGGATCTTTGAAGAAGGCATGCGTGGTCTCAAGGAGTAAGACAGACAACTCCGCATGGATCCCAGGGCAGCGTGGATTAAATAGCTCCGACCGTGATGAGGAACAGGTGTGTGTGCAACTGAGGAGGATGAGCAGCCAGAGCAGACCATTACAAACACTTACTCTGAAAATTTGGGTAGAAAATGTTTGCATGTCTGTACGTCAGCCACATGTCGACGTGACGTGTTTCCGCCTTTACAGCAGCTAGCGGAAAACATGGTGGGAGTAAAACAAAACTGGTCTGTATTGTCCTGCTGTCGCTCTCTGTTCGTCATATGCAGAAGTATGTACTGCTGGGCTTGTAGCTTCATTACGGAGACCAGCAGAAGCAAAAGTAAGATAAGATAAGATAAGATAAGCCTTTATTAGTCCCACAACGGGGAAATTCCAGGATTGCAACAGCACAGGGATAGCAACACTCAGAGCAACAATCAGAAGGCAAGAAAAAAAACAAGCAAGCAAGAGCAGCTAATATACATATGTACATATTACTATAAAATATACGTATATATACACACACACACACAGACACACAGTGCAAGTACACACAAGTACAGTCTGAATAACACAATACAGGTCCATTTCAAAAAGAGAAAGACATGAAGTGGGGTTTGTTTACATCAGAATTTTCTTCTTCTTCTACTATTTACAGAATATTGGATAATTGTGCGCATGTCAAAATGATTTAGTCCGTTCAAACGTGTGACACATGGAAACGCACGTCCTAATCGGATCAGCTTTTTGAGGATCCATGTAAACAGTAAAGTTCTGATCTGAATTGTAATCAGATTGAAGAAATTTTGCACATGTAACCGTGGCTAATGACGAAGCCAGGAGTGGAGCTGAACACTTGTTTATTAATGAAACTGGACTCTGTACACCGACCATACAAGATATAAATTCTTCAACCGCCGTCAACAAGCTGGTGAGTCCACCCACCACTTCATAATGGAACTCCGTAGCCTAGCAAGAAAGTGCACCTTCGGGCCAATTGAGGAGGAGCTAGTTCGGGACAAGCTAGCACACAGTGCGAGCAGCGAGTGGCTAAAAGAAAAGCTAACGCTAACTATGGATGTCTTCGCGCTGGAGAAAGTGGTTGAATTGACCAGCCAGATAGAGTCCACTGCCCAGTTAGGTCTACAAGTGCTAGCTAAGGAGAACCTAGCAACCCAAGTTTCCTCTCCATGTTAGGCCACTAGCGACACAGCTAACACTTCGGGGTGGGCCCCCAAAAGGCAGTGGACCATGGCACGGGCATTAACGGGAGCTAGGGGTCTGTGTGACGGCTGCGACTACCCCCATCACCGGGCGGGCTCGTCCACCTGACCCGCCAGAGGGAAAAAGTGCCATAACTGTTCTAATCACTGGGCCAGGGCCTGCGCTACCACTATTAAACCATCAGTGACGTGTGTGGCTGCTAAAGGGGTGTGTGGCTGGGAAGGGGCTGCTAAAGTGGTATGTCTTGCAGCTTGACGGGGTTGATGTGCCACTTATGGTGGACTGAGGGGCCGGTAAGTCCATACTGAGTATGACTACATTGAAAAGACTTTTCCCGGGCAAAACCATCAAAGCAGGGGCAGTGAAAATGTTTGGGTGCGGTCATGCTAAAATTGACATGGCAGGCATGGTCAGCTTCTCGGTGAAATGTGGGTCAACAATTATTCCCACATTTACCTTCCAGGTTTCGCGCCAAGGGACCGACTTGCTGGGAATCGATCTGCTGGGTGAACTAGGATTCTCCATTACGGACCCAGCGGGCTCAATGGTGCTGACAGTGTCCCCCAAATGGCATGTCTGCTGGCCGGCATTGTCTGTGGGCCCAGGATGTATTAAAGGGTTCTACCACCGCCCGCTCATCGACCCAAGTATGACGCCCAAGATCCAACCATTACGGCGGCTTCCCCTCGCCCTGCAGGACGATGTCATGGCAGAACTGAACAAACTGCTTAAAGTCGGCATCATCGAGAAAGTGGATGCCTCGCCCTGGATATCGAACATTGTGGTGGCCAAGAGAAAAGACGGGCAGCATCCGGCCATGTATTGGCCTTAGGATGGTTAATAAGGCTACTGTCCCGGACAAATACCCGTTCCCCATGATGAAGGAACTTACCGCAACATTCAGCGGCTCAAGGGTGTTCATGTAGCTAGATCTTCACCAGGGTTATCTACAGGTGCCCCTTCACCCAGCCAGCAGGGACCTGATGACGTTCATGACCCACATGGGCGTTTTCAGGTACACTCGCATGCCTTTTGGTCTGAGCTCAGCACCTAGCTGCTTTCAGAAGATCATGTCCACTATTATGGCCGGCCTCAGGGGTGTAGTGGTGTACCTGGACAACATCTTGGTCCACGGCACGTCATGGGAAGAACACGACTGTCATTTGAGATGGGTGGCGGAGGTGCTGCTGGAGCATGGAGTCACCTTGAACGGGGAAAAGTGCATTTTCACGGCGGACTCCATTGAGTTTGTGGGATTCCGTCTGGCGGCCAAGGGCCTGAGGCCCCTGCACTCGAATGTGGAGGCAGTCCTCTGTCTCCCCGATTCCACGACACCCATACAAATCTCCTCGTTCTTGGGCATGGTGAACTTTTACAAGCATTTTATTCCTCATTATTCAGAGACTACCAAACCACTCCAGGCCCTTCTGAAACAGGACGCACCGTGGCAGTGGACCCCGGCCTGCTCAGCGGCAGTCACTTGGCTGAAGTCTCAACTCACCTTCCCTCCAGTGTTGGCCCACTTTGATTCAAAATGTCCAACTTTTGTGACCTGTGACGCATCTGGTTTGGCGGTGGGGGCGGTTATGTCTCAAGTGCAAGGCAGTACCGAATGCCCAGTGGCGTTCGTGTTGAGGTCCCTTTCAGCAGCTGAACAGAAATATGCCATGGGTGAGAGGGAGGCGCTCGCTTTTGTCTGGGCGTGTGGACGGTGGCACATCTACCTCTACGGGCGTCACTTCACCCTGCAAACGGACCACCGGGTGCTGACGACACTGCTCTAGACAACAGGCTCGGGACAAAGGCCCCTACGGATCCACAGATGGACTGAGCAGCTGAGGGCCTGCGATTTTACTACCCAGTTCACTCTTGGAAAAGAGAACATGGTGGTGGACCTCCTGTCCCATGCCATGGCCAACAACGTACAACCGGACGATGGCGACCCCACGGAGGCGGATCTGGTCAGCATGCTGCATGGACCCCTCCAGGACGTGGTATCCCTCCAGGAGCTCCGGGCAGAGTCAGAACGGGACCCCACGTTGTCACAACTGTGCTTGGTCATCAGGGAGAGTTGGCCCGCGAAAGTGCAGGGCGATCTGGCACCTTTTCACCAGTTCAGAAACTAACCGAGTTGTTGGAACAGGGTGTGTGTGGCAAGGGGACACTGCACATTGATCCCAGTGTCTCTGAGATCATGAGCTCTGGTGATGTTTCATGAGGGTCATCTGGGCATGGTCAGGGTGAAGCAGCGTTGCAGGGATTCAGTTTGGTGGGTTGGTATCGATAAGGACATTGAAACTATGGTAAAGAACTGTGTCCCGTGCTTGGAGAGCAGAAAGACCGGCAGACCCCCCCCCACCTCTGCGACCATTACCGTACCCAGAGGGCCCCTGGAAGCACATCCAGTTGGACATCTGTGGTGAACTCCAAACGGCACTCCCGAACAGCTGTTTTTTGCTAGTAGTCTACGATCTGTTCTCCAAATGGCCAGAGGTGTTGCCCACTAATTCAGTCACGACGGATGTAGTTTCGGGTTTCCTCTTGTCATTGTTCACCAGATGGGGCGTCCCGGATGCCATCACTACAGACAATGGCCCACATTCACCTCTGGGGGGTTTGAGGAGTTTTTGGGTGTTAGGGGCGTGGAAAACATCAAAACCACTTTCTCCCACCCCCAAGCCAATGGGGCCGTGGAGCGTTTCAACAAGACTCTGAAAAACAGTCTGAGAGCCCATTTGGCGGATGGCTTCACATTCCCTGATGCCCTCCAGAGCACACTCCTCCACTACAGGGCAATGGCCCATGCCACAACAGGGTGCCCCCCAGTGAAACTCATGCTGGGGCGTGAACTCCACCTGCCCCTGGACCGACTGAGGTTCCCCACAACCTCCTTTCCGGAGAACACAGACCCTCCACGAGACCAGGTCATCACCCAACAGCAGAAGATGAAACAACGTTTCGAGTGGAAGCACAGGGCGAAGGCCCACGGACTCTATTTGTCAGACTGGGTCTGGATCCATCCTCATCATCACCCATCCGCACGCATAAACTGCAGCCTTTATGGATGGGGCCACTTCAGATCGTGAGGCGGCGGGACCAGGACATGTTCGAGCTCTTGGACGGGTCACAGTGGCACTCCAGTCGACTCAGGAAGTTGTTGCCTGCACAGGGTGCAGGAACTGCGGCAGAGCAGACTAATGTGGTTTGGGACTTATCTGATGACAGTGTTCGGAACTCACAGGTGCGGCTGACGGAGCCTGGGGCAGATTCCCCTCCGGTGGGGGCCTCGGCTAGGATGTGTCAGAGGCCTAAATACCTCGATGACATTGTTCTGAAAGTAGCTTTTAGCTAATGCGTGTTGAAAACGGGCAGCAGAATAATCTGCCCCAACACGGGAGGGTATCCTGGTAGTCTACCCAGGTGCCCATTTATTTAGCTAGTTTTGTTGTTCTGTGTGTTTAAAAAAAAAAGAAAGAAAGAAACTGTCTATATTGCATGTGTTCTAAGGGGTTTTCTTGCTAAAGTTAAAGGGGGTGTGTTCCATCTTATATATATATATATATATATATATATATATATATATATATATATATATATATATATATATATATATTATATATATATACTGTATATACTGTATATACTGTATATATATATAATATATATATATATATATATATATACTTTTTTCCACACTTTTTCAATGGGGACTTGGGCCCTTTTTGAATTCACCGATTCATATATATGTGCGTTATCTATGGTGCTTCCATGTTTTGTAAGGGGGGGGGGGATTTTGTGTGGAGATTTGGCCCTTGGGACTTGCCATAGCTGATGCCGGGCGGTCGACGGGGTGATGTCAGGCGGGCTACTGCCAGTGTGTATATTTTACCTGTTCTCCTGAATAAAGTTCAGTTCGTTGCTCGGTTCAACACAGCTCCGTTCTTCCATTATTGAGACATAACAGTCCGCAGTAGAGCCTTGCATACACTAGCGGAGTGGAGACGATGATGTAAATTTCGTCACATGAGGTTTCCGGTTGCACGTATGCAAACAGCGGAGTTGCAGCATGAATCCAGCTTAACTCAGGGATGGGCAACTTTGGTGGTAGTGAGGGTCACAAAAGTTTTTCCTCACTTCCTGAGGGCCAGATTTACATGTAAACCTTCCGTGCGGGGAGGGTGTGTGTGTGTGTGTGTGTGTGTGTGTGTGTGTGTGTGTCACAATTAAAGATGGATGGATAAAATTATATCATGACCTAATTTTTAAAACTCTCTCCATCAAAATAATGAGCAAAGAGAAATTCCAGTCAATAATTAACAAAAAAAAGCCAAGAAGAAAATGAAATATGACAAGGTTTATCTTGCTCTTGGATTCATTGTGGGTGTGGAGGGGCAGAGAAATAGCTGTGTGTAAGTGGGCATGGTAATCATTTGGCTCCCCAAAATGGGGAATAAAAAAAAAGTTTAAGAACCAGTGGTATAAATGAACAAAAAATCAGCAGATTAAAATGACCACAGTCTCTGAACTTTTATTGCTGACATGGGATTAAAACCCTGTTAGTGCTTCAGTCATGCTTTTTAGAAAAAAAACCCAAAAACCTCAAAGCTTTGAACCTTTTTCTGCACAATTAGAAGGAAAGCCTCTGAACTCCATGAGGCTTCACCTGCCCAGCACTACTGAAGAGCTGTAGCATTTATTGTTGTTTAAAAGCAGCCTACTTTGTACATTTACTGCTGTTTACAGCTTTTTAATGCGGTCTCAGCATGTAACACATACCTTACAATGTGTGCTGCGGTGCACACTGCTCCCTCTGTATCTCTGTGGCTCCCTCAGTCTCGCTTGACCACTCACACAGAGCGGCACCTAGGTTTTGATTAGAGCTCCCTCTGCTGGCAGACTCTATAATTGCATGTAAGAGTGCAGTACCAAATACGGTCAAACGTGATATAAATAAATAATTGATTTCTGGAAATAGATTGGCGGGCCGCAGTTAATGAGGTCAGGGGCCACATGCGGCCCGCGTGCCACCAGTTGCCCATCCCTGCCCTAATTTGGCAAAAAATTCAATTCAGTTCAATTCAGTTCAGTTGAACATTATTTTTATAGTGCCAATTCACAACAACAGTCTCATAGCACTTTCAAACCCCATAGTGCTCTGTTATGATGATAAGGTACTATCAGAGCTTTTAAATAACAAGGGGCCTGATCATTTAGAGCTTTGTAAGTGAGGAGAAGGATTTTAAAGTCAATTCTAAATTCTATGGAAAGCCAATGAAGGGAGGCCAGAGCAGGAGAAATATGATCTCTCTTTCTAGTACCTGTTAAAACTCTAGCTGCAGCATTTTGGATCAACTGAAGACTTTTTAGAGACATTGTAGGACACCCTGATAGTAAAGTGTTACAATAACCTCATCTAGAACTAACAAAAGCATGGATTAGTTTTTCAGCATCACTCTGAGAAAAGCTGTTCCTAATCTTGGCAATATTATGCAATTGATAAAAGGAAGTCTTCGAAACAAGTTTAATATGTGAATTAAAGGACAAATCTTGATCAAAAATGGCTAAGGGTCCTCACAGAACTGAAGACAATGAAAGTTTTTTTGTGGAGAAAAAAGGGCATAAGATACCATTTCAACCATGTAGACGTGTTTTTTAGGGAAATTATATCCACTGGAGTGCATCTTTGAAGTAATGAAGTAAATGTAATTAGTAACTATGTACTTCTGGCCATAATAGATTGGTTATTATTATGTTTATTATTATGTTTCGTGTGTTTGCTGTCTGTGGGCAGTATCGCATAGTCTGACAATTGGGCTTGTTTTGTTAAACTGTTAAATTTGAGGAAATGACATTAAACTGTCATCCTGTTTATTTTGTTCTCATGTCCTATGATCATAAAGGCACGTCATTAAAATGGTAACACCACATGGTTAAGGAACGTGATCTGTGGAGTGTTTCTTGGTTCTTCTTACTGGCAGGTCACCAGAAAAATCCTTCCCAATAAACACAGGAAATGCACAGAAAGGCCTTGCCACCAATGTCACACTTCTCATTTTCCTAATAGAGTAAAAGAAGAACAAATCTCTTGAGATACCACTGGGCTTTTTAAATATTTTAGAGGGGAGGCAAATTCATTGTGATGGTAATGACAGTCAGTGACCTGCACTCTTAGTAAGGACATGGTTGTTTATTAAAGCTTGACATTCTTACAGTACTATGGGGATTGAAGATACACTGCAGCGTGCTCCAGACAGTCCAATATTCCACACCTATTACATACATACTGTAATGTCGGGGCTGTGTTAAGGGGGCAGGGATTTCTCAGCATGCTTTGCCAGCTGAAAACGTTACTGTGTGTGTTTATTAAGATAAGATGAGATAAGCCTTTATTAGTCCCACAATGGGGAAATTCCAGGATTGCAACAGCACAGGGACAGCAACACCCAGAGCAACAATAAGAAGACAAGAGAAAAAAAAAAAGAAACAAGAGCAGCAAGTATACATATGTACATATAAACATAAATATATATATATATATAGACACACAGTGCGGAGCATTGTAGCTGGATGGAATAATATGTAGATATATAAAAACACAGTGCGGCGCATTGTAGCTAGATGGAATAAATATGTAGATATATAAACACACCCAGTGCGGAGCATTGTAGCTAGATGGGATAAAACAGCACAACCGTCTACTTAGTTATCCTACATGGTATGATTATGTACCCATACATATTCTCACCCTCCATAGCGACCGGTATTTTCCTAGTTGTATGCCGGAGGGGACCATTGTATAAGTCTATTGCATCTTTTGCATTCAGAACTATTAGGTTGTCACGTCCTTTTGCTATCTCTGCGAGCAGCCCTGCTTAGGTTGTACAGTCTGACAGCCGTTGGTAGGAAGGACCTGCGAAACCTCTCGGTTGTGCACCTAGGATGATGTAGTCTGCCGCTAAATGAGCTCCTCAGTGCATTCAGTATGTCCTGCATAGGGTGGAACTCGGACTCCAGCAGAGATGACAGTTTAGCCACCGTCCTTCTCTCTCCTATCTCCTCCACTGGGTCAAGGCGCTGCCCCAGAACAGAGCTAGCTTTCTTGATCAGTTTGTTCAGTCTCTTCCTATCGGCTGCGGTAATGCCACTGCCCCAGCAGACCACTCCAAAAGTGATGGCTGATGCCACCACCGTGTCATAGAATGTCTTCAGCAGCGCCCCTTGTTCACCAAAAGACCTGAGTCTCCTCAGTAGGAACAGCCTGCGCTGTCCCTTCTTGTAGAGTGCGTCAGTATTGTGTGACCAGTCTAGTTTATTGTTCAGATGAACACCCAGGTACTTATAGGATGTCACCATCTCAATGTCTGTTCCCTGTATGTTTACTGGTGCTGTGAGGGGTTGTCCTTGCCTGCGGCAGTCCACCACCAGCTCCTTAGTTTTCCTCGCGTTTATCTGGAGGCAGTTCCGATGGCACCAGTCCACAAAGTCCTGGATAAGCCCTCTGTACTCAGCTTCATCTCCGTTGGAGATGAGGCCAACGATCGCAGAGTCATCAGAGAACTTCTGTAGGTGGCAGTGTGTTGTGTTGTGTGAGAAGTCCGCAGTATAAAGGGTGAACAGGAAGGGAGCCAAAACCGTTCCCTGGGGGGCCCCCGTGCTACCGATGATTGTGTCGGACACACAGTCCCGGGTTCCCGGGTTAAATGTTATTACTGAGTTATTATAATGCTGTGTCATTACGTTATAATGACACAGCAGTGTTTATAGGCAGGATTAGGGCAAGATGTATCATGTGTTGTATAACCATGATTGAAACAGAGGTCTGGGAGAATGACCTCCCCTCCTGTCTGTGCTCAGGGGTGTTGGGGTTGGGTGTGTTGAATAAAGCCTGTTCGTCACAACCATCTGTTCCTCTTCTTTGTGTAAACCTCACCTACGTCACAATACTATTGTATGTATTGTGTATTGTATTGTATGGATGTACTGTTGTATTGGGAAAACTCATGTGTGCAATGATGTACTTCAGTTTGTTTTTTTCACTTACTAATCCAGACTGCAGCTTAAGTCACGGCCTCATACCTGTGCAGTTTAGTCATGTAGGAATTTCCCATCTTAAGATTGAAAGAAACTGTGCCATAAATGATTGAAGGTTCAAACAAGAGGAGAGGGCACTCACATGGAACATAAAGGAAATGGCCAATCAAAGACACTTCTTCCTTGGCTGTTAAAATTGCGGATGTTATCTAGTACTTGACAGTTTTTCAAGTGGTGAACTTTTGAGTGGACTTTCTATTTGGACATGAGTCATGGTGCTGGCTGGGATGCAAACAAAACAATAAAAAGCTTGGATTTGCAAGTCATTTGAACATCATGCTAACAAGACAACATAGCAAATAATGCTGTCAAATAAATCAGATAAAGTGTCTCCTTTTTTTACTACATCAGCTCACTCTTCTAGCCCCCATATTCACTAAGTACTGCAACCTCAAACGTTCCTGATGGATGAAGGGACAAAGAATTTTTTACTTTTATGAAATATCACAAGGAAGAAAAATAGCACTTGTAAATAATCCCCAAAATAAACAGATAAATACATGAATAATTGGAAGTTTTCAGGCTAACCCTGAATTACTTTTTTCCATTTTGACATGTTAATTTGAATCTAAACTAAACAAATAAAATTTCAAGACAAACAATACCACAGAGTAACTGAGCAAAATACAGCTGTGGAAAAAAAAAAAAAAGAGAGACCACTGCAAAATCTTTCCTAAATTAGCATCTCTACATTTATGGCAGCCATTCAGCTTGAGTACCTGTTCAATTCCAACACAAGGACACCTCAGTCTACTGAAGGAGGTACTGAATAGGTGATCTAAGCATGGTAAAATGCATAAAAGCTGGGAATAAAAATCAGAGTTATTCCACCAATACAGATTTCTGAATTCTTCCTAAATTAAAATGTAAGCATTATAGTGTTTGAGAATGAACATGAACTTTTTTTCTTTGGATTATACGATCTAAAATTACATCAAAAAAAGCATATCTAAAAGCAACATCTTTTTTGTTGCTTTGGCCAGTTGTCAGTTTCTGTAAATAAATGCTCTAAGTCACAGGTGTCAAACTCATTCCATGGAGGGCCAAGACCCTGCAGGTTTTACTTCCACCCAGTGTCTTCAACAGGTGATTTCTCTGAATTTCTTCCTACTGATTGCTGATCAGTGAAAACACCTGCTGAAGAGACTGGGTGGAAGTAAAACCTGCAGGGTCTTGGCCCTCCATGGAATGAGTTTGACACCCCTGCTAAGTGATGCTATTTTTACTTGGAATTTGGGTGAGTCGTTTCCAACAGGTTAGAGAGTAAAACAAAACTGTTCATTTTACTAACAGACACATATTTACATACAGATAGTAAAACCAGATAAAGTGATAATTTTGCAGTGGTCTCTTTTGCCTCTTAATTTTTTCCAGAGCTGTAAGCCAGGTGTAACAGGCCAGAATTCACCCCTGTCCATTTTTCCCCTGGGATGGTTCTAGACTAGACCAATCATACCCCCAGGGTAATTGTAGCCTTGGCTAGTTTTACCCTCAGGGGTAAACCCCGCCACCTCCCCACCCCCAAAGCCAGTGGTACAGTGGGGGCAGCAGAGTGGTACAGTGGTTAGCAGTGTTGCCTCACAGCTGGAAGGTTCCAGGTTCAAATCCCCAGGCTGGCAGGGGTGGGAATCTTTCTGAGTGGAGTTTACATGTTCTCCTTGTGCTGCGTGGGTTTACCCCGCAATCTTCGGTTTCCTCTCACAATCCAAAGACATGTATGTTAGGTTAACTGGTGACTAAATTGTCCCTAGGTGTCTGTCTCTGATAGACCTTGAATACTGGGTTAGTCCTAGTGAAGTCCTAGTGAAGCGCTTTGAGTGGTCTTTGAGACTAGAAAAAGCATTATATAAGTACAGGTCCTTAACCCCCCCCCCCCCCCAAAGAATAAAAAAAAAAGGAGTTTAAAAGTAATCCACAAGTAAACTGCTGACAACAGTATTGTAATGTACATCACCAAAGCTAGGTAAAACATAAGGACAATGCCAGACTTGGGGGGGGGGGGGGGATTTATACCCTTCCAGTAGCTCCCCAAATTAACACTAAACAGTCTAGTCTAAGCTTCCCTCCAGCGGGAAATCTAGTCCAGGCCAATTTTCACCTGGGGGTGAATGGACATGGTGAATTCTGGCCTGTTACACCTCTTTTGTAAAACATAATAAGAATATACACAGTTGATAATATCACCTTTTAATCTGAAAATCTTATACTATTCTGTTCCATATCTTCCAGTCCTAGCTCATTTTGGATTTGATTTCACTTTTAATTTTGAGAAAACTGGGCTTACCACATCTGTGAAGAATGTGTCAGGATACAGAAAGTAAACTGCACATAATTTGGGTATTTCCTAATCTACTGCAGATACAGATATACAGCTGTGCTGGCTTTGGACTTGATAAAACACAGTGGACCAACACCATCAGATGACATGGCTCCTCACATCATCACTGACTATGGAAATGTCTCACTGAACCTCAAGCAAGTTGGGTTATGTGCCTCTCCACTCTTCCTCCAGACTCTGGAACCTTAATTTCCAAATGACAGGACTTGCCACCTGATATGGGGTGCCATGTCATCTGCTGGTGTTGGTCTACTGTGTTTCATCAAGTCCAAAGTCAGCATAGCCATCTCTCAGGAAATTTTAAAGCACTTCATGCTTCCCTCTGCTGACAAGCTTTATGGAGATGCTGATTTCATTTTCCAGCAGGACTTGACACCTGCCCATGCTTCCACAAGTACCAAAACCTGGTTTAATGACCATGGTATCACTGTGCTTGATTGGCCAACAAACTCTCCTGACCTAATCCCCATTGAGAATCTATGGAGTATTGTCAAGAGGAATATGAGAGGCAACAGACTCAACAATGCAGACAAGCTGAAGCCACCATCAAAGCAACCCGAGCCTCCATAACACTTCAGTAGTACCACAGGCTGATCGCCTCCATGCCACACCGCATTGATGCAGCAGTTCATGCAAAAGGAACCCTGACCAAGTACTTGAGTACGTGCATGGACATACTTTTCAGTCGGCCAACATTTCTATTAAAAATCCTTTTAAAAAATATCTTATGCAATATTCACATTTTTGGGAAACAGAATTTGGGGTTTTCATTAACTGTAAGCCATAATCATCAAAATTAAAAGAAATAAACACTTGAAATATATCACTCTGTGCGTAATAAATCTATATATGAGTTTAACTGTTTGAACTGAATTACTGAAATTAACTTTTTGATGATATTCTAATTTATTTAGATGCATCTTTATATAGTCCACCTCAAAATCTTATCTGTTTAAAATAAAGCTCAGGAAAAAACCCTACCAAACAAAAAATGAAACAAAAACGAACTTGTCCTTCTCTGAACTCTCTTCTTCTTTCGGCTGCTCCCTTTAGGGGTCACCACAGCGGATCACCTGCCTCCATCTCACCCTATCCCTTGCATCTTCCTCTGTAACACCAACCTTCTCCATGTCATCCTTCACTACATCCATGAATCTTCTGTTGTCTTCCTCTTTTCCTCCTGCCTGGCAGCTCCATCGTCAACATCCTTTGTCCAGTATATCCACTATCCCTCCTCAGCACATGTCCAAACCATCTCAGCCTTGCCTCTCTTACTTTGTGTCCAAACTGCTCAACCTGAGCTGTCCCTCTGATATACTCATTTTTAATCCTGTCCCTCCTAGTCACTCCCAATGAAAATCTTAGCATCTTCAGCTCTGCCACCTCCAGTTCCACCTCCTGTCTTTTTGTCAGTGCCACTGTCTCCAAACCATACATCATAGCAGGTCTCACTACCGTCTTGTAAATCTTCCCTTTCACTCTTGTTGCTACCCTTCTGTTACAAATCACCCCTGACACTTGTCTCCACCCTGCTCACACACGCTTCTTCACCTCTCTTGTGCATTTTCCATTGCTTTAGATGGTTGACCCCAGGTATTTAAACTCATCTACTTGCACTATCTCTACTTCTTCCATCATCACCGTTGCACCTGCCTACCTCTCATTCACACTCATGTGTTCTGTCTTGCTTCTACTGGCTTCATTCCTCTTCTCTCCAGAGCATACCTCCACCTCTCCAGGTTCTCTTCCACCTGCTCCCTACTCTCACTACAGATCACAATATCATCTGTAAACATCATGGTCCACAGAGACTTCTGCCTGACCTCATCTGTCAGCCTGTCCATCACCATGCCAAACAAGAAGTGGCCCAGAGCCGATCCCTAATGTAAACCCTTCCCCACCTTGAATCCATCCGTCACTCCTACATCACACTTCACCACCATCTCGCTGTCCTCATACATGTCCTGCACCACCCTCACATACTTCTCTGCCACTCCAGAATTTCTCATACAATAATACATAAAATTAACATATTCTAGTAACAATAGTGTCATGTGTTTACTGCCCCCCCCCCGGAAAAATATGTTGCCACCGTGCCAAGGTTTTTAAGCCAGAGGAAACACTGAAGTGTGTGTGTGTTTGCATGTGTGTGCATGTTATATTTTGATTATGAGTTTTCATATTTGTTTTAGACCAGAAATTTGACAAACAAAAATTTGCGTTTTCTTCTGGAACAATGACAGTATTTGTTCTGTAGCAAAATGGAACAATAGCAGAACTGCAAGGCCATTAAACCATTTGAGTTTTATCTCCCTATGAAAATAAAACCTGGCTGGCTCTCTGTCTCTGTCATATGCGCGCCTCCCCCGAGGCACAGGGACAGAGTAACAAGCCCACTCGCTGAATGACGTTGTGCGTTTGTTATCACAGAAACAAACAGTGCAAAGAGTCCAATGCAAGAAGTCAAAAGATATCGACCCCGCAGTGCCTCAGAGCGAAACCCGGCTCTGGAGAAGCTAAACTGCACTGCAGGTGAAAACGGTTCCAACTAATACAGCAGACCAAATGAGCAGGAATCATATGTAATGCTTTCATTGATGGTCAATATTTTATTATGATGTCATGTTTGTATCGGGAAGATGGCTTGTCCTACTTTTATCATGCTTTCTTCAGCAGATAATCATTGGTTATTAGTTGACATTTTACAATACCTAACACAGTGGCTTTTGCAAAATATTGGGTTTATTTTTCCACATTCTCATTAGTATGGACATTAACAAAGGCTCTGTTCCATTTAGTCACAGAGCCTCGATCACCTGTGTTATCCTGTGTGAAGTAGGGCTACAACTAAATTTCTGTCTTTCATTTCAAAGTGAGCACCAGGTGTAGTGGTGCAGACATGGCCACAAAATTACTACCCTTTGCACCGTGCACTTTGATTTGCTGATCCCTGTCAGGTGTTTGTGACTGTTTTAATCAAACTGATGGGCCAGATTAAAACATTTTTTTAAATGTCCTTACAGATAAAGAAACATGTCTGCCCGCTGTGCCTTGTTCTTCATTTTCACTGGAAGGGTTCTTGCTGCTGTAAATGCACAGAACAGTAAGGGGTTGTTTTTTTTTAAATATTCTGAGAACTTGAAGTATGATATTCTGTTTACTTCTCAGGTAAACTCTTATTTTATTTTTTTGCCTGACAGATTTTGTAACAGTGGAGTGCAGCAAAGAAAACTTTGGATGGTATGGCCAACAGTCACTGCTGCAGTGTTCTGTGAAACTCTCAAATGATGTTCAAGACGTGACAATTAGAACGGTCACCTGGAAGAAGATGGAGGGGACTAAAGAGAATGAAAGGCCCTTTCTGGTGTTTCACGAAGGAAAACTAGAAGTACAGGAGCCAGGCTATAGGTTTGCTGATCCATCCTTCAGTGAGAAGAACATGAACATATCCCTGCTTATTACCAACACAGAAGTGGCACACAATGGAAGTTATAAGTGTTCTGTGATCACAGACAGCGGCGACGACACTGGCACCACTTGCCTCAAAGTCAGAGGTGAAACATTTCATATCGGTGTAGCACAGACAACTAATTTGGAGTTGGCACTTTATTTTAAGCTGTTTATTTTAGGCATAGTTTGTTGTGAGTAAAATTTTTGTAGAACTCAAGGGACTTTCCAGGTCAAGCTGTTCCTCTTTGGTTACTTTCAGTTTTATGGTGTCAAAAAGCAGAGCCAGCGATACCTGCTTTACAAGCAGATGTAGCCACTTGCTTTAACATTTAATTTGTTTCTCTACTTGCTAGTCCATGTCAGATAATATAATCATTAAATCTATAATAAGATTTTTTTTATTGGTGTTGATTGATGTCAGCTTGCATTGTTCAGCTCACTGATAATTTTTTTACCTAAATTTGTCTTGACAGCTGACTACAGTGAACCAACTATCCACTCCATCCCCAAGAAGATCATTGAAGGTAGAGATAGTAAACTGATCTGTCAGTCTGGAGGTGGCTTCCCTAAAGGTCGGCTTCGCTGGTTTGATGTCCACAACGCTGACTGGACAGCCAGTGCTGTAATGGTTGCAAACCAGGCAAAAAGTGGTTTGTTTCAGCTCGAAAGCACATTGCCATTGAAGAGTGGATCTACTTTCTCTGACTATTCCTGTGCTGTGTTTAATGCCAGTGGAGTTCAAGCCTTTAGAACCCAAATCTCTCTTGGGTCTCATGGAACAGGTATGTCTTACAAAGCACCACACATTTCTATTTATATAGCACTTTTTCTCATCATAAACACCCCTTAAATCCATTATCAGGTTAACCACACCAGTAAATGGATATGTTGGTAAATGGATATGTTGTGGAGGATACGAATAAGGGTTACCAGTGTGGAGGCAAGGCTCAAATAAGTGCAGGCGGACACGGCGGACACGGCGTTTAAAAGGGTGCTTTATTCATCCTCCATCATGAGGCTCACTCAGCGCTGTGGGAGCGCGCTGGAGTGAGCCCTGCGGCTCTAAGTCAGCAACAAGCAAGTGACAGAGCCCTAGTGAGGCATATACAGTCAGCTTATATACTCAGCCACAGACAATGCATGCATGGCATATTAGCATCACAGTACAGCGTGAATGCATGGGACATTTACATGAGAGTCACCCATATCAATAGCAGGATTACTGGTGCCGGAATTCCTCTCTGCTCTGGAGTTGTAGGACAAAGAAGGCTGCAAGGCACATCTACTGTACATATTGATATCAGTCCATACATCTCATTGTTCTGTTAATTGCTCAAGCTGAGCGCTCTGCCTGTCCTGTAGGTTATGGTGGGTCACCATAATGTTAAGAAATGATAAGTGATAAAAACATTACAAAAGATGGTTGTCTATGCTATAGAATATCTTTTAAAATCATTTATGCAGCACAGTGTAAGCCCGTCTTCAAAAACAGCAGTCTGGCTGTGATGTTATTGCAAAAACCTACAGAGTAGCCAGTCACTGTCAGTAATGGACCGAAAGAGTAGTTTAAAGGAAGAAAATAAAATCGTTCCACCATGCTGGCTGACCAGTACTAGTATTTATATGCATGTAGAAGTAGAAATAGTGACATGGTTTAACAGATAACAGACCCAGATGCAGTAACCACAGAGAACCCACAGAGACAAATGCAAGGTTGAGTATTTAACAGATTATTGGTGCCGTCTGAGAGAAGTAAGTAACTCAGGACAGTAAGTATAGTTATGTTTTTAAGGTAGAGAAGGTTGTTTGCTTTTGTGGTGATTTTTCAGAGCTGTTTCCACTTACAGGTGAGGATGGAGGTTAATAGACCAGGTGAAGAAGGTGAGCTGCTGAGGTAGGAAAGGACAGTGAACCCAGGCCCAGGTTTTGGCTGAATGGGAAGGTTTAATAATAATTTCCAGTGGTGATTTGAATGGTTGACTTGTGTTTCCTGGAGAGGATCTGGGAGAGAAATGTCAGCAAGACAGAGATCACACTGGGAGAGAGTTTAAAAGAATCCTGGAAGGAGGTTAGTATGAATAGTTTGAAGCTTAAAGACTTACGTGGAGGTCCAGAGAGGAAGGGCAATGGCACTGGGGTAGGTAGGTGAGCAAGCACTGGAGGCACGCACACACATACACTGGGAGATGAGCAGGAGCTCACAGAGCTCTAGGCAGAGACAGTCCCACAGTGAGTGCTGCAGAGCCAGCGGCTCTTACAGGCATAAGTGCTGATCAGGAGCTGGTGGGCAAGGAGCCAAAGCTGCATGTAATGACATGGAATTAATGCAGATTGATGTGTGAGTGTGTGTTTACTCGTTCACCTTGGGGTCATGACAAGTAGGTCATAACAGTTCACTGATTCAAGTCACAGTCAAACTCAGGGCACATTTTTCCTGAAATTTTAAACTACACACGTACTGCCATTACCTAAAATATCAGTTCTGTAAAGGTGCGTTCAGACCAAACAAGAAAACACAAATTTTACACATGACGTGAATTCATGTATGAGTGGGTTGCAGAGGGGTGGAGTTGCCTTTATAGCGTCTGCAGCTGCCATCTACCTGCTATGGAAATCCCCAAAACACTGTCATGTTTAAGTTCCCAACGTTATCCGGCTCTCACCAGGAACATTTTTCCCTGCCTCCTCCAAAACTTCACCTGGATGATGGTTGTTTACATTGCTATCCTGCTAGTCCTCGTTAGCACGTCCATGGCAGGAGTCTGTGGGTGGATAATCTCCCAACACTCCAATTCATCTGCAGAGCTTGGGACCATTTGTCTGCAGGTGAGTGGCAGTCTCATTTTCAAACTAGTTTCATCTCCAGTGTTGATGGCAGAATTTCAAGACTGATTACTAGCTAGTGCTACCATATCCCTCCTACACGAATCCACACATTTGCATGTTTTCCGCATTTACATTAACTTTACATGTATTTGCACCACACGTTCACGTTTGGTCTGAACGCACTTTAAGAGTTCATCAACCAAGCCACAAGCTATCTGAAAAACATGTTTTCATTTGCCCCGAGGGAGGTATTAGGGGGCTGTATTTTTAACATTTAAAATTTTAATCTCATAAGAGTAGTTACATTATTATTATTCAATATTGCCAGCCCCCCTCGTCCCCCCCCCGCGACCCGAAAAGGATTAAGCGGAAGAAGATGGATGGATGGATGGATTTTTTGAATGCTTTTACAGGCAACCACAAGAATTGAGCTCTGAGCCATTACCATTATTGTAGGATGTTTATTGCTCAGTTCATTCAGTAAATAGACAAGCTCCAACACATTCCCAACCCAGTATCTTCACAAAAAAGCTTACCATCACTTCAGATAAAGAAAGGCAACTATGTGTGATCATAGAATGCAGATTAGAGTGACAGATGTTTCCATGTCCTAGAAGAAAAATGTTTACTGCCCTCTGTGCTTGAAGAAAAAAGCAACAGGTTGAAAACTGTCCTGTTATCTTGGCTGTTATCACAGCTGCCACACAGCGCGGTGTTGATCTGTCACACTTTTGCAAAAATTTTGCAAGAGTTGCCTACACATTCTCCCTTGTTTAGTAGGTAGTGTTTTAATACCATCTAAATGTTTAAACTGTAGAGAACCCTCTGAGTGAAAAAGAAAATACATAAATGTAGGTTCCCTCATCATTGCACAGATTCTTCATTTTACAAGCTCTTACATCATCTGGGTCCTTTTTCAGAAAGCAGTCTTATGATAATCCAAAACTTATTCTGAGATCGGCTTTTAGTAAGTCTGAGTTGTAAAACTCTGGGTTTTCAATTATAGACCAGCTGATAACATTTTGCTTATTCAATTCTTGTGTTCACAGTATGTTCAGACTGAGATTAAAAAAAAGGCCATCATCAATAGAACACTGATATGATCAACTAATGGCATCAAGGGAAAAAGAGGGCTTGTTCCTTCTCTTTCTCCTTGATCAAAATATTAATCACTGAGTACACATAATATAAGTAAATTATTTTTTAAAAAAAACACACAGTATGGGCATCTGATTAGGATGCCTCCTGGACGCCTCCCACTTGAAGTGTTTTGGGCACGTCCCACTGGGAGGAGACCCCGGGGCAGACCCGGGACTCGGTGGAGAGACTATGTCTCCCAGCTGGTCTGGGAACACCTTGGTGTATGGTGTATTCATACATGCAGAAACTTACAGTGAGATAAACTGGGATAAGATACAACATGATTTCATTTTAAACTGTTGCTGTGTTATAAAGACCATTATGTCTATTTAATCAACTTAAAGTTGTCTAATTAAACATTTAAATGAATCAATAACATCGAACATTTTTCCTATCCAAAAGTTGGCTCAGTCATCCTCATTAGAAACAGATACAACACAAAGAAGTGACAGCATGACCACAGTGTGTCATATGAGCAAGAGCTGAGAGATACAGCTTAGCTAAATGATCAAGTCTGCAGAAAAGAAAGCATCCATCCATCCATCCATGCATCCTCGACAGCTTTTCTGAGGTCCAAGTCGTGGAGGCAGCAGTCCAAGTAGAGAAGCCCACTTCCTCCAGTTCTTCAGAGAGGATACCAAGGCGTTCCTGGGCCAGCTGGGAGATTTGTCTCTCCACCATGTCTTGGGTCTGCCCCGGGGTCTGGTCCCAGTGAGACGTGGCCAAAACACCTCAAGTGGGAGGCGTCCAGGAGGCATCCTGATCAGATGCTCAAACCACCTCAAAAGGCTCTACTCTGAGCTCCTCTTAGATGACTGGGCTCCTTACCCTATCTGCAAGGGTGAGTCCAGCAACTCTATTGAAAAAGCTCATTTCAGCCACTTGCATCGGTGATCTCATTCTTTCAGTGATTACCCATAGTCTATGACCACAGGTGAGCGTAGGAACATAGATTGACCAGTAAATCGACAGATTTGCTTTAGAACTCCCTCTTCACCATAGCAGACCGGTACATCAGCATCACTGCAGATGCTGCTCACATCCGTCAGTCTCCCGCTCCATTCTCCCCTCACTCATTAATACACCCTGAATGACAAGTCTCTGCAACATTGCTTGGAGGTTGGGGACATTCCCTTTGGCATGTCAAACAGGGGAAGTGGCTCCCCTGTTTAAGAAGAGGAGAGACTGGCTGTTGGTCAAGGCACATCACACCGGGGGGCTTGTGGGAGTTTGCTCAACCAGTCTACATGTGTTTTGTGGACTTGGAGAAAGTATTCAACCATGAATGAGGAATGTCATGATTGGTGACCACAAGATCTCGTTTCTGATGTTTGTAGATGATGTGGTCCTGTTGGCTTCATCGAGCAATGACCTACAGGTCTTACTGGAGCAATTTGCTACTGAGTATGAGGTGGCTGGGATGAGAATCACTACCTCCAAGTCTGAGTCCATGGTCCTTAGGTGGATTTCAGGGACGAGCGTGGAGGAATTCCAGTAACAGGAGAAAGAAAACAGTAGCACTCTAATATATAAAACATTCAAGTGGAATCTAACCACCTCTACCTAATATCTGGTTAAGGTTATAGTCACACACACTGGAAAATTGAATACCTCTGTCCACTTGTGATGCAGATGGTGTTGTGTAGATGGAAGTATATGGAAAGGTAGCATGCACAAATCCAAGTGGTACACAGATCAGGGCAAGTGTAAGCATTTTTCATCTTTTAAAATTTTTGCACAGGTCCACACCTGCATACCTCTTGCACACCACTTTCTCTGTGTCCTACACTACAAGTTGATAGAGATGGGTATTTGGAAGTGTTTACTGGTGCAGTCTGTGTGGCTGAGACATGAGCAGAAGATAACAGGCCAGGGAGCAGGTTAACTTCTCAGACATGTTGCTACAGTATCTTAGAGTTAAACTGATCTTGCTTTAAGAAAAAGATCATCTTGAGTTTTCTTCAGTCCTAGATAAACTTACTGAGTATTTTTACTTATCCTGTTTTCTGTAACAAGCCTCAGATCAAGACTCAAGGTCAGATCCAGAACTCTCCAAAATAATCGCTCCTTTGGTGATTATTGGATCGCTGATTGTGGGACTGCTGCTGCTGTTCCTGTTTTGTAGAAGACGGTCTCAGCGTGAGTATTAAGCCAACACTTTATTTCTTTTTTGTAAACTTTGTTTTACTTAAAATGACACGACAAATAAATATAGTGCTGTGAAAAAGTATTTCCCCGTCCCGATTTCTTATATTTTTGTATATTTGTCACATTTAAATGTTTCAGCTCATCAAACAAATTTTAATATAAGACAAAGATAACCTGAGTAAATACAAAATGCAGTTTTTAAATAATGATTTCATTTATCAAGGGGAAAAAACTATCCAAACCTACCTGGCCCTATGTAAAAAAGTAATTTCCAACCTTGTTACATCATGAATTAACTGTGATTTTTTTTTTTTTTATTTTGTATACTTTATTGATCCCCAGAGGAGAAATTGAGGGCATCCACCTGGATGGATGAAGCAGCCACAGTACGGCGCTATCCCTTTACCATTCACACACACATTCACACCTAGGGCCACTTTAGAGTCTCCAATTAACCTAACCTGCATGTTTTTGGCCTGTGGGAGGAAACCAGAGAACTCCCAGAGTAAACCCACCCAGACATGGGGAGAACATGCAAACTCCACACAGATCACTGTTGGTCAGGGGCTGGGATCGAACCAGGGATCCCATGGCCAAGGGTGAGTTGCAGTGCTAACCACTGCGCCACTGCACCGCCCATTATCACATTATTTGGAAAGCTGAGTTCAATTTCACTAGTCACACCCATGCCTGATTAATGCCAAACATGTTGAATCAAGAAATCACTTAAATAGAACCTGTCTGACAAAGTGAAGTAGGCTAAAAGATCTCAAAATGCAACACAACATGCCGCGGTCTAAAGAAATTCAAGAACAGATGAGAACCAAAAGCCCAAAACAACATCTAAAGAACTGTAGGCCTCACTTGCCTCAGTTTGGAGACTGTTTCATGATTCAATAATAAGAAAGAGACTGGGCAAAAATGGCATCTATGCAAGAGTTCCAAGGTGAAAACCACTGCTGACCAAAAAGAACAGAAAGGCTCATCTCACATTTGTCAAAAAAAAAAAAACATCTTCATGATCCCTAAGACTTTTGGAAAAATGTTCTGTGAACTGACGAGACAAAAATTCAACTTTTTGAAAGGCTTGCACCCCGTCACATATGGAGTAAAAGTAACACAGCATTTCATACCATCAGTCAAACATGGTGCTGGTAGTGTGATGGTCTGGGGCTGCTTCTGTGCTTCAGGACTTGGACAACTAGCCATAATTGAAGGAACCGTGAATTCTGCTCTCTACAAGAAAATCCTGAAGGAGAATGTCCAGCCATCAGTTCTTTGCATCAAACTCAAGCCCTTCAATGTGGCTAAATTAAAACAATTCTGCAAAGAAGAGTGGGCCAAAATTTCTCAGCAGCAGCGTTAGTAGACACATAGCTTGTGTCCCTTAATAAATGAAATCCATCCATCCATTCATCTTCTACCACTTAATCCTTTTTGGGTTGCGGGGGTGCTGGAGCCTATCCCAGCATCTATGGGTGAGGGGCAGGGTACACCCTGGACACATCGCCAGTCCATCGCAGGGCCAACACAGAGAGACAGACAACCATTCACTCTCACAGTCATACCTAAGGACAATTTAGAATCCCCAGTTGATGCTAATTAACCTAGCCTGCATGTCTTTGGTCTGTGAGAGCAAACCGGAGTACCCGAAGTAAACCCACACAGACACGGGGAGAACATGCAAACTCCACACGGAAGGGTCACCGATGGTCAAGGGGTGGGATCAAACCCACGATGGTCAGGGGTGGAATTGATCCTGTGACCTTCTTGCTGTACTGCCACAGTGTTAACCACTGCACCACTGTGTTGTCCATGATCTGAAACATTTAATTTTGACACATGAAAAAATATAATAAATACTTTTTCACAGCACTGTACATACTTTAGCATCACTCCCCTTACCCTCTTTAACCTTAGAAAAATTACACAATTATGGCACAAATGCACTCGTAACTGTCATCACATTAATAAATTGATATCTACTTTTTATGTGGTACTTGAACATTAATCTTGTCAAAAATTACTGTGAGAGATTTCATCATTTGGTTTCTGTAAACAAAATGGTAAAAGGATGCGTGACTGTCTAGGTGGATAATAAAACAGACTGATGTGGAAAAACCTGTTGTACTCTTGGCTTAAGGCCATATTTTTTCAGAAAGGAAAACATAACACGCCTTTTACTGTTAACCTGGACTAGATAGCAACTGACCTGGAAAGTTTTTTCAACCTCTAAAGTAGAATAAAATGCCTTTACAATACTAAACTGTACACCAGTATGTCTCATTAAAATTGATGGAGTTGATAATCAGCTGTTTGTACTTACTGTAACTTTCTAACATTTGTTGACAGAGGCACGGCGGCAGTCTGCTACACCCCTTATGGGTACGTCCATCTTTGGACATATTATTACTACTGCTTCTAATTTTCTCCAGCTCTCTGATTCTTCCATCAGTCTTTCTATCGGCTGTTGTACTCACTGAAGCAGAGGATGAACACTTTATTATTTAGGTGCTGAAATGAAGAAAAATAAATAATGAAATAAAAAAGATTTTCAAGGATTTGTTCAAAAGCTGAAAATAAATTCAACAGTTCAGTTTAAAATTTGCTTGAATAACAGAAAATCTATCTCACTTCTCATAGGCAGGTTTCACATTTCTTCCCAAGTATCTTTGATCATGTCTTTAAACATCCTGTGGCCATTGAGCATATCAACTTTCTTCCTGATTTTAACAATGCCCAGGGAAGGACAGCGATACAAAAGATCCCAGAATTCATTTTTTAATGTTTCCTTTGGGTTTGGCCCCTAATTCTGAAGTGTTTGAGCCATTTCACGCAATCTGTGTATTCCTGCATGTTATCTGCATATTTCTGCACATTTTTAAACTTGCCTAAATTGGTGGTGGTTTAATATTCCCCTTTTGTAAAACAAAGTCTTATATAATGTAACAAATCTTTCCAGATGGCCATTGTGAAGTTCCTGTTGCTGAAGCAGATGATAACCCAGGTGTGTAAGTTCTGTGATTTAAGCAGTATTACAGGAGTGGAAGGAGATTCATTGTAGGCCCGATGCGGACCCGCAATGAATCACCACAGTTACTATGTTCATGATACTGCACAACCTCAAGTGTAATATTGATTTTATACAACAGTTCCACAAGCGCAGTTTATTAAATGACAGCAATACAGGGCAACACATTATTATTTGCTTGTGTTACCAGTTATTTTGCTCCGCCAAGAAAAATAGTCCCTTCTAAATGTACCTAGTTATGTTGCCAAGCACCTCGATAATATAATATAGAAATGAATGGACCCATTGCCATTTCTCTCTCTCTCTCTCTCTCTCTCTCTCTCTCTCTCTCTCTCTCGCACACACAGATTCAAACAAATTAAATATGGTCCAGTGCAGAAGTCAGTGTTACACAAACACACACACACACACACACTAAATTACATACCAGTCACCTGTTGTGTAGCGTTTGTGGTCACTGTGCCACCATCCCGGTGGCTAGTTAGCATGCTAGTGATTTAGGTTTGGCACACTCTGCTTGCTTTTTCTTGCATTCTCAGATGTAATAAAGAGTCCATCACTGCAAAGGTATAGAGAGCCTAAGTCACGCCCCCTCTACTACCGCATATGGGACCTTAAATCAGAAAAATTCTCCATTGAAATGAATTGCAAGAGCAAAATAATTTTTTGATCTCGACTGAATTTTGCCACAAGTTACATGTGTGACGTTTGTCAATTTAAAAGATAATTTTCCACGTAATTAAAGTTGTCGGCTGTCGTATAATAAAAGAGTAATCTTCAGTTTTTGTTGATTGGCTGTTCTAAATTGTCCCTAGATATCTGTTTCCTATAGGCCCTTAGAATAGAGGGTTAGTATTAGTGAAAGCGCTTTGAGTGGTCTTTGTGACTAGAAAAGCGCTATATAAGTGCAGGTTAGTTAGTTAGTTAGAACGCTGAGCGGACTACATCTCCCATCATCCCACATCACCAAACACAATCATGGCAGTTCTCCTCTCAAAGCTAACATCCTGTTTCCTGACCAATGAAAGGAGGATTCAAAGAGGAGAAGAATAACACAAATGTATTGCTTTGTATTTTGAGAGCTTGAGTTGATCCAGACAACTGTCAGTTACGTCACCCTGGATGTGTTTTGAAAAAAATGATGTAAGTTCCATCCATCTGTGTTTGTAATTTTTTTAATTTACGTATTTTCACAGCATCATACCTTATCAGTTAGACAACAACCTACACCATTATTTTAAAAAATGGCTTTACCATTTGTATTCACGTGGAAAATTATCTTTTAAATTGACAAACATCAGATGTGTAACTCGTGGCAAAATTCGATCGGGATCAAAAGATAATTTTGCTCTTGCCATTCATTTCCATAGAGATTTTTTCCAATTTAGTGTCCCAAGTGCAGAAGTAGAGGGGGCGTGACGTAGGCTCTCTGTTGTGGTTTGCTAATCAAGACAATAAATCCAACTCTAGCTTGTATGTTTTAATTTGACAAACGTGAAATATCTTGTGGATGTTTACGAGGGTTGGACTTCTGGGTCACAGAGGTATCATTTCTTTTCAAACAGTGCTTCACTATGGAAATTCAGGTATCCAGCACAGAATTACAGTTCTCACATATCTATAAGAAGACACTGAGAGAGTTGACAGTACATAATGGTTAGCAATTAATGATTACTAGAACACCTTTGAAGTGGAGAGATACATATCCAGTGAAACATCGGAGTGCAATTACTGGGGACTATAGTAACATCCTGGCATCTCTATTGTCCAATCAAATTGCTCGGTCCGAACTGTTGTAGAATAGACTTTTTTTATGTTTGTTTTTTCCTTTTTTGTGTTGTGTGCTGTCTTTTATTCAAGCTTGAATCTCAAGGCTTTTTGTTTTTGTTTTTCAGGTGATGAACGGGAACCTTTTAAAAAGAATGAGATCAATATGGCCTGAGGTAATAAAAACAATTTAAAAAATGTTTACACTTCCATTTTGTTATGTTAATAGACAGTATCAAATGTCTGTGAGTTGACTCCCTAACACATTTTCCCTTCACAGGTCAAATCATCTGTGCCACGCCAATACATGCAACAGCTGAAATCATCGCTTGTTTTTGTATTGCACTGTCATCAGAATTTTTCTCATGCAAACACATCATTTAACCAGTAATAACTTGTATCACTGCGATTTATGAGTCAGTGTAACCTTAAAAACTGTAAAAAAATTTTTAAAGATTTACTTTTCAGAAGCAGTGAGGATAGAAAGGAAGTTTGAGCAAGGAGCTGGTGACCGCAAACAAGGAATGACTGTAGACAATTAAGGAACTTTTTATGATGTGTCCTAAGCCTCTGGCCCACCAGACACTGTGGATATAGACTTTTAAGTCAAGTGTAAACCTAAAAAACAGGAGCTGTTGGCTGATTGTGAATCAAGCCAAGACTAACTAAAAGTAACAAGCCTATCTTTATGCTAGGTGGCCTTAAAGTAGAACTGAACTGAACGGCATTGAACGGCACTGGATGATAGTACATACAATTATAAAGATAATTTATCATTGCCCCCCTCCACAAATCCCGGAATCTTGGAGAAAAACGCGATTTTGAATTTCCCGCCTGAAAAATCAGACAAATCCGCCGATTAACCGGAAGTGCAGGCCGGAGTTCCGCGTGACGTCATGAGTGTGACATAGTCCTCCATGTTTACCATTGCGAGCACGTCGACACTGGTTGTTTTTGGTGCATTTTGTCGTGATAGTCGACTCAAAACACTTCCAACACCTGGGAAGATCTGTTCAGTGGCCAAGGAAAGCTGTCATGGCGACGAAAGAAAAGAAAGGGGGAGGAAAAGCGACCGGAAGCGATGCGTTTCTAGATATAGATATTACAGTATTTATAAATAGCACAGTCAAATGCAGAGGCCAGTTCTGTTCATGTGTATTGCCACTATAGTCTGTAGAAGTATTGTAATACATAGCCCAATTTTTTGAATGAATGAATGAATTTATTTATTTCGGATAGTACAGTACAGGTTGAAAGAAACTGAATGATATAACAACAAGGTCAATTGAACAATGACTCATCTGATTATACAGTCAACGTAAGTTATCCGAAATGGGTGATGGCTGAAGCCGCAGCTTATATTGCCCACCCATATTCCATCCAAGAATTCAAAAGAGAAGAAAACAGGCAAGAGCGATTACAATTCAAAACAAAACTAAGAACAAAATGTGACAGAGAAAAAAGAAAACTAAGCTACACACAAACACAGGCTGGATATGTTACAACTCGCTGCTCATTAGCGGCGCCAGCTGCGAGCACACTTGCGCCTCGTCAGCAGCGTGGGATATAAGCCACTCTGCCCTGGGCTATCGGCATGAAGCCGTCTGATTCCTTCAGCCCTCTTGCTGCAGAGGAACCCCCCTCATCTCCCAGCAAGATCTACAGCGTAAAGCATACCTACCTTTGCCTTTCCAGTCTCTCCCTGTGCACAGGTGTATTCCCCGGGCGGCGACCTCGCCTCTGCATCGCCGTCTGCAGCTGCTGTCACAGTGCATCAGGTCTCTGTCTCCGGGCTCGCCCTTGTGGCACGCCTGCCACCTGCCACACTCCTGCATCCTCCTCTGTCTCGTCACCGATCTGAATGCCTCTTCACTCTGAAAACTCTGGTTTTCTTGACTGCTGGAACTGCTTATCATCTGCCATTGTTGTTTTGATAAGGGGTCACACTCGTGACGTCATGCAGCGTCGTCTGCACTACTTCCGTTTTGTTTGGCACTGCCAGCCAGAGCAAAAGTTTATCGGCTTATAGCCTTGGCCATCGCACGGCCTAAAAATTTCTTTTATGTGTTGAAAAATACAATAGGTAATAAGGAATTAATCTGCTATTCTACTTTTTGCGCCAAAAGGTGGGTTCAGTTCTACTTTAAACTAGTCATATCAGGTGGGGGAAAAGTACATCAACAGTGAATAAAAATAATGTTTTTATGGGTTATTCAATATGTTAAAATAGAGTGGATAAGGTGTCTTTTTGTCCACTGGCAGCTGAGTGGGGTTAGCATTTTTTCACTGTCAGTTTCAAGGAACAATACTGAATCAGGGTTTGGTAGTCATGTACAGTGTGTCTATATGTGATCCTGTGATTATTATTGTAGAAAAACATGTTTGCTTCTTTGCACTAAATATGTTCATATTTTCTCATCTTTCTGTTTTCACCTGCCAATGTGACTTAACAGTTTGCCAAAGACTTTGTACAGATGCTCACTTTTAACTTTTTTAAAATGATTGAACTAGAATTTAGTTCACAAGCCAAAAAACACCCACTTTCACTCATGACTAGGATGCTTATAACATTTAAGATTCACTTCAATTACTTGCTTTAAGAGAAGTAAAATATGGCAAATTTGTTGTTTAAATTTTAGCAACAAATAGTACAATTGGAGTCCATACATGGAACATAAAAACAAGTCACACAAAAGCACAGAATTTGTGTGCATTTGATGAATGTCAGTGATGTGACCTAAATGGTTTTTTGGATAGCGTAATCCATATAAAGAGTAGCTCCACTTCCTCTGACTGTTTTAAGTTTTTTTTTTATTTATGGAACATGCTGCCTTATTAAACCAATAAGGGGCATAACTCAGTGGAATTAAAAAGTCACCTGATTGCATTTTAGACAGAACATACATACTGGTATACCTCAAAAAATTAGAATATCATGAAAAAGTTGAATATTTTTTGTCACTCATTTCAGAAAGTGAAACCCATATACTGTATAGATTCATTACACAGAGACTGAGACTTACTTTCAAGTATTTATTTATTTTAATTATGATAGTTATGGCTTACAGACCATGAAAACCCCAAATTCAGTTTCTCAAAAAATTAGAATATTACATAAAATTAATTTTAGAAAATAGTTTTTTAAAGTATGTCCATGTACACACTCAATACTTGGTCCGGGCAAATTTTGGATTAATTACTGTATCCTGCCCCAAGTGGAGGAGTTTAAGTATCTTGGGGTCTTGTTCATGAGTGAGGGGAAAATGGAGCGAGAGATTGACAGACGGATTGGAGCAGCATCTGCAGTGATGCAGACGTTGTACCGCTCTGTTGTGGTGAAGAGGGAGCTTAGTTCTAAGGAAAAGCTGTCGATTTACCAGTCAGTCTACGTTCCTACTCTCACCTATGGTCACGAGCTTTGGGTAATGACCGAAAGAACGAGATCGCGGACACAGGCGGCTGAAATGAGCTTTCTCCGTAGGATTGCTGGACTCACCCTCAGAGATAGGGTGAGGAGCTCAATCATCCGGGAGAGGCTCAGAGTAGAACCGCTGCTTCCTCCACATTGAAAGGAGTCAGTTGAGGTGGTATGGGCATCTGATTAGGATGCCTCCTGGACGCCTCCCACTTGAGGTGTTTCAGGCACGTCCCACTGGTAGAAGACCCCGGGGCAGACCCAGGACTCGGTGGAGAGACTATGTCTCCCAGCTGGTCTGGGAACGCCTTGGTATCCTCTCTGAAGAGCTGGAGCAGGTGGCTGGGGAGAGGGGAAGTCTGGGCTTCTCTGCTTGAACTGCTGCCTCCGCGACCCAGACCTCCTGAAAAGTGGGTAGAAGGATGGATGGGATAGATACTGTATCAATGTGGCGTGGCATGGAGGTGATCAGCCTGCGGCACTGCTGAGGTGTTATGAAGGCCCAGGTTGCTTTGATAGTGACCCTTCACCTCGTCTGCGTTGTTGGGTCTGGTGTCTCTCATTTTCCTCTTGACAATACTCCATAGATTCTCTATGGGGTTTAGGTCAGGAGAGTTTGCTGACCAGTCAAACAAGTGATGCCATGATCATTAAACCAGGTTTTGATATTTTTGGCAGTGTGTGGGGGTGCCAAAGTCATGCTGGAAATGAAACCAGCTTCTCCATAAAGCTTGTCAGCAGAGGGAAGCTTGAAGTGCTCTAAAATTTCCTGGTAGACGACTGCGCTGACTTTGGTCTTGATAAAACACAGTGGACCAACAGCAGCAGATGACATGGTTCCTCAAATCATCACTGACTGTGGAAACATCACACTAAACCTCAAGCAACTTAGATTCTGTGCCTCTCTGCTCTTCCTCCAGACTCTGGAACTTTGATTTCCAAAAGAAATGCAAAATTTACTTTTATCTGAACAGAGGTCATCTGCTGGTGTTGGTCCACTGTGTTTTATCAAGACCAAAGTCAGCGCAGTCGTCTACCAGGAAATTTTAGAGCACTTCAAGCTTCCCTCTGCTGACAAGCTTTATGGAGAAGATGATTTCATTTTCCAGCAGGACTTGGCACCCCGCACACTGCCAAAAATATCAAAACCTGGTTTAATGACCATGGTATCACTGTGTTTGATTGGCCAGCAAACTCTCCTGACCTAAACCCCATAGAGAATCTATGGAGTATTGTCAAGAGGAAGATGAGAGACACCAGACCCAACAATGCAGACGAGCTGAAGGCCACTATCAAAGCAACCTGGACCTTCATAACACCTCAGCAGTGCCACAGGCTGATCACCTCCATGCCACGCCACATTGATACAGTAATTAATCCAAAAGTAGCCCTGACCAAGTATTGAGTGTGTACATGGACATACTTTTCAGTCGGTCCACATTTGTATTAAAAAACTATTTTTTTAATTAATTTTATGTAATATTCTAATTTTTTGAGAAACTGAATTTGGGGTTTTCGTGGACTGTAAGACATAATCGTCAAAATTAAAATAAACACTTGAAATATATCACTCTCTGTATAATGTATCTATATAATATATGGGTTTCACTTTCTGAAATGAGTGACAAAAAATATTGAACTTTTTCATGATATTCTAATTTTTTGAGATATACCTGTAGGAATCTTGAAATTTAATTATTCGGTTGAATATTACATATTAATATATATTTAATTATTTGGTTGTAGAAATTATTTATATACATTTATATATACAGTATATATTATCATTATGTATACAATACAAAAGATTCAATATACACATAGGGTGCAAATCATTAACTGAATATCAGGACAGGTTGGTTTCAGGTCCTCATGTAAAGCTAATGGGGAATTCCTTGGTTTTTGTCTTTTACTGAAATTTGTTTGACTACATATAAGTGAAATATAATATAAAGCTGTTTGTCCTTTCAGCATTTTGTTCACTGCAGCCATCTTGTCTCGCCACTGCATTTTTCATTTCCTTCTTCTGGCTACAGGGAATTTTTCATGTATTGTGAAAACGCATAAATGATGTAAGAACACAATTCACACAATCATGGCGGAGATACTTGTGTAACATTTGGCAGCAATGTGTAACTTTGATACCATTCAACATCTGTTTTCACTCCCTCCAGCTGCAGGCAGTTTGGTTTGAAATTCTTTATCTGATAGCAGCTGTCAAAGGAACAGAGAGCCAACTTTGAAGAATTACTGGAACAGTACATTTGAGCTGATACTTCAGCAGGTAACAGATATGTCCCTTTTACGCTCCACTGCTGTTGAGGTGTGCATAAGAAACCTATGACATAGTGGAACTTATATATATTTAATGATAGTGCCAGTTAATAATGGTCTCTGTGAGGGGAAAAAACAACTCAAATGGAAAAATTATCCATCCATCCATCCATCTTCTTCCGCTTAATCCTTTTCGGGTCACGGGGGGGCTGGAGCCTATCCCAGCATCTTTGGGCGAGAGAATCCATATAAACTTAAAAGACAAAATTGGATCTGTGCATATACTGTTTATCTAAAATGTTTCAGTGCAAGTAAAATTAAGCCTGAAAATGAAAAGTAGTGAAGAATCAATGGTTTCTTTCATGAATATTCTGTCTGTAAATTGTGATTTGTATTCTATTACAAATAAAACTTTTTAATTCAAAGTGTGAATGGCAGTGCAAGTAGTGTCATGTGTCTGTTAGTTGTAAAGCATCACTAAATGTTTTTGAAGTTATATTTAGAACCAAAAATGCCCAACATAATTTTGTGCTATTATTAATGCTGACAGTTTCTCTTTTACTTCTCAGTTTACGTTTCAGTTCTTGTAAGTGTGTGCTTTAAAAAAAATGCATTTAACTGAAAGAGAAAGTATGAAGTCTTTGCAGATTATACTGAATAATTTGTTATGAACATGCAAGATTCTGTTTGAATCTAAATAATGATATTTTGATGTTTTTAATGAAAAGATTGTAAAAGTAATTACATAGATGGAATAAAGATTTTGCAGAGCTTAAACATATCAATGCTCCCATCTGCTGGACAATTAGTACCACAACATGATGGGGGAAACAAAAGTCTAATATCAGCAGTATTGATCGCCATCACCTCTGTGGCTCATGTTCTAAAAACTGTTTTACATTTACCTATGAAATAAATAAACTACAGTCATTCAACAGCAGACCATCCCTCCATTCAATTCAGTTGGATTTTTTATTTTGAATATGCAAAAATACTGCTACTAATAATAATATGCAATATAATCATAGAGAGAAAACAGATTACAAAAACCATGAGAATTGACAACAAAAAAATAATAATTCAATTTAATTTACAAGGAGTGAGAAGAAGTAAAAGAAAAAAAAAGCTTTATATCGCACCCCTTCTCCCCAAATAAGCATTCAGTTTTTTATTATTCCTGTCAGTATAAAGCAATATCAACCTCAATTTCCTCTATGCCATATTATCACATATTACTAAGTGCAGTTACCAAATCAAATCAAATCAACCTTTATTGTCATATTGCTGTACATACAACTGTAGTGCAGGCAAGATGAAATTGCGTTTCTCTCGGCATCCATATAAGTAAAAAGAACGTAATTTGAGACACACTCACACACACCCCCACCCCACACCCCAACACAGCCATTCACACATCCCTGAGACATACTTGAAAACTAGAACTATAATAAACAAATAATATACATAATGTCCATAAGGTGCAGTAGTATGTATGAAAGATTCCGGATCAACTGTTCAGCATCCTAACAGCTTGTGGAAGGAAGCTGTTAATCAGTCTGGTGGTTTTGCCTCTGATGCTCCGGAATCGTTTGCCACATGGCAGAAGTTCAAAGTGTTTATGCAGATGGTGAGAGTTACATAGTCACATCATCAATTAAAATGATGGTGATGATGATAATAATATGCTAATGTATGTATAATATACACCCACACAGTGGTGGACCCTCAGGGCCAGCAAAGCCTTCTCTGCTGGCCTAAACACTATCAGAGTTACATTTACAACCTACCTTCTTATATTTGTTCCATGAGGATGTATTAAATTGTTCCCAATAGTCTATTCTCTTCATTATGTAGCTTTTTTTGGTTGCACTCCTTCCAGTAGTGTAATGCATGTAGATTTTTTTGTCCAGTCATATTTCAGCCATCTGTTTTGCCAGTGTCAAGCAAATTTGCCTTGAGCCTTCAGGAATCAACAGTGCAGCTCTGTAGGTTAAATTAACTGTTAAACTTATCCTGTAGCTTTAACCAATCACGTGTCTTCTGTACATCCAGGGGTATGCGTAGAAGGCATCCAAGAACGTCGGCATTTTCACGTATTTTGATTGGATGGTTAGACTCCTCCACCCACAATGCAGAGGATCCTAGCTAGTGTAGCAGGATGGATCTTCCTTCCTTCTTTTTTTCCCTCTCTACGCCCGTGTCTGTCATGGCCCTTTAATTGTTGGGCGGCGCTGTGGACGAACATGGCGTATTTAGGTGCTAGCCCTCACCTCCGGGCTACTTCCTTCCGCCTTCCTGGGACAGTTGCTTGCTGGTGTGGGGCTTTGTTGGTCTGTGAGGCTCTTTTGGTGCATTCTTCTTAATAAGAAACAAGGTAAGTTTTCCATGTTTTGTGCTTTGCTGACAACTGGCATCTGGGTTGACATTTTTGCTGTGCTTGCAGTACGTTGGCTGTGAGCCCTGTTGTGCAGTGGCATTGCTCTGCTCCGCTTGGGTCTGCGCTCCCTTGTTAAAGGGTACCTGTGGTGGTCGTCTAAACGCATTCAACTTGAAAACATTAGGCAAATTATTCGTTATTTGGTTAAATAATTATTGCCAGCCAAATACCACCAGAGAAATATGCAAATACGACCGCAGGCATGGCCAGCCAATGAAAACTCTGAGCGCAGCCATGACACATGCGGATGTGACGTCACTTCGTTGATAACTCAACAGTCAATGTTCCGCCTGTATGAGAGAATAGGGTGCTTTTGTGAGTGTTTTTATTCTATTATGGCTGAATTGTCGGACTCTGGGGAAGAATTCGTGCAACATGGCTACAGGTTTGAGCCAGAAAGGTCTTCTGAGGGTGAAAGTGACGAAGTGGTCCTCACACACAATGCAATTTCGTCTGAAAGGATTCGTCTGTGCCCTGTTCCGAGATCACTTTTCCGCTCCGATCTTCTGACAAGGTGAGCTGGGTTTGGCTACACAAAAGAAGTGTTTATCTTTGTTTTTTCGCTTATTATTGAGACATCCAAAGGCTTTACATTCCGCCATGTTGCGATATCCATATCGCATTGTATGTTTTTGTTTTTACAAGAGCGCCGAGTGTCTGCTGCTCTGCTCTCTCTCTCTGCTGCTCCCGCGGCGAGGGAGGAGCCCAGCCCGTCTCGCAGCTGTTACGAGCTCAGATCAGAGGAGACAAGCCGCTGAATTTAAGCATTTATTTATTTATTTTCTACTCGTTTTAGTTCTGCATTTAATATGAACCCTGAGTTTGAAATAAACGTTTGAATTTGAATATCCCGAAAGCCACTGCACATCCGGGCACTGCAGGCTCAACCAATACTGATCCAGATCGCGGTGTCAACGAAATTACGTCACAGGAAGCGTCCTGGAAGGCCATGTAGCCGCTAGTATGGCTGCACTCATGTTTTGCTGACATAGCTGAACAAGCACATCAGCAATGGATTTATATCAAATTGCTTTGAACATGAATTTCAACTTAAACTTGAACTAGAACGTGAGACAGGGGCTCAATATAATGTCTTTTTTTTCATGACTACCACAGGTACGCTTTAAGGTAGGCAGTTTAAGTCGCTGAGCACCGTTTGTGTGCTGTGGGTGTGTATTAAGTGATTTCTCTGCTTCCACTAGCTTTTTGTGCCTTCGTGGTCGAGCCACTGTACCTCCCACGTCCAACTGTGCAGGCGAACCTACGTGCTTCAGTATGTATGCTGCTCCCAACTATCTTTCATTAGTAGTCTGATTTATGTTGCCCTAATGGCAATTGTTTTGGTTTTTTTGTTTTAGGCAATCAGCGCTGCGGTGTGTAGCTCGTTTCAAGCAGCCGCCACTCACTCCCACACTGTTGTCTTGTTTATCTTGTAATGTTTTGTTTGGTTTTGTCTATTTTGACAGTTTCTCATTTGTATACACTTGTTGTCCTTTTATCTATTTAAAATTTTATAAGGACAACAGAATTAGAACACTATGCAGTTTCTTGTTTTATTCCATTAAATGAGTTTATTTTATTTTGTTTGTAAATTTGGTTTTTTTTTTTACACTTTCATTCATTCATTCATTCATTTTCTTCTGCTTAATCCTTTTCAGGTCGCGGGGGGCGGAGGGGCTGGAGCCTATCCCAGCATCTTTTTGGGCGAGAGGCAGGGTACACCCTGGACAGATCGCCAGTCCATCGCAGGGCCAACACAGAGAGACAGACAACCATTCACTCTCACAGTCATACCTAAGGACAATTTAGAATCCACAGTTTTGATGCCAATTAACCTAACTTGCATGTTTTTGGCATGTGGGAGGAAACCGGAGAAATCCCGGAGTAAACCCACGCAGACACGGGGAGAACATGCAAACTCCATACAGATCACTGTTGATCAGGGGCTGGGATCGAACCCAGGACCCCCCAGCCAAGGGTGAGTTGCTGTGCTGCCGCAGTGCTAACCACTCCGCCACCGTGCTGCCCTTTATTTACACTTGTCCTTTTTAATTATTAACAACTTTGTTTTTATTGCTCCGAGTCTTAGTCCTTTCTTATGGTGTAATATTGAATAAATTTCTTTTGTTGCAGGACAGGAGCTGTGGGCCTGAGTTGTGTGGTAGCCGGTCCCTCTGGTGGTGGTTTTTCCCAGACCAAAAGATCCTCAAAAGATAGACATCATGCTGCGATCCAAAGAAATTCAGAAACAAATGATAAAGTAATTGAGATCTATCAGTCTGGAAAAGGTTACAAAGCCATTTCTAAAGCTTTGGGACTCCAGTGAACCACAGTGACAGCCATTATCCAGTGAGAGCCGACTGACCAAAATTACCCCAGCAATGACTCATTCAAGAGGTCACAAAAGACCTCACAACAACAGCCAAAGAGCTGCAGGCCTCACTTGCCTCAGTGAAAGTCAGTGTTCATGACGCTACCATAAGAAAGAGGGTGGATCTTCTGCGCATGTGTGGGCGTCTGTAAATGTCACGTAGCTGTCAAAGCATTATCTTGTCTGTTTTTGTTTGTTTTATTAACTCCGTTTTTAATTTTTCATCTCTCTTTTACTGATATTAACTTTTTACTTAGTGTTAGCTTAGTAAATGCAAAAGCCCGAACAGGCACACAGGTGAATCAGACCCCGGGCAGGGCTGTTCACCAGGTTAGGCTAACCTGTTTTAGCTAGCTAGCTACTTCTCGCCTGGAAAGCCATGGCTCCATCCCCATCGTGTGTCAGCTGTGTGTCCCTCTTTAAGAAGGTTTCTGAGTTGGAATTGAGACTCTCCAACCTCTATAAGATTTGGGAGGCTGAAGGCCACCTAGATACTATTATTTTTGGACGGACATTGGCCCCGGCGACGGACTCGCAGCTAGCAGAGACGGCTACTTACCTGCGTGAAACTAGCACATCGCCATCCACTTCCACCCCTGCTCCGGTCACCTCAGCTGTCCAGGACCCCAGCATTAAACACTGGCTTCAGCTCGGAGCTAAACCCAAAGCTCCAGGTGGGTCTTCACAGCCTCAATGCACACCCTTGACCTTGGTTGGGCCAACTAGCAAATGTCTAGCAACTAGCAAACGTTGAGGATTGACCAGACATGGCCGCGCCTCCTCCCTTCCGCTTTTGCTGGAAAATAGATTCAACATCTTTTCCCTGGAAGATTTCACCCACCTGGACGTCGATCATCCTCCCATGGCTGCCCCTCCTCCTTCAGCAGCAGCCCAAACCCGCAAGCCCCTGATTAAAACTACTTTAGGTGTGCCAAACTATACACCAGCTCCAAAAAGAAGAGAGCGCATCACCCCGCCATCGCTGCAACAACAACAGCAAAATTATCCACCATCTCAGAAGCCACCGACAAAGCCCCCCCAGATGACACTGGTAATTGGTGATTCAATAATGAGGAACGTCAGAAGCAGGCACTGTGTCACTAATTTTTTTCCTGTGGCTAAAGTGTCAGACATTGAGGCTCTTACCCCTGACCTATTAAATGAATACCCCCACGCTAAAACTGTCAATGTGCATGTTGGATGCAATAACATCCCAGATGAAGCATCAGAGATCTTAAAGAGAGACTTCAGGAGCCATCTGTCCACTCTTATGAACTGTGGCAGACGTGTGTTTATTTCTGGACCATTGGCTCCTTTTAGAAGAGGTTGCAATCATTTTAGCAGAGCTCTCAGCCTTAATACCTGGTTGTGTTCTACATGTCCTACTTTTAACATTGGTTTTGTAGACAATTTCAACCTGTTTTGGAACCGCCCATTATTTATGAGGCCCATCCAAATAGACTTGGTGCACGTGTTTTAAGGGACAATCTGTTCTATTCCATTCAGTGTTTTTTAGTACGGTGACTGAAATCTGGTACATTAACTTACACCAAAGTTCCTGGGTCTGCCAACCAGCCCTTCTTTGCTTCCACTTCTCATATTAATCCAAATAATTCTCACTGTTTAGATCAGTCTTCAGTTCATAACCCCATAGAGATTGTGTCTGTCTCCCTTTACTCAAAACATTATAACTCAAGACAAATACAACATAACTTGATAAATACAAGCCTCTCTGCAGCTCCTCCTCATCCACCACCCCTCAACTTAGCCCCTGTCTTCTCCATCAGAGAATCTTTGTCTACTCCCCCCAAAGTTAATAAAAATATAATGTATAAGCATCACAAAGTGATTAAACAAAAAGTTGGTAAAACTCAAATTAAACATCAAGTCTCTAAATTTAATGATTTGGCCTCTCTTCCTCCTCATAATTTAAAAATTAAATGTGGTTTGTTAAACATTAGGTCTCTAACTCCAAAGTCTCTGCCAGTCCATGATCTGTTAATTGATCATCAGATTGATTTAATATCCCTTACAGAGACTTGGTTAGGGCAAGATGATTATGTTGGTTTAAATGAATCAACTCCCTCTGGTTATCTAAACTATCAAAATCCCAGAGGTTCTGGTTGTGGAGGAGGAGTAGCGGCAATTTACCATTCTAAATTACTAGTTAATGTAAAGCAAAAAGCATGTTTTAATTCCTTTGAGGGCCTGGTCCTCAGTATTGGGCATGTTAGCAATCTTAGCTTAAACCCAATTTTCTTTGCCATAGTTTACCGTCCTCCCTCAGCCTACTCAGAGTTTTTATCCGAATTTGCCAAATTCTTAGCTGATTTAGTGCTGATATCAGATAGAATAATTATAGTAGGGGATTTTAATATACAGTGGGGCAAAAAAGTATTTAGTCAGCCACCAATTGTGCAAGTTCTCCCACTTAAAAGATGAGAGAGGTCTCCAATTTTCATCATAGGTAGACCTCAACTATGAGAGACAAAATGAGAAGAAAAAAAAATCCAGAAAATCACATTGTGTGATTTTTAAAGAATTTATTTGCAAATTATGGTGGAAAATAAGTATTTGGTCAGCTACAAACAAACAAGATTTCTGGCTCTCACAGACCTATAACTTTTTCTTTAAGAGGCTCCTCTGTCCTCCACTTGTTACCTGTATTAATGGCACCTGTTTGAACTCATTATCAGTATAAAAGACACCTGTCCACAGGCCCCTTTAAAAAAGAAAAAGTCCAATCAGAGATTTCTAACCCCTTGGTTTAACACAGAAACTTGTAGCTTAAAACAGAAGACTCGTCAATTAGAAAGAGAATGGCGTTCCACTAATTTAGATGAAATTTATTCAGCTTGGAGAAATTGTCTTTTTATTTATAAAAAATATCTTAGAAAAGCTAGAACAAGTTATTATTCTGCATTAATAGAAGAGAATAATAATAATCCCAGGTTTCTTTTCTTTTCAGCACTGTAGCCAGGCTGACAAAGAGACAGGACTCTGTCAATCCTCGCATCCCCCTAGAGCTTACTAATGAGGACTTTATGAACTTTTTCAATCATAAAATTTCATCTATTAGAGATAAAATCAGTCAGATTCTTCCCGCCGTAAACTTAAATACAGTAGGTGCTGCAACTCCTTCAATTGATATCTGTTTGGATAAGTTTACTCCAATTGACCTTTTAGAGTTAGATAAAATAATTTCCTTATCCAAGCCTTCAACTTGTCTTTTAGACCCTATTCCTACCAGGTTATTTAAAAATGTCTTCCCATTTACTGGTAGCCGTATTCTTCAAATAATCAATTCTTCTTTAACATTAGGCCATGTACCGCAGGCTTTTAAAACTGCTGTAATTAAACCATTACACAAAAAGCCAACGCTCGATCCAGGAGTTTTAGCTAACTATAAACCAATCTCTAATCAGCCTTTCATTTCAAAAATCTTAGAAAGAGTTGTTGCTGCGCAATTATTTGACCACTTGCAGGGAAATGGTTTATTTGAAGAGTTTCAATCTGGGATCAGAATCCATCATAGTACTGAAACAGCCTTAGTGAAGGTCACTAATTACCTCCTTATCGCATCTGGTAATGGACTTGTTTCTGTACTTGTCCTTTTAGACCTTAGTGCAGCCTTTGATACTATCAATCATGATATTCTACTTGATAGATTAGAACACTATGTTGGACTTAATGGAACTTCTCTGCAGTTGTTTAGATCTTATTTGTCTGATAGGCTTCAGTTTGTTCATGTTAATAATGAGTTTTCCTCCAACTCTAAGCTCAGTCATGGAGTTCCACAGGGATCTGTGCTAGGCCCTACTCTTTTTAGTTTATATATGCTTCCGTTTGGCAATCTCATTAGAAAGCACTGTATACATTTTCATTCTTATGCAGATGACACACAATTATACTTGTCAGTGAAGCCAGATGATAGTAATAAAATAGCCAAGTTAGACACCTGTCCTAAGGAAATCAAAACTTGGATGACTTGTAATTTTCTGCTCTTAAATTCAGATAAGACTGAAATCATTCTTGTTGGTCCAAAAAAACCTTAGAAATACCTTTCCAAATCAAACTCTTAGTTTGGATGTGGTTACTCTTTCTCTGAATAGTTCTGTGAGGAACCTTGGAGTTGTTTTTGATCAAGATGTGTTTTTCAATTCACATATTAAATTTGTTTCTAAGACTGCCTTCTATCATTTGCGTAATATTGCCAAGATTAGGAGCATCTTGTCTCAGAGTGATGCTGAGAAACTGATCCACGCTTTTGTTAGCTCTAGATTAGATTATTGTAATGCTTTATTATCAGGTTGTCCTGAAATATCTTTAAAAAGTCTTCAGTTGATCCAAAATGCTGCTGCAAGAGTTTTAACAGGTACTAGAAAGAGAAATCATATCTCTCCGGTTTTGGCCTCCCTTCATTGGCTTCCCATAGAGTTTAGAATTAAGTTTAAAATCCTTCTTCTCTCTTACAAAGCTCTAAACAATCAGGCCCCTTTTTATTTAAAAGATCTGATACTACCCTATCATCCTAACAGAGCATTATGCTCCCAAAATGCTGGATTACTTGTAATACCTAGAATCTCCAAAAGTACAATGGGAGGCAGAGCCTTCAGTTATCAAGCTCCTTTCCTGTGGAGCCAGTTACCAATCTGGATTTGGGAGTCAGACTTGATCTCTGTTTTTAAGAATAGGGTCAAAACCTTCCTTTTCGATATAGCCTGCGATTACGGAGGGATCACGTGTCTCTAAACCCTCCCTTAGTTCTGCTGCTAATAGATTTAGACTGCCGGGGGACCTCCAATAATGTACTTGGCTTCACTCCTTTAATGCTTGCTCTCTATATGTCTGTTCTTTTCATCTTCTCTATCCCCTCACCCCCCAGCCAGTCACAGCAGATGACTGCCCCTCCCTGAGCCTGGTTCTGCTAGAGGTTTCTTCCTGTTTAAAGGGAGTTTTTCCTCTCCACCACCGCCAAGCACTTGCTCACAGGGGATCGCCTGATTGCTGGGGTCTTTCTGCAATTGTGGGGGTTTCCCCTACATTTGAAAGTGCTATGAGATGACTATTGTTGTGAAATGGTGCTATATAAATAAAGTTGAATTGAATTGAATTCCCTCTGAAGCTCACGCAGGGTATCCATCTGGTTGGTGTGGAGTCACTTGGTGTTTAGTTTAAGACTGTGGGGGCATGATGTGGAACTTCTCCACCCAGAGAAGAAGGCAACTGGGGAAGGGGGGAACAATGGACTGAAAGAGGAGGTGTCACCGGGGGGTATCAGATGGGACAGTAAGGACTATGCGCCCCCCTGGGGAGGAGTAAATGCCAGAGCCGCTGGAAGGAGAAGGGTGTGAGAGCGGCGCCATCGTTATGTCATGTTAATGTGCCACACAGGCTTTGTTCTAAACACAATGTATGATGGTTGGAAGTTCCGGGTCTCAATGCACGGTATTAAAGTTATAAAAGAGGAATGCACAGAAACCCGGGGGCTCTTTTACTGCACTGTATGTTGGAGGTGGAATAAAGTTTCTGTGTCGTCCAGCTTGTTGCCTCGCCTATCTCCTATCTCCACATTGGTGACCCTAAGACGTGCCATGGAAAGCAAGCCAAGCACCGCCCCGGAGACTGCCTGGAAGGAGAGCACCAGCACCGCACTCTGTGGGATAACAACAGACGATACCAAGTACTACTACATGGTCACTAACTAACTAACTAACTAACTAACTAACTAACCTGCACTTATATAGCGCTTTTCTAGTCACAAAGACCACTCAAAGCGCTTTCACTAATACTAACCCTCTATTCTAAGGGCCTATAGGAAACAGATATCTAGGGACAATTTAGAACAGCCAATTAACCTAACATGCATGTCTTTGGATTGTGGGAGGAAACCGGAGCCCCTGGAGTAAACCCACGCAGCACAGGGAGAACATGTAAACTCCACACAGAAAGGTTCCAACCCCTGCCTGCGCTGGATGCACGCACTATGCAACAGGTGACAAACCTGCTCCAGGAGCCTCCGGCCCAAGAAAGATATGAAGCGCTCAAGAGGATGCTTCTCCAGCGCTATACCCTTTCTGACAGTGACAGGGCAGAGAGACTCCTAACATGTTCGGAGTTAGGGGACAGATCAGCAGTGGAGCTCATGGAGAGCATGTCGGCGCTGAGGGAGAAAGAGGATGAATCTTTCCTGTTCACCCGCTTGTTCCTCAGAAACCTTCTGGCTACAGCGAGAGCGATTCTAGCCGACTCGCCGTGACTGGTTGTTATGGACTATTGCGCCTTGGTGCAGGAAGCGGACCGCATCATTTTGGTGACCAGAACTCTCAGCGTGCAGACAGTGGCACCAGCATCTATGAGGGACCCCAGTGAGGTCGAGGAGCCATTGGTGGTAGCCGGGATGGACACTAGGAGACAAAGGAACGGGGCTTTTGGAAAATCTATGATGAAGCTCAGTCAAAAACCAGGCAGGATCGAAAGTTTAAGTAAATTTAATTTCTGGCCAGGAGAACAATACAGAAATGGCCCCAAGAGTCCATCCATGCACCATTCTGCCAAGCATACACATTATCCATTCTTTTAAGGCTTTGTTATCTGAGGAGAGCAGGAGAGACTGTCCTTGAAGTACATCTGGTCAGAAATAGGGTGTATAGCTCCCAGGAAACGTAGCACCTACTCGGCAAAACTCACACATCACTCACACAGGAAGCTTACAAGATGAACCCAAAATAAACGATAACAGTAGGGCAGCTGCATCATGTTTCTTTTAGCCCAGTCTCACTCACACTGACTCTGGGGCATATCAAGGCCATATGATCAGACATGAACAATATAGGAAAATGCACAAATATAGAATCATATATGGACTTATATCAGACAAATATGGAATTATTCTTTCATATCCCCCTTTGATGCTATAGAAGCATCAGAGATGAACTGTTATGGCCTATAAAACCCTGTCTGGCAGCTATGCTAAGCACTGGTGCATTTTTATGCAACAGACCCTAACTAGCTAGCAACAGGGAAAGTCAGCCATCAACCCTGCTGCCCCAGGCGCCAGTTGAATGTTTCATCTCTGTGGGAGAAGGATGAAACAATAAGGTCATTGATCAATAAAGAAAAGCAATAAAAGAAATCAATAAAAACAAATAATAAAACAAAATTATAATAAAGGAAAAATAAAGTGATAATGAGGAAAAGTCGTGAGGTATACGTGTGTTAGCAGCAATTCAAGAGGTAGTGTAGATTAAAAACAAAACAATAACCATAATAATGTGTGTAAAACAAAATAAGTGTAATAATGCAACAATAATGAGTGTAATGGTGTAATAAAAACAAAATCAGAATAATATATAAACAAAACAAAAGTAAATAATAAAAGCAATATTTCAAACTTCACATTATGATCATGCAACTCCTTTCGGTTTTCTACATGTCAGTCATACTTTTACTCTGTACTTGAGTCATGAAGAGACACCTTTGGCTGGTACTGTTTTCTCATCATTCTCATCATCCCCGGTAATTGCATCATGGTACATCACTAAGTTAACATGAACAAGTCTCATCATCATACTACAGATGCAGGGAATGACACAGGAAAAAGCCAAAAATATCACTACAAAAATCACTAACAAAGTCATGATGAGACTTCTCCATGAAGAGAATAACCAACTTAGCCAGTTCTGTGTATCAATAACATTATCCTTGGCCACAGCTGCCTGCAAGGCAGTGAGGTTGCGTATGGCCGAGGCAATAACATGACCATCTGCATCATTTTCAGGAATAAAAGTACAACAATATTCACCTACAATAGCACACATGCCCCTACGGGCAGCAGTTAGTTGATCAAGAACCATTCTATTTTGTGTTATCATAAGTCTAAAAGTTGTCATTTCCTCCTTTATACCAGAAAAAGCAGATAAGGAAAAATTTAGAAATGATTGTAGCCTGTAATTAAGTGTTTCAATCCGTAAGGTGTTCTTACCCACTCCCACCCAAGGAAACAGTGAATGAAGGACCTTTGACCCTGTGCTTTTTATCTTAAATTGCTCCGGTACATATGTGCCCCAGATGGCATCATGTGGTGCAAAGGTAGCATCTCTCTTTACCCAGCCCACCTGACCTGCTGACATAATGATGGTATGGTCCGTCGCAACCACGGGGGCACACATTCCTGCCCACTTCATGGGCAGGTGTGAGTGCATCTAATGGCCACATAACCACCATCCCCCTGTCACCATATGTGTGCCATATTTGTGAGAGTTGCAAATGGCAGCACTACAGAGATCTTGCAGAGTGACAGTTCCAGAACCACAAAGAGGATCTTCAGGTCAACATTTGCCCACTTCGTTGGTCAAGCAGGTAGTAGTACAGGGGCGAGACGCACTGTGTACTGTTGCACACTTAGAAAGTGGTAAGCTGCCCAAAGGGACATCACCACTCCCCTTTAGACAAAAGGAGAAATTCCCTGGTGAAATTAACCTTGCCTTCACAGAGTAAGGGGTGTCATTGTGTTTCCGATCAGTGGAATGATAAGTAGTGTGACAGGTGTGATTCAAAGTAACGCTTGCTGTGTTATTCCTGTACATAGCCTCTTGTAAGAAACAGACAACTTGTGGCAGCTCCATTATTTTAGCAGTCACAGATATTTGACCAGCTGATAGTGGCATTAAGGAACAAACATAACAATTTGAGTGTGACTGTGTAATTAGCATATCTCCACCAGACATTGTCAGCATAAACATGATCTTGATGGCCTGGGCCTTCCAGCCAGTTATGATGTGTGTGTGTGTGTAATGTATCTTGCTCTACGATAGATAGATAGTGGTATGTTTAAAAATAGCCAAAGTAAAAGTGTAACCACAAGAATGATGATGATGAAAAAGCAGCCATACCATTCGCACCCTTCAATTGCCAGCCTTCTTTCTCTGGCATTTTGTCTCTCCCTGATAAACAAACAAACAAACAAACAAAAAGTTAAACACAAAATAAACAAAAATGATGATAATGATGAAGTCAACCAGTTAAGCAGTCACTTGTTGAGAATCTCCTTGTGTGTGTGTGTTTTTTTAAGAGTTCTTTCGTACCCACGTTTTCGATCAACTCACCAGGTGATCAGCAAAGAGTTCTTCGGTGGGCACCGCTGATGAGTCAAAGTTTATAATGGGGATAAAAATAGAAACAGTGTCACTGGGATGAGGATAAACAGTCTTGGAATGGGGATTAATCACTTTGTTGTTGAGGGTTTTGCACGAGGTAAAGTTTGCAATGTGTTAAATGCACCCAAGAGTCACGTCCTTTGACTTTCACAGCTGTTGGTGTTGTCAGGATGACTTTGTGGTCCTTGCCATGGAGCATTGGCCCAGTTTTTCTTTTTGATGACTTTGAAAAGGACCAGATCCCCTGGTTTGGCCAAGATGAGTGCGTCCCTGTGATCCCTCCTGGGGAGAGTAGCATGGATAACATCTCTGTTAGTCAACATTCTTTGCATGTAATCAGCTAAGCACACCTCCTCATCACCTGCATTAAATGGCCTAAATGGTGGGAGAAAGTAGGGTTTGCAAAACATTATTTCAAATAGGGATAGCCCCCCTTTGGTGGGAACGATCCTCATGTAAAACAAAACTAGGGGAAGGCAATATATCCAATTTTGCCCTGTTTCTGCCATTGTTTTTCTAAGCCTTTCTTTAATGGTTCAATTTGTGCGTTCCACCAATCCTGCAGATTGTAGAGGGCAAGCTGAATGATTTTTTTTAAATTGTTGTTGAGTGCTGTACCTAAGTGTGATATGACCTGATTTACAAAGTGTGTACCATTATCTGAACAAGTCATTTCAGGTATTCCAAATCTAGATATTACTTCAGTTAAGGGTTTCTTTGCTGACTTCTGGTTATGGCGGCCACGTAGAAAGACGTGTTTCACTCTGCTCTGCTCCTAAAAATAAAAAGTAGGCTAAAACTCTCTCAATTGGAACAAAAACCTATCCTAGCGTTTAGGCGCGGATATGGTAAAAACCAAGGCTGGGAAATCAGGTGGAGGAAAAAGTGATTCGGCAAAACAATCCAAGCTAACAGACTTCCACGCTCTTGACGAAGCAGAAAAATCTCCAGGGACAATGGCGGAGGAGGGAGCTAGCGGCGGAGTGGTGACTGCCGAGGAGAGCACGAATGCGGTACTTGCTGCCATCAGCTCCATGAGAACAGACTTTTCGTCTAAATTTGATGGGATTATAACAGCGATAGAAGGAATGAGAAAAGAAATAAGCGACTGTATGGAACAAGTATCGCAGGCGGAGCTCCGAATCACCAGCGCTGAAGATGACGTCATCAGCCTACAATTAAAGGTCCAAACATTGGAACTAAAAAATAAATGTCTGGAAGATAATGTCCTGGACTTAGAATCCCGGTCGAGATGGAATAATTTAAGGCTGGTGGGCCTCCCGGAGGGAACGGAGGGACGGGATGTCACGACGGCCCTCACGGACCGTCACAAGATGCCTCAGTCACCAGAGTTTGCAGTGGTAATTTATTGAGGATAAGGCAGAACACTCACAGAACACATACAGTGGCTGGGTGACGTCTGAGCCGGGGAGCACCCGATGCGCCAGATGGACAACAGTGAGAGTAAAGTCTCAAAGGAACATACCTGAGAATAACAGGAGCACAATCGGAACGTAGATGAACACCACAGAAGAGCATAGCAGGTGATCATAACAGGATATAACAGCGACTGCCGCGTTGGAGGACATTTAGCACCCGCTTATATCTCTGGTGGCTAATGACCCCAACGCGGCACAGCTGCTGCTAATAACAGCAGAGCAGCAGCTGATTTTGACAGCAGGGAGCTCCCCCGGGCGCCTTCACAATAAGAGCCCGAGGAGCTGGAAGGAATCCTCAGCTGCCAAAGCCAGAGAACAAAAAGATATGAGACCCGAGTGTGGCCAGAACCGACACTCGGGTTATGACAGTACCTCCCCCTCAAGGCCGAGCTCTGAGCGGCCTGAGTAACACCCAAGCCCCCCCCCACCCCCCTAGGGTGGGTGGATGGGGCGCTGGCAGGAGGGAGAGAGAGACAAACAACCAACAAGGCTACAAAGGTAGGGAGAAAAAAACCCCCACAATAAGTACAAAATAGGCAACACACCCTTGGGCAAACAGAGTGACACAAAAACACAAAATAATCCCCCTTCCCCCCCACACACACCCCAACAGTCCCACAGACGAGATCAGGAACCCGGAAAGGGCGCAGTCCAGGCCCGGAGGGATGGGGGCAAAAGGTTCGGGGGGGGGTCGTCCGGCAACAAGAGGCCACAGAACAGCGAGGGGAAAAGAGGACAGTTCGGGCGGCCTACCCCAGTCCCATGCTCGGGGGAAGAGAGTTTCAGGCGGCCGGAGCAGGTCACCGCACAGGAAGATAAACAGGTCGGGGGGCCGACCCAGAGAACCAAACCAACGAGACAGCCCTTCAGGCGGCCGCCCCGCAACACCAGCCCACCAGAACCGTTGGGAAGAAGCAGCCGGTGGTCCCGCAGAAAAGGGGGGAGATGAGTGGAAACCGGGCGGAGCGTTCGGGACCCCAACGGTCCCAGGTGGAGATGGGTAGTGCTCCTCAGGGAGACGAGGAGGATGACGGTGGAGATGAGAGTGAAGAAGAAAACGAGCCTGTCCAGCATCCGGTGGCTGGGGATCTGCAGCTCCCTCACCGAACCTAGGACCTGCTGGTGCAGCACCCACGGTGGACCCCGATTGGGCCTCCGGAACAGCACTCCCGGTGGACCCCAACTGGACCGGAACCGAACTCCCGGTGGACCCCAACTGGACCGGAACAGCACTCCCGGTGGACCCCAACTGGACCGGAACCGAACTCCCGGTGGACCCCAACTGGACCGGAACAGCACTCCCGGTGGACCCCAACTGGACCGGAACAGCACTCCCGGTGGACCCGGTCGGCGTGGCACCAGACTCGACCTCCAACCCCGAAACCGGAACCTCTGGCGCAGCAGGCGAGAGCAGCCCCTCGCCGGCGACCCTGGGAGAAGTCTCATACAAGAGAGAAAACCCGGGATCAGGATCACCGGCAGCGCCAGAACCCGGCGAGATAAGCTCGGATGCAGCGGGCGGCTGCACCCGGCTCATCTCCCCTTGAGACAGGCAAAAGTGCTCTAAAAGGTGAAGAAGAAAGATAAAACAGAGCACTTGCCTGAGCTCGGGTTCTGACGCCGTCCAGGACTGCGATGATCCGGGCTCAGAAGTCAGGAGGTCGTCCTCAGGCTCCCACTCAGCTGCGTCGGGCTCCGCAGCTGGCATGATGGTGCGTGCAGCTAGAGAGTCCTCCAGCACCGATGTCCACGCCGATGGCCCGCACGGCGTGGTGGCAGGAGAATCTCGCCCTGCTGGACCGGACCGCTCCTCCGTGGAACCCCGGGGACGCTTCTTCATCGGTGATGGCTCCACGCTGCAGTCCGCTCCCCTCCTCCGCCCATGGCGTGGCTGCGGAACCGGAACCAGGCTCTCCAGAACCGCAGGCCCCCTCCTCATCCAGCGACGTTGGCCTGACGTCGAGGACCGCTCAGCGGGGGGAGACACAGAGGAAGCAGGGTTATTACTTTCGTCCACAGCGGGTGGAGGGAGCTCGGGGGGCTGCATACCCCGAACTCCACCCCCAGGAGTCAGACAAGGCAAAACAATATCAAAAGAAGAGAAATTATCATGCACTTGCCTTTCCCCTAAGGGTAAGATGGTCCTCGCTGTGGGGGACGTCATTCCTTCCTTTCCCCGCTGGATGGCGACAGAGGGCCCTCTGGGAAGACGAGATGAGGCCACTCGAGGCGGATCCGGGATGAAGCTCGCCGAAACGGAGCTCTCGTGACACACAGCAGCCAGGATAGGTGACGAGGAGGAGGGGGCGACAGCCGGGGTCAGTCGGGCATGGAGCGCTGACGGGACAGCAGGCGAGGGCCCGGGAGAAGACGAGGCTGCGGGGATTCCCCTCTGACGAGGCGCAGGAGTGACAGCTGTGTGGGGGGTTGAGCCCTTGCGGCGACCCGGGACAGCATCCAGACGGGGCTCTAGCCGAGGTTGGAAGCCGGAGTGACGACGGTTCCTTGTAGGGGGTGAGGCGAAGGTGAGGTCCGGAAATCGCCGTTCCTGAGCAGAGACGGCGGCAAGCAAGTCAGCAAACTCAGGAAACTCACGCAGCGCTGGATTCCTCTCCACCAGTCTGACCGCCGCCACCACATGCTTCATACACGCCGGAGGATTCTTAGCGGAGCAAGCAGCAGCCACCCGGTCCCAGATCTTATCTGCTGTCATCTGCAGCTTCTCTGGGGGAATCCCGAGTGACGACATGCCCGATGGGAAAAGACCTCCGGATGGTGCGAATTCCCGGGCCGGAACGGAGGCAGGAGCGGGATCCCGAAGCGAGGGGCGACGTCTCCTCCGCTTCGGCTCCCTGCCAGGATTTCCCTCCAGCCCTCGGAGTATCTCACGCTGGGCGGCGATGTCATCTCTCCTCACGCTTACCTCTGGATGATTGGTGAAGCGGGGAAGAGAATCCAGAATCTCCTCGGCTAGGTCCAGGTACCAGGGCACTTCGCTGTTGTATTCGAGGAGGGAGGCGGCGACAAGGACTCTGTCCACGCGCTCGAGGGTGTCAGCGAGAACAGCGTCCTGCCTCCGAGCACGAGACCTCCACGATGGCATGCTTCAACACGGCACCCAGACAGGTAGGAACAAACAGTCCACTACTGCAAACTGCACGGAGAATGGCGTCTCGATACAACGCCTCCTCTCCGGGCGTTAGGCGGCAGTCTACTGTCACGACGGCCCTCACGGACCGTCACAAGACGCCTCAGTCACCAGAGAGTTTGCAGTGGTAATTTATTGAGGATAAGGCAGAACACTCACAGAACACATACAGTGGCTGGGTGACGTCTGAGCCGGGGAGCACCCGATGCGCCAGACGGACAACAGTGAGAGTAAAGTCTCAAAGGAACATACCTGAGAATAACAGGAGCACAATCGGAACGTAGATGAACACCACAGAAGAGCATAGCAGGTGATCATAACAGGATATAACAGCGACTGCCGCGTTGGAGGACATTTAGCACCCGCTTATATCTCTGGTGGCTAATGACCCCAACGCGGCACAGCTGCTGCTAATAACAGCAGAGCAGCAGCTGATTTTGACAGCAGGGAGCTCCCCCGGGCACCTTCACAATAAGAGCCCGAGGAGCTGGAAGGAATCCTCAGCTGCCAAAGCCAGAGAACAAAAAGATATGAGACCCGAGTGTGGCCAGAACCGACACTCGGGTTATGACACGGGATACATGTTCCTTTTCGGAAAAGTGGATTCCAGAAGCGCTGAACAACGCGGATCTGCAGTTATCGGTCGTCTTAGAGAGCGCTCACCGAATCGGCCCACCGAGAGATAATAAGACACCACCGAGGACGCTGATTATGAAGTTCCTCAGCTATAGAGGCAAGATGACGGTCACCAACGCAGCGCGAGCTAAAGGAGAAATTAAATACCAGGATCAACAGGTGTGGTTCTACCCAGATTTGGCCACAGGAATTCAACAATTAAGGAAACAGTTTGACCCCGCCCGTAAAGAGCTGCGCAACCTCGGGATTCGTCACGGAGTGATTCATCCGGCAAGACTGCTGGTCACATATAAAGGGAGAACCCATATCTTCAAGACCTCTCAGGAGGCGCAGGAGCTTATCAAGCAGATCCAAGAGGAGACTGGTGGGAGCTAAGCATGAAGCTTGAACAAGATATAAAGGTAGAATATTTAAGCATTTGCACAGGCACCAGACTGATCTGAAACATATAGCATGTCTACAAAATATAGATTGTATTATATTTAAAAAAAAAAAAGCTATGATGTACAAAGTTGCTATAAAATTTTGGAGTTAAGTTGGAAAAACTACAGAAGAGAGTTAATGTCATGTCATTAAAAGTAGTAGAGTCAGGGTGATTGAGAGGAGAAAAGAGTGAGTGGTTTGACTGATCCTCACGGGTGTGGAGCAGTCACTGGCTATAGCGGGAGACAGATTTTTTTTTGATTTTGGGGGGATTACCACGAATGTAGGGAGGGGGAATTTGTTTTTGTGTAGTTTATGGGATGAATGTTCAACCATCCATGTTCTTGCTTCTCTGTATGAGCATGTTTCTTTTGCAAGGTAATCTCAAACTCCTTATTGATCATAGACCAAAGCGTTAATCTTAATTTAACTTCATGGAATTGCAGAGGTCTACAAAATCTAAAAAAAACTTAAACAAGTTATGAATAAAATAAAAGACATAGGTTCAAAAATTGTGTTTTTACAAGAAACTCATCTAATAGAGGAGGATGTAAAAAGAATTAGGAGAAGATGGCAGGGAAGTGTGTTCACCTCATCATTTTCATCCCGAGCCAGGGGAGTTATGACTCTCAAACATAAAACAGTCCCATTTCAAGTGAAAAATGTAATTGGGGATAAATTGGGAAGATATCTAATCATCCAAGGATCTTTGTTATTAGAAAATATAAATCTGGTGAACTTATACGGTCCCAATATAGATGATCAAAACTTCTTCGTTAATTTATTTCTTATTTTAGCATCACTCACAGGGCAACATATAATAGCAGGGGATTTTAATTGTACATTGAATCTCAGTATAGATAGATCAACAGGACTGGACTGTACGCACAATGGATGCAGGATGACCATTAATCATTTTATGAAAGAATTGAGATTGCTAGATATATGGAGAGAAATGAAACCACAAGTCAAAGTCTATTCTTGTTATTCTAATACCTACAAGACATTCTCACGTATTGACTATTTTTTGATCTCCACAGAATTAAGGTCCAAGATTCAAAACTGTTTCTATGATAACATCGTGATATCTGATCATGCACCCTGCTGTCTAATATATGTAGATAAGAAATTGACAAAGGTTCCAGGTAGGTGGCAATTTCAGCATAAATGGCTTCAGGATGAGGAATTGTTAAGTACATAGAAAAACAGATAGATGAGTTCTTTGATATCAATACTACACAAACATCAGTATGTATAAAGTGGGAGGCTTTCAAAGCTTTTATTAGGGGGCATATTATTAGTTATACAGGTTCAAAATCTAAGAAGACTCGAGAGGAGAGAGTTCAATTGGAACGTAAAATAAAAATTCTTCAAGAAAAAGTGTATGCAGGAAGTAATCCAAAGTTAGAGAACGAATTACTGATTCTGAGAGCTGAATATGACAAAAAATCAGCGAATAGAGCTGCCTCGAGTCTTCTAAGATTGAAGCAAACTTTTTATAAACAAGGTGAAAAATCAGGGAAATTATTGGCATGGCAGATTAAACAATTAGAATTTAAAACACCAATTACCAGTATTATAAGTAACGGACAGGCAGTTGTAGATCCTTTAGAAATTAATAGTACCTTTAGAGATTCTTATGAAAAACTATATGATACAAAAAATGAAACTGACTTAACAAAACTAAATGGGTTTTTGGACGGATTATCTATACCGTGTATTCCAAATGAAAATAGGGAGATACTGGAGTCAAAAATTAGTCAAGAAGAAGTTGGGCTAGCCATTGATAATATGAAATCAGGAAAAAGTGTGGGACCAGATGGTCTTCCAGTTGACCTCTATAAAAAATTTAAGAATAAATTAATAAAACCATTTTTGGAAATGGTTTTAGAAGCATTTCAAAATAGTAATTTACCACCATACATGAGTAATGCCTTAATTATACTGAATCAGAATCAGAATCAGAATAAACTTTATTGCCAAGCATGTAAAAAACACACGAGGAACTTGACTTGACATTGGTGCGCATGCGCGCGACACAACGACACGGCAGCCATAATAGGCGCCTCATCAAACAGAGATAGATAAGAAAGGGAGGGGAAGGGAGGGAACGACACAAGGGGGGAGGAGAAAAAAAACTTCGTTATCAAAATACAGCTTATTTTTAAGCAGATTGTGATTACAATGAAAAAAAATCTCTCAATAGCACAGAGCAACAACTCAGAATTTCACAAGACACAAGAGAGCAGTGTACAGTATATCTTTAATCAGTTCATGAATCAATGTGTGTGCGGTGTTGAGCAGTGTTGATGATAATAAGAGAGACCCAAGGACCCTTGGCAGAAGATGTTTTGTCTGTCTGGCGCCCAGTCTTATCTGGCGCTGCAGCTGGCTGTCCAAGGCCTTGTGCTCATGATTTTGAAAAAACACAGTCTGCAGACAGCCAGGAGGAATTTTCATGGGGAATAATAATTCCAAATAGGACTGATCACAGAGAAGACTTGTATTTCTTCTGTAGATTCAGTACATTAATCCTTCATTGCGCAGCTTTGAATTCGTCGTGGAAAGACCTGAGCGAACCCATGATGTAATCCACCTTACGAGACAGTTCTCCAGTAGTCGCTATCAGAGTCTTCTCCAGTTTCTCAATTTGTTGGATGCACCTCGCCTGGCCAGCATTTTGATAGGTTGAATCCATCTTCAGCAATTTGCGGTAAACCAAGACAATTCCCGTCCCAATCAGAATTATCCCAATCACCAAGATTACGAAGATAAACAAATCTTCAATATCTTCGATAGAGAGATTAGAGAGACACAGCATTTTCCAATTACCTGTGTCACATAGATAGCCCACTGGAGCCGTTCCAGCGGGGCAAACAGCTTCCCCCGGAGCACTTTTCCTTGTTGAAAAAATAGTGTCAATTGTGTTCAAAGCCCAGCTTATTAACTCCATAATTTCTTTTCGGCGGTCGCAGTTAGACGCAGACAGACAACAGCAAGCTGGGATCCAGTAGGAGGGGAGGAAAAAATCAGCAGGAGAGAAGAAAAAAGCGTCTGCTCTCTTGGGAGGGCGGAAGTAGAAACTGTTGCCAAAACCAGGTAAACCCTCTAATAAATGTGAAAACATGAGACTAATAAGCCTATTAAATGCTGACCTTAAGATAATCTGTAAAATTTTGGCAAGACGACTACAAGAAATATTACCAAATATTATTAACCGAGATCAGAATGGCTTTATAATGGAAAGACAAGGCTTCCATAATGTAAGAAGACTATTTAATATTATTTATTCTAATAAAGAAGCACCAGATACAGCTCTCCTATCATTGGACGCTGAAAAGGCCTTTGATAGGGTCGAATGGCCCTTTCTTTTTGAAGTCCTACAAAGGTTTGGACTTGGAAATAATTTCATTAAATGGGTTCAGATAATATACAATAATGCTACAGCAGAAATCCTAACAAACAGCAATATCTCAAAATCAATAAAAATCAATAGAGGATGTCGACAAGGCTGTCCACTTTCACCTTTACTGTTTACTATGGCAAATGAACCTTTAGCGATGGCAGTACGTTTACATCCACAAATATATGGAATTAAAGTAGGACCAACAGAACATAAAATCTCCCTGTATGCCAATGACATAATTTTGTTTATGTTGAACCTTAAAAAATCAATTCCGACCTTGTTAAATTTAATAAAGAACTTTGGGGAAATATCAGGATATAAAATAAATAAAACTAAATCTTCAATATTGTGGTCTATATTAATCATATATCCCATAACCTACATATGTTTAAGCATGTGAGAGTGTTTAGTGATTACATATGTAAAGCGACTTCACACCTCAGAACAGGACAAAGGGTCTCAACCGCCAGTGAAGATCAAAGAGCATCCGAGGCACTGCGGTGGAGACCGGATGGGTTGCCCTGACCCCCCAGGGCCAGGTGGAGGAGTACGAAGACAAAAGAGGGGATTAAGATAGTGAGGGATGTCAGCTTTTGATATGCATGTCTTTTGTTATGTGCGAGTATAAGTTCGTAGAGCCGAAGGTGTTCGATCTCTTACTTCTTCTGCTGCTGCACCTAGATGAGACTTGTTAGAGGAGCTGATAATAAACTTTGGTTTATGAATCACATCGCCTCGTTATTTCAAGCTCCTCTACAAATATTAATGCTAAATGAGACCCAGAGAAATCACCAAGCTCCTCTACACTGGTGACCCTGACGCGAGAATGGACCAGAGGCGTTCCCCCGCGATCGACTCATCTGTGGCGACCCAGGCAGACGCCAGCGCCCATGCAGACAGGGGAACAGATGGACGATGTTCCCCCACGGCAGAAGTGATAGAGAGGGCTCAACCGAGCACCAGCGCCGCGGAGAGAGCCGAAGCAAGGCACTCTCACCCTGCGGACACATCAGTGATGGTCCACACAAACGCCGTCACCGTCAGGCTGCCGGACTTCTGGCAGGAAGACCCCGCCTCGTGGTTTCAGCAAGCTGAAGCCCAGTTTGCACTTGCGGGCATCATGGCTGACGATACAAAGTTCTATCACATCGTCGCCAAACTCGACGCCGCCACTTCGAGATGTGCGCGGAGCATAATCCAGCGGCCGCCGGCCCAGGACAAATATAAAGAACTGAAAGCGACCATCGTGGCAAATTACGTCCCCTCAGCCGAGGAGAGAGCCGAGAGGATCCTGGCGGTCTACGGCCACAGAGGAGGCAGACCCAAGGCCCTCATGGAGGACTTGCTGCAACTCAAAGAAGAGGACAATGACAACTTCCTCTTCCAATTCATATTCCTCAGTACGCTGCCGCCACACATGAGAGGGACGCTTGCCAACATGCGATGCAGCACCCAGCAAGACTTCCGCACGCTGGCTCACGAAGCTCAACGGCTCGTCAACGCCTGCAAGGAGCAGACACCCACAGCAGCATCCGCAGACCTCAACGCTGATGTCCGGAGCCACGAGGAGCCACAAACCACCGAGCAGAATCAGCCCGCGGTGACAGCAACACGGCCAAGACGTAACAGACGGAGCGACGTTTGTTATTACCACCACCGCTTCGCCGAGAAGGCTTACAAATGCGTTCCCCCCTGCAAATTCACGATTTCGGGAAAACGCCAAAGCCGAGAGCCGTTAACAGCGGCGGTTCTCGGCGAAAAAAGCAAGCTTTTATATGTGACGGACGGACACACCGGCAAGCAGTTCCTTATCGACACGGGAGCTCAACTAAGTTTTGTCATGCCCTCCCAAGCAGACCGGGCCATGGGCCCCCGGGGCAATGGAGCGGTGGCAGCCAACGGCTCCATCATCGACACTTTTGGCGAAAAGAGCCTGCCCCTCTGCATCCACGGCCGCAACTACAGATGGACATTTGTTGTAGTGGCGGTGAGTTTTAACTTGTTGGGCGCAGATTTTTTGTGTGCACATGGGTTATTAGTTGATCTAGCGAACAGACGCTTGGTTAATGCACTGTCCTTTGCTTCTATTCCCTGCTCAGCTCGAGTTTCTCCACCACCCGTGCGGGCCAGCGTCACCACAGCAGGAGGTAAGTTTGATCAACTCCTCACCCAATTTCCAGCACTCACAATTCCCAAATTCTCAGCCACAGTGGCTAAACATGGGGTCGAACACTTTATTCCCACAACGGGCCCACCCGTATTCGCCAAAGCTCGGCGCTTAGACGTGACCAAGCTCACCATAGCTCGGGACGAGTTTACCACCCTTGAAAAATTAGGCATTATCAGACGCTCGAAAAGCCCCTGGGCGTCACCACTTCACATGGTCCCGAAATCCGACGGTTCTTGGAGGCCATGCGGTGATTACCGCAGATTAAACAATGCGACAGCGCATGACCGCTATCCAATTCCTCACATTCAAGACTTTTCACTACATCTGGCGGGTGCGCGCATTTTTTCAAAAATAGACCTAGTCCGCGGTTATCATCAAGTCCCATTTCGAGCAGAGGACATTCCTAAAACAGCTGTAATAACCCCCTTCGGTCTTTTTGAATTTTTGCGGATGCCTTTCAGCCTCAAAGGTGCTGCTCAAACCTTTCAGCGGATGATGGACGCAGTATTACGCGACCTCCCTTTCGTGTTCGTCTACCTCGACGATATGCTGGTAGCCAGCTCGTCTGAGGAAGAACACGAGCAGCATCTCACTATGGTTTTTCAGAGACTAGAAGAGCACGGGTTAATAATCAATCCAGCCAAATGCAAATTCGGCGTGTCACAAATTGATTTTTTAGGACACAGAGTTTCTCCGAAGGGGGCAGTCCCACTGCCAGACAAAGTTCACGCAGTAAAAAGTTTCCCACGGCCACAAACGGTCAAATCGCTGCAAGAATTTTTGGGAATGGTTAATTTTTACAACCGTTTCCTCCCCCACGCAGCTCAGCTCATGCAGCCCCTATATGACGCGCTCAGAAAACAAAAACCTTCCAACGCGGTCGAATGGACCCCGGAGCGCGAACGCGCCTTTGCGGAAGTAAAAAGTGCCCTAGCTAATGCCACATTGTTGGTTCACCCCGATCCCTCGGCCCGCATTGCGCTAACCACAGACGCTTCAGACCTGGCCATAGGGGCAGTTGTAGAACAACACGTCAGCGGAATCTGGCAACCTTTGGCATTCTTCAGCAAATCGCTAAACCAAACTGAGCGTAAATACAGCACTTTTGACAGAGAGCTGCTAGCGCTTCATTTATCCATCCGCCACTTCCAGTTCTGGTTGGAAGGGTGGTGTTTCACGGCTTTTGTAGACCACAAACCGCTCACCTTTGCGATAGCTAAAATTTCCGAACCGTGGTCAGGCAGGCAACAAAGACAGTTAGCTGCGATTTCAGAGTTCACCACAGACATTCGACATGTGGCAGGCAAACTTAACGTGGTAGCAGACTGCCTCTCTCGCGCTGTGACATCGCCAGAGCGCGAGGAGACAGATTATACTACCTCAGCCGCAGAACTCTTCGCCAACGCGGACACATATGCAGCACCAATCCACGCAGGGATAGATTATGCAGCCATGGCAGAGGAGCAAAGTAGTGACGCGGACGTGCGCGCACTCCTGTCTGGACCAACAGGGTTAAGGCTGGAGGAAAGGGGTTTACGCGACGGTGTGCCCCCCCTAATATGTGACATCTCAACCGGCCGACCTCGCCCGTTAGTCCCAGCTGCATGGCGCCGCCGTATTTTCGACTTGATTCACTCCCTCGCGCACCCAGGTGTGCTCGCTTCGGTTAAAATGGTCGCCGAAAAGTTTGTGTGGCCTGGCCTGTGCAAAAACGTAAAAGAATGGGCAAAGACTTGCATTTCTTGTCAGCGCGCCAAAGTACACAAACACACAAAAGTCCCTCTGGAGCCTTTTCGAATTCCTGCTAGAAGGTTTGACCACGTTCATGTCGACCTTGTGGGGCCACTACCTTCCTCCCAAGGTTTCACACACCTGTTAACAATGATAGACCGCACCACGCGCTGGCCAGAGGCAGTCCCTCTGGCGTCAACCACAGCAGAGGAAGTCGCTCGCATTTTTTTGACAAACTGGGTGGCACGTTTCGGCGTCCCATCGGACATCACGTCCGATAGGGGGCCTCAATTTGTCTCGGAACTTTGGTCAGCCATGGCCAGCAGCTTAGGGGCGACAATTCACCGCACCACCGCTTATCACCCTCAGGCTAATGGGTTATGCGAGCGTTTTCACAGGTCTTTAAAGGCCGCCCTCAGAGCCTCACTAACGGATACAAATTGGGTAAATAAACTTCCCTGGGTTTTATTGGGGTTGCGTGCTGCGCCCAAAGAGGATCTAGACACCTCCCCAGTAGAATTAGTTTTTGCACAACCTCTCAGGCTCCCAGGTGAATTTTTACCAGAGAACCCAGAGCCAGGGCATCTTCCAGCCCCGAGGTTTTTAGGCAGCAACGGACCGGACTCTCTCCCCGGACCGGCACATCACTCTTTTCCACGGGTTTTTGTCCCCCAAGCTTTAAAAAACGCTGAATTCGTTTTTGTTAGGCATGAAGCTTTAAAACCAACTTTCCGCCCACCATACGATGGGCCATTCAGAGTGCTGGAACCTGGTGATAAACATTTTGTGCTCGATTTTGGGGATAGAAAAGAAACAGTCAGCATTGACAGACTTAAACCTGCCTTCTTGTTGAGAGACGAGCCTGCACGGTTGGCAAGAGCACCTCGGCGGGGTAGACCCCCCCAAGAGAAAAGATTCAGCCCCCCTGCAGGGAACAATTAATCACTCTCCTTCCCAAGCTGCAGATTCCTTACAGGAAGGTCCCACCAGGACGCCCAAGTGGACCCACAGCAGATTCGGGAGAAGATTAAAACCCAGACGGCACAGAGACTGGTGCAAACTACTCAACAGTTGTTCACTAATTGTGCTGTAACAGTTTAGGACTGACTTGTGATATTACTATGCTGTTATGATTACCACTGAACTCTCTTAGGAGCATGGCTGCTGGAAAGTTTCTTCTGTGTCAAGAGGTGTAGCAGTTAGTATGTCATAATAATTATCTTAAACTGTGAATTTTTCTATTGTCCTTTTCTTAGTCGTTTGGGGGGGGCTGTGGTCTATATTAATCATATATCCCATAACCTACATATGTTTAAGCATGTGAGAGTGTTTAATGATTACATATGTAAAGCGACTTCACACCTCAGAACAGGACAAAGGGTCTCAACTGCCAGTGAAGATCAAAAAGCATCCGAGGCACTGCGGTGGAGACCGGATGGGTTGCCCTGACCCCCCAGGGCCAGGTGGAGGAGTACGAAGACAAAAGAGGGGATTAAGATAGTGAGGGATGTCAGCTTTTGATATGCATGTCTTTTGTTATGTGCGAGTATAAGTTCGTAGAGCCGAAGGTGTTCGATCTCTTACTTCTTCTGCTGCTGCACCTAGATGAGACTTGTTAGAGGAGCTGATAATAAACTTTGGTTTATGAATCACATCGCCTCGTTATTTCAAGCTCCTCTACAAATATTAATGCTAAATGAGACCCAGAGAAATCACCCAGCTCCTGAGGTAAATCAATTCAATGTTGTAAATCAGTTTAAATATTTAGGAATCCAAATTGTGCCTAAGCTAGAATCAGTCGCCAGTGCCAACTATGAAGCCTTAATGACAGATATTAATGAGTTGCTTCAGAGATGGATGTCACTACCAATGTCAATGATCGGGAGAATTAATATACTTAAAAGTAATATCTTACCCAAAATACTTTATTTATTTCAATACATTCCTTTTCCACCACCTTCAGATCTATTCTCAAGAATTTTAAAAAAGTTAGTGGAATTTATATGGAACAATAGGAGGGCTAGATTATGTCTGTCCTTACTATATTTACCATTTGATCGTGGAGGTCTGAAATGTCCAAACTTTATGTTGTATTACTGGTCAGCACAACTGAGGTCTATGACATATTATTTTTCATCAAATGACCTCCCTCACTGGACTGAAATGGAATCATACAATTTACCTTTACCTCTTCCCTTATTCATATACTCAGACTCGGCTAAAAAATTACAGAAACAAGTTAAAAATCCAATTGTAAAGCATATGATCAAAATATGGTGTGAAACCAAAAAATAACTGTGTTATAATGACCCAGCAGTGTTTAGCAGGATTAGGGCAAGATGTATCATGTGTGTGTGTAACCATGATTGAAACGGAGGTCTGGGAGAATGACCTCCCCTCCTCTCTGTGCTCAGAAGTAGTTGGGGTTGGTGGTGTGTAAATAAAGCCTGTCTGTCTCAACCATCTTGCTCCTCTTTCTTTGTGTGAATCCCGCAAACGTCACAATATGTATACTTATGTAATGGATTACCTAGGCTAAACAGAGGAGCATTGTTGATGACTTGCTTTTGTTAGTGGTTGTTGGTGTTTTTAGTACATTTTTTTTTAAATTACTTTAGTGTTAGTGTTTGATTGTTTGTGTCATGTTTGTTAAAAAAAGGTTCAATAAAAAATATTGTGGAAAAAAAAAGGGTTTCTTTGCTACCATAGCAGCATTTGGATGAGTGCAAGGGAAGGTCTCTGTCCATTTAATATGTCAATAATCACTAAAAAATATTTCTTCCCTTCACATTTATTTAGTTCAATGGAATCCGTGCAAAGGTTTTGAAAAGGATAAGTTGATGCAGGGAAGGTCAAATTATTTTTGCCTTAAGTTTCCTTAAGCATTGTTTTCTTCTTACAGAATTGAGTAAAAATTTGTTCTGCTTTTGTAGCAAATTTTAAATTGAGTAGCAAATTATTTTTTACTAATCATACATTATTAATCATTTTTACTACCATTAATTATTTTACTGCTAATTGTACATTATCTATTTTTACTAATTTTTAATTATTTTATATACCCCCTTTTGATACATGGGAAACCCCATGCAGCAGAGTGGAGGCCTGCTGAAACAGTGTGTGTCATGTGATAAGTGTTTTTTCTCAGTGTTAGGAAAAAGAAATGCTGTGTGATTTCCTATATGCTGTGTGATTTGACCTTGTGCAGCTGCTTTTGGTCTGCAAGTGTTTTTCCTTAGGGATTCGATCTGTACCATTAATGTGTGTGGCACATTTGCGTATGGCCAATTTAGATGGGACTTTTATACAGTGTAACACTTTCAAAATGAGGTTTTTATAATCATGCCTCTTGTGTTCCACTGTTGTAAAAAGTGATCATGTGGGTGAGTTAGAATGTGGATTTATATTCTGCACAAGGAATAATTTGGATTTTATAATTTGGATGTGCACCACTCAGATATGTATCATGCATACTGAAAAAATATTGGTCTGTGGCCTACTGTGTAGTGGGGTTATTGGACTTATAGTATGGCATAGCCTTCGCGTGCAGGCATGTGGTCACTGTGCCAAAAAAATGAACGCCATGAGTACAGTACCTTAGCACACCAAAATTTTACAACACATGTACTCCTGTCATATGTGGGAAATGTGATGCTCTCATACCATTCTCAGTTGGGAAAATTTATTGAAATGTCCTGAACCTGCAATGTCGCACTGCGTTGTTAACATCAAGTCAAAGTCAGGCAAATGAAAAATGTCTGTCATGTTAGTGTTAGTGCCAACAGTTTTACTTAGCTTCAGTGGAGTCAGTAAGGGGTGCCCGGCCCGTGAGGTCCTTCTCCCCCTCCTCAATGCCGCTGGTGTCCAGAACATTGCCTCCGCCAATGTTTTTTTGTCCACATCAATGACAAACATCACGTTCCCCTCGTCGCAGCCAGCTCGTCCCACGCCCCCTTCGTCTCCCCTCCACCACTCTTGTTCAGGGTGGTCCAATCTCGGTACCACCCTGAACAATAGGATTGGGGGAAGCTCTCGCCTCCCCCCTTTGTGTCAACAATCACACAAATAGGAGTTGATTTTTCTTTCACTTTTCTTAAGTTAACATATCACCAAATAGCCAAATGTTAGCAGATCTAATCAGCCAGTTATTGGTGCATGTTTTGCAAAAAGACATTTTTCAAATGCTGCCAATAGGGTGTGATACCTTAATCAATAGCAACCTTAGTTAAATCAGAATACGCATCCAACTTCTTGCAACTGGTTTGTATAGGTTTCAACACTGTCATCATTACCTTGTTTGTGCTTTCGATCATCCATGACACACTTTGTGCGATCCATAATGCGTATAATCATTTGTGGCCTCAAACCAGGACCTACCAAGTCTCTATCTTGTCTGAACCAAACCGAACCTTTGTTCGAACTTTGCGATATCAAATGCTTGGTTTAAAGCAGACGGACAGACGAAAATTAAATATCGCTAATTCTTATCTCAAATTGTTGTCTGAGACGAGCTAAGTCGAACCGCACATGTTTTGGTGTCAACAAATGTCGCATAAGGTGACAATGCGCTCTTGAAGTACGCTGTTGTGGAGAGCTGTCTGACCCAGCCAAGCGATCAGCGGCTAAGATGGCCACTGACTGTGTGACGTCACCACCGGAAAACACACGCACACGGTCGGCGGCCAGTGCTGTGTTTTGCTTCATGCAACACTTGTTTACTTCTTAAAATCGGCGATTACAGATATTTCTCGGAATACTTGTGGATTACAAATAGATTATTTATGAAGATTAGGATTTCAGGAATCGAATTAATATGGTTTGGCGTTGTGTTGTCTACAGGTGCGATGGTCCTGCTGTGTTTTGCTTCATGCAACACTTGATGTTTACGTTTTAAAATCGGCGATTACGGATATTTCTCGGAATTACCAAATATTTTCATGATCATAAGAACGGTTAGGGGGAAAAAACATGCTGAAGAAAGACAGTTTAACTCACCAGTTACTTATATTGGAAGTCCATCCTCCTGTGTTTTTTAGAAGCAAAGTTCTCAATTACAGAGACATACAGTGTTCCCTATTGCTTCAGCTTCTGTAGTAAAGCAGACTCCAGTGAAATAGTACCCAGGTTTGTCAGTCTTTCTTGTCCACATATATTTTGCAGGTGTCACAGCTCGCCGCTCTCAGGCATCTGCCTCAGCTGGGCGCACACCTGCACCTCGTTAGCGCCTTACATGTGCAGTAGACATTTCGTTGACAGCGATTTAGAGAATAAGATGCAATTTGCAAAAAGATTGGTGATAAAGAAAACGGCTATTCCAACTATATATCCCGCGATCCCCAAGTCTGACTGAGACAAGTGTCAGTGACAGTGGCGTGAAAAGCCAGGGTAAGTTTTGTATTTTTAATATTCACTGCAAATGTTTACTAAACATTTTAAATGAATTACAAGCAATGGATGATTTTCAAAATCAAATTATTTCTGGGAAATAATACGGCGGTGGACAGGTGCCCGTGTCAGGTTTTGCAGCGTCGCGCAAACAGAGGCACGTTTGCGGGCCCAGGCCACCAGTGTTTTGCGCGTGCTTTTGTGCCTAAAACGTTGAAGAACGCGGAGTTGACAAACAGACAAACAAACCCCAGCAAAAACATAACCTCCTCCTGGCCTTTTCGGCCTGGCGGAGGTAATTACCAATGACAGTTCAGCTTTCAATTTTTAGGGAAGCAACATATTTGCTAAGAAAAACAAATATAAGCCTAAGATTGTAAGAGAAATGTGCTTTTAAAAATGGAACCCCAATTTTCTACCATAAAATGGTGCCCATTATAACTGTGAAATGTTATTTATTGGAATATAATAATTGCTATATCTGGAAACTAGTTATTTTCTTAATCTGTAGTGATACTCCATTGATTTTTGTATTTCTTTGTATATTTCTGCTGTGTTTTCAAACATTCATACAAAGGTGGTATAGTATGTAATATTTCTTTTCAAATTGAGAAGAATTTAGTGTGTTCAAATTATTCAAATGTATATGACATGCGACTTTGATGAATGCTGAACTATGAGAATTATAACATTGACATGAACATTAATAAACTCAATATATGATTTTACAAAACTTTATTTACATATCATTGTTCACAAATCTAATCTTGGTAGGCAAAATCCCTTGTAGTGATCAGATGGGAATGTTTCTCTGATGAGGCTCACTGCACAGGCAGGCAACATAACCCTCACTTCTTTCCCACAAATAAGGCTGAATACCCCCTCAGCACCACCCAAAACTACTTCATCATCCGATTCTTCATTTTCAATGTCATCATTTATATTGAGGTCATCAAACTCGAGAAAATAATCGCTGTCTGAATCACTTTGCTCTCGTTCTGCCATTTACTATGTATTGCTGTAGTGACGTCACCAATGCCCGCACCTATCGAGAGATGGCGGTACTGCAGCCTCACTAACTGAAGGCTGAGCTATGAGCAAATAAGGTCATTTATGGAAGCTGGTGACACATATTAAATCGCGGGAATAGACAGAATAGAATATTTTCATACAATCTGTTGATTGGGTCAATAAAAAAATGTCACTGTCCATCTGCTTTAACACTCTTTTACGTGTACCACTGGGACTCGAACCCAGCATCCATAAAATAACAGTTAAATTTATTTACAGTGATCTGCCTGGAGGGTACCTCCCGTCACTTATTAGCTTCCAGTGTCCCTGGACCGTGTGCCTCCACTGGAGCAAAACCGAGCTGTTGAACCCAGTGTGGGAGGTCTTTCATTCAGCCGTGCACAGCTGGGGTTGGGCCAGAGCTGCCAGGAGCAAAATGAGATATTGGGTCCCAGTTTGGGTGCCAAAATGTTGGAAAAATCTGTGATGAAGCTCAGTCAAAAACTAGACAGGATCGAAAGTTTAAGTAAATTTAATTTCTGGCCAGGAGAACAATACAGAAATGGCCCCAAGAGTCCATCCACACACCATTCTGCCAAGCACACACATTATTCAGTCTTTTAAGGCTTTGTTATATGAGGGGAGCAGGAGAGACTGTCCTTGAAGTACATCTGGTCAGAAACAGGGTGTATAGCTCCCAGAAAATGTGGCGCCTACTCAGCAAAACTCGCACATCCCTCACACAGGAAGCTTACAAGACGCACCCAAAATAAACGATAACAGTAGGGCAGCTGCATCATGTTTCTTTTAGCCCAGTCTCACTTACATTGACTCTGGGGCATATCAAGGCCATATGATCAGACATGAACAATATATGAAAATGCACAAATATAGAATCAAATATGGAATTATGTAAGGCAAATATGGAATTATTCTTTCAGGAGCGATCTGTTTTTATCATCGCCTTTTCTGCTCAAATGCTCAACGCTGCCTGTCACCATGCCAATTCAAGAAGCCGGGTAGACGGCACATTCAGAGTTTAGTGGCAACTGCAACCGATGGCGACAGGAACAAACATTTTTTATGTCACGGACACACGCTTGGGGAGACGGTTTTTGGTGGACTCCGGATCCCAGAAGAGCCTCATCCTGCCGGTCAATGCAGACAGGGTGGCAGGACGCAGCGGTCCCGAGCTCATGGCCGCCAACTGATCCTCCATCAGGACATTTGGCAAGCGGACACTGACGATATGCTGACACGCACACAACTTTCAGTGGGACTTTGTGAAAGCTGCATGTTCCGGCCCCATTTTAGGCGCAGATTTTTTATGTGCTTATGGGTTGTTAGTCGATGTTGCTAATAGGAGATTACTGGATGCTGTCTCTTTTACCTCACTGCCCGGTACAGCACGGGGAGCTGGGTTGACAACACTGGCTAACGTTATAGCTCCAGGGGGTAAGTACCAGCATTTGCTCACACAGTTCCCAGCACTCAAGGTCCCGACTTTTTCAGCTACGGTAACAAAACATGGGGTCGAGCACTTTATAACAACAAAAGGCCTGCCGGTGTTTGCGTGACCTCGGCATTTGGACGTAGCTAAACTGGCCAGAGCACGAGAGGAGTTTGCCAACTTGAACCAGTTGGGCATCGTCAGGTGCTCCAACAACCCATGGGCATCCCCGCTACACATGGTGCCTAAAGCCAACGGGTCGTGGCAACCGTGCGGCGATTTCCGGCACTTGAATAACGTCACGGAACACGATCATTATCCCATTCCGCACATCCAGGATTTTTCCGTGCACCTGGCCGGGATGCGTGTTTTTTTGAAAGTGGATCTGGTTCGCAGATAGGTCCCAGTGCGCGCAGAAGACATTCCAAAAACAGTGGTAATAACTTTTTGGCCTTTTCGAGTTTTTACACATGCCATTCAGATTAAAAGGCACGGTGCAAACTTTCCAGAGGATGATGGACCCAGTGCTTCACGACTTGTCCTTCGTTTTTGTCTACTTTGATGACATTCTGGTAGCTAGCACATCCGAGGAGGAGCACATGGCCCTTCTCACGACAGTTTTCCAGAGGATAGAGGCACATGGGCTGATAGTTATCCCGGCAAAGTGCCAGTTCGGTGTGCCAGAGATTGATTTTTTGGGCCACTGCATTTTGCTGGAGGGCGCAATTCCGTCACCGGAAAAGGTGCACCCTGTGTCGGCCTTTCCGCGTCCGCAGACCATGAGAGCACTACAGGAGTTTTTGGGAATGGTTATTTTTTAACCGTTTCCTTCCCTGGGCAGCCCAGCTGATGCAACCGTTGTATGCTTCTCTTAAAAAAAAGAAGCCCGCGGAAGCAATCGACTGGACTCCCGAGCGAGTCCAGGCTTTTACCAATGCCAAAACAGCGCTTGCAGATGCCGCATTGCTAGCCAACCCAGATCCGTCTGCACGGATAGCACTCACTATGGACGTGTCTGATGTTGCCATAGGGGCAGTGGTGGAGCAGTACGTCTCAGGTTCGTGGCAGCCTCTTGTATTTTTCAGCCGAACTTTGTGTGACAACGAATGCAAATACAGCACGTTCGATAGAGAATTGCTGGCTCTCCACGTGGCAACGTGCCATTTCCAGTTTTGGTTAGAGGGGCACACGTTCACTGCGTTCATGGTCCAAAAGATGCTAACATATGCAATGGCCAAGGTCTCGGAACCATGGTTGACCCGGCAGCAATGGCATTTTGCCGCGATTTCAGAGTGTACTACCGACATTCAGCGCATCACTGGTCAGCGCAACGTCATCCCCAATCTACATGGGAATAGATTTCCCCACGATGGCCGCGGAGCAGGCTGGGGATGCGGACATTTGCACACTCCAGTCGGCACCTACTGGGTTAAGGCTGGAAAGCAAGGTGGTGCAAGAAGGGTGCCCTCCCTTGCTCTGCAACATCTCCACCAGCCACCTGCACCTGGTGGTTCCGAGCTCTTGGCGCCGTTGGGTTTTTGAGTCGGTCCACTCCCTTTCGCATCTGGGAGTGCATGCTTTGGTGAAGCTAGTGGGGGCAAAATTTGTCTGGCCATGCTTGCGCAAGGACGTGAAAGAGTGGGCTGCAGCTTGCATCGCGTGCCAGCAGGCCAAAGTGCACAAGCACACCAGAGCACCCCTCGAGCCATTGGGCAGTGTGGTGGAGCAGTGGTTAGGATTGCGGCAGCACAGCAACTCACCCTTGGCCATGGGATCCCTGGTTCGATCCCAGCCCCTGACCAACAGTGATCTGTGTGGAGTTTGCATGTTCTCCCCGTGTCTACGTGGGTTTACTCTGGGAGTTCTCCCGTTTCCTCCCACTGACCAAAAACATGCAGGTTAGGTTAATTGGAGACTCTGAAAGTGGCCCTAGGTGTGAATGTGTGTGTGAATGGTAAAGGGATAGCGCCATACTGTGGCTGCTTCATCCATCCAGGTGGATGCCCTCAATTTCCCCTCTGGGGATCAATAAAGTATACAAAAAAATCCTGGCCAGGAGGTCTGAGCATGTCCACGTAGATTTGGTGGGATCCCTCCCGCAATAGCAAGGTTTCATGCACCTTTTAACAATCGTGGACCGCACCACTCGCTGGCCTGAAGAGGTCCCGTTGGCTTTTTTCACGTCCACAGAAGAGGCTCATGCTTTGTTGTCGGCTTGGGTGGAACGGTTCAGATCCCCATCGGACATCACTTCCGACAGGGGTCCACAATTCGTTTCAGAACTCTGGTCCGTGATGCCCCAGAGCCTGGGGGTCAAAATTCACCGCACTACCACAAACAATCCCCAGACTAATGAGTTATGCAAGCGTTTTCATAGATCGCTTAAAGCAGCACTCACAGCTTCGCTCACAGATGCAAATTGGGTCGACCGCCTGCCCTAGATTCTTTTAGGATTACTCTCCGCACCTAAAGAGGATTTGGCAGCCTCCCCGGCAGAACTTGTTTTTTCTCAGCCACAATGGATCCCCAGAGAGTTTTTACCGGAAAACCCTGCACCCGAGGCTGATCCGCCCACACAATTTTTGCACAGTACGGAGGCCTTTAACGTACCGGGCCTGGCCCACCATTGTTTCCCCTGCACCTTCATCCCAAAAAGCTTGCAGAACGCCAGTTTTGTTTTTGTCAGGCATGATGTGCACCGGACTCCGCTGCGCCCGCCATACAATGGACCATTCAGGGTGTTGGAACCTGGGGTGAAGCATTTTGTGTTAGACATGGGGGGACGTAGGGAGACCGTCTGCATCAATAGGCTGAAGCCCACTTTTGTTCTGGCAGATGAGCAGGTGGTGTTGGTCCAACCTCCCTGGTGTGGACGCCCACCGTTGGTGGCTCCACAAGTTGGCGATCCCTCGGCAGGGACCTGCGCTCTTGAAGCTGACCCTCCTATACACCCCGTGAGCAGGGTGGTTCAATTGGATCAGCACCCCCCACTACAGTCACTATGGGCGCTGGCTCAAGACCAAAGGACGGGGAGGTTAGTGCCCTTTCTAGGTTTTTTTTTTAGGGGTGGGGGCTGTGTGGGGCCATGGTGTGGGACTTCTCCACCCAGAAAAGAAGGTAACTGGGGAAGGGGGGAACAATGGACTGAAAGAGGAGGTGTTACCGGGGGGGTATCAGACGGGACAGTAAGGACTATTTGCCCCCCAGGGAGAGGAGTAAATCTTGGAGCTGGTGGAAGGAGAAGGGTGTGAGAGCGGCGCCGGTGTTAGGTCATGTTAATGTGCCACACAGGCTTTGTTCTAAACACAATGTATGATGGTTGGAAGTTCCGGGTCTCAATGCATGGTATTAAAGATATAAAAGAGGAATGCACAGAGATCTGGGGGCTCTTTTAATGTGCTGTATGTTGGAGATGGAATAAAGTTTCTGTGTCGTCCAGCTTGTTGCCTCGCCTGCCTCCTTTCTCCACAAGACCCCTTTTTTCCCCTTCCCCGGCTAGCCTCCCAGTAAGCCCCAACCCCGATCCTTAGCAGGCCTTCGCCTAGTAGAAATTTATTTTAAGCTAAAACTCATTTTAGGCAACAAGCTGTTGTTATGGTTTTAATTAGCAACTCATTATTGATTTTTTAATTGTTTAATAAAAATGATCTGTTACTAATGGAATCACGTCTATGGCTCCATGTGTGTAACAAACCTGTGTGACCTGTGTGGTTGTAGAAAACTATTTCCTGGGGTGAAATCCCCCAGCTGCCGCTGTTGTGCTTCTTATTAAAAATCCACCGACCTGCCACATCCTGGCATTGTTGGCAGGACACACACTCATTTAACGGGCTGAGACGTGATTTCCATTTAGTTTATTTTTTTTGTTGTTTTGTATTGTAGTCAGTACTGTTAGTGTCTGCAGTGGTGTTTTTACCTCATTTATCGTATTGATAGTGTTATGGAAATTTTATTTGCCTTCTTCTCTAGGTCCCGAAGAAATTTCCGGAGATCTGCAAGTTTAGAGCCTTTATTCTTGCATGCAGGAGAGAGAGAAAGCCGCTGATGTGTGTGCACAGTCCAGCAGCGGGGCTCTCTCTCTCAAGGTCACAAAACAGATATCTTTATACAGTTTGCAGGGTGTTCACAACATTGCCTTATATGGTAACATACAAGCCTGTTTGCCACAGATAGCGGGCAGACAGCAGATCAACTTCATGTGACTACACCTTAGGCATGGATTCAGAATCAGCTCTAACGGTCATTTTCCATGATTAAAAATAAAACATGATGGGAATACATATAGCCACTAAACCTGTTTATCAGCTAAGTCGGAGTAGTGATGAGAACAAACATTAGACAGAGGTACCGGCACATTTTCATATGTATAAATGAATTTCCAGGTCATTTCCCCTCTTCTGATCATATATGATCACATATATACAAAAATGTCATTGTGAAACATCTACTATTGTATCCTGTTATACAGTTTTAACAAGAGCATCATAAACATTAACATGTGATAATTGGCAATGCGTAAAGGAACACAAGAGGATGTTTTTGCGAGCACAGACACTCAGATTGTGGGAAAGCCAAATAAGTGGGAAGAGGGGATGCACTATCTACAGAAAAGATACCATGAACTCGTCATGAGAGTAGGGAGAGTCAGGAAGTTCCTGATGGGGGAGACTGTGGGTCAGGTCAGATGTGGGTAGGGAGGAGTAATGTAGCATATTAACAGCAAACATTTCTATTTACGCTTGGTATCATCATATCCTGTGTCCTTCTCAGGTGGTGGACCCTTGTCTGTGTAATAATCAGTCACCAGGGAAAGGGAGTTCGGACATATCTAAAGCAGTGTGATTCAACATTTTTTGCTGGGTGGTGGCTGAAGCCTGTTCAGCTGTGGGGAGGGCTGTGCAATGCATCATGTTAATAGTGAACATTTTTGACATCATATTGCGGATAATTGGAATCAAGCAACAGCTGCAAAACAACAAAATCAACAGAACCACTAACAGTATCATTCCTATCCACATTGTCCATTCCCTCCAACCTCCACTAGTGAGCCAGGACCACCAGTCCCAGCCAGAAGATGGAGTCACATCTTGTTGCAACTGTCGCAAAAGTAGGTCATTCAAATGGATCACAACGTGTCATGTTGTCACCTTCATCGGGTATGTATGTACAGCATTCCTGGCCTATTATGTGACATACCCCTCCTTGTGCTACCAAAGTTATATCCAAGGCCAATCTATTTTGTAACACTACATTCCGCATATCTTGCATTTAAGATAAGATAAGATAAGCCTTTATTAGTCCCACAATGGGGAAATTCCAAGATTGCAATAGCACAGGGATAGCAACACTCAGAGCAATAATTTAGAAGATAAGAAAATAAGAGCAGTGAATATACATACATACACATAAATACATAAAAATATACACAGTGCGGAGCATTGTAGCTAGATGGAATAAACAGTATAACCGTCTATTTAGTTACTCTACATAGTATGAATATGTACCCATACATATTGTCACCCTCCAAAGTGACTGATATTGTCCTAGTTGTATACTGGAGGGGACCATTTGTGCAAGTCTGTTGCATCTTTTGCATTCAATACTAACAGGTCGTCACTTTTTTTTGCTATCTCTGCGAGCAGCCCTGCTTAGGTTATACAGTCTGACAGCCGTAGGTAGGAAGGACCTGCGAAACCTCTCGGTCGCGCACCTAGGATGATGTAGTCTACTGCTAAATGAGCTCCTCAGTGCGTTCAGTATGTCCTGCATAGGGTGGGACTCGGACTCCAGCAGAGATGACAGTTTAGCCACCATCCTTCTCTTTCCTATCTCCTCCACTGGGTCAAGGCGTTGCCCCAGGACAGAGCTAGCTTTCTTGATCAGTTTGTTCAGTCCCTTCCTATCGGCTGCTGTAATGCCGTTGCCCCAGCAGACCACTCCAAAAGTGATGGCTGATGCCACCTCCGTGTCGTAGAATGTCTTCAAGAGCACCCCTTGTACACCAAAAGACCTGAGTCTCCTCAGTAGGAACAGCCTGCGCTGTCCCTTCTTGTAGAGTGCGTCGGTATTGTGTGACCAGTCTAGTTTATTGTTCAGATGAACACCCAGGTACTTGTAGGATGTATGTCACCATCTCAATGTCTGTTCCCTGGATGTTTACTGGTGCTGTGAGGGGTTGTCCTTTCCTTTCGATTGCCATTGCTGAGAATCCCATTTCTGTCAATGCTGTGAGATTTTCTAAATCAATGGCTAGTCTGTCAATGTTATGTGCATTATTTACAGCACCCCAAGAAGGTATTAGTGCACCGAAAAGTTTTACTCCCGGATGTATTCTAACTGTATCTGTCCATGTCTCCCTTCTTCGATGGTGATGCTGGTGCGGTGGGAGGTAATGTGAATATGAGTGATGGGCGTGATAAGTGGGATTAGTCATGATGCACATGGTTGGAATCAGCTTTGCCATATAACATATACCACACCATCCCGGCGGTAAATACTGATAAACCTGTGACCCACACACCTAGACATGGGCTGTGAGGCTACCATACCCATCTAAACTGGGGAAAAACAATGTGGGATTATCTGAACATTGGCTTTTATTCTGACGTCCACACATAGCATTCGGTAGAGTGAGGTTTGGTGTTGTGAAAAATGGCACCCTCAGTGTGTTTAAACATGGGGTACCAATCACATGGAAACCACAGGTAGCATTAAGGGTAGTCTCATATCATTGTGTAGTGCCCAAGAATGTAGACCCATTGTGATAACACTTGAGGTGAAAACACACTGAGGCTTTAAAAAGTGTAGGATTGGAAGTAAATACAGGCTTCTGGGCCCTCCTATCTATACAGGATGCATTATGAATCCTTACTTGGTGAAAGGCAAAATCCGTTGCACTGACATTTAACCACTTAGGGCAGGGGTGTCAAACTCATTCCATGGAGGGCCAAGACCCTGTAAGTTTTGCCTCCACCCAGTGTCTTCAGCAGGTGTTTTCACTGATCAGCAATCAGTGAGGGGAAATTCAGTGAAATCTCCTGTTGAAGACACTGGGTGGAGGTAAAACCTGCAGGGTCTTGGCCCTCCATGGAATGACTTTGACACCCCTGACTTAGGGTATTCTGTTGTGTTCCCCATAACTTCAACAGTAAACCCCTTATCACATTTAGTGTCATTGGGGTGCACTTCTTCAACTGCAGTCTGCGCTAACAGTGCTCCCATTGTTTCTGATTTGTTTAGCGTCTAGCATTTAGCATGTTTAGCATTTAGCGTTTAGCATGTTACTCACTCTGTGCCCATGATAAGGAATCATGGGCACAGAGTGAGTAACATGGTGTGGTAGGTATGTGCAGACATAACAGGACCCAGTCACACTGGCTTTTCTGACTGATAGACGCACCACCTGATACCATGCATTGTTGTCATAAGTGTTGCTTGAATAGTTGTCAAAGTCATACTCCGGGGAATTTGATCTTCATACAAACTGCTCAACCTGTGAGGGAGACATACATTGTAACAGCAACTACACAGTCACTGTAATCAAGAGAACATACAGAAAACACACACAGGCCATATCAGTTCTCGTCCATGTCTTCCTGAAGGCTCAACGTTTTCTTGAGTGTTCTGTGATGATATTCTGTTTGTTATATGGGTTTGCCTCAGTATCAGTCATTTTGTCCTTGCAAATGTCAGTATCAGTGTAAGTGGATGTGTATGCTGTATGTTTCTACTGCGCAGCATTCAGCATGCACTCAGGTTGTTTGTGACGGCTGTCAGGTGCAGTGTAATGCAGTCTTCTGTCTTCACACAGCTCAGCTACTTCTCTTCCTAGTCTGGTCTCTTCATACGGTTCGGCTACTTCTCATCCGAGTCTATAACGTAGGGTGGTGATTGTGGCTAATCACTTACTTCTGCTTCTTGTCCTTGTCTGGTCTAAGTTCTTCTGGCTTGGCCGCTGGGACCTTTCTGTAGTGTGTTGCGTGGATTCACGTTGCCCTTTCTGCAATCTTCACAGCCATGAATGTTGTCAGCAGGACTTGATAGGGGCCCAACCACCATTTGCTGTGCCAGTTCTTTCTTTTTAAACTTTTGATCACCACCCAATCGCCAGGCCTTATGTCGTGGAGAGCACCCTCAGCAGGTTTGGGCAGCACAGCTTTCACCTGTTGAGAGATGTTTTGCAATTGGCAGGACAGAGCAGAACAATAAGCTAACATAGCATTTTCAAAATGTGATGTGGTTAGTGGGGGTGAAGGTCTCTTTTCCACGGAAAACCCTAGGGTTGGGGGTCGAGCAAACAGGATTTCAAATGGAGACATGTTATGTTTCTTTCTAACTCGCATGCACATGTACATGAGTGCTAATGGGAGGCATTTAGTCCAGGGCAAGCCAATTTCATCTTCAAGTTTTGCCAGTTTGTTTTTTAGAGTGCCATTTTCACGCTCAACAGCACCGCCTGACTGCGGGTGGTGGGCACAGTGTTTTCTCAGGTCAAAATCCAGTGTAAGGTTCAAATCAGTTAGGGCTTCATTTACAAAACATCTACCATTATCACTAGACATTTTCTCAGGTATTCCCCATCTGGGAATGATTTCTGACAATAGAGCTCTTGCCACAACTGTGGTGGTAGCATGTCTAGCTGGAAAAGCTTCTACCCATTTGGACCACATGTCAACCATTACAAACAGTACTTTTTACCCTTTGCTGGTGTGAGTTCAATGAAGTCCATCATCAGATGCTGGAACGGACTTGTAGGTGGTGGGTGAGCAGCTGGAGCCTGTTTGGGAAATCTGTGAGCATTGTTAGTAGCACAAATGAGACATTTTTTTGCAAAAATTGTCAGCATAAATGGTAAAACCTGTGGTGAACCAATCTGCATGTAGTGGTCGTATCATCCCCTCCTTTGACACATGATCTCTCCCATGTGTCAACTTAGAGAAATGATGAAAGAAGTAAGCTGGGAGGCTAGGGAGGGCATTTGGGCCTCTCCAAACACCAGCCTGGTCTTGTAGCATCCTTTCTTTGTCCAATTCTGGTGTTCCTGTGGGGAGGAGAGAGGCTGCATAGAGAGGAAAGAATCAGTGGGTGAAGGGAGGGGAGACAGAGATGGGGAAGAAGGTAAATGAGCAGGAGTAAGAGCCAGAGCTGCAGCCTTTGCAGCAGCATCTGCACAAGCATTTCCTTTTGAGATCAGATCTGAGGAAGAAGTGTGAGCAGCACATTTGCATACTACTATGGAGGAGGGAAGAAAAATAGCTTCAAGAAGCCTGGAGACATAAACAAAGTTTTTTACAGGCGTGCCTGCAGATGTGAGGAAGTTGTGTTCATGCCAGAGGGCGCCAAAATCATGGACAACACCAAAGGCATAGCGAGAGTCTGTGTAGATAATGACAGACTTGCCAGAGGCATATGTGCAGGCCTCAGCCAATGCAACAAGTTCAGCAGCCTTGGCTGAGAGATGAGGTGGTAACAAGCCACAGAGAAGTGTGGAATGGTCATCACAGACAGCCCAACCAACCTTGTTGCAGCCTACCATGCAGTCAACGGAGGCAGTAGGAGGCAGTACGAGGCCATGCCGAGAAAAGAAAGGAGCTCCTTCTTGGTTGTTGGTTTATTCATGTGGCAAATGGCGTCTACACATTTTGGAGAGAGAGATTTACCTTGGGCAGAAATTTGGTGGCCCAAGAAAGTGACCAATGGTTTGCAAAATTGCAATTTAGGTTTAGAAGCTTTGTGGCCTTCTGCAGCTAGGTGACACAACAGCTTCAGTGAGTCAGATTGGCACTGAGACTTGGTTGGTGCGCACAGTAACAGGTCATCAACATATTGGATCATAACAGAACCCTCAGTTAATTTAAGCGAATTCAAAGAGTGTTTTAGCGCTGCATTGTAGATGGTAGGACTTTCACAATAGCCTTGGGCCAGTCTGGTGAAAGTGTAGCGTGCCCCCTTGAATTGGAAAGTGAACCAAAACTGTGAATCTTTGTGAACTGGGACACTGAAAAATGCGTTTGACAAGTCCACCACTGTGAAAGAAGTAGAATTGGGTGGAATTTGGCTTAGAATGGTGTGAGGGTTAGGAACTACAGGCATGCACTGAACAACTACAGCATTCACTGCCTGGAGAGCCTGAACAAACCGCCATTCAGCAGGTTGACCTTTGTCTCTGATCTTTTTCACAGGAAAGACTGGGGTGCACACTGGTGAATCAGGAGCTGGGACAACAATACCTTCTTTCAGGAGGGATTCAAAGACTGGAATGATATCATCATGTGCCTCAGGTCTCAGTGGGTACAACAAGCATTTGGGTCTGAAATCAGATATGGGAATTTTCACCACAGGAGGACAGTTTTTTATCAGCCCAGCATCATATTTGTGTACAGCCCACAGAGATGGTGGAACACGTGAGAGTATGGAGTCAGAGTCCTCCAACTGGGTGGGTTGGGTGACAGCACGGACCCATCTGTACTGCCTGTTCTCATCTAACGTCTGTATGGATTGTTCACAAGGGAGTGAGACTGTGTATTCTGCACGAAACATCTGCAGAGATGGTGAGAACAAAATGGCATTCAGGCCTAAATGAGAAAGTGGGTTGGACGGTTTCCAGTCATCAGCATGAAACGCAGCCAGAGCTCATGGACCCATGTCACGCCATCCTGAGGATGGGGTTTTTGTAAGTGAAATGTGTGGGTGGCTGCCAGGAACTGAAAACAAACTGTTCATAGCAGGTGTGAGATTGATCAACAAGAAGCTGGAATCAGCACTCCAAATGATATGGGAGTTTTGCAATGGTGTGGGCTTATTTTGCAGCCACTTGCTTTCGTGATGTGTGTCAGGCATGAAAACAGTGGAATTTGGAGATAAGGCTTTCCCTAGTTTTACAAGGTCAGAGCTCTGTTTTTCATCTAACAATGTCCATTCATAAATGTACAGTGATGCTGGGATTTTTGCAAAAGTCAAGTCAGGAGTCTCTACCTTTGTCCCGTGCAGTGTGCAGGTAACTGAGACAGATAAGCTGCACATCAGGTCTCTACCTAACAGAATAAAGGGGCAGTGTGGAGAGAAAAGAATAATAAAACGACTCAGAGTGTGAATGCAGTTTCACCTGCAGATGAATTTAATAACTTTTTTGTTAACCTTGGTCCTAATTTGGCTCGAGAAATACCCATTACGGCACCTACAGGTGATACAATAAGCAAAAACACTGCTATAAAAGACTCCATTTTCATAAAGAACACAGACGAGAGAGTGGTCATTGAAATTGTTAAATCATTTAAAAGTAAAACATCTACGGACTGTGATGGTATTGACATGCTCTTAGTAAAAACTATTATTGAATGCTTAGTGAAACCACTGACGTACTATATCTGTAACCTGTCTCTCCAAACAGGTATATTTCACAATGCAATGAAAATAGCTAAAGTAATTCCGATATACAAGATGGGTGACAGAGGGGAATTATCAAACTATAGACCAATTTCACTATTGCCGCAATTTTCCAAGATACTTGAAAAAATATTCTATGAGAGAATTGACAAATTCATAACTTCATAACAACTTTTTTTTTTTTTTTTTCTTGCCTTCTGATTGTTGCTCTGAGTGTTGCTATCCCTGTGCTGTTGCAATCCTGGAATTTCCCCGTTGTGGGACTAATAAAGGCTTATCTTATCTTATCTTATCTTATACTGAAGAATAATTTATTGTGTGAGCAGCAGTATGGGTTCAGACACAAGAGGACAACTGCATTTGCTCTAATGGAATTTATAGAAAAAAATATCAACTGCCGTTGAAAATAAAAAGTATTCAGTTGGGGTATTCCTGGAGCTTATAAAAGCATTTGATACAGTGGATCATAATTTATTATTAAAGAAGGTACAAAATTGTGGTATTAGGGGGGTAGCACTGTCGTGGTTATGTAGTTACTTAAAGAATAGATATCAGTATGTATGTGTTGGTAACAAAAACTCACAGTTACTGAAGGTTACTTGTGGAGTCCCACAGGGTTCAGTTTTGGGGCCATTGTTATTCAATATGTATATAAATGATATATGTACAGTTTTGGAAAAAATGGATTTAATATTGTTTGCCGATGACACTAATTTATTATGCAGTGGAAGCAATTTGGAACAACTTTTGGATACACTCGGAAAGAAATTAGGAAAGCTTAAACTGTGGTTTGATTCAAACAAATTAATGCTCAATTTAAGTAAGACAAAATTTATAGTTTTTAACAAACATCACAACAACTTAGTATCTAAACTCAGTGTAAATGGTGTAGAGATTGAAAGGGTATCCAAAACTAAATTTCTTGGAGTAATAATTGATAATAAACTGTGTTGGAAGTCACATATCAATTATATTAAAGGTAAAATATCTAAATCAATTGCAATACTACACAGAGTGAAATATTTGCTGAATCAACCCACATTATATACTTTGTATCATTCATTAATACTCCCATACATGACATATTGTACTGAAGTATGGGGAAATACATATAAAACAAACTTAAAGTCAACCAGATCTTTTAACTTGAGAGCTTTTAATTTAAGAAAAAGTGGGTTTGAAGGTTCCCTGTAAGCAGCTTTGTTTATTATTCTAATAGCTCTCTTCTGAAGCATAAAGACTGGATATATAACTGCAGTAATAATGTTTAAAGTGAAGAATCTATCACTGCCCGCAAATATCCAAAAGTTGTTCTAAATAAGGGAGAAACAATATCATTTTAGAGGAACATGTATATTTCAAAAACCTTCAGTGAGAACTACCACCAAGCAACACTGTGTTTCAGTGCAAGGAGTCAGACTATGGAATGCTTTTGGACCTGAATTAAAATCATGTACAACGCTTGGACAATTTAAACAAAAACTAAAGGAAGAAATACTCCAAACATATATACAAAATGACATGTAAAATCACATAAGGATTGTCATATCCAGTCTGCGTTGTGTTGTTGCTTAGTTTTTTTGTCACATTTTGTCTTAGCTATGTTCTGAATTGTAATTGCTCTTGTTTTGTTTTTCTTTTGAATTCTTGGATGGAATATGGGTGGGCAATATAAGCTGCGGCTTCAGCCATCACCCATTTTGGATAACTTATGTTGAACTGTATAATCAGAGGAGTCTAGTTTGACCTTCAAGGTCAAATCAAATCAAATCCATCAAGGTTTAATTTGACCTTGTTGGATTTTCTTTCCCCCTTTGTTATATTATTCTGTTTCTTTTTTAATCTTTACTTTTAATCTATCCAAAATAAATAAATAATCTATCTGAATCTATCTATCTATCTATCCGAAAAGGAAGTGAGTGAAGCCATGACCGTCTACTGCACATAACAGTGGCTCAGTGAAGAACTCATGTGTGAAGCCTCCACTGGCTACTTGTGATGTGAGTGAGCGGGAGGTCAGAGGGGGCTTCAGGCCCGCTGATGATGACAAAACAGAGTTTGTTGCCCCTGAATCTACCATGAAATCTATCAATTTTCCTGAAACCTTAACAGGCAAAATAGGCAAATCCCTGAAATGTGATGTAGAGTATGATGCAAGAGTGAGATCTGTGTCAGTGTGCATGTGTGTGTGTGTGTGTGTGTGTGGCTAGAGCAGATTTTTTATTAGCAAGCAGATGTAAGGCGTCTGCTGGGAAGGAGGAGGGGGAGAGGACAGAAAGGGGGCCGTCTCAGGCTTATCTGGTCACCCTCAGTCAGTTTGCTGAGCTAGTAGTTGGCCCGCCCCTTGCTGCTGTTGCCCCTGGTGGCAACCCCCACGCTGAGAGGTGTTCCAACAACCTCTGCCACTTCTTTGTGGTTTCATTGGGCAGTCCTTGACCCAGTGGCTACCTTGTTTGCAGTAATTGCAGGAAAACAATTGTGGGCAGTGTTTGGCCCAGTGTCTCTCTTCTTTGCAGTCACAGCACTGAGTGGGTGAGAGAAAGTCGTCTCTGCCAGATTGTGGTGTGGGCGTGGGAGGGCCCATCCATTTTGCCATTGTCAGGACAGCCTTTCCCAGGTTGTCCTCTTTGGCCTGCTTCTTCTTTTTGTTGGCGTTGTTAGCGCGTTGGTGATGATGCTCTGCATGTCGGAGGATTTCAGTTGATGTATGTGTTTGCCAACCAATGCAGGTCTGTTTCACGTCTGCAGCCAATGTTTCATCATCCTTCTGCTTGCATTCAGAGACTTTGGAGAGATCATAGGCATGTTTACATTTGGCTTTAATGGCATCAATGAGAGCTGTGAGATCAGTTCTGTACTGGTTATTTGCAGGGTCATTCCATGTGGTGTGGCCTGGTCTTGACTGTTTGTCCAGATGTGGCATGAGTTTAGCCATATTCACAGGTATGCATTTCACTGCCATAATGCGCCTCAATTCTAGAAACGTTGGTCTGTAGGTTTCACAGAAGGCTTGGAGTTGAGTGCAGAAAAACTCAGGGTCAGTTTCCAGCATTGGCAGGGTGGAAGCAAATTTTGGAATGTCCTCAGGAGCCCAAGGCCGGAACACAGCTATGGGTCCCAACGGTCCCGCAACTTCCACCATTGGGGTGATGAAGGACCCATCTGCCTGTCTTTCATACGGGGCTGCCGGCGTGGAGGGGGAGACAAAAGAAGGAAAAGGGGAGGAGGCAGAGGGAGTTGAGGTGGACCCCGTGGGAGGGCTGACTGGTGGGCTTAATGGTGTGGCTGGTGAGGGCGACGTGGGGTCTCCCAATGGCCTGGTTGGTGTCCAAGAGGAACGAGGCGTCAGTAAAGAAATATGGGCATGGGATGAGATATCATCTTCTGGGTAAAACTGTGAGACTGAGGCGGCCAGTGCTGAATATGGCGTAGAGGAGGAAGAAGGGGTAGGAGGAGGCGGATGATCAGCCTCATACGGAGGAGGAAACAAGGCCCCAGAAGAGTGTAAAAGTTGTTGTTGTGCACAATCTGATCTGTCTTTCTTTGCCTGTTCATTTTTCTGTCTGCCTGTTTCCTGCTTATCTCTTCAATTCTGTCTTTTCTGCCCATGAGGGTGACTTAGGATGCACAAACCTCATTTCACACCACATACCTCTGCTTGATGATATTCCAATCCGGCAGCGGTATTGGCACATCCCTCCATCGGAGTATGAAGTGGTGAAGGCCCATATTAACCCTCTTCTTGAGGCCCAGATAATTAGGGAGAGCAGCAGTCCCTATGCCTCTCCTATTGGTTTGGTCCGTAAGAAGGATGGTGCTTTACGCTTGTGCATGGATTACCATCTTCTGAACCAAAAGACGAGGAAGGATGTGTTTCCACTTCCTCATATTGAGGAGACCTTGGATGCACTCTCCGGGGCCCGCTGGTTTTCAACCATAGATCTGGCCAGTGGTTACAACCAGGTTCCTGTATTGGAGCAAGACAAACCAAAGACGACCTTTTGTACACCTTTTGGCCTCTTTGAATGAAACTGGATGCCCTTTGGTTTGTGCAACACCCCAAGCATGTTCCAGGGCTTGATGCAGTGGATGTTTGGGGATCAGCAGTGCGAGTCTCTTATTCTTTATCTTGATAACATCATTGTGTTCTCCTCCTCAGTCCCTGAGCACATGCAGAGGCTGGAAGTCGTCCTGGGTCGCCTACAGGAAGAAGGCCTAAAGGCAAAATTAGGAAAGTGTGCTTTCTTCAAGAAAGAGATTTAATACTTGGGTCACGTAATCTCCAGCCGCAGGAGTTTCTACTGACCCTGGTAAGATTGAGGCTGTGGCCAGGTGGCAGCGTCCCCAGACGGTGCCTGAATTGTGCTCCTTTTTGGGCTTTGCCAGCTACTACCAGCGCTTTGTAAAGGGATTTGCCAAATTGGCTAGCTCTCTGCATAAGCTGGTAGCCGATCTTGCAGGTACGAAGTCCAAGAGGGGGACAGGGAAGGACCTGGTGGCTACCTGGACTCCTCAGTGTGAGGAGAGATTTGAGGCCTTAAAGACATGCCTGATCTCTGCCCCTGTGTTGGCCTATGCCAACTTCTCACGTCCATCCATTGTGGAGATCGATGCCAGTTATAATGGCTTTGGGGCGGTCCTGTCTCAGGACTTGGAGGGTGTTGTGTGACCTGTGGCGTATGCAGACAAGGCCTCCGACCCACTGAATGCAACTTGGACAACTATAGTTTCATGAAACTGGAATTTCTTGCACTCATTTGGCCATGACGGAGAAGTTCCGGGAATATCTGTTGGGGCATAAGTGTGTGGTTTTCACAGATAACAACCCATTGAGCTACCACCACACTGCAAAACTGGGGGCCACAGAGCACCGATGGGCTGCCCAACTTGCCTATTTCGATTTTGAAATTAAGTATCGATCTGGACGAAGCAACAGAAATGCCAACGCACTTTCTCAGCAGCATACCTCAGTCTGTGGCTTGGTTGAGTGCACTGTACCCGGGACTTCAGTTCCTCAGGCTCTCCAGCAAGTTTTACACCCGGCCCCAGTTGCCTGTGCAACCCAGTCCCTGGTCTGTGTTCTCCTGAGCCATTCTTTCTCTGACCTTCGCTCCTTGCAGGAGACGATCCTCTCTTGAAGGATGTCTTGCCATTTTGGAGGAGGCATGTTCAGCCCACCCAGGCTGAAAGGCAGCAGCTCTTCAGACCAGCTTTGGCACTGTTGTGTCAGAGGGACCATTTGGTAGAGAACAAGGGGGTGTTGTACCATCAACTCTTTTGCCCAGATGGGGGCGAAGAAACCCTCCAACTGATCTTGCCTGCTGTCCTTAAAGGGGAGATTTTAAGGCAGCTGCACCAAAAAGATGGTCACCAGGGGACAGAGAGAACCACCAAATTGGTGCAGGAGCACTGCTACTGGCCAGGTATGTCTTCCGACATAAAGCAGTGGGTCCAAGAATGTGAGCGTTGCCAAGTCGTGAAAGATTCAGCACCTGTCCCACATAGTTTTATGGGCCATTTGTCTGCGTCTAGGCCCAATGAAATTGTGACCATAGACTTTACTGTGTTGGAGCCCTCCCGAAATGGGTTGGAGAACGTCCTCGTTATGATTGACGTGTTTAGTGAATACACTGTGGTTGACCCTACTCGGGATCAGCGGGCTTCTACTGTAGCCCAGGTACTACTCAATGAGTTGTTCTTCCGGTTTGGGGTCCCAAGTTGTATTCATTCAGACCAGGGAAGGAGTTTTGAAAGCGCCTTGATCCAACAACTGTGCAGCCTGTATGGGATGGAAAAATCTCGCACAACCCCATATCACCCTGCAGGTAATGGACAGTGCGAGAGATTCAGTAGGACCCTCCATAGCCTCCTGCGCACACTCCCCACCTCCCAAAAGCAGGATTGGGCTTCCTGTCTTCCCCAGGTTCTCTTTTGTTGCAATTCTATACCTCATCAGGGGACTGGGGAATCGCCATTCTTTTTGATGTTTGGACGGGTGCCTAGACTTCCTGTGGACTTCCTGCTGGGTCGGGTCGAGGACCCTCTTCCGGGAGAAGTACAAGTCTGGGTGGTTGAGCATCAGGCCGGATTGAAAGTGGCTTTTGAGAATGCACGTGAATGACTGTCGGCTGCTGCAGGACGCTGAAAGCACCATTACGATCAGTGGGTTTGGGAAGCACCGTTGAAAGTAGGTCAATTGGTCTACCTCCAGGACCATAGTGCTAGAGGTTGCCATAAAATCCAAGACCTTTGGAGCACAGTGGTCTATCAGGTATTGAGAGCACCTGATGGTGAGGAGCGGTGTATACTGTCGCTCCGGTGTGTGATCTACAGAAGGTGTGGCATGTCCATCGGGACATGATGAAGGCCCAGGTTGGACCTGAGCCCTCTGCCAATCCTCCTCAAGCTCCGTCCTCACTCACTTTGGTACAACCAGACAGGGACTCATCTAGTGAGGATGATGTATGGCTCTTTGTGCCGGGACCCTCATTGCCGCAAACAGCTGTACCCAGATCAGTTGTTCCCATAGAACCCTCTGTCGTGACTCCATGGGAAGGGATTTCCTAACTACACCTCCTACCCAGGGTAGCTTCACATCAGCAGTATCTTCACAATAGCCGAGAGCTCAACTTGGCCCTAGTCAGCCAGACTTGTGCTGAACTAGCCATTCCACTGCTGGTCATCATTCCAATGGTCACCATCTGCCACGGCCTGTTGGTTACAGGGTAGGTGGTGTTAATGAACATCCTCAGCCAGTGTCTAACGTACAGCTGGCCTTCTTTAGACCTTGGTCTTAGTCTTGATAGCTCTTTCTGGTCCATTGTCGGGGCGATGATGCAAAAGCCGTGGGTAGAATGTAGCAGGATGGATCTTTGTTCCTTCTTTTTTTCCCTCTCTACGCCCGTGTCTGTCATGGCCCTTTAATTGTTGGGCCGCGCTGTGGATGAACGTGGTGTCTTTAGGTGCCAGCCCTCACCTGCAGGCTACTTCCTTCCGCCTTCCTGGGATAGTTGCTTGCTGGTGTGGGGCTTTGTTGGTCTGTGAGGCTCTTTTGGTGTACTCCTCTTAATAAGAAACAAGGTAAGTTTTCCATGTTTGTATGCCTTGCTGATGGCTGGCATCTGGGTTGACATTTTTGCTGTGCTTGCAGTACGTTGGCTGTGAGCCCTGTTGTGCAGTGGCATTGCTCTGCTCCGCTCGGGTCTCTTCTCCCTTGTTAAGGTAGGCAGTTTAAGTCACTGAGCACCGTTTGTGTGCTGTGGGTGTGTATTAAGTGATTTCTCTGCTTCCGCTAGCTTTTTGTGCCTTCGTGGTCGAGCCACTGTACCTCCCACGTCCAACTGTGCAGGCAAACCTACGTGCTTCAGTATGTATGCTGCTCCCAATTATCTTTCATTAGTAGTCTGATTTATGTTGCCCTAATGGCAAAGGTTTTTTTTTTTTGTTTTAGGTAATCAGCGCCGCGATGACTCGTTTCCAGCAACTGCCACTCCCTCCCACACTGCTATTTTGTTTATCTTGTAATGTTTTGTTTGATTTTGTCTATTTTGACAGTTTCTCATTTGTCTACTCTTGTTGTCCTTCTTTTATCTATTTAAAATTTCATAAGGACACAAGAGAATTAGAACACTATGCAGTACCTTGTTTTATTCCATTAACTGGGTTTATTTTATTTTGTTTGTAATTTTTTTTTATACTTGTCCTTTTTAATTATTAACAACTTTGCTTTTATTGCCCTGAGTTTTAGTTCTTTCTTAGGGTGTAATATTGAATACATTTCTTTTGTTGCAGGACAGGAGCTGTGAGCCTGAGGTGTGTGGCAGCCGGTCCCCCTGGTGGTGGTTTTTCCCAGATTCCCTCTGAAGCACATGCAGTGTGTCCATCTGGTTGGTGTGCAGTCACGTGATGTTTAGTTTAAGACCCCTTTTTTCCCCTTCCCCGGCTAGCCTCCCGGTAAGCCCCAACCGTGATCCTTAGCAGGCCTTCGCCTAGTAGAAATTTATTTAAGCTAAAACTCATTTTAGGCAACAAGCTGTTGTTATGGTTTTAATTAGCAACTCATTGTTGTTTTTTTAATTGTTTAATAAAAATGATCTGTTACTAACGGAATCACGTCTATGGCTCCATGTGTGTAACGAACCTGTGTGACCTTGTGGGTATTGGGTTGTAGAAAACTATTTCCTGGGGCGAAATTCCCCAAATGGCATTGTTGTGCTTCTTGTTAAAAACCCACTGCCCTGCCACACTAGCAAAACGCCAGTGCAAGGACTTGCTTAAGCAGCTACTGTACCTGTTTAAATATAATAGCTGTTTTTTCACCCACAATAGCTGACAGGGGAGAGGAAAATGATTTGATCACTGATCTTTTTAAAAAAATCAATTTTCCGGATGGATTTTTCATGAAAAGCTGGTCATTGTGAAGAGAGGTCAACCAACCCCAAAGCTAGCAGGCCTGTCTCAGCCGGGGAAAAGATTTGTCAGTCACTTCTATATGTGACCCGTGCTGGCAAAATGAGTCACTTTGAGGAAGTTATCAAAACTGAGGTAACGTTTTTTCCATATTCTGCATTGAAAGACCTTCAAAATGATATTTAATTTGTAGGAAGTCCGCAAAAACGGACCCGAAAAAAGCCGATTTGTTTATATTTTGGCTAGGTTTAAAACTCGCATTCAATAGGTCGGGAGTTACGTCTTCTGCCAAGCTAAAACGTTCTAAGCTTTACAATGATACCAGGCACTTATGAGGGTTTTTCCGGGACTTGCCACTAGCAAACAAAGAAAGAGTCATGATTTATGACTTCTCATGCCTGTATCTCGTAATGACGTGGTGCGCATTCCAACTCATTTTGCCAGCACGGGTCACATATTAGCAACGAGCAGTATCCTTGGATTACAGGCTCCGAGGAGTGCTGCAAATTATCTTGTTGGGAATGCCTGTTGTTTGCAACTAATTGGGCAGATATTTGGAGCCAGACAGGGTATGCAAACTTGAGCTGTCTGTCACACCATGACGATTTAGGCAGCGTTCGCCAAAGTATAAAAATTAGTCTAAAATGCTGGCATATGACAAAATTTTCACTTTTGGCCATATGCATCATGTATCCATAACAACTTGGACATACACATAATGTATTAATAACTTATATGGACTATTTCCATAACTTATAAGTAACTCAAACAAACTAATGCTTAGCGTGTTGCCGACATTCACAACTTATGCACAACAATAGTCTAATTTCTGCATAGCGCAGTCATGCCAAACTGCCGTTGCCTCCCGATCCATGAATCCTAGGGTGTGGGAGAGATCACCTCTGTTCAACCGAGATGATTCTCCCTTCAGAGACCACGGTGGGGGGCATGACCGACCTGGCAGAGCTATCAAATCTGTCAGGTCAGTCACGCCTAACAACAGCTGATGTGACACGTCAGGAACCTCAGATGACAGTTGTCACAACCTGGTTCAAAGGCACACTAACTGATGGCGATAAAAAAGTTTATTTTCAATAAAGTGAAAAAACCAACGCATGGGGTGTGCTTTTGTTGGGAGGTGCAGCCAACAGGAAAATGTGATTTATCATGGAAAACAGCTGCGCTCTGCGCTTCAGGCAATCAGCTGATTGGATCCTCCTCGTCCGGTGTTCTGACATTATGGCATATCTATCAGAACACTGGACAGCTGATGGTACAGACTTCAGTCAAATGGAAAAACCCTGACAGGTCCCGTTACATGAACAAATACTGTATATGTGTGTGTGTGTGTGTGTGTGTGTGTGTGTGTGTGTGTGTGTGTGTGTGTGTGTGTGTGTGTGTGTGTGTGCGTGCGTGTGCGCGCTGCAGGCAGAGCTCTGTACGAGTTTTTCCTGTGAACCAACTCTGCAAATATGCCATTTGCTCCGCGAATGCGGGACATATCAGCCATACACTGGATATGTCAGAGGAGCTCGGCGAACTATACAGTAGCGTGTTTCAGCATTCTTTAGCGTGCTTAGACAAAACTTAGCCATAACTGATTTGACATACGCCACCGTATTCTCCAAATTTTTCATACGTTTTGGCTGCCTAAATCGTCTAGGTGTGACACGGCCTTAACCAAGGCAGCAGCCAGAACCAAAGCACAGCTGCCAGCCGCACACTTACAAACAACAGTACTTTTAAACCTTTGGGGAAACAAGAGTGGATCTGCAGCTCAATGAACAAGTGCACACGGAAATGGAGCTCCACAACGAAAAGGTAAAAATTTTTAAAACTATAATTTTATAGTTAAAGTTATCTTTAACATGCATTGTGTGGATGGCCCTATAAGCTGTTTTTATGGTGCTTGGTATGAATGGCACTTAAATTGGGTAGATCACCACTGAAGGCCTAGTTGTAAAATACACGATCCGCCACTGCACCCACATCTGTAAGAAATCCAAAAGTAACACAAAATTCAATACATAACAAAATAAATAACAGCCAAAGTTTATACACAACCTTTATTAATATTAAGGATTATTTGCCTCAGTTCACACTGAACTGATTCCAGAAACAACTATATTTATGTCATGTATTTTGGTTTACTACGGCACCCGTCGCAGTGCCTTTGCTAAATGCATTATGGGTAATGTAGTGTATGTTGAGTGTGTTGTCGTTGGCTGTGTGCTATGAGTGCTGCTACGCTAATAAACCGTGAACATTACGTCGATGGTCCGAGTTATTTTTGTTATATCGAGTAACGTAACGGGTGAAAGATATAACAAAAAGTGGCGACGAGGACATCTGGACCGACGCTGCGGTCCGCGACGGAGGAGAGTTTTTTTGTCGTGTTTTTCCCGCCGCTACTTCGTGCTGACAGGGTGATACACCGCGCCACTGTGCTGAGGTGGATGCTGCGGGCTGTCTGCTAAGCGGGGAGGAGCGGAGCAGTGGAAATCGTTAAGGACAAAAAAAAAAAACTCCGTGAGTAACGCCGGAGGGAAGAAACGACGTTACAAGAAGGAGCCACGAGGGAAAGAGCGACATTCAACCAGGAGTGTTAAAATGGCTGGAGTTATTGGCTTTATCGGGCCCTTTGATGAGAGCGCGGAACAATGGAGCTCCTATACTGAGCGCTTTGACTATTTCGTCGCGGCCAATGGAATAACGGATGAAAAGTTAGTGCCCACTTTTCTGAGTGTGATGGGTCCCAAGACACATAACCTACTACGTAACCTCCTACAGCCAGCAAAGCCAGGCTCTAAAACCTACAAAGAACTGGTGGACACACTGACCCACCACTTCTCACCCAAGCCTCTAGTGATTGCAGAAAGATACAGGTTTCACAGACGTAACCAAGAAGAGGGTGAGTCTGTTAACATGTTTGTTGCAGCGCTACGCAAGTTAGCCGAATACTGTGAATTTAAAGATGTTTTAAATGACACATTAAGAGACAGGCTTGTGTGTGGACTATGAAATGAAGCAGTACAGAAGAAGTTACTCACAGAAAGTGATTTGATGCTTGAAAGAGCCATTAACATTAGTGTGATGATGGAGATGGCTTCCAAAGAAGCACACCAACTGCATGCTACAGGCAGAGTACATAAACTCAACAGTGGTAAAACCAATGCAACAGGCCCATGTTTCCGCTGTGGCAAGGTGGGACACCTTCCTAATGACTGTTGGTACAAAGAGATGGACTGTAACAACTGTGGAAAAAAAGGCCACGTGCAGCGGGCATGTAGAAGCAAAAGGAGCAAAGACAAAGGCCCAAAGACAAGGAATAAAAGTGACATGGTAAAATACAAAAAGAAAAGAAATGTTCACACAGTTAAACATGGCGAGGACAGAGTGAGCGACTCCTCAGAGGAAGAGGTATCAACTGCAATAAATACTGTCCGGATTATGAATGTGAATGAAGGCTCAGAAGGCTTTTGGACTAAACCAAAAGTGGAGGGACATTTTATTAAAATGCAGATAGACACCGGATCAAAGGCATCACTTGTGTCGCATGGCATTTACAAGAAGTTTCTGAAACATCGTCCACTCCGACCTTCAGACACCGTCTTCAGGGCGTATACTGGACACCAAGTGCCCATGAAAGGGATGACAGAGGTAACTGTTCAGTACAATGGCCAAACTGTTGAGCTTCCAGTTTATGTTACCAAGAACAACTGTCCAGCTATAATGGGGCGTGTGTGGCTAAAGAAAATCCAACTTGACTGGCAAGAAGTAAGGAAGCTGTCACACAGTTCCACTCAGCTGCAGGCCATACTAGAAAAGCACAAAAAAGTTTTTTGTGATGAGCTAGGCAGTATGAAAAAAATTATAGTGAAGCTGCATGTCAAACCTGACAGTAAGCCAGTGTTCATGAAAGCCAGGCCAGTGCCGTACACCATCAGACCAAAGGTGGAGGCTGACTTGGATGCTCTGGTCAAGAATGGAGTTCTGGAGCCTGTGACAACCAGTGAGTGGGCCACGCCCATAGTTCCAGTACCCAAAAAGGACGGAGGAATCCGAACCTGTGGAGACTTTAAGGTAACAGTAAACCCTGTACTAACAGCAGAGCAGTATCCCCTTCCACTGATTGATGACTTATTTGCGGGGCTGAGTGGGGGACAAAAGTTCAGCAAAATAGATCTCAACCAAGCTTATTTACAAATGCATGTAGACGAGCAGTCACGTGAAATGCTGACTATCAACACCCATAAAGGACTCTTCAGATACAGGCGACTGCCTTTTGGCATCACATCTGCTCCAGCACTTTTTCAGCGAGCTATGGATCAAATCCTGAGTGGATTACCAGGAGTGCAGTGCTACCTGGATGATATCCTGTGTACAGGAGCAGATGATGAAGAGCATCTGCGCAACTTGGATGCAACTCTCAAGAGACTGGAGGAATATGGATTGAGAATCCGCAAGGATAAATGCGAGTTTTTCCAGTCATCCGTGGAATACTTAGGTCATGTGATCGATGCTAAGGGACTACACACTGCACCATCGAAAATCACAGCCATTGTGGATGCACCTCCACCCCAAAATGTCAGTCAGCTGAAGTCTTTCTTAGGACTGCTGAACTATTATGGACGCTTCATACCAAACTTGGCATCACTATTAAAACCACTGCATAACCTGCTGCGCAAAGAGGAAGCATGGAGGTGGACAGCAAGCTGTCAGGAAGCTTTTCAGAAGGCAAAGGATGCGCTGACTGCATCAGAGGTTCTGACCCACTTCAACCCATCACTTCCGATCCAGCTTGCCTGCGACGCCTCTCCTTATGGCGTAGGGGCGGTGATTTCCCACGTAATGCTAGACGGTGAGGAAAAGCCAATCGCTTTTGCGTCAAGGACATTAAACAAGGCAGAAGCTAACTATGCTCAACTAGAAAGAGAGGCTCTGAGCATTGTGTTTGGTGTCAGAAAATTCCACCAGTACTTGTATGGACAGAAGTTTACACTTTTTACTGACCACCGACCTCTCACAACCATCCTTGGACCATACACAGGAATACCATCTCTTGCAGCGTCCCGACTGCAGAGGTGGGCGTTGCTGTTGTCAGGACACTCCTATGACATCAGGTATCGAAAGTCAGACTGTCATGGTAATGCAGATGGGTTATCCAGATTACCACTTCCTGTCATGAAGCCAGAGTCAAGCACTGTGGACATCTTCTATTTCACAGAGGTAGAAAACGCACCTGTTTCAGCTGTGCAGGTGAAAAAGGGGACTAGAAATGACCCTGTGTTGTCGGCAGTCATGGACTTGGTCATTAAAGGACAACCTGCAGGTGATGACGCAACCTTGAAGCCCTTCCTTGGGAAGTGGACAGAATTGTCTGTTCAGTCGGGTTGTTTGCTGTGGGGGAGGAGATTGATTATTCCCCTGTCATGTCGAACAAAAGTGTTACAGCAACTTCACGCAGGACATAGTGGAATCGTGAGAATGAAAGAAATAGCGAGAAGCTATTTTTGGTGGCCAAACATTGACAAGCAGATTGAAGAAATAGCCAAAAGCTGTTCATCTTGTCACAAGGTACGAAACAACCCACCATTGGCTCCTCTCCATCCCTGGGAGTTCCCACAGGAGCCATGGCATCGTGTGCACATTGACTTTGCAGGTCCGTTTGAGGACAGAATGTTTCTCGTTGCTGTGGATGCACACAGTAAATGGCCTGAAGTGGCTATTATGAGGTCAACCACCACAGAGAAGACCACAGAGGCATTAGGAGAAATGTTTAGTCGTTTTGGGTCTCCTACACAACTAGTTTCTGACAATGGACCTCAGTTGGTTTCACAAGAAATGGATGCTTTTCTACAAGCTAATGGAGTGCAGCACATTAAATCAGCTCCATACCATCCTGCGACGAATGGCCTTGCAGAAAGGTTTGTGCAGACAATGAAACACGCATTGAAAGCATCACAAGGTCAAGGAACACTGCATCAGAGGCTGCACAAGTTCCTGCTAAACTACCGCAACACTCCACATGCAATCACAAAGACAACCCCTGCTAGTCTGATGTTCAAGAGAGATCTGCGCACTACCTTTGACCTTTTGAAACCCTCAGGATTAAAGGACACTGTGCAAAAGCAACAAGAGAAACAAATTATGCACAGAGGACATCGGGCAAAGGACAGAGCGTTCACGTCAGGAGAATCTGTGCTGGCCAGGAACTACAGAGGTGAACCTAAGTGGGTTCCTGCAACTGTTATTGCACAAACTGGACCAGTCTCATATACAGTTCAAACCACGGACAGTGTTTGGAAAAGGCACGTGGATCAACTCCTGCAGACACCACCAGCGCCTGCAGAACCGTCTCTTGGATATCCTAATGATCCACCTACACCAGTGCAGAACTCAACCACTTCAGAGACCGGAGTTCCAGCTGGAGATGTGACATCTTCTTCTGCATCAGCACCAGAAGCAACCTCCACATTATAAAGAACTCAGACTCATGTTCCTGCAGAGCGCCGATACCCTACCAGGGAGCGACGACCTCCTGTCCGTCTGAGTTATTAGACTAGATAGCAACTGACCCACATTTATGGGGCAGAATAATCCCCAGGGGTACAGTTATGGGATGAGGTAGTCTGCCCTCACTCCTAAGGTAGCATAATAATTAAAGAGAAAAAAAAAGAGACAAACAAAGACACAAGAACTGCAGCAGACACTTGATATCTCCTGTAGGACATCTATTGTAAGAGGGGAGGAGATGTCATGTATTTTGGTTTACTACGGCACCCGTCGCAGTGCCTTTGCTAAATGCATTATGGGTAATGTAGTGTATGTTGAGTGTGTTGTCGTTGGCTGTGTGCTATGATTGCTGCTACGCTAATAAACCGTGAACATTACGTCGATGGTCCGAGTTATTATTGTTATATTAAGTAACGTAACGGGTGAAAGATATAACAATTTAAGCAATATTACATGACAGGGAGTGCAATATCAATGAATATAGTAACTGTGGTGATTCATCGTAGGCCAATGCAATGCGGTGAGCCGAAGACATTACCGCAGTTACTATATTGATGATACTACAATACCTCGAGGGTAATATTGCTTTTATACAACAGTTCCACAAGTACAATTTATTAAATGACAGCAATACAGGACAAAATATTATGATTTGTTTGTTTAGCCAGTAATTTCACTCCACCATGAAAAACAGTCCCTACTAAAAGTACCCAGTTAACTGTTGCTAAGCACCTCAATGAGCATAATATAGAAAAGATTACGGCTATTATCAAGGCCGCCTTAATGAACAGGCATAGGCTGGGCTGAAGCCCAGGGGCCTACAAAGATCAAGGCCTATCATGAGCCAATGAAAAAGCTCACATTGTTGTTAATTGGTCAAATTCTATGTCCTATCAGGTTCTGAGCATGGGTGAAGGACCGTGCTCACACTTCAAGATTATTTTTGTTATTCATTGTTTTGTTTTTTTCACCTCAGCCAAGTTTGAATAGTGTGTTTATTTTCACATTCATGTCTCTGCTTATGTTCTTTTGAATTTGCCATTCATTTCTGTTTGCTATGATTATCGTAGTTCTGCCCTCTCGTGTTTCTTATTTTAATCTTAGGTTAGTTTTTCTTGGCTCTGTTTATTAAGTACTATTATCATTGTCAAGTTGTGTTTGGTTCATTTATGTTTGTCTGTTATTAGGATATGAATCAGGCCCTGTCCTTGAAATGGAGGCATACAGTGATCGGTTAGTGTGTCTGTTTGTGGCTGTGTGTATCTGTCCATCTGTCTGTCTGTCTATCTGTCTGTCCACCTCTCTGTTTCAGCTTGCCTGGTCAAAATTAAGTGGAATTAAATGCTTGTATATTGTATCACTATATTTTCTTGACTTTCAGTTTGCCAGAATTTTGAAATAACACTTTATTTATTTTTTTTTTGTAACTTAGATTTTTATTCATTTTTCATCATATATATTGCATTCAGATCACAGTCTACATTTAAAAACAAAGGGGCTAGAGTAAGAAAGAAAAAAAAAAGGGGGGGGACAAATGTTGGAGCATCAAGTTTTTAGTTTCCATCTCTTAATTCTTCTGGTTTTTCCAGCGTCTTTGGTTATTCTTTCAATTTCTGTCTCGTTGTTGCACTTTGTAGTGTGTCCATTTCCGCCATTTTTTTCCCATAGTCCTTCTTGTGTCACAACGGCCCTCACGGACCGTCACAAGACGCCTCAGTCACCAGTGAGTTTGCAGTGATGTTTATTAACAGTGCAGGTTGACAAGGAAGAGATTACAAACAACGGGATGGGTACGTCTGAGCCGGGGAGCACCCGATGCACCAGACGAGTAATAGTCAGGGTAATCACACTGAACGTACCTTACACACAGGACCGTTAACCGATGGGATTACGAGATACCCCAGTCGGCTAACAGTGGACAACGGGGGTCAGCAGGAACACAACAGGGGTTAACCAGGATAACCTGAACATAACAGGAACATAACAGAGACTGCCGCGCTGGAGGACATTCAGCACCCGCTTATATCTGGTGGCTAATGACCCCAACGCGGCACAGCTGCTGCTAATGACAGCAGAGCAGCAGCTGACTTTGACAGCAGGGAGCTCCCCCGGGCGCCTTCACAATAAGAGCCCGAGGAGCTGGAAGGAACCCTCAGCTGCCAAAGCCAGGGAACAACAAGATATGAGGCCCGAGTGTGGCCAGAACCGACACTCGGGTTATGACAGTACCTCCCCCTCAAGGCCGAGCTCTGAGCGGCCAGAGTAACACCCCAGCCCCCCCCCACCCCCCTAGGGTGGGTGGATGGGGTGCTGGCAGGAGGGAGAGAGACAAACAACAAGACCAACAAGGCAGTAGAGACAGGAAAAAAAAAAAAGCCATACTCCCTTGAATGTGGGTGACAAGAACAGAGTCAAAATAGGCAGTACACCTATTGGCAAAAACAAATTGACATAAGGTGGAGGGAAAAGAACCACCAAACACAGAAACAAAGTAGTGGGCCACAAAAACACAAATCAATCCCCCTCCCCCTCCCCCCCCGCACACCCCAACAGTCCCACAAACGAAATCAGAAACCCGGGGAGGGTGCAGTCCTGACCCGGAGGGATGGGGGCAAAAGGTTCGGGGGGGTCGTCCGGCATCAAGAGGCCACAGAACAGGGAGGGGAAAAGAGGACGGTTCGGGTGGCCTACCCCAGTCCCATGCTCGGAAGCAGAGAGTTTCAGGCGGCCGAAGCAGGTCGCCACACAGGGAGTCAAAAATGACGGGGGGCCGGCCCAGAGAACCAAACCGGCGAGACAGTCCTTCAGGCGGCCGCCCCGCAACGCCAGCCCACCAGAACCGTTGGGAAGAAGCAGCCGGCGGTCCCGCTGAAAAGGGGAGAGACGAAGGGGAACCGGGCGGAGCGTTCAGGACCCCAACAGCCCCAGGTGGAGATGGGTAGCGCTCCTCAGGGAGACGAGGAGGATGACGGTGGTGATGAGGGTGACGAGGGGAATGAGTCTGTCCAGCATCCGGTGGCCAGGGATCTGCAGCTCCCTCACCGAATCCAGGACCTGCTGGTGCTGCACCCACGCCGGACCCCGATTGGGCCTCCGGAACCGAACCCACGGTGGACCCCGATTGGGCCTCCGGAACCGAACCCACGGTGGACCCCGATTGGGCCTCCGGAACCGAACCCGCGACGGACCCCAACTGGGTCGGCGTGGCACCCGACTCGACCTCCAACCCCGAAACCGGAACCTCTGGCGCAGCAGGCGAGAGCAGCCCCTCGCCGGCGACCCTGGGAGAAGGCTCAAAAGAGAGAGAAAACCCGGGATCAGGATCACCGGCAGCGCCAGAACCCGGCGAGATAAGCTCGGACACAGCGGGCGGCTGCACCCGGCTCATCTCCCCTTGAGACAGGCAAAAGTGCTCTAAGAGGTGAAACAGAAAGACAAAACAGAGCACTTGCCTGAACTCGGGTTCTGACGCCGTCCAGGACTGCGAAGATCCGGGCTCAGATGTCAGGAGGTCGTCCCCAGGCTCCCACTCAGCTGCGTCGGGCTCCACAGCTGGCATGATGGTGCGTGCAGCCAAAGAGTCCTCCGGCACCGATGTCCACGCCGGTGGCCCGCATGGCGTGGTGGCAGGAGAATCTCGCCCTGCTGGACCGGACCGCTCCTCCGTGGAACCCCGGGGACGCTTCCTCACCGGCGAAGGCTCCATGCTGCAGTCCGCTCTCCTCCTCCGCCCATGGCGTGGCTGCGGAACCGGAACCAGGCTCTCCAGAACCGCAGGCCCCCTCCTCATCCAGCGACGTTGGCCTGACGTCGAGGACCGCTCAGCGGAGGGAGACACAGAGGAAGCAGGGTTAATTCTTTCATCCACAGCAGGTGGAGGGAGCTCGGGGGGCTGCATACCCCGAACTCCACCCCCAGGAGTCAGACAAGGCAAAACAATATCGGAATGAGAGAAATTATCATGCACTCGCCTTTCTCCTGAGGGTAAGATGGTTCCCGCTGTGGGGGACGTCGTTCCTCCCTTTCCCCGCTGGGTGGCGACAGAGGGCCCTCTGGGAAGACGAGGTGAGGCCACTCGAGACGGTTCCGGGATGAGACTCGCCAAAACGGAGCTCCCGAGACACACAGCAGCCAGGATAGGCGACGAGGAGGAGGGGGCGACAGCCGGGGTCAGTCGGGCATGGAGTGCTGACGGGACAGCAGGCGAAAGCCCGGAAAAAGACGAGGCTGCGGGGATTCCCCTCTGACGAGGCGCAGGAGTGACAGCTGTGTGGGGGGTTGAGCCCTTGCGGCGACCCAGAACTGGATCCAGACGGGGTTTCAGCTGAGGATTCTGCTGAGGAGAGCCCGCGTCGTTACGCCGACGTCGTCGCCGGCCCCCAGACGGCGCGCACTCCTGGTTCTTCTCCGGGACGGGGGCGGAACAACGACGCAGGGAGCAAGGACGCCTTCTCCCTTGCTTCCTGCTCCTCTCCTCCAGCCCACGAAGTGACTCGCGTTGGGCGGCGAGTTCCTCCCACCTCGCTATCACCTCCGGGTGATCGTCAAACTCGAGGGGGAGATTAAGCAGAAATACCTCAGCGTAGTCCAAATGTCTTAACATGTCGCTGGGAGCGTCCCACAGCGTAGCGGAAAAGATGGTGTTGTCAATATCTTCCAGAGCTTCCGCTAGCTGCCTGCCCAGGCGCCCGCTGCGGCTCCTGGATGACGTCATACTCCCAGCTGCAGACACTCAGACAGGTAGAAACAAACAGTCCAATACTGCAAACTGCACAGTGAATGGCGTCTCGATACAACGCCTCCTCTCCGGGCGTTTGGCGGCAGTCTACTGTCACAACGGCCCTCACGGACCGTCACAAGACGCCTCAGTCACCAGTGAGTTTGCAGTGATGTTTATTAACAGTGCAGGTTGACAAGGAAGAGATTACAAACAACGGGATGGGTACGTCTGAGCCGGGGAGCACCCGATGCACCAGACGAGTAATAGTCAGGGTAATCACACTGAACGTACCTTACACACAGGACCGTTAACCGATGGGATTACGAGATACCCCAGTCGGCTAACAGTGGACAACGGGGGTCAGCAGGAACACAACAGGGGTTAACCAGGATAACCTGAACATAACAGGAACATAACAGAGACTGCCGCGCTGGAGGACATTCAGCACCCGCTTATATCTGGTGGCTAATGACCCCAACGCGGCACAGCTGCTGCTAATGACAGCAGAGCAGCAGCTGACTTTGACAGCAGGGAGCTCCCCCGGGCGCCTTCACAATAAGAGCCCGAGGAGCTGGAAGGAACCCTCAGCTGCCAAAGCCAGGGAACAACAAGATATGAGGCCCGAGTGTGGCCAGAACCGACACTCGGGTTATGACATCTTGCATTCTTTGTCGATATGTTAGTTTTTCCATCATACGTATATCCTCAACAATGTCAGTCCATTGCTCTTGGTCAGGAAGAACTTCTGATCGCCATTTTTTTGTGATTGTTTTTTTACATGCAATCAACAAGATTTTAACTAGATATCTGTCCTCAGCCTGTATTACATTGTCTCTTTTAAGATCACATAAGTACATCAGGTTACAGTTCATTGGTATATTATATCCTAATATCCTCTGTATTGTCACATGTATAGATTTCCAGAATGATGAGATTTTGCAGCATTTCCAAAACATATGTGAGTGGTCTGCATTTTGAGCCCCACATCCCCTCCAGCATAAAGATCGGGTATTTGTATATTTTCCTTGAATCTGTGGTGTAATGAAAAAGCGAATCAGGTTTTTCCATCCAAATTCCCTCTATGTCCTTGAATTTGTTGATGTGTGTTGTGTTTTCCATATTTCCTGCCAGCTTTCTTCTGTTTTGTTTAAATTTAGCTCTTTCTCCCATTTCTCCTTTATATAGTTACTTGAATGTTTGTTTGCCATAAGTTTCTGATATAGCTTTGAAATAATTCTTATTTTATTTCCTGTATATGAGCTTAAAATGAATTGTATAATCTCGCTCACATCTGTTTGGAGGTTATGCCTAATCTTCTTCATATAATAGTCTCTCATCTGCAGATATCTGAAGAATTCCGATCTTTCTAGTTTAAATTTTCTTCTGATGTTTACAAAGCTCCCGAGATCTTTTTTTCCGATATTGCCCCATGCTGTGATTCCCTTGTTCACCAGATTTTTGTATCCCCTATCTTGCTTTGCCGGTTCAAACTGACTGTCAAATGCTACCCATTTCAATAGTTTTATGTCTTCCTTTATATTATACTTTTGTACTATTTTATACCACAGTTCCAAAGTAAATTTAGTGATTGGGTCTATTTGTTTGATTTGCTTATATGCATCTTTATCTCCTATTATGCTTTGTACTGGGAGTCCCTCAATTTCCTTTTCCATTTCTTTCCATTTTGCCTCATATCCTTCGTCGCACTAACATATGATATATCTTATTTGTGCTGAGTAGTAATATTCCTTTAGACTCGGTAGGCCCATGCCTCCTTTCTCTTTTGGTAACTGGAGAGTTTTATATTTCACTCTTGGCTTTTTACCTCCCCAAACAAATCTCGATATCATCCTGTCCCACTTTGAGAACTGGGCACCTGGAATCTCTGTTGGTAGAGCCTGGAAGAGGTAAAGTAATCTAGGATGTATGCTGATTTTGACTGTCTCAATTTTTGAATTCAGATCCATATTTAAGATTGACCATCTATCAATATCTTTTTTTATTTCTTGTTCCAACCTATCATAGTTTGCTTTATAGATTTTGCTTAGATCTTTAGGTATGTTCACTCCAAGGTATTTTATTTCTTTTTGTTTCCAGTTTAGTTTGATCTTATCAGTTATCTGGTTTAGAGGGTTATAGTGGAATGTCAGTATTTGTGTTTTTGTTATGTTTATCTTGTATCCTGATAATTTTCCAAAATTTTCTATCAAGTTCATCATTTCCATTATTGATTCATCTGGTTGTTCAAGGTAAACTATAATATCGTCTGCAAATAGCCCAATCTTGTGTTCCGCTCCCTTTATTGTTACACCTTTTAATTTCTTATTTTGTCGTATTGCTTGAGCCAGTGGCTCTATGAACAGAGCAAACAAGGTGGGCGATAAGCAGCATCCCTGCCTGGTTGATCTTTGTATATTTACTTTGTCTGTTAAGCTACCGTTTATCTTGATTCTTGCCACAGGCTCTTGATACAGCGTCCTTATGCATTGTACTGATTTTTCGTTAAATCCAAAGCGTTCCAGCACACTATATAGGAATTTCCAGTTAACCCTGTCAAATGCTTTTTCTGCGTCTAAACTCATTATTACTGCGCTTTTCTTTTCTTTATGTATTTGATTAATTATATGTATTGTTCTCCTGATATTGTCATGTGTTTGGCGTCCCTCTATGAAACCAGTTTGATCATCTTCTATCAATTCTGTCAAGAATGTGTTTATTCGTTTACATATAATTGTTGTATATATTTTATAATCCACATTTAATAAAGAGATTGGTCTATAGTTTCCGCATTGTTCTCTATCTTTCCCTGGCTTTAAAATAACTGAAATAATGGCTTCGTTCCATGATAGAGGTATTTTGTTGTTGTTCAACGTCCAATTAAATGACTTTAGGAGCTGTGGCGTGAGTTCTTCTATAAACAGTTTATAAAACTCAGATGGGTATCCATCACTACCTGGTGATTTACCGTTTTTAAGTGACTTAATCACATCTCTAATCTCTTGTGTTGTTATTTCTGCTGTTAGCAGATGCTGTCATTTTGTTGATTTCCTATTGATGGCAAGTCCAATGTGCATAGAAATTTTTTAATATCCTTAGTATTTGTTTCTTCAGGTTGCGAGTATAGTTCTTGATAGAAATTATGGAATATTTCTTCGATGTTTTCTGGGTTAACTGTGGTTTTATTTGTGATGGGGTCTTTAATCTTATATACCGTACATTATTCACTGTTTGTTGTTTTCTTAACCGTTTTGCCAGCAGTTTTGTGGCTTTTGGTCCCGTTTCATAATATTTTTGCTTTAGATATCTATTTTTCCTTTCAGTTTCATCTATTTGTGTTTCTTTTATCTTTATTTTTTCTTCTTTAATTTCTTGATATATTTTTGGGTCATTTGTGCTTTGATGTTTACGTTCTAATTCCCTCAGTCTCTCACATCTTTGTTCATATGTTTCCAGTTTAGACTTATTTGCTTTTCCTGTTTCAACAATTAATTTACCTCTTAACACGGCTTTTAGTGCATCCCATAGTATTGTTGGGTCCACTTCTTCATTGTCATTCTCTTGGATATACTCGTTTATGTTTACTTTTATTCTTTCTTTCATTTTCTCATCATTTAACAGTCCTACATTAAGTTTCCATGTTGTTTGTCGTTTTCTATTGTTTAAATACACTCACCGGCCACTTTATTAGGTACACCTGTCCAACTGCTCGTTAACACTTAATTTCTAATCAGCCAATCACATGGCGGCAACTCAGTGCATTTAGGCATGTAGACATGGTCAAGACAATCTCCTGCAGTTCAAACCGAGCATCAGTATGGGGAAGAAAGGTGATTTGAGTGACTTTGAATGTGGCATGGTTGTTGGTGCCAGAAGGGCTGGTCTGAGTATTTCAGAAACTGCTGATCTACTGGGATTTTCACGCACAACCATCTCTAGGGTTTACAGAGAATGGTCCGAAAAAGAAAAAATATCCAGTGAGCGGCAGTTCTGTGGGCGGAAATGCCTTGTTGATGCCAGAGGTCAGAGGAGAATGGCCAGACTGGTTCGAGCTGATAGAAAGGCAACAGTGACTCAAATAACCACCCATTACAACCAAGGTAGGCAGAAGAGCATCTCTGAACGCACAGTACGTCGAACTTTGAGGCAGATGGGCTACAGCAGCAGAAGACCACGCCAGGTGCCACTCCTTTCAGCTAAGAACAGGAAACTGAGGCTACAATTTGCACAAGCTCATCGAAATTGGACAATAGAAGATTGGAAAAACGTTGCCTGGTCTGATGAGTCTCGATTTCTGCTGCGACATTCGGATGGTAGGGTCAGAATTTGGCGTCAACAACATGAAAGCATGGATCCATCCTGCCTTGTATCAATGGTTCAGGCTGGTGGTGGTGGTGTAATGGTGTGGGGAATATTTTCTTGGCACTCTTTGGGCCCCTTGGTACCAATTGAGCATCGTTGCAACGCTACAGCCTACCTGAGTATTGTTGCTGACCATGTCCATCCCTTTATGACCACAATGTACCCAACTTCTGATGGCTACTTTCAGCAGGATAATGCGCCATGTCATAAAGCTGGAATCATCTCAGACTGGTTTCTTGAACATGACAATGAGTTCACTGTACTCAAATGGCCTCCACAGTCACCAGATCTCAATCCAATAGAGCATCTTTGGGATGTGGTGGAACGGGAGATTCGCATCATGGATGTGCAGCCGACAAATCTGCGCCAACTGTGTGATGCCATCATGTCAATATGGACCAAACTCTCTGAGGAATGCCACCTTGTTGAATCTATGCCACGAAGAATTGAGGCAGTTCTGAAGGCAAAAGGGGGTCCAACCCGTTACTAGCATGGTGTACCTAATAAAGTGGCCGGTCATTATATAGGATTATGATCTGATATTTTTGCCCCTCCAATCCGACAATTTCTCACCCTGTGTCTGTCACCTTCATTCATAAGGAAGTAATCTATTCTAGAGTGTACTTTATGGACTGCTGAATAATGTGTATAGTCTTTTTCGAGTGGGTGCAGGTCCCTCCATATGTCTACCATACCCATTTCTGCCAGTGAGGTTCTTATGAACTTTGTTACATGTTTTTTTTTGTCTTCTTAACACTTGTTGTGTCAACTTCATGATCCATGACAGCATTTAAGTCTCCTCCACAAATTAGGACTCCTTCACTGTGTGTTGCTATGAGATCAAACAGTTGTTGAAAAAAACCCTTGTCACTTTCTGGTGGGGCATAGATGTTCACTAATGTGATCTGCATACCATCTATTCTTCCCTTTATTATTACATACCTGCCTTCTTTATCCTGGATTTCTTGTTCACATTCAAATTGTATTTTATTTGAAATTAGTATCATAACCCCCCTTTTAGTTCCTCCCTTAAATGAACTGTAGTAGGAGTTCTTATAGCCAAATCTCTTTAGTTTCACATGTTCTGTCTTGCTCAAATGTGTCTCTTGCATAAATATAATTTCGGCTTTTTCCTTCTTGAATTTTCTTATTATTCTTTCCCTTTTAACAGGTGAGTTCAGACCATTCACGTTTAGTGTCATTATTTTAAGATTTTTACCCATATTCATGTTTTTCCATTTTTTTAACTTGTGCTCCTAGCCCCTTTAACAACAAAAATAACACATATTTATACAAAAACACATTAAAAAATCTCGACCTCCGTACTTTGGGCCTTTCTTCTGCCCTCTGGTCCCTGTTGGAGGGTGGAGGGAATGTCCTCACCGAGGGAGGGGCCCTCCCTAGACCTGTATTTACTATCCAAGTAATAGTCATTAGTCTAGAAATGTCCAACAAAAATCACTTAAACCTCTCCTAGCCGTTTGTTTCTCTTTTACCTTGACTTCTTGGCCTTCATTTCTTCTGTGCCTTTCTTAATCTTTGTTATAATCTAGGCTTTCAGTTGAAAGCCTTGCAGTTTTTCCTGGGCCTGCTGCTCCACGTCTCCTCCCGTCTTCTGCCGCTCACTCGCCTCCACTCCGGCTGTCGTGATGCGTTCAGTGCCGCCGCTGTTCCAGCCGCTTCCTCCGGCACGCTCACCACAAAGCCCCGCTCCATCATGTCCCGCGCTGCCTCTCTGGCCGTGTTGTAGGTTTTTACGCCGTCCTCCCAATGAATCCTCATCTTCGTTAGCGGCGTTTGGAATCTAATTTTTTTCTCTTTCAGTGTTTTTTTAATGTTGGCATATTTCTTTCGCTGCTGCACAATTTCTGTCGGGTAGTCATGATCAAAGAATATCTGCTTGTCGCCGATTCGTATCTTTTTTTTCCACGCTTGTGTCAGGATTCTTTCCTTTACATCATATTTCAGAAAGTTTACCACAACTGACCTGGGTGGAGAGTTTGGTTTCGGGTTCTGTGCCGAGGCTCTGTGCGCTCGTTGAATCTGCAGGTCCGCTTCACCGGGCAGCTCCAGCTCTTTTTTTAAGAACTGATCCATGAATTTCGTCATCGAGTTGCCTTCAATGCCCACCGGGATCCCGAAGATGCGTATATTGCTCCGTCTGGACCTGCTCTCCAGGTCGGTTATTTTCTCCTGCATCTTCTGCGTTTGCGCCGTCAGGGTCTGCAGCTGCTCGCTTGCCTCGCTCTTCCAATCTTCCAGCTCCGATATTCGGGCCTGTGCTTCTGTCATACACACCCGTTGAGAGCGCAGCTCCTCCATGTTTTCTGCTAGCTTGCGCTCCATTTCTCTTCGGAGGCCCATAATTTCCTCCTTAATCTCTTTTTTCAGCTCCTCCTTAAGAGCCGCTAAATCCTGTTGTAGTTGCCGCTTGAAGTCTTTCAACTCTTTACCCAAACTGGCTTAGCCAGTGTTCATGGTATCGAGTTTGGCGTCCTCCATTTTCTCTGCTGCAGTCACCTCGGTTTTTTGGGCCTCGTGTTCAGCGATTTCTCCTGCGTTGTTGAAGAGGAATTCTTTAATTTTACCCTGCTTTTGTCCTTGTGCCCGGCTCCTTCGTGTTTTCATCCCTTGGTTTATTGATCCGCTTATGTCGAGTTGGCCATTTACCGATGATTTTTAATCCGGCTAGGGAGAGCTCTCTGTTTAAGCGTTATGTCTCTCCGCCATCATCCCGGAAGTCCAACAGTTTATTTTTTAAATAAACACAAAATTAACTCACCATTTCTGTCAATGCTGCAGTGAAAAAAAAAAAAGGTATTGTAATAACTATCCCAGGCCACTAGAGGTCAGAGTGCCACTATTTTACAGCTTCACATGCTACCATGCCACAGACACTGAGGCACAGCACCTTGGTGCTTAATGTTTTGACAGCACCTTCTGTTTACTTCCAGTTTTGCCGTTGTGAGTTTTTGCTTTGTTAATTATTCATGGCTGCTTTTGATTTTTTGATTACTGATTGTCCACGAGTGTTCCTGATTTGCTGCACTACTTATACACACTGTGCACTGCCCTCAGTATGGCAATCTACTGTGAAGTTATGTCGTGTCAAATTAAGCCACGCTCATGTCACGTCTTGCTTTTGGTTTTCGCCTCAATAAATCATTGCAAACTACAGCTCCAGCTCTTGGGTCCAGTTCTCCTGTTTGTGCGCCATGAAGGGGCACATTTCACGACATGTCCATCACTTGATATTCACGTGTGGCTGCTGATTGGTCTAATTTACAAGTGCCTCACATGGGTACCACGTAACAATAGCCTATCAGAGGAATTGTTTTGACATGTGACTATGCAAGCGGCAGTAAGAGGTAAGAAGTAATTAGCTCGGTCAAAATATCCGGAAAAAAGTTTGGAAGTGGTGAGACTGAAGAAGCATTGTGACCGATTGGTGAAGTCGCCTTCTATGCAGAGTGCTCTGCAGGCCATGTGTTATATGTGTCCTGGAGGGAGGGGACTGGGGTGCCAATAATCTTCTCAGCTGCTCTAAGTATGTGTTGCATGGTCTTTTGGCAGGATGTGGCTTTCATATCACACAATTATGCAGCAGGTCAGGATGCTCAGTAGAAAGAGTGCATAAGATTGTTGTCAGTGTGCCACATGGCCAGTTGTCTCACTTCGTCTCTGTAGTTTAACTCACTGTTGATGATAAGACCCACCTAAGTTGTGCCATCCACACATTTGATGAAGAGGTTTGTGCTGTGTGTTGGTATGCAGTCATGGGTGAGTAAGGTGAAGAACAGGGCGCTAAGCACACATCCTTGGGGGCCCCTGTGTACAGTGTGATAGTTCTGGGTGTGTTGCTGCCGACCCAAACTGCCTGTGGTTTCCCCAGTTAGTCTGTATGCAAACTGGAAAGAGTCCAATGGGGTGGATTTACAATGTGTTGCACAAGTAACTGAAGCATTTCATGATGATTGCAGTTAGTGCTACTGGACGGTAGTCATTGAAGGAGGTTGGTGAAGACTTCTTAAGAACCGGGATGATGGTAGTGCTCTTGAGGCATGTGTATAAAATCGCTTGGCTCAGGAAGGTGTTAAAGATGTCGATGAGGACATTAGTGAGCTCATCTATACATTCCTTCAGCATGCGACTAGGTATGTTGTCTGGGTGTCCAGCTTTCCCAGCATTAATCATGGAGAGGGATTTCTTCATGCTGGCTGGAGACAGGGGACGTGCAGGAGTGCAGTTTTGGTCTTCAAAATGTGCAAAAGAAATTATTCAGGTTATTCAGCACAGCAATGTTGCTATCACAGGTCTGTGATCAGAGTTTATAGTCTGTGATGGTTAGGATCCCCTGCCACAGGTGCCTTGTCTCTCTGCTGTCACTGACACGGTGGGTTATCCCTCTGGTGTACTGCCGCTTTGCCTCTTTGATGCCACTGGATAGACTGGACTTTCTTTGTCATGGCGGCCACGGGGCCCTCATCAGTTCCGGCTGCGTGCACACCTGTCATCAATTCCCAGCGGACTATAACAGCCAGACCTGCCAGCAACTCTGCACGGAGCTGTCTGTCAGCATCGCAGAGACTCGTCCCGCGTTCGCAGCCACAGTCTGACGCCACGCCTGGCCAAGCTCTCCACGGCACGCCACGTAAGCAACCTTCGTATTTACCTTGCCAAGCTGTTCTCCCCTGTGCACAGGTGGATCCTCCAGGCGGTGGATCAATCCTCCCCGGCGACGGCTCAGCTCCTCCCTGGCACCCGAGTCACTCCTCCGCCTCACGACGCCGAGCAGCACTCTCCCCTCCTGGCAGCCGCTCGTAGAGCGAGCAGAGGCTCAGCACCGCCACCTGCAAGTAAGCAGCAATCATTATCACATTCCCCGCTGCGGTGCAGTAGTAATCCTTCTGCTTTGTCTCCCTAGGGTTGCCAGGCAGCAGCGAGACCTGTTCAGCTCCAGCACAGCACACAACTGTACATACACGCACTCACATTACACTTGGGTGAAATAAAAGGTTAATTATACTTCTCGAGTCTGTCTTCTGTCCCCTGGGTCCTACCATCGTGTCATTCTTGTTCTCAGGTCAGCCTCATCTCCTGCTCTAAAGGTGATGTTTCACACTAACAGTAACGTGTCCCCTTACCTTGTCAACCATGGTTTTCTGATTTGCCCATACTATGGTGGTTTTGGTCTTTGTAACATCATCGATGCATCTGCTGATATAGGCAGTGACAGTTTCTGTATGTCAGAATCTTGAAACTTTAGAGTGATCGTATGTTGGTTCGTTACCTCAAATAAGATTCATGACACAAGTATATTCCTCATATGAGCTCTTTGTCAAATTCCTTGTATGTGTTGTGCATACTTGGCCAATAAAGCTGATTCTGATTCTGATTTACTTGCAAGGAGTGCCATGCTTTTAACAGAAAATGCAGCACTGGCAATAAAAAACAATCAGGAAGTATTTATACATAGTCAGTCACACAAACATCTACTGGATACAATTCACAGTCATAATATGAGTATACAAAACACTGGCCTGGACTGAAAACATGGCCTTGCAGGTGTGCCCCAGACTCCAAGTTAATCATAGTCACAGCATTTCATAGGAAAACAAGATTAATTCTCCCTCACTCCCAGACCCCTTATCATATACATAGTCTGGTCTGGTGAGACACTTTGACTTCTAAGCACATCTTAATGAAGGACACTCAATAGGTCCACTTATTACCCAGAAACAATACAGTATGCTATAAACTCATAGAAGATGCATGCAGTATACATTTTAATCATATAAGATGGTTATGCAATGATAATGATAATGATGTTAGTAATTATAAAATGATAAATGATTGAACATGCATGATAAACAATTTTCTGACATTTCCCTCCTGTTTTATCATTTTTTATCACAGTTTTCATTTAGGGATGCTTTTATTCATCAAAAACATGTAACTTCTCTCGATTTTCTATATGTCCATCATTTGCATCATATTCCAATTATACAGGAGATTATTCACAATCTTCACAGTCATCATCAGTTTTTGAAAGAGCTGCATATTGTCCTTTACACTCAAGTTTCAACATAGCAGTTTGCAACAGAAAAGTATGATGAACAATGGCCCGTGTAATCATAGATCTCATACAGGGAATAACACACATGAAGAGCACACTGAATAAGACCAATATCACAATCAATGGGGTCAATCACTTCAAAAGAATTTGCCACCAAGTTCCACTTTGAAACCAATCCCAGGGGCTCCAACCCTTATCTTCATCTAAAGTGTGTTGTAAGTGTAAAATGTCATTTAAATGGCTAATAATGTGAGAGAGATTCTGATTAAAATCTGGGATGTATGCAGCACTCCTGGCCAATAACCTGACACACTCCTCCTTGTGCAGCTAATGTTAAATCTAAAGCCATCCTGTTTTGCAATGTCATCATCCTTGAGAATTTCTGCTCCTCAGTTAAAGCTGTGAAACCTTGTTCCGTTAATACAGTTAGATTTTCCACTGTCCATGCTAACGCATTTATGTGATATGTAGCCAGGTAACTGCCATACATTGGAAAAAGAGTACTCATTACAATTTTGAAATCACTAATCCTCTGTTTCCCAGACAGCCTACCTATTAGTTGTTGCATATCTGGGGTTGTACTTCTCCGTGCCCTGGTGTGAATTTCAGTTTGATCAGGATGATAATAATGGGAGTATGATGTCTTCATTTTATGTGTGAGATTTGAACTTATGCTAATGTGTGGGATCAAAATAGCCATGTAGCATCTGCCACACCACCCTGGAGGAAGTAATGAGTAAACATTAGACCCTAAACATCCATACCCATCATCATTTGGCCAAAAAACAGTAGGATTATTGCTACAGTTAAAAGTACAATTTTTGCTCTTTAAGGTAAAATTTCCAGTAGCAATATAGGGAAAGTGAAATGCATTTCCACAAACAGAATCATGGTATCTTACTCCACAGGTTGCCGTCTTCACATCATTACACCTTGGTGAAAAACCTAGACTGAAATTATTTTCATTACAAGCTTTATTAAAACAGATTGGTGAAGTAAACAGTGTAGGATTTACCTTCATCAAGGACTTTTTAACAGCAAGCAAAGACTTCCCAATTCCAGTAGTGTTGAATATTCTTAACTTAGACCCAGTGTAATCAGTAACAGTGACATTCAATTTATTAAAATACCCTTCAGACAAATTTCTTACCAACCAATGTCTAACACCATTACTTGAATTTAGCAGATTGAGACGTGAGGTCATCGCTATTGTCACTCCAGCTGTCTCCTCTTCGCTCAACGGCACAGGGATCATGGGGATTGCAGTCTTGTGTGAATGGGGTAGCAATGAACGCACATAGCAGGAAGTGTTGATTCCCAGTCCTCTCACCGAAACCACCATTGTTTGGTACCACAGGTTGTGCGTATAGTCCACGTATTGTCCATTGTCCATTGTCCATGTCTTGCGGGCTCCTCGTCCTGGAATCAGAAATGGTCCCCCACCCCACAGTCATGAAAAGTATGGAACACAGAGTCATCAGTACCTTTGGTGCCATGCCTCCACCTGAGAGAGTACCCATCTGGGCCCCTATCTTCACCAGGTTTGAGACGGCTCTGTCCTTAGAAGGACAAAGCCCCCTTTGTAACTGGACTTACTCAGGGAAACAAGTTAGTTCACTTACAGGCACCCGCAGTCTCTTAACGTGTGAAAGGTGAATCCAAGATGGTCGTTCAGCAATACGTATGGCAGTGGGAGTGGGAGTGTCCAGTGTTGTCGGTGGTGGTTCTTTATGAAGACATAGTCTCCAGGTTGCAATGGGTTATCCGCTTTCTTTCTGTGGAGTAGAGAGAGCTCTTGACAGAATCAATGTGCTCTGAGATGTATTTGTTAGACGTGATTAGTGGTGAGAGGTCAGGCAATACATAAGGATAGTATAGGGTTAATCATTAGTTTGATTGTACCATTTTTCTTTTACAAAACCTGTACTTTGTGGGTGGTAGGCACTATGAAATTTGATCTTACTTCTTACAGCTTGGATTAAGTCTTGAACTGTTTGTGCCGTAAAATGAGTTCCATTATCTGCATAAATCAGTTCTGGAACCCCAACGGCGGGAAAAACATGATTCATGTGCTGCGTTTGCTGAGGATGTGGGGTGAATTTCTGTCCACCTTGTGAGGGTGTCAGTCAACACCAAGCAATATTGTAGCTTCCCATTGCTCCTTGAGCATTATTTTATAAACAAATGATGCACTTTTGGCATGTTTTTGTTACTTCTTTCAAAATATTAGGACAGTTTTCCCAACATCCTCATCATTCCCTCCTGTTGGCACATGAATAGTTCATGTGCCACCAGGGCAACCCATTTGTATAATATGGGTGGCAAAACAATTTTTCCATCAGGCAAGCCACATGTAACAGGAGGGAGGTCCAAATTATTTTAACAGTCTTTTAAAACATCAACATCAACATTATTAAAAAACAGACGGTTCTAAAAAATCAATAGCAGTATAATGAGCTAACCATTAAACCACCATCTAAACATTCCAACAGGAGGGAATGTGTAGGATAATAGAGGGCCTGATCTTACTATTATCCCATAAATAATAAGAAAATGGTCTGTATTGCCCAGCATGTATTTGAGTTATAATTGCAGCAATATGCTTATCCTGGGCACTACAGAAAAACAGAAAATGAAATAAAATAAAAGTCCTGTCCTAATTTAGCAAAGCTAACACACATAAGCATCAATAAGCTCTTTAAGTTCAGTCCTCAATTCTAAATTGGAGGCTGGTGTAACGTTTGCATTTTTTTTTTCCCTCTCTCCTCAAAATGTCATATGCTGTAGCAATTTTTCTTCATTTTCCCTCCTCTTTAGAGAAAATGACACTTCATTTATTTAGATGAAATCTATTTAACTTGAAGAATTTCTTTCTTTCTTTTTTTTTTTTTAGAAAAGATAAAATAAGTTATTAGTCTGCATTAGTCTGCATTAATAGAAGAAAACAAAGGTAATCTCAGTTTTTTCTTTCTTCTTTTCTCAGCACTGTAGCTAGGCTGTCAGTTCTGCAAGTATGGGGGTGCAAATATGGGAGGTGCAAGTATGGGGGTTCCCCCTATAACTCAAAGTGCAATGAGGTGTTATGAAAATAAAGTTGAATTGAATTCATTTATTTATTCATTTATTGATAATTTTTATGCATTATCTATTTTTCTGAGGGTTACTAATTATTTGCTAATTAATTTCTTTGATACCCCCTGCTTTGATACATAAAGACGCACATGCAGCAAAGTTACAGGGTATTTGCTTGATAAAAAGTGTGGGTAGCCCAATTCCTTCAAAAATAAGAGTTCAATAATCATAGCCTTTTTTTGTGACTTTTCTTGGACTAATTTACAGATTCCATTTAAGAGAAACAAATAACTATCTGTGCATTTTTGATATGCTTCAGCATTGATGAATAAGATCAGTTTGTCCAGTTGAACACAGATGGGTTGAATTTGAATAAATGAATAAAGATTGTATCACACTCTTTCAGTCAACGGAAAGGTGGACCTTTTGCCTAATTAGAATTTGATTTAAATTTTTACCAGGAATATACAAAATGATTTTTATATATTCCTTGGTAAATTATGGGGTGAATGTAGTTTACCCTGACCCAGCTTGGCCACTGCCGAATCAGGAAAAACACATTCCTCCTTACTGTCACATTTCTGAAATATGATGTTGCTGCACCATTTGTGGTGAGTAATATCAATATAAAATCATATAAACATTACATTTGTAAAGTCGAAGTCATTTGAATCAATATACCTTATGTTATCTACAATGTCATACAAAGTCATACTTGGCTTCAAAAAATGTTTATCAACAAGGATCCTTTCTCCAAGATCTTTGTCTGATAATCCATAGCCCCTGGCAAATCATATGTGTCACACGTCAGCCCTGCACTGTCATGTTTCAGTCTAAGGAAAAAAGGTCGGTAGTGCGTCAAAATTGCTTTAAAAATATGTAAACAGTTTATCACGTACGCAACATTAATCAAGACCCCACAAAGTTAGATTGAAAAGATAAAAATCCCAAACCTTGTAAAAATACCCATATTTAGACCACTTTTTCCACACAGATCAACCACACACATACAGAGGATTGTTTTTATTTCCACAAGGTCGACGCAGCTCCTTCCATTCTCTCAACTCAGCCATAACACAAAACTAGTCAACTCGTTCTGCTCAAGGCCACTATTTTCAGATACCTATAATTTCAAACATTTCTCAGAAGGATAACAATTAGACAATCAATCCTTTTATACCAAAAATTACAAACAGTTTAAAAACCTGCTCCCTCCGCCTTCGCAGAGAACTCAGAACTCTCATCCCTTTTCCTCACACTGGAGCCGTTTACAGAAACAAAAAAAATCTAAGCTGCAGCTGCCTCTAAGGCTCACACACACACACAAAAATAAAATAACTGTTTCTCATTGTCCGTTTTAGTGTTATCCGGTTCCGTTGCCACTTAACCCGACCGTCTTTAGATCTTATAGTCTAGTATCAATATCTTATAACATAGAGTAAAGTTATTATTATGATTTTATTTACTTCCTCCTTTTCCCAACCTCTTGGGCTTCTTTTAATAATTTGCTGTATGGACCCTCCTTAGGATCTGTTACAGGATAAGGGGGAGAGCACTCAGTTTGCTTCTGTCCAGCTGTGACAGAGAATTTTCACTGTTTTGATTCTCACATGGTTTTTTTCTGATCCACTCCTTTCTTACTATTTTTGCATCCTTGGTTGGCTTTTATTCGGGCATCTGCAGCTGCTGCCAAAGATTTGCACATTTAAGTTCCAAATTTGGCTTTCTCTTATTTCCTTTGGTCACTAATTTTGCCGTCGACACTAAGACTGTGCACTCATCCACATCTAATGTGGGTTTGAAGGAATAGTCCTTTTCCCATTTGCTCAGATATTTTTCAGGATCCTTTATCTGTTCTCTTTCTTTTAAACGGTTATTATAATTTTTTTTAACTGTTCGACGCGCTTTTCTGCTGGACTGAAAACATGGCCTTGCAGGTGTACCCCAGACTCCAAGTTAATCATAGTCACAGCATTTCATAGGAAAACAAGATTAATTCTCCCTCACTCCCAGACCCCTTATCATATACATAGTCTGGTCTGGTGAGACACTTTGACTTCTAAGCACATCTTAATGAAGGACACTCAATAGGTCCACTTATTACCCAGAAACAATACAGTATGCTATAAACTCATAGAAGATGCATGCAGTATACATTTTAATCATATAAGATGGTTATGCAATGATAATGATAATGATGTTAGTAATTATAAAATGATAAATGATTGAACATGCATGATAAACAATTTTCTGACACTGTATATTGCTTAAACAGTCCCAGTCTGAAGTGTAAAAGCAGTCCTGAAGTGCTGAGAAGGCCTCAGGCCACATCCGAAGGTCAACTTGTGCCGATTTTTTTTTTTTAAGCTAAGATTTTCCTCCTCAGCAAAAACTTAGTGGAATATGAGGGGCAGCCTTTGTATTTACAAAAAAAACTTTGATTTTACATGTGCAGAGTTTGATAACACAACCAACCATTCAATACAGTATATTGCGTGTCATGTCAAACCTACCAGGAACCAGCACAGTATCTAGAGCTAAAATCTGCTAAAGATATGCCGCAGGGCTTGTAGAGGTATGTCTGGCAGAATGAATTACAGGCGCAGTTGTTGTGACCAGCATTTGAAGCCAGCATGCAGAACAAGTTTGATAAGGTCTCACTGCATGGGAGAAAAACAAGCTTTTGAAAATTACTATATAAAAATAAGCCTGCTTCTCTTTTTAGATCCTGACTTTGGCATCAGAAACTGTTGTTGTCAGTCAATAAGGGGGATAAGGGATAAGGACCTGTACTTACACTACCGTTCAAAAGTTTGGGGTCACCCAGACAATTATTTTGTGTTTTCCATGAAAAGTCACACTTATTTACCACCATGAGTTGTAAAATGAATAGAAAATGTAGTCAAGACATTGACAATGTTAGAAATAATGATTTGTATTTGAAATAATAATTTTTTCCTTCAAACTTTGCTTTTGTCAAAGAATCCTCCATTTGCAGAAATTACAGCATTCCAGACCTAACATGACTGCACAAGGGTTTTCTAATCATCCAATAGCCTTCTGATGCAATAAGCAAACACATTGTACCATTAGAACACTGGAGTGATAGTTGCTGGAAATGGGCCTCTATACACCTATGTAGATATTGCACCAAAAACCAGACATTTGCAACTATAATAGTCATTTACCACATTAGCAATGTATAGAGTGTATTTCTGATTAGTTTAAAGTTATCTTCATTGAAAAAAGTGCTTTTCTTTCAAAAATAAGGAAATTTCTAAGTGACCCCAAACTTTTAAATGGTAGTATATATAGTGCTTTTCTAGTCTCAAAGACCACTCAAAGTGCTTCACTAGTTCTAAAACTCTATTCTAAGGGCCTATAGGAGACAGATATCTAGGGACAATTTAGAACAACCAATTAACCTAACAGTCCCAGGAGACAATCAGTTATTGGAGTGTTACAGATTGAGGCCCAAATCTTTACAGTTTATACCCTGTACTGTATAAACATGAGTCCAAAATGGAGTCACAGTGTTGTAGTCGAGACCAGAGTTTCCCAAGACCAAGACCACTGTCTATGTGAGTCTTGGTCTTGACTTGGTCTTGTGAGACTCTGGTTTTGATGAGGTCTCAACTACAATACTACGGTGAATCAAATTGTAATGACAAAGTGGTTTTCCGATATTTGACTATGGACCTTCACCCTGCATTCCTTTTCTAGTTTAAGTCAGACTTTGGGTGTCCCCATCTACGAGGTTGCTTCAGACTGTGATCTCAGTCTTTTGGCTTGGGAAGTCAGGTAATCCTTGACATGTCCAACTTCACAATCCAAGATGGCTGTGTCTATATGCCACGCATCAACAGTAGTGTTTTAGTACCTCTGTTTTACATGTCTCTTCTAATCGGTCTTACACACAGTACTTCTATCACTGAACATCATTGCAATGTTTTTATATGCAAATCATAAATTTGCAGTGCCTTTTGGCTTCTCTTGCTAGCAATAGTCAATAAATATGTGCTGGCAAGACTGGCACCATGAAGTAAAATGTAACAAATGTGAAGTGCAAAATATAATTTTAGAAGTGAAAAAGTTAAAATTCCAGTTAACAGTGGATTGATCAGCCAAATGGTGTATGCTGATTAAATTTGCCTGAAAACACAGTTAAATCATCTTGGTTTTCTGCATTGTTACTAGCTGGTTTTCAACCTCAGACAGAAACGGGGCCCAACATCAGAACAAAGTCAGCATCCATCCATGACATTATCACAGGTGGGTCCTTCACAACTGAAATAATGAGACATATTTATCAAATGTTTTATTGAGTTAGATTATAACAACTATAAAAGATTCTTTGAGCTTTCATAACATTTTTTGGAGAAATGTTCAAGAAAACTTAATTAAATCTTATTCTTTAAATTAATCAAATAATCGGCCATTACATACAACTATTCAACAACCTAAAGCAGGTTTTCAGAAATATCTTGTGCATATTCCTTTTGAAATTAAACTACTAGTATGACTTCAAAAAGATTTGCCATTTGTGTGCTTGTTTTAAAAACCTCCACTAAAGGGTAATCTCAGGGTAATTCTTTCTTATTTATGAAACATGTCCTGGAGGAATTGGTTGATACACTATCACATTTGACTGATACAAGTAGATAAACTGGAATTATTTGGAAAAATGCCATTTCCTGACACAAATTATCATAAATTTTACTATTACCGTCACCACACCAACTTGATCTAATAATGGTTATTTCTCCAGCTACTCTTGTATTTAGATTGTTAAAGAATAACTATACAGTGGTGTGAAAAAGTGTTTGCCCCTTCCTGATTTGTCTTTTTTTTTTTTTTTTTTTTTGGATGTTTGTCACACTTAAATGTTTCAGATCATCAGTGTCATGACTGGCAATAATTAGACAGCTCACATGCAGGGAATGATACCAAAGGAAATACACAAGAAGAACCCAGCACTTACAGCAAACCTCCCGATGAAATAGGATGGCAAAGGGGAGCTGGGTGAGGTGTCTGACCAGGTGATGACGGGCGCCAATGTGGTGATGATGACGGGTCAGGTGAGTGCATAACAACCCTGGAGATGCACCACAAAGGAGATGGCAACCTGTGAAAAGGTAAGCAGAGGATTAAAGGGTTTTTCAAGAGTAAGGAAAATAGATATTTACTGCTGCTGCAGGTAGTGTACCCAATGAGCCAGTGCCGAGACATTGAAGAGAAGGTCTATTTAAGCACTGATGAGTCATAGGAGCAGGTGCGTCTCATCACGCAGGTGGAGATGATTACCTGCAGAGTAGGTGAAAGTTGAGCTGGATGGGTGGGGGAGGAGTGCACTCACCAGACCATGACAGTGCCCCCCCCCCCCCAAGGAACACTTTCTGGTGGTCCACTGGGCTTGGTGGGATGTGCCTTGTGAAAGGCCCGGACCATACCCTTGTCATGAAAGTAGGAACCAGGAATCCACAACCTTTCTTCTGGTCCATAGCACTTCCAGTGGACGAGACATTGTAGCCCCCGGCCCCGACGACAAACGTCCAGAATCCTCTGGATTGTGTGGGTGATCTGGTCGTCAATGATCCAAGGGGGAAGAGGCGGCTTGGGGGAGGACAGAGAGGGCTGGCGGAGAGGGGTTTGATCTTGGAGACGTGGAAAGTGGGGTGTATCTGCATCGCCGTCAGGAGCTTTAAGCGGACCATGACATCGTTGATGATCTTGGAGATGGAGAATGGGCCCAGGAAATGAAGAGATAGTTTCCTGGACTCCGCCTTCAATGGTACCTGGTCCGCTGATAACCACACCTGCTGCCCGATGGAATACTTAGGAGCCAGAGTCCGTCTGCGAACGGCGTATTGGTGATTCCGTTCGGCTGACTGGGCGAGGGCAGCACGAGTGGCCTTCCAGAGCCAGCGACAGTGACGTGCGTGGGCCCCCAACTGCCATGTCCCTCTCCCCCATGGGTAATAAGGGAGGGGTGTACCCTACGGATGCCTCAAATGGGGTCAACCTGGTTGCTGTTGAGACTGCAGTATTGTGGGAGTACTCTACCCAGGTCAGGTGGGTACTCCATGTACTTGGATTAGAGGCTGCCACACACCTCAGGGTGGCCTCCAAGGATTGATTGGTGCGCTCAGCCTGCCCATTACTCTGTGGATGGTATCCTGAAGTGAAGCTGACAGTCGTGCCAAGGGAGCGGCAGAAGGCTTTCCAGATCTGGGACGTGAATTGTGGGCCCTGGTCAGACACAATGTCCTTAGGAATGCCATGTAACCGGATGACATGGTCGGTCAGGAGGTTTGCCGTTTCCAAGGCAGAGGGTAATTTCGGGAGGAGCACCAAGTGGATCGCCTTGGAGAAGCAATCCACACAGATGAGGATAACAGTACTAGCCTGAGACGGAGAAAGTCCAGTTACAAAGTCCAGGGCAATGTGGGACCAGGGTCGGTGAGGGATGGAAAGTGGATGGAGCAGGCCAGAAGGAGGCAAGGAGTCCATTTTGTTGCGACAGCAGGTCTGACAAGCATTGATGTACTCGGGAACGTCAGTTTGCAGAGTGGGCCACCAAAACACTCGTCAAAGGAGGTTAATAGTCTGGGTAATGCCAGGATGACAGGCAAAAAAGCTGGTGTGGCCCCACTTGATGATGTTGCTGCAAAGAGAGTCCCGGACAAACAGTCGATCATCAGGGCCCCCTTCTGGTATGGGTTCTGTGGGTAACGCCTGCCAGACCCTCCGGTCAATGTCCCACGAGATTGCTCCAAGGAAACAGGAGGGTGGGACAGTGGATTGGGGAAGGGAGGGAGGGGTAGGGGGGTCGGGACAGAACTGATGGGAGAGAGGGTCCGGTTTAATATTGCAGGAGCCAGGCCTATACGTAATGTTAAGATTGTGGGTGTCCCCCACAGCCTACGGACAAGCAAAGCGCTCAGCTGGAGCAATTAGCATAACAGTGAGATGTATGGACTGATATCATTAGGCAGCCTCTCCTTCCTGCCAGTAATCCTGCTATTGATATGCGTGACTCTCATGTAAATGTTCCATGCTTTCCTGCAGTTTACTGTGATGCTAATGTGCCATGCATGCATTGTCTAGCTGGGTTTATAAGCCAACTGCATATCGCTTGCGCTCTCTCTTACTACAAGCATTGCCTGTTTGCTGACTAGATACACAGGGCTCGCTCCAGCGCGCTTCACAGCGCTGGAGTGACCCTCGTGCTGGAGGATGAAATAAAACGCCCTTTTAAACTTCAGTTCGCCATGCCTGCACTTATTCTGTGCTTCCTCACACATGGGTACACTTACTTGATCCGCCACAAGATTGAATTTAGCAAAAAATAGGGCCCAGTGGGTCTGCCTGGCACTCAGCCTGCGGGCTGACCGAAGATTTTCTAAATTTTTATGTTCGGTCCACACAATTACGGGCTGGGGCACTCCCTCCAACCAGTACCTCCACTCCTCCAGGGCCAATTTAATGGCCAGCAGCTCCCGCTCTCCTACATTGTAATTCCTCTCCGCAGGCGTGAGCCACCGAGAAAAATACGCGCATGGATGAAGCTTCTGATTCGAGGCTGAGCGCTGCAATAGGACAGCGCCCACCCCCGAGTCAGAGGCATCCACCTCTAAAATGAACTGGAGCTGGGGGTTAACCTGGACCAAGATAGGAGCGTTGGAGAACAGATCCTTCAATTTGTGAAAAGCCTGTTTGGCTGCCTCGGACCAACTAAAGGGCACTTTTATCAAGGTTAGCTGGGTCAGAGGCTGTGCTACCCCACTATAGTTTCTAATGAAATGGCGATAAAAGTTCACGAACCCCAAGAAGCACTGAAGCTCCTTGCGGGAGTGGGTTGTAGGCCAATTCAGCACAGCCTCCACCTTGGCCGGGTCGGCCCTCAGCTCTCCCTCAGCCACAATAAAGCCCAGAAAAGAAGTGGAGCTGGTGGAAAACACACTTCTCGGCTTTAACGTAAAGCTGATTCTCCAGGAGCTGTTGCAAAACGGTCCAGACATGGACTGTATGTTCCTCTGGCGAGCATGAAAAAATCAAAATGTCATCAAGATAAACAAAAACAAACTGACTGACCATATCGCGGAGGACGTTGTTGATCATCCGTTGGAAAACGGCGGGGGCATTAGTGAGCCCAAATTCCATCACCAGATATTCAAATTGCCCCAGGTGTGTTTTAAAAGCCATCTTCCATTCGTCCCCTTCACAACTGCACACCAGATGATATGTGTTCTGCAAGTCCAATTTAGTAAACACTCACACGCGCTGAAGGAGCTCAAACACGGAGTTTATCAGGGGCAGAGGATATTTGTCCTTAATAGTAATGGCATTGAGCTCACGATAGTCAATGCACGGGTGTGAGGAACCGTCCTTCTTACCGACAAAAAAAAAAATCCTGCCCCAAGAGGAGGTGATGAAGGCTGAAAGAGGCTGGTGTTCAGAGAATCTTTAATATAGCTCTCCATCGCCTCCCTCTCCAGCCCAGAAATACTGGAGAGCTGACTGGAGAGCAGCCATGCACCCGGGAGAAGGTCTATAGCACAATCATACTGTAAGAGCGATGGGGAGGTAAAGAAAGTGCTCGTGATTTGCTAAAGACCTCTTCAAGATCATGATAGACCTCAGGCACCAGGCTAAGGTCTGGCGGCTCTACCAGAGGGGAAGAGATGGATAGCATGAGTGAACACTCGGCCGAACTGAGACAAGATGCCAAACAATACGGGCTCCAGGAAGAGATGGAATTATTAGCCCAATTAATAATAGGATTATGCTTCCGGAGCCACGGGTAACCAAGAACCACCGGGTGACCACATTTAGGGAGGATATAAAACGAGATGGTCTCCTGGTGGTTGCCAGAAAGAAGGACAAACACCAGCTCAGTTTTCTCAGTGATGATACCTACTTTTTCACCCGACAATGTAATAACATTTAAGGACCTTGGCAATTTAATTGTAGGAATGGCTACATCCCGTACGAAGCGCGCAGAAATAAAATTCTGCTCTGCCCCTGAGTCAGTCACTCTCGACCCCCCAGAAACTGAATGAGGGCCGAAATGGTTAGGTTTCCGGGGGAATGAATGGATTTCCCACCTGTTATTTCCCCCACGGCTACAGACGGGCCGCATCTTTTAGGCTTCAGCTAACACCCCTGTAGTGTGTGCTTGAGGGAGCCACAGTACATGCAGGCGTTGATTCTCCTTCGCCTCTGGCGTTCCTCCAGAGTCAGATGGATCCGGCCAAACTTCATAGGCTCAGAAAAAGAATCGGCTCCAGATGTGTCAGAAGCCAAAGGGAATGTGCGCACACTGGGCTGGTGGGAGGGGGCTTTGTGCTCCTTGGCGCGCTCGTGGTATCAGTTGTCAAGACTGACAGCCTGATCAATTAAACCGTCTAAGGAGGAAGGAACCGCATGAACCACTAGGTCATCCCGGAGGTGTTCATTTAAACCCTGGAGGAACACGCTTCATAACAAAACATCATTCCATTCCGAGTCCGCCGCGACAACTTGAAACTCCACAGAGTAGTCGGCAGCTGACCGGCTACCCTGACGGAGTGACACATTAAGTGGCTCATGATGTTCCCCTCTGTACGGTTAAATGCACGAGTGAATTCAGCCACAAATCTCTCAAATGAATAAGTGGGACCCTGTGGACTGTCAAGAATGGCTTGGGCCCAACTGAGGGCCCTATCCCGCAGCAGAAGGGTCATGAAATGAATTTTCGCTGTGCCATTCTGGTACTCCTTCCCCCCCCACCGACCTGGCCCAAATACAGCCGAACCTGGAACAAAAACCCCCTACATTTCCCCACCTCCCCCGTGAACGGGTCAGGTGAGGGAACGGAGGTGGTTCGGTGCACGACGGAAGAAACTAGGGCAACAGGTGGAGGGAGGGGCACCGGCTGAGACAAGTGGCCCAAATGTTTGGTGACCGTGCCCAGCTGCTGCGAAATGGTTTGCAGCTGTTGAGTCAGCATGGCCACCTGCCTCTCTGTGGCATCTAAACGCTCTAACGCAGAGTGTTCAAATGATGTCACTCCTGCTGAGCTTGAAAGCTGGCTGGCTCATTCTGTCATGACTGGCAATAATTAGACAGTGACATAATGCACGGCTCAGGAGACGCACACACACAGGCTTAGAGTAGTTCAAAGAGTTTATTAACAGCAGGAGTGAATGAGTGCGTGTCTGCGGGGTGTAAATGTGTTGGTGATGGCGTCTGCTTCAGGCACAGAGGCAGGTGACCGTTCAGCCGAGCAACCCTATGGAGAGAGCACAGGGAGAGGGTGACGGGCATACACCAACACAGGAGGGAATTATGGCGAGAGAAGGACTTACTTGGATTGTCAGGATAGCTGGCACAACAAGGGGGCGAAGCCCGGAAGACAGCCACCTGGAGAGCTCCGTACAGCAGCGAGGAATGGGCGATGGAGTGGAGATGTCCGCCGCCGGGGAATCCACCTGTGCACAGGGGAGCAGACTGGGAAAGAGAGGTAAGGGTTCTTACCCAAATAATGTTGCTGAAGAGAAGTAGCTCACAACGGTGAGGGACGAAGTCTGACGGCTTCAGGCCGAGCCTCCGGGCGAGACGGCCTTTATCCCTCGCCGCTGATGATTGTCAGGTGCGTGAGCAGGTGGCGCCGCTGATGAATGGCGCGGCGTGACAGACAGCTCACGTGCAGGGAATGATACCAAAGGAAACACACAATGACACAGAGTAACAAGATTAGATTGAATTTTATTAATTGCAAAGAACGCCTCCACAAGAGAAAAACGCCACTCGCCAAGGGAAACACACAGCCTGAAATGAGAGACGAGAGCAGGTGATTTAGGAAGGAGACTAGACACAGGGAAAATAGGACCACACTCACATGGGAGTAATAGAGGACCCGGCAGAAGAACCCAGCACTTACAGCGAACCTCCCGATGAAATAGGATGGCAAAGAAGAGCTGGGTGAGGTGTCTGACCAGGTGATGATGGTCGCCAATGTGGTGATAATGATGGGGCAGGTGAGTGCACAACAACCCTGGAGATGCACCACAAAGGAGGTAGCAACCTGTGAAAAGGTAAGAATAGGATTAAAGGGTTTTTCAAGATTAAGGAAAATAGATATTTACTGCTGATGCAGATAGTGTACTCAATGAGCCAGCGCCAAGACGTTGAAGATAAGGTCTATTTAAGCACTGGCGAGTCAGAGGAACAGGTGCGTCTCATCATGCAAGTGGAGATGATTACCCGTGGAGTAGGTGAAGGTTGAGCCGGACGGGCAGTGGAGGAGTACGCTCACCAGACCATGACAATCAAACAAGTTTAAATACTAGACAAAGATAACACAAGTAAACACAAAATGCAGTTTTTAAACGAAGGTGTTTATTAAGGGAAAAAAAATCCAACCTACATGGCCCTGTGTGAAAAAGGGATTGCCCTCTAAACCTAATAACTGGTTGGCCCACCCTTAGCAGCAACAACTGCAATCAAGCATTTGCAATAACTGGCAATGAGTCTTTTACAGCGCTGTGGAGGAATTTTGGTCCACTCATCTTTGCAGAATTGCTGTAATTCAGCCACATTGGAAGGTTTTCGAGCATGAACCGCCTTTTTAAGATCATGCCACAGCATGTTAATCGGATCCAAGTCAGGACTTTGACTAGGCCACTCCAAAGCCGTATTTTGTTTTTCTTAAGCCATTCAGAGGTGGATTTGCTGGTGTGTTTTGGATCATTGTCCTGCTGCAGAATTCAAGTGTGCTTCAGCTTGATGTCACAAACAGATGGCCGGACATTCTCCTTCAGGAATTTTTGATAGACAACAGAATTCATGGTTCCATTTACCACAGCAAGTCTTCCAGGTCCTGAAGCAGCAAAACAGCCCCAGACCATCACACTACCACCACCATATTTTACTGGTGGTATGATGTTCTGTTTCTGAAATGCTGTGTTACTCTTACGCTGGATGTAATGGGACATACATCTTCCAAAAAGTTCCACTTTTGTCTCGTCAGTCCACAGAGTATTTTCCCAAAAGTCTTGAGGATCATCATGATGTTTTCTGGCAAAACTGAGATGAGCCTTTATGTTCTTTTTGCTCAGAAGTGGTTTTTGTCTTGGAACTCTGCTATGCAGGCCATTTTTGCCCAGTCTCTTTCTAGATAGACAGATAGATACATACTTTATTTCAAACAAAAAAGTAAAAAAAAAACAAAAAAAAACAAATGACAAGTGCAATAAAAGTGATAGTATACCATGCTCGAAAGGGAGAAGGAAGACGTGAACACTTATTTACTCCAACTCCTCTTTTCCCTAAATACAACCCATGTGAAATATATACAAACTACCTCATTTAAGACCCCAAGTAGACAATTAACTATATTTTGTACATATCAGTATTGATACCCATCCATCCCAACATACATACAGTCCATACATCAAAACCCAGCCCCAAACAACATAGATATACACAGTACTGTCCCACCTACCATTCCATAGTGTCCCAGAGTCAGCATAGTAAATCGTACATATAAATACTACCCCTCTCGCATCTATTCTTTCAGCAAATAATGTTTATACCCATTTTTGAATTGATTTCTGTTTGTACATAGTTTCAGTTCCAGCTCCAGACTGTTCCACAAATCCACCCACAGACAGATATGCACATACTTTTCTTAGTTGTTTGTACCTTAGGTTTTGTAAAGTTTAAGTCTCCTCTCAAATTATAATCATTGTCTCTTTTTTTGAATATTTTTTGTATATTAGTTGGAGTTGATTATTAATTGCCCTGTACATTACTTGTGCTGTCTTAAATTTAACTAAATCCATGAACTTTATGACATGTGACTTTAAAAACAATGAGTTGGTATGGTCTCTATATCCTACATTATTTATTATCCTTATAGCTTTTTTTCGTAATGTGCATATTGGCTGTAGGTTGGTCCTGTAAGTGCTTCCACAGACCTCTACACAGTAGTTAAGATATGGTAGAAACAGTGAATTGTACAGTAAGAACAATGATTTATAGTCCAAGATGTATCTTGTTTTCCCCAGTATCCCTATCCATTTTGCCAACTTGGCCCGGATGTGACTGATGTGAGGTTTCCAGCAGATTTATTGTCTAGCGTCACCCCCAGAAACTTATTTTCCTGTACTGTTTCTATTCTGGTATCATCTATCATTACCATTATTTCATGATTTATTTTATAATTTCCAAACAACATAATCTTTGGGGTTTTTTTCAGATTTAGAGATAATTTATTTTTGTTAAACCACTGTGTTAACCTTTTCATTTCAGTTGTGACCACCTCTAAAACCTGCTGCAAATTCTCACCAGTGCAAAGAATATTTGTGTCATCCGCAAACAAAATAAATTTCAGAATTTTTGATACTTGGCATATGTCATTTACATATAAGATAAAGAGTTTGGGTCCCAAAACTGATCCCTGGGGCACACCACAAGAGATGTTCATGAAGGGTGATTTGTGCTCACCAATTTGTACAAATTGTTGTCTGTTACTTAAATAACTTTCCACCCAACTCAGTCCGACCCCTCTTATCCCATACCTTTCCAATTTCCTCAGTAAAATTCTGTGGTCGATGGTGTCAAAAGCTTTAAATCTATAAATACTCCTACAGCAAACTTTTTTATGTATACAACTAGTAATTTCTTCTATAAGTTCAATCAATGCCAAAGATGTAGATTTGTCTGCTCTTATGGTGGAGTGATGAACACTGACCTTAACTGAGGCAAGTGAGGCCTGTAGTTCTTTGGATGTTGTTGTGGGGTCTTTTGTGACCTCTTGGATGAGTTGTCGCTGTGCTCTTGGGGTAATTTTGGTCGGCCAGCCACTCCTAGGACGGTTCACCACTGTTCCATGTTTTCGCCATTTATGGATAATAGCTCTCACTGTGGTTCGCTGGAGTACCAAAGCTTTAGAAATGGCTTTATAACCTTTTCCAGACTGATAGATGTCAATTACTTTGTTTCTCATTTATTCCTGAATTTCTTTGGATCACAGCACGATGTCTAGCTTTTGAGGATCTTTTGGTCTACTTCACTTTGTCAGGCAGGTGCTATTTAAGTGATTTCTTGATTGAGAACAGGTGTGGCAGTAATCAGGCCTGGGTGTGGCTAGGGAAATTGAATTCAGCTTTCCAAAGATGTGGAAAAACCACAGTTAATTTATGTTTTAACAGGGGCGGGGGGGTGTCACTTTTTCACACAGGGCCATGTAGGTTTGAATTATTTTTTTTTTACCCTTAATAATAAACACCTTCATTTAAAAACTGCATTTTGTGTTTACGTGTGTTATCTTTGTCTCATATTTAAATTTGTTTGATGATCTGAAACATTTAAGTGTGACAAACATACAAAAAAAATGAGAAATTAGGAAGGGGGCAAGCACTTTTTCACACCACTGTACTTCAAGAAGTGAGAGGAACATACTGTAGGGCGACGTATAAGAGTGGAGGAAGGTGCACACAGGTGCACTACATCTTATACAGAAGGAGAAATCTGAAAGAGATAGAAGACTGCAAGGTGGTGGCAGGGGAGAATGTAGCTAGACAGCATCGGATGGTAGTCTGTAGGATGACTTTGCAAAACAAGAAGAGGACAACTGTTAGAAAAATTCTTCTAAACCTTCAGTCAAAAACCAAGCTGGATCAGCAGCTTCAGTTTCAGCAAATTTAATTACACTGGCCAGTGGAGAACAATACAAAAATAGTCTCAGAGCCTATTCGAGCATCATTCTGACTCAAACACACATCACTCAGTTCTTTAAGCCCTCCGTTATCTGAGAAGTGGAGGAGCATTTTGTCCATCATGATTGGTCCAGTACATCTGGTCAGAACTTGGTGTACAGATTGTCTTTTTCTCAGGACGCTCACTCAGTTCCAGTCACACGGGAGCCGCACAGAATGGACTAAAAATAAGATGATAACTGATACAGCTGCATCCTTGACACTTTTACACAGACTCTGAGGCAAACTCTGAGACAAAGCAATTCACAAACATAAGACAAATATGAAATTTTTCTATCATTCTCCCCCCTTTGATGCCATGCAAGGCATAAAAAAAGAATGGTTTATGGCATCTAAAAACCCCATCTGGTAGCTATGCTAAGCTCCAATGCATTTGCGTGCAACAGATCCTAACTAGCTAATGATGGTGAAAGTCTGCCATCGGCACTGCTGCCCCAGGCACCGGATAAACGTTTGATGTAAAAATAGAATTAAAAAAAACAAAATAAAAGCAAAATAAAAGTAAAAGTAATGCTTCAAACTTCATTAATGTATGTACAAGTAGTACATTTCAACTTCACATCATGATCCTGCATCTTCTTTCCCTTTTCCGCATGCCAGTCATACTTTTACTCTGTACTTGGGTCATGGAGAGACACCTTGAGTTCATGCTGTTTGTTCATCATCCCTACCATCCCCGGTAACTGCACCATGGTACATCACTAAGTTAACATGAACAAGTCTCATCATCATACCACAGATACAGGAAATGACACAGGAAAAGGCCAAAAATAATACCACCAAAATCACCAACAGGTTCATGATGATACTTCTCTATGAAGAAACTAACCAACTTAACCAGGTATGTTCATCAGTGACATTGTCCCTGGCCATAGCAGCTTGCAAAGCAGTCAAATGCTGTATGGCTGAGGCAATCACATGACCATTTGTATCATTTTCAGGGATAAAAGTACAACAATAATCTCCTACAATTACACACACGTCCCCTCGGGTGGCGGCTATTTGATCAAGAACCATTCTACTTTGAGCCAACATAAGGCTAAACGCTGACAATTCCTCATGTATACCAGAAAAAGCAGATAAACAAAAATTCACAAATGAGTGTAGTCTATAACTAGTAGTTTCAATCCATAAGGTGTTCTTAGCCAATCCCACCAAAGGGAACAAGGAGTTAAGTACCTCCTGTCCCATGGTTTCTAACTTGAATTCTTCCGGCACATCTGTGCCCCAGATGGGATCATGTGGTGCAAAGGAGACATCTCTCTTCACACTGCCCACCTGTCCTGCCGACAATATGATGGTATGGTCAGTCTCAACTACAGTGGCACACACCCCTCCCCAATTCGTGGGCAGGTGTGAATAGGTACGATGGCCACACAGCCACTACCCCCGTCACCATATGCATGCCATGCTTGTAAGAATCACAAATGGCAGCACAACAGAGCTCCTTCAGGGTGACATTTCCTTCCAGGCTTCTAGACCAACAAAAAAGATCTGGACAACTTTTGCCCACTTCGCTGGTCCAGCAGGTAGCAGTACAGGGGCGAGACGCACTATGCACCGTTGCACACTTAGAAAGCGGTACGCTGCCCAGAGAGACGTTTCCACACCCTTTTAGACAAAAGGAGAAACTCCCCGGTGATATTAACTTTGCCTTCATCGAGTAAGGGGTGTCATTGTGTCTCCGGTCAGTGGAGTCATAAGCATTGTGACAGGTGTGATTCAAGTAATGCTTGCTGTACTATTTCTATACATAGCCTCTTGCAAGAAACAAATACTTCTGATAGTTCCATTAGTTGAGCAGTGACAGATATTTGACCAGCTGAGAGTGGGAGCAAAGAACACACATAGAAATTTGAACGATTAGCTGATATGGCTGTGTAATTAGCATACTTCCACCACACATTACCAGCATAAACATGATCCTGATGACTTGGACCTTCTAGCCAGTCATGGTGTGTGTGAGTAATGTAGCTAGCCCTACGATAGATGGGTAATGATGTCCCTAAAAATAACCAAAATAAAAGTGTTACTACAAGCATGATGATGATGAAAAACAGGTGTACCATTCGCATCCTTCAGTTGCCAACCTTCTCTCTCTGGCATTTTGTCTCTTCATGTTAAACAACAGAAAAAAAAAATAGTTAAACAGTCACTTGTTGAGGATCCCCCCCCCCCGTTTTTTTTTTTTTTTTTTTGTGATGTAGTTTGCAATGGGGATTAAAATAGAAACAGTCTTGCTGAGGGAATGGGGATTACTTAGTTTCTTGCTGGGGTAAAGTTTGCAATGTGCCAAATGCACCCAGGAGTCACGCCCTTTGACTTTCACGGATGTTGGTGTCTCCAGGATGACCCCGTATGGTCCTTGCCAGGGAGCATCGGCCCAGTTTTTCTTTTTGATGACTTCGATAAGGAGCAGATCCCCCAGCATGGCCAAGATGGGTGCTTCCCCATGGTCCCTCCTGGGAAGAGCAGCATGAACAATATCTCTGTCAGTCAACATTCTTTGCATGTAATCAGCTAAGCACCCTTCCTTATCACCTGAATTAAATGACCTTAATGGTGGAAGTAGGTAAGGCTTGCCATCCATTATTTTTCCTATTTCTGTCACTATTTTCCTAAGCCTTCTTTAATAGTCCTATTTGTGCATTACACTAATCCTACAGATTGTGGATGGTAAGCTGAGTGGTTTTCCAAGTTCATGTTGAGGGATGTGCCTAAGTGTGATATAATCTAATTTACAAAATGTGTTCCATTATCTGAGAAAAATCGTTTCTGTTATTCCAAATCTTGGTATAATTTCAGTTAAGAGTTTCTTTGCTACCATAACAGCATTTGGATGAGTGCAAGGGAAGACTTCTGTCCATTTATTAAAGGTATCAATAATCTCCAAACAATATTTCTTCCCTTCACATTAATTTAGTTCAATGGAATCCGTGCAAAGGTTTTGAAAAGGATAAGTTGATGCAGGGAAGGTGCCTTTTTCAGGCCTTAAGTTCCCTTGAGCATTGCTTTTGAGTAGCAAATTATTTTTACTAATCAAACATTACTAATTATTTTATGAATCGTACATCAATTATTTTACTAATCATACCCCCCCTTTGATACATGGGAAACCCCATGTAGCAGAGTGGAGGCCTGCTGAAACAGTTTGCGTGTCATATGATAAGTTTGCTTCTTTTTTTTTTGTCAGTGTTAAAAGAAGTGATGCTGTGGTGTGGTTTCCTCTATGACCTTGTGCAGCTGCTTTTGTGGTATTGTCTGCAAGTGTTTTCCTTAGAGATTTGATCTGTGCCATTAATGTGTGCGGCACATTTGTGTATGGCTAGTTTAGATGGACGTTTTACACAGTCTGACAGTTTTAAAGTGAGGTCTTTGTAATCATGCCTCTTTATACTTTGTATTCATGCGTCTTTATTCCCTCAGTACTTTTGCAATACAGCAAAGGAATGTGATGTATCCAGTGGACAGTGGATGGAAGACAAGGAGACTTGGTTGTGGAATGAGGAGATACAGGAAAGTATTCAAAGGAAAAGGTTAGCAAAGAAAAAGTGGGATTGTCGGGGAGATGAAGAAAGTAGACAATAGTATTTGGAATCTAGGCACATGGCAAAGAGAGAGGTGGCAAAGCTAAAGGCATATAGTGAGTTGTATGAGAGGCTAAACACTAAGGAAGGAGAAAAGGACGTATTGATTAGCTAGACAGAGAAATCAAGCTGGAAAGGATGTAAAGTAGGTTAGGTTGATTAAGAACAGAAATGGTAATGTACTAACAAATGATGAAAGTGTGTTGAGAAGGCTGAAGGAGTACTCTGAAGAGCTGATGAATAAAGAAAATGGGAGAGAGGGGAGGATGGATGAAGGAAAGAGTGAACAAGGAAGTCCTGAGGATTAGAAAGGTGAAAGTGAGGGCAGCTTTGAAGAGGATGAAGAATGGAAATGCGGTTGGTCCAGATAACATACTGTAACTGTGGAGGTATGGAGATGCTTAGGAGATATGGCAGTGGCCTTTTTAGCCAGACTGTTCTGATACCCCCCACCCTCCCATCCCCGTGGGATGTTTTACATTGGCTGGAAATTGGCAGGAATGGTAAGGAATTAACACAATTTTGGAGAGTGAGAAGATACATGAGGAGTGGACAAGAAGTGTTTTGGTACCAACTTTCAAGAACAAAGGTGATGCTCAGAGCTGTGGTAACTACAGAGACATAAAGTTGATCAGCCACACCATGAAGATATGGTTTACTGCTCTCCCATCGAGTTTCCCAGTTTTCGACTAGTAAGCAGCAAGCTAACACGTGTGGTGCAGGCCTCAATGATGACAAGATGTTTCCTTTTATCTCGTTTATTGAAGCTACCCCACAAGGAACTCAACGTGATGTACACTCATCTTTTGGGTTTTACATCCGTTTACATTTGTTCCTAAATCCGTGTAAAACTGCAACAAAGTAAACATATACACGCCGTCAATGATATGATCACCGTATTTAGCTTAGCACATGTTAGCGTTAGCTCTAGCTTAGCTTGGTAACAATGACTGGTAGGACTAGAGTCAGATTGCTTAAAATACACCAATGCAACCATGCAGTTCTCATTGTAGCTGTTAACACTGTCAAACCATGCAGATACTCACAGACTAATGATGTCCAAGGCGCCGATAATTAAACAACAACCACAGCGTCCGTACAATGAGTGACGTTCTGCTCCGTTCTCCGGTTATATCATTACTGCGCATGTCCAACACTTTGTGTATCAGTTCAAAACGATGCTTTCACTACACCACTAGAGGGAGCCAAACTCCCTTACATGAAATGCTGTAATGGGAACTGCTTAACTTAATACAAGGAGGCAGCATACTCCCCGTCTGGTGCAATAACATTGTACCACTATTTAGCCTTACAACATTTCAAACAACAGTGCATAACAATGTTAATAAATATCATTATCTGTTATTCCCCTTCTGCTATCAGTAAAACCATTTCTGTAATTGGTCTCAGAAACACTTTAACAGTCCCATCTCTTATTATCTTCACCTCCGCTTTTCGTACTTTATTGTCCCTTCCGTGAAATGTCTTCACAATCCGCCTCATGGGCCAGTCATTTCTGTGTGCTTGCCCATCCTTGAGCAAAACGACATCTCCAACATTGACGTTCGGTTTCTCATCAGACCATTTTCTTCGGCTCTGAAGAGTCATGAGATACTCTTGTCTCCATTGTTTCCAAAAACTGTCCGCAAGAGCCTGCACTTGTTTCCACTGACATGCATGAAGTTCTGGTGCAGCGAAAGTTCCCGATGGTGCTGTCAAGGGGTTGGTTTTTTGCATCAGTAGCATTGCTGGGGTTAGGATGGTTGGATTGTCAGGATCTGTTGAGACCGGCACAAGTGGTCTTGCATTCATCACTGCCATAACCGCCGCCATTAAGGTGCTCAGTACCTCATGCGTGAGCCGTAGTTTGTTCTTGAGAAATAGTGCATCTAAAATCCGCCTGGCAACTCCAATGAGTCTTTCCCAGGATCCACCCACGTGTGATGCATGAGGTGGGTTAAAAAACCATTTGCAACCCTTTTCTTGTAGGTAACTCGTTAATGCTGCATCACTGCGCTCAATTCTCAGTTCCTTACATTTGTTCCATACCTGTTCTCTCTCAGCGGGAAATGGTTCATCCCAGTCGCCATGTTCTGTTGACAGTTCACGCAGGAGGTTCTTCCCCTGCATCGTGATAGGCGCCACAAACCTTAGGGGATCATACAGGCTGCTGACCGTCGCCAAGACTCCCCTTCGTGTGCAGGGCTTCCTGTTGATGGACACCTGAAACATAAAACTGTCAATCTCAAGATTCCAAGGCACCCTTAAACTCCATTGTAGTGGGAGCTCGTCACGTTTGAGATCTAAGTCTTTTAAGTCCTTTGCTCTTTCATTCGCCGGAAAGGCTTCCATGACCCTGCAGTCATTAGATGCTATTTTGTGTAATTTGAGATTGGATTGTGCTAACATCTTTTGTGCGTTTGTCAGGATGTCAACAGCTTCTTCTGGTGTGGCTGTGGAGGCTAATCCATCATCTACATAGAAATGTCTCATTATGAACTGTGTTGTGTCATGTCCATGCGCTTTCTCACCTTCAGCTGCAGCACGTCTCATGCAGTAAACAGCCACGGCTGGAGAAGGGCTATTTCCGAACACATGCACTTTCTTTCTGTAGTCTCTTACTTCTTTGTCCGTGATGTCAATAAAAACTTGATCTTCTATTGACAGCACTGGTTTATCATCGTCCTTTGTTTTATCAAAGACCGTGTTTCCTAAGTGGTCTGTGTCTCTCTCACCCTGCAAGGCATATGATAGTATGCTGTTGGGGCGTGAGGTGGAGCAACCTGAAACCTCTTTGACAAGAAATGTGTTTAGGCATGGGCTGAGGGATGATGCACGACCATTGTAGAGCACTTGTGTCTTTAGCACGTTAACAGTCGAAGGCTTGTGTGTTGTCCCTAAACACGTTTCTCCCACAATAACCCATCCCAAGTCCAAGCGCTGTGCATAGGGAGTACTGTGGGGCCCATTTATTTGTTCCCTCACCTTGTGTACCTGTAGGATGTCTCTTCCCAGCAGTAGGAGGATGGGAGCATGTTCATCTACAGGTGGAATCTTGTCTGTGACTTTTCTCAGGTGTGGATGCACAAGTGCGTCCTTTGGAGATGGGATCTCCCTCCTGTCATCGGGGATCATGTCACACTCGATCAAGTTTGGAAGCTGGAGCTGTACTTTTCCATCCATTGATTCTATCATGAAGTTTGGAGCTCTCCGCCCCCAAACCGTAGTAGCCCCTGAGCACGTTTTCAGTGTGTAAGGGTCGGAAGGTGCTCTAATGTTGAACAGCTGGAAAAACTCTGATTTAGAGAGTGATCTGTTGCTTTGTTCATCGAGCACTGCATACATTTTCTGGGCTTCTTCTCTGTGTCCTGCAGGATAAACTAACACAGGGCTAATTTTTGAGCAGGATCGTGGGTTTTCTGCATTACCGTAAACTTCTGTGCATCTAGACGTGACTAGTGTGCCCTCATAATCATGGTACTCCCCGCCATGATCCGTCTCAGCTTCCTGAGGCTCCATGGGAGGAGGAGAGGGGCCAGGATGTAGTGCTGCTACATGTCTATCACTACCACAGTCAGAGCACTGGATTGACTGTTTACAGTCTTTTGCCAGATGCTGAGTGGAGCCACAACACTTAAAGCAGATGTGATTCTCTCTCAAGAACAGTTTGCGTTCTTCTATTGGTTTGGCTCTAAATGTTTTACATTTCTTTAATGGGTGTGGCCTTCTGTGTATGGGACATTGTTTATCTGGGCTTTCTGTTCTTTCACGTGTGTGGTTACCTGTAGCTGCGGGTGAAGCTGGTGGGATGTCTGTTTTGTGGACACTGATGAGGTGCTCACTGGCGAACTTGGGGGCCCTTTCAACTCTGGTGTTCATGTGGGCCGGTGGAGAGAAACTGAAACTTGGGTCGTTTCTTATTTTGGCTTGTCGTCTGACGTAGCTGGAAAAAAAGCTGAAAGGAGGAAAGGCGACTTTGTGTGTTTCTTTGTAATTGGCACCTGCTGCAATCCACTTCTCCTGTAGGCTGTAGGGCAGTTTCTCGACACCAGGATTCACTCCACGGGCTGTATCCAGGTATGCGAGCCCAGGTAGGTATCCGCCATCCTTTGCAAATTCGAGCTCCTGTAGAACGTCACCAAGTTCTCTCAGCTTGAGTGCATCTTTGTCGCTGATCTTGGGAAAATCATCAAGCTTCTTTAACAGTGCATTTTCTATTGCTTCGGGTGACCCATAACACTCTTCTAGCCTTTCCCAGACTAAGTTGAGGGCTGCTTTTGGGTTAAAGACATGTGCAGAGCAGATCCTCTTTGCTTGTTCTGCTGATTCTGTGCCAAGCCATTTTATCATCAGATCCAATTGCTCGTGGTGTGAGAGGCTGAGGTCTTGTATGGCGTTCTGGAAGGATGCCTTCCATGCCCAATAATTCTCTGGGAGGTCATCAAACTGTAGGAGTCCCGTGCTCAAAATCTCTCGGCGTGTGAGGTATTTGGTCAGATCCTGAATGCTTTGTGCTTCGGCATAATGTGTTACGGGGGCATAATAGGGTCGTAACGTTGGGGGATTAATTGTCTCTGCAGCTCCCTGCTCCTCCTTCATGTTGACGCTGACCCTACTCTTACCATCTACAGCATTAGATGGGATGAATGGTACATTTGTGGCCATTTCAAACTGTTCACACTGGATCTTAGAGGGGGTGGCTGGATCAGTTTTAAATGGAGTTTCCTCAAGGCGCACATCAAAGTGTTTCTGTACATACTCAGATGTGTGTTGTGCTGAGCCAACTGGCAAGTCCATTAGTGCTTGACTGAATTCACTTCTTGCACATTCCTCTGCTTCTTCATAGGCCGCAGCTTCAGCTTCTGCAGCTGCAACAGCCTTCTGATGGTTCAAAATGTGCATATGTGCTTCAAGATTAGCTTTCTGTGCTTCAAGATTAGCTTTCTGCATGATGAGGGCTGCTTCTTTCTCTGAATAAGCTAATTTAGCCCGTGCAGCATCTGCTTTGGCTCTAGCTCTTATGGCTGAGAAGGTAGCTGAAGAAGCCTTGCTTGGCTTGAAGCTACGTGAGTATAATGAGCTAGCTCGTGCAGCTGTAGCCAAGGGAGCTGTGTGCTCCGTCTCCATAACTTCACTTCTGAGTTGGGGAGTTGGCTGGTGCTGCTCTCCTGCCCTGAGGCTCATTTGCTGCTTGTTGTTTGTTTATCGGGCCCGCCGCGCTGTTAGTCCTTTTACTTTACTGCTCTCCCATCGAGTTTCCCAGTTTTCGACTAGTAAGCAGCAAGCTAACACGTGTGGTGCAGGCCTCAATGATGACAAGATGTTTCCTTTTATCTCGTTTATTGAAGCTACCCCACAAGGAACTCAACATGATGTACACTCGTCTTTTGGGTTTTACATCCGTTTACATTTGTTCCTAAATCCGTGTAAAACTGCAACAAAGTAAACATATACACGCCGTCAATGATATGGTCACCGTATTTAGCTTAGCACATGTTAGCGTTAGCTCTAGCTTAGCTTGGTAACAATGACTGGTAGGACTAGAGTCAGATCGCTTAAAATACACCAATGCAACCATGCAGTTCTCATTGTAGCTGTTAACACTGTCAAACCATGCAGATACTCACGGACTAATGATGTCCAAGGCGCCGATAATTAAACAACAACCACAGCGTCCGTACAATGAGTGGCGTTCTGCTCCGTTCTCCGGTTATATCATTACTGCGCATGTCCAACACTTTGTGTATCAGTTCAAAACGATGCTTTCACTACACCACTAGAGGGAGCCAAACTCCCTTACATGAAATGCTGTAATGGGAACTGCTTAACTTTATACAAGGAGGCAGCATATATGGGAAAGAATTGTTGAAGCCAAGTTAAGAGAACAGGTGACAATCAGTGAGCAGGAGTACAGTTTCATGCCAAGAAAGAGTACTACAGATGCAATGTTTGATTTAAGAATGTTGATGGAGAAGTATAGAGAAGGTCAGAAGGAGGTGCACAGTGTCTTTGTGGATCTAGAGAAAGTATATGATAGGGTGCCAAGAGAGGAAGTGTGGTACTGCATGAGGAATTCAAGAGTGGCAGAGAAGTATGTGAGGGTGGTGCAGGACATGTATGAGGACAGCGAGACAGTGGTGAGGTGCACTGTAGGAGTGACGGATGGATTCAAGGTGGGGGTGGGATTACATCAGGGATTGGCTCTGAGCCCCTTCTTGTTTGCCATGGTGATGGACAGGCTGACAGATGAGATCAGGCAGGAGTCTCCATGGACCATGATGCTTGCAGATGACATTGTGATCTGTAGTGAGAGTAGGGAGCAGGTGGAAGAGAACTTGGAGAGGTGGAGGTATGCTCTGGAGAGAAGCGGAATAAAAGTTAGTAGAAGCAAGACAGAATACATGAGTGTGAATGAGAGGTAGGCAGGTGCAATGGTGATGATGGAAGGAGTAGCAGTAGTGCAAGTAGATGAGTTGAAATACCTGGGGTTAACCATCTAAAGCAATGAAAAATGCACAAGAGAGGTGAAGAAGACAGTGCAGACAGGGTGGAGTGGGTGGAGGCAAGTGATTTGTGACAGAAGGGCAGCAGCAAGAGTAAAAGGGAAGATTTACAAGACAGTAGTGAGACCTGCTATGATGCATGGTTTGGAAACGGTGGCACTGACAAAAAGACAGTCAGTGGAGTTGGAGGTGGCAGAGCTGAAGATGCTAAGATTTTCATTGGGAGTGACTAGGAGGGACAGGATTAGAAATGAGTATGTCAGAGGGACAGCTCAGGTTGAGCGGCTTGGAGACAAAGTAAGAAAGGCAAGGCTGAGATGGTTTGGACATGTGCTGAGGGGGGATAGTGGATATACTGGACAAAAGATGTTGAAAATGGAGCTGCCAGGCAGGAGGAAAAGACGAAGACCACAGAGAAGATTCATGGATGTAGTGAATGAGGACATGGAGAGGGTTGTTGTTACTGAGGAAGATGCAAGGGATCGGGTGAGGTGGAGACAGATGATTCACTGTGGCGACCCCTAAAGGGGGCAGCCGAAAGAAGAAGAAGATGATGATGGATAACATTTTTCAGAATGAATCAAGTATTAATACATTGTTCTCTAATTTTGATCTCCACTGTAGGCGAACATTTTCTGTCTGTAAATAAAACTACTCTCAAATAATTATTAAACAGTGACCTCCTTCTGTGACTGAAATATTGCCAACCAAGTTCACCTGAATTATAGTGAAACAGAAAGAAATAATTATGTTTACTACATAATACATTGTTTTCTAATTTTGATCTCCACTGGACATTTACGAGATAAGGGGAGAAGATGGGTTGCCACTGCACTGAGAATGGTTACCGAGAGCTTACATTTGAAAACTGGATTAAAACTCTCGTCTTATAAGGCAATTTATGCATGGAGAAGAAGAAAAATAATTTATATCCTCCAGTTGTCATGAACCGAGCCGGTGTTTTCCTTTAGGCTCGGTTCTGGCCGTTCTCTGTGGCTCGGGTGTCGGGGTATTTATGTATTGTGCTATCTTTTGAGTTCTTGTGGTGTTTTTGTCTTTGGTCTTTTTCTTTTCCATGCCCACAGCCACCGTTCTGGACGGCAGCTGTTAGGCAGCCTCTTTCACCTACTTTCATGTGGGTGTTGTCTAACACTTGCCGGTCTGACCGCGCCCCCTCCCTCTTGACAGCCAGCTGATTCTACTCCGGTGATTGTCATTCCCGCCCCTCGCCCAGGTGTTCCCAATTTGTGGAACCAGCAATGTTTGTACTTAAGCATGTGTGTGAATGTGTGTGTGACTGGGTGGATAGCAGGATCTGTAAAGTGCTTTGGTCATCAAGAGATGAGAATAAAAGCGCTATATAAGTGAATGCCATTTACCATATAAGCGGCGTTTGCCAGTCAAGCATTGCTGGTCCATTGAATCGTCTATTTGGTGTACTGTCATGCATGAGGATTTTGCCAGGTCACCTTGGGACTGACTCGGACTGCTCCAGCTTGTGAGTATTGGCTGTGTTGTTTTCCCGGTATTCTTACCCAGAGACTGTAAGCGTCCTGGAGGACTCCTTGTGTGCCCTGCGCTGTTTTGTTGTTTTGTACAGTTGTGTTTTTGTTTACCTTTTGTTCAATAAATGTGTGGTGGTGCAACCCAGCGCGTAAATCCGTTCTTCCTTCCCCTCCTCGTTGCGCCGCGTAAAAACGTACGAGGAGCATTGACCCAGTCGGGGTCCACAACGGGTGCTGCTGAGTCCCAAGCCAGGACCATGGAGGGTGCTGCGGGTCAACCTAAGGATGCCGTGGTCCCCTTCTCTTCCCTGTCCGACTATGTGGGGGTTCCCTCCCTACGGTTTGGTCAACCACCAGTGAGCCTCCCGGTGGGCAGGCCACCTCCTGCTCCACTTCTTTGGTCCTGGTGGCTCTACAACACTGGCCGGCGGCCAGAGGGACTGAGTCTTTGGGCCAGATGGCCCGTGTTTTCTGGCAGGCCACTGGACTCAATTCGCTGGACTGCTTGCTGGGCCTGGGACTCTGGGCAGCCTCCTGAGCCTCCACGCCTTTGGACTTGGGCGGTTAATTGTGGGCCCTGGGTGGGGTGTACTGTGTTCCCTCCTTGCCTGTTCCCCCTGCCTCCGCCCGGGTTCATGATTGTTGTTCCTGCTGGGGGGGGCAGAGGTTTCCTTTCCTTATGATGTTGCCAAGGGTGTCTGGATTCCACCCCTGGGGAGGGGGGGGGCTCTGTCATGAACCGAGCCAGTGTTTTCCTTTAGGCTCAGTTCTGGCCGTTCTCTGTGGCTTGGGTATCAGGGTATTTATATATTGTGCTATCTTTTGAGTTCTTGTGGTGTTTTTGTCTTTGGTCTTTTCCTTTTCCATGCTCGTAGCCACCGCTCTGGCCAGCGGTTGTTAGGCAGTCTCTTTGACCTACTTTCATGTGGCCGTTGTCTAACACTCGCCGGTCCGACAGCCAGCTGATTGTACTCCAGTGATTGTCACTCCCACGCCTCGCCCAGGTGTTCCCAATTTGTGGAACCAGCAATGTTTGTACTTAAGCAGCGTTTGCCAGTCAAGCACTGCTGGTCCATTGAATCGTCTATTTGATGTACTGTCATGCATGAGGGTTTTGCCAGGCCACCTTGGGACTGACTCGGACTGCTTCAGTTTGTGAGTATTGGCTGTGTTGTTTTCCCAGTATTCTCACCCAGAGACTGTGAGCGTCCTGGAGGACTCCTTGTGTGTCCTGTGCTGTTTTGTTGTTTTGTACAGTTGGGTTTTTGTTTACCATTTGTTCAATAAATGTGTGGTGGTGCAACCCAGCGCGTAAATCCGTTCTTCCTTCCCCTCCTCGTTGCGCTGCGTAAAAACGCACGAGGAGGCTTATGACACCAGTAGTTTAACACTGCCATCATTTTTGTAGTGTTCCAGGTCTTTGTACATACTTCTCCACTAGTTAACCGATGATTCTCACCTGCCTTGGTTAGTCATCTGTGTCTCATTGTCTCTGCCTTTAAAAGGAATGAACCAACTCCACCTCTTCTTGGGGATGTCAGACTTCACTGAATGATTGAGCAGTGTGGATCTCCTCTCATGTGCAGCTTGTGTACATCATCCCCTTGCCTTCCTTCGCTGGACTTCTCTGTAAGAAACAATATTCTCCAATCATTATCTCCTCTTCTCCTGCTCAGCACCTCTAGTCTTGGATTGCGCCAAACTGGCAGACTGGTTGTCATCTGGCGGACTGACAACCTGGACTTGACCATAACCACTGTTAAGTGCATGTGCATTTCCCCTTCACCGAGTCCTCAGTGCCGAGACACCATTTTCTCCTTCTCCACTGAGCATATCATCAACGCCACCACCATTACTCACCATTGAACCATCGCTGCTTGGCTGTCTTCTCCACCACTGACTCCCAGCCACGATCTGTAAGATAAGAAACTACAGTATATCAATTATCCAACGTCATTGCCTGCAATACACTCATCATCTCCTCTCCTCTCTCTCCGCAGGGCTTGCCAGGTTTCCAGACTATCACTATTATTTCCTGTCATTTTATCAATCAACATTATTCAAACTTACTATTGTTTCCTGCCTGCATCTGGCAGGCAGTTTTACCCATGTAAATTCCATTCATTTGCATAGTTGGAAACAGTGAAAAACAGGGCTCCTGTTTAAATTGTAGAAAAAAATCCAAAATCTTGAATGATTCCACCTGCTACACCCTTATTGGGGGAAGGGGGGGCTGAAAAGTTCATACTGGTGAAATTTCACCAAATGTGGTTTATCTTTCAGCTGCAGGGATCCAAGTGCTGCAACACCGATAAAAGAAGGGGAGAAGGGGAGACTAGGCTGAAAAATAAACCACATTTGGTGAAATTTGGCCACTATGAACTTTTCAGCCTATGAACGTTTTAGCCCCCCTCGTAAATTGCTGAGTTGGGCAGTCCAGTGGAGCAGTGATTAGTGCTCCAGCTTGCAGCAAGAAGATGCTGGGCTCAGGTTCAAACCCAAGAGCTGGCCAATTGAGGGCCTTTCTGTGAAGAGACCGCATGCGCTCCCGGTGTGTTCATGAGTATAAATTGGCCTTAACAGAGTGAAAGAATTTTACTGTTTCATAGGCTGATGGTTACAGTATGTGTTACTAATATAATTGGTATAGTTTACACACAGCAGAAATATCAGAAACTATCAGTGTTTATAATTAAGTGTATCTGTAAATGTGTGAGTGAGTCCTCAGGTTATTAATGATTATTTTCACAAATGTTAGTTTTATTTACCAGAAATGCAACAAAGATTGGGGGGAGGGGCCTGATACTGATGAAGCTACAGTGCATCTGGAAAGTATTCACGGCACTTCACTTTTTCCACATTTTATGTTACAGCCTTATTGCAAAAGGGATTAAATTCATTTTTGTCCTGAAAATTCTACACACAACACCCCATAGTGACAATGTGAAAAAAAGTTTTTGAAATTTTTGCAAATTTATTAAAAGTAAAAACTAAGATATCACATGTACATAAGTATTCACAGCCTTTGCTCAATACTGTGTTGATGCACTTTTGGCAGCAATTACAGCCACAAGTCTTTTTGAATATGATGTCACAAGCTTGCCACACCTATCTTTGGGCAGTTTCGCCCATTCCTCTTTGCAGCACCTCTCAAACTCTATCAGGTTGGGTGGGAAGTGTCGGTGCACAGCCATTTTCAGATCTCTCCAGAGATGTTCAATAGGATTCAAGTCTGGGCTCTGGCTGGGCCACTCAAGGACATTCACAGAGTTGTCCTGAAGTCACTACTTTGATGTCTTGGCTGTGTGCTTAGGGTCATTGTCCTGCTGAAAGATGAACCGTTGCCCCAGTCTGAGGTCCAGAGCACTCTGGAGCAGGGTTTCATCCGGGATGTCTCTGTACATCGCTGCATTGATCTTTCCCTCTATCCTGACTAGTCTCCCAGTTCCTGCCACTGAAAATCATCCCCACAGCATGATGCTGCCTCCACCATGCTTCACTGTAGGGATGGTTTTGGCCTGGTGATGAGCGGTGCCTGGTTTCCTCCAAACATGACATCTGGCATTCACGGCAAAGAATTCAATCTTTGTCTCATCAGACCAGAGAATTTTGTTTCTCATGGTCTGAGAGTCTTTCAGGTGCCTTTTGGTAAACTCCAGGTGGGCTCCCATGTGCTTTTTACTAAGGAGTGGCTTCCATCTGGCCACTCTATCATACAGGCCTGATTGGTGGATTGCTGCAGTGATGGTTGTCCTTCTGGAAGGTTCTCCCCTCTTCACAGAGCAACGGTGGAGCTCTGACAGTGACCATCGGGTTCTTGGTCACCTCCCTGAACAAGGCCCTTCTCCCCCGATTGCTCAGTTTAGACGGCTGGCCAGCTCTAGGAAGAGTCCTGGTGGTTCCGAACTTCTTCCACTTACAGATGATGGAGGCCACTGTGCTCATTGGGACCTTCAAAGCAGCAGAAATTTTTTGTACCCTTTCCCAGATTTGTGCCTTGAGACAACCCTGTCTCAGAGGTCTACAGACAGTTCCTTTCACTCCATGCTTGGTTTGTGCTCTGACATGCACTGTCAACTGCGGGACCTTATATAGACAGGTGTGTGCCTTTCCAAATCATGCCCAATCAACTGAATTTACCACAGGTGGACTCCAATTAAGCTGCAGAAACATCTCAAGGATGATCAGTGTAAACAGAATGTACCTGAGCTCAATTTTGAGCTTCATGGCAAAGGCTGTGAATACTTGTATGCATATTTGATTTCTTTGTTTTTTATTTTTAATAAATTTGCAAAAATCTAAAAAAAAAAACTTTTTTCACATTGTCATTATGGAGTATTGTGTGTAGAACTTTGAGGAAAAAAAATTTAATCCCTTTTGGAATAAGGCTGTAACATAACAAAACGTGGAAAAAGTGAAGCGCAGTGAATACTTTCCGGATGCACTATATATGGGTCACAGTCAAAAGAACAGCAAATTTGTTAATATAAAATAGCAAAAAAAAAAAAAAACAACAACAAAGACCACGTGATGAAAGCACAACAGGTGCTGATGCCTCGGTGCTTGTGCATTGTCACCTACTGAATTGGTATGGTTATTACATCTTTTTCACAGCGGAGTTAAAAAAAATATGAGGGATAACCATCCATCCATCCAATAATTACAGTTTTTGTTTTTTATTTTCTGCTTAAATCTGTTTTATTCACCACAGTGACACAAACATGTAAAGAATGTTTATAATTAGTAAAAGCAGCTTCTGTTAATCAACTGCCATCCAAATATAACACAAGTCAAACATATCATCTGAAAGGTTGCACTACTCAATAATCCAATCAAATAATTCTCCCACACAGCCAGGTTTCTGCTGTCATGAGCCGAGTCGGCTTGGTTTTCCCAGGCTCGGCCCTGAGCTCTCTGTGGGTTTTGGCTTCATTGTTTATGTGCTTTTTGTGTATTTTTTTTCCATCATCTTAGCCACTGCCCAACTGGCAGCTGTTAGTCAGCCTCTGATCTTTCTCCCGCACTGCTGACAGTCTGTCGGTCCTACCACGCCCCCTCGCTCTCCATATTCCACCAGCTGTCCCAGCCCTGGTAATCATCTTTCCCGCGCTTGCCCAGGTGTTCCCAATTTGTCACGCCAGCGGCGTTTGTACAGTGGGGCAAAAAAGTATTTAGTCAGCCACCAATTGTGCAAGTTTTCCCACTTAAAAGATGAGAGAAATCTCCAATTTTCATCAAAGGTACACCTCAACTATGAGAGACAAAATGAGAAAAAAAAAATCCAGAAAATCACATTGAAGGATTTTTAATGAATTAATTGGTAAATTCCTCAGTAAAATAAGTATTTGGTCACCTACAAACAAACAAGATTTCTGGCTCTCACAGACCTGTAACTTCTTCTTTAAGAGGCTCCTCTGTCCTCCACTCGTTACCTGTATTAATGACACCTGTTTGAACTCATTATCAGTATAAAAGACACCTGTCCACAACCTCAAACAGTCAGACTCCAAACTCCACTATGGCCAAGACCAAAGAGCTGTCAAAGGACACCAGAAACAAAATTGTAGACCTGCACCACCTGGGAAGACTGAATCTGCAATAGGTAAGCAGCTTGGTGTGAAGAAATCAACTGTGGGAGCAATTATTAGAAAATGGAAGACATACAAGACCACTGATAATCTCCCTCGATCTGGGGCTCCACGCAAGAGCTCACCCTGTGGGGTCAAAATGATCACAAGAACGGTGAGCAAAAATCCCAGAACCACACGGGGGGACCTAGTGAATGACCTGCAGAGAGCTGGGACCAAAGTAGCAAAGGCTACCATCAGTAACACACTACGCTGCCAGGGACTCAAATCCTGCAGTGCCAGACGTGTCCCCCTGCTTAAGCCAGTACATGTCCAGGCCCGTCTGAGGTTTGCTAGAGAACATTTGGATGATCCAGAAGAGGATTGGGAGAATGTCATATGGTCAGATGAAACCAAAATAGAACTTTATTGTAAAAACTTAACTTGTCATGTTTGGAGGAGAAAGAACACCATACCTACTGTGAAGCATGGGGGTGGAAACATCATGCTTTGGAGCTGTTTTTCTGCAAAGGGACCAGAACGACTGATCCATGTAAAGGAAAGAATGAATGGGGCCATGTATCGTGAGATTTTGAGTGAAAACCTCCTTCCATCAGCAAGGGCATTGAAGATGAAACGTGGCTAGATCTTTCAGCATGACAATGATCCCAAACACACCGCCCGGGCAACGAAGGAGTGCCTTTGTAAGAAGCATTTCAAGGTCCTGGAGTGGCCTAGCCAGACTCCAGATCTCAACCCCATAGAAAATCTTTGGAGGGAGTTGAAAGTCCATGTTGCCCAGCGACAGCCCCAAAACATCACTGCTCTAGAGGAGATCTGCATGGAGGAATGGGCCAAAATACCAGCAACAGTGTGTGAAAACCTTGTGAAGACTTACAGAAAACATTTGACCTCTGTCATTGCCAACAAAGGGTATATAACAAAGTATTGAGATGAACTTTTGTTATTGACCAAATACTTATTTTACTGAGGAATTTACCAATTAATTCATTAAAAATCCTTCAATGTGATTTTCTGGATGTTTTTTTTCTCATTTTGCCTCTCATAGTTGAAGTATACCTATGATGAAAATTGGAGACCTCTCTCAATCACCTGTGTGTTAATAAATGTGTGTTGGTGTACCCAGCGAGTAAATCCTCGTCCTTTTTCTCCCCTCGCCGTGCGCTATGGAGAAGTGCACGGGGAGCTCATGACAGAATGATCCAGCCGTCTAAGAGGATTTAGTGGGTTATGCCCACACAAATCATTTTTTCATTTCTGGGACTGTCTCGTTTTCACTCGCCTGCTTTCCAGGCACGATGGCTGAGCTGCTGGAGAGGGAGCTGCGCTCACTTTGTCTGCTGGAGGACATACTTTCGCAGGCACTGGGGCCCTGTTCACCCGAGACAGTTCAATGGGCTCGGGACGCGGCAGCAAGAGTGATGAATCGGGATAGCCTGTGGAACCATCCAGAGGTGGCCGAGATTTTCCGGGAGATTTTCGCCGTGACGTCCAAGGGGTTGAGTGAGGAGTTCCTAGCACTCGAGCCCCCCGTGGCTACATCGCCTTTGTTTCCGGATACTCCAGAGTTCATCGGCCTCGATTACTTGCGGCCGGATGGTGTGCTCAGAATCCCTGACTATTTGGTGCCCAAACCGAACGTGAGGAAAAGGAAGCCTCGCCGGAGGAAGCCCCTCTCATCTTCGGCGGCCGTCATCGCTCCAGTCGCCAAGAGGTCTTCCGAGATTGTCCCAGCTATGCCCACCTCCACGTCATTGGAGCCAGCTCCTCCACAACCCATTAAAGGAGTCAGTGTTATGGAGAAGGGTGATTGCCAATAGTTTGCAGCTGTCAGCATTGGGAGCCGGGATGACAGGCAAGTGTTTTTTCATTTCACTCCATTTAATTACAAACCGTGTCTGTCTCCCGAGGGAGAGGCCCAGTTTCAGCAGTCCGGGGGTCCTCTCCTCCGGCTGCAAATATTAATTCACCTTTTCCCCCTCCGTGTCTCCTCCCATTCCCCCTGCGGGCCCATTGGCCCAAGGTCAGGGCCCTCAGATGGTGGAGGAGCCAGCGTGGAGAGACTCCCATGCGGCTACGCTGGAGGATTTCCCAGCGATGGAACCGCTGCAGGAGGCGCATCGGACTGTCACAACCATCTCGTCTGCAGTGGAGGCTGTTGCAGCGGAGTTGCCCACGATCGAGGAGGGATCGGCTGCTGAATCTATCTGGACCTTCGTCAAAGGGGCCCTTGCCGCCCGAGGACCGAAGAGGAAACTGGAGTGCTTGGAAGTCGCTGTGGAGGTTTTAGAGGCTTATCCCGGGTTATGGGACTACCCGGAGTTCGCTGACCTGCTGGCGACTGTTAGTTCGCTCCAGCGCTCCTTCCCCGGGCTGACGTTCCTCACGGCGCCGAGATGGAGACCTGGAGAACAGGAGGCCTTCACTCTTCGGGACTCTTCGCCCAACCCTCCTCCATCTCCAGCACGGTCAGTCCCGGAGAGCAGACCACGGCGTCATCCGGTGAGGAGACGCCGGTAGAAGCCTTCCCCTCCTTTAGCTGTCAACGTCCTTCCAGCTGCCAAGAGGGCCATGGTTCCCCAGTTCACGCACACTTCCACATCTCCTGAGCCAGCTCTTCCATCATCCAGAGGGGGAGTCAGAGCCAGCGCAGATGTGAGTGAGGATGACTGCCGGTTCCCCGCAGCTGTGAACATTGAGCACCAGGAGAACAGGCAAGTGTGTTTTCGTGCTATTAAACATGATAATGATAAACACCGTCTGTCTACCGGAAGAGAGGCCCAGCTTCGGCAGTCCGCTGGGTCCTCCCCTCCAGCTGCGGAGGTAACCCACTTTTTTGTCTCTTCTGTGTTCCCCCCGTTGATTCCAGAGAGTGAGCAGAGCCACCAGACGATGGAGGAGCTGAGGGCCCCAGAGGATTTCGCTCCGGAGCCAGCACGGAGCTGGTCCCCTGCAGCCACGCCGAGAAAGTCATCGGTACCATTGGAGGGGGCCAAAAACTCAGTGGACATGGAGATGGACAACAATCCGCCTGCTACAGCCGAGAACATCGAACGCTGGGATGACAGGCAAGTGTGTTTTCAGTTAACCCAAGTAATCCATAAAAACCCTTGTTTGTCTCCCGAGAGAGAGGCCCAGTCTCAGCAGTCCGCTAGGTCCTCTCCTCCGGCTGCAGCTGCAAACTTATCCCCTACTCCCTCTGGGTCTCCTCCCTTCATCCCTGAGTGCCTGCCAGTCTTGGAACCGAGCCACCAGATGGTGGAGGAGCCGGTGGTTCCGGACGTTCCCTTCCCAGAGCCAGCATGGAGAGGTCCTCCTGCAGCCACGCCGGATGAATCCCCAGCATTGGAGCCACGGCAGGAGGACAGTAGGACTGCAATCACCAACTCACCAGCTGCGGAGGCGTCTGCAGCGGACTGGGAGCCTGAGCTGGACCTCCTGGAGGCCAGGTCCGAGTGTTCATCGCCAGGATCGACAGAGTCCTGAGGTCTGAGGTCGTCGTGTGGTCTCCTCCGTAGGCCACGCCTCCGTGGGTCCAGCAGGCTGGCTTCAGGCCGTCGTGGGGGCTGCGCCCCAGGATTAGCCCAACGTGGGTGCTGCACTCCTGCTTGGACCGGTCATGGAAGCAACCCTCCAGTGTTGCAGCATTGCACCGAGACAAATTCCTAGTTTGTGTACTACATGAACAATGGCAATAAATCTCATTCTGATTCTGATTCTGATTCTGGGTTCCACCGCGGGTGCTGCTGGGCCTCAGCCGGAGGCCACTGCTGGTGCTGCAAGGCCTTGGCCAGAGGCCACCACGAGTGCTGCAAAGCCTCAACTGGAGGCCACCGCGGGTGCAGCGGAGCCGGCCCAGTCAGGGGCCACCGTGGACACAACTAGGTGCCCGCTGGAGTCCATCGTGGGCGTAACGGAGCCGGCCCAGCCAGGGGCCTCCATGGGCGCAGTTAAGCCTCAGCTGGAGGTCACCATGAACGCAGTTAGGCTCCCACTGGAGTCCATCGTGGGTGCAGCAGAGCCGGCCTGGTCAGGGGCCACCGTGGGCGCAGTTAGGCTCCCACTGGAGTCCATCGTGGGTGCAGCGGAGCTGGCCCGGTCAGGGGTCACCGTGGACACAACTAGGTGCCCGCTGGAGTCCATCGTGGGCGTAACGGAGCCGGCCCAGCCAGGGGCCTCCATGGGCACAGTTAAGCCTCAGCTGGAGGTCACCATGAACGCAGTTAGGCTCCCACTGGAGTCCATCGTGGGTGCAGCAGAGCCGGCCTGGTCAGGAGCCACCGTGGGCGCAGTTAGGCTGCCACTGGAGTCCATCGTGGGTGCAGCGGAGCTGGCCCGGTCAGGGGCCACCACGGGTGCCGCCGCAGACCACCCGAAGGACACCATGGAGGTTCCCTCACGCCGGTCCAGGTACTCATCGGTCAGCCTTCCGGTGGGCAGGCTGCCTCCTGCTTCACCCCTTCAGTCCTGGTGGCTGAGCAACATTGGCCGGCTGCCAGAAGAATTGACTCCCCGGGTCAGGTGGCCCATGTTTCCCGGCAGGCCGCCGGACGCTGTCCACCGGACCTTCTGCTGGGCCTGGGACTCTGGGCAGCCTCCTGAGCCCCAATGCCTGTGGACTTGGGGGGGTTAATTGTGGGCCCTGGGCGGGGTATTGTGTTCCCTCCTTCCTGTTCCCCCTTCCGCCCACCCGGGTTTGTGTTGTTTGTTGTTATTGTTGCAACTGTTGGGGGGGGGCTTCTTGATGGTACCCTGTCTGGGAATCCACCCCTTGGAGGGAGGGCTCTGTCTTCAGCCGAGCCGGCTTGGTTTTTCCTGGCTCGGCCCTGAGCTCTCTGTGGGTTTTGGCGTCATTGTTTATGTGCTTTTTTGTGTATTTTTTTCCATCATCTTAGCCACTGCCCAACCGGTAGCTGTTAGTCAGCCTCTGATCTTTTTCCCACACTGCTGACAGTCTGTCAGTCCTACCACGCCCCCTCGCTCTCCGTTCCCAATTTGTCACACCAGCAGCGTTTGTATAAGAGCAGCTCTTTGCTAGACAAATGCCGCTGGATCATTGTACGTATTAGATGGCTGCGCCCCGCCGTCTAACCGTCGCGTCACTGTAAGGACTATTGTTGTGTTTGCTCGTGGTCTGCACTGGGATTACTTGGACTGCCTCCTCACTGTGAGTACTGTTGGCGTTTCTGTTCGCTGTTGTGCCACTACGCTTTGGCTCTTGCCTAGTATGTTCCTCCGGTGTGTGTTGGGCGCCCTGGAGGATTCTCGAGTGTACCTGAGCTCCTCATGTCCTCATGTATAATCACTTTTGTGTTAATAAATGTGTGTTGGTGTACCCAGAGAGTAAATCCTCGTCCTTTTTCCTCCCTCGCCGTGTGCTATGGAGAAGCACATGGGGAGCTCATGACATCTGCACTGTGTTTATACAGAGACTTAAAAATTTGTGCAGGGTACTCAATCTCAGACCTGTCGTGACATCTGAGCATTTCCTATGATCACATCCAGATGAATAAATACCAATCTCTGCTCTGAAATGATGGCATATGACCACTTTTCTGTCTTATGGACGTTTGATAAATGAGGGCCATAGACATACTACAGTTTTTAGCAATAAATGTCATTTAAACAAGTCATAATCATTTCAATCCTTTTCACACTTGTCCTTTCAGAACTTACATTAAAGTAGACAAGTGCATTGCCCGTAGAATGCAAGTATTCCTGTCTGAAACAGGTATCCCAATTAGGCTTTACAGGCCCAAATGTAGGCTGTGTTTGAAAGTGGAATACAAAGAGGTGTAGACTATATGTAGGCAATCACACATGTTAGACTTTGACAAATATAAAAGTGACTAAATGGCACTAAGATTTTTTTGACTGTGTAAATATTAATTACAGAATTATTGAAAATGAATGGGACATCCAATATTAGCGACTCTTTCAGATCCCTTGTTTATTTGTTTGTCAGATCACTTATTTGTGTCATCTTTTATCACTTTTATCCAAGATAATAGTGTATCTTGCACTTTGGGGAATGGGAGTTGTTCAGTCATCATTATAATTATTTTAATTTAGTTTATATTGCTGTTCAGTGATGGAGTTCAGTGTAATATTGAATTTCTTCTGTGTATCGTCAAACTCATGCAGTACTATAACAGGACACGTTTATAAATATTTGAGACCCATTGTCGTGCATCAGTTTATATTTTAGCAATATTTTGTTATTAAAAGGTTTTTTAAAACTGTAATCAACCGAATTAACTACAACACACCACATTTCTAGAAGCCAGAGGATGAGGAGAGAGTGATGACTAAACTTTTATTGATAAAAATTACATATTTTGACTGAACAACTCCATACTCGGGGATGCACACCCTCGTAACCTCAGCAAAACACGTATAAAATCTGGGGTCAGTCTGACGAATGGTTCGAGGGATATGTGAGGAACAGACAGACACACACACACAGACAGAGATATGCTGCATTTATAGATAAATGTCTAAAAAGTCTTAATTTGTATCTACATGTTTCTGTGAGGTTTTCAGCATCACTACTTTGCATGAAGTTTTGCAAATTGAACTTCTTATCTGTCTTGGAATCAGCGACTTACTGAAAGCACTGATTGTCTGACAGGAAGCTTCTCTTCACTCGCCTTTAAACCACAAACAGAAATAAGCATCACTCTCTGTGTGTGAGAAACAGGGGCAGTATACTGAGTAACAGCTGTAAAATGATTCCCCTCATTTGGTCCGCAGTGTTACTGTCTCTTTCTTTCAATTCAGGTAGGTATTTTTTTTAATTTTATTGCATTTTCAGATATTTTGACATGTTTTGAGGCCATCTAATTAGGCATTTTTTCTCTTTTATACAATAGCAGGGAGCAGTGTAATCATCAAAGAGTCTGGAGGGAACCTGACTTTAAAATGCACCTCCAAAGGATCCAGTGGATATCTTGGAATGTATTTGTATCATAAGCTTCACCAAAAGAAAGAGGTCCTTTTCTACAGTAAACATCCAAGTGAAAGACCTGAATACTTGGGACGGATCAAGGCCAACGGATCTCTTTTGGACAACACCATCACCATCTGTAATCTCACCGTGGATGACTCTGGTGTCTACACTTGTGACTACAAATCATTCACAGATCAAAGAACATATCAAAACTACACAGTGTTTGTAAAAGGTGTGTTTTCCTTTATATTTATTTTTTTTAATTATTTGTCAGATTTTTATAGCATTTGCTCAAAAATGGCACATTTGTCTGCTGTGATATTTACAACACAGGAGCAGCATCATGTCCAAAACCTCATATCACCCCTGCGGAGGACAAAACTCTACTTTCAGTATTAACCATCACTGCTGCCAGTTCCATCACTGTGCTATTCCTCATCTTCATCTTCCTAATCACCTCAAGAGTAAGTTCAAGTTTCCTCAGCTCAATGCTTCATAGCCACAATGAATTAATTAAATTGTGTAAATCTTACAGTGTTGTGTTATCGAGGATATCTACAGCTACTGAAATGGGTTGGATATTGAATTTGTACCCTTTTATCAGTATATCCACAGCCACAATACTGCTGTAAACATTATTAAGCCATATTACATGAAAGGAAGTACGGTATCAATGAATATAGTAACTGTGGGTGTGATACATCTAATGCCTGTCATAACCCGAGTGTCGGTTCTGGCCACACTCGGGTCTCATATCTTTTTGTTCCCTGGCTTTGGCAGCTGAGGGTTCCTTCCAGCTCCTCGGGCTCTTATTGTGAAGGCGCCCGGGGGAGCTCCCTGCTGTCAAAGTCAGCTGCTGCTCTGCTGTCATTAGCAGCAGCTGTGCCGCGTTGGGGTCATTAGCCGCCAGAGATATAAGCGGGTGCTAAATGTCCTCCAGCGCGGCAGTCTCTGTTATATCCTGTTATGTTCTCCTGTTATGATCATCGGTTACGATCATCTGTTATATCCTGCTACGTTTTGATGGTGCTCCTTTATGCTCAGGTATGTTCCTGTTTGCCTAGCTCATCATTAACGTTGTCGTCTGGCGCATCGGGTGTTCCCCGGCTCAGACTTCACTCAGCCGCTGTATGTGTTCTGTGTGTGTTCATCCTTATCCACAATAAATTACCACTGCAAACTCACTGGTGACTGAGGCGTCTTGTGACGGTCCGTGAGGGCCGTTGCGACAGTAGACTGCCGCCTAACGCCCGGAGAGGAGGCGTTGTTTCGAGACGCCATTCACCGTGCAGTTTGCAGTAGTGGACTGTTTGTTCCTACCTGTCTGGGTGCCGTGTTGAAGCATGCCATCGTGGAGGTCTCGTGCTCGGAGGCAGGACGCTGTTCTCGCTGACACCCTCGAGCGCGTGGACAGAGTCCTTGTCGCCGCCTCCCTCCTCGAATACAACAGCGAAGTGCCCTGGTACCTGGACCTAGCCGAGGAAATTCTGGATTCTCTCCCCCGCTTCACTAATCATCCAGAGGTAAGCGTGAGGAGAGATGACATCGCCGCCCAGCGTGAGATACTCCGAGGGCTGGAGGGAAATCCTGGCAGGAAGCTGAAGCGGAGGAGACGTCGCCCCTCGCTTCGGGATCCCGCTCCTGCCTCTGTTCCGGCCCGGGAGTTCGCACCACCCGGAGGTCTTTTCCCATCGGGCATGTCGTCACTCGGGATTCCCCCAGAGAAGCTGCAGATGACAGCAGAAAAGATCTGGGACCGGGTGGCTGCTGCTTGCTCCGCTAAAAATCCTCCAGCGTGTATGAAGCATGTGGTGGCGGCGGTCAGACTGGTGGAGAGGAATCCAGCGCTGCGTGAGTTTCCTGAGTTTGCTGACTTGCTTGCCGCCGTTTCTGCTCAGGAACGGCGATTTCCGGACCTCACCTTCGCCTCACCCCCTACAAGGAACCGTCGTCAATCCGGCTTCCAACCTCGGCTAGACCCCCGTCTGGATGCTGTTCCGGGTCGCCGCAAGGGCTCAACCCCCCACACAGCTGTCACTCCTGCGCCTCGTCAGAGGGGAATCCCCGCAGCCTCGTCTTCTCCCGGGCCCTCGCCTGCTGTCCCGTCAGCGCTCCATGCCCGACTGACCCCGGCTGTCGCCCCCTCCTCCTCGTCGCCTATCCTGGCTGCTGTGTGTCACGAGAGCTCCGTTTCGGCGAGCTTCATCCCGGATCCGCCTCAAGTGGCCTCATCTCGTCTTCCCAGAGGGCCCTCTGTCGCCATCCAGCAGGGAAAGGAAGGAATGACGTCCCCCACAGCGGAGACTATCTTACCCTTAGGGGAAAGGCAAGTGCATGATAATTTCTCTTCTTTTGACATTGTTTTGCCTTGTCTGACTCCTAGGGGTGGAGTTCGGGGTATGCAGCCCCCCGAGCTCCCTCCACCTGCTGTGGATGAAAATATTAACCCTGCTTCCTCTGTGTCTCCCTCCGCTGAGCGGTCCTCGACGTCAGGCCAACGTCGCTGGATGAGGAGGGGGCCTGCGGTTCTGGAGAGCCTGGTTCCGGTTCCGCAGCCACGCCATGGGCGGAGGAGGAGAGCGGACTGCAGCGTGGAGCCATCGCCAATGAAGAAGCGTCCCCGGGGTTCCACGGAGGAGCGGTCCAGTCCAGCAGGGCGAGATTCTCCTGCCACCACGCCGTGCGGGCCACCGGCGTGGACATCGGTGCCGGAGGACTCTCTAGCTGCACGCACCATCATGCCAGCTGCGGAGCCCGACGCAGCTGAGTGGGAGCCTGAGGACGACCTCCTGACTTCTGAGCCCGGATCATCGCAGTCCTGGACGGCGTCAGAACCCGAGCTCAGGCAAGTGCTCTGTTTTATCTTTCTTTTTCACCTTTTAGAGCACTTTTGCCTGTCTCAAGGGGAGATGAGCCGGGTGCAGCCGCCCGCTGCGTCCGAGCTTATCTCGCCGGGTTCTGGCGCTGCCGGTGATCCTGATCCCGGGTTTTCTCTCTTGTGAGTCTTCTCCCAGGGTCGCCGGCGAGGGGCTGCTCTCGCCTGCTGTGCCAGAGGTTCCGGTTTCGAGGTTGGAGGTCGAGTCTGGTGCCACGCCGACCGGGTCCACCGTGGGTTTGGTTCCGGAGGCCCAATCGGGGTCCACCGTGGGTTTGGTTCCGGAGGCCCAATCGGGGTCCACCGTGGGTGCTGCACCAGCAGGTCCTAGGTTCGGTGAGGGAGCTGCAGATCCCCGGCCACCGGATGCTGGACAGGCTCGTTTTCTTCATCTCCACAGTCATCCTCCTCATCTCCCTGAGGAGCACTACCCATCTCCACCTGGGGCCGTTGGGGTCCCGAACGCTCCGCCCGGTTTCCCCTCATCTCCCCCCTTTTCTGCGGGATCACCGGCTGCTTCCTCCCAACGGTTCTGGTGGGCTGGTGTTGCGGGGCGGCCGCCTGAAGGGCTGTCTCGTTGGTTTGGTTCTCTGGGCCGGCCCCCCGACCTGTTTATCTTCCTGTGCGGCGACCTGCTCCGGCCGCCTGAAACTCTCTTCCCCCGAGCATGGGACTGGGGTAGGCCGCCCGAACTGTCCTCTTTTCCCCTCCCTGTTCTGTGGCCTCTTGTTGCCGGATGAACCCCCCGAACCTTCTGCCCCATCCCTCCGGGCCTGGACTGCGCCCTTTCCGGGTTCCTGATCTCGTCTGTGGGACTGTTGGGGTGTTTGTGGGGGGGGGGGGATTGTTTTGTGTCACTCTGTTTGCCCAAGGGTGTGTTGCCTATTTTGTACTTATTGTGGTTTTGTTCTTGTTACCCGGGATTGTGGGGTTTTTTTCTATAGCCTTGTTGGTTGTTTGTCTCTCTCCCTCCTGCCAGCACCCCATCCACCCACCCTAGGGGGGTGGGGGCTTGGGTGTTACTCTGGCCGCTCAGAGCTCGGCCTTGAGGGGGAGGTACTGTCATAACCCGAGTGTCGGTTCTGGCCACACTCGGGTCTCATATCTTTTTGTTCCCTGGCTTTGGCAGCTGAGGGTTCCTTCCAGCTCCTCGGGCTCTTATTGTGAAGGCGCCCGGGGGAGCTCCCTGCTGTCAAAGTCAGCTGCTGCTTTGCTGTCATTAGCAGCAGCTGTGCCGCGTTGGGGTCATTAGCCGCCAGAGATATAAGCGGGTGCTAAATGTCCTCCAGCGCGGCAGTCTCTGTTATATCCTGTTATGATCATCGGTTACGATCATCTGTTATATCCTGCTACGTTTTGATGGTGCTCCTTTATGCTCAGGTATGTTCCTGTTTGCCTAGCTCATCATTAACGTTGTCGTCTGGCGCATCGGGTGTTCCCCGGCTCAGACTTCACTCAGCCGCTGTATGTGTTCTGTGTGTGTTCATCCTTATCCACAATAAATTACCACTGCAAACTCACTGGTGACTGAGGCGTCTTGTGACGGTCCGTGAGGGCCGTTGCGACAATGCCCTCCACTACGCATCGCAGAGGGCATTAGACGTATCACACCCGCAGATACTATATTCACTGATACATACAACCTCGAGTGTAATATTGCTTTTACAGTGCATCCAGAAAATATTCACAAACATACATAATAACAAATCATAATATTGTGTCCAGTATTGCTGTCATTTAATAAATTGTGCTTATGGAACTGATGTATACACCAGCATACAAGGGCAAAACCCTCCTAACAACCCCCTACCTGGAACACTAACCCCCCTCCCTAGAAGTCCAAAGTTCAGAGGGTCGATCAGAATCCCAGGCCCCCAGCATGGCGAGGAGTGACAGATCGGGTGGCCTGCCCAAGTCCAGAAGGCGGCCCGCAGGATAGTGTCCGGCGGCCTGCCGGGCCGGATGGGCCCCCCAGCCTGAAAGCCAAGTCCTTCTGGTGGCCGACCAATGTGGTGGAGCCACCAGAACGGGAGGGGAAAGCGGAGAGGCAGCCTACATACTCGGGACCTACGGCGGTCAACCCAAGGAACAGGAGTCCCCCCATCGTCCGAGGCTTGGGACCTGGGGGCCGTAGCACCCATGATGGTCCCGGTCTGGGACGTGGCTGCACCCGCGATGGTCCCGGTCTGGGACGTGGCTACACCGGCGGTGGACCCCGGCTGGAGCTCTGCTGCACTGGGGGTGGACCCCGGCTGGAGCTCTGCTGCACCGGCGGTGGACCCCGGCTGGAGCTCTGCTGCACCGGCGGTGGACCCCCATCTGGGGCCTCATTGCTCCCGTGGTGGCCTCCCCAGCGAGGGAGGTGATGCTCCTCATGTCACCTAATGCTGGACCCCGATCCTTGGCGGCCTCCGACGAGACCAGCACTCTCTGGCGACCCCAGCTGGGGGCTCCAAACCCAAAGGGAGAAAAACAGAAACCAGGTCTGGGTCGCCGGCAGCGGCAGAGCCCGGTGTGGCGGCCCCGAGGGCTACTGTGAGCTGCCCCAGGTCCACCTCACCATGAGCCGGGCAGTGTGACATTGACACTTGCCTGTTCTCCTGCCACTGGAGGTCCCTAGCGGCCTCCGAGGCGTCCTTTCTCTTCTCCTGGCGTTCCTCATTGGGCTGCAACTCCTCCTCCCTCGGGATAAGTTCCTTTAATCTTTTGGCCACCTCCAGGAGGAGCCACGGCTTCACCTCCAAGATGAGGTCCATCTCTGCCAGGAGAACCAGCCTACGTTCCTCCAATTCCTCCCGTGACGGAGCGGAGCATGGCTCAGAGCGGGGAGGCGGAGCTGTCGTAAGCGGGGCTGGACGCTTCTTGCAGCGGGGATTCCTCCCTCTCCTCCTCCTGGGCGACACGGGAATGAGATAATCCGGAATGCGGAGCACTGGGCTGGGCAGTGGATCACCCATGCAGAAAAGCCCCACATTCTCTGGAAAAACGAGCGCAGTGGCTGCAAGGAGCTTGAGCACTGGGAGATCCTCGGCCAATTCCTCACATAGCATGGCAAAGATGTTCCAGAGGATCTCCATTGCCTCCGGATGATCCCAGAGGCTGTCTCGCTCCATCACTAACTAACTAACCTGCACTTATATAGCGCTTTTCTAGTCACAAAGACCACTCAAAGCGCTTTCATTAATACTAACCCTCTATTCTAAGGGCCTATAGGAAACAGATATCTAGGGACAATTTAGAACAGCCAATTAACCTAACATGCATGTTTTTGGCATGTGGGAGGAAACCGGAGAAATCCCGGAATAAACCCACGCAACACGGGGAGAACATGCAAACTCCACACAGATCACTGTTGGTTGGGGGCTGGGATCGAACCCACGATCCCACGATCCCCACAATCCCCCGGCCAAGGGTAAACTGTGCTGCCGCAGTGCTAACCACTGCGCCACCGTGCAGCCCCATCACCCACCTCGCGGTGTCCCGAGCCTGTCGAACAGCCAGGGAGGAACAGGGCTTCTGCGTCCATAAAAAGATCTCCTCCAGGAAGCACGACGAGTGCAGCTCCCGCTTCAACTCCCTCTCCACCATGTTGACACTCGGGGAGGAAGAGAAAAAAGGTGTGGAAAGGAAAGAAAAAAACACACTTCTACTCCGCTGGGTTTTTTCTGACTGGTCGGAGCATTCTGTCATAAATCCCTGTGCGCCATTGTACGGCGCACGAGGGAGAGAATGAAACACCCAATTGTGTGAGTAGAAAGTGCCATTTTATTAAACTTAACCACAAAATAACAAGTCCAGATGTCCACAAAAATACAGAGAAATGCAAATGGTGACATTAAGGCCACCAGACATACAGGACATCTGCTGGATGCTCTACAGCGTGGTCAAGGGGAAGCCTAGTGCAGCAGGACTGCTGTCAACACAAAGAGAAAGGTGAACATGACACTTACGGGGCTGGAGCGATCCTGGGGCGATCCGTGTAGTCTGGAGAATGAAGAGGGTGAGCAGGGTCAGCAAATTTCACCAAGGGATTAACCGAACTTCAAGTGCTTGGCTGAATAATAGCAGGTAATGAAAACTCATACGTGGAGAGCTAGCTACCGCGTATGGAGGTGAATGCTCCGACAATCTCTTTCCACAAACGCAGCGAAGAAATACTCCTGAAGCTAACGAGGAAAGAGATTGCTGGTACGAGAAAGCGTGGGCTGAACGTGATTGGACCTGGTGTGTGAGAGAGCATGTATGAGCGTGTGAATGGGAATGAATGGAGCGTGTGCGTGTGTATGTGTATGTGTGTGAACACCCATGACAGTACAGCTGATGGCACTTGACAGGAGGAGGGGGCGTGCCCAAGCTGTCAGGGAGCGGAGGCCCAATAGCTCCCTGAAGCGCCAGGTGGAAAATAGGGCAAAACATAATAAGTCAGAACTGGGTTTGGAACAGCCAAACCTAGATTCATGACACATGTAAACAAATTAAATGTTGTCAAGTGCAAAAGTCATTGTTTATTAATACATACCAGTCACCTGTTGAGTCAGTCCTGCAGAAGGGCCGAGATCAAAACGTGGCCAATGCCGGTGGCTAGTTAGCATGCTAGCGATTTGGCTTTGGCACACTTCGGTCCCGTTTTCTTGGCATTTTCAGATGAAATAAAGAGTCCATCACCACAAAAGCACTGTGATTTGTTAATCAAGACAATAAATCCAACTCTAGCACTGCCTATTTTTTTAAACAGATGTGAAACAGCTTAATGACGTTTATACAAGGGCAGACTTTGTAAACTCAATAAAGTTTTTTTTCAAAAGGGTGGGACTTCCGGTCCGTATATAATTTCTTGTCAAACAGCGCCTCACTGTGGAAATTAAGGTATTCAACACAGTATTACAATTCTCAAGTCTGCAGACTTGACAGTAAATTGCTGTTAGTAATTAACGGTTACTAGAACACTTTTGAAGCAAAGTGACACACATCTGGTGAAATGTTGGAGTACAGTTATTGTGGAATATAGTAACTCCTGGAATCCCTGTTGTCTAATTAAATTGCTCAGTCAGAACTAACTGTTGTATAATAAATTTTATAACGCTGACATGCTGATTACTGCTGTACACCACATGTGCAAATGTAGCCGCTTCTCCGAAAGCACAATGTCTCACTCAGTTATTTCCTTTGTCATCCCCATTAATGGTAGAATTTCACTTTCAGTTTCATTTCTCAAAATGCTCATTTATTTTAGTAAATGTGTGATGGCTTTTTAGTTTGCACAAGTTGTCACAAGATTTGATTGATTATTTATTTACGTGTCTTGCACCATTGGTGCCCGGCACATATGGGCTAACAAAACACTATAACACTGGTAACACAAGTCTAAATATACAGTTCATCAAATCTGGAAAAAGCAAATATACATTCCATGACATAACATATCATAACATAACATAACATAACATAACAGAAACATCTATGTTGGATCCGGAGTGGACAGCTTCACTGCCATGCTTCTATAAATCTTGCCAAAACAAAAGTCTCAGTATTAAACAGTCAGCTCAAGCAAACAACCATAACAAGTCAGGATTCTTCATTGTCTTCATGTAAAAAGATAGTTGCCAATATGGGAAATGGTATTGGTTAAAAAGATGCGCTAATTTTCTGTCTCAAAAACCTAAGATACATTTAATTCAAGTTTCATTTTGCATTTGGATTATTGCCAAGCAGTTTGGTACAGATAGTCATATCAAAACTTTAAATGGTTCAAAACACTACACGGTGAAAACAGAACAAACACTGTGTTAATACCAGGCCAATCTCACAAAAAAAAGTAAAACTGCAATGAGATCAGGTTGGTTAATACATAGTCATCTTGGCTCAGTAAATGTAAAACAAAAAGGACTGATTGAGTTATTCATTGCTTGCATTCTTTAGAAGTATTATTGTTTTTAAAACCCAGCTATAGTCTACCAGTGTTTATCTTTCAATTCAGACACACACTCTTCCAGGCAAGCAACTGGAAAATAATTCTGCTTTACCAAAAGCAAGAATAAATTCAAATATAACCTCAAGTGGCAATTATCAGGTTCCAAGCAGCTATAAACTTAAAGATTCTGTACTATTTACCAACAGGATTTAAAACTTAAGATGTGTTACGCATTAGGCTTTAAAATACACAATTGTACTTCAGTTGTTGTTCAGAAGAATACAGCTACCCTGGGAAGATTTGAACCTTGGCCTTCAGCATGCCATATTAACAACTTAATCACTGCACCACAGGATTGTTTCAGTTTACACATCTACTGTCTTAAAACAATTCATTCAATTCATTTCCTGAGAACTGAACTAATAAAACCACCAGGGGCAGGGCCACCTTAACTTGCCATTAGGCCCTTGGGCTAAGAGGTTTTGTAGCCCCCCAACAGAATCTCAGTTTAAAAATATGTAATAGCTATGTTTTTCATAATGGATTGTATTTATATAGCACTTTTCATGACACCCAACACTTTACAATGAGTCCATTATTCATCCACTTAGCAGACAGTGATAATGGTAAGCTAATTCTGTAGCCACAGCTGCCCTGGGGCAGACTGACAAAAGTACGGCTGCCAATCCACGCCAGATAAACATTTATTTGTCATGGAGCGGTCCTCCCGGACCGCTAATGAGACACTGTAGGCCACCGATGAGTTTGCACATTTATTAAATAAGGACATATACTACAAAATAATGAGCCTCGTGGGGCAAAACACAAATAAAGACAAAGACACAATACTTACATCCGATTAGCGAGGGCAGAACCTAACGCTGAAAAGAACTGGCTTCGGGCGTAGGGAAACCAGACTGGAAAAGGCGAGGTCACAGCCCCGAGTAAACCGAGCTGCTCCCTTAAATAGGGCTGACAGATTAATCAGCTGATGAGAATGTCATCAGCTGATTGGATTCTCGCCATCCCTGTGGAGCTCGGCTCTGACAGCCGGAAGCCCCACTGAGACGCTGTCATAATAAAAGCCCGGAGGCCATATGGTGCGCCTGAGGAGAGAACGGAGAACTACCGGACAACCCGAGCACGGATAGAGTCAGCACTTGGACCATGACATTACTCACATTCATACACCAGTGTCATGAGCCATGAACACACTGGAGGCAAGGGAGGTAGTGTCTTGCCCACGGATATAACGGCAAGGTGGGGGAAGCGGGATTCAAACTGCCAACCTTCTGGTTATTGGGCAACATGCTCTACCTCCTGAGCCACTACGGCCTCATTTTTGTTTCTCTTTGAGAAATAATGCGAGCTAGAAAACACAACTACACTGCAAAAAGTCAAATATAAGTAAAATGAAATAAATTAAGGCCGTTTATGCTTGTCTTTTTGTCTGACAAGATATTTATTCTTGCTGTGCAGTTTATGTGCAAGAAAATTTTACATGCTTTCAGATAGTTTTAAGCAATTTGATTAGTCAAATTTTCTTGTTCTGTTGGCAGATATTTTTACTTAAAATAAGCAAAAAATTCTGGCAATAATTTTAGTTAAAATTTGTCAGGAATCTAGAAACTCATAAAAGTGATCGTATATTAGTTCGTTACCTCAATAAAGATTCAAGACACAAAATTCTATTTCTCATGAGCTTTTGTTTACTTGCAATGCAAGGAGCACAAACCTGGTTACAGGAGATCAGTACTGGAGGTAATCCTCTCAGTTCAGTCATTTTATACATAGCAGTTGCATAGTCAAAAACACACACACACACAGCAGTTACATGGTCATGCTGACCCTGAAGGGAGGGGAACAGCTCCAAAAAAAAGGCTTTGCTTCCTGTGTTCTGAGGAACAACAGTCCCATGTTATCAGGATGGCCCTGTGCTCTAGGGAGTAGCTGTTCTCTAAACAGAAACATCTATCATATACTCCCTTATACAATCATGATGAAATATGCTGACATCAAAGAAAAAGGAACAGTTTCACTTTATCAGAGTCCACCTTGTGTTCTAAGGAGTAACAGTTTCTTAGGGCAGGTTATACTGTGCAGTCCAGGTCATCATGTACAAAACTTCTAATACACAGACAGTTTTAATATTTTTCAGCAGAGAGTTATACAGTTATATATACTTGATTGGATTATATAAAAATGATAATACGCATACACATAATTTTTCTGACATTCCCTCCTGTTATCATTTTTATCAATTTAAATCACATGCAATCATCAGTACAATGTATCTTCTCACGATTTTCTACATTGACGTTCATTGAGCATCACTTCCAAATCTAAACAGTGGTTCTGTCATCACAATCACCATTACTTTGTTGTCTCAAGGCAGTATATTGTACAGGGACTTCTCTTTGGAGCATAACAGATTGTAACATGTAAGTGTGTTGAGCAAGAGCTCTACTCATCATGGACCTTATGCAGGGAATAACACACATGAAAAGCACACAGAATAAGATTAATATCACAATCAATGGGGTTAACTATTTCAAAAGAATCTGCCACCAAGTTCTACTTTGAAACCAATCCCAGAAGCCCCAACCTTTATCTTCATCTAACCCATGCTGTAAGTGTAAAATATCATTCAAATGGCTAATTTTTGTTCTTCATTTAAAGTTGTGAATCCTTGCTCCATTAATACAGTCAGATTTTCCATTGTCCATGCTAATGCATTTATGTGGTGTATAGCTAGAGCACTGCCATACATTGGAAAAAGAGTACTCATAATACCTTTAAAATCACTAATTCTCTGTTTTCCAGATAGTTTACCCACCAACCAATGTCCAACATTATTGCTTGTATTAAACAGAGAGTTCATCGCTATTGTCGCTCCGGGTGTTTCCTCTTCACTCAGTGGAGCAGGGATCATGGGTATTGCAGTCTTGTGTGAATGGGGTAGCAATGAACACACATAGCAAGAAGTATTGATTCCCAGTCCTCTCACTGAAACCACCATGGTACCACAAGTTATGCATATAATCCACGTATTGTTCATTGTCCGTGCTTCGTGGGTTCCTTGTCCTTGAATCAGAAAGAGATTACCACCCCACTCTCAGGAGAAGTGCTGAACACAGAGTCATCAATAATTTTGGTGCCATGCTTCCACCTGAGAGAGTACCCCTCCGGGCCTCTTTCTTCACCAGGGTTGAGACGGCCTTGTCCTTAAAAGGACACGCCCCCTTTGTAACTGGACTTACTCAGGGAAACAAGTTAGTTAGTTCCCTTATAGGCACCCGTAGTCTTTTAACGTGAATCCAAGATGGTCATTCAGCAATACATACTGCAGTGGGAGTGGGAGTGTCCAGTGTTGTCGGTGGTGGTTCTTTACATAGCCTCCAAGTTGCAACGGGTTATCCGCTTTTTTCTGTGGAGGAGAGAGAGCTTCTGACAGGATCAAAACATTCCCTGACATGTTCACCAAGATCTGTGTATTTGTTAGGCGTGGTTAGTGGGGAGAGGTCAGGTAATGCATGAGGACCGTGAAAAACACATTCAAAAGGTGATAATCCTGTCTTTAGGTCTAGTATAGAGTTAATGGTTAGTCTGACTAATTTCAGGGCTTCTGGCCAAGTAATACCCTTTCCATGTATAGTTTTTTTCCAGCCTTTGTTTGATTGTACCATTTTTCTTTTTACAAAACCTGTACTTTGTGGGTGGTAGATACTATGAAATTTGATCTTACAGCTTAGATTAAGTCTTGAACTGTTTGTGCTGTAAAATGAGTTTTATTATCTGCATAAATCAGTTCTGGAACCCCAAAAACAGAAAAACATAATTTACTAGAGTTTTACACACAAATGCGGCATGTGGGACAAATTTCTGTCCACTTTGTGAAGGTGTTAATCAACACCAAGCAATATTGTAGCTTTCCATTGCTCCTTGAGCATTATTTTATAAACAAATGATGCACTTTTGGCATGTTTTTGTTACTTCTTTCAAAATATTAGGACAGTTTTTCCAACATCCTCATCATTCATTGATTTCCCTCCTGTTGGCACATGATTGGCCATGTGCCACCAGGACAGCTCATTTATATAATGTGGGTGGCAGAGCAAATTTTCGTCAGGCAAGCCAAATGTATATCTAATTATTTACATATGAAACAGGAGGAAGGTCCATATTATTTTAACAATCTTTTAAAACATCAACATCATTAATAAAACAGATGGTTCCTAAAAGATTAATAGCAGTACAGTGAGCAGCGTTATCAGCCAAGCGATTACTGCAGTTAAACAAGTCAGTGCCATTAGTGTGGGCAGGGCAGTGAATAACTGCCACATAACGTGGTAGCATCAAAACATTACGTAGCTGCAATAATTGCTATCGATATTTACTGGTTTTCCTGTGGAGGTGACAAACCCCCGCAGATTCAAGGTAACAGTATGCAGGTGGCATGCGTTATAAGCATATTTACTGTCTGTACAGATAAGTTACATTCAGGTTAGTAGTCAATAGTTCAGCTGTTGGAGGTGATGCAGGTTGTGGAATTTTTACACAATCAGGACCCCAGACAACATTGTTACAGCATAAGCACACTTCTTTTTTTTACTAAGCAAGCCTGTTGCTCGCTTTTTCCCTTGCTAAGTAGAGAGAGAGAGCTGCCGTTCACCCCCCCCTTGCTGATGGGAGAGAGAACCACCGCTCGCTCCTCTGTTGCCCCCTTTTTTTTTTTTTTTTTTTTTTAAATGAGCCATCAGTAAATAACCACAAGGAATTTGGTACAAGCTTAAGGTGTGGCTGTGACAACAAGGTTATAGTGTACGACAATAGTCTAGCTGGTAACAATATGGAATGGTTGTCCTGCTGCAAAACCCCCTTCACAACATAATAGAGGGCATGATCTTCTTATTTGTATTATCCCATGAATAATAAAAAGTGGTCTGTATTGCCCAGCATGTATTTTAGTTATAACTGTAGCCATATGTTTATCCTGGGTACTACAGAAAATGAAATGAGAAGCGCTTATGTACATAAAGTTGAATTGAATTCATCATCAATCATTTATTGATAATTTTTTTAATGCATTATCTATTTTTCTGAGGATTGCTAATTATTTGTTAATTAATTTCTTTGATACCCCCTGTTTTGATACATGGAGACTCACATGCAGCAAAGTTACAGGGTATTTGTTTGATTTTACTGAAAGGAAGTGTGCTAACAATTTTAATTTTAAATAAAATTTGCAGGTAGCCCAGTTCCTTCAAAAATAAGATTTCAATAATTATAGCTTCTTTTTGTGACATCTCTTGAAATAGTTTACAAATTCTACTTAAGAAAAAGAAAAAGAAAATAACTATCTGTGCATTTTTGATATGCTTCAGCACTGATAAATAAGATCAGTTTGTCCAGTTGAACACAGATAGGTTGAATTTGAAATATTGTGTCACACCCTTTCAGTCAAAGGAAAGGCGGACGTTTTGCCCAATTAGAATTTGATTTAATATTTTACAAGGAATGCCCCTATTTCATAGATTCCTTGGTAAATTATGGAGTGCAATGTAGTTCACCCTGACCCAGCTTGGCCACTGCTGAATCAGGAGAAGCACATTCCTCATTGCTATCACATTTCTGAAATATGATGTTGTTACACCATTATAAATGTATCCCGCAGTGCAAAATCATATAAACATCACATCTGTAAAATCAGAGTCCTTTAAATCAGTGTAGTCATCCTTCTTTTATTTTTTAAATTTGGGCCTAATGTAATGTCAAGTTTGAATAATACATCTCTCCCGAGTAAATTTACTGGGCAGGAGAGTGCCACAACCACTTCTGAAATACATACTTTGCCTGTGGAGGAGTCTGTTAATGTAATTGGGCCATAAAGGCTCTCAGTTGTTGTTCCACCTCCTGCATTTTGAACCTTAATAGTTCTTCCAGTAAATTTAGCACCTTTGGGGATTTTGCGAACAGTAGTGCGTGTGGCTCCTGTGTCACAAAGAAATTCAACCTCCTTTCCATTCACTAGTAACCATATTGTAGGGGCAAACAACGCACTGCTGTACATAGTCAAGTCCAAAGTCTCATTAGGCCTTGTCAACACTTCAGATAGTCTTTTCTGTTGGTCCAGTACTGTCTGTTGGTCCTCAGAAGAGAGTTCATCACAGTCGGTTAGTCATGCTCTTCTGTCTGAGGGTCCTTGTCTATTCTCACCTCCATAATCATTTTGATTTCTACCTCCTCTTCCTTGCTGAAACCTGCCTCTCTGATCATTCTGAAATCTTCTTCTACCTCTACTTGGTCCCCTGCCTCCAAATCCACCCCTTTGGCCAAACCTGCAGTCACGGGCCCAGTGACCAGGTTTGCCACAATTAAAACATACATCCTGATTTCCATCATTCACTTGCATTGACCTGCCTGTCCTGGGTCTAGCCCCACCTTGCACCATCCGTGCAACAAACACTTCCTCCTCACCCTCTACACTGCTCAGGAGCAGTGGAGCTGTCCTACTTTTAACTTTTTCTTCTGCATCAACGTGTCCCCTGCATGTAACACATGCTCTTTAAATTCAGCCAATGTACATGTTTTCAAATTAATGCAAGTTGACCTTACCATTGTGGACAGGTCAGTAGGTAACGCTTCTAGAAAACTGTATTTAAACAAGTCCCTATAGGGCTCGTCTTCCATGACAGCATTAGGCAGTCCCCCCATAGTTTTCTTAAATTTTGTCATAAATCTGGCCCAAAATTCGCCTAGATCTTCATCCTTTTTCATGCGCAACCCTGCCGTTTCATTTAATGAGGATGGTGTAGCATAGTATTTTTGAACATCTTCAATGACCTTCAACATTTTACCTTTATATTCTTTCCACGTGTCCTTTAAAAATGTTACCCCAGCAATTTTGTCTTCATAATCAGGATCAAAATGTTCATTTATATATTCATTCACTTTTTCACCACACACAGTTCTCAGTATTTTAAACATTTCTGAGGGACCTAAATAGTGTATTAACAACAAATCTTTAAGCTCCCGAATGCACCTGGTCAAATCCTCTTCAGGATTTGGTATGCTCTTGGCCGCCTGAATTATTTCTTGGGGGGTCCAAGGTTTAAAATACAGCCTGTCTTGTTTTGGCTGTCCCTCTTCCACCTTTACAGATTTGACAATTACTGGAAAAGCTGATGCGTGTTCACTGTTTTGAGGGAGATACTTTTGTTCAACTTCTCTGGCCTCTTTCATTAATGCATTATAAGGACCCTCCTTAGGATCAGAAGTTGAGTGAGACAGGGGAGGATGTGCTTCCTCCTCCCCGTGACTTAAGGGCTCCTCGCTGTTTTGACTCTTATACCTTGGTTTTTTGTTTTTTTCTTTTTCATCATTTTTTCTCCCTTGATCTGATTTGGCTTTGGCGTCTATAGCTGCCATTGCCCAGAGATTGGCACATTTAAGTTCAGAACTTAGCTTACTTTTCCCTTTCTTATTGCCTTTAGTTATAAGTTTTACAGTTGATACTAGGACTGCACATTCATCCACATTCAGTGTAGGTTTGAAAGAATAATCTTTTTCCCATTTATTTAAATATTTTTCAGGATCCTTTATTTGCTCTTTTTCCTTTAAATGGTAATTATAATTTTTAACTGTTCGGCATGCCGTTTCCTCTTTTTTCTTTTGTTTAGATTTTTTCTTGTTTTCTGTTTTTCCTGCGCAATTACCCATTTTTAGCCTTTGTTAATTCCACAGGAATTAAAGTATTTTACCAGGAAAAGTGTGTTATTTCGGCTCAACACACTACCATTACGTCCCAGACGACCCGATATTCTTTTTTGGTCCCAGACCAGGTATCACAACCTTTTATCCTTGTTGTCAGGAAAAATATAGTCGCCGCTATATTACCATTACATGTATTCAAAACCTGGCAACTTACTTATGGTCCCCGACCATTTTTTTTCTACCATTACACTCTTTTCAGACTTATGAGCGACACTCACTTATTGATTTTTAAAAAAAAAGGTTCTTGTGGCTCTTTGTTACATTACTCACTCAAGATGGATTAGGGGATTCTTGTAACGTATTGAGTGTATACTGACTTTTATGGTCCCTGACCGTAATATAGGAAACTCACTGTATCCTTACACTTAATAACAAAAGACGTCACTTACTTTATGACTGCTAGCTTCTTTCTCTTTATTATCGAGGATGGACGTCAACTAGGGAGAGCCAGGGCGCCGGTCCTCCTCCGGAGTTCCCAGAAAGCGGGTTTCCAAAGCTGACCAGTGGTCAGACCGTGCGCACGGATTTCAACCCAGAGAAGGCGTCGCTTCTGGCACCCTCTAGCCTGTTGTCCATCCGGGTCACGGCACCACGTATGTCAGGAATCTAGAAACTCATAAAAGTGATCGTATATTAGTTCGTTACCTCAATAAAGATTCAAGACACAAAATTCTATTTCTCATGAGCTTTTGTTTACTTGCAATGCAAGGAGCACAAACCTGGTTACAGGAGATCAGTACTGGAGGTAATCCTCTCAGTTCAGTCATTTTATACATAGCAGTTGCATAGTCAAAAACACACACACACACAGCAGTTACATGGTCATGCTGACCCTGAAGGGAGGGGAACAGCTCCAAAAAAAAGGCTTTGCTTCCTGTGTTCTGAGGAACAACAGTCCCATGTTATCAGGATGGCCCTGTGCTCTAGGGAGTAGCTGTTCTCTAAACAGAAACATCTATCATATACTCCCTTATACAATCATGATGAAATATGCTGACATCAAAGAAAAAGGAACAGTTTCACTTTATCAGAGTCCACCTTGTGTTCTAAGGAGTAACAGTTTCTTAGGGCAGGTTATACTGTGCAGTCCAGGTCATCATGTACAAAACTTCTAATACACAGACAGTTTTAATATTTTTCAGCAGAGAGTTATACAGTTATATATACTTGATTGGATTATATAAAAATGATAATACGCATACACATAATTTTTCTGACAAATTAGAAAAAAAACTGCCAACAAAGTAAGATTAAATTTCTTAAAGCAAGTAAAATCTTACAGAAAACTGCACAACAAAAAGAAATTCTTGTCTTGTGCTAGTATCCATCTATCAGCTTGCCTTCTCCACTGGCCTCTCTTTCGGCAGGATCTGGTGGTCTCCTCCAGGTGAGTGCTTTAATGGCCCACCTGTCCCCTTGGTGCAGTAATTAGCAGCCCCACCTCCACTCGTTGCTCCAGCTTAGAAAAATCCATTATTCTTCAGGATTTTTTTGAGCAATTCATTTTCCCTAAGCTCTTTTCCTCTCAATTTTTTTATGAGTGACACTCACAAACTTTTTTTTGGACATTTTGACCGAGCTAATTACTTCTTACCTCTCACTGGCGCTTGCATAGTCACATGTTAAAACAATTCCTCTGATAGGCTATTGTTACATGCTACCCATGTGGGCCACATGTAAATTGGACCAATCAGCAGCCAGCCACACACGAATATCAAGTGATGGACATAGAATTTGACCAATTAACAACAATGTGATCTTTTTTTTTGGCTCATGATAGGCCCCTGAGCTTAAGCCCAGCCTAGCCCGTTCATTAAGGCGGCGTTGACCAGGGAGTGCTATGCCTCGGTGTTTGCAGGGACACACACACACACACACACACACACACACACACACACACACACACACACACATTGACAGACTAGCATATACCTCATTTCACCAAGGCATAATGAAGATTTGAAGGAAAGTCTTTATATTTGTGTGCTTCAGAAGTTGTTTTGATTATAACAAAAGTATATTACCCATACTGGGAGAAGATATCACTCTATCACTCTATAAATTCAAGAAATCTCTGTCTGTGTGTGTGTGTGTGTGTGTGTGTGTGTGTGTGTGTGTGTGTGTGTGTGTGTGCGACGATCATAGGACATCAATGATGTCCCTATGATGTCTGCATCATAGGACAGCCTATAAGGCTCCTATGATGTCACTATGCCTTCCTGTCTTTATGATGTCATATAGACCATCAGGACTTGCAATCCCGTCATATACACAATAGGACAGCACTTTAAAGCACACCCATTTGAAGCAGTAAATTTCTGTGTGTGTGTGTGTGTGTGTGTGTGTGTGTGTCCGTCCGTCTGTCTGTCTGTCACAATCATAGGACATCAATGATGTCCCTATGATGTCTTCTTCTTCTATTAGATTTGATTGGCAATTGGCAACCAGCTCAAAGGTGCATTACCGCCACTGACTTGATTATGTTTTCCTCATAGCTTTGTGATGTTGTCCTCATAGCCTTGTGACGATTTCGACATTTTCCTCATAGCTTTGTGAAGTTTTCCTCATAGCTTTGCTATGTTTTCCTGTTATCGCTCTGTAATGTTTTCCTCATAGCTTTGTGACGTCTTCCTCATAACTTTCTGACGTAATCCTCATAGCTTTGTGACTTTTTGACGATGTCTTCCTCAAAGCTTTGTGACTTTTTGACCAAGATTCGGGATTCATCCATGTTTTGTTGTCATCACCCACGTCACTGCTTATATCACTCTTCTTCTTCTTCTAGATTGCAATCAGATGTTTTCTTTGTCACCCGCATCACTGTTTATATCACTCTTCTTCTAGATCTGATTGCCGGCTAGCAACCAGCCCACAGGTGCACCATTGCCACCCATCGGGTTAGAGTGTGGACAAGAAAAAAAACCCTACGATGTCTGCATCATAGGACAGCCTATGAGGCTCCTATGATGTCACTATGCCTTGATGTCTTTATGATGTCATATAGACCATCAGGACTCGCGATGCCGTCATATAGACAAAAGGCCGATGCCGTCATATACACAATAGGACACAGCACTATAAAGTACACCCATTCGAAGCAGTAAATCTGGAAAGCTTACCAAAATCTGCATCATAGGACAGCCTATGATGCTCCTATGATATCACTATGCCTTGATGTTTTTATGATGTCATATCACTATAAATTCAAGAAATTTCTGTGTGTGTGTGTCTGTCTGTCTGTGTGTCACGATCATAGGACATCATAGGACGGCCTATGATGTGCCTATGATGTCCCTATGATTTCTGCATCATAGGACAGCCTATGATGCTCCTATGATGTCCCTGTGACTTGATGTCTTTATGACATCATATAGACCATCAGGACTCACGATGCCATCATATAGACAAAAGGACGATGCCATCATATACACAATAGGACACAGCACTTTAAAGCACACCCATTCGAAGCAGTAAATCTGGAAATCTTACAAAATATCACTCTATAAATTTAAGTAATCTGTCAGTTTCTGTGTAAATCTGGAAATCTTATCACCCGATTAACAATAGGACACACTAATCACACCCATTCAAAGCAGTACATCATGTCTGTGTGTGACAATCAGAGCACATCACAGGATGGCCTATGATGTCTGCATGATGTCCTATGATGATCCTATGATGTAAGGCAACATAGGACTCGCGATGCCATCATATACACAACAGGACTGGTTACCTATGATGTAGGCATGAGGTCCTATGATGGCTGCCTTGATGTCTTTATGATGTCATATACACCATCACTCACCAAAGAAGAGATACTCATCACCCGATTTAAGAATAGGACACACTAATTTAAACCAGGATCAAATGCAGGTATCATAGGACTCGCAATGCCATCATCAAAGATCATAGAACATAGGACAGCTTCCAAGATCAAACACAGGCATGACTCACGATCGTGACTCCATATGACATCATCACAGATGATAGGACTCACTATGACACCATCAAAAATCAAAGGCAGGCATCACTGAATGAGTGCTGACGTGCTTGCTTATACCCTTGCTTACACATGTTTTCTACGAGCATGCAGAAATACTTGCTTATACTTGGTTTCTATGACCAGGCACGGGTATGCACAGCCATGCACAGGTATGTACTAGTAAGAATAGATAATTGCATATATAGTTGATATTTTTGCATTGAAAGTAGCTTGTCATGTCTGCATGTTGTTTGTTTGTTTCTGTTGTGTTTGTGTTTATATGTTTTATGTTTCTATCTATAATGGTATGTGCTTTATCTTATTGCAACATTGTTGTGGACCTCAGGAAGAATAGCTGCGTTGTTGTAGCTAATGATGATCCACATAAACCAACAGTATACCAGCATTAACTGTAGTGATATACTGTATTACTTCCTGCAGGTGAGAAAAATGCGTAGCAGTAGAAGAGCAAGAGGACAAGAATCCAATGAATATGTGTATGAAGTGATGACCAACAATGGCTTCCAGCCTGTGACAGCTCCCAATAATTGTCATCCTTAAAACTCACACAGATCATGGAATATTACTGGCCTGGAGGACTTTTTTTTTTCCACAATCAAATATTAAAAAGTGAAGTCGATCAACATATTTGAAGTAGTAGACAATTTTTTTAAAACTTTTTTTGCATTAACATTTAATAATAGACAGTGACATCTGACTGGAAATTGTTTGGGGTTTGTGCGGGAGGGTGCACATGTGCTACGCCAGTTTCACAAAGAAAACAAAGTAGGTCAGTGACAGATGGCTGAATAATCATGCAAATATTTTTGTATTTTATATATTAGCACAAGTGTATTTGATTTTAATTTCATAAATGTGCAACAATTTGATTTAAAAAAAAACTAGGGATAATGAAGGCAGCTGTTGATGTGTGTGATTCATTTATAAATATCAATAATTTTAGAGTTTTTTAACTACCATAATGTTCTGCTGATTTCATCAGTAAGTTTTCTATAAGTCTTGATCATGGTGGTGTTTAGTTTTGGCTTATGTTCTTGTTTCATACTAAATCTTTGAGTTCTCAGTTCCTCATTTCTTTCTTTCTTTCTTTGATTTCAAATGTGAGTTTTTTGTCTCACGAATCAATTCCCATTTTATTTTGCTGCTAACTCATTATGTTTTCATTCTTTTATGATCAAACTGGGTTGCTTCATCTGTCTGTACAAAAGACACAAAAGAAAAAGCAGTTCCTTAAATTGTCTTAGCAAAATAAAAATGGCTGTTTGAAATAAAATGAAATAAATTAATGAATTTAAGATTTCCACAGCATGTGTTACACTGCTACTTCCCTTGCTTCTCCCAAGTCTATGCTCCCTTTTGTGAAATTTCTAGATATTTTCTCAACTTTATGTTTGAATTTTCTGTCTTAAAACATCTACAGTGTCTTTTAACTTTCTTTTTTAAAAAAAACTCTTTAATTTTAATGATTCATGTTTTATTGCTACCCCTGTCTTATTTTTTTTCAGTGAAGTTCTTTAAAATTGTGTAAGTCAAACTACTTGGAAAAAAATGTATACAAAAACAGCAGTTGTTTGCACTGTTCTCATCACTGCAATGTTCTGTAAATGCTATTTCAAATAAAAGGATGCTATAAATAAACAGGATTTTAATTTAACTAAATGTCATGTGTTTTGAGTTTCAATATGATTTTTTTTTTAACAATTGATTTTTCTATACCCTTGGTTAAGTCTGTAATATGACTTTAAAAAAATTATGTAGTTGGAGAAATTTTATTTCACCCTAGTTTATCTATCATACATCTATAGTCAATATTTAGTACTTTAGCAACATCTGCCTTAAACTGTCAATTTTTTAGTGGAGCTGTTAATAACCCTGTAAGCCTTCTACAACTTTTACACTGAGGCTGATTACCAAACCCACAGTATGGGATGAGATCAGGAATTTCTTTGTCTGGAGTTGTGATGCTGTTGAAATTAGACTGACATAGATAAAATAAGCCATGTTATGCTCATTCAAAAATAACCAGTCGCTAAAGATAAAAGTTATAACAGAAATAATATAATCATCTCTCTCTCTCTCTCTCTCTCTCTTTGATGAACTTCCTATCTGGTAATGCTAAGCTTGCCATCTGGCTGACAAGGAAAAATCGGACTACTAACACTGGCAATGTGGATCCTGTTTTTGTTTTCAAGGCCTTGTTAAAAGTCAGACTCCAGGTGGAGTACTCTTACTATAAAATGGTGGACAATTTGGAGGCATTCACCAATAGATGGACAGTAGGGAATATTTTGTGTTCTGTGGGAGACGGGGATGAGTTATGTTTGCACTTTTGAAATGTGAGACACTTGGTGGAATGATATTGGTACTCTTACATTTTTGAATTGTGCAATAAAGTCATTTTTTAAAACTCAAAACTCTCTCTCTCTCTCTCTCTCTCTCTCAGTACAACCACAAATGTCAAGTGAATTATGTGGATAAGAATAGAAGTCGGTTAGAAGCTTTATGAATAAAGGATTTGAACTTCCACTGTATGGAACAGAACCTCAACAGGACCTCATTCTAGAAATCAGTATTAAGATAGCATCATACCAGCAGGCAGTAGGTTAGATGCTCACTACAATGACGCAGGTCTGTCTCGAGAAAATCTTGTATTGTCTGCTACAGCTGCGTGTGGGCAGGCATTGGAAATTGGCTTTAAAGGGAATTTTAAAAAAAAATTATCAAGCAGGAAATATATATTTAAATGTGTATATAATATAATGCAATCATCCCCCATTATTTGGCTGTATAAAAATAGTCTTTCTATGGTGTATTGGAAGAAGTGAACTGGTTTGTTGATGCAATTTACTGTATAATTAAGATCAATATAACTGATCTTTACACACTGGTGACCTATGGACAGCACTGGTTAAAACCTGAGCTGTTTCAAAACATACTGTATGCTACCTGTATTTGCCTTTTAACTGTTTTGTGTTGTACAAAGCTCATGAATTTATAATGTACAAAAACAGCCTGGTAGTAGCATGTGTGATTAATGTCTCAGTCCTTTTAGAGCTTTCACAAAAAATATGGAAGGTTTGGGAGGTTTGTCTGATTGCTTGGTCATTTATTTGTTTGTCTTTTATCAGTAAAAGCCAAGCTAACTCCCTTTCCACAGCATGTGGGAGACCATGTTTTGTATTGGGGTGGCGTCTATCTCCATTTCCATAACTGCAGGCCACACAGCTACTGTAAGTACTGAATGTTATAGTGTGTGTGTGTGTGTGTGTGTGTGTGTGTGTGTGGAGGGGGGAGGAAGGGTCTGTTGCTCTGTGTGTTAACTTTTCTTTCTGCATTCTATTATGCTGAGAACCAAGCTAAAAGGCACAAAGCACCATTTAATTCCAGTGTCTTATAGCAAGACTATGTAAAATTAAGGGCCTGATTTCAATTAAATCCGGTGGAACGGTGGAACTTCAGCCACTGAAGAACCCATAAGATTTTGGAGTGGATGTGGATCACTGCAGTCAGTTCTGAATCAAGGGGAAGTTTTATTTATTTATTGGCTATGTTTTTTTCCAAATGGCGTTTTTTGACATTCTATTTCACACACACACACACACACACACACACACACACACACACACACACACACACACACACACACACACACATATTCATTCATCTTCTTCCGCTTAATCCTTTTCGGGTCGCGGGGGTGGGGGGGGGGGGGGCTGGAGCCTATCCCAGCATCTTTGGGCGAGAGGCAGGGTACACCCTGGACAGATCGCCAGTCCAATCGCAGGGCCAACACAGAGAGACAGACAACCATTCACTCTCACAGTCATACCTAAGGACAATTTAGACTTGCATGTTTTTAGCATGTGGGAGGACTGCTGTCGCAGTGCTAACCACTCCACCACCGCGCTGACCATTTGCCAGTGACGTCCCGCGTCACGTGATTTTTGTGGATTTCCCCCATATTGGACGGCAAGTCGGGCGCTGTACGTGTGCGTTTCAACATGGCGTCCGCTGTCAGATGTGACGGCTTTGTCCGATGTAGCGCAACTACTAGATAAAAAACATCATGACCGGTACACGGAAAAGATCCGTTTTATCGGCGTGGACCCTTACAACTTGTCGCTTTAAAAATTCACCAGTTTCATTGATTTTTGCCCCAAACCTGACGTACGCTATATGGACATCAACAACTACCTAGTCAACACACCGTCTAGGTCAGGGGTGTCCAACCATGTGCCATGGAGAGCCAAGACCCTGCAGGTTTTCTCTTCTACCCAGTCTCTTCAGCAGGTGTTTTCACTTATCAGCAATCAGTGGGAAGAAGTTCACTGAAATCTGCTGTTGAAGACACTGGTTGGAGGTAAAACCTGCAGGGTCTTGGCTCTCCATGGCACATGGTTGGACACCCCTGGTCTAGGTACACTGGAGAGTCTCTGAAAGCCTACAGAACTTTGTGTGATATCAGTTATGTGCTGATATCCCCAGTCATCACTTCAATGGTCCACTATGTCGTGAAGGCCCTACCGTATAGATTTGTCATGTTGTATAGAATCTATTAAGTGATAAAGTATTAAAATTTAATAAAATATTCAATTATTGTTATTATTAGCAGCATATATCTCAATTAAATTAATTAAAAACTAATTAAATATTTTTATAGATCTATATATATTCTGTAAAAGGATTTATAAATATTTGTCGTATCAATAGAATACTGGATAAACACAAAGACTCATAGACCAGATGTGACTCAGTGGTTAAGACAGATGTTAAACCTTCCACTAGAAAGAATAACATACATACTGAAATCAAAGGAAATTGTGTTTGAGAATATATGGAGACCTTTCATTGACTGTGTAAAGAATTTAAACATAACTTTTGAAGAAGAAGGTGAATGATGTTTGTGGACCTTGTAAATTGCAAAGTGTTTGTTTGTGTTGTGTTTTTAAAAAAGGTTCAATAAAAAATTTTGTGGAAACAAGAATACTGGATAAACAACTCCCAACACTATTAGATATATTACAAATTTTATTGTCCAGTCTATACAAGAAAGAATTATATCCAGATAAAAAGTCATCAAACCCACATATTAATTTTAAGAATATTTATCCACTACAGGTACATCACTCCCAGAAGCTGTCGGACCCCCCACTGAAACCCTGGGTGATCATGAAGCAAGACGGTGTCATATTCTCTTCACACTTTCTGTTTTGACCAAAAATTAAACGCCAAATCAGTTTAATTGAAAGGCACAACAGAATCATTTACATTTATCAATGCACAACAAACTCTTACTACTTTGTCGAGACAAGTTAAGTTAGTGGTTTTATCAAGTTCCAGCATTGTGATAGGTAAAGTGCCCTGCAAGATAGTCCTGGAAGCAGTTGACGCATGAATTCCAAATCTGTAGGCGAAGTCTTGGAAAGTCAGGTTCAAGCGCAGCCTCATCAAGGTCAACAGAAACTGCTGAAATTTTGATACTCCTTTCACATCACATATATGTCTTTCAATATGGAAAAATAGTTCTTGCAGCAGTTGAAAAGACTGCAGTCCTGTATAAAATTTCACTTTTTCATCATTTCCAGTCAGTGATTCTTCAGTGTCAGACTGCGACTTGACCTGGGCACGTAAAGCATAAACTTCTTCTTGTAGTGATTGGCACTGCTTCTTTAATGCATCACACTCAGCTTTACATGAACAAGAAGTCCCTGCAGATGATACCAAACTCTCAGTGACCTTGGCTGGCTCTGATGCAATATCCACCTTGACACACATACCAGGCTGCTCCTCTTTCACCTCCATTGTCTCTTCCTTTTCACACACAGTACCTCCAGAAGACAGTTCTAAGAGTACACTGGCAGCAAGTGAGCGATCAAAGTTCTCTCTCTGTCTTTTTTTCCTTGCTTGTGTTTTAATGTACCGATGAAGGCTGGCGTTGTTTCTGTCTTTCGTTGGAGTAGACGTGGAGGTGAAGAGTGATGGTATGTAATCTGGGGAAAGAGGGTCAATGCTCTTCTCACCTGGAATATGGAGTAGTTAGAATATATAGTTTATACAGTTTGAGAAGCAATATAACGATTTATCATGTTTATATCATTCTTTTAATCCATGTAGACCTATTTATGTGGTACATTGAAGTATAAAGTAATAAACAATGGTGGGAGGTTTAACTGTATCGGTGGATGTGAATTATTGTAAAAATACTCCTTATTTTTGTAAATGTAATAAATTTTTTATTCATTGTAAAATAAACTCAGCCATATTGATCAACACATTAAATTTCAAACAGGAGCATGCATTCATGATCATTATCTTGTCATCTAGCAGTTGGCTAGTGCTAGGTCACAGATGGTAGGCCTTGGTGGTGCACACAGGGAGGGACATACCCATTTACCAGTGTTTACAATGATATAACATTACATCTATAGACACTGATACATCATACATACCCGATATAAAATGTTGATTGCATAGCCGCGAGTAAGGCGACGTGGACCAATCTTTCCTCTTCAGCGCTGCTAGCCACCTCCTGCGCCTGTCTTCGTCAGCTGGGAGCCGGTAAAACTTCAAATTGGATCCCTTTTTCTGGCGATTTGTACACCCAAAGGCACAGCAGTGAAACAACATAGTCTAATTCAATGCCAACATAAAATAAAACAAAGACGTAGGTTGAAATCAGGTAAATATATCGCGATCTGGTACAACGCTGAACAGCTGCTGAATGCGCCGTCCACTCGCTTCCGCCGTTCAATGTGGCGGCGTAAAAAAAAGTGTGACGTCACAGCAAATGAGATACAGTGGGGCAAAAAAGTATTTAGTCAGCCACCAATTGTGCAAGTTCTCCCACTTAAAAGATGAGAGAGGTCTCCAATTTTCAACATAGGTATACCTCAACTATGAGAGACAAAATGAGAAAAAAAAAAAATCCGGAAAATCACACTGAAGGATTTTTAATGAATTAATTGGTAAATTCCACAGTAAAATAAGTATTTGGTCACCTACAAACAAGCAAGATTTCTGGCTCTCACAGACCTGTAACTTCTTCTTTAAGAGGCTCCTCTGTCCTCCACTCGTTACCTGTATTAATGGCACCTGTTTGAACTCGTTATCAGTATAAAAGACACCTGTCCACAACTTCAAACAGTCAGACTCCAAACTCCATATGGCCAAGACCAAAGAGCTGTCAAAGGACACCAGAAACAAAATTGTAGACCTGCACCAGGCTGGGAAGACTGAATCTGCAATAGGTAAGCAGCTTGGTGTGAAGAAATCAACTGTGGGAGCAATTATTAGAAAATGGAAGACATACAAGACCACTGATAATCTCCCTCCATCTGGGGCTCCACGCAAGATCTCACCCCGTGGGGTCAAAATGATCACGAGAATGGTGAGCAAAAATCCCAGAACCACACGGGGGGACCTAGTGAATGACCTGCAGAGAGCTGGGACCTAAGTAACAAAGGCTACATCAGAAACACACTACGCCGCCAGGGACTCAAATCCTGCAGTGCCAGACGTGTCCCCCTGCTTAAGCCAGTACATGTCCAGGCCCGTCTGAAGTTTGCTAGAGAGCATTTGGATGATCCAGAAGAGGATTGGGAGAATGTCATATGGTCAGATGAAACCAAAATAGAACTTTTTGGTAAAAACTCAACTTGTCGTGTTTGGAGGAGAAAGAACACCATACCTACTGTGAAGCATGGGAGTGAAAACATCATACTTTGGGGCTGTTTTTCTGCAAAGGGACCAGGACGACTGATCCGTGTAAAGGAAAGAATGAATGGGGCGATGTATCGTGAGATTTTGAGTGAAAACCTCCTTCCATCAGCAAGGGCATTGAAGATGAAACGTGGCTGGGTCTTTCAGCATGACAATGATCCCAAACACACTGCCCGGGCAACGAAGGAGTGGCTTCGTAAGAAGCATTTCAAGGTCCTGGAGTGGCCTAGCCAGTCTCCAGATCTCAACCCCATAGAAAATCTTTGGAGGGAGTTGAAAGTCCGTGTTGCCCAGCGACAGCCTCAAAACATCACTGCTCTAGAGGAGATCTGCATGGAGGAATGGGCCAAAATACCAGCAACAGTGTGTGAAAACCTGGTGCTTACAGAAAACATTTGACCTCTGTCATTGCCAACAAAGGGTATATAACAAAGTATTGAGGTGAACTTTTGTTATTGACCAAATACTTATTTTACCGAGGAATTTACCAATTAATTCATTAAAAATCCTTCAATGTGATTTTCTGGATTTTTTTTTCTCATTTTGTCTCTCATAGTTGAGGTATACCTATGATAAAAATTGGAGACCTCTCTCATCTTTTAAGTGGGAGAACTTGCACATTTGGTGACTGACTAAATACTTTTTTCCCCACAGTATATCAGGTTAAGGTTCAGGTTCTGGTTCCTTTATTTGTACCCGTAGGTAGATTTGTTTTGCAGTCTGGTGACATCCATATTTACAAGCCACAAATTACATTCAACATAGACACAAACACAGGCACACATGAAGCTGACTATAAACATGATAAAAATACTCAAGGCTCCATCAATCAGGATATAAAGACAAAGAGATGAGAGAAAAACCAGAGGTAAGAGAGAAGGGTCATATTAAAAAGTTAAAAACTAGTGAAAGAGGTTAAAAACTCAAAGGTCTAAAACCCAATAAAATATTTAGAACCCAAATAACATCCTACAAAAATAAGTAAATATAAAATGGAGTTAATAAATAGGTACCTAAATTATGTGCAATATATTGTTACAACTTGTTCAACTCTTTGACAGCAGCAGGAACAAATATATATATATATATATACGTATATATATATATATAGTATATATATATATATATATATATATATATATATATATATATATATATATATATATATATATATATATATATATATATATATATATAAGATGCCCTAATTGCCTACTGGGTGTTATTAGTGTGTTTTATTAGTATTCATTAGTCTTAGGTGTGTTATTACCTTATTCGTATTGATGTGTATATATTACCTTGGCATTTGTTCGGAGAGCAGAGTAAGAATTTCATTGCTCAGGAAATGTTACATTTCTTAACTGTGCACATGATGATAAAGCCTTTGAATCCTTGAATATATCTGAAATCATGCACCTGGTCTTCACAAAGTTCCCACCATCCATCCATCTATCTATCTATCTATCTATCTATCTATCTATCTGGTAGCCCTGGAATGCTGGCAGAGTTTTGTGCTCTCAGTGGTTAATTCTAGTCGTTCTCTACCTGGTTCAGAATTATCCAGAAGAGGGCAGCATTTGATATTACAATTTTACTGTAACCGACTTCAGTCTTTGGTTATTAAAGAGATCTTTAAGGGAATCACGCCAACGTGGTTTGATCCAAATGGGATTACCATGAGTGGTGAATAGCCTGTCAATCCAAAAAAATATTTTAGATAGGCTTTGTTATTAGAACTAAACTACAACGTATTTGATCATGTTTTGTGGGCTGTATTCAGTTGCAAATGTGAAATAATTTGGATTTAAATATAGAAATAATATTATGGCTTCATGCAATTCCAGTAGACCCACAAATATTCTTTCTCATTGTGACAATATTAGAGTAGAGCCAGTTTAACGATATCATTGACAGTGTATATTGCAAAAAAAAACAAAACAAAAAAAAACCCTACATTATTTACTCATGCTGCAGCTTCACCAACCATTTAACCAAGTGATATGGCTAACTTGTTTCTCCCTGTGAAAGAAATATCTTTGCTGAATTACATTATGAAACTGGTTGATATTATTGTGCATATCATTTTGTGTCGTGTGCGCGTCCTCAGAGTGGGCAGCCCAACTCTGGACTAGCTTGTGGCAAGGAGGAGTCTCCGCTCTGAAGCTGTGCGTAAAAGCGCGTCAGGACCTGGCCACCCCCCTCCCTCGTGCTCTCACGTTTGTTATCATGGTCTCGCGTCCTCGACGGTCTCGAGAGTCTGAGCATCTCCCCCCCTAAAGAGCGCGTCACTGATCTCAGCATCTCCGACTCAGAAGCTGTCATCCCGCACCCAGAGAACAGGTGCACCGAAGCTGCGACGACAGAGTCTGCCGTGGCTGTCGCCAGCTCCAGCCTTCCCCGCGAGGACCAAAGTGTGGATTTGACTGACAGCTGCAGAAGTGGAGCAGCAGCAAGCCCCGAGCATGAAGAAAACTGCCAATTCAGGTAAAGTTGTTTCAGACGTGCCTGACAGATGACGCTTTACAACATTAAGTTTATGATCAAGTATCACGTGATGAGTATTTTACGCAAGAAAATGAAAGAATGTTATTTTTATGGTATATTAAAAGGTGAAGTTGCCGATTCATAGTTTTCGCACAAAATATCCCACGTTGGACATTTGAAATTGAAACTAAACATTATTTTTAGTCGGAAAGTTAGGTCCCGTCTTTCTGTTTTTGTTGTAACGCCAACTTGTCAAACTCTAAAGGCTTTATCACATCTGTTGTTCTGGGCCAGTTTGTGGCTGAGGCCCTCAGGGGAACACCTCAGGCTCTCTTGGCCTCTGATGTGCATCATCATCATCGTCATCGTCATCATCTGTCCTTTTCAGCCTGACCTTCTGGACCCTTCTGGCTGTGCTCTTTTCATGGACTTAGCGTCATGTGTCTATGTGGGTTAACAAATTAATTTTTCCATGTTTGGCTGCTCATGATGTTCAGCTGCGTTTTTGTTTTGTTTTGTTTTGTTTTTAAACTATATGCTCACTTCTCCATTCTAAGTGCAGGGCATGGCATAGTTTGTGCTTGTGTATGTTATACAACACATCTCTGGTTTTGCTTATGGCCCCATCTGTGTGTTCACCCTCTCTTAGCATTTGGGAACTCAGGATGGGCTCTGGGGAGAAAAATAAAGTGGTCTGGATTAAATGGAAATGTGGCACAAGCTGATGCTGCCGAGGCTTGTGTTGAAAACAGACAAAGTCCACAAATATTTGGGCAGTTTCATGTTTTTTCCTCTAATATGATTTTCGACACAGTCAGTTTGAAGAAGGACAATGAAGTAATGCATTTACAGTAATGCATGACATAACTTTAGATCCAGCTGATTTAGAGCCACACTGAAAGAAATGTGAGGCTCATGTCCCAGATATGAAAAGGTTTTTAATTTGCTTCGATCAAAACAGGCATCGGTTTTCTTTACCTACTGAGGGTTATCGGGATGGAAGCAATCCCAGCTGCCACAAGGCAAGAATCAGAATGACAGGTCAGATGTTCAAACCAAACATCCACGCCTCCACACCTACAGCTGGGAAAATTCTCTGACTAATACGTAAGCATAGATTGTATGTTCCTTAACTTGGAATATGACCACGTGCATCTCAAAGATGGTGGTGTCTCCATCTTTCACAATGTTTCTATGTGGAAAAAATGCTAAAATCTGCATAGGAAGATGGGTTGGGGCTGGAGTACAGGACTAAAAATAGCACTCTCGCACTGGAGTCACATGTTTGTGTCTCTATCTTGACCATTGATCACTTTTTCCTTCATTGTGACTCACTTCTGGTTTCATGATTACTTTCTTTTAGACATTAAATGCACATTTTTAGGTGGTTACGGACAGTGTATTGGTTAGACACTAAAAAGGCTATTTAAGTTTAGGGAAATTTGTAAGATTAGGAAGAGGTAAGGGTCTAATTTACACACATTGCAACTGTAACCTTTTACCATGTCACTCTGTCAGGGCTATTTTATTACAGTTCACAGAGGTCCAGTTAGAGAACATTTGTTTTTAGCAAAGGTCCAACCTGTTATGTCCACAAACCTGGTAATAAAGGAGGTTGACAGAGAGGTAGCACTGAACACTGCTTTACTATATAATAAGAGTACACAACATATGACACACCGTGACGACATCATTCAGGGCAAGAGGAAGCCCTCACTGTGGATGCCCCTTAATATAGGGCAGTGTGATGATGCGATAGGAAGGCAGTGTCATCACACCGCATTTCACAATAAAACCCCACATAACATCCTTCCCCCCCTTTACAAAGTACAAAAACACACAACGAATTAAACCCACCCTAATTCGGAAACATAAACACAAAATGCACACAAACTGAAACAAAACAATCAAAAGTAAAATCAGAGCATAAAACACTAAAATTTAAAATCGGACCGGTGGGTCGACTAACACATGGCCCGCATGGCACAGTGGGTTGTTCTGCCACTTTTCTCTTTTTTTTTTTATCAAAACAAACCAAAAACAGCTGTGCTCTTAACTAACACAACACTAAGAACTATTAAACAACTCTGAGTCTTTTATGCACAGTCCTCCATGCAAATGGTGGGTCAGGCGGGTGGGCCCTAACTTCGCCAAAATCCTCAGCGGCGCCCCATATTTCACCGGCTGCCGTCTGACCCAACGTCGCCTAGGTCTTTCGTCCGCCCGAACCCGAACCCAGTCCATGACCTGGAGTGGGACCTCACTCAGCCTGATGTTCTGCTGAGCATGCGGTAACACCATGCTCCCATGTGGTCTTTCCCCGTTGTCTTGTTCTAGTGATGCAGTGGTCACCGTCGTGGCAGCAGACCCCTCATCCAACTGCGGCCGAGTACTGAAGGTGTCCGGTGCTCCCTTGGTGTCACTCGTTGGAACGGGTGCTCCACCCTCACGCTCAGCCCCCTTTACTACCTCCCGCCAAGCGCAGGCACTGAGTACTGTCTCGTTCCGACACTGAGCAGGGACTGGGCGACATGATGGCAAGACTGCTCGTCAGTTCTTTGTCCCAAACTGCAATGTCGTCAGTCACCGGAGCCTGCAAGCCCCAGCGACCACAACCAGACCATTCGTTCCCAGCACTGTCTCTGATGGTGAAACCCAGTCCGTAGAATAGGTCATACCCTGTGATATTATCACCGCGCGCCGCCACTTGGAACATGAAGTCGTGCACCACTTCAGACCTGTAGCAAGCAGTGAACAGTGATCTGTTACCGCCATAGCCGTACAATGGTGCTGGGTTACTCCTAATCCTGTGGTATGGGAAAAACTTCTTCATCATAGCCCAATTTAGCACCGACTGCACCGCCATCATGTCAAGCAGTAGTGGTACATCAACACCGTCCAATTCCACCATACAATACGAATACCCGTTGGTGTTGGGACTCACTGAGTGGATGGCTGTTGCAGGCAGGTGGGGAGTTTTCTTTGGCGGGCTCCATGGCTCAGATAAATGGCACACCCTGTTTCAAGCGCCCACACTTGCTGCACACTCTCGTCTTAAAACAGTACGTCAAGGACCCACAACCCCTCCCATCGGGGTCTCTCGGGGAAGACCTTCGGCTTGTAGCATTAGCCTTGTAGTCCTCATCCATACTATCTTCGTCCTCCGGGTCCATAACATTCACTGACGTGGGCGGCTCCGGCGGCTTCTGTGACTGGTGCCAGTTTAGCTCCGAAGCTAGCTTATCGGCGACCTCCAACTGGAGAGCTAGCTCGACAGCCCTAGCTAATGTCAAGTCATTAGGTGCCGTTAATAGCATAGCACGTAGCTCCGCGTTGCACATGTGCTCAGCCAATTGGTCTCGCACCATATCGTCTTCCAGCGGCCCAAAGCGGCACTCGCTAGCTAGCTGCCTAAGGTCAGCGACGCACTGGTGAATTGGCTCACCAACTTTTTGTTGTACCGTCACACTGTCTGGGGTGGTGAAATGGTTAGCCAGCACCTCCACGACGTCCTCGTACGAGTCCGACACGCCGATCATCTGCAGAATCCTCTGGCCTTCAATACCCAGGTTGTGGAAAAGGAGCGCATGTGCCCTGACCTTATCTAGCTTCCCGAGGTCCAGCGCCGTGACGTACGTCTGGAAAGTCTCTAACCAGCGAGGCCGTGGCACTGGCGGCTCGCCGGAAGGCTCTAGGAAGGGCCGGAGTGGTGTCAGTCGCTAAATGTTATGCCCACAAACCTGATAATAAAGGAGGGTGATGGAGAGGTAGCACTGAACACTGCTTTATTATATAATGAGAGCACACACCATATGACACACCATGGCAGAGTCATTCAGGGCAAGAGGAAGCCCTCATGGCGGATGCCCCTTAATATAGGGTGGTGTGATGACCCGACAGGAAGGCGGCATCATTACACCGCACTTCACAATAAAACCCCACATAACACAACCCATCATAATGTCTAAGGTTCATTATACCGTTGTCTGAAAAAATGTGGGCATGCCTTGACAAATAGCATATTTTGGTGATTATTCAGTTGTTTTTGTTTAGTCAAGGGTGTAGGGTGGCCAAACCTTTGTACTTTCACAATTGTGTATTTATTATTCATTGTTCAATTTATGAAAAGAAAAAGTAATTATTCATTAGTGTTTGCTGATAATATTGTAATACTTTTCCATATCCTGCATGACTCTGCTTTCATTAAAAAAGATATGCAGGGTGGCCAAATTTTTGTATAAGTCACTGCCACAAATATTGAAGTAGCCTTGTCGTTTTACCAACATCTGTATGTAATCAAAAATCGCCAAGTTAAATGAAGAAAGCAGGCTATAATTCAATACTATTTCAGCTTTATTTGTTTTCAGCGTTAACATTTAACTAGATGGGTAGGGGGGTAGTTACACACAATAAATAATAATAATAAATAATGTTATTTTTCATTTCAGGCAGTTTAAAACAATTTCTTCCTTTAAAAATACAATAGAAACAAAAGCAACTGCAAGATATTACTTTGAATGTTCAAATAAAGTGCTTAATTTTAGAAAAACAAAGTAAAAAGTGTAGTGAGTGAGTTTCACTCTCTTCAGTGTCACATTGAGATGTGGTGTAAATAATAAGTACTTAGTTTTATTTTATTATTATTAACAATATTTTCACATTTCAGTTAAAAGAGACAATTTTATTTTCATGTTTTCCTTGACTGTTTCTCTGTCAGTAAAAGATTTTATGATGACCCAAAATCCAAAAGCTGCTTGGAGGGAACACTCATTGGCAAGATGTTGAGCAATGAATGAAAGGGTCAAAACCCTTTTAGACTATTATTATTTTCTATATCCTCAGTTCACATTTGAGCAGGTAAATTTTCTCAAATGCTGTTTCATGTTTATTTTCACAGTGGCATTTCACATTTCTGCTTTGTTCTAAAAGGCTCATCCGCTCCGAGGTGGAGCTTTAGGACAAACACATCAGAGTCTGTCCATTCTGGGCTAAAAAGTGTTATTTTTACTGTCATGCTATGTCAGATTTTTCACTTTGACTTGCATACAGTATTTCTCTGACCACTGTCCCTTTCCTCTCATGTTGGTGAGTGGTTGTGACACAGTGTTTCTACTCTCGTAGCTGAAAATGCAGACTTACTGTAAATGCAATAAAGTAGGTGTCGGTTAAGACTACTGTTAATACCCCAAAAGAGGAGCCAGCTAAAACATAAGCTCTGCCAAAAAAGAAGAAAATCCAGTAATTTCTTGGCTGCCGCACTGGATCCAGATAGGACTCGGATCCGAACTCAGATCATTAGAGACTTTCACTCTGTCATTATTTCCACAATCACTATTGGTGGTAAAACTTATGAATAGGTCAAAACATACAAATAAGTCACAATCCCTGCTGGTAGAAGTGATTACATAGGGTGTTTTCTGTTGGATGACAGTTTACAGAATGGTGTAGCAGTGGTTAACATTGTTGCCTCACAGCAAAAGGGTCTGAACTCAGGTTCAATGCCAGGTCAAGAAGACCATTATGTGGCCATCTGTGTGGAGTTTACATGTTCTCCCTGTGCTGTGTGGATTTCCTCCCACAATTCAAAGATTTAGTCATGCAACTGCTCCTCCATTTCTAGGTGTGAAATATTATGCTTTGCTGTATGGATTGAATAACAGTAAAGTTAACTTTCTTTCTACAGTTAATTTAGAATAACCATTTATCCTAACATGCATGCCTTTGGACTGTGAGAAGACTCAGACACTAGGAGAACAGGCAAATTCACATTGTGAAGCTCCAATCTAGGACTTTCAACCTGTGACACAGCAACTTCAATCACTGCATCATATTAATTTCAATTATACAACAGTAGTTCCAACCGAGCAATTTGATTGGACAATCGGGATTCCAGGAGTTACTATATTGCATGATAACTGCACTCCGATTTCACTGGATTTGTATCACTCCACTTCAGAAGTGTTCATGTAACCGTTAATTATTAACAGTAATTTACTGTCAGCTCTCTGACAATTGCAGTACTGTTTTGGATACCTTAATTTCCACAGTGAGGCGCTGTTTGACAAGAAATTATACATCCATGACCTGGAAGTCCCACCCTTTTGTAAAAAACTGTTTCTGCCTACCAGTCTACCCTTCTGTCATTAAGCTATCACTAAGCTATTTCACATCTATTTAAAAAATAGGCAGTGCTAGAGTTTGATTTATTGTCTCCATTAACAAAGCACAATACCTTTGTGGGAATGGACTCTTTGTTTCATCTGAAAATGTGAAGAAAAGCGAGCAAAGTGTGCTAAATCGCTAGCATGCTAACTACTAGCTACTGGCTATCTACCGGTGGTTCTGACAACCGGCACTGGCTACATTATAATCTGGGGTCTTCTGCAGTACCGACTCAACAGGTATGTTTTATAAACACTTATTACGTTTGCACTTGACCATATTTAATTTGTTTGCATGTGTGTGAAATGACAATAGACGTCTTCATGCTGATTGAGACGTTTAGCCACAGTTACTGACTACATTTAAAAGGGACTATTTTTTCTTAACTGCGCAAAATAACAGGTTAAACAAATAAATCATAATATTTTGTCCAGTATTACTGTAATTTAATAAATTGTTCTTGCCGGAACTGTTGTATAAAAGCAATATTACACTCAACGTTGTTACGGTATCATGAATACAGTAACTCTGAGTGTGGTACAGCTGATGCCCTCCGTGATACCGTACTTCATCTAATGTAATATTGCTTAAATACGACATAAATGGTTCCATAACTATCAAAACACTCTGCAGTCTGGAGTCTCGCACTGGTGGCTATAAATCACCTATACAGTGGTACCTCTACTTACGAACGTCTCTACATACGAAATTTTCAGGTTACGAGACGCCTCAACGGGAAAATATTGCCTCTAGTTACGAACAAAATTTCAGGATACGAAAGGCAAAAAAAGTACGCGCTCCTCGCAGCTCCCGTATTTTACCGAACGTAAACATACCTGTAGCTGCTCTGCCATTGGCTATCGCCTAGCATCTTCCTGGTATCCCATTGGCCACGAATGGGTGCGTTTGGTTGATCTCGCTTTATCTTATTATTATTTACTATTCTTACTACTTTATTTTATCCTTCTTACCTCTTGTAAGACTGTTGACTGAACTACACAATTTAGAGAAAAAAAAATTGTTAACTGCCATGTTTATCACCATCTACGTTATAACTCTGTACTTTCACCTTGTTCTTAATAAAGTTTTGGGAAAAAAAAAAAACAACATCAACGATCAGCACGGTATTAAAACAAAAGGAAGCCCTTACAAGCCGATAAAAGCAAACGTCCTTGGATCGTTTCATCACAAAACGTCAGGCAAAAACCACTGATGAGACAGAACATGAACCAAAGAAGGCAAAAGGTGACGCTGACGCCGACGCCGACGATCGCAGTTAAAAGGTAAATGAACATAATTTTTATTATTCTTTCTCTTTTATTATTCTTTCTCTCATTTTAAACTCTCATTTTATGTTTATTGTGCAGTAATCTAATTGTAACATGTATTTGTTACATGTTTTGATGCGTTTTTACGATTTATAAAAAATTTATGCCCGAATTTTGGGGGCTTGGAACGGATTACGGCATTTACATGTAAAATGCGCCTCTACTTACGAATTTTTCACGTTACGAGAATTCTTCCGGAACGAATTAAATTCGTAAGTAGAGGTACCACTGTATAAACAAATCTACATTGTCTAAAATGGTATCTTATGCCCATTTTTCTACAAAAAAAACCTCATTGTCTTATAGTAGTGATGTTATGCTTGGCACCGCCCACTTGACACTGACTCGAGCAACATAATGCGGAAGTGTTGTGAGCAGAGTGTCGAGCACTGTGTCAACATGCCAGCAGTCATGTGACCGTAGCAAGTGAGGCCTCACTATGGTGGTCACATCACGTGACTTGAGGGTTCACGGGAAGTTTGAGAGGGAATTAGTTTTTTTTTGTTTGCTTTGTATTGTTTGTTCCTGCCATCAAATTTTGAATAGACCTCGGATGGCCAAATGCTCAAAAAAAAGTATTGAGATTTTTTTCAGGTTTTCTACTCAGATGCAGTTCTGACAGTCAGTCACCAGATGGCAGTCTTTATTAGACGTTTCATAACACTGTGTCGGCCCTGTGATGGACTGGCGATCTGTCCAGGGTGTACCCTGCCTCTTGCCCAAAGATGCTGGGATAGGCTCCAGCCCCCGCCTCCCCCCATGACCCGAAAAGGATTAAGCGGAAGAAGATGGATGGATGGATAACACTGTGTTGCTCATGAAGCAATTGTTTCAAAGTTGCTCACTGTTTCATGAGACCTCAGTTTTAACATCACTGTCTTACAGTTTCGTGCCAAAATCTTTTCACTCTCCCCCCTTCCCTCTTTCAAACAGCAGAATCGGTAACTATACCCAATCCACATACCACAAGGCTAAACAGCACTAAATACTAAACAGCACTAGTACATACCTGTGCATACCCGTCCATGCCCGTAGAAACCAAGTATAAGCAAGTATTTCTGCATGCCCGTTGCTGAAGGGTCTCCTCCTGTCTCAGACGGCTGTGTTGTTCACAGTCATGCCTGCGGCGTACTGGTGGAACCTGAGGTGTTTCAAGTTCACAGCATCCTTTCTGATGTGGAGCAGTTCTCCTCATTCTATTGCTGAGAGATCGTCTGAGATCGTCACTTCCTTGTGGTAACGTATCGTCACTTCCTGTTTTGCTGTCTGCCTGTGTGGTTTGCTCTCCAGCTCTCGAGCCACTAGCTATGGCTACTAGCTCTCTTTCCTCTCCTCCTCTGGTGTGCTCTCTCTGTCAGATGTTTAGCTACACCTCTGCCTCTTTTAGTGATAACGGTAAATGTAATAAATGTTGTCTTTTTGAGGCGCTCGAGGCGAGGTTGTCTGATTTGGAATCCCGGCTCCGCTGCATTGAAACACCGTCTGCGCCAGTTAATCTCGACGGACGCCCATTAGCTGCAGCGGAGCTAGCTAGCTTAGGTCCCCCTGTCACCGGTTCCCCGGCTCTCCTCAGCAGCGAGGAGACTGGGTGGGTGACGGTGAGAAGGAAGCCTAGTCGCAAAGCCCCGGTTCACCACCAACCTGTTCACGTTTCTAATCGTTTTTCCCCGCTCAGCGACACACCCGCTGAGGAAAAAACTCTGATCATTGGCGACTCTGTAGTCAGAAACGTGAACCTAGAGACTCCAGCGGCCATAGTCACATGCATTCCTGGGGCCAGAGCAGGCGACATCGAGTCAAATTTGAAAATGCTGGCTAAAAGTAACTGTAAATATTCCACAATTGTTATTCACGCCGGCATTAATGACATCCGTCTCCGGCAGTCGGAAGTCACGAAACTTAATGTAGAATCGGTGTGTGACTTTGCAAAAACGATGTCTGCCACTGTAGTATTCTCTGGGCCCCTCCCCAATCTGACCAGTGATGACATGTTTAGTCGCTCGTCATCCTTGAACCGCTGGCTGTCTGTGTGGTGTCCTAAAAATGACGTGGGCTACATTGACAATTGGAGCTCTTTTTGGGGAAAACCTGGTCTTATGAGACGAGACAGCATTCATCCCACTTTGGATGGTGCTTCTCATTTATCTAACAATCTGGCATCTTTTTTATCCAAATTTCCAAAACCATGACTACTCAGAGTTGGGACCAGGAAGCAGAGTCACAGTCTTACACGCCTCTCTGCAGCTCCTCTTCATCCGCCACCCCTCAGCTTAGCCCCTGTCTTCCCCATCAGAGAATCGTTGTCTGCTCCCTCCAAAGTAAATAAAAATATAATGTATAAGCATCCCAAAGTGATAAAGCAAAATATTGGTAAAACTCAAATTAAACATAAAGCCTCTAAATTGAATGATTTGGCCTCTGTTCCTCCTCATAATTTAAAAATTAAATGTGGTTTATTAAATATTAGGTCTCTAACTCCCAAGTCTCTGTTAGTCCATGATCTGTTAATTGATCATCAGATTGATTTAATTTCCCTTACAGAGACTTGGTTAGGACAAGAGGATTATGTTGGTTTAAATGAATCAACTCCCTCTGGTTATTTAAACTGTCAAAATCCCAGAAGTTCTGGTCGTGGAGGAGGAGTAGCAACAATTTACCATTCCAAATTACTAGTTAATGTAAAGCAAAAAACATGTTATAATTCCTTTGAGGGCCTGGTCCTCAGTATTGGGCACTTTAGCAATTCCAGGTTAAACCCAATTTTATTTGCCATAGTTTATCGTCCCCCATCAACCTATTCAGAATTTTTATCCGAATTTCCTGATTTCTTAGCTGATTTAGTGCTGAAATCTGATAGAATAATTATAGTAGGGGACTTTAATATACATGTGGATGTAGATAGTGACTGCCTTAATGTGGCTTTTAATTCAATATTAGACTCGATTGGGTTTTCTCAGAAAGTAGGAAATTCTACTCATTACCTCCACCATACATTGGACCTTGTTCTGACATATGGCATAGAAATAGAAAATCTGGTAGTGTCTCCTCATAACCCTGTACTGTCAGACCATTGTCTGTTAACCTTTGATTTTACTATTTCTGACTATTTGGCTCCTAAAGAAAAATATTATCACAGTAGATGCCTCTCAGATGATGCTGTTTCCAAATTTATGCAGATTGTTTCCTCTATGCCATGTGTCAACACAACGGAAATAAGCTATAGACAGCTTGCTCCTTCTGTAATTGATAACATGGTGGATAGTGTTTCAGCTTCTCTACATCAGGCTCTAGACTTGGTGGCCCCCTTAAAAAAGAAAAAGTCTAATCAGAGATTTTTAACTCCTTGGTTCAACACAGAAACTCGTAGCTTAAAACAGAAGACTCGTCAATTAGAAAGAAAATGGCGCTCTACTAATTTAGATGAAATCTATTTAGCTTGGAGAAATCATCTTTTAATTTATAAAAAATCTCTTAGAAAAGCTAGAACGAGTTATTACTCTGCATTAATAGAAGAGAACAAGAATAATCCCAGGTTTCTTTTCAGTACTGTAGCCAGGTTGACAAAGAGTCAGGACTCTGTCAATCCTAGCATCCCCTTAGAGCTTACTAGTCAGGACTTTATGAACTTTTTCAATAATAAAATTTCATCCATCAGAGATAAAATCAATCAGATTCTTCCCACAGTTAACTTAAATACTGTAACTACTACAACTCCTTCTATTGATGTCTGTCTTGATGAGTTTACTCCAATCGACCTTTGTGAGTTAGACAAAATAGTTTCCTCATCCAAACCTTCAACTTGTCTTTTAGACCCTATTCCTACCAGGTTATTTAAAGAAGTCTTCCCACTTATTGGTAGCTTTATTCTTCATATAATCAATTCTTCATTAACTTTAGGCCATGTACCGCAGGCTTTTAAAACGGCTGTAATTAAACCCTTACTCAAAAAGCCAACGCTAGATCCAGGAGCTTTAGCTAACTATAGACCAATCTCTAATCTCCCTTTCATTTCAAAAATCTTAGAAAGAGTTGTTGCTATGCAATTATTTGACCACCTGCAGGGAAATGGTTTATTTGAGGAGTTTCAATCTGGGTTTAGAATCCATCATAGCACTGAAACAGCCTTAGCGAAGGTCACTAACGACCTCCTCATTGCATCTGATAATGGACTAGTTTCTGTACTTGTCCTTTTAGATCTTAGTGCAGCTTTTGATACTATTGATCATAATATTCTACTTGATAGATTAGAACACTATGTTGGACTTAATGGAACTTCGTTGCAGTGGTTTAGATCTTATTTATCTGATAGGTTCCAGTTTGTTCATGTAAATGATGAGTTTTCTCTCAGCTCAAAGCTTAGTCATGGAGTTCCACAGGGATCTGTGCTTGGCCCTACTCTTTTTAGTTTATATATGCTTCCGTTAGGCAACATTATTAGAAAGCACTGTATACATTTTCACTGTTATGCAGATGACACACAATTATACCTGTCAATGAAGCCAGATGATACTAATCAATTAGCCAAGTTAGAAGCCTGTCTTAAGGAAATCAAAGTTTGGATGACTTGTAATTTCCTGCTATTAAATTCAGATAAGACTGAAGTCATTCTTGTTGGTCCAAAAAACCTTAGAAATTCCTTTCCAAATCAAACTTTCAGTTTGGATGCAGTTACTCTTTCTCTTAATAGCTCTGTGAGGAACCTTGGAGTTATTTTTGATCAGGATTTGTCCTTCAATTCACATATTAAATTTGTTTCTAAGACTGCCTTCTATCATTTGCGTAATATTGCCAAGATTAGGAGCATCTTGTCTCAGAGTGATGCTGAGAAGCTGATCCACGCTTTTGTTAGCTCGAGATTAGATTATTGTAATTCTTTATTATCAGGTTGTCCTAAAACATCTTTAAAAAGTCTTCAGCTGATCCAAAATGCTGCAGCAAGAGTTTTAACAGGTACTAGAAAGAGAGATCATATCTCTCCGGTTCTGGCCTCCCTTCATTGGCTTCCCATAGAGTTTAGAATTAAGTTTAAAATCCTTCTTCTTACTTACAAAGCTCTAAACAATCAGGCTCCTTTTTATTTAAAAGATCTGATACTACCGTATCATCCTAACAGAGCACTACGCTCCCAAAATGCAGGTTTACTTGTAATACCTAGAATCTCCAAAAGTACAATGGGAGGCAGAGCCTTCAGTTATCAAGCTCCTCTCCTGTGGAATCAGCTGCCAATCTGGATTCGGGAGTCAGACTCGATCTCTGTTTTTAAGAATAGGGCTAAAACCTACCTTTTTGATATAGCCTACAATTAGGGAGGGATCATGTGTTTTCTGAACCCTCCCTTAGTTATGCTGCTAATAGGTTTAGTCAGCCGGGGGACCTCCAGTAATGCACTGGGCCTCACTCCTTTCCTCACTCTCTATGAAATATTTTTTTTTTTGCTGGTCATTAACATTTGTTTGTTCTCTCCCATAGATTGAGTCCCCATCGTGCTGTTTGCTCTCTACATGTCTGTTCTTTTCTTCTTCTCTATCCCCTCACCCCCCAGCCAGTCGCAGCAGATGACTGCCCCTCCCTGAGCCTGGTTCTGCTGGAGGTTTCTTCCTGTTAAAAGGGAGTTTTTCCTCTCCACCGTCGCCAAGTGCTTGCTCACAGGGGATCGCCTGATTGCTGGGGTCTTTCTGCAACTGTGGGGGTCCTCCCTACAGTTGATAGTGCTATGAGATGACTGTTGTTGTGAAATGGCGCTATATAAATAAAGTTGAATTGAATTGAATTGAACTGAATTGCTGTCCATCTGGTGGGTCTTCTTCTTCTTCATTCAGACCACTGGTTGAGGGATAGGTGCGTTGTAATTCCAGTTCATGGGCACGATCCTGAAAAAGTGGCTTTTGACCCTGTTCAGGAAGGCCCATGCATGCCTGTAAAAACCAAGAAACCGGAGCACCCGGAGAAAATCAGTGCTTTGCTAGCCATTTTACACATTTATAGTGTAGACTGGCATTCATCAAGGTTACACATTTGCCATCATGTAGGCATGGCGAGTCGTCCTATGATGCCTGAGTTCATAGGACGTGCTATGATGATGAGGCAGAGATCATAGGCCATCCTATGATGTCCTAGAAATGTGCTTTAAAGTCTGTCGTACCCTATGCTGGTGAAGGGTGGCTTTCGACCCTGTTCAGGAAGGCCCATGCATGCCCGTAGAAACCAAGAAACTGGAGCACCCGGAGAAAATCAGCGCTTTGCTTGGCATTTTACACATTTGTAGTGTAGACTGGCATTCATCAAGGTTACACATTTGCCGTCATGTAGGCATGGCGAGTCGTCCTATGATGCCTGAGTTCATAGGACATGCTATGATGATGAGGCAGAGATCATAGGCCGTCCTATGATGTCCTAGAAACATGCTTTAAAGTCTGGCGTACCCTATGTTGATGAAGGGTGTCCTGTCTCAGACGGGTGTGATGTACGGCTGGAACCTCAGGTGTTTCATCTTCATGGCATCTTTTCTGACATGCAGCAGTTGCCGTCATTCTATTGCTGTCCATCTAGTGGTTCTTCTTCTTCTTCTTCTTCTTCTTCGTCTTCTTCTTCTTCTTCTTCTTCTTCGTTGAGACCACTGGTTGAGGGATTGGTGCGTCGCAATTCCAGTTCATGGACAGGATCATGAAAATAGATTTGAGCAAAAAGAGGCTTTCCGGCATGGACTCACTGTATATGACATCATACAGACATGAAGGCAGCCTGGCCCTGGCCTCTCTGAGGGTTAGGTGCCACTTGGTATGTATGTTAGTATGTATTTCTGTGTGCTTTACTGTACCCATAGCCACTGCTTTCTGGCCGGCAGCGGTGAGGCAGCCCCTTGGGTTCACGCTGGTGTGAGCGCTGCCTAACTATCTGCCGGTCCGACCACGCTCCCTCTCTTATTGCTGTCAGCTGTTCCCAGTCCTTTTGCCATCTCCCACGCTCCTCGCCCAGGTGTGACCAATTTACCATACCCAGCAATGCGTGTACTTAAGAAGCCTTTTGCCAGTCACGCATTGCTGGATCATTGCACTAGACATGCGGTCGCTAATCGCTGTGTGTTAGTCAAAGTCGCTAAAGGACTGTGTTTCCCTCGGTGCTTATTTGGACTACTCGGACTGCTGCAGTTCTGTATTTGCTGTGTGTGTTTTCCCCGGTCATCCTCACCTGTAGACTGTTGAGCATCCTTGAGGACTCCTTAAGCTTCTTAGGAAACTATTGTTGAAACTGTGTGTCAGTATTGCTGTGTTTAATAAATGTGTGTGGTGTAAAACCCTGCGCATAAATCCTCGTCCTTCACCCGTCCTCCGTGCACTGTGGAAGAGCGCACGGGGAGTTCATTACAGAATGACCCAGCCGAAAAGGATTTAGCGGGTTACACCCACACAAACCTTTTTCCCTTTTTGAACTGTTTTTCCACCCACCAGTTTTTGCCCCACTATGCCTTCGGTGCGCCTCTCCCACGCCGGCCGGAGGAGACTAGCGGTGAGGCATCCCACGGTGGAGGAAGAATAGGCGGCGGCCTTTATCCAGGACTTTATGGATGAGGCCCATAAATCCCGCGGACCCAAGGCGAAGTGGAGCAGCCTGGACGCAGTGGAGGGAATCCTGGAAGCGCATCCTGGTCTCTGGGATTACCCTCAGTATGCAGACCTTATGGCTTCGGTCTATGTGTTTCAGTGCATGTCTCGTGGTGTGGGGAGAGCGGCGTTCCTTGTGGAGCCCAAGCGGGAACACACTCCACAGTCTGCAGCCGTTCTCTCTCCCACTTCGCTATCAGCGTCGGCCACCCAGAAGCAGCGTCATCCCGCGAGGAGATGCGGGGAGAAGCCCTCCTCGTCTTCAGCAGCCATCATCTCCCCTCCAGCTGTGGTGAGGTCTGCTAGGGCCGCCTCGGGAACGCCTACCTCCGTTGCCATGGAGATGGCTCCTCCTTCACTCGGTGAAGAGGACCGAATCGCCGTGGACACAAAGAGGGATGACAGCCTGCCAGCTGCAGCAGTGAACATCAAAGGCTGGGATGACAGGCAAGTGTTTTTTCTTTCAACTCATTTTGATAATAGTAAACCTTGTCTGTCTCCCGAGGGAGGGACCTAGTTACAGCAGTCCGCTGGGCTCCTCCCTCCAGCTGCAGCTAATAACTCCTTTCCTACCCCCTCTGTGTCTCCTCCATATTCTCCTGAGCGTCTGTCGGTCCTGGACCAGAGCCGTCGGACGGTGGAGGAGCCGGTGGCTTTGGACGATCCTGCTCCAGAGCCAGCACAGACGTGTTTCCCTGCGGCCACACCGGTGGAGTCCCCTGTGTTGGAGCCACTGCAGGGGAACGAAGGGACTGCTATTACCATCTCGCCAGCTGCGGAGGCTTCCGCAGCGGATTGGGAGCCTGAGCTGGACCTCCTTGACGCTGGACCCGAGTGTTCATCGTCAGGATTGACGGAGTCCTGGACTTCGGTGGAGCTCGAGCTCAGGCAAGTTTTCTCTCTTGTTTTTCTGACAGCAGTATTGGAGAGATCTTGTCTGGCTCTAGGTGAGGAGAGTCAGGTGCAGCGTGCAGTTGCGTCTGAACTTCCTTCGCTGGGCTCCGCCGCTGCCGGCGACCCTGTTTCCTCTCCCACTCCTGAGTCATCTTCTAGGGTCGCCGGAGAGGAACAACCATCTCCAGGGGTCCTCATAGAACCGGTTTCACCGCCTGATGACTTCGCGGGTCCAGCTCCCCTGATATCTGAGGTCGTCGTGTGGTCCCCTCTGCAGGCCGTGCCGCCGTGGGTGCGGCGTGCTGGCTTAGGGCTCTTGTGGGGGCTGCGCCCCAGGATCATCCCGATGTGGGTGCTGTGCTCCTGCTCAGACCCATCATGGACGCCACGCTCCAGCGCAGGGTCCACCAAGGGTGCAGCATTGGCCCGGTCGGGATCCACTCCGGGTGCAGCAGAGCTTCAGCCGGAGATCACCGTGGGTGCAGCAGAGCCGGCCCAGCCAGAGGTCACCGCAGGTGCAGCAGAGCTGGCCCTGTCAGGGTTCACCACGGGTGCAGCAGAGCCGGCCTGGTTGGGGTCCACCACGGGTGCAGTGGAGCTGGCCCGGTCAGGGTCCATCGCGGATGCAGCTGTGTCCCAAGTCGGGATCACCGAGGGTGCTGTGGATCTGCCTGAGGACGCCGTGGCTCCCTTCTCCTCCCTTTCTGACGCTGTGGGGGTTCCCTATCTATGGTCCGGTCACCCCACTGTGAACCTTCCGGTGAGCAGGCCGCCTCCTGCTTCATCCTGCCGGCCCTGGTGGCTTTACAGCGCTGGCTGACCAGATGGCCCATGCATTCCGGCAGGCCACCAGACTCTGTCCGCCAAACTGCCTGCTGGGCCTGGGACTCTGGGCAGCCTCCCGAGCTCCCACGTCTTTAGACTTAGGAGGGCTAATTGTGGACCCTGGGCGGGGTGTTGTGTTCCCACCTTTCCTGTTCCCCCTACCTCCCACCCGGGTTCGTGTTGTTTGTTCCTGTTGGGGGGGGGGGGGTCTGGGATGTTACTTTGGGTGTCTGGGAATCCACCCCTTAAAGGGGGGGCCCTGTCAGGAGCCGAGCCGGCTTGGTTTCTCCCGGCTCGGCCCTGGCCTCTCTGTGGGTTAGGTGCCACTTGGTATGTATATTAGTATGTATTTCTGTGTGCTTTACCGTACCCATAGCCACTGCTTTCTGGCCAGCAGCGGTGAGGCAGCCTCTTGGGTTCACGCTGGTGTGAGTGCTGTCTAACTATCTGCCAGTCCGACCATGCCCCCTTTCTTATCGCTGTCAGCTGTTCCCACTTCCGTTTGCCATCTCCCCACTCCTCGCCCAGGTGTGACCAATTTACCATCCCCAGCAATGTGTGTACTTTAGGAGCCTTTTGCCAGTCACGTATTGCTGGGTCATTGCACTAGACATGCGGTCGCTAATCGCCGTGTGTTAGTCAGAGTCGCTACAGGACTGTGTTTCCCTCTGTGCTTATTTGGACTACTCGGACTGCTCCAGTTCTGTGAGTATTTTCTGTGTGTTTTCCCTGGTCATCCTCACCCGTAGACTGTTGAGCATCCTTGAGGACTCCTTAAGCTTCTTAGGAAACTATTGTTGAAACTGTGTGTCAGTATCGCTGTGTTTAATAAATGTGTGTGGTGTAAAACCCTGCGCATAAATCCTCGTCCTTCACCCCTCCTCCGTGCACTGTGGAAGGGCGCACGGGGAGTTCATGACATCATCGGATGTCCTATGATGATCAGGCGGAGATCATAGGCCATCCTATGATGTCCTATAATTGTGCTTTAAAGACATGAAGGCAGCCTTGATGTATATGACATCATGTTGCCTGATGTCACTGTATATGACATCATAAAGACATGAAGGCAGGCTTGATGTATATGACATCATAAAGACACATTTGTCTATGTGCCGTCATATAGGCAGTGCGGTGGAGCAGTGGTTAGCACTGCGGCAGCACAGCAACTCACCCTCAATCCCAGCCCCTGACCAACAGTGATCTGTGTGGAGTTTGCATGTTCTCCCCGTGTCTGCGTGGGTTTACTCCGGGATTTCTCCAGTTTCCTCCCACAGGCCAAAAACATGCAGGTTAGGTTAATTGGAGACTCTAAAGTGGCCCTAGGTGTGAATGTGTGTGTGAATGGTTAAGGGATGGTGCCGTACCGTGGCTGCTTCATCCATCCAGGTGGATGCCCTCAATTTCCCCTCTGGGGATCAATAAAGTATACAAAATAAAAAAAAAAAAATAAAAAAAAAATATAGGCATTGCGAGTCGCCTTATGATGCCTGAGTTCATAGGACGTCCTATGATGTCCTATAAACGTGACAGACATACACACAGACTCACACAGCGATTTCTTGATTTTATAGAGTGATGATGAATGTTGTGATAAAAAGACTTACCAGTTTGACCGCCAATCAAATCTAAAAGAAAAAGAAGAAGACATGCCCAGTTGTAGCATGGTGGCCCAGGATAATGACTAAAATGGTAAATGGTGTTCTATAAGTATATAGCACTTTTTTACTCATCTTTGAATGACCAAAGCACTTTACCTCTGGTTTTTCTCCCATCTCTTTGTCTTTTTATACCCTGATTGATGGAGCCTTGAGTATTTTTATCATGTTTATAGTCAGCTTCATGTGTGCCTGTGTTTGTGTCTATATTGAATGTAATTTGTGGCTTGTAAATATGGATGTCACCAGACTGCAAAACAAATCTACCTACGGGTACAAATAAAGTAACCTGAACCTGAACCAAAAGAGTGAGTTGGCAACACTGCATAAAGTTGTCAATGTTTCTTTCCTTTAATATTATGGAGTTAATCCAATCTGCAATGATCCAAAGAAAATGTCCATTTTCCACAGTCCAAATGTCTACTGTGACAGAGACATGACCCAGTATTTTAAATTCCTTTTGGTGAGCAAATCCATTTTTGAATAATCTTTATCCAGGTAGCAAGTAAATGTGTTTTAACTTAAGTGGATCACAGTCTCAGTTGTCTGATGGGAAATGACTGTTATCAGATCTTCATTCTGTAACAACGTATGTGGCAATCAGTCATTTACCTATGCTTGAAATCCAACCGGTGTTGTTAGCAGTGTTGTTAGCATAGCACAGCATAGCTTTGTTGGATCTTGTTGCTGTTCTCAACTGCTTCTGAAGATTGCACTCGGTCTCACATGTCCCACCAATATGCTTTTGTCCCATGGCAAAGGAAAAATAATCTGTCCATTTCCACAAAAGCAAAGTAGCTTCATATTTTCCCAGCAGGAGCAAGCTCCATTTGTGGCTGCTGGCTGCAGCAGTGAACAGGCTCTTAACTGATGGCTGCGTCAGCTAGGGTCAGTTTGTATTTATTTGCGTTAAAAATATCTATCCATATTAATAAAATGAGTAACGCGAGTAACGCATCTGATCAAATTTCAGTAACTATATCGCATTGCTGAATTTTTAAACAGTAATTTCGTTACACAGCACGTTGCTGCAAAAGTAGTGGCATTACAGTAATGTGTTACTTTGTAACGCGTTACTCCCAACACTACTTGCAAGTCACAAAAATCATGTTACAGGCATGTTAACAAGAAAAAAAACTTGATTTTTGGTGGAGTGTCACTTTAAGATTAATGCAAAGAAAGAAAGACAGATGCGGTAAAGGTCATTTGAAGTCTCATCTCTGTCAGTTTCTGGCTGATGATCCTTAGTGCTACACTTGCACTGACCCCGTGTCACTTTACAGACACTGTTGTGTGTGTTATATGAGTAAGTATTCCACAGTAATTGGTGATGATGATGAGTAAGTAACATGGGCGGCGTTAGGCCTATTTTAGGGGTGCTGTAGCACTCCTAAATTTAAACTCAGCACCCCTAAAAATTGGAGTGAGAAAAGTTGTGATTATAAAATTTTAGTTCGTCTTTGACAAAGTGAAATAACATCCAAAATGTATTCAGTAGTTTTTTGTTTAAACTGTGGCAACCCACCACACTCTGCATGGACAATCCTCACACTCAGCAGGTCTGGAGGAAGCAGAGGACCATTCACATATGGTCAGAGAGCCCCTGGAGGACAACCAGAACAATGGACTGTTGTTTATACATCCCCAGATTAGAGAGAGGACGTCCGGGCGCCAGTTGGTCATGCTAATCATGTGTATTGACTGATATGCTAATGTGCCATGCATTCTCTCTTTCTGTATAACAACTATAAAAGAGCTTACGATACATGCCTCAGGAACACAGTAGCGCCAAGAGCTACAAAGTGCGTCTCATTATGTTGGAGGAAAATAAAACTCTGCAACCTTCCAGCTCGTCGCATCTCGCCTGATCTTATTCCTCCACAAAACTTTTTAAAAATGAAAATGACCCCCCCTCCGCCGGTATGATCCCTTCTCTTACACACGTTCTCTCCTCTGTACCTGTACACACTGGGGCCCTGGCTGCAGCAGCCTGGCACACACATACACAGAAGTCCCTTCCTAGAGGTCCCTCCCTCCCTCTCCCAACAGCAGGAAGTGTGAGAGGAGGCTGCTACAGCTTTTTTACAGATAACACACTCATAATGATGCATATGGTGATATTCTGCAATGTTCTGAATAGTTTTTGGGTCTGTCTGAATTTATTTGTTGAGTATGATGCACATGTGTAAACATTTAGGTTTCAAAATATGTGAGGTTTTCATGAGGTGGGGATTAGAAAATAGGCTACAGTGGATATAAAAAGTGTACACACCCCTGTTCAAATGCCAAGTTTTTGTGATGTAAAAAATGAGACCACTATAAATCATTTCAAAACTTTTTCCACCATTAATGTGACCTATAACCAGTACAACCCAATTGAAAAACAAACTGAAATCTTTTAAGGGGAAAAATAAAAAATAAAAAACTTACAATAACCTGGTTGCATAAATATGCACACCCTTAAACTAATACTGTGTTGCAGCACCTTTGGCTTTTATTACAACACTCTTTTTGGGTATAGGAGCCTATCAGTATGGTACATCTCGATGTGGCAATATTTACCCACTCTTCTTTGCAAAAACGCTCCAAATCCAAATCTGTCAGATTGCGAGGGCATCTCCTGTGCACAGCACTCTTCAGATCACTCCACAGATGTTTGATCAGATTCAATTCTGGACTCTGGCTGGGCCATTCCAAAACCTTAATCTTCTTCTGGTGATGCCATTCTTTTGTTGATTTGGATGTGTGCTTTGGGTCATTGTCATGCTGAAAGATGAAGTTCCTGATAATACCTCTATCTGCCAAGAATGTGCCGCTAGTCCAGCAAAAGCTAGCAGTACCGTACTCAAATACTTTGCAAGCAGTTTCATGAAATGGTCAGTCAGAAAGCAACTCATGCCGGCTCGGATGTTGTCCGGGTTAACAAGGTTAGGAGTTCCTGGCAGCGGAGGGCAAGGACAGAGCTGCATGGAGGAATCTGATCAGACCTAAATGAAACAGTCATTGTCGCCCCCGGCAGACTGCTATAATGATGATGATGATGAATGGGGGAAAAAATTTTGAAATTATTCATCTTGGTCTCATTTTTTTACATCACAAAAACTTGGCATTTGAACAGGTGTGTGTAGACTTTTTATATCCACTGTAGTAATACATTATAAATAGCCTATAATATAAGAGAAAATGTTCCATCTTTGCTGATTTTATTTTTGATTTTTAATTTATGAGGATAAACCTCACAAATTTATGAGAGTAAAGTCTCAAATGTACAAGTAAAAAGCCCTAAATTAGCATTAAACACAAATTATGAGAAAAAGTTGATTTAGGTGGGAAAAATCATTCAAATTTACAAGGAACTAGAAAAGCACTCAGAGAGCGCAGACCTCCGCCAAGCGCCGCAGTTCCCCCCATACAGTGTTTGTGTGTACGTTTTCTGATTCCTTGACCATGAAAACATATGACTAGCAACTGGATTCACAATGATAGGATTAGTGGTTCAGTAGTTATTCACGAAAATCGCATTTTCCGTAATGGCGGTTTTCTTCTGGACGGTGATCCAGATCACCACCAAAATCTAATCATCTGTAGGATACCCCATTTCTGACAATGTGTGAAAATTTCATGAAAATCCGTCCATAACTTTTTGAGTTAGCTTGCTAACAAACAAACAAACAAACAGACAGACAGACAGACAAACCAACGCCGATGAAAACATAACCTCCTTGGCGGAGGTAATAAAAAGTAGTAAATTTAGAATAAAACTGCCATAAATTCAGGAGAAAAACCTCAAACTGTCCCAACTAAAGTCACATCTCAGTAGCTTCTTAACTATTTTGGGGTAACAACTTTTATATACACTACCGTTCAAAAGTTTGGGGTCACCCAGACAATTATTTTGTGTTTTCCATGAAAAGTCACACTTATTTACCACCATGAGTTGTAAAATGTATAGAAAATATAGTCAAGACATTGACAAGGTTAGAAATAATGATTTGTATTTGAAATAATAATTTTTTCCTTCAAACTTTGCTTTCGTCAAAGAATCCTCCATTTGCAGCAATTACAGCATTGCAGACCTAACATGATTGCACAAGGGTTTTCTAATCATCCATTAGCCTTCTGACGCAATGAGCAAACACATTGTACCATTAGAACACTGGAGTGATAGTTGCTGGAAATGGGCCTCTATACACCTATGTAGATATTGCACCAAAAACCAGACATTTGCAGCTAGAATAGTCATTTACCACATCAGCAATGTATAGAGTGTATTTCTGATTAGTTTAAAGTTATCTTCATTGAAAAAAAGTGCTTTTCTTTCAAAAATAAGGAAATTTCTAAGTGACCCCAAACTTTTGAACGGTAGTGTATATTTGAGTGATGCTATATAAAGACTAGAAAAGCACTCGGAGAGTGCAGACCTCCGCCAAGCGCCACAGTTCCCCCCATACAGTGTTTGTGTGTACGTTTTCAGATTCCTTGACCATGAAAACATATGACTAGCAATTGGATTCACAATGATAGGATTAGTGGTTGAGTAGTTATTCACGAAAATTGCATTGTCCGTAATGGCGGTTTAGCGCCACAGTTCCCCCCATACAGTATTTGTGTGTACGTTTTCAGATTCCTTGACCATGAAAACATATGACAAGCAATTGGATTCACAATGATAGGATTAGTGGTTCATTAGTTATTGACGAAAATGGCATTTTCTGTAATGGCGGTTTTCTTCTCGAAGGTGATCTGGATCACCACCAAAATGTAATCATCTGTAGGATACCCCATTTCTGACAATCTGTGAAAATTTCATGAAAATCCGTGCATAACTTTTTGAGTTATCTTGCTAACAAACAAACAAAAAATTCCTGGATCCAGACGGTGATCCGGATCACCACCAAAATGTAATCATCTGTAGGATACCCCATTTCTGACAATCTGTGAAAATTTCATGAAAATCCGTCCATAACTTTTTGAGTTATCTTGCTAACAAACAAACAGACAAACAAACAAACAAACAAACGCCGATGATCACATAACCTCCCCCTTTGGCCGAGGTAATAATCAAGTTTACTTGTGTACAGTTTCAGGCTACTCTACCACGTAAATTCAAGATTTTTTTTAATTGAAAATGTGGAAATTTTTATGTGAATTTGGAGAGTTCTCATAAATTACCTACTTCTTTTGATTATTTTTTTTTATTCTTTTTAAATAACAGACTTTTTAAGAAACTCCATGACATTTGAAACTTTGTGAAAAATTTTTTGCTCATGGATTGACATTTTTTTCTTGAATTTGTGACTTTTGCATCATAAACTGCCATCTTTTTTCTTCCGTCTTTGTATTTTTCCATCATGTTTCATTGATTTTTTTCCTTATTTTTTAATTACTGCAAATGAGCTACATTTCTCTTGTGATTTTCTGACCTTTGTCTCAGTTTATTAATTTACTTTTTCTTAATGAATTTATTAAATCTTTTAAACAACTTCCTGTGTTTACATTCTCAATGACTATAATTGTACATATGTGAATTTTTTTCCTCAAATGTGCAGCTTTTGCCATGAATTTGTAACTTTTATCTTTTAAATTCAAGTTTGTTTTTCTTGTAATTTTACATTTTCATACCTGTCAAGGCATACCTCATGCCTCCCTTATTGGGGGGGCTTTCACACCTGTACTGAGTACTTAAAAACTGTATTTATCGGCAGATGAAAGAAAACTGAAGCAAAAAAAAAAGCAAAAAAACAAACAAAAACCAAACAAACAGCAACTGCAACATGAACTATTTCAAATTCATTCATTTATGCTGCCAATGCTGAAACAAAAGCAGAATGGATTTTTGTTTCATAAGTTAAGTATCAGAAATAAATGTCTTTGAAATTGTGTTAATAATAATAACAATGAAAATATCAATCTTATTCAGCCCTTTCAATATAATGCTATACATTCAGATGTACATTCTGCTGGGGGTTTCTTCCTGTTAAAAGGGAGTTTTTCCTCTCCACCGTTGCCAAGTGCTTGCTCACAGGGGATCGCCTGATTGCTGGGGTCTTTCTGCAACTGTGGGGGTTTCCCCTACAGTTGATAGTGCTATGAGATGACTGTTGTTGTGAAATGGCGCTATATAAATAAAGTTGAATAGAATTGAATTGAATGTAAAGCAAAGTTCCAAGATACAAAATAACAGTACACTATAGGGGATTTGGGCTACCTCTAAGCATGTTTGTTAAGATTTTAAAGCATTTTTTTTTGTTATATTTAGGTAATATTTGAAGGTGAATAATACTGCCCATACCTGAAAACATTTGGAGATTTCTACTTCAGTCTGGAAAGGACAGAATTGTCTTGACCCACCGTCGTGTTGCAATTGTCCAAACCAAAGCCCACAACATTCTCCCATGGAATATTGTGCAATCTAAAAATAAATAAATAAATGGTGACGGTGAAGGAGAACGGTGACGTCCAGTCCCTCGATTTCCCTTTTCTTCAAGCTTTGTTTTCTTCGCCGGCGGCGCGCTGCAAGAAGCCATTTTGAAAATCACAAAAACACTGCTTAGGTGCGCTTGTGGAGGATCGAAATAAGTGCAGGCGGACGCTGAGTACTCTGCCAACCCCGTACGCTATGGGGTCACACACGAGGTGTTCCTCCACACTCTCAATATTTTTTTTCCCGTATATTTTTCTTTTTGGTGTACAGAAATGGCAATACGCCCGTATTTGCTAAAATTGCATTTTCCCCGTATTAAAATACAGTGAAACCGTATCTCTTGACAGGTATGCATTTTTTCTCTCATGAATTTAGTGCACATTTTAAATAAATGGGCAGTCATCCCTATAAATTTGTTACGTTATTCTAGTAAATTTGAAGCTTTTATTGTATATATGTTTGTGTGTCATAAATCGGCCCGTCGGGCTGAAGAAAGACCCAATCGCTGGAGGTCTGAGTTGCTGACATTTAATAACAAAAAAGACAAAAATATACAAAAACACAACACTTACGAAACAGAGATAACTAGGAGGAAATGTGTTTTGTGGACTTGGAGAAGGCATTTGACCGCGTCCCTCGTGGATTTTTGTGGGGGGTGCTTCAGGAGTATGGGGTATCGGGCTTGTTGTTACGAGCTATTCGGTCTCTGTACGACTGTTGTGAGAGTTTGGTTCGTATTGCCAACACTCGGTCGGAGTCATTCCCAGTGAGAGTTGGACTCCGCCAGGGCTGCCCTTTGTCACCGATCCTGTTCATAATTTTTATGGACAGGATTTCTAGGCGCAGCGAGGGAATGGAGGGTGTCATGCTTGGTGACCACAGGATCTCATCTCTGTTGTTTGCAGATGATGTTGTCCTGTTGGCTTCATCCAGCAATGACCTACAGCTCTTTCTGGGACGGTTTGCCGCTGAGTGTGAAGCGGCTGGGATGAGAATCAGCACCTCCAAGTCCGAGTCCGTGGTCCTCAGCAGGAAAAAGGTGGATTGTCCTCTCGGGGTTAGGGACAGGCTCCTGCCCCAAGTGGAGGAGTTTAAGTATCTTGGGGTCTTGTTCACGAGTGAGGGGAAAATGGAGCGAGAGATCGACAGACGGATTGGAGCAGCATCTGCAGTGATGCGGACGTTGTACCGGTCTGTTGTGGTGAAGAGGGAGCTTAGTTCTAAGGCAAAGCTGTCGATTTACCAGTCAATCTACGTTCCTACTCTCACCTATGGTCACGAGCTTTGGGTAATGACCGAAAGAACGAGATCGTGGATACAAGCGGCTGAAATGAGCTTTCTCCGTAGGATTGCTGGACTCACCCTCAGAGATAGGGTGAGGAGCTCAGTCATCCAGGAGAGGCTCAGAGTAGAACCACTGCTCCTCCACATAGAAAGGAGTCAGTTGAGGTGGTATGGGCATCTGATTAGGATGCCTCGTGGACGCCTCCCACTTGAGGTGTTTCAGGCACATCCCACTGGGAGGAGACCCCGGGGCAGACCCAGGACTCGGTGGAGAGACTATGTCTCCCAGCTGGTCTGGGAACGCCTTGGTATCCCCTCTGAAGAGCTGGAGCAGGTGGCTGGGGAGAGGGAAGTCTGGGCTTCTCTGCTTGAACTGCTGCCTCCGCGACCCGGACCTCCGGAAAAGCGGTAGAAGATGGATGGATGGAAATGGCGTGCAGGGACACAGGGGAAGACAGGGCTAACGTCTAGAGCAGGGGTGTCAAACTCATTCCATGGAGGGCCAAGACCCTGCATGTTTTGCTTTTACCCAGTGTCTTCAGCAGGTGTTTTCACTGATCAGCAATCAGTGGGAAGAAATTCAGTGAGATCACCTGTTGAAGACACTGGGTGGAGGTAAAACCTGCAGGGTCTTGGCCCTCCGGGGAATGAGTTTGACACCTGTGGTCTAGAGTAAAATGGGAGAACAGCCTGGAAGCAGCCAGGCTGAGGCATACGGAAATGCCAGGGATAAAGAGAGCAAAAACGGAGCGCACCCATCGAAACACAGAAACACACAGTAACACACCGCAGGATTCTGTAGGATTCTGCAACGAGAAGCGTTGCAGCCGTCCTTAAATAGGGTAAAGGAAAATGAATACAAATCAGAACAGGTGTGGGTGATTACAAGTGTGGGTAACATGAGCGTAGGTAATCAGATAATCAATGACAACTGTGACAGCCTGCAAACTAGAGCTCAAGCGGAAGTAAGCAAATCACACTGCCAAAATAAAAGCACATACCGGAATAAGGAAACCCATAAACAGAAGATGCACAAAGTGACTAATAATAATAATTCATGAAACAAAGACAGACCAGATAACAGAAAATGACAATACTAATACCTGTACATGAAAAGGAAACTAAGGTGAAGGCAAAGGAGGCTCCTAAACAAACACAGACAGAAATATAAAATACAAAACTGGAAGCCATGGACACACAAACTAAAAGAACCAGACTATAATGACACAACTAAGAATACAGGACAGCTCATAAACAAACAGACAATTGGCAACTCAGAAAACATAATACAGACAAAACCAACACAAATCAATAACAAAGCTGAGATGAGGAAAAATACAGAAAATAACCTGACATAACTGAAAGCATGAGCACGGTGCCCTCCGTGCTCAGCATCATGACATTGTGGGTTTTTTCCTTGTAATTGTATAGCTTTTTCTCAAAGTTTTGCACATTTGGAAAATTTTGAGACTTTAAAATTATGAGAAAATATTTATGCAAAATAGATAATAAAGTTTCTTTCTTTTTCTTTCTTTCTTTCTTTCTTTCTTCTTCAAAACCACAGGGCCACTTGTTAAGGGCAAAAGTGGGATAATTCTGACCTCTGTTAGACCGTTAAGTATGCTGGTTGAATGTTGCTGCTTAACAAATTTGACCAAAAATGCCAGGGCTGGTTTTTTTTGTCCCAGTCCAGCCTTGGCTATGACAGCTAATAGAAGACATTTTTTTTTTTAATGGTTGCATTGTCAATCAACCTCTGTGTGCTGTTTGAATTCAAGAGAAAGAAGCTGTTGTCATTTTGGTATAAGCAAAATATTAAATCCAAGCTGTCACTGTTTTCATGTATCATCACGTACCATGTTTGGTAACTAGAAGCCAGGGAGGGGATATATGAAAAATGATAACTAACAAAATGACGTGTGTGTGTGTGTGTGTGTGTGTGTGTGTTGAGTGGGTGTAGGGTGGAGCTCACTGGGTGCTCAGCACCCCTAAAGCTCTGATCCTAGAACCACCCCTGGTAAGTAACATTTTCATTTAAAAGCTCTTTATCCTTATTGGTCGTACCCTGAAGAAAGACCAACCATCGGACCCTGTCACCACTTTCCTCTTTATTTCAAAGCTCATAACTCCAGCAGCTGTTAAATGCAGCATTGGGACCTTAAGGTGTCATTTCATGGCTGACATGAGAAAGATCACAAAATTTATCATCATTTTTTATGTTTTCTTTTTTTCTGACATATCTATCAACCAACTAACTGTTTTTAGTTTGAGCAGGTTGTCTTTTAATGTGATAAAGCTGGAGTTTGCAGATGTTTGAAGTTGTGCAGATGTGTACTTTAGAGCAGCTATAGTCTGCTAAAATGAACCAGGAATAATTGGTGTGAAAAGTCTTTCCTGCCTGATGTCTGTTGGATTTGTTTTTCTTTAACAATATGCCTTAAAAGCTGTGTATCATTACAATATATCATATTTGTGTAAAACACCATCAAAAACCTGTTTTTAAGAGTGGCTTGTGTCTCATTTTACTCTCCTATGGGATTGTTGTGTCATCCTCATCTCAGATCACTGACAAAAATATGTTGACTGATTTATTTATCGAGTCCGGTGAGACCCAGCTTTTTCAGCTTGATGAACCTGATGGACTAATGTTGTTCTGTAGTTTCATGTAATGTGACCCTGAATAAACAGGGAGACCCAGTGGAGTAAAAGCACAGTATTTTTTTTTTCTTACCACCATTTTTTCACTCTCTTCCTACGCATGAGAAATCCCAGTCAGCTGTGCTATATTCACATTCCTGGGTTGTTTAAAAAAAAAACCCACACACACACTCTTAGCTTGAATAGGTTTTGTGGTGGACATTTGCTGAGAGCTGGTTGGATGCAGCTGTTAAACTTGTGAAGACAGTTTGATAAAATGATGCAATGAAGCTTTTTAATGTTAAATTTTGGAGGCCTGCATGATACTAAAAGATGTTATATCTATGATGGTTAATGTGGCTTTAGAGATATTTTTTCACTTTGTTTCCTTTTTTATAACTGAGCAAGACAGAGCTTGTCTTGTTCAATTATATTACACTGCAATTGGAATTTTATAGTGACTCAGTATCTCTTAAGCTATAGCTGTGGACCATCCTGCTGATGGCCAGGATTTAATCTGCTGGATTACATATAGTGGGTGGCATTTGAAGACTTTAGCCCTCATGCTACACTGTAAAAAGCAAACTGAAAATTGGTCTTTCCTCTCATTTGAATATGTCACTCTGGTATTGTAAATTCCATCTTGCTATTATAACATGGACTTTTGGTATTACATTCATATTAGAGCTTTAAAAATATATTCTAATTAAAGTTGCCATGGTTGAACAGAGGAGGACTCAATAGCAGACACAAACATGGAGAGACCATAACATAAGGCACAGGTGTGTTTTTATTGCTAAGGTTGGTGTTGGTGGATTCAGCCCACTCAGTGGGAGATTTACTCTTCTAGGCAGGAGAAGAAGGAAATGGTAAGTGACAGAGGAATCTGACAGATGTGCAATGACTGATGTAATGATTGAGTCCTTTAGTTCTGTAAAATAGCCAGAGGAGATTTGAGCAGGTGAGGAATGGTCAGTGGGGATCCTAGGCAGATGATGAGTGGTATTGAGGAATGGTGAGTAGTGTCTTACTTGGTATCCAGGGGGAGAACTAAAGGATGAGACTTCTAATCCGTAAATTGTGGCCCATGGAGGGTCCTGAGGTAAGGGTTGGTTATGATGGTGAGAATGTAGTTTATGGTTGCTTACTTGGTAGTTCCAGGCAAACAGAGTCAACAGTGAGGAGCTCCAAAGAGGTAGGAGGCAGGGAGAATGGGCTGGTAAGCTGAGTGAGCATGCAGGAGCTTGGAGAGCAGGACATGACAGTTAGGCAGGCAGAAAGTGGTCCAACATGATGATCCCACAGTGCTACAAGCTTAGAGTGAAGCTTACGTAGGGAGTGTTAATTGGCTGTAGCTGAGGGTGATTAGGGGTCCTGCTGCTTCTGAAGTTTGAGTTAAACAGACTCATAATGTGATTAGATAGAATGTGCAGCGCTCACCCAGATCCATGACAAAAATCCCTGTGACAGTACTGGAGTAGTTAGCACTGCTGGCTTACAGCTGGGGGGTTCACATTTGAAGCTCTTGATTGATTAAGGCCTTGCTGTGCAAAGTTGCACAGCAACTTGCTGTGCAAAGTTCAAATAGAATAGAATGAAATAGAAAATAGAAAATAAGAGTGCTGTGTCTGAACAGGTGCAAGGCAAACTGAGACAGTCTGACATACAGTATAATCAGAAACAGATAGTATAAAAGTATCTAAAAATCAGGTTATTGCACATAAAAAGTCAACTGCTCTTCAATAAGAGCTATATTAATGCATGAATTCATTGGTCTAGCATATTGCAAGTATATGTAAACTTTTGATCTTGATTGTATCAAGGAGATGACAGTGTCATACATAACTACATAACATAGCATTCTACATAATAAAATGTTGACAGGAAAATACAAGATGAAGTGCCAGAATGAAAATATAAATTAAATCCTACATCTGGTAAGAATACCTGTTGTCTAGAACAACTTTTAAAGCATTATGTAACATGATTGCATCAATTCATGACTGTCTCTTCAGTTGTGTTTGTTATATCTAAATAGTAACCTGCTGACCAGCTTTGATTTCATCACTTATGAGCAGCAACCATTTCCTGTGTGATTTATTTGATTAAAGTTATTTGGGAGCTAATGCTGCAATGTGTAATGAGTTCCCAAAGTGAAGAAAGACTAGATTTTAAAAGCACATGACAGAAAACTCTTAACCACTTCTTCATAGCTCTTTCCAAAGCCAGGCCTCTAAAGCATTTGCATGCACATTGCATGGTGCATTCAAATATGCAACTGTTGATTTCATAGGTCAACATGGTCAGTACTAGTACTCACCATTGTTTGCTAGGTGTTATGACTGTTGAGATATGAAAGGAATTTAAACATTTTGTCAAAAAATATGTATCTAGAACATGCACTACATTTAATCTGCCTCGTCTAATTGCATATGTTTTTATGCGCATTTAGAAGTTAAATCAATTGTTTCCATCCAGGGTTTCTTGTGCGCATATCCTTAACTTGCATTAATATTGTTGGATGGAAAGGCAGAAATTGCCTTCAAACATGCATATTAGGTTAATTGGTGATTCAAAACTGGATGTCGGTATCGAAACAGTTGTATGTGGTTCTCATCAGACTTTTGATACAGTTGTATTACAAAAATTTGGCCACCCTGACAAATACCATCATTTTTTTTTTATTGGTGTGTTTCGTGCACGTGCCACAATTGTGTATTTTTACAATTTTATTAAATTTATAAAGCACACGTAACTATGCATTAATGTTTGCTAATACATACCTGCCAACTACTCCGGTTTTGCCGTAATGGTTACGGTTTTCAAGACCCCATTCCGGTTTACAGCTTTATTAATCAAAATTACGGTTTTTCACTAAAAGTTCAGTCAAAAATTTTAAATCGTTAAAAAAAACACAAAAGCAATTCCAAACACGAGATCGCTAGGAATCGTATCTAAATTTACCTGAAGCGTTTGCTAAGCTAACGCTATCGCTATAGCTAACGCCATAGCTAGTCGTAGCACCTAACACCGATACAAAGAAGCGACTCCGTCCCCGGTGATTGGGGCTCGCCGGAGGAACCAACCAAGGCAACAGTTGGACGGGAGCCGGATCGGAGTTCAAGTACAGCGGTGGTAGGAGACGGGGACCAGTGGAGGAGCAGCCGGGGCCCCAGCTGGATAAGTCGACTGTAGCTGGAGCCCAGCTACAGCGGCGGGGCTCAGCGGAGGAACTACTGAGGAAGACGGCGGTAGGTGGCGGGGCTCAGCAGAGGATCTACCGGGACCCCAGCTGGACAGGAGCAGGATCAGAGCTCAACTACAGCGGCGGTGGGCGGTGGGACTCGGTGGAGGAGCTGCCGGTACCCCGGCTGGACAGGAGCTCAATTGCAGCGGCGGTAAGCAGCGGGACTAGCAGCGGAGGGGGCTAGCTGAGGCCCAGCTGGATTCGAGGTCGGTCGGATCGGATATCGGCGTCACCAGCAGAGATTGTTTTACTATCAACAGGTCAGTAAAAATGCCACCAAAGAAGGAGGAAATAGAAGAGATAAAAAATTATCTTCTTGGAACATAAGTCAATATTAAACAGTAACAAGTGGCATTCAGCTGTTTGTTTTATGTAATTTAAGCACCGTTCTGGTACTTAAAAATCATAAAAACCCAGGAGCTTCAGGGGGCTTTGCCCCCCTTGCTCCCCCACCAGGGCTCTGCCCCAGACCCCCTGCTAAATTTTCAGATAATTTCCACAACCCCAAATCACATCCCTGGGTAAAGAATGACATACTAAGGCAGGCCAGAAAGTTACGGGGAACAGAAGTTTACCTAAATGAACATCTAACAAAAACTAATGCTGAAATAGCACAGCAAGCATGGATGCTGAAAAGACAAAATAAGATACAGGCAACATGGACAAGAAATTGTAGAGTTTGGATCAAACTAAATGGAACTCCTGAGGGAGCAAAAGAGTATAATAATCAGAGATCTTACTGACTTAAATAAATACAGATGAACACTGATTAATAACCCCTTACTCTTTCTCTTAATAGCTCTGTGAGGAACCTTGGAGTTATTTTTGATCAGGATTTGTCCTTCAATTCACATATTAAATTTGTTTCTAAGACTGCCTTCTATCATTTGCGTAATATTGCCAAGATTAGGAGCATCTTGTCTCAGAGTGATGCTGAGAAACTGATCCACGCTTTTGTTAGCTCGAGATTAGATTATTGTAATTCTTTATTATCAGGCTGTCCTAAAACATCTTTAAAAAGTCTTCAGCTGATCCAAAATGCTGCAGCAAGAGTTTTAACAGGTACTAGAAAGAGAGATCATATCTCTCCGGTTCTGGCCTCCCTTCATTGGCTTCCCATAGAGTTTAGAATTAAGTTTAAAATCCTTCTTCTTACTTACAAAGCTCTAAACAATCAGGCTCCTTTTTATTTAAAAGATCTGATACTACCGTATTATCCTAACAGAGCACTACGCTCCCAAAATGCAGGATTACTTGTAATACCTAGAATCTCCAAAAGTACAATGGGAGGCAGAGCCTTCAGTTATCAAGCTCCTCTCCTGTGGAATCAGCTGCCAATCTGGATTCGGGAGTCAGACTCGATCTCTGTTTTTAAGAATAGGGCTAAAACCTACCTTTTTGATATAGCCTACAATTAGGGAGGGATCATGTGTTTCTGAACCCTCCCTTAGTTATGCTGCTAATAGGTTTAGTCAGCCGGGGGACCTCCAGTAATGCACTGGGCCTCACTCCTTTCCTCACTCTCTATGAAATATTTTTTTTTTGCTGGTCATTAACATCTGTTTGTTCTCTCCCATAGATTGAGTCCCCATCGTGCTGTTTGCTCTCTACATGTCTGTTCTTTTCTTCTTCTCTATCCCCTCACCCCCCAGCCAGTCGCAGCAGATGACTGCCCCTCCCTGAGCCTGGTTCTGCTGGAGGTTTCTTCCTGTTAAAAGGGAGTTTTTCCTCTCCACCGTCGCCAAGTGCTTGCTCACAGGGGATCGCCTGATTGCTGGGGTCTTTCTGCAACTGTGGGGGTTCCCCCCTACAGTTGATAGTGCTATGAGATGACTGTTGTTGTGAAATGGCGCTATATAAATAAAGCTGAATTGAATTGATTTGAATTGAATTGCACTCCGGGCAATTTTCCAAAAAATGCCAAAAAATAACGTGCCCAAAGTAAATCGAAAGCTGTTCTTCAACCCTTTGCAGCATCTTCATGGGGTTGGTCTCATTTAAAAGAAAACACTTTGAATTTTTTGGCAAAAAAAACATAATCTCTCTACGTGCTCCGGCCACTGAGTTACAGTCATCTAAACATACTGAACTTGAAGAAAATAAATTTGGCCACGGTGTTTTTTTGGATACAAATGCTTGCAAATAACACACAGCTGTCCGATCCGGCTGGAAAATGCAACAGAAATGTAGAACCAAGTGTTATCAAGCTGAGATCCAAATTTGGTAACAATACCACAAAAATTGAATATTTTACACAGCTTTGCTCTCAGGTAGTTCCCAGGCGTTTTGGAACTGTGCCAAATTGTGCCAAATGGCACAGTTTGGAAAAACGTCTGTAACTTTTGAATAATTCAATGTAGAATCTTCATTTTGGGCTCTAATGAAAGGTCACATTCAGGGCTGTGTCTGTGTGTGTGTATGGGGGGGGTGTTGTCCCCCCCCTCGCTACAAAGGACGGAGTTCGGCCCTCGCTACATGACGGATTACACTCGTTGCATGTTTCCACAGCAACGCTGTCACAGCGGCTCCCCCCCCCTCACTACTGTGTGTGTGTGGGGGGGGGGGGGTTGTCCCCCCCCCTCGCTACAGAGGACGGCCATCGCTACATGACGGAATAGACTCATATGCTTCCCCCCGCGGACCGGGGGGCGTTCGGACCGTGAACACCCCCCCCCCCCCGCTCCTCTTCTGCAGCGGGGGGGGGCGTTCACGGTCCGAACACGGCAAATGAACCGTTTATCGCGGCGCACGCACTTTGTACTTTGTGTGCCGTACAGTTGTAATTTACCGATCGGTCAAAAGTCATTTTTTTGATTACAATTTTCAGGGATAAATAATAAATTTAGCTTATAACACCTTACCTCTTCACAGCAGCAGAGTCCTGGCGAACTTCTCTTCCTCAATGTCAGACGAACGCGACGCTGGTCCGCTCGTGGATCCCGGTCAAAACATAATTCCATTATTGCCGTTTTGGCGAATGATTTACGACTTTTGTCGTCGGCCTCCGTCGGTCTATGATGACGGAAGAGAATCCTAAACGTCTATTCTGCTGGAATGAGTGCAGATCCCACTTGTGGGTGTTCTCCATGCTGCTGGATCTGTAGCAGGTTCGTCCAGCGTCCTTTTTTTTCCATCAGCTGCAACAGTAAATCTCTTTTCACCCAGCCCGAACTTCTGTGCTTCAATTGGCTCCTGCATTCACAGTAGGCGGGTCCTCCTTCCTAGGTTTTCATTCATTGGTTCTTCAAGGTTTCAGAAACCCAATTCAAGGCTCTTATTAGTTGAATGAGAGGTCAATCAGATGACCTAATCTGTTCGCCGCTGTGTCTGCAGCTTTTTTTTTCAGTGGCGCTTGGAGGCCACACCACCTACATCACCACCATCAGTATCTCTATCATGCGTCATGCGTCCGAGCGCGCACGAGTGCGCTCTCGTGCGCCCTCGTGCACCCTAGGACGCAGAGACTTGCCCGCCCGCGGAACAACGGAGCGCAAGTGGTTAAGAAAATTAAGAGACTATGATAATCCATATCCACACACATGGCAAGTCTTTTCGTGAGGAATACTCCAAAGCATTTCCAGGAATTATTACTGCGGATTGTGAGCGCATATTCAGCCATGTGAACAAGAACAAAACTGAGTTCAGGTCCAGTCTGTCAACTAAAGTTCTGGGCAACCTCATGACCAGGAAAATGATGATGACAGCTTCGGGTAACAAGTGCCACAGTGTGTTCCATTCAAAAGACCAACTGAAGAAAGCTAAGAGGTGCACCATGGAAAACAGCAATGCTTGAGAGTTACCATAGAGTTTGTCCTTGATCTTTTCCATCAGCATATCTGCATTGACAATTTAAGGAAAATAGAAACATGATTGTTGAAGAAATATGAGGTTGTTAGCCACATTTTAACTTGATTTAATACTAATATTTGTTTGCCGTCGGGGGGCTTCACCCCCCTGAACCCCCCACCAGGACTTTGTCCTGGACCTACCGCGGCCTGTGGCCCCTGGACCCCGGCTAGCTACTAGGCTTTTCAGGTTTTAAAAGTTGGCAGGTATGCTAATAATATTGTAATTTTTGAAGATCCAACAGAGACAATTTTTGCATCTTTTCAATAAAAAAATGCTATTTGTCAAAAAGTGCCCAAATTTTAAAAAGAGAGATTGTCTGTACCACTGTGTACGTGTACTTTCCATCTTACACAGATGGACTCCATCCATCAATGACATGGTGCTATAGCATTACACACTGCTTTGTGAACTCCTCTGAAGCCTTAGTTTTTGTATTGTACCCATCTTCTACCACATAAGATATTTTGAGCCAAAATGACCAAATAAACAGAGGAGTGCTAAGATATCAGAAGATTCAGCAGGCTTAGCTATTCTCTTCAACAATCTGTATTCAATACTAGAAATTCACTTATTCAACCGAGGACTAACATGTTTGAAGGATGTGCAGCGGGTTAGGTTGATTAAGGACAGAAATGGTAATGTCCTAACAAATGACGAGAATGTGTTGAGAAGGTGGAAGGAGTACTTTGAAGAACTGATAATAAAGAAAATGAGAGAGAGAGGAGGATGAATGAAGGAAAGATAGTGAACAAGGAAGTCCTGAGGATTAGCAAGGGAGAAGGGAGGGCAGCTTTGAACAGGATGAAGAATGGAAAGGTGGTTGGTCCAGATGGCATCCCTGTGGAGGTATGAAGATGTTTAGGAGAGGTGGCAGTGAACCTTTTAACCAAATTGTTTAACACAATCTTGGAGAGTGAGAGGATGCATGAGGAGTGGAGAAGAAGTGTTTTGGTACCAATTTTCAAGAACAAAGGTGATGCTCAGAGCTGTAGTAACTACAGAGGCATAAAGTTGATCAGCCACATTATGAAGATATGGGAAAGAGTTGTTGAAGCCAGGTTAAGTGGAGAGGTGAAAATCAGTGAGCAGCAGTTCGGTTTCATGCCAAGAAAGAGTACTACAGATGCAACGTTTGCTCTAAGAGTGCTGATGGAGAAGTATAGAGGAGGTCAGAAGTGTCACGCCGCGCCGCTCATCAGCGGCTCCAGCTGCACGCACACCTGGACATCATCAGCGGCGAGGGATTTAAGCCGCCTCACCCTGGGCTTCGGCCTGAAGCCGTCAGACTTCACTCTACGGATTGCTGTGAGTTCCCTCTCATACTTCAGCAAACATTGCGGTAAGAAGCCCTTACCTTTTCTTCTCCAAGTCTGCTCCCCTGTGCACAGGTGGATTTCCCGGCGGCGGACCTTTCCTCTCCATCGCCTGTTCCTCGCTGCTGCACCGGGCTCTCCAGGTTGCTGTCTACCGGACCTCGTTCCTTGCTGTGCCAGCCACCTGCCCTTTCCAAGTAAGCTCCTCTCCAACTTGTACATCTCCTGTGTTGGTGTGTGCCTGTCACCCTTCTCCCTGTGCTTTTCCCATAGGGTTGTCCGGCTGTACGGTCTCCTGCCTCTGTGCCCGAAGCAGACGCCATCACCAACACATTTACACCTCGCAGACACACATCCATACACCCTTGTTGTCAATAAAGCTAGTTGAGCTACTCTGAGCCTGTGTGTGTGTCTCCTGAGCCGTGCATTATGTCAGTACGGCTTCAGCAGAGCGGCTCGGCAGACGGCGGGCTCGCACACCGACTTACCACTCTCGAGGCTCGAGTGGACCAAATAGCTTATCAGCAACAGGTGATACTCAACCAATTGGTCAATATAACTAACCGATTGGACCTCTTGGACCCCCAACAGCCGTTCCCCCCGGCTCATCAGGGTGGCGCGGCTCCTGCTGCTCCAGCGGCCGTCCAGCAGGCTCCGGGAGCACCGACTCGGCTCACGCCCATTCCAACCCCCGCCCGCTTTAGCGGTAAGCTCGGCGGAGCGCGGGGGTTCATAATGCAGTGTGAGTCCGTGTTTCACCGGGTGCCCGGAGACTTTCCTTCAGATCATAGCCGAATTGGTTATATTGGGAATCTCCTAGAGGGGCGAGCACTAACCTGGACTTACGCCGTAATGGCGAGGCCCAGTTATGCCACCCTCACTTATGACCAATTCGTGAGACGCTTCCTGGAGGTCTTTGATCATTCTCGTACCGAGACAGTCCAGGTCGATCGGCTTCTCAGCCTCCAGCAGGGAAGCCGGTTGGCAGCGGACTATGCGATCGACTTCCGGGTAGTGGCGGAGGAATTGGGCTGGGAGGAACGCTCACTCTGTGGCCTTTTCCTCCGCAGTCTCAACGATGATCTGAAGGATGAACTGGCTGGGCGGGATATCCCGGAGACTCTAGCGGAGCTAACGTCTCTTGCCATCAGTTTGGATAACAGGCTGCGCGAGCGCTCCTCGGGGCGGAAGTCGTCTTCTTCTCGCCCTCGAGGAGTCTCGTCACGCCAGTTCCAAGCTCGCCCCCGGCGACGCCGCCACCATCGCGCTCCGAGGAGTCGGAGCCAATGGTGACGGGCTGGACAAAGCTTTCCCCGGCGGAGAGACAACGCCGCCGTGAGTTGAATCTCTGCAGGTATTGCGGGGATAGTCAACACACGGTGGAGCTTTGTCCACAAAAGCCAAACGGCTATAAACATGCGCCAGGGGGAACCCTTACCCTCGGGGCGACTCTACAGCCTGTCGGCGCCGGAGAAGGAGACCATGAACACTTATCTCAAGGAGTCGCTGAGTGCTGGGATTATCCGTCCCTCGTCATCACCTGTGGGGGCAGGATTCTTCTTCGTGGGCAAGAAGGACGGTTCCCTCCGTCCTTGCATCGACTATCGCGCCCTAAACGACATCACGGAGAAGGATCGCTACACCCTGCCCCTCATGGACACCGCCTTCCACTCCCTCCAGGGGGCGACTTGGTTCACCAAGCTGGATCTACGCAGGGCATACCACCTCGTCCGGATCCGGGAGGGAGATGAGTGGAAGACAGCCTTCCGTACCCCGAACGGCCACTTTGAGTACCTTGTGATGCCGTTCGGGTTGACCAACGCTCCAGCCGTCTTTCAGCGCCTAATTAATGACGTTCTCCGGGATTTCATTGGCCTTTTTGTGTTCGTCTACCTGGATGACATTCTCATCTTCTCCAAATCCAGGGACGAGCACCGGGTCCATGTGAGGCGGGTCCTCCAAAGACTGCTGGAGAATCGGTTGTATGTGAAGGCCGAAAAATGCGAGTTCTACGCTAAGACAACATCCTTCCTTGGGTTCATCATCTCCCACGACCAGGTGCTTCCGGACCCAGTGAAGGTGAAGGCGGTGGTGGAATGGCCCACACCTGCATCAAGAAAACAGGTGCAGCAATTCATCGGGTTTGCAGATTTCTACTGCCGCTTTGTCCCTAATTTTGGCACCATCGCCGGCCCGCTGACCCGCCTCACGTCCCCTAAGGTCCCGTTCTGGTGGACCGAAGAGGCCGCGGCTGCTTTTCAGGCGCTGAAGGCGGAGTTCTCCTCCTCCCGGGTCCTTAGCCAAGTCAACCCTGCGCTGCAGTGCATCGTAGAAGTGGACGCTTCGGACACAGGAGTGGGGGCGGTTCTATCCCAGCGGTCGCCAGATGATGGAGACAAACGGCCCTGCGCCTTCTTGTCCCGGCGCTTGTCCCCGGCGGAACGGAATTACGACGTGGGGGACAGAGAGCTCCTCGCCATCAAGCTCGCGCTGCAGGAGTGGCGTCACTGGCTAGAGGGGGCGGACCTGCCGTTCGTGGTCCTGACGGACCACAAGAACTTGGAGTACCTGAGATCTGCCAAGCGTCTGAACGCCCGCCAGGCGCGCTGGTCCTTGTTCTTTGCCAGGTTCCGATTCAACATCACCTTCAGGCCTGGCTCCAAGAACGGCCTGCCCGACGCCCTCTCTAGGCAATTTGCCCCTGAGGAGTCGGAGGACACAGTTCACACCATCCTACCCAGGTCGTGCGTCGTGGGGGCCGTCACCTGGGACATTGAAAGCAAGATCCGGAAGGCGCAGGAAGTGGAACCTGACCCTGGCGGCGGACCGGAGGGGAGGCTGTTCGTGCCATCCACGGTTCGGGGGGAGGTCATTCACTGGTTGCACACGTCCAAGCTCACCTGCCACCCTGGTTCCTCCCGGATGATCGACCTCCTCCAACGGTCCTTCTGGTGGCCGGGCCTGCAGAGGGACGCTGCCCGCTACGCCCGGGCCTGCCCAGTGTGTGCCACCAGCAAATCAGGTAATGCCCCTCCAGCGGGTTTGCTCCAGCCTCTGCCCGTCCCTGGCAGGCCCTGGTCGCATATCGCCCTGGATTTTGTCACCGGACTCCCAGTCTCAAACACCTTCGACACCGTCCTGACCATCGTGGACCGCTTCTCCAAGGCGGCACACTTCGTCCCCCTACGAGGTCTCCCAAACGCCCTGGAGACGGCGGACCTCCTAATCCAGCACGTGGTCAGGCTGCACGGGATTCCGGTGGACGTGGTCTCGGACCGGGGGCCCCAATTTTCTTCAGAGGTTTGGAGGTCATTCTGCAACGCCCTGGGAGCCAAGGTGAGCCTCTCCTCCGGCCATCACCCCCAAACCAACGGGCAGTGTGAGCGGACCAACCAGGAGCTGGAGGCTGTGCTCCGCTGCGTCACGGCGTCCAAACCAACGTCCTGGAGTAGCCACCTCGCCTGGGTTGAATACGCCCACAACACCGCTCGCTCTTCTGCTACAGGGATGTCCCCCTTTAAGGCGTCCCTGGGTTACGACCCCCCGCTGTTCCTGGCGCAGGAGAGTGAGGTAACTGTCCCCTCAGTTCGGGCGCATCTCAGGCAGTTCCGCTCCATCTGGGCGTCAGCGCGCAATGCGCTTTTACGCACGGCGGAGCGCAACAGAGCCGTGGCGGACCGGCACAGAAGACCTGCCCCAGCGTACCGAGTTGGTCAGCAAGTCTATGTGTCAACCCAGGACGTGATTTTAAAGGGCGAGAGGAGGAAGCTGGCACAGCGTTTAATGGGCCCATACCCCATCACCAGGATCGTCAACCCGGTGGCTGTGCGTGTAGCTATTCCCCCCTCCCTCCGCATCCACCCCACCTTCCACGTGTCCAAGGTGAAGCTGGCAGTCTCCGACCCCCTTTGCCCTCCTCCTGCTGTGCAACCCGCGCCCCGGATGATTGATGGCCATCCGGCCTGGCCCGTCTCCTCCATCCTGGACTCCCGGCGCCGGGGTCGTGGGTTGCAGTACTTGGTGGACTGGGAGGGCTATGGGCCTGAACATCGGCAGTGGGTATCCTCATCGTTTGTGTTGGACCCATCTCTCATCACTGAGTTCCACCGAGCGCACCCAGAGAGACCATCGCCAGGAGGCGCTGCTAGAGGGGGGAGTACTGTCACGCTGCGCCGCTCATCAGCGGCGCCAGCTGCACGCACACCTGGACATCATCAGCAGCGAGGGATTTAAGCCGCCTCGCCCTGGGCTTCGGCCTGAAGCCGTCAGACTTCACTCTACGGATTGCTGTGAGTTCCCTTTCATACTTCAGCAAACATTGCGGTAAGAAGCCCTTACCTTTTCTTCTCCAAGTCTGCTCCCCTGTGCACAGGTGGATTTCCCGGCGGCGGACCTTTCCTCTCCATCGCCTGTTCCTCGCTGCTGCACCGGGCTCTCCAGGTTGCTGTCTACCGGACCTCATTCCTTGCTGTGCCAGCCACCTGCCCTTTCCAAGTAAGCTCCTCTCCAACTTGTACATCTCCTGTGTTGGTGTGTGCCCGTCACCCTTCTCCCTGTGCTTTTCCCATAGGGTTGTCCGGCTGTACGGTCTCCTGCCTCTGTGCCCGAAGCAGACGCCATCACCAACACATTTACACCTCGCAGACACACATCCATACACCCTTGTTGTCAATAAAGCTATTTGAGCTACTCTGAGCCTGTGTGTGTGTCTCCTGAGCCGTGCATTATGTCAAGAAGGAGTTGCACTGTGTCTTTGTGGATGTAGAGAAAGCATATGATAGGGTGCCAAGAGAGGAAGTACTGTATGAGAAAGTCAAGAGTGGCAGAGAAGTATGTGACAGTGTTGCACGACATGTATGAGAACAGTGAGATGTGGTGAAGAGTGCTGTAGGAGTGACAGATGGATTCAAGGTGGGATTACATCAGGGATCAGCTCTGAGTCCCTTCTTGTTTGCCATGGTGATGAACAGGCTGACAGACAAGGTCAGGCAGGAGTCTCCGTGGACCATGATGTTTGCAGACAACATTGTGATCTGCAGTGAGAGTAGGGAGCAGGTGGAAGAGAACCTGGAGAGGTGGAGGTATGCTCTGGAGAGAAGAGGAATGGAAGTCAGTAGAGGCAAGACAGAATACATGAGCGTGAATGAGAGGGAGTCAGGTGCAATGATGAAGGTGGAAGGAGTAGTGGTAGTGAAAGTAGATGAGTTTAAATACATGGGGTCAACCATCCAAAGCAATGGAAAATGCACAAGAGAGGTGAAGAAGAGTGTGCAGGCAGGGTGGAGTGGGTAGAGACGAGTGTCAGGGGTGATTTGTGACAGAAGGGTAGCAACAAGAGTGAAAGGGAAGATTTACAAGACGGTAGTGAGATCTGCTATGTTGTATGGTTTGGAGATGGTGGCACTTTCGAAAAGACAGGAGGTGGAGCTGGAGGTGGCAGAGTTGAAGATGCTAAGATTTTCACTGGGAGTGACTAACAGGGACAACATTAGAAATGAGTGTATCAGAGGGACAGCTCAGGTTGAGCGGTTTGGACACAAAGTAAGAGAGGCAAGACTGAGATGGTTTGGACATGTGCAGAGGAGGGATAGTGGATATACTGGACAAAGGATGTTGAAGATGGAGCTGCCAGGTGTTAAGAAAAGAGGAAGACCACAGAGAAGATTGATGGATGTAGTGAAGGAGGACATGGAGAGGGCTGGTGTTACAAAGGAAGATGCAAGGGATCGGGTGAGATGGAGACAGGTGATCTGCTGTGGCAACCCCCAAAGGGAGCAGCCGAAAGAAGGAATGAAAAAATACAGCCTAGCGGCTAGGCTGTATTTAAACTAGGCATATATTAATGCCTAGTTTATATACTGTATATATTAATAAACTAGGCATATATTTTTATATATATTAGGCTAGGCCCTAGCCTAATATATATAAAAATATATGCCTAGTTTATTCTCACAGAGCAGCAAATGCTCCGGGAGAGCATTGCAGTTTTTGGATTTGTGAACTTGTCTGATGAATGTTGGTGAAAATTAAGCTAGTATCTCACATGGTGGCGAATGCTGAGGAACTTCACAAACGTAGTGCTTTTTGGGTTTCGTCAGGGTTCATAAAAGGTTGCAAAACAGTTTGTCAATAGCTTTACGGTTGCAAACAGCTTTGTTGTAAAGGTTCTTATACAGTTGCTAGTGTTCACTACTTGTTAAACCAAAAAGAGCTTTAGCGACACGTGTTACAGCCATTTGCAAACGTTTACAACTATATTGCAAACATTTGCAGCTGTTTGTGGAAAAATGCATTCAAAATTCAAAAATTTAAACATGGAACATGGAACTGCACTTTTGACGACCCAGCATGTAGGATTTTTTTAGAAATACTGCTAGTCCAGTCTGGTACACTACAAAATAAAACAGGGCAACTTTGGGGGGCCATAGTATCATTGGGTTCTTAAAAATGCTTTTAAACTTTAATTCATCATCATCCGTCCTCCCACTAAACCACAGCAGTAGATCCACAGAGAATGAACAGATGGGGGAGTCAATACTGCTCTTTATTTCTCTTTAACAATGGCTCTTCAGTGACAGCTAAACTAGATTCCCCTCAGTCTGAGTCACATATTGGCCTGAACTGCCACTGCATTCACCGCTGCTCCCTGGGATGATAAGCCTGTCTTTGGAGACTTTGGTATTCGCTGGTAAGCATCTGTTTAATTCCCCACCTCAGAGTCAAGCTGCCAGGCTCTTGGGTTCATATAATCCTTATCACATTAGAAACACAGCTTAAGTTTTAGACTATACCTTTATCAGTCTACTTTAATAAGTACAAAAGCTCAATTTTATCCCACAGAGGCTGCTTTACAGTAGAGACAGGATATGTAAGTTTTCCCCACTTATAGGTCAACACTTTTTTTCCCTTTGATAAACCTTCTCAGAACTGTTAATACTAATATTTCCCCTCTCACTGCAGGATCTGACGTATGCTTTTTGCTGTGGTTCTCACAGTTTTGGTTTTTTTATTTCTCGGTTTCTGTTAACGTCTATGGAAACCCTGAGAGGCTGATTTTTCTGGGAGGTTTTCAGTAATGCTCAATTCATCAAGCAGAGAAACATGTTACAGTTTTTTTCTGTTCAGCTTATAAATAAACTTTTCACCTTTCAGTGCACTAAAGAGGGGGAAAAATGATAATGCTCTCTCCTGAAAAGAATCTGACCCCTTCCCCACTTACACATTTTTTTCTTGCCTCTCAGGGCTTCTTGTACACATCTGAAGATCATATCTGATAAAAGTTAACTCTGGGCTCTGGCTCATGCTTCAACAATGCATAACCAACATACTAAAAGGAATCCCTCTCTTTATGAAGAAACTACTTCCATTTGAGAGTACTTGCACATACGCAGGCAACACTATGACATCATCTGCCACTGTGGCTATAAATAGTGATGGTTGACGATGACGTTTCAGCCTAACAAAGCCCCCTTGTGAATAGCATAAGGATGAAAACAGGCCATGTCACTGCTGCTTATCATGATGAGCAGTTGGCCAGCCGTGAAAAATTTGTCTGCATGTTCATTAGCGAAACACCTGATGCTACAAGCAGATTCCATTAGTAAAGCATGGACTGATTTTAATGAGAGTGTCGCTTGTATGCTGTTATGGTTAAAGTAGAAGAAACTTCTTTTTCTGCAGCTAATGATATTAATTTAAGGTCGTGGACCAGTCAAAACGGGAACTAGAACCTTTATTATCATTGTGCTGTGCAAAACAACAATTTCCGCACAAGTGTACAACCCCAATTCCTTGTGTAAAATGTAAATAAAAAATATGATTTAAAAATCTTTTTCAACCTATATTCAATTGAATACATGACAAAGACAAAATATTTAATGTTCAAACTGATAAACTTTATTGTATTTTGCAGATATGTTCTCATTTTGGATTTGATGACTGCAACACGTTCCAGAAGAACCTGGGACAGGGGCAAGAGGAGACATGGAAGGTTGACTAATGCTCAAAAATCACAGGGCACAACTTTAGCCACCAACAACTAAACACCCTGTAACTGGCTGCTGGGACTGAAGTCATAGTCGCTACAACTGTGGTCTTTTCATTGTACCAGGAACAAAAAGTTACTTAGTATTGATTGATCCAACAATAAATATTTATTTATTAATTTATTTACTGATCTCCCACTCAATCTCCTGTTACACTGACAGACGAATCAGAGCAGCATCTGCAGTGTTGCAGATGTTGTACCGGTCTGTCATGGTGAAGAGGGAGTTGAGCTCTAAAGCAAAGCTGCTGCTCAATTTATGTTCCTGCCCTCATCTCTGGTCATGAACTTTGGGTAATGACCAAAAGAATGAGGTGGCAGATGCAAGCAGCTGAAATGAGATCGCTCTGCAGGGTTGCTGGACTCATCCTTAGAGATAGGGTGCGGAGCTCAGTCATCTGGGAGAGGCTCAGAGCAGAGCCACTGCTCCTCCACATCGAAAGTAGCCAGTTGAAGTGGTTTGGGCACCTTATTAGGGTGCCTCCTAGACGCCTCCCACTTGAGGTGTTTTGGGCACGTCCCACTGGGAGGAGACCCCGAGGCAGACCCAGGACATGCTGTAGAGACTATCGGCTGTCATTGTCAGGGTGGCCCTCACGGACCACCAGGAGACGCCACAGTCACCAGTGAGTTTTGCAGTGATGTTTATTAATAGTGCAGGTTAGGCAGGCATAGGAATACACACAAGGAATGGGTACGTCTGAGCCGGGGAGCACCCGATGTGCCAGACGAATAATAACGAAGGTAAAGACACACAGAGCGTACCTTAACAACGGGACCGTTAATAGGCGGGTTACATGGGATTCCCAAGTCCGTTAACAGGAATCTACAGAGATGAACAGGGATCAACAGAGACTGCCGCATCGGGGAACATTCAGCACCTGCTTTTATCTCTGGCAGCTAATGACCCCAATGCGGCACAGCTGCTCAGAATGACAGCAGCACAGCAGCTGACTTTGACAGCAGGGAGCTCCCCCGGGCGCTTTCACAATAAGAGCCCGAGGAGCTAGTTGGAATCCTCTGCTGCCAAAGCCAGGGAAATATGATACGGGACCCAAGTGTGGAGGGAACCGACACTTGGGCTATGACAGTACCTCCCCCTCGAGGCCGAGCTCTGAGCGGCCCAAGTAACACCCAAGCCCCCCACCCCCACCCCCCCTAGGGTGGGCGGATGGGGCGCTGGCAGGAGGGAGAGAGACAAAAAAAAAAAAAAAGGACAAGCAAGTAACAGAAGACCAACAAGGCAGTAGAGACAAAAAAAAAAAAAAAACATACTCCCTTGAACGTGGGTGACAAGAACAGAATCAGATAGGCAGTACATATATTGGCAAAAAACAAATTGACATTAGGTGGAGGGAAAAGAACCACCAAACACAGAAACAATAAAGAAGTGAGCCACAAAAATCACAAATCAACCCCCCCCCACCCCCCGCACACCCCAACAGTCTCACAGACGAAATCAGAACCCCGGGGAGGGAGCAATCCTGACCCTGAGGGATGGGGGCAAAAGGTTTGGGGGGTCGTCCGGCATCAAGTGGCCACAGAACAGGGAGGGGAAAAAAGGAACGTTCGGGCGGCCTACCCCGGTCCCATGCTTGGAAGCAGAGAGTCTCAGGCGGCCGGACCAGGTCGCCACACAGGGAGTCCAAAATGTCGGGGGGCCGGCCCAGAGAGCCAAACCGGCGAGACAGTCCTTCAGGCGGCCGCTCCGCATCGCTAGCCCACCAGAACCGTTGGGAAGAAGCAGCCGGCGGTCCCGCTGAAAAGGGGAGAGACGAGGAAGAACCGGGCGAAGCAATCGGAACCCCAACGGCCCCAGGTGAAGATGGGTAGCACTCCTCAGGGAGACGAGGAGGATGACAATGGTGATGAGGATGAAGAGGGGAATGAGCCTGTCCCACATCCGGCGGCCGGGGATCTGCAGCTCCTTCACCGAATCCAGGACCTGCTGGTGCTGCACCCACGTTGGGCCCCGACTGGGCTGGAACCGAACCCACGGTGGACCCCGATTGGGCCGGAACCGGACCCACGGTGGACCCCGATTGGGCCTCCGGTGCACCCGTGATGGACCCCGACTGGGTCGGCGTCGCACCAGACTCGACCTCCAACCCCGAGACCGGAACCTCTGGCGCAGCAGGCGAGAGCAGCCCCTCGCCGGCGACCCTGGGAGAAGGCTCAGGAGAGAGAGAAAAAACCCGGGATCAGGATCACCGGCAGCGCCAGAACCCGGCGAGATAAGCTCGGGCGCAGCGGGCGGCTGCACCTGGCTCATCTCCCCTTGAGACAGGCAAAAATGCTCTAAGAGGTGAAAAAGAAAGGCAAAGCAGAGCACTTGCCTGAACTCGGGTTCCTGACGCTGTCCAGGACTGCGAAGATCCGGGCTCAGATGTCAGGAGGTCGTCCTCAGGCTCCCACTCAGCTGCGTCGAGCTCCGCAGCTGGCGTGATGGTGTGCGCAGCTTGAGAGTCCTCTGGCACCGATGTCCACGCCGATGGCCCGCACGGCGTGGTGGCAGGAGAACCTCGACCTGCTGGACCGGACCGCTCCTCCGTGGAACCCCGGGGACGCTTCCTCATCGGCGCAGGCTCCACGCTGCAGTCCGCTGTCCTCCTCCGCCCACGGCGTAGCTGTGGAACCGGAACCAGGCTCTCCAGAACCGCAGGCCCCCTCCTCATCCAGCGACGTTGGCCTGGCGTCAAGGACCGCTCAGCGGAGGGAGACACAGAGGAAGCAGGGTTAATTCTTTCATCCACAGCAGGTGGAGGGAGCTCGGGGGGCTGCATACCCCGAACTCCACCCCCAGGAGTCAGACAAGGCAAAACAATATCGAGATGAGAGAAATTATCATGCACTTGCCTTTCTCCTGAGGTTGAGATGGTTCCTGCTGTGGGGGACGTCGTTCCTCCCTTTCCCCGCTGGATGGCGACAGAGGGCCCTCTGGGGAGACGAGGTGAGGCCACTCGAGACGGTTCCGGGATGGGACTCGCCGAAACGGAGCCCCCGAGACACACAGCAGCCGGGATAGGCGACGAGGAGGAGGGGGCGACAGCCGAGGGTAGCCGGGCATGAAGCGCTGACGGGACAGCAGGCGAAGGCCCGGGGGGAGATGAGGCTGCGGGGATTCCCCTCTCACGAAGCGCGGGAGTGACAGCTGTGTGGGGGGTTGAGCCCTTGCGGCGACCCAGAACTGGATCCAGACGGGATTCTGCTGAGACGAGCCCGCGTCGTTACGCCGACGTCGTCGTCGGCCCCCAGACGGCGCGTACTCCTGGTTCTGCTCCGGGATGGGAACGGAACAACGACGCAGGGAGCGAGGATGCTTTCTCCCCTGCTTCCTGCTCTTCTCCTCCAGCCCACGAAGTGACTCGCGTTGAGCGGCGAGTTCCTCCCACCTCGCTATCACCTCCGGGTGATCGTCAAGCTCGAGGGGGAGATTGAGCAGAAATTCCTCAGCGTAATCCAAGTGTCTTAGAATGTCGCTGGGAGCGTCCTACAGCGTAGCGGAAAAGATGGTGTTGTCAACATTCTCCAGAGCTTCCGCTAGCTGCCTGCCCAGGCGCCGACCGCGGCTCCTGGATGACGTCATACTCCCAGCTGCAGACACTCAGACAGGTAGGAACAGACAGTCCAATACAGCAAAACTCACGGTGAATGGCGTCTCCGTGCGACGCCTCTTCTCCGGGATTCTGGCGGCAGTCTACTGTCAGGGTGGCCCTCACGGACCACCAGGAGACGCCACAGTCACCAGTGAGTTTTGCAGTGATGTTTATTAATAGTGCAGGTTAGGCAGGCATAGGAATACACACAAGGAATGGGTACGTCTGAGCCGGAGAGCACCCGATGCGCCAGACGAATAATAACAAAGGTAAAGACACAGAGCGTACCTTAACAACGGGACCGTTAACAGGCGGGTTACATGGGATTCCCAAGTCTGTTAACAGGGATCTACAGAGATGAACAGGGATCAACAGAGACTGCCGTATCTCTGGCAGCTAATGACCCCAATGCGGCACAGCTGCTCAGAATGACAGCAGCGCAGCAGCTGACTTTGACAGCAGGGAGCTCCCCCGGGCGCTTTCACAATAAGAGCCCGAGGAGCTAGAAGGAATCCTCTGCTGCCAAAGCCAGGGAAATATGATACGGGACCCGAGTGTGGAGGGAACCGACACTTGGGCTATGACAGTCATGGGAACCCCTTGGTACCCCTTCTGAAGAGATGAAGAAGGTGGCTGGGGAGAGGGAAGTCTGGGCTTCTCTGCTTGGGCTGCTTCCTCTGTGACCCAGATACCCAGAAAAGTGATAGAAAATGGATGGACAGATGGATTATTTACTTATTTGGCATTATGATTTTTTTGGCCTTCTGTTTAATTTCAATGAGAATTATTTTTGGATACTTGATGAATCTATGAGTGTGAACAATATGTATGAGTCAGATCAAAAGGTAGATCCAGGATTTTTTTCCCCTTTGGTATAAGTTTTTTTTTAATATTTAAATTATTTCTTTGAGAACTTTTGAAATAAATTAAAATCACCATTATATGGGAGGTGGGTATATTTACAAGTCTCCACTCTCCAAATGAACAGAGATGGCAGGAGCCTGTGTGGGTGTTTGTGTGCATTTGCCCATGTATGTGCTCAGCTTGCATACGCTCTCTGATTCCGACTTGTGGATTTAAACATCAGGGGCTTGGCATGCTGATTACAGAGGTCTGAAGCCACAGAGAACCACAGGAACTCTCCTCTGTTTCTCCTTTCTTTCTCTTTCCAGCATCATCCCTCCATCAGTTCAGGCTAATTTGCTGAGATGGAGGTGAAAGCAGGAGGCCTCGGGCTTATATGGCAGCTCTATGTGCCTTGAGAAGATCAGCCAAATCACATAGCTTTACTTTCCTTGTCCCTGCTCTGTCTGCACTCACGGTAGTCATTAATGCACAGTTAAGCAGTGTGAGGCACTGTGGCAAATATTAAGTATTGCTGACAGACTGTTGTTGTTTCAGCTTAACAAATTTCATCTGGATTTGTGAAGCCAGCATTTCAGATTGTTTGATTCTTGCTGCTCAAAACCAGAAAATTGAACTTTTACAAAAATGCTGCAGGGTACCAGCAGGATTTACACTGTGACTTCTCCTGTCTGTATTCACATACATATCAGTCGCTATAATAGAACCCCTTATTTCCTCCATGGAATCTATAAGTTTGAGGATGAGGATATCCCTTTTTTGTTTACGTAGCAGCAGTCAGGCCCCTCTCAAATCTAATGGTTACCTTATGGTGAAGAGGAAATAGGCAGCAGTGTTTCCACAGCCATGCTGGGATGGACAGACACACAGACTGCACTACTAGCACTTTTACAGCCTCCACCAGCCCAAATGACCTGGGAATGGGATTTAAATTGTCAAAAGACTGGGAGAAAGGAGCCGGCGTGAGTTATAGCTCTGAGGAATGGCTTTTCCTGTGAACTAGATTTGACCAGATGGAGGGTGTGACTGTGCCTCCGTGCGTGTATCATGAGCAGCAGGGTCATGCATTGGTTAATAACTTCTGGAGTTTTTGCTGAATTGTTTTGGTTGAGTGCACCTCAGCAGGAACAATGTGCCAGTTGCTGACTCAACGTCAGTCCATGCATTTTGGCCTTTATTTTGACTGCTGACTTTATGAGCTGTGAAACATCTTCTGTGGTGAAGGATTTGGAATCAGTTGTTAGTAATTGACAATACACCATAGATTCTCTGTGGGTTTAGGTCAGGAGAGTGTGCTGGCCAATCCACCACAGCGATACCATGGTCATTAAACCAGGTTTTGGCACTTTTGGCAGTATGGGCAGGTGCCAAGTCCAACTGGAAAATGAAATCAGCATCTCCATAAAGCTTGTCAGCAGAGGGACACATGAACGATGCTAGAGTGAAAGGGAAGATTTACAAGGCTGTAGTGAGACCTGCTATGATGTATGGTTGGAAACAGTGGCACTGACAAAAAGACAGGAGGCAAAGCTGGAGGTGGCAGAGTTGAAGATGCTAAGATTCTCATTGGGAGTGACTAACAGGGACAGGATTAGAAATGAGTATGTCAGAGGGACAGCTCAGGTGAGCGGTTTGGAGACAAAGTAAGAGAGGCAAGGCTGAGATGGTTTGGACGTGCCAAGAGGAGGGGTAGTGGATATATTGGACAAAGGATATGAAAGATGGAGCTGCCAAACAGGAGGAAAAGAGGAAGACCACAGAGAAGATTCATTAAAGTAGTGAAGGAGGACGTGGAGAGAGTTGGCGTTACAGAGGAAGATGCAAGAGATAGGATGAGATGGAGGCAGATGATCCACTGTGGCGACCCTTAAAGGGAGAGCAGCTGAAAGAAGTCTTCGATATGAGTGCTTCTTAGGATGTACAGGTGGGAATCGCAAAGCAACTTGCGATTCAATTCGGATCGTAATACTTGAGTCACGATACAATCGTATCACAATCCATTGTTAATCATGATATCGAGTATTGCAATACCATAGCTTTCAAATTTTTTTCACCTTATTCAACCTCAAATCCTGTCCCAAAATAAAACTATTGTCATCACTTTCGTAAAGTATTCTCGGGGCTTCATTTTCCACAGAGACGGGTCTCTGCGCACACGGAGGGCAGTGGACGGTGTTTGTTTGGAATAGATTCCCACTCCAGCTATGTTTACCTGACTCTGTGGACTCTTAAAAAGCAGCTAAAAAATTTTTTGTTTAAGGAGGCTTTTCGTTGAGTTTGATTGAATTCAACTGTTTTTTTAATAGTGATATTTTAAAATTATTTTAATCTTGTGTTTTAACTTGTTTTTGTATTTTTTAAATTATTTTTATCTATCAAATTCCTTTTATTCGATCTTATTATGCAGCGCTTTGTGACTATACTGTATGTCTCTGAAAAACACTTCATAAATAAACATTACTTACGTTTTCTCTGAGCACTGCTCACAAGTTCCATGCCGGTGTGTTTTTAGCTTAGTCATTGCTAACGCTGCCACAAGATGTGTGCTGGCCCGTGTTTTTTTTTTTTTTTTTCATGCAGCGCTTCTTGCAGGTTGTGTATCATGTCAAGGTCTTCCATCTTTGTTATAAAATCCAAAAAATGCCCGACATTTGAACTAACTTTGACCTGCTTCCTTACTTTCAAAGCTGGCTGCAAATCTCGCGAGACAAGTTATGACTTCACTTGACTGGGTGTTTGCTTTGCGCCATCTAGTGGACTGAAAATGCAATTGGTTGAATACCCAAGGGAGTATGCAACATTTACATGAATGTACATAATTAATAAAAGATTGATCCGTGTGTTTCAAGATCAGTGCATTGTTGTTAATGTCAAGTATCACAATCCATCACTGAATTGATCTTTTGTCCCACCCCTATTAGGATCCCACTGAATTGTGGCCAAAATGTCACTTTTTTAAAAAAAATTCCATTGCCAAATATCTGTATTCCTCCATCTTTACCTTTGCTTTGTTTTTCATGCTTTCTCCTATGCTAACGTGCTTCACTAAACCAGTGACTATGGCTGACATTATACCTGCAGCACTGCTATGTTTAACCACTGCCCAAAATACCGCTAGTGTGACTGGGGGCTACACTTAGTTCCAGACCGTGAGTGGTCTTCGGCACAGCTGCTGCATGGCAACATCAGTGTTGTTTCGCTCTATCAGATATGTCTGTTCACACTTTTCACTACAGGCTGCTTCCCTCTCTATGAGCTGATCAATCACCTGAGACGAGATTTTATCTTTGAATAGAGGATAGTGGTATACAAAATAGTTCAGTAATGCAACTTCAGAAGGTCATTTCTCTTATTAAATCTGATTGTTACAAAATTAATCAACCTCTGTAAAATATGCATTGCAGTTATCCTCTGTGGTACAGAAGGCTTCATATCGTATCGGTGAGCCATCAGAGGTTATCATTTGATATTCTTAGTTTATTGTATAATTTAGATACAGTATATGTATACTATACTGTAAGTATACTATATGTAAGTATATTTTCATATGTCAAATGGAAATTTCTTAATCCTCCCATAGAGCTGAATAAATTCCAAACTAACTAAATGTTTACAACACATATATGCAAATCTTTCAAAATCAGCACATCAACAGATGACGAGGAGAATAAATAACCTACTTTGGATTCATAGCTGGATTTCATTGTTTTGCCACGATCAGCTGCATTATAGAAGAAAACTTTCAAATCTCTGAATTATCTCACTCCTCTATGCTGAGTTAGTTTCAGTGGCCAATGGACCATGCCACTGCCATCAAACAATCATGGGGGTTCTTAACCCCTTGCACTCTGGTCAATTTCCCTAAAAACGCCTAAAAATAACGTGCCCAAAGTAAATCAAAAGCCGTTCTTCAACCCTTTGCAGCATCTTCATGGGGTTGGTCTCATTTAAAAGAAAACACTTTGAATTTTTTGGCAAAACAGTCATAATCTCTCTAAGTGCTCCGGCCACTGAGTAACAGTCATCTAAACATACTGAACTTGAAGAAAATAAATTTCGCCTGGGTGTTTTTTTGGATACAAATGCTTGCAAATAACACACAGCTTCAGATCCGGGCTGGAAAATGCAACAAAAATGTAGAACCAAGTGTTATCCAGCTGAGGTCAAAATTTTGTAACAATACCACAAAAAATGAATATATTACACAGCTTTGTTCTCAGGTAGTTTTGGATTTTTAGTTTGGAAAAACATCTGTAACTTTTGAATGATTCAATATAGAAGCTTCATTTTGGGCTCTAATGAAAGGTGACACTCAGGGCTGTGTGTGTGTGTGGGTTGTTTATTCATTCATTCATGAATGAATAAAGTTGACATCCAGGTTGATGTCAAGGTCAGAGTCATTGGCAAAGGCCAGGAGATATGGGCATTTATGATTTCACAAAGAATGTCACTCCTCGTAGGCCGCTGACCTTGACCGTAAGCATATTGTAGATGGGTCTGCATCTAGGCTGTGGTTAAGGTCAAGGTCAACAGTCAGATCTAAGTACTCTCGGATAATTTCTTCAGGCCAGAATGAGCTACTCTGTCACTGATGGCTTGGTTTTTCTCGTCAGAAAAACCAAGACATCAGACATTCAGAGATAAATTAGTCGAGCTGTACAATAGTCTTACTAGTAAGAAAATGGTTGTAATTTGTGGAGATTTCAATATTGATTTACTAAATCCATTTCAACAAAATATAATTACAGAGTTCATGAATTCTATGTACAGTATGAGTCTATATCCCACAATAACACATCCCAGTAGAATCACAGTTCACACTGCTACACTTATTGATAACTTGTTTGTTAATATTATTGATAAGAAAATAGAAAGTGGATTATTGATAAATGATATAAGTGACCATTTGCCAGTCTTTGCGCTTATCCATGGCCACACGGGGGCCAATACAGAAAAAACTTTAAAATCTTTCAGATACAAATCACAAAATGCAATCAGTTCTTTTAAAGAAGACTTGCTGAAACAAGACTGGACAAAAGTCTATGTATCAGATGTAAATGAAGCCTATGACACATTTATGAACATTGTAACCACTCTTTATGAAAAAAATTGTCCATTAGTAAAGAAAAAGCTAAAACATAAATTTGTCGACAAACCATGGTAAACCAAAGGGTTACAAAAGGCTGTAAAGGGTGTAAAAAGAAAAATTTATTATATAAAGCTTTTCTAAAGAAAAGGACAAAAGAAGCAGAGCAGCGGTATAAAACATACAAAAATAAGTTAACATATATAATGAGATGTAGTAAAAGAGACTATTACAATAAAGAACTGGAGAAAAACAGAGACAATATTAAAAATACATAGACAATACTTAACAGTATTCTTGGAAATAAAAACAGAAATACAAGCTACCCAACCAATCTTTCAAAAAAAAAAATAATAAAACGACTCAGAGTGTGAACGCAGTCTCACCTGCAGATGAATTTAATAACTTTTTTGTTAACATTGGTCCTAATTTGGCTCGAGAAATACCCATTACGGCACCTACAGGTGATCATCATCATCATCGTCATAGCAGTCTGTCTGGGTGACAATGACTGTTTCATTTAGGTCTGATCAGATTCCTCCACGCAGCTCTGTCCTTCGCCTTCTGCTGCCAGAAACTCCTGACCTTGTTAACCCGGGTCAACCGGGGTGAACCTACAGGTGATACAATAAGCAAAAACATTGCTATAAAAGACTCCATTTTCATAAAGAACACAGACGAGAGAGAGGTCATTGAAATTGTTAAATTGTTTAAAAGTAAAACATCTACGGACTGTGATGGTATTGACATGCTCTTAGTCAAAACTATTATTGAATGCTTAGTGAAACCACTGACGTATATTTGTAACCTGTCTCTCCAAACAGGTATATTTCCCAATGCAATGAAAATAGCTAAAGTTATTCCGATATACAAGATGGGTGACAGAGGAGAATTTTCAAACTATAGACCAATTTCACTATTGCCGCAATTTTCCAAGATACTTGAAAAAATATTCTGTGAGAGAACTGACAACTTCATAATGAAGAATAATTTATTGTGTGAGCAGCAATATGGGTTCAGACACAAGAGGACAACCGCATTTGCTCTAATGGAATTTATAGAAAAAATATCAACTGCCGTTGAAAATAAAGAGTATTCAGTTGGGGTATTCCTGGATCTTAAAAAAGCATTTCATACAGTGGATCATAATTTATTATTAAAGAAACTACAAAATTGTGGTATTAGGGGAGTAGCACTGTCCTGGTTATGTAGTTACTTAAAGAATAGATATCAGTATGTATGTGTTGGTAAAAAAAACTCAGTTACTGAAGGTTTCTTGTGGAGTCCCACAGGGTTCAGTTTTGGGGCCACTGTTATTCAATATGTATATAAATGATATATATAAAGTTTCGGAAAAAAATGGATTTAATATTGTTTGCCGATGACACTAATTTATTATACAGTGGAAGCAATTTGGAACAACTTTTGGATACACTCGGAAAGGAATTAGGAAAGCTTAAACTGTGGTTTGATTCAAACAAATTAACGCTCAATTTAAGTAAGACAAACTTTATAGTTTTTAACAACCATCACAACAACTTAAGATAAGATAAGCCTTTATTAGTCCCACAATGGGGAAATTCCAGGATTGCAACAGCACAGGGATAGCAACTCTCAGAGCAATAATTAAGAAGATAAGAAAATAAGAGCAGTGAATATACATATGTACACATAAATATATAAATATACTGTATATACACAGTGCGGAGCATTGTAGCTAGATGGAATAAACAGCATAACCGTCTACTTAGTTATCCTACATAGTATGAATATGTACCCATACATATTGTCACCCTCCGTAGCGACTGATATTGTCCTAGTTGTATACTGGAGGGGACCATTTGTGTAAGTCTATTGCTGTGGGATAACCCCCACAACAGACTGGGACAGGCGCAGCAATGTGTGTATTAATGTCTACAGGCAGCCCCGCTTCTTCTGGCTTTTTCCGGCTCACTACTGTGATGTTAATGTGCCATTCATGCATTGTGTTCATGCTTCCTGTCCTTACTGTGTCTATACACTGATAACAATATGTAGATGTGCCTTGTAACCTCTTTTGTCCTGCAACTCTGGAGCAGAGGCGTATCCTGGCTGGCAATCTCCTTATTGTTACGTGTGTCTCTCAAATGCAAATGCCCATACCTACTGCTGTGAATGCCTTTCATGTATTGTTTGTACCTGGGTATATAAGCTCACGGAAATCCATGTTCTCTCTCTCATTTTTCCACTTCACCTGCTTGCGGACTAGAGGCACAGGGCTCGCTCCTGCGTGCGCTCACAGCGCAGGGGCGAGTGTCGCCCTGCCTATTTTATCATCCGCCGCACTGGTGACCCCGAGGAAGCACACGCTTTGTGCGACGCAACCTTCTGGTCTGGACAGCTACACTGGTGACCCGACGCTGAAAAAAACACGCTGCCGGCGAACGCAGCACCCGGCGGTGATGCTCCGACTACAAGCGAACACAGCAGCTCCCTTCTGCTTCAGGGAACTCTCCGGACATCACCCACGATCGGGAAAGCCGCAGCAAACTTCATGGTGGGATCTGCACGCCTAGATCGGCACACCCAAGCTGGACCGGCCGCTCTCAGCCTCTCTCCATACGAGAGCGCACGCACCTTGTCCTCTCTCCACGACGGCGACCTCCATGGCCGACGGAGAATGCAGCGCGTGGACCTGAACACACCATGGCCGAGCGAGTGACAAAGATCGTCTCCTCCCTCTCACCGCTCCAACGCATCTACACGAGCTTGAGGGACAAAGATTGTCTACTTCCTCTCACCGCTGCAACACAATGAACAGGGATGATTAAGCTCCCTGACCCTGGTTCTCCTCTCCAGCTGGCCCACCCACCACAGAGCCCCGGCACACGCACCAGGGAGTTACGAGGACGGCGCACCACGCACGAGACGCATACGGCTCTACAGACCCCCATCCTCCTTCGCCGCTGCACACAAGCCATTCAGGGTTGCTCGTACACCTGAGGCACGCACGCAGCTTGCTCACTGGATCTTCTTATGGTCTTAGCCATGGCGCACAACAGGAATTCAGCTGTCTGCGGTCCCCGAAGGCTTTAAGGTTGTGCCCGCACCTAAAGTCAACATGCCAAGTCCCTTTGCTTTTGTTTTTTTTTTCTTTCTTACAGCCGCCCCTGTTTTTCTTCATGGCCGCTGTTAATCCTCGCCGCTTCCTTTTTCTTCACGGCCACTATTAATCCTTGCAGGACTTAATCGCGAGAGGAGCCAGTGACTAATTTTTCTTCTTGTGGATCTCCGCACGTTCAACGGTACAGCCCCTCGACATCGTGGATCCACAAGCAATTTTTGTGCGGCCCAGACGATTTCGCCGTCCAGGGCCGGCATTTACTACCCCCCACCCCCCTCCACCTCCGCCTGCACAGAGCTTTCCCTGCTCGCTGACAAAGCCGGACTATCGAGGCCTCGGCCGCCTGCCGAGCCCTCTGGGGGGGGGGGGGGGGGGGAGCGTGTGGGATAACCCCCACAACAGACTGGGACAGGCACAGCAATGTGTGTATTAATGTCTACAGGCAGCCCCGCTTCTTCTGGCTTTTTCCGGCTCACTACTGTGATGTTAATGTGCCATTCATGCATTGTGTTCATGCTTCCTGTCCTTACTGTGTCTATACACTGATAACAATATGTAGATGTGCCTTGTAACCTCTTTTGTCCTGCAACTCTGGAGCAGAGGCGTATCCTGGCTAGCAATCTCCTTATTGTTATGTGTGTCTCTCAAATGCAAATGCCCATACCTACTGTTGTGAATGCCTTTCATGTATTGTTTGTAGCTGGGTATATAGGCTCACGGAAATCCATGTTCTCTCTCTCATTCTCTGCTACTGCTCATCTGCACACTTTGCTGGAGAGCCTCCGGGCTCGCTCATGGAGCGAGCTCCGTGATGGCGGCATGATAATAAACCTATTTAAAACCTTCACTTCACTGCCTTATTTTATCATCCACCGCAATTGCGTCTTTTGCATTCAATACTATTAGGTCGTCATGTTTTTTTGCTATCTCTGCGAGCAGCCCTGCTTAGGTTATACAGTCTGACAGCCGTAGGTAGGAAGGACCTGCGAAACCTCTCGGTTGCGCACCTAGGATGATGTAGTCTACTGCTAAATGAGCTCCTCAGTGCGTTCAGTATGTCCTGCAAAAGGTGGGACTCGGACTCCAGCAGAGATGACAGTTTATCCACCATCCTTCTCTCTCCTATCTCCTCCACTGGGTCAAGGCGTTGCCTGATGATGCCACCACCGTGTCGTAGAATGTCTTCAGCAGCGTCCCTTGTACACCAAAAGACCTGAGCCTCCTCAGTAGAAACAGCCTGCGCTGACCCTTCTTGTAGAGTGCGTCGGTATTGTGTGACCAGTCTAGTTTATTGTTCAGATGAACACCCAGGTACTTGTAGGATGTCACCATCTCAATGTCTGTTCCCTGGATGTTTACTGGTGCTGTGAGGGGTTGTCCTTGCCTGCAGCAGTCCACCACCAGCTCCTTAGTTTTCCTCGCATTGATCTGGAGGCAGTTCTGATGGCACCAGTCCACGAAGTCCTGGATAAGTCCTCTGTACTCAGCTTCATCTCCGTTGGAGATGAGGCCAACGATTGCAGAGTTGTCAGAGAACTTCTGTAGATGGCAGTGTGTTGTGTTGTGTGAGAAATCCACAGTATAAAGAGTGAACAGGAAGGGAGCCAAAACCGTTCCCTGGGGGACCCCCATGCTACCGATGATCGTGTCGGACACACAATCCCGGGTTCTCACAAACTGTGGCCGGTTAGTGAGGTAGTCCAGGATCCATGATGACAGGTGCTGGTCCACCCCTGCGCACAGCAGCTTGTCCTTCAAGATCATCGGTTGGATGGTGTTGAAAGCACTGGAGAAGTCAAAGAACATGATCCTCACTGCATTCCCGGGCTTCTCCAGGTGGGACAGAGAACGGTGAAGGAGGAAGATCACTGCATCCTTCACCCCAATGCCATGCTGGTAGGCAAACTGGAGTGGATCGATTGCTGGTCCCACCAGGGGGCGGAGGTGAGCAAGGAGCAGTCTCTCCAGGGTCTTCATCATGTGAGACGTCAGGGCCACTTGTCTGTAGCTGTTCAGGTCTTTGGGGTGGGAAGTCTTTGGTACAGGTACCACACAAGATGTTTTCCACAACTGTGGTACCCTCCCCAGCTTCAGGCTCAGGTTAAAGATGTGCTCCACAATCCCACACAGCTGGTCTGCACAGGACTTGAGGAGCTTCGCGCTGATGCCATCCGGTCCCAAGGCCTTCCTCGCCTTGATCTTCCTCAGCTCTGTCCTCACCTGGCTGTTAGTGAGGGTCAGGTTGGGGGGCTGTGTGCTGGGAGTGGGGGGGGGGGGGGGGGGTGTTGGTGGAGTGGGATGTGGACAGCAGGTCTCGATGACTTTAGAGGCAGCAGTGGTTGTTGTGCAGTCGGGAGGGGGGGGGGGGGCGGTTGATCAAACCTATTAAAAAACAGGTTCAGATTGTTTGCTCCCTCCCTTGCTCACTCCCTGCCCCCCGTGGCCTGGGAGGAGGTATTCTGGAGCCCAGAGATGGTTTTAAGGTTTCTCCAGACCCCGCCGATGTCGCTCTGTCGCAGCTTGTCCTCCATCTTCTTCCTGAAGCTGTCCTTGCTTTCTCTGATCTTCCTCCTCAGCTCCCTCTGTACAGACTTCAGCATCTCCCTGTTCCCCGACCTGAAGATCCTCTTCTTCTCTCTCAGAAGTGTTTTTATCTCAGGGTTGATCCAGGGTTTGTTGTTCGAGCAACACCGTATGGTCTTGGTGGGTACGGTGTTGTCCACACAGAAGCTGATGTAGTTCGTGATGGTGTGAGTGAGGCCATCGATGTCCTCACCATATGGATCGCAGAGCTGCTCCCAGGCAGTGGTTTCAAAACAGTCCTTTAGAGCGTCCATTGCCTCCTCAGACCATAACTTCACTGTGCGCATGACCGGAGGTTGTCTGTGTGCTAGGGATTTGTACGCTGGCAGGAGATGAACCAAGTTGTGATCCGATCTCCCGAGTGGGGGGAGTGGTGATGAGGTGTACGCCTCCTTAGTATTTGCATAGAATAAGTCCAGTGTTTTATTGTCTCTAGTGTGGCATGTGACATACTGGGTGAACGTGGGTAGAATGGGGGATGGTGAAATATGGTTGAAATCACCTGAGGTGAGGGGAAGAGCATCTGGGTGTTCTGTGAGCAGCCTGCCGGTTACTGAGTGAATAACGTCACGCGCTGTCCCAGCGTTCGCCGTCGGATTTGCAGAAATAACAATGCAGACCACGTGTGAGTATTCCCTCGGGAGATAGGTAGGCCGCGTGCTAACAGCTAGTAACTCACTGTCTTTGTTGCAGTGTTGTTGTTTAACCGTGATATGTCCCGATCTGCACCAGCTATTATTGATATACATTATCACTCCCCCACCCCTTGCCTTCCCACTGTCTGGTGTCCGGTCTGCCCGTATTGCGTGGAAACCCTCCAGTTCGATGTTCGCATCTGTTGCTAGTTCTGTTAGCCACGTCTCAGTAAACAACATCAAGCTACTCTCTCTGAAGACGCTCTTGTAGCGGGAGATAGCCGCTAGCTCGTCAGTCTTATTGAGTAGCAATCGTACATTCCCCATAATAACGGATGGGAGGACGGGTCTGTACCTTATATTCCTCACCCGCTGTCTTACTCCAGCTTGACATCCATGCTGTTTCCGTCTTATTTCTCCCGGTATGTCGAGTTTTTGCGTTAGCATTGTGGGCCTGTTAAGTGCTAACAGCTGGTCTCTATTGTACTGCCTCCTGCAAGAAACAGTGGCTCCGTCCGCTGGCTCAGGAGACATTTGGGCAATCTACGTGTCTGTGATGGAATAAAGGTGTCACTGGATCAGAAAGATTAGCAAGAGAGCCAGATGGTAAATAGAAATAGGAAGAAATTGATCCGCTGTTGCAAAAAGGCAGCCTACTCGTGTGGTGCCAGAAGTAATATTAGCAGTAACTTAGTATCTAAACTCAGTGTAAATGGTGTAGAGATTGAAAGGGTATCTGAAACTAAATTTCTTGGAGTAATAATTGATAATAAACTGTGTTGGAAGTCACATATTAATTATATTAAAGGTAAAATATCTAAATCAATTGCAATACTACACAGAGTGAAATATTTGCTGAATCAACCCACATTATATACTTTGTATCATTCATTAATACTCCCATACATGACATATTGTACTGAAGTATGGGGAAATACATATAAAACAAACATAGATCCAATCTTTATGCTTCAGAAGAGAGCTATTAGAATAATAAACAAAGCTGTTTACAGGGAACCAACAAACCCACTTTTTCTTAAATTAAAAGCTCTCAAGTTGGAAGATCTGGTTGACTTTAAAACTGCAGTAATAATGTTTAAAGTGAAGAATCTATCACTGCCCGCAAATATCCAAAAGTTGTTCTAAATAAGGGAGAAACAATATCATTTCAGAGGAACATGTATATTTCAAAAACCTTCAGTGAGAACTACCACCAAGCAACACTGTGTCTCAATGCAAGGAGTCAGACTGTGGAACGCTTTTGGACCTGAATTAAAATCATGTACAAAGCTTGGACAATTTAAACAAAAACTAAAGGAAGAAATACTCCAAACATACGTACAGTATATACAAGATGACATGTAAAATCACCTAAGGATTGTCATATCCAGTCTGTGTTGTGTTGTTGCTTAGTTTTTTGTCACTTTTTGTCTTAGCTTTGTTCTGAATTGTAATCGCTCTTGTTTTATTTTTCTTTTGATTTCTTGGATGGAATATGGGTGGGCAATATAAGCTGTGGCTTCAGGTATTACTCATTTTGGATAACTTATGTTGAACTGTATATTCAGAGGAGTTATTGTTTGATTTGACCTTGTTAGATTTTGCCCCCCTTTGTTATATTATTCTGTTTCTTTTTTTAATTTTTACTTTTAATCTATCCGAAATAAAGATTCATTCATTCATTCATTCATCAGTAGATTTGCTCCTAAAAAAGTGAAATCTACGTATGTAAGTGATGGGATCATTTTTCGGTGATTTGCTCATAGTTTACATGAATGCATGAAGTCCAGTTCTATATTTGGATCATGTAGATGAGTGATGTGAAGAGTTGTGTCTTCTCTGTGCATGCCCCAGGTTGTATGTGTAGGCTGGAGCAGCAGCAACAGCAGGAGACGCAAATGAGAAGGACAGCACCAACCTCCCCCCGTCTCTTGCTCTCTTTCGATTGCTGCGTAACTCTCTGATGAGGTCATCAGACAGTGGCTAGCAGCTACACATCAGCCTTTTCACTTTACACCATCCTCTGTGTGGAGAGAGATCCCTGAATGTTAAATGCTTGCAGAAATTAGATTTTTGCATGACTCGACTGAGTAGAAATTTTTTTGTGTGTTTTTGTGTTTTCCTGTAGCCAAATATCTTCTTGTGTGCAAATTAGTTTGATGCAGCAGAGAAACTTTTGCACCCATGACTTTAAGCTATGTTCGGTCTAAAGTGCCCTTCTCAAAAAGGATCAAGTATGGTGTTATTTTCAGCTGAGTTAGTTTTTGCACAGTTTAATTAAAATGTGTAGAAATAGCACATTTAGAAAATGTAATAGAGCCTCAAAAAACGTGTTTTTTTTTTTAAATTGGACACAAGTTGCAGAGGTGCAATATTACAGACAATGAAAACAAAAGAGTGGTGTAGGAGGAGTTTTGAAAATATTTTAACCCTAATCATTATGGTAAGCAGTGCCTCACCCTAACCATGTTCCCAAACTTAACAATGTAAAAATGTGCATTGAATTCCAAATTAAAGTGAAATGCTAAGGTGGAAGTGACGGTTTAGACAGGTGAGACTAGATATGAACTCAGGATTTTGGAGTGAGAACATGGTTTTTAATGCTACCAATCATTCTCCACAGGCCTCCATATGAGGATTTGAACATTTTGAAACTGGAACCTAAAGAGGTGCACCTAACCCCCATGCATTGCAAGGAGAAACCATGACACTGAAACGGTACTGTGCATTGCACCAACAGGTCAATTACATGCTTTACCATGATACCAGGTTGGTCAAACCTTTTCTGTTCTATATCAGCAGTTTCTACAACAAGGTTTATACACAATACTGCCCAATTTCTATCTCTGAAATTACCGCATATTATGCTGTTTTTGACGGGCATTGCTAGCAATGCCTGTCTAGCTATAGAAGACTGATTCCCTCACCATGCACAATGAAACAAAATGAAAGCAACTAATTAGAAGTGGAAATTATAACATAAAAGTTAAAGCATTAAAAATCTTTTTACACTGAGTTAGAGCAGTGAAATGATGATGATAGTTATTTTTTCACCTTCACACAATAATGCAGTATAGGACAAAAAGACAAAGAATAAAAAGCAGTCGTATCGAACAGACTCTTTAACGGCATCCATTGATTGATCTTAACCGCTTAATATTTTTGGGGTTGCGGGAGTCAATCCCAGCATTTTAGGGTGAGAGCCAGGGTACACTCTGGACTGATCGCTAGCCTAGGACAGGGCTTACACAGAGGGACAGGCATCCGTTCATACTCTCATTCATACTATTTAGAATCACCAGTTTGTGCCCATTACTATTATATTGTACAGTGGCGTGAAAAATTGTTTGCCCACTTCCTGATTTCGCTTTTTTTTTTTGTATGTTTGTCACACCTAAATGTTTCAGATCATCAAACAAATTTAAATATTAGACAAGGATGACACAAGTAAACACAAAATGTAGTTTTTAAATGAAGGTGTTTATTATTAAAGGGAAAAAATTCCAAACCTACATGGCCCTGTGTGAAAAAGTGACACCCCTCCCCCCCGTTTAAAACATAAATTAACTGTGGTTTGTCACATCTTTGGAAAGCTGAGTTCAATTTCTCCTGCCACACCCAGGCCTGATTACTGCCACACCTGTTCTTAATCAAGAAATCACTTAAATAGGATGTGCCTGACAAAGTGAAGTAGACCAAAAGGTCCTCAAAAGCTAGACATCATGCTGCGAGCCAAAGAAATTCAGGAACAAATGAGAAACAAAGTAATTGAGATTTATCAGTCTGGAAAAGGTTTTAAAGCCATTTCTAAAGCTTTGGGACTCCAGCGAACCACAGTGAGAGCCATTATCCACACATGGCGAAAACATGGAACAGTGGTGAACCTTCCCAGGAGAGGCCAGCCTGTCACGAGCTGGGGCTGGATTTCTTGCCAGACCCAGTCTAGTGGCTTTTTCTGGGTATTTATGTATTTATTGTGTTTTTGTGCTTTTCTTAGTTGTTATACTGCCTTTCATTTTCCTGCAGTTGTGTTTCAGTTATTTTGGCCATGTCCTGTTTGAGATGTAATTGTTTTTGGATCATGTTTATTTCTCACATTTATTCTGTTGGCTGACAGCTGACCTTTCCAGGTTTGTGCCCAGCGTGGGTGTCATCTGTCAAGCTGTCAGTTCAGCTGCTCCTCCCTCACTTCTCCAGCTGATTCCTGTTATTAGTTGTGTTTCCCTTTGCCTGCTCATGCGAGCCCACACCGGTGCTCACTCTTGTTAATCATTGCCACATGTTTTTAAGCTCTGCCGTTTCACTGCGTCATTGCAGCTACATTGTACCTCCTTTGGATATTCTACCATGATTCCTCTGAAGTGTCCCCCCCCCCCCCCCCCGAGCATGCCCCGCTCTGAGGCACATTCTGTAAGTTTTTCTTGTTTGGCATTTTTGTATTGTTGGCACCTTTTTGGACTGTTATGTTCTCTTGTTTAATAAATGTACAACACTATTCAGCACTTGGGTTTGTTTCTCTGCCCTGTAGGGGCCAAAACATGACACGGCCGACCAAAACTATCCCAAGAGCGCAGCGATGACTCATCCAAGAGGTCACAAAAGACCCCACAACAACATCCAAAGAGCTGCAGGTTTCACTTGCCTCAGTTAAGGTCAGTGTTCATGACTCCACCATAAGAATGAGACTGGGCAAAAATGACCTGCATGGCAGAGTTCCAAGACAAAAACCACTGTTGGGCAAAAAGAACATAAAGGCTCTCAGTTTTGCCAGAAAACATCTTGATGATCCCCAAGACTTTTGGGAATATACTCTGTGGACTGATGAGACAAAAGTTCACCTTTTTGGAAGGTGTGTGTCCCATTACATCCGGCGTAAAAGTAACACAGCATTTCAGAAAAGGAACATCATACCAACAGTAAAATATGGTGGTGGTAGTGTGATGGTCTGGAGCTGTTTTGCTGCTTCAGGACCTGGGAGACTTGCTGTGGTAAATGGAACCATAAATTCTGCTGTCTACCAAAAAATCCTGAAGGAGAATGTCCGGCTATCTGTTCGTGACCTCTAGCTGAAGCACACTTGAGTTCTGCAGCAGTACAATGATCCAAAACACACCAGCAAGTCCACCTCTGAATGGCTTAAGAAAAACAAAATGAAGCCTTTGGAGTGGCCTAGTCAAAGTCCTGACTTGAATCCGATTGCGATGCTGTGGCATGACCTTAAAAAGGTGGTCCATGCTCGAAACCCCCCTAATGTGGCTGAATTACAACAATTCTGCAAAGATGAGTGGGCCAAAATTCCTCCACAGCGCTGTTAAAGACTCACTGCCAGTTATCACAAATGCTTGATTGCAGTTGTTGCTGCCAAGGGTGGCCCAACCAGTTATTAGGTTTAGGGGGCAATCACGTTTTCACACAGGGCCATGTAGGTTTAGATTTTTTTTTCCCTTAATAATAAACACCTTCATTTAAAAACTGCATTTCCTTTTTACTTGTGTTATCTTTGTCTAATATTTAAATTTGTTTGATGATCTTAAACATTTAAATGTGACAAACATACAAAAAATGTCACAACTCGCTCTCGCCTGTCATCTGTTTCAGCGGCGCGCACACCTGCGCCTCATCAGCCTCTGACTATTTTAACCCGCTCTGCCTGGAGCCTCGGCCTGGAGCCGTCTGTTTGTCTATGCTCCCAACTCCAGCGCACGACTGTTCCTTCCCGGCCTGTGCCTTCGTTCTTCACACACGTAAACTGTTATTTCCTTACCTGCTCTCCAGTATTCTCCCCTGTGCACAGGTGGATCCTCCAGGCAGCGGATTTAAGATAAGATAAGATAAGATAAGCCTTTATTAGTCCCACAACGGGGAAATTCCAGGATTGCAACAGCACAGGGATAGCAACACTCAGAGCAACAATCAGAAGGCAAGAAAAAAAACAAGCAAGCAAGAGCAGCTAATATACATATGTACATATTACTATAAAATATATATATACACACACACACAGACACACAGTGCAGAGCATTGTAGCTGGATGGAATAAATATATGAATATATAAACACACAGTGCAGAGCATTGTAGCTAGATGGAATAAATATGTAAATATATAAACACCCACAGTACGGAGCATTGCAGCTAGGTGGAATAAATATGTAAGTATTTAAACACACACAGTGCGGAGCAATGTAGCTAGATGGAATAATACGTAGATATATTAAAACACAGTGCGGAGCATTGTAGCTAGATGGAATAAATATATAGATATATAAATATAAACACACCCAGTGCTGAGCATTGTAGCTAGATGGAATAAATATGTAAATATATAAACACACACAGTGCAGAGCATTGTTGCTAGATGGGATGAAACAGCATAACCATCTACTTAGTTATCCTACATGGTATGATTATGTGCCCATACATATTCTCACCCTCCATAGCGACCGGTATTTTCCTAGTTGTATGCCGGAGGGGACCATTGTGTAAGTCTATTGCATCTTTTGCATTCAAAAAACTATTAGTTTGTTACGTCTTTTTGCTATCTCTGCGAGCAGCCCTGCTTAGGTTGTACAGTCTGACAGCCGTTGGTAGGAAGGACCTACGAAACCTCTCGGTTGTGCACCTGGGATGATGTAGTCTGCTGCTAAATGAGCTCCCTCTCCCTCGCCTCATCCTCGCTCATCCCTTCCTCGCATCGCCTAGCATTCATCTGGGCGCTGTCCTCCAGGCAGGAGACCTGCGGCTAGCCAACGCCAGCCACCTCGACACCTGCAAGGTTGCCTGGCTGCACGGCGAACTGTTCTGCCCTCGGCGCTCCCTGTCCTCCTGCAATCCATCCACATCTCACACTCACGCATCCAAACACCTGTTGCTGTTCAATAAAGCTGTTGACTCACACTCGAGCCTGTGTGCGTGTTCCCTGGGCCCAACATTATGTCAGTACGGCTCCAGCAAAGCGGCCCAGCGGACAGCGGGCTCGCACGCCGATTATCCACCCTCGAGGCTCGGGTGGATTTAATAGCTCATCAGCAACAGGTAATTCTCAACCAACTCACTCAGATCACTCACCGGTTGGACCGCCTGGATCCTCAGCAGACGTTCCCTCCGGCTCAGCATAGCGGGCCAGCTCCCATCGCTCCCCTAGCTAACCAGGCTAGCCCGGGGCTGCCAACCCAGCTCACCCCTATTCCGACACCCCCGCGCTTCAGCGGTAAACTCGGTGAAGCGCTCGGGTTCCTCTTCCAGTGTGAGTCGGTATTCCAGCGTGTCCCCGGGGGCTTTCCGACTGATCATAGCCGGATTGGGTATGTTGCCAACCTCCTGGAAGGGCGAGCGTTAGCTTGGGCTTACGCCGTAATGGCGAGGCCCAGCTACGTGAACCTAACCTATGCCCAGTTCGTGCGCGACTTTCACGAAGTTTTGATCACTCGGATCGTGACAGCGTGCTAACCAATCGGCTACTTAACCTTTGTCAGGGTAGTCGATTGGCGGCAGATTATGCTGTCGACTTCCGGGTGGCAGCGGAGGAAGTTGGCTGGGGCGATGCTGCTCTCTGCAGCATCTTCCTCCGCAGTCTGAATTCCAGTCTGCGGGACGAGCTGGCCTGCTGGGATCAGCCGGAATGGCTATCCAAATTAATTTCATTAGCTATTAGTTTGGACAACAGGCTGAGGGAGCGGGCTGCCGAGCGGAAGACTTACAGCCACTCGAGCGGAGCTTCTGCCCGCGCCTCTCATTCTCGCCCCCTGGCGTTACCCGCTCCAGAGTCCGCCGATGAATCCGAGGCTATGTTAATCGGGCGAACCAAGCTTCCACTGGTGGAGAAACAGCGCCGCAGGGAGCTGGGTCTCTGCATGTATTGCGGGGACGACCAGCACTCTGTGGAGGCCTGCCCGATTAAGCCAAAAGGGGGAGTCCGCGAGTCGCTGTAGGGGGCCTCGCGGACGCAACCCAGTCAAATCCCCTCTCCAAATGCCTCCTTCCAATTAGGTTCTGTCGTAATCCCATCGGGCATGTCACTCACACACTGGTGGACTCGGGGGCAGAACAGAACTTCATTTCCAAGAGCCTGGCAACCCACCTGGGCATCCCGTGCCAAGCGCTGCCAGCCCCCCTAAACCTTGTCACTCTCTCCCACACACCTCTGGAGAGGGTCACCCATCGTACCAAACCCATCTCCGTCATCATCTCTGGCAATCACAGAGAGGACATAAGCCTGTTCATCCTGCCCACCTCGGCTGCTCCCATCATCCTGGGCTACCCATGGCTGCGTCTCCACAACCCAGCTTTTGATTGGCAGTCTGGCAGCGTCCTCTCCTGGAGCACCTTCTGTCTGGGCACCTGCCTCCAGTCCGCTGCCTGTGCCCCGTCAGTGCCACTCCCCGCCTCCGACTCACCCCCGCCGGACCTCTCCTTGGTGACCCTGGAGTTCCACGACCTGGGGCTCGTCTTCAGCAAGTCCAAAGCGCTGTCCCTTCCCCCCCACCGCCCGTATGATTGTGCCATAAATCTCCGCCCGGGGGCGCCCTTGCCATCTGGTCGTCTCTACAGCTTGTCTGCCCCGGAGCGGGAATCCATGGATGCCTATATTAAAGAGTTGCTCAGCGCAGGCATCATCCGCCCCTCCTCATCCCCACTCGGAGCCGGATTCTTCTTCGTTTCCAAGAAGGATGGGTCCCTGCGGCTGTGTATTGACTTTCGGGCCTTAAACGACATCACTGTGAAAGATAAATACACGCTTCTCCTCATGGTCTCCGCTTTCAATTCCCTCCAGGGGGCCTTCTGGTTTACCAAGCTGGACCTCCACAGTGCGTACCACCTTGTTCGGATCCGGGAGGGCGATGAGTGGAAGATAGGGTTCCAGACGCCCAGCGGCCATTTCGAGTACTTGGTCATGCAATTTGGGCTCACCAACGCTCCGGCCGTCTTCTAGCGGCTTATAAATGACGTTCTTCGTGACTTCCTGGGGGTCTTCGTATTCGTCTACCTGGACGACATCCTGATCTTCTCCCGGTCTCGGGAGGAGCACCAGGCTCATATGAGGCGGGCCCTCCAGCGGCTCCTCGAGAATAGGTTGTACGTGAAGGCGGAGAAGTGCGAATTCTACACCAACAAGACCTCCTTCTTGGGCTTCGTCGTGTCCCACAACCAGCTTCTCCCCGACCCTGCCAAGGTCAAAGCGGTGGTTGAGTGGCCCACTCCCTTGTCCAGGAAACAGGTGCAACAATTCCTAGGATTCGCCAACTTCTACCACCGTTTTGTACCAAAGTATAGCTCCATCGCCTCTCCCCTTACCCGCCTCACCCCCCCAAGGTGCTGTTCCAGTGGATGGAGGAAGGGGCGTCGGCCTTCGAGACGCTGAAGGTGGAATTCTCCTCCTCTCGGGTCCTGACCCAGGTAGATCCAACACTACAATGCCTGGTCGAGGTGGACGCATCCGACACGGGGGTGGGGGCAGTATTGTCTCAGCGCTCTCCAGTGGACGGGGTGGTGCGCCCCTGCGCCTTCTTCTTTCGGCGCTTGTCCGCAGCGGAGCGGAATTATGACGTCGGCGACAGAGAACTCCTGGCAGTGAAGCTCGCGCTGCAGGAATGGCGTCATTGGCTGGAGGGGGCAGTGCAATCTTTTGTGGTCTGGACAGACCACAAAAATTTAGAGTACCTAAGGACGGCCAAGCGTCTGAATGCCCGCCAGGCGTGTTGGTCTCTGTTCTTTGGCCGCTTCAGATTCACGATCACCTATCGCCCTGGCTCCAAGAACGCCAAACCGGATGCGCTGTCCAGGCAGTTTGCCCCAGAGGCCCCAAAAGAACAAGACCACACCATCCTGCCGGCCTCGTGTGTCGTGGGGGCCGTTTCATGGTCTAATCAGGGACAAGGTCCGGAGGGCACAGGAGGCCGAACCTGATCCTGGCGGCGGCCCAGCTGGGAAGCTGTTCGTGCCATCATCCGTCCGGGGTGACGTCATCCACTGGGCGCACGCTTCTAAGCTCGCCTGTCACCCTGGAATTTCCCGGCTGGTGGAGCTCCTCCAAAGATCCTTCTGGTGGCCCGGACTTCGGAATGATGTCGCCAATTACGTCCGTGCCTGCCCCCAGTGCGCAACGAACAAGACCTCGACCTCCCCCCCAGCGGGGTTCCTCCATCCCCTGCTGGTCCCCGGAAGGCCCTGGTCTCATGTAACCCTGGATTTCATCACCGGTCTTCCCACATCCAACTCCTACAACACCATCCTGATCATCGTGGACCGGTTTTCTAAGGCTGCCCATTTCGTGCTGCTCCACGGCCTCCCTACGGCGCGGGAGACAGCCGACCTATTGGTCCAGCATGTTGTCAAGCTACATGGGATCCCGACTGACGTCGTCTCCGACCGGGGGCCTCAATTCGTGTCTAAGGTCTAGAAGTGCTTTTGCAACGCCCTGGGGGCCACGGTGAGTCTGTCCTCCGGTCACCACCCACAGTCCAATGGGCAGTGCAAGCGCACTAATCAGGAGCTAGAGGCTGCTTTGCGCTGTGTCACCTCCTTGAGTCCCTCTTCCTGGAACACCCATCTGCCCTGGGTGGAGTACGCCCATAACTCCACCTTATCATCTGCCATCGGGATGTCTCCTTTCCGGACGTCCCTGGGGTACGACCCTCCGTTGTTCCCTGAAGAGGAGGGTGAGGTGGCAGTTCCCTCCATCCAGGCGCATCTTAGACGCTGCCGGCGCCTGTGGACCAAGACGTGCCAAGCGCTATTACGCACGGTGGTGCGCAACTCCAACGCAGCAAATCGCCACAGGAGAGCCGCTCCACTTTACCAGGTGGTCCAGCAGGTATGGTTATCCGCCCGAGACATCAACCTGAAGGTGGAGAAGAAGAAGCTGGCTCAACGCTTTATCGGTCTTTTCCCTGTGACTAAGGTAATTAATCCGGTGGCTGTGCGTTTGGCTCTCCCCCCCCTCCCTCCGTGTCTGCCCTACATTCCACGTCTTGTCTCAAATCAAACCTGTGATCTCTGACCCACTCTGTCCTCCTCCTAGGGCGCCTCCCCCTCCCGTGATGATTGACGGCGACCCTGCGTGGAGGGTCACCTCCATCCTGGACTCCCGACGCCGGGGTCGCGGGCTACAATATCTGGTGGACTGGGAGGGGTATGGCCCTGAGTGGAGATCCTGGGTGCACCCCTCCTTTGTGTTGGATAAGCAACTTATCACGGAGTTCCAGCGGGTGCACCCAGGTAAGCCAGCGCCAGGAGGTGCTGCTCTGGGGGGGAGTACTGTCACAACTCGCTCTCGCCTGTCATCTGTTTCAGTGGCGTGCACACCTGCGCATCATCAGCCTCTGACTATTTAACCCGCTCTGCCTGGAGCATTGGCCTGGAGCTGTCTGTTCGTCTACACTCCCAACTCCAGCGCACGACCATTCCTTCCCGGCCTGTGCCTTCGTTCTTCATGCACGTGAGCTGTTATTTCCTTACCTGCTCTCCAGTATTCTCCCCTGTGCACAGGTGGATCCTCCAGGCGGCGGATTTCCCTCTCCCTCGCCTCATCCTCGCTCATCCCTTCCTCACATCGCCGAGCGCGCATCTGGGCGCTGTCCTCCAGGCAGGAGACCTGCGGCTAGCCAACGCCAGCCACCTCGACACCTGCAAGGTTGCCTGGCTGCACAATGAACTGTTCCGCCCTCGGCGCTCCATGTCCTCCTGCAATCCATCCACATCTCACACTCACGCATCCACACACCTGTTGCTATTCAATAAAGCTGTTGAATCACACTCGAGCCTGTGTGCGTGTTCCTTGGGCCCGACATTATGTCAAAAAATGAGAAATCAGGAAGGGGCAAACACTTTTTCACACCACTGTACATATTGTATTGTTGTCTGTGCCTTTTGCACTGTTTTCTTGTTGCAACAAAACAATTTCCCTCAGGGGATCAATAAAGTATGCATCTATTAACCTAACATGTCTTTGGACTGTGGGAGGAGTACACGGTGAAGACCCACACAGACATGCAAACTGCACAGAAAGGTCACACCTGGTCAGCTCTTGGGTTCAAACCCATGACCTTCTTGCTGTGAGGCAACAGTGCGAACCACTGTCCCATCCAACTGTCCCTTATTCAGGGATGGATCTGACATTTTGGCTCTTCTACCTGTAAATCAGACCTTGTCTCTATTGTGCTCAGCCAGTATTAGTTTTTATCATGATTGTTTTACTACAGAGGTAGATTTATCTGTATAGAGGACAGTGAGGGTATTTTTGCATGTTAAAAGTTGAGCATGTACATTACATTTGGAGGGATTCATATTAGGAGTCATGAGGTGCCAAAAAACCCCTGCGTTTTGCATGTTTTTTGTTTTTTTTTAACTCACCTAGTAGTACAGTGGTTAAGATTTCCCATTTTGAAAGGCAAACACAATCTTTTTGGGTGCAGTTACTGAAAAGGAAATTATCGAGACTGTGAGTAAATTTAAGAACAAAAAATCAACGGACTGGAATGAAATTGACATGACAATAGTGAAAAAAGTAATTGAAGGAATTGTTAAACCACTCACCCACATCTGTAACCTGTCATTTCAAACTGGTAAATTTCCAAACAAAATGAAAATAGCAAAAGTAATACCAGTATACAAAACAGGAGACAGACATTATTTCACAAATTACAGGCCAGTCTCTTTACTGTCACAGTTCTCCAAAATACTTGAAAAAATCTTCATTAAGAGACTGGATGATTTCATTGAAAAACACAACCTCCTTACAGACAGCCAGTATGGTTTTAGAGCAGATAAATCTACATCTTTGGCACTGATCGAACTTATAGAAGAAATTGCTAGTTGTATAGATAAAAAAAGTTTACTGTAGGAGTATTTATAGATTTAAAGATAGCTTTTGACACCATTGACCACAGAATTCTACTAAGGAAACTGGAAAGGTATGGGATAAGAGGGGTCGGACTGAGTTGGGTGGAAAGTTATTTAAGTAACAGACAACAATTTGTACAAATTGATGAGCACAAATCACCCTTCATGGACATCACTTGTGGTGTGCCCCAGGGGTCAGTTTTGGGACCCAAACTCTTTATCTTGTATATAAATGACATATGCCAAGTATCAAAAATTCTGAAATTTATTTTGTTTGCGGATGACACAAATATCCTTTGCACTGGTGAGAATTTGCCGCAGGTTTTAGAGGCGGTTACAACTGAAATGAAAAGGTTTACGCAGTGGTTCAACAAAAATAAATTATCTCTAAATCTGAAAAAAAACAAAGATTATGTTGTTTGGAAATTATAAAATAAATCATGAAATAATGGTAACGATAGATGATACCAGAATAGAAACAGTATAGGAAAATAAGTTTCTGGGGGTGACGCTAGACAATAAAATCTGCTGGAAACCTCACATCAGTCACATCCGGGCCAAGTTGGCAAAATGTATAGGGATACTGGGGAAGACAAGACACATCTTGGACTATAAATCATTGTTGTTACTGTACAGTTCACTGTTTCTACCTTATCTTAACTACTGTGTAGAAGTTTGGGGAAACACCTACAAGACCAACCTACAGTCAATATGCACATTACAAAAAAGAGCTGTAAGGATCATAAATAATATAGGATATAGAGACCATACCAATTCGTTGTTTATAAAGTCACATGTCATAAAGTTCATGAATTTAGTTAAATTTAAGACAGCACAAGTCATGTACAGGGCAATTAATAATCAACTCCCAACTAATATACAAAAAATATTTAAAAAAAGAGACAATGATTATAATTTGAGAGGAGATTTATGTTGGGATGGATGGGTGTTAATGTTGATATGTACAAAATATAGTTAATTGTTTACTTGGGGTCTTAAATGAGGTAATTTGTATATATTTCACATGGGTTGTATTTATGGAAAAGAGGAATTGGAATTAATAAGTGTTCACTTCTTCCTTCTCCCTTTCAAACACTGTATGCTGTTACTTTATTGCACTTGTCATTTGTTTTGTTTTACTTTTTTGTTTGAAATAAAGTATCTATCTATCTATCTAATTAAAGTACAACAGCAACTGATTTGATGTACTATTAATCTGTCTTATAATGTGATTGCATTATCAGTAGATGAAATTCAACCCTGAACTATAAATCAGTTTCTGACACAAGTTTAGTGTCATGAGCTGAGTGCTGGAAATTTTGCTCCAGACTCGGCGTCATGGCTTTTTCTACTTATTTACTTATTTGCTGCTATTTATGCCCTTTCAGGTTTGTGTATTTGTGTCTACTTGTCACTTCCCTGTTTGTGTTAGTGTCATATTTTTATTCTGTATTTATTTATATTTATTTAGTATGTTATTTTATTCTGTATTTCTCTAGTGCAGGGGTCACCAACGCGGTGCCCACGGGCACCATGTCGCCCGCAGGGACCACATGAGTCGCCCGCAGGCCTGTTCTAAAAATAGCTGCGTCTAAGATGTAATTTTTTCTGCCGCTATTTTTTAAAATCACACTTGCATTTATATAGATTTTAAAATGACAATGTCTTAAAAATAAAAAAAATGAAAATATGTTTATTATACGTAAAGTTAAGGTGAACTCTGACCTAGTTCAAAGGTCAGTATCGTGCGCATGACAAAACCTTCGCGCTTGAGGAGCGTAAGCTAACGGGCAGTTAAGATGGTGAACGCAGTGCAGTTTCCTAGCCCAAGAACATGGCAAAAAAAAAAAAGACAGAAAATTTATCATTTTCAAAGTGAGCGGGAGGAAGAGTTCTTTTTTCCTACCGTGAAAGGAAGCTGCGTGTGTTTCATTTGCGGGGTGACGGCGAAGCGGCACTATGTGGACCTTGTTGTCAATAAAGTTTTGGAAAAAAAAAAAATTTCAATACGCGTCATGAAACTGCTGCCCACTCTTTTTTTTTTTTTTGTTTGTTTTTTGTACCCGTAGGTAGACTTGTTCTGCAGTCCAGTGACAAGCCTTAACTCCCTAACCTGCATGTCTTTGGCATGCGGGAGGAAACCCACGCAAACACGGGGAGGACATGCAAACCCCACACAGATCACTGTTGGCCGGGGGCAGGGATCCAACCCGCGATCCCGCGGCCGAGGGTAAACTGCTGCCGCGGTGCTGGTTATTACTCCAGCATGATTCTTGGCAAGAACTGTATGGATATAATTCCAGTGAAGAAGAACACACAAAAGTGTGTTTATTAAATGTAACAGATTTTGAGCAGAATTGCAGCAGATTTGTTCAGTTAAAAATGTGATAAGGTTTATTTAATATGAAAGTTGATTTTTCTTAAATGTTGCATAACTTTTTCAAACATGGTTCAACATAGTTCATGAATTAAAAGGGTTTAGTTTTTTATGGTTAAAAGGGACTGGTGAAAACTGGACATTTTTTAATGAAATGTAGAAGTGATCATCTGAACAATTGCTGAGATTAATAAAAATAAAGTGTTGAATATTGATCTTGTCTGTTACCCACTTCAAGTTATTGATAATTATTTATTTATTTATATATATATATATATATATATATATATATATATATATATGTATATATATATACACACGTGTGTGTGTGTGTGTGTATATACAGTATATATATATATATATACACAATTTGTTATTTTAGAGGAGTGTGTCAAGTTGGTGCCCTTCACATGACTCGATACCCATGGAGTAGCTCTTGGTTTCAAAAAGGTTGGTGACCCCTGCTCTAGTGTTTCCTTTTTTCTGTTGACAGCTGTCAGGAGCGTGTAGCCTTTGTGGACATGTCCTGTCAGCTGTCAGTTGGGTTTGCCTCCCTCTCATTGCCACAGATGATTCCCATTTTGTATCATCACTTTCTTCTGCCCATTCAGGTGCCCACACCTGTTGCTTTTCATGTGATTGGTCTTTGTTCCTATGTAAGGGTTTTTCTCTCATTCCATTTTTGCTGCTGGCTTGACTCATCAGGCGTTTATCCCAGCCTCTCTTCGTCTCCACCAGAGCCCTTTTCTGCTCTGGCGCATTTTCCCTGTAAGTTTTTTCATCATTGTTATTTTATTATTTAAGCACCTTGTTGCACTTTATGTTTGATATTTTTGTTAATAAATGTCACAAGCTCACATGTCAGCGCCTGGGTCTGTTCTCTCTGCTCCGAAGGCGCATTTCAGACATTTAATTCTCTAACTATGGTGTATACCTTAGAGTGTTTCCATCTCCAGCCCTCACCTCCTTTCTTCTTCCCCTCCATTTACCTCTTTTGCTCTTCCCCTTGTTTGCTCCACCACTTTTCATCATATCTTTTATCTTCTCAGCATCTCTCCTTCATTCTGCATCACTGCCCCTCAGGCATCCCTTTAGTGTTGGCCGGCATGCTGGTGAGCTTTTTGCCCAATTCTTATATACTATATTTAGCAAGTTTGAGTCACGTTTTCGGCCAAAGGTCGTGCTCTGAAGCGACGGCTTAGATTAATGCGCACCCCAAGGCCCAGCATCCGCTCTTAGTCAATGTGTGAGACACTGCTTTTATATGGGTGGGGTGTGGGGGTCGAGTTTCTCCCGCATGAGAGAAAAAGCGCACGTGCCCGTCTGTGCTGCATAACCATCTGCCTCAGCGGTTGCAAATATAGGCTACATGTTTGGTATACTGTGTGGGACTGGATGCAGTGTCAGGCGGGAGGCCTGTTCTTAGATAACCCATTATTTGTGAGTGTCTGGTTTTGAGTTGAGTGTTCATGTGAATTTACTTCAGTTTAGGTTTGTTTTTTGCTTGAGTACATCTCTTTCTTTTCATTGCTTTAGGAGGTGGGTCTGCCTTAAGAATAATTAGATATTAGTTATTCTTGTTGTTGTTCTTCTTCTCTCCCTTTAGGAGTCACCACAGAGGGTCATCTGCCTCCATCTCACCCTATCCTTTCATTACATCCGTGAATCTTCTCTGTGGTCTTCCTCTTTTCCTCCTGCCTGGCGGCTCCATCTTCAACATCCTTTGTCCAATGTGTCCCTTCTCTGCACATGTCCAAACCATCTCAGCCTTGCGTTTCTTACTTTGTCTCCAAACTGCTTGACCTGAGCTGTCCGTCTGATATACTCATTTCTAATCTGTCCCTCCTAGTCACTTCCCATGAGAATCTTAGCATCTTCAACTCTTCCACCTCTAACTCCGCCTCCTGTCTTTTTGTCAGCATCATTATCTCCAAACCATACATCATAGCAGGTCTTGTAAACCTGCCCTTTCACTCTAGGTGTCTAGGGCTGCAACTAATGACTATTAGTTGCAACTAGGACGGAGCTGAGGAAGATCAAGGCGAGGAAGGCGACGGGACCAGACGACATCAGCGCAAAGCTCCTCAAGTCCTGTGCAGACCAGCCGTGTGGGATTGTGGCGTACATCTTCAACCTGAGCCTGAAGCTGGGGAGGGTACCACAGCTGTAGAAAACATCTTGTGTGGTACCTGTACCAAAAACTTCCCACCCCAAAGACCTGATCAGCTACAGACCGGTGGCCTTGACGTCCCACTTGATGAAGACCCTAGAGAGACTGCTCCTTGCTCACCTCCGCCCCCTGGTGGAACCAGCGATGGATCCACTCCAGTTCGCCTACCAGCATGGCATTGGGGTGAAGGATGCGGTGATCTTCCTCCTTCACCGTTCTCTGTCCCACCTGGAGAAGCCCGGGAATGTGGTGAGGATCATGTTCTTTGACTTCTCCAGTGCTTTCAACACCATCCAACCGATGATCCTGAAGGACAAGCTGCTGCGCACAGGGGTGGACCAGCACCTGTCATCATGGATCCTGGACTACCTCACGAACCGGCCTCAGTTTGTGAGAACCCGGGACTGTGTGTCCGACACGATCATTGGTAGCACGGGGGCCCCCCAGGGAACAGTGTTGGCTCCCTTCCTGTTCACTCTTTATACTGCGGACTTCTCACACAACACAACACACTGCCATCTACAGAAGTTCTCTGATGACTCTGCGATCGTTGGCCTCATCTCCAATGGAGATGAAGCTGAGTACAGAGGGCTTATCCAGGACTTCGTGGACTGGTGCCATCGGAACTGCCTCCAGATCAACGCGAGGAAAACTAAGGAGCTGGTGGTGGACTGCCGCAGGCATGGACAGCCCCTCACAGCACCAGTAATTATACAGGGAACAGACATTGAGATGGTGACATCCTACAAGTACCTGGGTGTTCATCTGAACAATAAACTAGACTGGTCACACAATACTGACGCACTCTACAAGAAGGGACAGCGCAGGCTGTTCCTACTGAGGAGACTCAGGTCTTTTGGTGTACAAGGGGCGCTGCTGAAGACATTCTATGACACGGTGGTGGCATCAGCCATCACTTTTGGAGTGGTCTGCTGGGGCAGTGGCATTACTGCAGCCGATAGGAAGAGACTGAACAAAGTGATCAAGAAAGCTAGCTCTGTCCTGGGGCAGCACCTTGACCCGGTGGAGGAGATAGGAGAGAGAAGGATGGTGGCTAAACTGTCATCTCTGCTGGAGTCCGAGTTCCACCCTATGCAGGACATACTGAATGCACTGAGGAGCTCATTTAGCAGCAGACTACATCATCCCAGGTGCACAACCGAGAGGTTTCGCAGGTCCTTCCTACCAACGGCTGTCAGACTGTACAACCTAAGCAGGGCTGCTCGCAGAGATAGCAAAAAAGACGTAACAACCTAATAGTTTTTTGAATGCAAAAGATGCAATAGACTTACACAATGGTCCCCTCCGGCATCCCCTCCGTCCCTCCCCTCCGGCATACACCTAGGAAAATACCGGTCGCTATGGAGGGTGAGAATATGTATGGGCACATAATCATACCATGTAGGATAACTAAGTAGACGGTTGTGCTGTTTCATCCCATCTAGCAACAATGCTCTGCACTGTGTGTGTTTATATATTTATTCCATCTAGCTACAATGCTCCTCACTGGGTGTGTTTATATTTATATATCTACATATTATTCCATCTAGCTACATTGCTCCGCACTGTGTGTGTTTATATATTTACATATTTATTCCACCTAGCTGCAATGCTCCGTACTGTGGGTGTTTATATATCTACATATTTATTCCATCTAGCTACAATGCTCCGCACTGTTTATATACTCATATATTTATTCCATCCAGCTACAATGCTCTGCACTGTGTGTCTGTGTGTATATATATATATTTATAGTAATATGTACATATGTATATTAGCTGCTCTTGCTCTTTTTTCTTACCTTCTGATTGTTGCTCTGAGTGTTGCTATCCCTGTGCTGTTGCAATTCTGGAATTTCCCCGTTGTGGGACTAATAAAGGCTTATCTTATCTTATCTTATCTTATTTCAGTAGTCTAGTTGCTAACTATTGTAACGACTAGTCGACTAGTCATTAAGAACTGCACAAAAAAAAAAATCTCTCTTATTTCTTTTTATTGTATAACGTAAAACATTTTCCTTTAAAAAAAAATAGAGCATTTGGTGAAAAACAAGAACAAGAGTTGCAATCAGCAATGAAGTAAACATTTTTTCTTAAAATGCATTTTGTGCATAACAAACAACGCATAACATTTGTTAAGTGTGTGTGTGTGTGTGTGTGTGTGTGCACGCGCGCACGCGCGCACACATGCACATGCCTGAGAGAGAGAAAATCACTTACGTTTATAAGGGTTGTTTCATATTTCTTCTCCATTAAGTGGTTGAAATGGGTTCTGGATGGCAGTGTATATTCAGGATTGAACTGGGAAATCATTTGTTGAAATCCTTCCCCGTCAACCATGGAAAGTGGCCTCATGTCTTGACCATCATGTTTAGAATTGACTCTGAGAGCAGTAGCTTGTTGCAGAGTACTCGTCTGCTTTTCTTTTTTAAAACGCCATCCTTGGTCCCTGTCCTCTTCTTTACGCTGCATAAATTTCATAATGAAATTGTCAGACAAAATGACATTACTCTTTAAACTGTCATGATCTTATACCCTTTATACTGCGGACTTCTCACACAACACAACACACTGCCATCTACAGAAGTTCTCTGACGACTCTGCGATCGTTGGCGTCATCTCCAACGGAGATGAAGCTGAGTACAGAGGGCTTATCCAGGACTTCGTGGACTGGTGCCATCGGAACTGCCTCCAGATCAACGTGAGGAAAACTAAGGAGCTGGTGGTGGACTGCCGCAGGCATGGGCAGCCCCTCACAGCACCAGTAAATATACAGGGAACAGACATTGAGATGGTGACATCCTACAAGTACCTGGGTGTTCATCTGAACAATAAACTAGACTGGTCACACAATACTGACGCACTCTACAAGAAGGGACAGCGCAGGCTGTTCCTACTGAGGAGACTCAGGTCTTTTGGTGTACAAGGGGCTCTGCTGAAGACATTCTACGACACGGTGGTGGCATCAGCCATCACTTTTGGAGTGGTCTGCTGGGGCAGTGGCGTTACAGCAGCCGATAGGAAGAGACTGAACAAACTGATCAAGAAAGCTAGCTCTGTCCTGGGGCAACGCCTTGACCCAGTGGAGGAGATAGGAGAGAGAAGGATGGTGGCTAAACTGTCATCTCTGCTGGAGTCCGAGTCCCACCCTATGCAGGACATACTGAAAGCACTGAGGAGCTCATTTAGCAGCAGACTACATCATCCTAGGTGCGCAACCGAGAGATTTTGCAGGTCCTTCCAACCTACGGCTGTCAGACTGTATAACCTAAGCAGGGCTGCTCGCAGAGATAGCAAAAAAACGTGGCAACCTAATAGTATTGAATGCAAAAGACGCAATAGACTTACACAATGGTCCCCTCTGGTATACAACTAGGAAAATACTGGTCGTTACGGAGGGTGACAATATGTATGGGTACATAATCATACCATGTAGGATAACTAAGTAGACGGTTATGCTGTTCATTCCATCTAGCTACAATGCTCCGCACTGTGTGTTTTTATATATTTATATATTTATTCCATCTAGCTACAGTGCTCCGCACTGTGTGTGTTTATATATTTATATATTTATTCCATCTAGCTACAATGCTCCGCACTGTGTGTTTATATATTTATATATTTATATGTACATATGTATATTCGCTGCTCTTGTTTTTTCTTGTCTTCTGATTGTTGCTCTGAGTGTTGCTGTCCCTGTGGTGTTGCAATCCTGGAATTTCCCCATTGTGGGACTAATAAAGGCTTATCTTATCTTATCTTCCACACATGCACCTACAGTAATAGGCTAGCTACTAGCATGGGAGCTAATTATCTTACCGAGGGGCATCTGACACTTCCAAAACGTGTTTCCTCTTCAAATGCTCATGCATCGCCGTAGTGGTCCCATGGTACACAAGGGTCACTTTACAGAGCTTGCATTGAACAGTTTTGTTGGCTGAGTCACGTACAAAATGTTCCCAAACTTTGGAACGTTTGTTTTGCATGAGCTCTGCTTCAGTCTCCATTATGGTGCTGCTTCCCCTGCTTTGTTCCCAGTCACGAGCGCACATGCTCTGTCAGCGCACCAAAGAGCTGGGAAAAGCATGTCTCACTCTGAGCTACTTCAATTTGGCTATGGTGAAACATTGTTTAGCGTGTCATTGCATGCCGTGGGATACACACAATGACATCACTAATGACGCGTCGACTACTAAATTAATTGTCGTGATTTTTGCCATAGACTATTTGTTGACTAGTCATTGCATCCCTAGGCGCTATCCTTCTCTCACAAATCACCCCAACACTCATGTCCAACCGCTTCACTGCACCTGCACTTTCTTTGTCACCTCTCTTGTGCATTTTCCATTAATTTGGGTAGTTGACCCCAAGTATTTAAACTCATCTACCTTTACTCCTTGCATCTTTGCCATTATGCCTGCCACCTTCTCATTTACACATATTCTGTCTTGCTTCTATTGACTTTCATTCCTCTTCTCTAGAGTGCGTACCTTCACCTCTCCAGGCTCTCTTTCACCTGCTCCCTACTCCCGCTGTTTGTTGTCTGCAAACATCGTTGTCCACGGAGAATCCTGCCTGACCTCGTCTGACCATCATCATAGCAAACAAGAAGTACAAGATATAGTCCCACCCCTACAGCACACCTCACCCACCACCGTTTCATTTTCCTCATACATGTCCTGCACCACCAAAACATACTTCTCTACCACTCCTGGCTTCCTCATACAGTACTACACTTAGTCTCTTGGTACCATATTATATCCTTTCTCTAGATCCACAAAGACACAGTGCAACTCCTTCTGAGCTTCTCTGGACTTCTCCATCAACCTTCTTAAAGCAAACATTGTATTTTTTTTTTTTTTTGTATTTTGTATTAAAAAAAAAACGAGCATTGTGAGAGTTTGGTTCGTATTGCCAACACTCAATCAGACTCATTCCCAGTGAGAGTTGGACTCCGCCAGGGCTGCTCTTTGTCACCGATCCTGTTCATAATTTTTATGAACAGGATTTCTAGGCGCAGCCAGGGAACGGAGGGTGTCATGCTTGGTGACCACAGGATCTCATCTCTGTTGTTAGCAGATGATGTTGTCCTGCTGGCTTCATCCAGCAATGACCTACAGCTCTTGCTGGGACGGTTTGCCGCTGAGTGTGAAGCGGCTGGGATGAGAATCAGCACCTCCGAGTTCGAGCCCATGGTCCTCAGCCGGAAAAAGGTGGATTGTCCTTCGGGTTGGGGACAGGCTCCTGCCCCAAGTGGAGGAGTTTAAGTATCTTGGGGTCTTATTCACGAGTGAGGGGAGAATGGAGCGAGAGATTGACAGACAGATTGGAGCAGCATCTGCAGTGATGCGGACGTTGTACTGGTCTGTTGTGGCGAAGAGGTAGCTAAGCTCTAAGGCAAAGCTGTCGATTTACCAGTCAATCTCTGTTCCTACTCTCACCTATGGTCATGAGCTTTGGGTAATGACCGGAAGAACGAGATCGCGGATACAAGGGGCTGAAATGAGCTTTCTCCGTAGGATTGCTGGACTCACCCTTAGAGACAGGGTGAGGAGCTCAGTTATCCGGGAGAGGCTCAGAGTAGAACCGCTGCTCCTCCACATTGAAAGGAGCCAGTGGTGGTGGTATGGGCATCTGATCGGGATGCCTCCTGGACGCCTCCCACTTGAGGTGTTTCAGACACATCCCACTGGGAGGAGACCCCGGGACAGACCCAAAACTCAATGGAGAGACTATGTCTCCCAGCTGGTCTGGGAACGCCTTGGTATCCTCTCTGAAGAGCTGGAGCAGGTGGCTGGGGAGAGGGAAGTCTGGGCTTCTCTGCTTGAACTGCTGCCTCTGCGACCCGGACCTCTGGAAAAGTGGTAGAAGATGGATGGATGGATATTTGTATACTTTATTAATCCCAGAGTGAAATTCAGGGTATCCATCTCGATGGATGAGGCAGCCACAGTACGGCGCCAATCCCTTCACCATTCACACACACATTCACACCTAGGGCCACTTTAGAGTCTCCAATTAACCTAACTTGCATGTTTTTGGCCTGTGGGAGGAAACTGGAGTACCCAGGGTAAACCCACGCAGACAAGGGGAGAACATATAAACGCCACACAGAAGGGTCACCGATGGTCAGGGGGTGGAATCAAACCCACGATGGTCAGGGATGGAATCGATCCTGTGACCTTCTTACTGTGCTGCCACAGTGCTAACCACTGCCCCACCAAGCTGCATCTGTAGTACTCTTTCCTGACATGAAACCATACTGCTGCTCACTGATTGTCACCTCTTATCTTAACCTGGCTTCATCAACTCTTTCCCATGTCTTCATGGTGTGGCGGATCAACTTTATGCCTCTGTAGTCCTCTGATCTACTGTAAAAAATGCACTTGAAAACAATCTAAATACAATAAAAATATTTGCTTTTTTAAAATTACAATATGTTCACTACTGTATTTACTGAAGAAAAATAGGATATTACTTATGTGTTTTATCCAGGCTCTTTTAAATTGATGTCAGTGCATATCAAAGTATCAAACTGAAACAAATCGCACCTTGCTTATATAGTACCAAGTCACAGCAGTCATAACAAGTAATAAGAGTAACTAGAGGGCACTCAGAGAGCGCATACCTCCGCCAAGGCTCCATCCCTCCCTCCCTTTGTCCTACTCTCCATCCCTTTGTCCATCCATATTGCCATTCATCTGTGCATTGCAAGATAGGACCTTGGCAGAGGTATGCACTGAAAATTCAAGATTTTACAGTGGGGTAAAAAAGTATTTAGTCAGCCACCAATTGTGCAAGTTCTCCCACTTAAAAGATGAGAGAGGTCTCCAATTTTCATCATAGGTATACCTCAACTATGAGAGACAAAATAAGAAAAAAAAATCCAGAAAATCACATTGAAGGATTTTTAATGAATTAATTGGTAAATTCCTCGGTAAAATAAGTATTTGGTCAATAACAAAAGTTCATCTCAATACTTTGTTATATACCCTTTGTTGGCAATGACAGAGGTCAAACGTTTTCTGTAAGTTTTCACAAGGTTTTCACACACTGTTGCTGGTATTTTGGCCCATTCCTCCATGCAGATCTCCTCTAAAGCAGTGATGTTTTGGGGCTGTCGCTGGGCAACACAGACTTTCAACTCCCTCCAAAGATTTTCTATGGGGTTGAGATCTGGAGACTGGCTAGGCCACTCCAGGACCTTGAAATGCTTCTTACGAAGCCACTCCTTCGTTGCCCGGGTGGTGTGTTTGGGATCATTGTCATGCTGAAAGACCCAGCCACGTTTCATCTTCAATGCCCTTGCTGGTGGAAGGTGGTTTTCACTCAAAATCTCACGATACATGGCCCCATTCATTCTTTCCTTTACATGGCTCAGTCGTCCTGGTCCCTTTGCAGAAAAACAGCCCCAAAGTATGATGTTTCCACCCCCATGCTTCACAGTAGGTATGGTGTTCTTTCTCCTCCAAACACGACAAGTTGAGTTTTTACCAAAAAGTTCTATTTTGGTTTCATCTGACCATATGACATTCTCCCAGTCCTCTTCTGGATCATCCAAATGCTCTCTAGCAAACTTCAGACGGGCCCGGACTTGTACTGGCTTAAGCAGGGGGACACGTCTGGCACTGCAGGATTTGAGTCCCTGGCGGTGTAGTGTGTTTCTGATGTAGCCTTTGTTACTTTGGTCCCAGCTCTCTGCAGGTCATTCACTAGGTCCCCCCATGTGGTTCTGGGATTTTTGCTCACCGTTCTTGTGATAATTTTGACCCCATGGGGTGAGATCTTGCGTGGAGCCCCAGATCAAGGGAGATTATCAGTGGTCTTGTATGTCTTCCATTTTCTAATAATTGCTCCCACAGTTGATTTCTTCACACCTAGCTGCTTACCTATTGCAGATTCAGTCTTCCCAGCCTGGTGCAGGTCTACAATTTTGTTTCTGGTGTCCTTTGACAGCTCTTTGGTCTTGGCCATAGTGGAGTTTGGAGTCTGACTGTTTGAGGTTGTGGACAGGTGTCTTTTATACTGATAACGAGTTCAAACTGGTGCCATTAATACAGGTAACGAGTGGAGGACAGAGGAGCCTCTTAAAGAAGAAGTTACAGGTCTGTGAGAGCCAGAAATCTTGCTTGTTTGTAGGTGATCAAATACTTATTTTACTGAGGAATTTACCAATTAATTCATTAAAAATCCTTCAATGTGATTTTGTGGATTTTTTTTCTCATTTTGTCTCTCATAGTTGAGGTATACCTATGATGAAAATTGGAGACCTCTCTCATCTTTTAAGTGGGAGAACTTGCACAATTGGTGGCTGACTAAATACTTTTTTGCCCCACTGTATTTGTCAATACTACTATATGTACAGAACATACAGGAGAATTGAAATGGCGTTTCTCTCTCTCTTTAGTGGTGTGCACAATATGAAAAAGAAAGAAAAAGGAATAAGGCTGGAAAAACAGCAACAGCAGTCTATGTACAGTAATGCTACCTGTAGTGAAAATGGCGACAAAAGATAGACCGAGACCTCCCATAGTGCAAATAAAGATAAGCGATAAACAGTGAGACCCAGCAATCTTATACAGTATAAAGAAAGGTAGAGCAGTAATACTCGTAGTACCGAGTTCAGTGCGGTAGTGTAGGTGCAGACAGTGACAAATGGGACTGCACATGATCAGTATTGCAATGACAGACAGCAGCAGATATGGCATTTGTGCAAATGGTTGCAGTAAAGTGCAGAGACATACAGCAGCAAATGTATTACTGTTGGTGCGGCAGTCTTTCTGTGCCAACAGCTGAGGTGGTTATTGTGCGGGTGAGTGTGTTAAGGTCCACCGGGATGGGGGGGGGCAGAGTTCAGGGTCCTGATGGCCTGATGAACAAAGCCGTTTAGCAGTCTTGTGGAGTGGGCCCGGAGGCACCGGTACCTTTTCCCTAAGGGCAGGGAGCTGAAGAGGGTGTGTGAGGGGTGGGAGGTGTTGCCTGCAGTGTTGATGGCTCTGCAGGTGAGGTAGATGTCCAAGACGGGGGGGGGGGGGGGGGCACCGATGATCTTGCTAGCTGTTTTCACTGTATGTTGTAGTGTCTTCCGGCAGGAGACAGTGCAGCTTCCATACTACATGGTGATGCAGCTGGTAAGGATGCTCTCAACGGTGCCCCAGTAGAATGAGCACAGGATGTGGGTGGGACTCATGCTTTCATCAGTTTGCGGAGGAAATGGAAGCGAGTTTGAGCCTTCTTGGCCAGTGATGTGGTGTTGTTGGACTTGGAGAGGTCCAGAGAGATGTGCACCCCCAGGAACTTGGTGCTGCTCACCCTCTCCACAACTGCTCCATCGATGATCAGAGGGGGATGCTGTGTGTGTCCCCTCCTGAAGTCAACCACAGTGTCCTTGGTTTTTCCCACATTCAGGAAGAGGTTATTGTCTTTACACCACCGGACCAGTTGGCTCACCTCATTTCTGTCATGAGCCAAGAGGGCTTAGCTTTCCCCGGCTCGACCCTGATCTCTCTGTGGGTTTTGGTTCTGCTGTATATGTGCATTATGTGTAGTTTGTACTTTATTCCATCTGCATTGCCACTGCTTGACTGGCAGCTGTTAGTCAGCCTCTGTGACCTACTTTCTCCCACGCTGCTGACAGTCTGTCGGTCCAACCATGCCCCCTCTCTCTCCTTAGTTCCATCAGCTGTTCCCAGCCCCGGTAATTATCTTTCCCGTGCCTCGCCCAGGTGTTCCCAATTTGTATGGCCAGCGGCGTTTGTATTTTAGCAGCTCTTCGCTAGACAAACGCCGCTGGGCCATTGTACGAATCACTCTCGTTCTCCATGGTGTGACCGTCATGTCGGGAAGGACACTTGGATTATGTTTGCTGAGAGAATTGGACTTTCTGGACTGTTCCTACTCGTGAGTAAACTGTTTGCGTTTCTCCGTGCAGTTGCTGCTATGCTGGACCAGAAGCGTTTCCCCCCTTGCAGTAATTCTGCTACGCTTCTGGTGGCGTTTCTCCCCACAGCATAACTGCTATGCTTAGGCTGTTGCCCAGTTTGCATTTTCCCGAGTAAGTTGAACTCGCCGTAGTCTTCCCCGCTCTCCCAAGCGCATTCATATAGTATTGCAAGCTACTTGTTCGTCTGTATTTGTGAACAGTGTTTGTCTATAAATGTGTGTATGGTGAACTCCTGCGCTTAAATCTTTCCATCCTTCTCCTCCTCTGTGCGCTATGGTAAAGCGCACGGAGAGTTTATGACAGAATGGCCCAGCCCAAAAAGAGGATTTAGCAGGTTCACCCACACATCCCTTTTTCCCTTTTTGTGTGTCATTGTTTGAACTGTTTTTCCACCAACCGGTTTTGCCCCACTATGTCTTTGGCGCACCACTCCCATGCCAGCCAGAGGAAATTAGCAGCGAGGCATCCCACGGTGGAGGAAGAATGGGCGGTGACCTTCATCCAGGACTTTATGGATGAGGCCCTTAAAGCCCGCGGACCCAAGGCGAAGTGGAGCAGCCTGGACGCAGCAGAGGGAATTCTGGAAGCGCATCCTGGCCTCTGGGATTACCCTCAGTACACGGACCTGATTGCTTCGGTCTACATGCTCCAGCACACGTTTCCTGGTGTGGGGAGAGCGGCGTTCCACGCGGAGCCCAAGTGGGAATGCACGCCACAGTCTGCAGCCGTTCTCTCCCCCGCTTCGCCATCAGTGTCAGCTGCCCATAGGCAGCGTCATCCTGCAAGGAGACGCCGGGAGAAGCTCTCCTCTTCAGCAGTGGCCATCGTCATCTCAGCCGCCGAGAGGTCCGCTGGATTCACCCCGGCCACACCTACCTCTGTCGTCAGGGAGACGGCTCCTCCAATAATCTGCGGAGGGGTCCACGTCATTGCTGGCACGGAGAGGGACGAGTTTCTGCCCTTTGCAGCTGTGGATGTCATCAACCGGGATGATAGGCAAGTATTTTTTCATTCTAAATCATTCATTAACACTGAATCTTGCCTGTCTCCCGAGGGAGAGGCCCAGTATCAGCAGTCCACTGGGTCCTCTCCTCCAGCTGCAACTAATGATTGTTTCCTTCCCCTCTCCGTATCTCCTCCTTTAATTTCTGAGGGCCTGCCGGTCCAAGAACCGGGCCACCTGACGATAGAGGAGGAGCATCAGAGGACCGGGACTGCTACCACCATCACGCTTGCTGTGAGGACTGCCGCAACAGAGTCACCTCCTGGACCAGACCCCTAGCCGACAGGATCTGGACTATCACCGTCGACAGCGTCAGAGTCCTGGATGGCGGTAGGGCTCGAGCACAGGCAAGTTATCTCTCCTGCAGTTCAGTTGCCCATGATTGAGAGATCTTGTCTGGCTCTTGGGGAGGAGAGTCGGGTGCGGCGCTTGGTCGCACCTGGGCTTCCCTCACCAGGCTCTGCCACTGCCAGCAACCCTAACCTTTCCTTCTCTCCCTAGCCTGTTGAGCCCCACACTAGGGTCGCGGGAGAGGAGCTACCATCACCAGGGTTGCCTACTGACGACGACAGGACGTTGGCGGCCCCAGAGGAGGTCGACGGGGGCACAGCACCGGGTGCAATGACGGACGCTACGCACCCCAAATCGCCGGAGTCCTGGCCGGCGGTGGAGTCCGAGTTCAGGCAAGTGTGCTCCATTATGTTAATACCTCATATGTCAATGTCACACTGCCCAACTCATGGCGAGGAGGGCCTGGGGCAGCTCGTAGTAGCCCTGGGGGCTGCCTCACCGGGCTCTGCCGCTGCCGGCGACCCTGACCCGGTCTCTTTTTCTCTCCCTCCGGGATTGGAGCCCCCTGCCAGGGTTGCCAGAGAGCAGCTGACTTCGCCGAAGGCCACCGAGGATCGGGATCCAGCACCAGGTGGCATTAGGAGCACCACCTCCCTCGCTGGGGAAGCCACCGCGGGAGCAATGGGGCCCCCGATGGGGGTCACCGCTGGTGCAATGGTGCTCCAACCGGAGTCCATCGTGGGTGCAGCCACATTCCAGACCGGGACCATCGTGGGTGCAGCCACATCCCAGACCGGGACCGTCGTGGGTGCAGCCACGTCCCAGATCAGGACCGTCGTGGGTGCAGCTCTGGCCCAATTGGGGTCCACCGTGGGTGCAGCTGAGCCTCAGCCGGAGGTCACCGTGGGTGTAGCTGAGCCTCAGCCGGAGGTCACCACAGGTGCAGCGAGGATCCTGCTGGAGTCCATCATGGGTGCAGCGGAGCCGGCCCGGTTGGGGGCCATCGTGGGTGCAGCTGAGCCTCAGCCGGAGGTCACCGCAGGTGCAGTGAGGCTCCCGCTGGAGTCCATTGTGGGTACAGCGGAGCCGGCCCGGTTGGGGGCCACCGCGGGTGCTGCGGAGCTGGCCCGGTTGGGGTCCACCGCGGGTGCAGTTGCAGACCACCCTGAGGACACCGTGGCCCCCTTATCCCTGCCCGATGCCGTGGAAGTCCCCTTTCCCTGGTCCTGTTATCCACCAGTGAGCCTTCTGGTGGGCAGGCCGCCTCCTGCTTCACCCCTTCTGTCCTGGTGGCTAAACTATGCTGGCTGGCCGCCAGAAGGATTGACTTCCCAGGTCAGGTGGCTCATGTTTTCTGGCAGGCCACCGGATTCGGTCGGATTCGGACTGTCTGCTGGACCTGGGACTCTGGGTGGCCTCCTGAGCCCCAACGCCCTTGGACTTGGGGGGGAGGGGTAATTGTGGGCCCTGGGCAGGGCATTGTGTTCCCTCCTTCCTGTTCCCCCTACCACCCACCCGGGTTTGTGTTGTTTGTTGTTGTTGCTCCTGTTGGGGGGGAGGGGGGGTCTTCTTGATGTTACCTGGGGTGTTGGGAATCCACCCCTTAGAGGGGACCTCTGTCATGAGCCGAGCGGGCTTGGGTTTCCTCGGCTCGACCCTGAGCTCTCTGTGGGTTTTGGTTCAGCTGTATATGTGCATTATGAGTAGTTTGTACTTTATTCCATCTGCATTGCCGCTGCCTGACCGGCAGCTGTTAGTCAGCCTCTGTGGCCTACTTTCTCCCACGCTGCTGACAGTCTGTCGGTCCAACCATGCCCCCTCTCTCTCCTTAGTTCCATCAGCTGTTCCCAGCCCCGGTAATTATCTTTCCCGCGCCTCGCCCAGGTGTTCCCAATTTGTATGGCCAGCGGCGTTTGTATTTTAGCAGCTCTTCGCTAGACAAACGCCGCTGGGCCATTGTACGAATCACTCGCGTTCTCCATGGTGTGACCGTCATGTCAGGAAGGACACTTGGATTATGTTTGCTGAGAGAATTGGACTTTCTGGACTGTTCCTACTCGTGAGTAAACTGTTTGCGTTTCTCCGTGCAGTTGCTGCTATGCTGGACCAGAAGCGTTTCCCCTCTTGCAGTAATTCTGCTACGCTTCTGGTGGCATTTCTCCCCACAGCATAACTGCTACGCTTAGGCTGTTGCCGAGTTTGCATTTCCCCAAGTAAGTTGAACTCGCCGTAGTCTTCCCCGCTCTCCCAAGCGCATTCATATGCTATTGCAAGCTACTTGTTCGTCTGTATTTGTGAACAGTGTTTGTCAATAAATGTGTGTATGGTGAACTCCTGCGCTTAAATCCTTCCATCCTTCTCCTCCTCCGTGCGCTATGGTAAAGCGCACGGAGAGTTTGTGACAATTTCTGTAGTTGTCCTCCTCATTGTTGATGATGAGGCCCACCACTGTTGTGTCATCTGCTAACTTGATAATGTGGTTGGTGTTGTAGGCTGGTACACAGTCATGGCTCAGTAGGGTGAAAAGCAGTGGGCTGAGCATGCATGCTTGTGGGGCCCCTGTGCTCAGTGTGATGGTCTTGGATGTGTCACTGCCAACCCGCACATTCTGTGGCCTCCCTGTGAGAAAGTCCAGCACCCAGTTACAGAGAGAGGTTTTGAGTCCCAAGTGTCTGAGTTTTTGTATTAGGTGCTGGGGGATGACTGTATTGAATGCTGAACTGAAGTTTTTTGTTTTTTTTTTACCTTTATTTAACCAGGAAAAAAACCCATTGAGATTAAAAACCTCTTTTTCAAGGGAGTCCTGGCCAAGAGGCAGCAAAAAAATCACAAATACACTTACAATGACTTACAAATCATATAAAACAGTTACAAATTAGTGAGGCCGTCTCAAGTGTTCTCAATCTGGATTTAAAGTCGTTCAATGAAACAAGTTCCGTTAGTTTCCAGTCATTTTGCAACATGTTCCATGTAGAGGAGGCTGAGAACATGAAAGCTCTTTTTCCCAGCTCAGTATGGGCAAATGGAACAGAAAGCAACAAATGATCATTAGAACAGAAGAAGTTCAATTAGAAGTTCAAGAACAGCATTCACATGTAGGAGTTCTTTGAGTCCTGGTGGGTGAAGGCTGGATGGAGAGCAGCAGCGATGACATCTTCTGTGGATGTTTGACCTGTATGCAAACTGAGTTGGGTCGTGGGAGGGAGGGAGGGTGAACTTGATGTTCTGCATGACCAGCTGCTCGGAGCACTTCATTATGATGGGGGTCAGTGCTATAGGCCGATAATCGTTGTAGCTCGATGGGACGGCCTTCTATTGGGACTGGTATTATGGTGGCAGTTTTGAAACAGGTGGGGACAACAGCTTGAGTCAGGGAGATGTTGAAGATGTCGGCCAGGACATTCTTAAGCTTCGCTGCACACTCACAGATTACCTTCAACATCTAATGAGTTCATCTTTGGGCCAAGGGCCACCTCTGGTGAAAATGTCAGCCAAATCCATCCAGTAGTTTTGGAGTGTTGTTGCTAACACTCTGTGAGACGATAAGAGCCTTGTTGGAGGTATGCATTTTGAGATCATCACCAAAATCTAATCATCTGTTCAGTGTGCTATTACACACCTTTCCTGAAATTTTGAATGAAAGGTGCTATATAAATGCAATCCATTAATTTATTATTATTATTATTATTATTATTATTATTATTATTATTATTTTAACAGACAGAAAAATTACAGCAAAAACAATATGACTACGTTATATGACTACATAATAATACTAATACTAATAATAATAATAATAACAATTGTATTGACCATACATTGGGGCCGGGCAATTTCACCTTAAGATAAGATAAGATAAGATAAGATAAGATAAGATAAGATAAGCCTTTATTAGTCCCACAATGGGGAAATTCCAGGATTGCAACAGCACAGGGATAGCAACACTCAGAGCAACAATCAGAAGGCAAGAGAAAAAACAAGAGCAGCAAGTATACATATGTACATATATATATATATATATATATATATATATATATATATATAGACACACAGTGCGGAGCATTGTAGCTAGATGGAATAGATATATGAATATATCAACACACAGTGCGAAGCATTGTAGCTAGATGGAATAAATATGTAAATATATAAACACACCCAGTGTGGAGCATTGTTGCTAGATAGAGTAAATATATAAATATATATATAAACACACAGTGCGGAGCATTGTAGCTAGATGGAATGAAACAGCACAACCGTCTACTTAGTTATCCTACATGGTATGATTATGTACCCATACATATCAACATCATGGTTTATTGAATCTTTCAGGTCGTTTTTTTTTCCCTCCTCTGTTCTCCATTACAGTTTACTGACAAGATTCATAATTATTAAGCAATATTACACAACAGTGTGGTATCGTACCATTTTTTTGCATTTATCAACTACAAATTCACATAGTATCCATATTCTCTACCGCAACAAACTTGTAAGAAACATGACCATGAGAAAGGCACAAACGCTCACCTGGCACGCCGACAGATGCAGACATGTTCCTCCAGCCGTTTGCTTTCAAATTTTGATCATGATATCCTTTTAGTGTCAGATCAAAGAGTACCGGGTTGTTTGACCCAGCAGAGTTCAGTCTCTCCACTGTCTGTCACCTCCCGTTCTCGTCTTCCTGTACCAGCGTCCTGTGTCCTGCTGTTCCTTAATTCTGATTGGCTGCTTAGAAAGGTCTGACATTGACGAGCGTAACTGTACAGTAGTCTGACAAGTTGACCTTTTTTCAGCCCTGAGCACCGTGACAAAAAGCAGCCACCACTCAAAGCGTGTCAGCGCCGAGGGCACTCAGTGCTGTAAACACTGAACTATAGAGAATGAATAGAAAATATTGTAGTTGCCCATAGCAGAAAAAACGAGTTTGGTGGAAACACACCCTCATACTCTTTCTACAGTGTTTGGCTTCTGGGTTGCTGAGGCGCTTGGCCCTGTGGCGTGGCCACGTACGTAACTCAGCGGACACGTCTTAAAGGGGCAGTACATGAAAAGTGCCAGATTAATATATAAAATAATATTCAGAATATTCCTGCTTCCACATCGTCATCCAAATCACCACCAAAATCTAATTATCTGTTCCCCGTGCCATTACACACCTTTTCTGAAAATTTCATTAAAATCCATTCATAACTTGTTGAGTTTAAGTTGCTAATAGACAAACCAACCAATAGACAAACCAACCAATGCCACTAAAAACATTACCTCCGTCCTCCCTTGGCAGAGGTAATTATTGGAACAATATATGAGACTTCAGATGGCATTTAATGCTCATCTTTAGACATTTGTTTCTGTACTCTGGTCTCAATATCAGTGAGAATGGAATTCAGCTTCTGTATGATGGTTAAAAATGCTGGAGGAAACATTTGGAAGCTTTTACTTTAATGACACTTTGCAGATGTTATAAATGAACTGCGCATTTATATACTTCATTCTTAGACTTCATAGCATCACCTGGTTTGGTGGGGAATTGATAGGATACTTGCTGCGGAACAGAGGATGGATAAAGAGGCATGGTTGAATGTCCAACCTAGTTCTGTGACTACGGTAACTGGATCCCTCATCCCAAACCTAAACCCACTCCACTCACTAATCTTAACCATCACCAGATTTCCGGCCCGATCCTTCAGATGTCCAGCATTCAAAATATTTCCATAAGTTCAATATAGTACTTTTAATTCATCTTAATTAATTTAATTCTCCATAATCATATAAAACCCAAAGTACTGCAGCATATACAGTACTTCCCAAAAGCAAATAACAAAAGAAATTATAATTAATTAATTGATCATGTCATTGTCAACTCTCTGGTGGAAAAGGAGCCTGAGCTGGTGCACAAGGTTGAGAGATACCAGCTAGATATAGCTGGGCTCATCTCAGTGCACAGCTCTGATTCTGGAACCAATCTTTTGGAGAGGGGCTGGAGCTCGACCTACTCTGGAGTTGTCCCAGGTGAGAGGTGTCAAGCAGGGGTGGGTATTCTTGTATCCCCCCACCTTGTTGCCTCTACATTGGAGTTCTCTCCGATGGACCAAAGGGTAGTTTCCCTGTGTCTTCATGTTGGGAAACAGGCCCTGATCATCATTTGTGCCTATGTACCAAATGATGGTTCAGAGTACCCACCCTTTTTGGAATCTCTGACTGGGGTGCTGGAAAGTGCTCTTCTTGGAGATTCCATTGTCCTACTGGGGGACTTCAGTGCACACGTGGGCAATGACAGTGAAACCTGGAGGGGCATGATTGGGAGGAACAGCCTGCCCAATCTGAACCCGAGTGGTATTCAATTGTTGGACTTCTGTGCTAACCAAGGTTTGTGCATAATAAACACCGTGTTTAAGAATAAGGGTGTCCAAATGTACACCTGACACCAGGATACCCTAGGTTGCAGGTCGATGACCAGTTTTGTTATCGTGTCATCAGATGTGCGACAGTATGTCTTGAATACTCGGGTAAAGAGAAGAGCAGAGCTGTCAGTTGATCGCCACCTTGTGGTGAGTTCGATCCAATGGCAGGGAAGGATTCCATTCAGACCCAGTAGACAGTTGGTACTGTAGTGAGGGTGTGCTGGGAACGTCTGGCTGAGGCCCCTGTCTGAGAAGTCTTCAACTCCCACCTCTGGAAGAACTTCAACCACATTCCAAGGGAGTCTGGAGACATGGAGTCTGAATGGGCCATGTTCTCCACCTCCATTGTTGAAGCAGCTGCCCAGAGCTGTGGCTGCAAGGTCATTGGTGCACCTCGTGGTGGCAACCCCTGAACCAAGTGGTGGACACCAGTGGTGAGGGGGACCATCAAGTTGAAGAAGGAGTCCTATCGAGCTTGGTTGGCTTGTGGGACTCCTGAAGCAGCCGAGGTGTACCGACAGGCCAAGCAGGGTGCAGCTCGAGTGGTTGCTGAAGAAAAAAACTCAAATGTGGCAGGAGTTTGGTGAGGCCATGGAACAAGACTTCCAGTCAGCCTCAAAAAGATTCTGGCAGACTTTCCAACAACTCAGCAGGGGGAAACAGCTCCCTGTCAACACTGTGTATGGTGCAGATGGGACGCTGCTGACTTCAACTGGGGACATCATCGGGCGGTGGAAGGAATACTTGGAAGATCTCCTCAATCTCACTGACACGTCTTCCACAGAGGAAGCAGAGCTTGAGGATGAGGGGGATGACTCGCCCATCAGGGGGGCTAAGGGCACCGAAGTGGTTAAAAAACTCTTCAATGGCCGGGCCCTGGGGGTGGATGAGGTTTGCCCTGAGTACCTCAAGGCCCTGGATGTCGTAGGGCTGTCATGGATAATTCTCTGCAACATTACGTGGAGGTCAGTGACAGTACTTTTGACATGGCAAACTGCGGTGGTGGTTCCTCTCTTGAAGAAGGGGGACCAGAGGGTGTGTTCCAACTTTAGGGAGAGCACACTCCTCAGCTTCCCTAGGAAGATCTATGCCAGAGTACTGGAGAGGAGAGTCCGGCCATTTGTCCAACCTCTGATTCAGGAGGAGCAATGTGGTTTTTGTCCTGGTTGTGGTACATCGGACCAACTCCTTACCCTCTCAAGGATTCTCAAGGGTTTGTGGGAGTTTGTCCAAACAGTTTACATGTATTTTGTGGACTTGGAGAAAGCATTTGACCCCATCCCTCATGGTTTCTTGAGAGGGGGTGCTTCAGGAGTATGGGGTCTCGGGCTCATTGCTATAAGCGATCCAGTCTCTATACGACCATTGCAAGAGTTTGGGTCGTAGACTTTTAAGCAGACTTGCTGAAGATACTGTATATGGAGTGATGATTTAGAGTGAAGTACTTGACGGTAATGCACCTGTAAGCTGGTTGCCAACTACCAATCAAATCTAAAAGAAGAAGAAGAAGTTTGGGTGGTATTGCCAACACTCAGTCAAGCTCGTTTCCAGTGAGAGCTGGACTCCACCAGGGCTGCCCTTTGTCATCGATTCTGTTCATAATTTTTATGGACAAGATATCTAGGTGCCGCCAAGGAATGGGGGATGTCATGTTTGGTGACCACAGGATCACATCCTCATCTGTTTGCAGATGATGTTGTCCTGCTGGCTTCATCGAACAATGACCTACATGTCTTACTGGGATGGTTTGCTGTTGAGTATAAAGTGGCCAGGATGAGAATCAGCACCTCCAAGTCCGAGTCCATGGTCCTCAGTTGGAAAAGGGTGGATTGTCCTCTCCGGGTCAGTGACAAGTTCCTGCCCCAAGTGGAGGAGTTTAAGTATCTCAAGGTCTTATTCACGCGTGAGAGGAGAATGGAGCAGGAGATTGACAGATGGATTGGAGCAGCCTCTGCAGTGATGCAAATATTGTACTGGTCTGTTGTAGTAAAGACAGAAGTGAGCTCTAAAGCAGAGCTGTCAATTTACCACTCAGTCTACGTTCCTACCCTCACCTATGGTCATGAGCTTTGGATAATGACCGAAAGAATGAGATCATGGATACAAGTGGCTGAAATGAGCTTTCACCATAGGATTGCTGGACTCACCCTTTGAGATATGGTGAGGAGCTCAGTCATCAGGGAGAGGCTCAGAGTAGAGCGGATGCTTCTCCACATCAAAACGAGAAAGCTGAGGTGGTTTAGGGATCTAATCAAGATGCCTCCTGGACGCCTCCCACTTGAGGTGTTTCAGGCACATTCCACTGAGAGAAGACCCCAGGGCAGACCCAGGACACACTGGACAGACTATGACAATTCCACAGATACTTTTGAAAGAAACCTTGCTGAGATAGCCTTTGTGTCCCCTCTGAAGAGCTGGAGGAGGTGGCTGGAGAGAGGGAAGTCTTGGCTTCTCTGCTTGAACTGCTGCCTCCGTGACCCAGACCTCCAGAAAAGTGGTAGAAAATGGATGGATGGATGGATGGATAGGTGGATGGATGGATGGATGATCGTGTCAAAAAATTATGACAAAATGAGCAGCATTTTTTCAAAATTGCTGTGCCTTTATTTTGATCTCATGCTTAAAAAAATCATTTCACATCTGTGTGGCTTGTGCATCCAAATCCTGAAGTCATTCATTTCTGTCCAGTGTGAATACACAAAAGTGTGTAAGTGTGTAAGCAGAATGACATTTCACCTCCGGTTTAACACTGTCTGTTTTGTGTGTATGTTTGTGCACTTGGTTGAGGTGTTATTTATGTTTTGTGTGTGATGGTTATGGGGCAGGGTTGCCATTTGCCTCCATCCAAAAAAACAGGAAGAGAGAGAGAGCGGGAGAAAAAAACCTATAACACTGACTAAAACAGTAGCTGTGCCTCATGTACACAAACACATTTCACAGCACCATCAAGTATGTTTGTGTCATGTTTGCACATCATGTCATGACTATAAGCAAAGGTTGTGTTTCATGTTGTTCATTTAAACACAGCGGCAGCACGGTGGCGCAATAGTTAGCACTGTGGCAGCACAGCAACTCACCCTTGGCCATGGGATCTCAGGTTCGATCCCACCTCCTGACCAACGGTGATCTTTCTGTGTAGAGTTTGCATGTTCTTCCTGTGTCTGCGTGGGTTTACTCCGGGATTTCTTAGATTTCCTTCCACAGGGACCAAAAACGTGCAGGTTAGGTTAATTGACATCAACTGGGAGGTATGAATGTGAGTTATCCCTTGCTCCTTCAACCCAGACCACAGTTGTATATAAGAATGTGTTCTTAATCTGTTCTGCCTGGTTAAATAAAGAAAAAAACATGACTTTGTGATTAACGTCACCTACATATGAAAAATAATTATGCAGCAGAAGTAGCCTGTGGCCAAAACACACACATCTGCTTTTGAAAGCACCCTTTTATTGCAGCATCAACATCCTGCATTTCATAATAATTCAACATCAGAGGACTTATTTTTGAAGTAAGTTTGATCCTTGGTTTAAAGGATGTTATTAACTTGAATTACAGCAAATGACTTAACTACGTCAGTGATCACTTTATTCACTGTTACCATGCATATACAAACTTCTGAGTCCAGCATAACCTCGAGAACTGGGGAGAATGACAAAATTTACATCAGACAGGGTTCACAGTCAGTAGTTGCACCTTAACTGCTTCCTTATTTGTGATTGGCCCACTCAAAAAAACTTAATCCAGTCAGATTAGAGGCTAATTAATATCAATGCACAGACTTAAAACTCTGTTTAGGAGAGGGCTTTAAAGTTATCTGATTTAGTGCATTGTAAAACAACACAGAAATATTTTTCTTGTCTTTAAACCGGCGTACATGTCCTTGAGGATGTCGAAACCTTAAATTAATCCCTGGAAAATGCATAATTTGGGATCTTTAAGATACCGAATGGAACATTTTGAACCTGATCTGCAGAAATGGAGTGAATGGGGCTGCAGTATACTTTGTGACCACAAGGTGTCATTAACCCACGTTTCCAAAAGTTCCACACAGTATTTTAATCTCTGTGTGCTCATTGTGTTTTGTAGTAAATCTTATTTATTTTTTTGCTAAATTAAATTTATGTGTGTTTGAGTTTAATGTTTATTTGAAAGGGGCATCTCTAATGAACATTAACAGCAATGTTAGTATGACAGATTTAGCAATACTGCTAATTTGCATCTGTAGTCCCCTGGCGGGTCACAAAAACACGCAGTCATACACGAGAAAGACATCTTCAGTGACACTGTAGAAAGTGGATATGCTAATGCGATTTTATGATTGTCCTCAATTGCACTGTTTATTGTACAATAGCTTGTCAAATTATTTAGCAGACACTTAAGACATAGTTTAATAGCTTTAGTCAGTGACAGAGCCTTATTGTGGCCAAATCTATTCAAATGGTTAAAATACACCGACAGTCCATTGTTTAGTCAACTCTTCACCTCATGTCTCTATTGCATATATCAGTGCAGGCCTCGGGTCTGTGAAGCAGGAGCTGTTCACTGTCTGTCTTTTTATATTTGTGAATTTCCCTGTTTTTCTGCATCTATGGGTGATAAATTTAGAAATGAATACAACATATGTGCGAAATCATTTTTCTCTGTACTGTATATGAGGCATTTTTTACATCACTGCTTTATCCAAGCATTGCCCCCCTGGTGTTATGTATAGATATACTTCTGGGGGTGAAGCTGCTGATTTTCTGCTTCTGAACTGTTTTTGTTACCGTTACCATCAGTCTGGAAGATTGTGGCTCTGAGGAGAGGTGTTCCTTCAGAGAAAGAGGAAGCAGAAGTGAATTGCTGCGTGCTGAGCTATCAGTCCTCCTTCTTTCCTCACAAAAACAAAGATGGGCGAATATGAGTTGCTCTTGCCAAGAGAGCAGCTCCCTAAGTGGCCCTTGACCTTGTTGAGCAGAAAGGAAAGGGTCAAGCACTATGTGTGAAGTGTGTGCTTGTGTGCACATTGCTGTATTATGATTTTCAACAGATAAAAATATGCAGAGGGTCGACAAGCTTGAGATCTTGAAAAGCTTATTATTGGCAAGTTGTCAAGCGGTGTCACTGAGAAACTCTTCATAAAAGAGGCCTGAAGCTGAAGTGATTTTAGAGAACTGCTGAAAATTATCTTTAGTTCACTTAGGGAATGCTGGATTTTTTTAATGTTGCTCTAACATAGAATTGTACATTTGGTATGGCTAGTGTCCTTCTCTGCGCTGTGTGTGAAGTTCAAGATCTCCCGAGGAACTGTTGGAGTATGTCTCCTGTAAAGAGCTTTGGCCAAATAGGCTTCGCTGTCAGTAGACCAGAGACTTTTATGGGAAAAATTGGGTACAAAATGGTAGAAAAGCCGATAGTGAAGAAGTTTATAAAATAGGAGAGGGGGAAAAAAGCCAATGCAAGAGTCCATATGACGAACACATGGCTGTGGTTGTCTGTTCTCTTCACTTGTTATTCTGACAGACTGAAGACATTAAAACTTGGAGGAAGTAAGTGCAAGTGAGACAGAGGGAGGAAAAGGAGGGAGGAGAGAGAAAGAGAGGGTTGAAAGAGGGGGACAGGGTGACTAAGTCAGGAGAAAGGGGAAGTCTCAATGCAGAAGAAAGAAATAGAGGGAAGGAGAGGAGAGGAAAGCGAGAGGTCACATGTGGCTATTTGAAGTAGCCGCTGAGTTATGGAGCGAGACAGAATAGCCGGTAAGTCGCAGCTTTTTCCAGCTCGGTTGAGTTTTTCCTCTGGAGAGTGTTTCTTTGTTAGAATGCAGAAGCTTCTCGGCAGTGTGGCAGCTTTCGGCTCACTGCTTCTGTTTGCTTTTCTTTGGTGTGTGTGTGTGCACATGTCAAACTAACCTCTGTGATTTGTTTCTCATAGCTGCTTTCTAAGGTATGAACCTTTCTTATTTCCATTCACTGGATGAGCAACTGCAGGTGAGCCATTTGTAATATGAACAAACCATTAAAGGATTTAAACTGTTTAACAGCCAGCAGGCAAGAGTGAGTAAAGCTCATGTGATGTGCAAAGAAATGACTTCCCAGAATGGCAGTGTGTCGTCTTCTGGTGCAGAGTGACTACTGTACTCCAACTGCCGGATTTGCTGCATGAAAATATAATCCATAAACTGACAGACAGGGTTAAATCTTCACGGCATCGTCACATGATACAGCTTTAAGCTTCAAAGTCCAGTTGTCAGAATACTTCTAAGTGGCATACATGGTTTATTTTTAAGTTGATGGAAGTCAGAGGCAGAACTTATTTCTGTTTGACAGAGAAATACTTCAGAGAAATGCTGCATCTGCTGTGTGTGTTGTTTATTCAGAGATTAGATGGTGCTACTTTTCAACTCTTTACAGAGAATGATGAGCAAGAATCAAGCACCTAATAGATATTCAAGCCTATTATCAAGCCGGGCAGTGTTCCTCAAATTACTTTCTGATTCAGCGATTATTAAAGTGGTTGACCTAAGCAAATTAATACAGGGGAAAAAATGCTCATGTATCTTTATTTCCACTTGATGGCAGTGTTGCAGTGTTGTTTTAGCCTCTTTAATCGCCACCATTTGTCCCAGTTCTCTAAAATATCCCATATGGATGGTTCATATTTTACAGATGATGTTTTTTTTAATGGAAGGTTGAGAAATTTAGTTAAGACTGACACCAGACTGGGGGACAGAGACGTGAAGCTGCAGCGCGTAATCCTTACACTAAGAGCAAAGTCAGTCAGTAGTCAACCAGTGACCTCCCTCCTCCTCACAATCAAGGAAGTCCTGGCTTAGCTTATGATCTTCTTCCCAATTTTCAACCTTTAGCTGTGTAGTTCTGTTTGACTCAGTTGTCATAGCGACCACAGCTACAGCCAGCCACCCATCCATAATACCCTTCAGAATTTGTTTGGACGTTGATAAGAGCAGGGAATTTGGTGCTTAAATGAAGCTTTCCAGTGAACCGCCTTAATTATGGATGTATGTCCACCACCCTCAGTATGCTCTGTGGTCTTCCTTCTCATCTGTTTAGGGTTACAATAATATGTCCAGTATGGAATCACATTTGCCTCGCCTGGGTTGTTGTATACTGACGTTATTGGCTCACTGTAACTGGCTTCACAATACAACAAAAGGAACTCAAAACAAACATCTGGCTCAAAATTAGCTAAATATTTGTGTGATGTTGCTTTATGTTGTTCTAGTTAAACGGGAAAATAATTCATCTTTTGCTGTTTTGTGTGACCTGTTGAACATCTGGCAAAAGTTATTTAGGCATTAAAAAACTTACATGCTTTTTTTGAGAGTTTTTGAGAATTGATCCTGGAATTAAAATGCAATAACAAGCTTTGCTTATATTGGTTAATATGAAAGGGTCAAGGCTAGGGGTCTGTACACAGCAAATTCACCTACTCTAACTATATAAAAGTCCATATGTCAGCGCAGGGTTTTCAAATGTATTTATGAATGTGTTCACATTAAAAGGGCAGCTTGAAATCCAAGTACTCTTCATTCTTTTCAATATTCCATTTCTGAAATGAACAGAACATCCGGATATAGACATTACATGGTTCTGGTCTTATCAAAATAAAATTGGAATTGAGTAGGATAACAGATCTGATTTTGTTAGTTGGTCTTTTTGTTTTGGTCACAGCTGGAAGTAAGAGCTGGTAGTTAGGGGAAAAAAACATGCCTTTAGAATTTGTATTGTGTCAATTTATTGAAAAGTCAATGTGATAATTTCTATAAAACAGACATTACTGGCAAAAGCAGCAGCTGCATCTGATGGTAGAGCATCCGCCCCACAACCGGGAGGTAGTGGATTCAAGCCCCAGCCGGGTCATACCAAAAACCATATAAAAATGGTACTTCCCGCCTTCTAGCTTGGTGCTCAGCATAATAGAATGGGGGAAGGAAAAGTTTTTTGTGGCGGCGCCTTGTATGACAGTGACCACTCTGATTCTAGATGTGATTAACATTGTAGATAGGAGAAACATAATTTCGTTCCACTCTACATGATTGGCTGTATGAACCAAATGACAATAAAGTTGGCTTCTGTAGAAGAGCTTGGAAGAACGAGGCAGTGTGATATATAAACCAAAGTTTATTATCAGCTCTTCTAACAAGTCTCATCTAAGTGCAGAAGCAGAAGCAAGAAAAGAGACCGAATACCTCCGGCTCTGTGAACTTATACTTGCACATAACAAAAGACATGCATATCAAAGGCTGACATCCCTCATTATCTTAATCCCCCCATTGTCTCCGTACTCCTCCTCATGGCCCTGGGGGGTGAGGGCAGCTCCTCCGGTCTCCACCGCAGTGTCTGGGAACGTCTTTGTTCTTCACTGGCGGTTAAGAGTCTTTGTCCTTTCTGAGGTGTGAAGTCGCCTTACATATGTAATCACCAAACATTCCCACATGCTTCAACATATGTAGGTTATGGAATATATGATTAATATAGCCCACAGCCCCCCCCCCAAACGACTAAGAAAAGGACAATAGAAAAATTCACAGTTTAAGATAATTACTATGACATACTAACTGCTATACCTCTTGCCACAGAAGAAACTTTCCAGCAGCCATGCTCCTAAGAGAGTTCAGTGGTAATCATAACAGCATAGTAAAATCACGTCAGTCCTAAACTGTTACAGCACAATTAGTGAACAACTGTTGAGTAGTTTGCATCAGTCCCTGTGCTGTCTGGGTTTTAATCTTCTCCCGAATCTGCTGTGGGTCCGCTTAGGCGTCCTGCTGGGACCTTCCTGTAAGGAATCTGCAGCTTGGGGAGGAGAGTGATTATTTGTTCTCTGCAGGGGGGCTGAGTCTTTTCTCTTGGGGGGGTCTACCCCGCCGAGGTGCTCTCGCCAACTGTGCAGGCTCGTCTCTCAACAAGAAGGCAGGTTTAAGTCTGTCAATGCTGACTGTTTCTTTTCTATCCCCAAAATCAAGCACAAAGTGTTTATCACCAGGTTCCAGCACTCTGAATGGCCCATCGTATGCTGGGCGGAAAGTTGGTTTTAAAGCTTCATGCCTAACAAAAACGAATTCAGCGTTTTTTAGAGCTTGGGGGACAAAAACCCGTGGAAAAGAGTGATGTGCCGGTCCGGGGAGAGAGTCCGGTCCGTTGCTGCCTAAAAACCTCGAGGCTGGAAGATGCCCTGGCTCTGGGTTCTCTGGTAAAAATTCACCCGGGAGCCTGAGAGGTTGTGCAAAAACTAATTCTGCTGGAGAGGCGTCTAGATCCTCTTTAGGCGCAGCACGCAACCCCAATAAAACCCAGGGAAGTTTATTTACCCAATTTGTATCCGTTAGTGAGGCTCTGAGGGCGGCCTTTAAAGACCTGTGAAAACGCTCGCATAACCCATTAGCCTGAGGGTGATAAGCGGTGGTGCGGTGAATTGTCGCCCCTAAGCTGCTGGCCATGGCTGACCAAAGCTCTGAGACAAATTGAGGCCCCCTATCGGACGTGATGTCCGATGGGACGCCGAAACGTGCCACCCAGTTTGTCAAAAAAACGCGAGCGACTTCCTCCGCTGTAGTTGACGCCAGAGGGACTGCTTCTGGCCAGCGCGTAGTACGGTCTATCATTGTTAACAGGTGTGTGAAACCTTGGGAGGAAGGTAGTGGTCCCACGTGGTCGACATGAACGTGGTCGAACCTTCTAGCAGGGATTGGAAAAGGCTCCAGAGGGGCTTTTGTGTGTTTGTGTATTTTGGCGCGCTGACAAGAAATGCAAGTTTTTGCCCATTCTTTTACGTTTTTGCGCAGGCCCGGCCACACAAACTTTTCGGCGACCATTTTAACCGAGGCGCGCACACCTGGATGCGCAAGGGAGTGAATTGAGTCGAAAATACGGCGGCGCCATGTGGCTGGGACTAACGGGTGAGGTCGGCCGGTTGAAATATCGCATATTAGGGGGGGCACGCCGTCGCGTAAACCCCTTTCCTCCAGCCTTAACCCTGTTGGTCCAGACAGGAGTGCGCGCACGTCCGCGTCACTGCTTTGTTCCTCTGCCATGGCTGCATAATCTATCCCTGCATGGATTGGTGCTGCGTATGTGTCCGCGTTAGTGAAGAGTTCTGCGGCTGAGGTAGTATAATCTGTCTCCTTGCGCTCTGGCGATGTCACAGCGCGGGAGAGGCAGTCTGCTACCACGTTAAGTTTGCCTGCCACATGTCGAATGTCTGTGGTGAACTCTGAAATCGCAGCCAGCTGTCTTTGTTGCCTGCCTGACCATGGTTCTGAGATTTTAGCCATGGCAAAGGTGAGCGGTTTGTGGTCTACAAAAACCGTGAAACTCCGCCCTTCTAACCAGAACTGGAAGTGGCGGATGGATAAATGAAGCGCTAGCAGCTCCCTGTCAAAAGTGCTGTTTTTACGCTCAGTTTGGTTTAGCGATTTGCTGAAGAATGCCAAAGGTTGCCAGATCCCGCTGACATGTTGTTCTACAACTGCCCCTATAGCTAGGTCCGAAGCGTCTGTGGTTAGTGCAATGCGGGCCAAGGGGTCGGGGTGAACCAACAATGTGGCATTAGTTAGAGCGCTCTTTACTTCCACGAAGGCGCGTTCGCGCTCCGGGGTCCATTCGACCGCGTTGGAAGCTTTTTGTTTTCTGAGCGCGTCATATAGGGGCTGCATGAGCTGAGCTGCGTGGGGGAGGAAACGGTTGTAAAAATTAACCATTCCTAAAAATTCTTGCAGCGATTTGACCGTTTGTGGCTGTGGGAAACTTTTTATCGCGTGGACTTTATCTGGAAGTGGGACTGCCCCCTTCGAAGAAACTCTGTGTCCTAAAAAATCAATTTGTGACACGCCGAATTTGCATTTGGCTGGATTGATTATTAACCCGTGCTCTTCTAGCCTCTGAAAAACCATAGTGAGGTGCTGCTCGTGCTCTTCCTCAGACGAGCTGGCTACCAGCATATCGTCGAGGTAGACGAAAACAAAAGGAAGGTCGCGTAATACTGCGTCCATCATCCGCTGAAAAGTTTGGGCAGCGCCTTTGAGGCCGAAAGGCATCCGCAAAAATTCAAAAAGGCCAAAAGGGGTTATTACAGCTGTTTTAGGAATGTCCTCCGCTCGAACTGGGACTTGATGATAACCGCGGACCAGGTCTATTTTTGAAAAAATGCGCGCACCCGCCAGATGCAGTGAAAAATCCTGAATGTGAGGAATTGGGTAGCGGTCATGCGCTGTCGCATTGTTTAATCTACGGTAATCGCCGCACGGTCTCCAAGAACCGTCGGATTTCGGAACCATGTGAAGTGGCGAGGCCCAGGGGCTTTTCGAACGTTTAATAATGCCTAATTTTTCAAGGGTAGTAAACTCGTCCCGAGCTATGGCGAGCTTGGCCGCGTCTAAGCGCCGAGCTTTGGCAAATACGGGTGGGCCCGTTGTCGGAATAAAATGTTCAACCCCATGCTTAGCCACTGTGGCTGAGAATTTGGGAACTGTGAGTGCTGGAAATTGGGTGAGGAGTTGATCAAACTTACCTCCTGCTGTGGTGATGCTAGCCTGCACGGGTGGTGGAGAAACTTGGGCTGAGCAGGGAATAGAAGCAAAGGACAGTGCATTAACCAAGCGTCTGTTCGCTAGATCGACTAATAACCCATGTGCACACAAAAAGTCTGCGCCTAACAAGTTAAAACTCACCGCCGCTACAACAAATGTCCATCTGTAGTTGCGGCCGTGGATGTGGAGGTGCAGGCTTTTTTCGCCAAAAGTGTCAATGTTGGAGCCGTTGGCTGCCACCGCTCCGTTGCCCCGGGTGCCCATGGCTCGATCCGCTTGGGAGGGCATGACAAAACTTAGTTGAGCTCCTGTGTCAATAAGGAACTGCTTGCCGGTGTGTCCGTCCGTCACGTATAACAGCTTACTTTTCTTGCCGAGAACCGCTGCCGTTAACGGCTCTCGGCTTTGCCGTTTAAATTTGCAGGGGGGAACACATTTGTGAGCCTTCTCGGCGAAGCGGTGGTGGTAATAACAAACATCGCTCCGTCTGTTACGTTTTGGCCGTGTCGCTGTCACCGCGGGCTGGATCTGCTCCGTGGGTTGAGGCTCGCCGTGGCTCTGGGCATCAGCGTTGAGGTCTGCGGATGCTGCTGTGGGTGTCTGTTCCCTGCAGGTGTTGACGAGTCGTTGAGCTTCGTTGGCCAGCACGCGGAAGTCTTGCTGGGTGTTGCATCGCATGTTGGCGAGCGTCCCTCTCATGTGTGGCGGCAGCGTGCTGAGGAATACGAATTGGAAGAGGAAGTTGTCATTGTCCTCCTCTTTAAGCTGCAGCAAGTCCTCCATGAGGGCTTTAGGTCTGCATCCTCTGTGGCCGTAGACCGCCAGGATCCTCTCGGCTCTCTCTTCGGCTGAGGGGACGTAATTTGCCACGATGGTTGCTTTCAGTATTTCATATTTGTCTTGGGCCGGAGGCTGCCGGATTATGCTCCGCACACACCTCGAAGTGGCGGCGTCGAGTTTGGCGACGATGTGATAGAACTTCGTATCGTCGGCCGTGATGCCCGCCAGTGTAAACTGGGCTTCAGCTTGTTGAAACCACGAGGCGGGGTCTTCCTGCCAGAAGTCCGGCAGCTTGACAGCGACGGCATTTGTGTAGACCATCACTGCTGTGTCCGCAGGGTGAGAATGCCTTGCCTCGGCTCTCTCAGCGGCGCTGGTGCTCGGTTGAGCCCTCTCTATCACTTCTGCCGGGGGGGAACGTCGTCCATCTGTTCCCCTGTCTGTGTGGGCACCGGCGTCTGCCTGGGTCGCCACAGATGAGTCGATCGCGGGGGAACGCCTCAGGTCCATACTCGCGTCAGGGGTCACCAGTGTAAAAGAGCTTGGAAGAACGAGGCGGTGTGATATATAAACCAAAGTTTATTATCAGCTCTTCTAACAAGTCTCATCTAAGTGCAGAAGCAGAAGCAAGAAAAGAGACCGAATACCTCCGGCTCTGTGAACTTGCACATAACAAAAGACATGCATATCAAAGGCTGACATCCCTCATTATCTTAATCCCCCCCATTGTCTCCGTACTCCTCCTCATGGCCCTGGGGGGTGAGGGCAGCTCCTCCGGTCTCCACCGCAGTGTCTGGGGACGTCTTTGTTCTTCACTGGCGGTTGAGAGTCTTTGTCCTTTCTGAGGTGTGAAGTCGCCTTACATATGTAATCACCAAACATTCCCACATGCTTCAACATATGTAGGTTATGGAATATATGATTAATATAGCCCACAGCTTCTTCTAAAAGTTGGCTTCTTCCACTTTACAAAAAAAGCATAAATGGGTCTAAATATAAAAAAGTTAAATGCACTTCCTGCTGTGACCAAAATTAAAAATTAAAAAAAAAAACAACTAACAAAATCAGATGCATCATCCTGGTTTGGCTCAAATCCATTTTTATTTTGACTAGGTCAAAACCATCCATCCATCTTCTACCGATATTCTGGGGGTCACAGAGGCAGCAGTCCATGTGGAGAAGCTCAGACCTCCCTGTCCCCAGCCAACCCTCCAGCTCTTCAGAGAGGGCACCAAGGCATTCGTTTGTATTTTTGTTTCAGAAATAAAACATTGAAAGAACAAAGAGTACACGGATTCATGGAAAATATATGTCCAACCACGAACATGATTTACTGACTTGATATAAGAGCAAAAAGTAAATAAATAAACCACACACTCATGAAATGCAATAAACACATTTTTGTTGTAATGAAAGAAAGATCATTGTCAAAATACGAGTGGGGGGAGCTGAAAAGTTCATAGTGGTCAAATTTGACAAAATGTGGTTTATTTTTCAACATATTTTTCACACTTCAATCTACACACTTCTTCCATCGGTGTTGCAGCGCTTGGGTCCCTGTGGTTGAAAAATAAACCACATTTGGTCAAATTTCACCATTATGAACTTTTCAGCCCCCCGTACAAACTGTGTAAGTTAATCGCCAAGTCCTCCAAGTAAACATGTTCACATCACGCTGTTTGTCTGTTTCCAAAGACCTCCTAGGATGGAGGTGTGTAGGGAATGGGTGATGCTACTAAAAATTGCACTCCTGTGTGTGTAGGTGACTGGAGTTCAAATCCTGATGATTCTGATTCTTTTTCTCACTCCATCATTTGCCGTTCACTTCTGGATTGCCAGTTTACTTCTAATAGTCATTAAATGCACATTTATAGGTGTTTAGGATTACAGTTACATGATTTGCATGAGCTTGAAGCCTCTGCTGCAGACAGGAAAAGGTTGGAGGCTGCTCACCCACAAAGCAATAGCTGTCTTCGAGGAGGACCGACGACGGCATCTTGCTGCTGCAAGGGATAAATGTCATAGAGCTGTGTCCACCTCGATCCAAACTACAGACTACCGTTGTAACACCTGTGGGTGCCTGTGTGCTTCCAGCTTTGGGCTGCAGCGCCCCATGCGCTCCCATCGATGAGTCCACAGATTACGTCATCGTTGGACCCGACGGACTACCAAGCTTTTACATGATTTGCACTAAAAGTTGAGGATGGGTTAGAATTAGGGTCAAGGGAGCGTGAGGGTCTTTTTTTCAACACATTACACCTCTCACTTCATGTGATTGCTTTTGCAACCACTAGAGGTCCAATTTTTCAAACATGTAACTGTAAGGCCAAATTCTGGCTAGAAAACAATGCTCTGTCACTGGTCCCCAACCAGTGTCTTCAGTGGGTGATTTTGCTGAATTTCTTCCCACTGATTGCCGATGAATGAAAACACCTGCTAAAGAGACTGGGTGAAAGAGAAAACCTGCAGGGTCTTGGGCCACCATAACACCTAGTTGGGGACCACTGCTCTATTTAGATTTTGTAGAATCCTGTACAGTATTAGTCCCACAATGGGGAAATTACAGGACATCCACATGAGTGGATGAGGCAGCCACTAGTGCGGCGCCCAGCTCTTTCACCATTCACACACACATTCACACCTGGGGCCACTTTAGAGTCTCCAATTAACCTAACTTGCACATTTTTGGCATGTGGGAGGAAACCGGAGAAATCCCGGAGTAAACCCACGCAGACACAAGGAGAACATGCAAACTCCACACAGATCACTGTTGGTCAGGGGCTGGGATCAAACCTGGGATCCCCCGGCCAAGGGTGGGTTGCTGTGCTGCTGCAGTGCTAACCACTCCGCCACCTGTGCTCATTCTTGGTGTTGACGGTCTCAAGTTAATGGCCATTTTTGCCCCAATAATTTCAGTAAAAGTGTTTTCTTCTACATGTTCAGTTGTACTATTTTCCTGCAACTCTGGCAGTGTTTGACTGAGGGTGAGTAAAAGACAAGCATAAAAATGGGAAATCCTCGTTGGAAATATTATAGAAGAGCAAGTACGATACCTTAGGGCCCTCAGTTTTAGTGTCATATTTTAGCTACATTATGCTAAAAATGTTTTGAAGTTGCTTGCAGTTATTGTGAAAAATAAAGTAAGGAACAAAACCCACAGGATTAATGGTCTCCGGAACCTCTTAATATTGTCCATGCTCAAATATGAGTGAATGATGATGCTGTTTTACAGAGAACTGATTGATCAAGAGATGGTGGCTTTGTTCATCTTTATCTCTCACTATGGAAACCAAAGTTTTAAGATTAAAGGTTTATTATGTCTTAATACTGCTTTGTAGAGGAGGACTTGAAAATAAGGGAGTTATGACTCAGAACATACTGCATTTACAGTATAACAGGAAACACTTGATACTCCTGTTAAACTGACCTAAATCAGAATGAACACCCAGTAATTCACAGTTCTGTTGTTGTCCACATGAATCTGCTGTTTTTTTTATATGTTGATGGCGTGCTGTAGCCACTCTTTGCCTTGTTTACCCCTCAAAAAACACACATGTTCACAGCCTCACCCATGTCCAGAAATACACGTGAACCCACATTAAGAGGAAATCAAGGAAATCACTCGGCTCACCGTGTTCCATGAAAGAGGTGTACAGGATATCCTCTATGAGTGAACACCCCGCAGTTCTCCTCCCACTGCCCTCTCGTTATCTCTCACATGCTATTTCTTTTATTATTATTTAATAATGAAAGATGAGGGAGCTGTGGAAAAACTCAGGGACGGAGAGTGAAGGAAACAGACCGAGAAGCTCCACCTTCTATCATCCCGAGGGAGGGTTTTTGACAGCTGATATTATTCGACGTGATGGACACACGGGTCAGTTTAGAGGTGACAAAAACTCCTTAGAGCTGGGTGCGAGATGAATTGTGTGTCTTCCAAAGAGTGTGAATTTTCATGTCGTGCCACACTCAAACGTGAAAGTCAGCATAGATTTTTTTTTAAGTTTGTGACCTTCCATGTGACCTTTGTAATTTTCTCTGTTCAGGATGGGACAGACTCCACAAATCTTTCTCAGTAAATTGGATTTTGGGCTCAGATGAATGATTTATCACACAGAGTTAACTTCTTAAGTCCACACAGCATGTTACTTCTTGAATTTATGAGCAACATCATTTTGAAATCAGCTTAAAAATCCTCCTATTAAAGAACTCATGACTCATCCAAGTCAGAGAACTGTTATTGATTTAAAAAAAACATATGTGTCATGAGTACTGGAAAAGATTAAAACTCAGCAAAAGACAGATGTTGTTATGGAAACCAAGTCACTGCAAAATGTGCAGTAATCACATTAATCTGGGCCACAAAATACATTAGGTTAAGAATAAAAACTGTAATAATATAAGACTTTTATCCCTGTATTTTCTACATTTTCCTAAATCAAGTCACGCTCAAGTTGGTTTTTCTTTTTGTAGTTATTGGTCAGTGTAGGCTTCACTTACTGTGGTGTACTTATTTTTAGATCCTTTTCATTTGTTTCAATTTTCTATCATTGCTTTTGTCTCTCTTTAAAATTAATAAGATAATTTTAAGGTCAAAATAAGCTAATGCCGTGACAGTCATCTCTCTGTTCAGCCCTCTGCCTGCCTCTCTTTCAGTCACCCCCTCCTTCTGCACTTTGCGAGAATCGCTACTTCCCCTAGACAATTGCCCGGATGCTCACCAAACTCACACACAGTGTGTTAATGCTACATCTGTGACTGTTTAATTGCACAATGTTATAAACTCATTTCTACAGTGCATCCGGAAAGTATTCACAGCGCTTCACTTTTTCCACATTTTGTTACGTTACAGCCTTATTTCACAATGGATTAAATTGTTTTTTTCCTTCAAAATTCTACACACAACACTCCATAATGACGACATGAAAAAAAGTTTTTTTGAGATTTTTGCAAATTTATTAAAAATTAAAAACTAAGAAATCACATGTCCATAAGTATTCCCAGCCTTTGCTCAATACTTTGTTGATGCACCTTTGGCAGCAATTACAGCCTCAAGTCTTTTTGAATATGATGCCTCAAGTTTGGCACACCTGTCTTTGGCCAGTTTGTCCCATTTCTCTTTGCAGCATCTCTCAAGCTCCATCAGGTTGGATGGGAAGCGTCGGTGCACAACCATTTTCAAATCTGTCCTGAGAAGTTCAATTGGATTCAAGTCTGGGCTCTGGCTGGGCCACTCAAGGACATTCACAGAGTTGTCCTGAAGTCACTCCTTTGATATCCTGGCCGTGTGCTTAGGGTCATTGTCCTGCTGAAAGATGAACCGTCGCTCCAGTCTGACGTCAAGAGCACTCTGGATTAGGTTTTCATCCAGGATGTCTCTGTACATTGCTGCATTTATCTTTCCCTCTATTCTGACTAGTCTCCCAGTTCCTGCTGCTGAAAAACTTCCCCACAGCATGATGCTGCCACCACCATGCTTCACTGTAGGGATGGCATTGGCCTGGTGATGAGCAGTGCCTGGTTTCCTCCAAACATGATGCTTGGCATTCACGCCATAGAGTTAAATCTTTGTCTTCAGACCAGAGAATTTTGTTTCTCGTGGTCTGAGAGTCCTTCAGGTGCCTTTTTGGCAAATTCCAGGCGGGCTGCCATGTACTTTTTACTAAGGAGTGGCTTCCATCTGGCCATTCTACCATACAGACCTGATTGATGGATTGCTGCAGAGATGGTTGTCCTTCTGGAAGGTTCTCCTCTCTTCACAGAGCAACGCTAGAGCTCTGACAGAGTGACCATCGGGTTCTTGGTCACCTCCCTGATTAAGGTCCTTCTCCCCCAATCGCTCAGTTTAAATGGCTGGCCAGCTCTAGGAAGAGTCCTGGTGGTTCCGAACTTCTTCCATTTATGGATGATGGAGGCCACTGTGCTCATTGGGACCTTCAAAGCAGCGAAAATTTTTCTGTCTCCTTCCCCAGATTTGTGCCTCGAGACAATCCTGTCTCAGCGGTCTACAGACAGTTCCTTTCACTTGATGCTTGGTTTGTGCTCTGACATGCACTGTCAGCTGTGGGACCTTATATAGACAGGTGTGTGCCTTTCCAAATCATGTCCAATCAACTGAATTTACCACAGCTGGATTCCAATTAAGCTGTAGAAACATTTCAAGGATGATCAGTGGAAACAGGATGCACCTGAGCTCAATTTTGAGCTTCATGGCAAAGGCTGTGAATACATACAGTCATGTGAAAAAATTAGGACACCCCATTAAATATTCAGTTCTTTATTAATAAATGTTCACATATCTATGTCTAACCTTGTTTTTGTTTTTATTTGCATTTTTTTTAATTTATTGTAGCCATTTTAAGTGGGAATGAATATGGGGGTGTCCTAAAAAAGATGGGGGGTGTCCTCATTTATTCCTCACTATTTGTTTAGAGGGGTCTCAGTGGGTTAGGACGTGCTGGTGGTGGAATGCAGAAATGAGCACCTACATTTCCACTGAAATACCCCACTCATAGCACAGCGTCTCTGCGATAGCCTCTCCTAACCAAATCCTACTGTCTGGCTTCTCGTGCCGACCCTGTTTTCACTAAATGACAGAGGGTGTCAGCGAGTCTCTGGTGCTATAACGAGGTTGCTCCGGGTAGGTGGGGCTTGTCAGACTTGGGTGTCAGTCCACCTAGGAAAAGGACCACTCTGATTTCAAATCCAGGCAGGTGGTGCCCATTAGCCTTGGCCGGCAAACTACCTAGGAGAAGGTAAACTCTGATTCCAAACCTCCACTGCCTTGTGGCTATACCTGATCACAGGAAAGGCTTTGGGAGTAAACCTCAAGGATAAATCCGGAGTGGAGCCCTAAGGCGTTTGGCAGATGCTCAGTGCTACTTTCCGGCAACTCCTGCAGTGGAACTGGTCCCAACCTGTATTGGATCATCCTTTCCCTTGGACTCAGCCAGTGACACTGAGAGGGGGACACTGACGTATGGGCAGCCCAGTGTCTCCATACTACCCCGCCCAGGCTTTTTAGTGCAAACTGGAGAGGCCACTCCAGCGGCGTTGCAAGATTCCGGCACAACACGGGACAAGGCAGTTACCGGTTATAAGCTCCAATCGATAGGCGTAGAGAGGAGCGCCAGGGGTCTCATCCAACGGTGAGAGAAGCCTTCGCAGCTTCATTGGGCAGCTACAGCCCACCTCAAGCTGGGCAGCCCCCAGCCAGTAAGGTGCCGCCCCATCATGGCTTGCCTGCTCTACTGAGTGTATAGAGCTTAGGGGTCTCTCCCAACAAGCAAGCGTCAATCTGTGCCAGGCAGTCAAAAGGAGAAACATATGAAGACTCCAGCTCTTCGATTTGCAAGCTGGAACGTTCGCACCATGTGCCCTGGACTTACCGCTGATCTCCAACAAATTGACGACTCTCGCAAGACCGCCATCATCGATCAGGAACTGGCGTAACTTAACATCGATGTTTCCTGCCTTCAGGAAACCCACCTGGCTGACAGCGGTTCTCTTAGAGAATCAGACTACACCTTTTATTGGCAGGGCCTGTCCCAGGACGAGTCCAGGCAGCATGGTGTAGGTTTTGCAGTGAGGAACTCACTGATCGCCAGCACAGAAACCCCTACAGGCAGGTCTGAAAGAATCCTCACCCTCCGCATGAAGACATCGTCGGGCTTTGTGAACATCCTTTCTGTGTATGCCCCGACCCTCATGTCTACCACAGAAGCCAAAGATCAGTTCTATGAGGCTCTAGAGCAGGGGTCAGCAACCTTTACCACTCAAAGAGCCATTTGGACCCGTTTCCCACAGAAAAGAAAACACTGGGGGCCACAAAAACCCTTTTGACACTTAAAATGAAATAACACTGCATATAACTTTTTTTCCCTTTATGCTATGTATAAATAAACTATAATGTGTTGCATTTATGAAATCAGGGAACTCCTGCAGAGAAAACAAAATTACATTTCTGCATGCAACAAAGGGGGCAAAGCCCCCCGAAGGTCCTGGGTTTTTATGATTTTTAAGTACCAGAACTGTGCTTAAATGACATAAAACAAACAGCTGAATGCCACTTATTACTTTATAATATTGACTTATGTTCCAAGAAGATAGCATTCCTAAAATATTCCAACAAGCATTATCCATCACATGCTTTAACACTTGATCAAATCAAAATCAGTTAATTTTATCTGTTCCATAATAGAAATAAAATTCCAACATACCATTACTTTTTATAATTTCAGCATTCATTTCAGATCACCAGTTTCAATCTCCATTGAGACTTGAGAAGTTCATTTTGCACAATCACTGATGTAGCCAAGTCTTAGAAATAGTCAAAAGTTATGAGTCAATGTCCACTGTGCACTGTCAATTTCAAACTGTTTGGAATCATAAAAGGGGATGGTTAACTTTTATTACCGTTTCCTCCCTCGCGCCAGCCCAGCTCATACAGACGTTGTTCGCCGCCAGTAACAGAGTTAATGACTCTCCACCTGGCCATACCGATTACCGGAAGTGACCATACGCCACTTCCAGTCCTGCCTGAAAGGGCACAGCTTCACTGTGTTCGTGGACCACAAGCCGCTAACCTACTTAACGTACTTAATCTTCCTGGAAGATAAAATAAAGCGGAATTCGGCGAATTAGCAGAAAATCACATCCCTGAGAACACGCCGCCATGAATCTTTGCAAAAGCATACAACGAGCCATTTGATTGGTCCAATCGTTTGCAACTATCCAATCGCAGGGCTGTCAAGCTACTGCAATACAGCAGTAGCTTCAACACAACACATCTGGGTTATCGCGGGAGACAACTTCAGGGGAAGCGCCGAGCGCTTATGTAATCGTGTTGATTTTCGCTGACGGTGATTAAACTTTAACACGTTTTTTTTTTAGATTTTACAAGATCACCATAATCTTCAAATTTAGAATTACATTTTAAAAACTAATGAACTAAAATAAAATACATTTTAATTAAATACTCATTATTTATTTTCCAAAGCCACAGGGAGCCACAGCAGAGGGATGAAAGAGCCGCATGCAGCTCCGGAGCCGCGGGTTGCCAACCCCTGCTCTAGAGGAAGTGCTATCTAGAATCCCCCGCTCTGAAGGCTTATTTTTACTAGGCGACTTCAACACTCATGTCGGAGCAGACTGGCAAGCGTAGCCATCCTGTCTTGGCCACTTTGGCATAGGGACAGAGGCTGTTGGAATTCTGTTGTCACCATGGCTTCTGTATTACAGACTCCTACTTCAAGTGTAATGAGCTGCAGAAAGTGTCTTGGAGACATCCCCAGTCCCGTCACTGGCACCAGAAGAGCGGACCTCAGCTGTGTTCTTCACATGAGAAGCTATCACAGCGCTGACTGTGATACAGATCATTCCCTTATTGCCAGTAAGGTCAGACTGAAGCCAAGGAAGATCCACCATGCCAAGACTAAGGGTTGCCCCCGCATCAAGACTTGCGGAACTTCCGATACGATCAAGGCTCAGACCTTTGCTGACAGCTTTCAGAGGAAACTTGAAGCTCACCTCCAGTCCGATATCCCAGGCGACGTGGACACCAAATGGAACCACCTTCGCGACGCCATCTACGACTTAGCCATGACCGCATTCGGAAAGAAAGAACGCAAGAATGCTGACTGGTTCGAGGCTCACTGGGATGAAATGCAGCCGGTCACAGAGGCCAAAAGAAAAGCACTGCTGGCTCACAAGCAAAACCCTTGCCCTGGCACATGCGATGCCCTTCGAGCAGCAAGGAGCAAGTCCCAGCAGATTGCCCACCGTTGCGCCAATGAGTACTGGCAGAACCTGTGCGCCAACATCCAAGTAGCTGCCAATTGTGGATACGCCAAAGGAATATATGAGAGCATGAAAACAGCTATCAGCCCCACAAGCATCAAAACAGCACCGCTCAAAGCTGAGACAGCCAAAGCCATCACTGACAAGAGCAAGCAACTCTAACGCTGGGACAAGCATTATCTTGAATTGTACTCAACCCAGAGCATCGTGACAAACGTTGCCCTTGATGCCTTGCCTGGCCTACCAGCTATGGAGGAGCTCGATGAAATGCCCACGCTGGAAGAGCTCAGCAAAGCCATAGACTACCTCGCCTGTGGCAAGGCTCCAGGGAAAGATGGTATCCCCCCCCCCCCCCCCAGAAGTTCTGAAACACAGGAAAACAGCCATCTTACAACCACTATATGATCTCCCCTGCCTTTGCTGGGAGCAAGGTCACATTCCCCAAGATATGAGAGATGCCAACATAGTCATGCTGTACAAGAACAAAGGTGACCGCAGTGACTGCAATAATTACCGCTTCATCTCTCTTCTGAGCATAGTTGGCAAAGTCTTCACTCAGGTCACCCTGTTCCGCCTGCAGAGCCTCGCTTCGCGAGTTGATGCTGAGTCCCAGTGTGGCTTCAGAGCCAGAAGGTCCACAGTGGATATGATCTTCTCCCTCCGTCAGCTGCAGGAGATGTGTCGAGAGCAGTAGCAGCCATTGTTCCTTGCATTTGTGGACCTGACCAAGGCCTTTGATTTAGTTAGTCGAAGCAGACTCTTCCGGATCCTGCGAAAGCTTAGTTGTCCTCCAAAGCTCCTTGCAATCATCTCCTCCTTCCACATGAACATGCATAGTACTGTTTGCTTTGATGGAGCCACCTCAGATGCCTTTCCAGTCAGCAGTGGTGAAGCAGGGTTGCGTTTTAGCACTGACTCTCTTTGGGATTTTTTTTTCTCAATGCTCCTCCATTACGCCTTCGCCGACTGTCCTGAAGGTCTACATCCGCATGAGATCAGACGGAAAACTCCTCAACATTGCAAGACTTCGTGCTAAAACCAAAGTCTACAAGGTCCTCATACGTGAGGTGCTGTTTGCAGACAATGCTGCTCTAGCATCGCACAACGAGGAGGACCTGCAGCACCTGGTCGACAAACTGTCCCACGCCTGCAAGGAGTTTGGGCTCATGATCAGCCTCAAGAAAACCAATGTCATGGCGCAAGATGTTGTCTCCTCTCCTGTCATTACCATTGACAATACACAGCTGGAGGTTGTGGACACCTTCACCTACCTAAGGTCCACTGTTTCAAACACGCTCTCGCTGGTCACCGAGATCAGCTCCAGAACCACCAAAGCAGCTGCTGTCATGGCCAAACTCAACAAGCGTGTGTGGAACAACAATCTGCTGAGTTTGAAGACCAAGCTACTTGTCTACCAAGCTTGCGTCCTGTCCATTCTCCTGTACGGCAGGGAGTCCTGGACAGCTTATGCCAGGCAGAAGCGGTTAAACGGGTTCCCCAGCAGAGTCCCCAACACCGAAGTCCTTGAGCGTGCTGACTTGCTAAGCATCCCTGCATTTCTCAGCCAGAGACGACTCCTGTGGCTTGGCCACGTGCCGAGGGAAATCCTTTAAGGAGAACTGCGGGTGGGCATCCGCCATGTGGACCGACCGCTGTTGTGTTTTAAAGATGTCTGCAAATGCGACATGCAGTGTGCGCAGATTAACGCCAATAACTGGGAAGTTATTGCCAAAGATCAAGTCACCTGGCACCACAGTGTCAACGAGGGTGTTCTCAAGATGGAAGGGAACATGAGAGTCCAGTTGGCGACGAAGCGTGCAGCGAGGAAAGAACACGTAGCATCAGCACGTGCACCATCAATCTTCATCTGCGCCAACTGCTCCAAAGAATGCCACTCAAGGATTGGGCTGTACAGTCATTCCAGGGGCTGCTCCAACCCTTGATGCGCTAACCATCGCCTCTTCGAGACGAGGATGCCAGAAGATTTGTTTAGAATTACATTTTACAGAAAATTTTTAAAAAGTCTTTAATTCATTTTTAATTCTTTAGTTGTATTACATGAATTTCCCAGTATTTTTAACATCCATCCATCCATCCATCCATCTTCTACCACTTTTCCGGAGGTCCGGGTCGCGGAGGCAGCAGTTCAAGCAGAGAAGCCCAAACTTCCCTCTCCCCAGCCACCTGCTCCAGCTCTTCAGAGGGGATACCAAGGCGTTCCCAGACCAGCTGGGAGACATAGTCTCTCCACCGAGTCCTGGGTCTGCCCCGGGGTCTCCTCCCAGTGGGAAGTGCCCGAAACACCTCAAGTGGGAGGCGTCCAGGAGGCATCCTAATCAGATGCCCATACCACCTCAACTGACTCCTTTCAATGTGGAGGAGCAGCGGTTCTACTCTGAGCCTCTCCCGGATGACTGAGCTCCTCACCCTATCTCTGAGGGTGAGTCCAGCAATCCTACGGAGAAAGCTCATTTCAGCCGCTTGTATCCGCGATCTCGTTCTTTCGGTCATTACCCAAAGCTCGTGACCATAGGTGAGAGTAGGAACGTAGATTGACTGGTAAATCGACAGCTTTGCCTTAGAACTAAGCTCCCTCTTCACCACAACAGACCGGTACAACGTCCGCATCACTGCAGATGCTGCTCCAATCCGTCTGTCGATCTCTCGCTCCATTTACCCCTCACTCGTGAACAAGACCCCAAGATACTTAAACTCCTCCACTTGGTGCAGGAGCCTGTCCCCAACCCGGAGAGGGCAATCCACCTTTTTCCGGCTGAGGACGATGGACTCGGACTTGGAGGTGCTGATTCTCATCCCAGCCGCTTCACACTCAGCGGCAAACCGTCCCAGCAAGAGCTGTAGGTCATTGCTGGATGAAGCCAACAGGACAACATCATCTGCAAACAACAGAGATGAGATCCTGTGGTCACCAAGCATGACACCCTCCATTCCCTGGCTGCGCCTAGAAATCCTGTCCATAAAAATTATGAACAGGATCGGTGACAAAGGGCAGCCCTGGTGGAGTCCAATTCTCACTGGGAATGACTCCGACCGAGTGTTGGCAGTACGAACCAAACTCTCACAACGGTCGTACAGAGACCGAATAGCTCGTAACAACAAGCCCGATGCCCCATACTCCCGAAGCACCCCCCACAAAAATCCACGAGGGACGCGGTCAAATGCCTTCTCCAAGTCCACAAAACACATGTAAACTGGTTGGGCAAACTCCCACGAACCCTCAAGAATTCTCGAGAGGGTAAAGAGCTGGTCCGATGTGCCACGGCCAGGACGAAAACCACATTGCTCCTCCTGAATCCGAGGTTCGACCAACGGCCGGACTCTCCTCTCCACTACCTTGGCATAGACCTTCCCAGGGAGGCTGAGGAGTGTGATCCCTCTAAAGTTGGAGCACACCCTCCGGTCCCCTTTTTTGAAGAGAGGAACCACCACCTCGGTTTGCCATGCCAAAGGCACTGCCCCCGACCTCCACACAATGTTGCAGAGGCGTGTCAACCATGACAGCCCAACAACATCCAGGGCCTTGAGGTACTCAGGGCGAATCTCGTCCACCCCCGGGGCCCGGCCACCAAGGAGATTTTTAACCACCTTGGCGACCTCAGCCCCTGTGATAGGCGAGTCATCCCTCTTGTCCCCAAACCCTGCTTCCTCTGTGGAAGGCGTATCAGTGGGATTGAGGAGATCCTCGAAGTATTCCTTCCACCGCCCGACGATATCCCCAGTCGAAGTCAACAGTGTCCCATCCGCATCATACACAGTGTGGACGGGGAGCTGCTTTCCCCTCCTGAGCCGCCAGACAGTTTGCCAGAATCTCTTTGAGGCCGGCCGAAAGTCTTGTTCCATGGCCTCACCGAACTCCTCCCATACCCGGGTTTTTGCTTCAGCAACCACCCGAGCTGCACTCCGCTTGGCCTGCCGGTACACCTCAGCTGCTTCGGGAGTCCCACAAGCCAACCAAGCTTGATAGGACTCCTTCTTCAGCTTAATGGCCCCCCTCACCACTGGTGTCCACCACTTGGTTCGGGGGTTGCCACCACGAGATGCACCGACCACCTTGCGGCCGCAGCTCTGGGCCGCCGCTTCAACAACAGAGGTGGAGAACATGGCCCATTCAGACTCCATGTCTCCAGACTCCCTCGGAATGTGGTTGAAGTTCTTCCGGAGGTGGGAGTTGAAGACCTCCCGGACAGGGGCCTCAGCCAGACGCTCCCAGCACACCCTCACTATACGTTTGGGTCTACCAGGTCTGAATGGCTTCCTCCCCTGCCATCGGATCCAACTCACCACCAGGTGGTGATCAGTTGACAGCTCTGCACCTCTCTTTACTCGGGTGTCCAAGACATACGGTCGCAGGTCTGATGATACGATAACAAAATCGATCATCGACCTGCGACCTAGGGTGTCCTGGTGCCAGGTGCACATATGGACACCCTTATGCTTGAACATGGTGTTCGTTATGAACAGACTGCGGTTAGCACAGAAGTCCAATAACTGAACACCACTCGGGTTCAGATTGGGCAGGCCGTTCCTCCCAATCACCCCCCTCCAGGTTTCACTGTCATTGCCCACGTGCGCAACTCCCAGTATTAGTGCGTAACTCCCAATATCTCCCAGTATTTTTAACATTGATATTTAATATCCATATGTCCAAATAAGTAAAAAAAACAACAACACAGGCTTATACAGGGTGTCCTGATTTTTTCACATGATTGTATGTACATGTGATTTCTTTTTTTTTTCTTTTTTTTCCCCTTGTCCTGTCAGGCAGCTAGGCAAACAGAACAGGGATCTGTCACCCTTATTGTGCCAAAACAGATTTATTTTGCCAAGAGGAGCTTATACAGTACCTAACTGTGTATTGTATATTGTTGTAAGCTCCTCCTGTAATAACTTTTAATACTTTATTTTAATTATTTTACCCATGGAAGACCCAACAGGATGGGGAAGAGGGAAAGGAAGTGAGTGGAGGGGGGAAAGAAAAGAGAGGGGAACAGACAAAAAAACAAACAAACCAACAACTAAAACAAACAAAAGACAAACTGCTTCTTCCACCAAAGATGTCTCAACACGAGTCTGGTTTCCGCACCTGTTAAAGGAGAGACACTTGTGCGTGTATATCTGCGTGCATATATATGAGCATGGCAGTGGCTCAGGAGGTAGAGCAGGTCGTCTAATAACCCGATGGTTGGCGGTTCGAATCCTGCTCTCCCCAGATATCCTGCCGTTGTGTCCCTGGGCAAGACACTTCACCCGCATTGCCTCCAGTGTCCATAACACTGGGTATGAATGTGTATAAATGTATAAAAAATGTTTGGTGGTGGCCGGAAAGGCCGTTGGCGCAGATTGGCTGCCACGTTTACGTCAGCCTGCCCCAGGGCAGCTGTGGCTGCAGAAGTAGCTTGCCACTACCATTGTCTGTCTGGAGTGAATGAATAATGTACCTATTTGTAAAGCGTCTTTGAGTATATATGATAAAACGCTATATAAAACCGATGCATTATTATTATTATTATTATTAGAACGCGCGCAAAATAAGTGTGTGCATGTAAGTGGTTTGTCAGGAAACATATGAAGCGGAGGGCCGGTCGCAGCAGCTCTCCCCCAGGGAACCCCAAGCAGGCAAGGCAGCACCACCAACCTGCACAGGGCACAAACGTCCGAGGTCAGCAAGCCCCAGGAAAGCCAGGCATCCGCCCCCGGAGGGACGATCAAGGGAGGCCAGGCTGCTCGGTGGCCGGCGCGGCGAGCCCACACCCCCGGACCCGCCCGACCCCCCCCCCAGCGGGGCCAACGCCCGCCCCCGGGCCCCAGGCACCAGGAGGCCAGCGACCCCACCCCCCGGGGCGGAGACTGGCCCGTGCCCCCTGGTGCGAGCCCCCCAGGCACCCCCACAGCGGGCCCACCCCAGCGCCTCTGTCGCACACCCCCGGGGACCCCATGCCCGAAGAAGTCCCCCCGCCCATGGGAGCCCACATTGCCGAGAGACACTACCTTCCTTAACCCAGCACCTCTTGACTCGCAGACACACCCCTCCCCACACCTTCACACCCAAATGCTCCCATGCGCACCCATATGCACTAACTCCCTCTCACTCACCCAGACCGACCCATTCTCTCTCACTCCTGTACCCATTGAAACTCACCCCTCATTCACCCTTGTTTCATAAGGCGGCTGCGAAGCAGATGCAGTGAGCATGAACACGCACCAGTGCCCGGCAGTGACCAGGGAGGCCACCGGCGCAGGCCACAGAAGCAGACCCCCACCCCCGGCGTCCACCTGAGCGACCAATCAGCAGACCACCGCAGGCTCCCTGAGATGCCACCCGACATGCAAAGCACTGCACAAAACCAACCCACCATCACCACCTCCATTCATCACCCCCTCACTCTCACTTACGCTCATATTCAGCTCCCCTCTCACTCCCTTGGTTGTATCTATACATTCAGTAGCACCCAGGGATTTTGACAACATGATAGGTCCCAGGCTCCCCACCAGGCCCCCACGCCCCCAGCAGGAGCAGGGCAACAGGGGTGGGGGAAGACCCCCATCCCCCTCCCCCCCGCACAAAACATGGTGGGTGGGTGTCGGTTATATGATGTAATTGTGTGTAAATGTGTGGACTACCAAAGTGCAATTAAAATTGGGGGGATAGTGATTGGAGCATCACTAGCCACTGCGATGGGCAGCAGGGCCCTCATCCCTCCAAGCCCTCAGTGTCTAAAATGCAATTAAGATTGATCCCTGACAGCTTGGGCACGCTCCCTACTCCCGTCAGTGCCATCAGCTGTGCCTCGTTATTGGGTGTTTTCACACACATACACACACACTCCATTCATTCCCATTCACACGCTCAGACACTCACTCATGCACACCTGGGATTCATTATGTTCAGCCCACACACTTTCACACCGGCGATCTCTTCCCTCGTTAGGATTAGTATTACTTAAACGATGTGTTAGTAGGAAGAGATCGTCGGAGCATTCAGCCTCATACATGACAGCGTGTCCCTTCATGTACTGTATGTGTGTTCAACTACCTTCGTGCTCATTCAGCCAGACCTCTCAAGTTTGGTTACTCCCTTGGCGTTAGCAGCTGATCCTGCCTCACCCCCTCATCCACCGGGCTACACGGATAGCCCTGGATCGTTCCAGCCATAAGTAAATGTTTGCCTTTCTCTTCGTGCCCACCGTTACAGCGGCACTAGGCATTCCCTCTCCCAGGCTGTGGAACATCCAGGTGGCATCCTTGTATGTCTGGTGGCCTTAAACTCACCATTCCTATCCTCTATAATTAGCGTGGTCATTACTGGACTTGTTATTTTTGTGGTTTATGTTAATAAAGTGCACGTTCTACTCCAATGACTGGGTTTTTTATTTCTTCCTCCGTGCACTGTGTAGTAGCGCACGGGGAATCATAACAGAGAGTAGAATGCCTGTTGTGTTTCATGCTTTCATATGATTGCCCATCATCTGATGGCAAAAACTCATGGGGTCACATTTTACTCAGTAGTTTCCGCTAGATTTATGTGTGTGCCATGCTCTGTTTTTTGTCCCAAGACACCTTCACAGTTTTTGTATGATGTCACATGACTGCGCCACAAATGCACACTGTTGCTCTGTGTTACTGTGAACCTCTCAGGTGTTAGGGTTAGGGGTCGCTGGGTGGGCTGGGCGTACACCTTTAAATAGAGCTTTTCATTAAGAAAGGATTTTACGCAAGCACTTAAAGACTTTAGAAATGCCAGGCATGATTCTGTGTCTTTATGCCTCCGCTAATGGTTAAATAAACTGTTGTGATTCCCAGGGTTACAAGCAGGATTTTCTTTCTATAAACCAATGGCTCTAAAGAGATGATTTTTTTGAGATGGGGAAAGGTGTATGTCCACATCTGTTTAGATCAAGATGGAAGGCTTGTTCAAACAGAAAAAAAAGCCATAAATTTATCTGGTTCAATCGTTTACACACAACTGGAACACACAAGTCACTTAATTTCCATCAGTCAGACTTAAGTCACACATTTGGGAACTCTGGACTTGCCTAACACTGATACATGACTTAGCCTTCATAACCTGTGATTCGATTTAGATGATTATTTTATCATTGTCAAATAATATTTAAGGTGGGTTATGTCAGTGTTTTCCAAACTTAGACAAAAACGCACGTATCTTAGAGGAAAGGGAAAGATAATTTGAATTAAATGTTACAGTATATTGTTGATGAGGGTAGTGGACGAAAAGAGCATTGTTATAAAAGTCTATAAAAACATGTCAAGAACAAAAAAAACTTAGACGTAAACTTAGTCGTGGTTCAAATATTAGCTAAGGGCTGACTTTAACATAGACTTGAGGCAAAGGATAATTGCATGACCCTTCTCAAAAGGCAGGTTGACCTTGTCTTACTTGGTCATACTTCTGTTTCAACTTCTGAGCTCTTTGAAACAATTAGGCCATATTGTGATTTAATGGCTCTCCATTGTTGCTTTTCAGCTGGCCTGTGTAAACACGTGGCTAACTTTTGGATGTCATCACTCTCTCGACTGGCCACTGTAGCTTCAAGGCCAACTAATGTAACCATATCCTCCACATCAAATGTGAGCTTTTCATCAGTGTGCCTGCCAAAAGAAGTGCAGCAGTGCTGGATCACCTGGTCAGATGTGTCCCCTGAGCTCACATTCCCCTGTTTTCCCCTGATAACACACTCACAGAGTGGGCGGGTTGGTGCACGAATCACTCATTGATTGCCCAGAGGCGCCATTGTATATCCCTAATGTCAACTTTCTCCAGGAAGTCTCTCAGGTTTTCAAGTCACAGGAAAGCAGCTACTCCAAAAGTGACTGCACTTTAATTACAACGTCAGAAAGCTCATAGAGGTTGTTTACTCAGAGCTGACACCTCAAAGTCTCACTTTAACTGTAGCCATGCCACAGTGAAACCATACTTTTTTTCCCCCAAGGCTGCTTAAAGAGCCTCACTCGTAACGCTGCATTATGTCTGATTGCAGTTTAGCTTGGTGACAGTGACTATGTGACATGTTGTCCACTTTCACTGTCAGAGCTGCTCAGAGGCTGAAGGAAGAAATCAGACCTGAGAGCCACTTTAGCTGATGAGGGTCTGAGGGTATGACGGTGGTTGCTGTCGACGCGGATGCTTGTGCGTGCATGTGCGAGTGTGTATGTGAAGGGGTGTAGGGGAACACACATTCACAGGACATTAGGGAGAGGGGTGGGTGCTCAACTAGAGGAGGGGGAGGAGGAGGAGAATGGAGGAGGCTTGGCTTGTCGCTCCCTCTGAAGTCTGAATGCACCAGTCTAGAGAAGTTAGTGGGAAGTCAGGGGGAAAGTTGCTTCTGTGAGACAGCGAGCTGTGGGGTTAAACGTGTTCAAGTGTTGGATTTTGTTCACACCAGCAAGCACTCTGAAACAAGAAGTTTTGTAGTATAAAAAATGTCTGAATCTGGAGTTAACCCACACCTGGAGGGAATTCTTTCTGATTTTGAAGGTCAGTTATTAATTTTTACTTTTCTTCCCTACAGACAATATGTAGTACAGTTTCAGACATTTCAGACCATGGATGTTCGTGTGAATGATAACACTGACCATCATTTCTTTTATAAGTTGTATGTGACTGCTTTGTCTTTATAGTACAGTACATAGTGGTGTAGTATAGTACTAACACACACACACACGTGTGTCTACTTGTTACTGTGATGAAAACAGGGAATTTGGCATATGCTAGAGCCTGTTGCCTCTCATCTGTTATTTATTATAGAAGGGTTGGGACAATAATAGAAACAGACACAGCACTGATACCACACTATTCCAGCACCGGAAAGCATTCAGCTGAAAACACTAAGAGGCAGACAGCATAAATGTCAGCAGAAAGAGCAAACATCTGTATTACCCCTCATACAAAAATCACAACACTGTCTCTGCTTTGCCTTGCCTGGCTGGTGTGTAACCGGTCCTTTTGTCCTCCTTTTCCGCTGCTATTCTCTCTTTTTTTCCTTCCTTGCTTGTTTTTTTTCCTGTTCCTCCTCCTGTCAGTCCCCGCAGCTGCTCTGTGCTCTGATGCTCACCATCAGACGTCACGACTGATGTTGAGTTCTTCAGCAGCATCTACAGAGTTGGATTTACTCTGTTTTAGAGTTTGTGATTAACCGTTCTTCTGTCCAGTGTGTTTCATATAAGGAAGTCTTCACACTCTCAGAGTGTTTGTCACAAATGTGTCAAAGAACTGGTTCCAGGCCCCTTTTAGGAGGGTGGGGGGAGGTCACAGGGGGGTGTAAGATGGAAATATAACCATTTTATGTTCTAATCCTTTGAAAAGACAAGGTTTTAAAAATAGAATAAAACCGAAATATTATTTTTCTGTTAGGTATGTTTTTGCAATTACGTTGCAAAGAGTACTAATGTCTGTTACCATTGTATGTGTTTGGGGGGTGTTTGGGCTTTCTTTCTCCTTTTTACAGGAACAAAAAAAGGAACTGTAAGGGTAATTTGTTGGGAGCTGTGTTGGAACTGTGACTATGACTCATCTCTTCTAATGCTTAGTAGACAGGTACACTTGTATAGGAGTAAACCATTTAGATACAGTGATAGTCTGGTATTACAGAAAACTTCCTTTTGAGCCATCCATGCAGAAGGTGCTGTGGAAGTCAATAAACTTCACACTGTCTCAATGACCAACAAGTTCTCCAAGTACTATGTATCAGTTAGTTGTGTGTTCCAAACTCCTTTCATGACAGTTCTCCATTTTAGAACAGCTTAGATCTTTGCGTAGAGGTGGGAAGGAGATATTGGACAATAGGGCTGTGTGATTTGACCAGAATTTTATATCACAATATAACTGATCTTATTTGACGATAATGATATATATTACGATATACATTTCTGGTAAATTCTATAGTTTATATACAATAACCAATAAAAGGGCCATCTCTTTTTTTACATTTTAAATTACATACTGAAAAAAATCAATTGTACAAATTCATCTGTCATTAATTTTATACACTTTTTTCCCTCTTAATTTTGCAGTGTTGTTATAAAATTGTTTTTTAATGTGCATTTGAGATGACTTCAACTTTATTCATTATCGCTACTTGCCTAATTAAAAATTATTAGAAATCAAGTTACATTAAGAGCCAGTTTGTTCCTCCGACACGTTTTCATTTATTTATTATTTATTTAGTGTGTATGCGGCTGCTGTCACGCATTTTTGCAGCTTTAGTAATATTTTTTCAGACAAAATTAAGAAACTCAGTGATTTAAACCAGAATGATGGTCTGATACACATATTTCCAGCATGTTAGCAGCAAGTTAGTATCGTCATTTAGTATTTGGCATTTTATAATTAGAGAGAGATGGCGTTAATGTTACTTACCTCCAATTAAAATGAGGTTAGAGGACTATCCTCTCTGACGCAACATGGTGGGGAAAAAGTCCCACATCCCTGGCACAGAAGTAGCGGCTCCACGGAAGTAGTGGCAAAACATCAGCGTGCTGTTTTAGCTGCTGTGGTGCTAACCACCAGAACCTACCTGGCGCATTGCAGGGGAAAGGCAGAGCAGTGACAAGTAGAAATGGAGTATTTGTCCTGATACAAACAATAAAGTTTCATATGAAACAGTAGATTTTTTTTAATAGTGTCACCAATATATATCGTCATATCGCACAGCCCTGGTGGACAAGACTAAAAATGCTGATATCTCTTCTTCGCATCCCTGTTACCCTCTGTCTTGTAACTTAATGTAATTATTTACATGACCACTAGGGTTCTCTTAATGTCAAAATGTGCACACAATTCATAATCCCTACTGATAAAAACAATAAATATAGGGTGTCAAACTGATATTGTTCTTCTGTTAAGACAAAGAAATATCTCATACCTTTGAAATGTTTCAACTGTCATCTGCAGTCTTCTTCAGAAAGTGTCATCTGACTTTCTGAAGAAGACTGCAGATGACAGTTGAAACATGTCAAAGGTATGAAACATCTCTTTGCTTTGTCTTAATAGAAGAACAATATCAGTTTTATCACTAAGAAGACAAAATGAACCTGTTTGAGATAGATAATGTACTCTGATTAGCAACATTATTAAACCACCTCTTTTTGGGGGCCAGGCCGTAGATGACCCACTGAGGTCTGGTTACTAGACTTGAGCTGTTCGCTGGTGATAGGCTCTACAATGCTGTCAGAGTAATCTTTGCATCTTGAAGGTTGTAGGTCAGTGTGTTTGGCTTGTTCTGACACATCCCATGGATGCTCTATCAGATCAGGATCAGGGGATTATGAACTCTTGGTCAACACCCGGGGTGCCTTTTCTTTAGCCATTCTTGAGCTATTTTGAAGAGTTTGAACCTTCGCTGTTTGGGAGTGCCATTGTCATTGGATGATGGGAGATATACATCTTGTTAAATACCAGGAGTCCAAATTTCCTGTCAAGCATTACAACAGTGCATTGTTGTGCCAGATATTGTAAATTAGTGAAACTTTTTTCCATCAATGGCATAAACAATTCTATGTTGTGCACAGTTACCTTGACTGAGTAAATCATTATATTATCACAGATCATTGTGTTTTCCAGTACATTGCACTGCACTGTCTCACACTGAGGATGAAATGGGCAGAGAATGGAAAAGGCAGTTTAAGTAATGAGCACATCAATCATTATACAACAGTTAGTTCCAACTGAGCAATTTGACTGGACAATAGGGATTCCAGGAGTTACTAAATTCCACGATAACTGCACTCCAACGTTTCACTGGATGTGTATCACTCTGCTCCAAAGGTGTTCATGTAACTGTTAATTACTAACTGCCATAACTCACCTCCGGTAGAACTGGAGAAATTGACTCAGATGTAGGCAGAACTCCAGCATAACATGATTTTATTAATAATGACAACAAGGAAACAAAACACAACACGAGGGCTGAAAACAGACTCAGTCACGACTGGCAAAATAACTTATAGGGAAACTCAGACGTAAGGTACCGGCAGGGAATAACGATCAACACGTTACCATGTTTAACATTAATGACGCCACACCAGACTGACACAGAACACCAACATACTGTATATAGACAGGGGAGTAATCACAGAACACAGGACAGGTGGGAACAAACAAGAGCAGCAGGGAGAACAGGACGGGTGGGGCTGAACAGACAGCGCACACCGGGACCAAAATGCAAATATAATCACAGCACAGAGAGCAGAGCAGAAACCAAGACTAAGGGATATGATGATGAAAATAAATACAATGACTAAACTCAGTCTGAGGTAGGGAAACACAGAGTAGCTGGGGACAACAGGGAGACAAATATACACACAAGACTACCAAAATGACAACAAAGACAAAAGGGAATGAACACAGCGGACCAGGGGAAACTCAGGAGATGCATAATGCAAATAATGCAACTAATCACAGGGAGAATGAAAATAAACATAAAGCGTGGACATGATCCCAAGCTCATGGCCAGATTCCTGACATTAACAGTAAACATATTTACTGCCAACTCTCTATGAGAATTGCAATACTGTGTTGGATACCTTAATTTCCATAGTGAGGCGCTGTTTGAAAAGATTTCTTACCTGATCCGGAAATCCCACCCTTTTGAAATAAAGCTTTTTTCATTTTACAAAGTCTGCCCTTACATAAACATCGTGAAGCTATTTCATGTCAGTTTAAAAAAGAGGCAGTGCTAGAGTTAGATTTATGGTCTCAATTAACAAACCACGATACCTTTGTGGTGATGGACTCTTTGTTTCATCTGAAAATGTCAAGAAAAGCAAGTGAAGTGTGCCGAAGACAAATCGCTAGCATGCTAACTACAAGCCACTGGCTAGCTACTGGCACTGGCCACGTTTTGATCTTGGGTCTTCTGTGGTGCTGACTCAACAGGTGACCACTGTGTTTTCTAAACAGTTACTTTTGCACTTGACAATATTTAATTTGCTTACATCTGTATGAAATGATAATAGGACGTCTTCATGCTGATTGAGATGTTTAGCAACAGTTACTGGCTACATTTAGAAGGGACAATTTTTTGTCAGCTGTGCAAAATAACTGGTTAAACAAGCAAATCATATTTTGTCCAGTATTGCTGTTATTTAATAAATTGCGCTTGCGGAACTGTTGTAAAAAAGCAATATTACACTCAAGGTCGTACGGCATCAATGAATATACTAACTGATACATTAGACATATCACACCCACAGTTACTATATTCACTGATGCCCTACTCCCTCTCGCGTAATATTGCTTAATTAAATAATGTCTTATTGGACAGGTTCACATGTTTGGAATAATATACAAAAGGGACAACAGAAGCTACCATAGAAAGTACACACTGAAGCAATATTGAGATTTTCTGAAAGGTAAAAAAAAAAATGTCTGATGAATGACAGAATAATAATTTTCCCCTTTAACTGTTGGCGGCCTAGACCGTGCCAGCTTATTTAGGCCAATTATCTGCCTACAGGTGCCACATTGTTGCTGTAACACGACTTGTGGCCACAGAGGGGAAATTAACATTGAAATGGAGGGAAAGCATGTGTGTGGTGCATTTTTACAAACCTGGCAGAGTGGGACTGTGTTATTATGTTAGTCTGGGTGGAGTAAATACAACACTTTACAGATCTCTGTGGTCCTGTTTATTCTTGACAGAGCACAGGTGGCATGTCAGTTATTGCATTATGTTTTCCTAATAAAAAAAGTTATTTATATACCATGTATGTTATAAGCAGCAGCATACATCGGGGAGAATAAGTATTGAACACGTCAACATTTTTCTCATTAAACATATTTCTGATGGAGCCACTGACCTGAGATTTTCACCAGATATCAGCAACAACCCAAGTAATCCATACATACAAAGAAATCAAGGCTAGTGTGTCCACAAAACAAGTTATATTTAATAAAGTGGAATGACACAGGGAATAAGTATTGAACACATGAAGAAAAAGCGGTACAAAAAGGCATAGAAAGCCAAGAAACCAGCTGAAATCCATCAGAATTTAGGAAGCCATCCCATCCCCCATCAGTGCCAATTAATTTCAGCTGGTTAAGTCCTGACTGATAGCCTTTAAAAAGGTCTGTGAATATCAAATTGTCACACCACAAAGAACTCATGATGGGTAGGAGCAAAGAGCTCTCTCTAAACCTTCACAACCTTATTGTTGCAAAACATAATGACGGCATTGGTTACAGGTGCATTTCTAAACTGCTGAATGTTCCAGTGAGCACTGTTGGAGCCATCATTTGGAAGTGGAAAGAACATCATTTTACCATAAAATGGCCATGACCAGGAGCTCCTTGCAAGATTTCTGACAGAAGAGTCAAAAGAATTATCAGAAGAGTTATCCAAGAGCCAAAGATCACTTGTGGTGAGCTCCAGAAAGACCTGCAGTTAGCAGGCACTGCTATTTCAAAGAAAACAATAAGTAATGCACTCAACCGACATGGACTTTATTCCCGCTCACCTCGCAAGACTCCATTGCTGAAGAAAAAGCATGTTGAAGCTCATTTAAAGTTTGCTGTACAACATGTGGACAAGCCAGTAAAATATTGGAAGAATATAGGATGAGACCAAAATTGAGTCAGATGAGACTAAAATTGAGCTTTTTGGATGCCACAACACACAGCATGTTTGAAGGAGAAATGGCACTGCACATCCCATCATGGTGTGGGGGTGTTTTTCAGCACATGATACAGGCAGACTTCATATAATTGAAGGAAATATGAATGGACAAATGTACAGAGACATTCTTGATAAGAACCTGTTGCCATCTGCCAAGATGCTGAAGATGAAACGAGGGTGGACATTTCAGCAAGGCAATGATCCCAAACACACAGCCAAGGAAACTCTGAACTGGCTCCAGAGAAGGAAAATAAAGCGTCTAGAATGGCCCAGTCAGTCACCTGACCTGAATCCAATTGAAAATCTATGGAACGAACTTGTAATGTTCTCCTGGAACCTTGTAATGTTCTCCTGGAACATGTAATGATGAGGCGCACACACCGGGTGTCAGTTAGGACTTTTTACTTGTCACTTCAACTGCAACTAACAACTAACCACACAGTGGCACATGTACATCTCCTTTTATAGTCAGGTCATGGCCGGGGTCATACTGCCCTCTAGTGGTGACTCCATATGAACTTCACATATCAATACATCTCCCTTTTTTTTTAGTAAAGGTCATGTCCAACTATAAACTTTTTCTCAAATTTCAATATACAAAATAAACTCCATTTCTATTTACATTTCTTTCAACCTTGTACACTGAATCACAAGTTCAATTTTTTCTCTGTTTACAATTCAACATCAACACATTTTTTCCTCTGTTTACAATTCAGTATCAACACATTTTTTTTAATTTTTTTTTTTTCATTCATCTCAGTACTCCTTACATTTCCTCAATCAATCTTTTCGGTTTCACAATTTGCCTTTGTGAGCATCTCCTTTGTGTCACCTCAGTCTGTTCGTTAGTGTCTGTCTCTATGTTCTGGTTCTCAGCCATTTCTGGTTGTTCGGTTTGGCTGGAAATTAGCATGTCGCTTGTTTCACAGTCTGTGACTCTCATTTTTGTCTGAGGCACTTTCAGTAAGTGACGTCGGTTTCGCCTCATTGTTTTTCCATGCTCTGTGATGACTTCATATGATCTGGGAATTGTTTCTTTAACCACTTTTGCCAGCGGTCCCCATTCTCCATCACATCTCACTCGCACTATGTCCTCATGTGCAAGTGGTCCCAGAGGTCGTGCTGTTCTGTTGTACAGTTCAGTTTGCCTCTCATCACGCCTCACATCTCTCTTTTCCATCACCTGAGATGCTGATGGAAGTCGCGTTCTGAGTTTTCTGTTCATGAGCATTTCTGCTGGGGACAGTCCATTCTCCAGTGGTGATGCTCGGTAATTCAGGATCGCCAGATGTGGGTCTTCTGCATTGTCTGCAGCCTTTTTCAGTATGCGCTTCACAATTTGCACCCCTTTCTCTGCTAACCCATTCGACTGTGGGTACAGAGGGCTTGAGGTCACGTGCTTGAACCCATATGTGTCTGCAAAGTCTTTGAAGCACTGACTCGTGAATTGTGGTCCGTTATCACTTACAACAGTCATTGGAATTCCATGGCGTGCGAACATTGTCTTTGTATGTGCAATCACCTTTTCTGCTGTTGTGTCACTCAACCCTGCAAACTCTGGGTAGGTGGAATGATAGTCCATGACTAACAGATAGTCCTTGCCCTTAAGCTGAAATAGATCCATGCCCACTTTTCTCCATGGCCCTTGAGGCTTCTCATGGGGCCTCATAGGCTCCTTTGGCTGTTGATACCTGTGGTGCTGGCAAATCTCACAACGCTGCACATATGCCTCAATGTCCTTGTGCATGCTGGGCCAATACAAAACATCACGTGCACGTCTTTTGCACTTTTCAATACCCAAATGCCCCTCATGCACTAATTTAACCATTTCTGATCTCATGGAGGTAGGTATGACTATCCTTGTACCTTTTAACAGAACCCCATCTAACACAGACAGTTCACCTTTAAAGTGTTGGTAAGGCTTGTCAATCATAACCTGTCCTGGCTGATGTATCTGTTCCATTACTCTTTTTAGTTTCTCATCTTTTTGTGTTTCTTTCACTATCTTCGTCCATTTTGCATCTGACACTGGCATGTGTGCCTTAATAGAGTCTACATGTATTTGCACAGCTTCCTCTGTTGTGCTGCTGGTGTTGCTCAAGCTAGCCCTACTCAGTGCATCGGCTACAATTAGTTGCTTGCCTGGTGTAAACTCAAATTTCAAGTCATATTTCTGTAATCTTAACATTAGACGCTGGATGTGCGGTGGTGCGTCACCCAGTGGCTTCTGTGAGATCGCAATCAGTGGTTTGTGGTCTGTTTCTAGTATTACTGACCGTCCATACACATATTCATGAAACTTCTCACATCCAAACACTGCACCTAGAGTCTCTTTCTCTATTTGCGCGTAATTTTTTTCTGCGCTTGTCATGGTGCGCGATGCGTATGCGACTGGATACCACTCTGTGTCATGTTTTTGCAATAGCACAGCTCCTAGGCCGGCTTTGGACGCATCTGTGGACACTTTTAGCAGTTTGTCCTGATCATAGAATTTTAACACTGGCTCCTTTATTAGACTGCTTTTGAGCCACTCCCATTCTCTGGCATGCTCTGCCATCCACTTCCACATTGTATTGGTCTCTAACAAGCTTCTAAGAGCTATTGTGTTAGCTGATAAATTTGGGATAAATTTTCCCATGTAATTGACTAGCCCTAGGGCTCTTTGCAAGTCATTTTTGTCCTGCGGTGCTGGCAGCTCTGCTATGGCCCACACTTTTTCCGGATCTGGTTGCACGCCTGCCCCAGATAATTTTTCTCCCAGGTATGTAATCTCCTGTACCCCAAATTGGCACTTACTCTTATTCAGTTTCATACCTGACATTTGCGCCTGTGTGAGAACTCTTGCCAACCTTTCGTCGTGCTCCTCTTTTGTTTTTCCCCAGACTACCACATCATCAAGAAAAACTCCCACCCCTTCTATTCCGTCAAACAATTGCTGCACAGTTCTATGGAAAATTTCAGGGGCTGAGCTAATCCCGAACGGCATTCGTAGAAAGCAATGCCTTCCGAATGGCGTATTAAATGTGCACAATTTAGCGCTTTCCTCGTCGAGCACTATGTGGTAAAACCCAGATTTGGCATCTAATTTTGTGAAGTAACTTGCTCCACTCATTGTGCTGGTTATGTCAGATTTTGTTGGTAGCCTGTAATGCTCCCGCTGTATTACTTTATTTAGATCTTTTGGATCTATGCACAATCTCAAATCTCCATTTGGCTTCTCCACTATAACTAGTGAGTTAACCCATTCAGTTGGTTCTTCTATTTTTCTGACCACTCAGTCTGCTATCAGAGAGTCTAGTGTTTCTCTCAGCCTCTTTTTAAGAGCTATTGGCACTTTTCTTGCTGCATGTATGACTGGCTCTGCATTCTCTTTCAGCCTAATTTTTTGTTTGCCTGGTAGGCGGCCTATTCCTTTGAACACCTCTTTGTATTCTTTCACCCAGTCAGTGTATTTGTGCTTACTTGTTGTAGCCTCTGTATTTTCTCGTGTTGTCACCTTGTCTGTATCAATGACATTCACCCTTTTGATCAGACCTAGCTGATCGCATGTTTTTAAACCCAAAATTGCTTGTCTATTTCCATCAACAAGTACAAACAATGCATTCACTGTTTTACCTTTGTTTGACAGTGTAACCCTGCACATTCCTTTAGTGGGTATTGGCTTATCGTCATATGTTCTCAGATTAATCTTTTTATCTCTTATTTTCGGTTTGTTTTTCAGTCTTTTAAATTCTTTCATTGGCAGGATGTTTACCTGCGCACCTGTGTCGAGCTTCAGTGACATGTCCGTGCCATTCATCTCCAGGCACACTATCCATTCGTCAGCGCTCGTCTCTCCCTCGATGGCGTCCACGTAAAACTGATCCTCTTCGCTGTCGCTCTTTTTCTCCACGAGTTGCACCCTCTTCTTCGAGAAGCAGGTCTTTGCGAAGTGATTTTTTCCGCCACACTTGCGACATTCCTTCCCGAATGCTGGACACTGCTTCGGCGCATGTTGCATTCCACACCGCTCACAGTTCCCGCGCGCGCGCTCTGGGTTTGCCTCCCTTTTTCTTGCATGCAACGTTCCTTTCGGCTTCGCGCGCTGCACTGCATCGACCTCAGCAGTCTCTTTTTCCTTGCTGCTAAAAGTCTTTAATTGTGCCTTTGTACTCTCAGACGCTTGGTAAATCTGTATCGCTTTCTCCAGCGTTAAGTTAGTCTCTTTCAGTAATTGCATCCGCAATTTGTTGTCTTGGACCCCAATTACAATTTGGTCCCGTATCATTGACTCACTCAATGTTCCAAAGTTGCATGACTGACATTTCAACCGTAGGTCTGTGACATACAGCTCGATGGACTCTGACTCTTTCTGAAGTCTTTTTCTGAACACATACCTCTCGTACGTTTCATTCTTTCTCGGTGTGCAATAATCGTCAAATTTCTTCATCACGGCGTCGAAGTTGCCTTTTTCTTCTTCCGTGAAGATGAATGTGTTAAACACATTTAGCGCCGCTCGCCCTGCTACTGTTAGCAGTAATGCTATTTTCCTCTCCTCGTCACGGAGACCGATAGCAAGCGAATTAAGTTCAAAACTCTGTTTGAATGCTTTCCAGTTCTCGTTGACGTTACCGGTCAACTTTAACTCGTCCGGCTGTCGAAGAGCGTTCATCTTCGCCGTCGGTTCGTAGTTTTATCCTGGTACCATGTAATGTTCTCCTGGAACCTTGTAATGTTCTCCTGGAACATGTAATGACGAGGCGCACACACCGGGTGTCAGTTAGGACTTTTTACTTGTCACTTCAACTGCAACTAACAACTAACCACACAGTGGCACATGTACATCTCCTTTTATAGTCAGGTCATGGCCGGGGTCATACTGCCCTCTAGTGGTGACTCCATATGAACTTCACATATCAATACAGAACTGAAGATCAGAGTTCATAGAAGACACCCACAGAACCTTCAAGATTTGAAGACAGTTTGTGTGGAAGAATGGGCTAAAATCACTCCTGAGCAATGCCTGTGCCTAGTTTCATACAAGAGGTGTCTAGAAGCTGTTATTACCAACAAAGGCTTTTCTACTAAATATTAAATGAATTTCACCAAGTGCATTCAATACTTATTCCCTGTGTCATTCCACTTTTTTTTAAAATATAACTTGTTTTGTGAACACAATTGCCTTGATTTCTTTGTATGTATGGATTACTTGGGTTGTTACTGATATTGTCATGATCGCCCTTTTCAAGGGCAGCACAAGGCACCAAACGCCATCTATGAGTTTGTAGCATTTATTAACATAAGCACGAACATAACATATAACTTTACTTTTACATATAACGGGATAGAGAAAGCACAGGAGGAGAACGGGGCTTAATGTCAACAGGAGAAGAACAACCTGGAAGAACCTCAGGCTGAGGCATGTGGTAACACCGGACAAAAAAGAGATTAAACCTGCCGGAGTCACACCTGAAAGGTAACGGGGCTCACGGCTAGGATAAGGGAAAAGAGAAAAATGCTACCTGGACCAAGCACACCCATTCACCTCGGCGCAACCGTGCTCACTCAGGGTATTAGCTGATTCCTCTGAGGAGGCTAACAGTAGGACACGGCAATGAGAAGATGTTGCCATGTTCTTAAATAGTGAATTGGACAAATGATCAATGAGTGACAGGTGTGGATGTATGAGTAAGAAAGTAACATAATCAGTGACAGCTGTGCAGCCCGCGAAACAGAGTTTGACAGCCGGAAGCTGCACGGCGCTGTCAAAACAAAAGCACAGACCGAAACTAAATAATAATACAAGAATAAGATAATGTCATGATTTGAGATTTTGAGGAGGCTTAAGTGCAAGGCAACCACTTCAGAAGAACACACAGATGCAGATGAACAGTTACACCACTTTAATGAAAACCCAATCCCTATACAAAACACACTAACTTAATGAATATATGCACACACCACAATAAATGAAACCCGCAACCAAGAAGCCAAGCTATGTACAAGAAAATAGTTGCATGCTGGAGTCATATGTGGCCTAGGAGAGAAAGAGAAAGGAGAGGAGAGGTTAATAATAGATATGGCATACTGGAAAATTACTACAGAGGATATGGATCTTACAATACTGGCAGAGAGCCCAGCAGTGACCACAGCGTGGGAGAGGAAATGGTGAATTAATGACGGCAGGGAAGGAGGAGGAGTGACTGGAGGACCTGGGTGGAGAAGCCGTTGTCCTGCAGGTAGATGATTCAGGCGAGCGAGCAAACACAGCTCCGGAGATGCACCGCTGGAGGCAGCAGCAAACCCAACAATCCAGCAGAGAGCTCTTCACACACTGGCCCTTAAATACGCTGGTGAATCAGGAGGCAGCAAGTGTGTAATCACACAGGTGCGCTTGATAAGCTACGGAGCAGGGAAAATAGAGACAGGAAGGGAAGGGGAAGCACGCTTGCCTGATCACGACAGTGCCCCTCCCTCAAGGGATGCCTCCTGGCAGACCCCCGGGCTTCTGTGGATGGGCGAGGTGGAACGCCCGTACCATACCCTTGTCATGAAAATAGGATTGTGGAATCCAAGATTTGTCCTCCAGACCATACCCCTTCCGGTGCACCAAGTACTGCAGACCCCGGCCTCAACAGCGTATGTCCAGAATCCGCTGGACGGTGTAACAGGTGGTATGTCCATCGATGACCCGGGGAGGTGGAGGGATTTCTGGAGGAAGAGACAAGGGGCTGACAGAGAGATGCTTGATTTGAGAAACGTCAAAGGTGGAATGGATACATAGAGATGGAAGCAACTTCAACTGGACGGTGACGTCATTGATGATATGGGAGATCGGGAATGGACCCAGAAAGTGTGGGGACAGCTTCCAGGAGTCCGTCTTCACCGGTACATTCTCCACGGATAACCAGACCTTCTGGCCCACGGAGTATCTTGGCGCCGCCGCACACCTACGGTTGGCATACATGCGGTTTGACTTGGACAATCATTGAAGAGCCACCTGAGTGAACCTCCAGAGGTAGCGACAGTGACGTGCATGGGCCTTCACAGAAGGTATCGCGATCTCCCTGTCCATCATGGGTAGCAGTGGTGGTGTGTACCCCATAGCGGCCTTGAAAGGAGTTAGCCCCGTAGCGAAGGAGACAGCCGAATTGAATGCATATTCCACCCAGGTCAGGTGGGAGCTCCAGGTAGATGGGTTGCAGGATGCTACACACCTCAGGGTGGCCTCCAAGGACTGGTTTGCATGCTCGACCTGACCGTTGCTCTGGGGATGATAACCGGAAGTGAGGCTGACAGAGGTACCCAAGGACCGACAGAATGCCTTCCACACCCATGAGGTAAACTGTGGTCCTCGATCAGAGACAATGTCCGTGGGAATGCCGTGTAATTGGATGATGTGGATGGACAGGAGGTTGGCTGTCTCAGCAGCAGAAGGGAGACCAGGAAGGGGAACCAGATGAACGGCCATGGAGAAGTGATCGGTGATAGTGAGAATGACGGTGTTGCCTTGAGATCAATTAACAGATCATGGACTAACAGAGACTTGGGAGTTAGAGACCTAATATTTAATAAACCACATTTAATTTTTAAATTATGAGGAGGAACAGATTTAGATCAATTTAGAGGCTTTATGTTTAATTTGAGTTTTACCAAAATTTTGCTTAATCACTTTGGGATGCTTATACATTATATTTTTATTTACTTTGGAGGGAGCAGACAACGATTCTCTGATGGGGAAGACAGGGGCTAAGTTGAGGGGTGGCGGATGAAGAGGAGCTGCAGAGAGGCGTGTAAGACTGCGACTCTGCTTCCTGGTCCCAACTCTGAGTAGTCAGGGTTTTGGAAATTTGGATAAAAAAGATGCCAGATTGTTAGATAAATGAGAAGCACCATCCAAAGTGGGATGAATGCTGTCTCGTCTCATAAGACCAGGTTTTCCCCAAAATGAGCTCCAATTGTCAATGTAGCCCACGTCATTTTTAGGACACCACACAGACAGCCAGCGGTTCAAGGATGACGAGCGGCTAAACATGTCATCACTGGTCAGATTGGGGAGGGGCCCAGAGAATACTACAGTGGCAGACATTGTTTTTGCAAAGTCACACACCGATTCTATATTAAGTTTTGTGACTTCCGACTGCCAGAGACGGATGTCATTAATGCCGGCGTGAATAACAATTGTGGAATATTTACAGTTACTTTTAGCCAGCATTTTCAGATTTGACTCGATGTTGCCTGCTCTGGCCCCAGGAATGCATTTGACTATGGCCGCTGGAGTCTCTAGGGTCACGTTTCTGACTACAGAGTCGCCAATGATCAGAGTTTTTTCCTCAGCGGGTGTGTTGCTGAGCGGGGAAAAACGATTAGAAACGTGAACAGGTTGGTGGTGTACCGGGGCTTTGCGACTAGGCTTCCTTCTCACCGTCACCCACCCAGTCTCCTCGCTACTGAGGAGAGCCGGGGGACCGCTAACGGGGTTAGCTATGCTAGCTAGCTCTGCTGCAGCTAATGGGCGTCCGTCAAGAGTAACTGGCGCAGACGGTGTTTCAATGCAGCGGAGCCGGGATTCCAAATCAGACAACCTCGCTTCGAGCACCTCAAAAAGACAACATTTATTACATTTACCATTATCACTAAAAGAGGCAGAGGTGTAGCTAAACATCTGACAGAGAGAGCACACCAGAGGAGGAGAGGAAAGAGAGCTAGCAGCCATAGCTAGTGGCCGAAGAGCAAACCATACAGGCAGACAGCAAAACAGGAAGTGACGATACGTTACCACAAGGAAGTGACTGCCCCTCCCTGAGCCTGGTTCTGCTGGAGGTTTCTTCCTGTTAAAAGGGAGTTTTTCCTCTCCACCGTCGCCAAGTGCTTGCTCACAGGGGATCGCCTGATTGCTGGGGTCTTTCTGCAACTGTGGGGGTTCCCCCTTCAGTTGATAGTGCTATGAGATGACTGTTGTTGTGAAAAGGCGCTATATAAATAAAGTTGAATTGAATAGATGGAGGGAGGCCCGAGACAAAGTCAATAGTGATATGGGACCAGGGACTGGAAGGGATGGGGAGTGGGTGGAGGAGACAGGCTGGAGGGGAAGAGTCCGACTTGCTGGCGACACAAGTGTGGCAGGCACACTTGTGTCCTTAACATAGCAAACATAGTCCTTAACATCCGACCTGAGGGAAGGCCACCAAAACACACGCTGAATTAGTTCAATAGTGTGAGTGATGCCTGGATGACAGGCAAAAAAAACGTGTGTGCCCCCACTGGATGACGTCACTGTGAAGGGAGGAGGGCACATACAGCCTGTTGGACGGGCCTCCCTCGGGGACAGTTTCCACTGACTGAGCCTGTTGGACCCTCTGCTCAGTATCCCTAGAAAGGGCCCCCAAAATACAGGAGGAGTGCAAGATGGTGTCTGGGAGGGAGGCAGCGGCTGCAGGAGAGTAGAAGAGGAGTTGGAGGAAAACTGGCGGGAGAAAGCATCAGGTTTAATGTTGCGAGACCCTGGGCGGTATGTGATGGAGAGGTTAAATCTAAGAAAAAACAGGGCCCACCGAGCGTGCCAGGTGTTCAAGCATCTGGCTGATCTGAGATATTCTAAATTTTTGTGATCAGTCCAGATGATCACTGGCTGATTGGCTTCCTCTAACCAGTGTCTCCACTCCTCCAGCGCCAACTTAATGGTCACCAGTTTGCGGTCTCCTTCGTTGTAATTTCTCTCAGCTGGGGTCAGCCGCCGGGAGAAAAACGCGCACAGGTGGAGCTTCTGTTTGGAGCTTCTGTTTGGAGCCAGAATGCTGTGAAAGCACAGCGCCCACCCCCGAATCAGATGCATCCACCTCAACCACGAACTGAGCTTGGGGTTGTACCTGTGCCAAGATAGATGCGGTGGTAAATTTTTCTTTAAGTGAAGCAAAAGCCCGCTCAATGGCCTTGGACCACTTGAATGGGCTCTTGATAGAAGTAAGCTGGGTCAGGGGCAGAGCGATTTTGCTATAGTCACGAATGAACCGGTGGTAGAAATTGGCAAAACCCAGGAAACGTTGAAGCTCCTTCCTGGTTTGGGGGGTAGGCCAATCTACTACCGCCTGAATCTTTTCCGGGTCGGCCTTTAAGGTGCCCCCACCCACAGTAAACCCCAGGAAAGAAATGGAGCAGGTGGTAAGCTCACACTTCTCAGCTTTCACAAAGAGCTGGTTCTCAAGCAGGCGCTGCAGAACAGTCCGGACATGGACTACATGTTCCTCCAGCGTGCGAGAAAAAATTAATATGTCATCTAAGTAAACAAAAACAAAATTGTTCACCATGTTCCAGAGAATATCACTGATTAAATGCTGGAAGACAGCGGGAGCATTGGTCAGACCAAAGGGCATGACCAGATATTCAAAATGACCCTAATGAGTTTTAAACGCCATCTTCCATTCATCCCCCTCGCGGATACGTACCAAATGATACGCATTCCGGAGATCGAGCTTAGTGTATACCTGTGCCTGTTGGAGGAGTTCAAAGGCCAAATTAATGAATGGCAATGGGTATTTATCCTTAACGGTGATGGAATTAAGCTCACGATAATCAATGCATGGCCGCAAGGTGCCATCCTTTTTACCTACAAAAAAGAACCCCGCACCGAGAAGAGCAGACGACGGACGGATAAGGCTGGCGCTAAGGGAGTCTTTAATGTAGCTCTCCATCACTTCCCTCTCCGGCCCAGATAAACTGTAGAGCCGGCTGAATGGCAGCCGCGCACCCAGAAGGAGGTCAATAGCGCAGTCATAGGATCGATGAGGTGGCAAAGAAAGGACCCTTGACTTACTAAAGACCTCCCCTAAGTCATGGTAGACCTCGGGCACACGGCTGAGATCTGCCGGCTCAGCCGAAGGGGAAGAGAGAGGGAGAGAGGCTGAACAAGCAGCAGATTGGAGACATGACAACAAACAGAATGAACTCCAGGAAGAATTTGAACCCTGGGCCCAGCTGATTATGGGATTATATTTGTGAAGCCATGGATACCCCAAAATCATGGAGGTGGAATATTGTGGCAGCACAAAAAACTGGATTGTCTCACGGTGGTTACCGGACAAAATGACTGAAATGGGCTCAGTTTGTCGGGTCACTGCCGCGAGACTACAACCAGATAAGGTGGAGACATTAACGGATGTCGGGAGGTTCCTGGTGGGAATCTGAAATTTTTGAATCAATTCCTGGTGAATGAAGTTTTGCACCGCTCCAGAATCCACCAGAGCGGAGGTTTTACACTTGGTTCCCGGTAACTGGATAAGAGCCAGGAGTGTAAAACAGGTGGGGAAATGTTGAGAAGAACCTCCCGCTAGACCCCCCACAGTTACTGACGGGCCGGTTCTTTTTGGCCGAGTTGGGCATTTGGAGATGGCATGATCAGTTGTCCTGCAGTACATGCATGCTCCCACCTTTTCCCGGCGCCGGCACTCCTCCGGAGTCAGATGAGTCCTAGCCAGGACCATCAGCTCTGGAGGCAGCACTGTGGATGCAGCGCGAGGGGGCGGGGGAACCAGTTGTGGAGCAGGCGAGGAAGCAGTGATCCTCTGCTCCCTTGCGTGCTTCTGGAACCGCTGTGTAGCGCAGCATCATTCCACTCGGTGTCTGGCGCAGCGACCCGGAATTCAACAGAGTAGTCGGCAACTGACCCACTCCCCTGCTGAAGCCCCAGCAACTGGCAAGCAATGTTACCCTCGCTCTCTGTGTGATCAAATGCCTGGGTGAATTCCTGAATGAAACATTCAAAAGTATATTGGGCCCCCTCCCGACCACTCAAGACGGACTGGGCCCACTTGAGTCACAGAGTGACAGGGTCACAAACTGTATTTTGGCCGAATCATCCCTGTGTCCCCCCCCCACCCACCCACCTGCTGAAAATACATCTGGCAGTATAACAGGAACCCCTTTCATCCCCCCACCTCCCCCCGCAGGGGGCAGGTACGGGCACAGAGATGGTCCTGCGGAAAACAAGGACTGCTGGGATGGCAGGTGTGGGAGGGGGAGCGGCCGCACCAGGAAGCCGACGCAAATGCTCCGATTTTTCTAAAGCCCATCCAGGGACAAGAGTTGCAAATTAGCTAATAGCTATACACTCTATGTGCAACACATCAGATTGATTGTCTTTGATTAATTGTCTATGTTTATTGCACTGTCCCTGTCAAATAAACTAATCTACTACTACTATTGTTGGGTGAAAGTTTGGAGCTGCTCAAACAAAGCATGACCTGGTGCTCTGTGGCTTCCAAATGCAAAAGCATTGACTGTTCTCCTGAGGTAGTGCCCGCTAAGCCTTAATCCTTGCTGGATCATTCTGTTATGATTTGAGATTTTGAGGAGGCTTAAGTGCAAAGCAACCACTTCAGAATAACACATAGACACAGATGAAAAGTTACACCACTTTAATGAAAACCCAATCCCTATACAAAACACGTTAACTTAATGAATATATGCACACACCACAATAAATGAAACCCGCAACCAAAAAGCCAAACTGTATACAAGAAAATAGTTGCACACTGGAGCCACATGCGGCCTAGGAGGGAAAGAGAGGAGAGGAGGGGTTAATAATGGATACGGCGTACTGGAAAATAACTACAGAGGATATGGATCTTACGATACTGGCAGAGAGCCCGGCGGTGACCACAGCGTGGAAGAGGAGGCGGTGAATTAATGACGGCAGGGAAGGAGGAGGAGTGACTGGAGGACCTGGGTGGAGAAGCCGTTGTCCTGGAGGTAGATGATTCAGGCGAGCGAGCAAACACAGCTCCAGAGATGCACCGCTGGAGGCAGCAGCAAACCCAACAATCCAGCGGAGAGCTCTTCACACACTGGCCCTTAAATACGCTGGTGAATCAAGAGGCAGCAAGTGTGTAATCACACAGGTGCGCTTGATAAGCTACGGAGCCGGGAAAATAGAGACAGGAAGAGAGGGGGGAGGCACGCTTGCCTAATCATGACAGATAACACAACCCCAAAAGATGCAGTTACTACAAAATGACACACAATAAATAGACAGGACAAAAAAGACAAAACCAAGAGTACAAATAACTCATAAATAAACATAGACCAGATACAGCAGACCACAATAAACAAAGAAGCAAACAAACAGAAAAAGACTAAACTCAAACTGGAGACTGAGCATGGCTCCCACCCGTGCTCAGTATCATGACAGATATCTGGAGAAAATGCCCTGTAATTTCCCCATTGTGGGACTAATAAAGGAATCTAAATCTCAGGTCAATGGCTCCATCAAAAATATGTTTGAGGAAAATGATGACGTGTTCAATGCTTATTTTCCCCGCTGTATTTAAGCCTTTGTCAGTTTGTATTTGCTGCCTTTGTTTTTCCTGATACCCAAAGGCTGCAGACATAAAGCTGATAACGCTGCATCATCATTTTCCATTATACCCTTTTTTTCTGAGACGTCTCCCCCTCTAAGTGTATGAATCATAATGTTAAAAAAATGTTCTTGGTCTGAATGTTATCCTTTTTGCTCTGAGGTCACCAAGCTCTGTTTAATCACTTTTAATCAGTGTCAGACTCTGCTGCCAAGCCATGTTGTCTCCCCTACATTGTCTTTCATTCTGGACTTAATGGACACATATTTGTTAACAGGTGCCTGCTATGTTTATGTGGAATAAATTTAGCCAGTTGCTGATCAAAGTAAGAGAAAGGGGCTTCAGTCGTTGAGAGCCTTGAGAGCCTCGAGCCAAGCTCTGAGTCAGCTATCTATCAGCTTCTTCAATAACTTTGCATGTGCTTGAGCAAGCGAACTTTAAACTCTTCAGTCACGTAAAATTCTCTCTTGATCCTGATTATGGATCTGATCATCTCATTAAACATCTGCTTCTGTCACATCACATCAAAAAATGGAATGTTTTAATACAAACCCTGTCCAGACTTTCCTCATACACTCCCAGAAGTTTCATTTTTACTGAGCACAGGATGTTAACCATTCCAGTATGGAACCATTGCAATAAATCGCTGTGCTACTGCTGGGCAGCGATAGAAAACCTAACACCATCCGTGGGCAGCTGAAGGAAGTATGTGTTTAACAGTGTAGCATTAGGGTTTCTGTGAATGCCATAGTGTGAAATTTTATCATTTATTGTTTGGCCTTGTGCTGTCAGTTTGGAGGGCTCGTTGTGTTTTTCCTTGTCTGACCACATCGACTTGTAGTCTGCATCTGCTGACATCAGATAAACTGCATAATGTACAAAATGCTCTTAAATAACAAGTGTCTGACTAAGAGTAGCTGCCTCGATCATTTGAGTTACTGTCTTGAGGCCTGCATTCCAGTTCCCAGTGGTCAGGTCAAGGATATACACAGTAAAGTACCTAAAGTTTTAAAAGGGGACGTCTTATACTACATCTTTATGATCACAGTTTAAATACGGTAGCTATCACACTGGTGGAAATTTTAACAGCTTCAAAGTAAAGGTGTAAAATTCTTAAATCTAATTTGCTGGTGTTTTTTGGTGTTAATTTCCTCAGACCACTAACGTGAGAAACCTCCCCACAGTTCAATGATAATGTATAATTGTGAGTAAAACTAGATTAGTGCATTAGTGGTCTTTTCTAGCTCTTTTAAATTAACATTATACAACAGTTAGTTCCGACTGAGCAATTTGATTGGACAACAGGGATTCCAGGAGTTACTATAATCCATGATAACTGCAATCCAACGTTTCACTGGACATGTGTCACTCTTCTTCAAAGGTGTTCTAGTAACCGTTAATTACTAACAGCAATTTACTGTCAACTCTGCAGACTTGAGAACTGCAATACTGTCTTGCATACCTTAATTTCCACAGTGAGGCGCTGTTTGAAAAGCAACTACAGTTTCAGCCATCTCTGATCCAGAAGTCCTGTCCTTATAAACATCCGGTGATATATTCTACGTCTGTTTAAACAAAACAGACAGGCTAGAGTTGAATTTACTGACTTGATTAGAAAACCACAATACCTTTGTGGTGATGGACTCTTTGTTTCATCTGAAAATGCCAAGAAAAAGTGAGTGAAGTGTGCCAAAGCCAAATCGCTAGCATGCTAACGAGCCACTGGCATTGATCTGGGCCTTTCTGTGGAACAGACTCAACAGGTGACCGGTTTGTATTTAGCTGCTTTGCAACAATTAGTGGCTACATTTAGAAGGGACTATTTTTTTCTCAGCTACGCAAAATAACTGGTTAAACAAACAAATCATAATATTTTGTCCAGTATTGCTGTCATTTAAGAAATTGTGCTTGTGAAACTGTTGTATAAAAGCAATATTACACTCGAGGATGTATGGTATCAATGAATATAGTAACTACGGGTAAAACCTAAAACCTCTCAACACTATATACAGTGTAAAAATAACACTAATTCTTTAGTGGATATTTAACATGTACTATCAGTCCAGACTAATATGAGGGATAAATGCTTAGCAACTTTGTCCGCAACAGCACACAGCCGATGTCAGCAAGTTTACATTGGAAATACATCTTACAGAGGTCATTTGCACATTGGCAAGACATCACCCAGATGTCTGCATTAGGTTGAAGACAACTGTCTGACGACGTCTCAAAGTTATAGCAGCTGCAGCTCCCTTATTGTGCTGCCACAGCATATCATCATCTGATACTGTGATGATCGACATGCGTATCTGATTTGGACCCGGATACCCTTCCTGACCCAGTCGTGAACCCATGCCCTTCCGAATGTGGAGCAGGCCACCACTCCGGTATTCTGCACTCAAATGTTAATCACGACGTTTGTTTATTTCAGTTGGATGTGTAACTATTTTGCCAGTCGAAGTGAGACACACTACTACTAAATTATGATTAGCGGTAGAGCATCCACTTTACAGTCAGAAGGCTGTGGGTTCACAACCGGGTCATACCAAAGGCCATATAACCCCTTACCATCACAATAGCAGATGATGATACTGTATACTGTGGCGACCCTGGATGGGAGCAGCCAAAGATGAAAATTTAATGCCAACATCCAGTGTATTTCCAATCTAAATTTGGTGCGTAAGGCCAATGTGTGTGTGCCATGGGAGGCTTTGAATTTTTTACCGCCTACATTTCTCACCCTGAAACCTCCCTACTTCTAGTGTTGACTCATCTGTCTCTCTGTGTTTGTTCTCCTCCCTCCCTGAATTTGTGTGATTAGTGCATCTGGGCTGAGATGATGTTGATGTTCACTTGTTGGCCTGTCCTTGAGAGAAAGTGATGACACGGACTATAAAGAGGCAGTCTGACCTAACACCTGGGCTAAATTTGATACAAGTTGGCTGTCAACAGCTGCCTTCATTTTTTTTTTTCTACCAGTAATTATGAGCTTCTTCATTACTGTCCCACAGGAGGTGCGGGAAGATACTGGACTAATACTGGATAGGTAGTGGAGGGACATGGGGAGATAAGGCTTCTGGCTGCTGTTAATGCGGTAGACGCGATCTGTCATAGCGGTCTCATAGTCTGGGAATGCCGTTTCACTGGTAATGATACCCTTTCATCCATCTGTCAGTCCCACACATTTACTGTTCCTATTTCACAATGATCCTATACTGATCATATTAATTCCCCCTTTTTTAATGTCTGAATAAGAGAATTAAACACCACTGAACTCCTGACTTATGAATTTGGTGAGAAATATCCAGATTGCCCCTTCCCCGTTCTTGCTGTATAAAAACAAAGCACACAAAGTTTCAAAGACACTTGTACTCTTAAATTAAGTACACTTGGCTTCACTGACTCTAAACACGCACAAACAGCCTGAGAGCAAAGCACTCATGTCCTCTGCTGTAGACTCGTGCTTGTAGCCACAAAATCACAAAGCAGCCAAGAAAAGAAATACTAATCTACTGTCACTTAACATTTCATTGGAAAAACATTGTGAATGAGCTGTTTTTTGTTTTGTTTTGTTTTGTTTTGTTTTTTGGGGGGGGGCTTAGGAATATGGATGTAGATGTCTCACAGCTCTGTTCTCACATTTGCAACTGTTCCAAAATCTCCAGTAAATGTAAAAATAAAAAAGTACAGTAGCTAAATCATCACTGCATGCAGAGTTTTTTTTTTTCTTTTCGTCAGAATGTGTTTTTTAAAAAGACAATTACTTGGTAATTAGGGATGAGTAACATGCAAATAAAACCGCAGAATTTACTCATCACAGAGAATACAACTCTTTGCACAATTAGGACACTTTAAGCTGAATTATTTATTAGATAATTATGATATTGTGGAGTGTGTAAATGAAGAGGCAGATTCATGACAGACGATTTATTACACACTCACATCTCACAAGCACAGAATGGACTGAATGGTTACAGCAAGCTCTCCTCTCTATATCCCAAGTCACACTTCACCTCACACAGCATGATATTTTCACTACACTGCATTCAACCCCCTCTGTCCTTCCTGGGCATTGTTCTCCCATGCTTATTCCCTGTCTCTGTCTGAGGTGCTAAATAACCTGACTTCCCCAAGGTCCCAAACCATATACTTTCAGAGAAGGCAAGAACATGGTAGAGAGGTTCAGTTCATCATTTCAGTTTAACAGTAATGAAGCATCAAAATTCATGGCTGCGGGAACATTTACCTGCAATGAGCCTCATCATTTACTAGTTAAAGTTGCTCTGTGGAATTTTTGGAAATTCTGGGTTTAGGGTCAAATTATGATCAAAAAGTGAACATCAGCTCCATTTATATCACATCAAAGCCTCAGCTGGTGTGGAATTCAGCCTACGGCCCTTTTCAGAAACAAAGTTAAAGGTGCTGACTTGAAGTTTTTAAAACTGTTTTCACCCACTGCAAATGTGCTTCCAACACGCATGTACTCTGTGTCTATTTGCTTTCAGCTTTGACCATCATTATTGGAATCAGCTGTAAAGCAGCTGTGGCACAGGTGTAGTGTGGCCAACTACTAATTGAAGGGTCAGGGGTTTGATTCCTGCTCTGTCTGCAGTCTGCATGTCAAAGTGTCCTTGAGCAAGACACTGAACCTCCAGTTGCTCCTGGTGGGTCAGGCCAGTGCCTTCCACGGCTGCTCCTCCGCCATCAGTGTGTGAATGGGTAGATAGCAGGATCTGTAAAGTGCTTTGGTCATCCAGCAATGAGTGGAAAAAGCACTATATATGAGCTGTATATACCTGGTTGGTCACCCAAGAAACTCTCAGGGATTCCTCAGCGCTCTCTCAGTGATCTCCCGATGATCTTTCAAAGATCTCAATAGATCCCCATGAAAATCGCACAACAATCTCCCAAACATTTACACAGAAATTATTTTTTCAAGACTTTAGGAGACTGTTGAGAGATTGAGCCAATTTTTGATCTCTCAGTGGTCACCTGGCGATCTCTGTCTGTGTAAAGGGGCCCTTGGTGACACAAGATGTCACTAAAGTTGACATGCAGGTTAGGGATATGGGACGCTTGTGCACGCAGCGACCGGCAACTGGTGGCTTGTCACCAGACTGCAAAACAAATCTACCTACGGGTACAAAATAAGTACAAAATAAATAAATAAATAAATAAAGTGCAGTTTTTTCAAAAACTCCCAATAGTACCTCTTTAAAGTCCTAAAAAGGAGATCTTGACTCCTTTGTAAATATAGTAAATAAATATGTTTCTCTTTGCTGTACTGTTGATGTTAGATTTTCAAAGGACTGACTCATTTTGGACGCAGCCTCAGTCACCCTTTTAAGGATACACAGTTTTTTTCACCAGCTGCTCTTGCATGTATCACATCTCTTTGACTTCTAGAGAATTAAACAAACCAATTTTGGCAGACCGGCTTATTTTCTAGCCGGAGTGAAAGTGGTCAAAACCTTGGCTCTCTGTTAACAATCATAAAACACAAGAGACATGCAGAAGGTAAAAGGGCCAACGTGTAGTTCAATGCCAGTTTGAAAAGTACTTTCAAATGAAAGGTTTACTTCTGTATAGATTTATTTTTTTCCAGTGCTGTAGGATGGGTTGAAAAGCTTCATATAATCTGCAGTGATTTATCAGAACATGGATGTTGAGTATAAGAAAAAAAATACTATTAAAATATGTTTAAATAATAGATACTAACAACAGTTTATTAATTGATTTTCATAATTTCCACACACCACAGTATCTCAAGTGACAGCAGCTTAGAGTTTGCTCTTCTTAATGCCAGTTGTTTTTAATGTTTCAAGAATGTCAGAGATGAAAGTCAGCCATGCTTTAAGGTCAAAGTAAGTGGTACAGAGAGAGGCACGGGGAGTTAAAGGGATTTGAAAGACAAATCACCCTGAACTCCAAGACATGAGTTCAGATTTATTTATTCCCATTGTGCGCGAGAATTTCCCTGGTATGTCCAAGTAACACAAAAACAGAACAAGACGCTGACTTTGGTCTGAATTTTTGCTCGGCAGCAAATTGTATCAAATGTCCAGCATGCTGGAAAGAGTCGTCTTTTAGCAGTAAATCAGATTAGCGCTGCTGGCTGGCGTGCGCGGGGAGACAGCTTTGATGTAACTGTGTCAATCTCTGGAGAGTTTTGGCTTGACTTGAAGAGCAGCAGGGATGCGACGCGGTATCCTCCTTGTCTGTGTACGTGTGTGGGTTGCTTAAAAATAAACGTATACATTCCCGTAACATGTACTCACTCGTTTTTTTTCCCCAACAACATTTTCAACAAAATTACAAATACTTGCATAAAGAGCGTAGGCACACGTAGGAACACCGCAAACCACAAACAGATCAGATAATCAGCGCTGTGATTTGGATTGAAGGAAACCCGAGATGTTTTTAAGGGTGTGCATGAGTGGCCTAGTCTTATGAAGTGTATCATTAGGATGCCAGCTCCTGACCACTGGCTTGGCACAGTATTCCCTTCAGTGGGAGGGAGGCAAATCCAAGTTGACTTTCAGCCAGTTCATTCTTCCTGAGGGGTGATTTCATCCCTCAATATCTTCATCTTGGACGGTGCAGCTATTTTCTTGCATCGCGACTAAGCTTAGGGAATGATGTGCCTCTATCAGTGTGATGATGTTGCTCTAACAGGGAGTCTTGGGACTCTTTGGTGTTTGCCATTGGCTGTTTGGCTGCTCGTGCCCTTGTAACATGTCGTGAAATGCTTCAAGTGTCTCTGTGTCAAACCTGAGAATTTTATGTTGTTCGGAGCCACACACGTACCAACCAAGTCATGACAAAACAATGCACGAGCTGACTTAAACATTTTACACAGCTGTGAAAACCTCACTGCTGGTAATTTAGAGTGAAATTAGATACAGTTGGTATGACTTAATTGCTAGTGCATGCTGTCTCTTTTGTGTGCCACCAAAATTGTTTCTGCAGCTTCTCCACTCTCAAACCTAACACACTTTAAGACTTGGAAACTCTTCATTTCATAATGCTTTAAGGAAAGAGACTTAGCTTTTTATAATGCTTAGTTAAATAGTTTGACCTTTTCCATGAGTATTTTACGATTTTGTTCCTACTTTATGTAAAGAGAAGTTTTGACCATTTATTGTTGGAGTGGTGAATGACTGCTGTGGTCAAAGAATTGTAACAGCGAATCACTGTGTGTTTAATGTGATGGGTTCTCTTTTATAGACTGCTAGAAAGCAACTAAATCCATTTGTATTTAATGTAGAGGTATGTGTACCCTGCTAGAGAACAGCCTGCATTTGTGGGGAAGAATAGCTTTTTGTTTCCTAATACATTAAAGGCAGTATAAGTGACTTTTTCCTGGTCACTATATTCAAATTAACACTTTGTAGCATATAATGTGTTTAAAAAACCTGTTTATGCCAAGTCTGATAGATTATCTAATATTAACTTGTGTTTTTTTCATAGCAGTGGCAAAAAAACCCCCTATAATTTACTGAATTTAAAAGTGTATAACCCAACTAGTCCTCCAACTAATATGCAAAAGATGATTGTAAGTTCATCACTACAGAAAGCACAGCTTATGGAAAATGTCACTCGCCAGAGGAAGCAGCCTGTGGAGAGAGAACGAGAGCTGTGAGAGGAGAAATGGAGACAGGGAAAATGGGCAAACCAAATTGCCACTTACGTGGGATAACGGGGAGAACCAGCAGGACCCCGAGCAGGGAAAGAGACGAACCAGCAGGGTGAAGTTGGTGGAGTTGGTGGTGCCTGACCGGGTGGAGAATGGTTGCAGCTGAGTGGAGATGATGGGGCAGTGAGCGCACGCAGTCCCCTGAGACGCACCCGCACAGTGGCAGCAACCCAGACGAGCCGGCGTCAGCACACTGAAGAGATGCTCCTTTTAAACACTGGCTGATGAAAGGCAGCAGGTGTGTCTCCTCACCCAGGTGGGTTGATGACCTGAGGAAGGAAACAATGGGAAGGAGGGGGCACGCGCTCACGACCATGACAGTGCCCTCCCCTCAAGGAGCTCCCCCCGGCGGTCTCTTGGGCTTGTCGGGATGGGCTTGATGGTAGGCCCAGAGCATCCCTTTGTCAAGGACATGTGATCTGGGGATCCAAGAGCGTTCCTCCGGACCGTAGCCCTTTCAATGGAAAAAGGTATTGTAGACCGCGGCCCTGATGGCGAACATCCAAAATGCGCTGCACGGTGTAGGCAGTGTAGCCGTCGATCGTCCGGGGAGGAGGAGGCGGCTTCGGGGGTGGGTGGGGGGGAGGCAGAGGGGGCTTGATATGGGAGACGTGGAAAGTCAGGTTCACCCGCAGGGTCCGTGGGAGCTTCAGACGGACTGTGACGTCATTAACCACCCCGGAGATGGTATAGGGTCCCAGAAAGCTGGGGGACAGATTCTTCGAATCCATCTTCAGTGGAATCTGGTCCTCCGCCAGCCAGACCTGCTGACCTACCGTGTACATAGGAGAACGGACCCTCTTCCTGTCAGCCATCAGACGGTTGCGCTCAGAGGAGCGAGCGAGGGCGGCACGGGTAGACCTCCAGATGTGTCGCCAGCATCAAGTATGGGACCCCACGGATGGCACTGCGACCTCCCTCTTGGCCGTGGGTAGCAAAGGCGGGATGTACCCCAACGAGGCTTCAAAGGGGGTGAGCCCCGTGGCTGTAGAGATGGCAGAATTCAGAGCGTACTCTACCCAGGTCAGGTGCGTGCTCCACGAAGAGGGATTTTTGGCCGCACCGCAGAGTGGCCTCCAAGGACTGGTTGGCGTGCTCGGCCTGCCCGTTAGTCTGAGGATGATGAAAAGGGGAGAGGCTGACGGTAGTCCCGAGCATCCGGCAGAAGGCCTTCCAAACCTGGGATGTAAATTGGGAACCCCGGTCAGACATGATGTTGAGAGGGATGTCATAGAGACGGATGACGTGGGCGGTGAGGAGGTCTGCAGTCTCCATGGCCGAGGGGAGCTTAGGAAGAGCAATGAGATGAACAGCTTTCGAGAAGCGGTCAACGATAGCTAGGATGACCGACTTCCCAGGGGATGGGCAGGGGGTGAAGGAGTCCAGCAGGAGGGGAGGAGTCTGACTTGCCCTAGAGGCAGATTTGGCAGGCCCGCACATACTCCTGCACTCCTGCATGTCCCGCTGCAGCATGGGCCATCAGAACACCCGCCAAATCAGGTTGGAGGTGCGGGTGATCCCAGGATGGCAGGCAAAACGGCTGGCGTGACCCCAGTGGATTACATCGCTGTGGAGGCCTGTAGGGACGTACAGGCGGTTCTGGGGGCACCCTGCTGGTACGGTCTCCCAGGACTGGGCCTGGCGGATCCCTCCGCTCAATATCCCAGGCAAGTGCTCCGAGGACACATGGGGGGGCAGAATTGGCTGGGGATGGGATGGGGGCGCGGCCTGCTCGGAATCAAACTGGTGCAATAGCGCATCCGGTTTGGTATTCCGAGAACCAGGCGGCTAAGTGATGGTAAAGTTGAACCTTTGGAAGAATAAGGTCCAACGAGCCTGCCTGGCATTAAGTTGGCAGGCCGACTGCAAGTACTCTAAGTTCTTGTGATCATTCCACACGACAATGGGGTGAATAGCTCCCTCTAGCCAATGTCTCCTCTCCTTCAATGTCAACTTAATGCGGAGGAGCTCTCTGTCCCCTACGTCGTAATTTCTCTCGGCTGACGTGAGCCGCTGAGAAAAAAAACGCGCACGGGTGGAGCTTCTGGTCGGAGCTTCTGGTCGGAGGGTGAGCACTGTGAGAGGACAGCGCCCACCCCAAATCAAAAGCGTCCACCTCGAGGACAAACTGGAGCTGCGTGTCGACCTGAGCCAAGATGGGTGTAGCTGTGAGCAGGCCTTTTAATTTAGTAAAAGCCTGTTCAGCTGCCTCGGTCCACCGGAAGGGGACCTTCACGGAGGTCAGCTGCGTGAGAGGCAGTGCTAGCCCACTATAGTTCCGGATGAACCTGCGGCAAAAATTTGCAAACCCGAGGAAGCGCTGGAGCTCCCTACGGGAGTGGGGAATTGTGCCAATCAAGCACTGCCTTCATCTTGGCCGGGTTGGCAATCAGTCTCCCCTCAGCCACTATGAAGCCCAAGAAGGTGGTAAAAGTGGTGGAGAACTCACACTTCTCGGACTTAACGTAGAGCTGGTTCTCCAAGAGCCGCTGTAAAATGGCTGTCACATGGGCTTCATGTTCCTCTGGCGAGCGGGAGAAAATAAGAATATCATCCAAATAGACAAATACGAACTGATAGAGCATATCACGAAGGACATCATTTATGAGCCGCTGGAAGATGGCGGGGGCGTTGGTAAGCCCAAATGGCATGACCAGATATTCAAACTGCCCCTGATGTGTCCTAAACGTTGTCTTCCACTCATCCCCCTCGTGAATGCGGATAAGAGGGTATGTGTTACGTAAGTCTAATTTGGTAAATACCCGTGAGCGGTGAAGGATCTCAAACATGGAATTGACCAAGGGCAGAGGATATTTGTCCTTAATGGTAATAGTGTTCAGCTCCCGGTAGTTGATACACGGGCGCAATGAACCATCCTTCTTACCAACAAAGAAGAACCCAGCTCCAAGTGGAGCCGAAGAAGGCCGAATAAGGCCGGCGTTCAGCGAGTCGTTTATGTATCTCTCCATTGCCTCTCTCTCCGGGCCAGAAATGTTGTAGAGCCAGCTAGATGGCAGCTTTGCCCCCGGGATGAGGTCCACAGCACAGTCGTAAGACCGATGAGGCGGAAGCGACAGCGCTCTTGACTTGCTGAGGACCTCTCCCATATCATGGTAAGCCCGGGGAACGAGGCTGAGGTCTGGCGGCTCGGCTGAAGGGGAGGAGACGGGAAGAGACAGCGAACACTCAGCCGAACTCAAACAGTGTGCCAAACAGAACGGGCTCTAGGAGGTTATGGAGTTTTGCCCCCAGTTTATAATGGGGTTGTGCCTCCAGAGCCATGAAATGCCCAGGACCATCGGGGAAGACGAATTTGAGAGAATTAGGAACGACAGTTCCTCCCAATGGTTCCCGGAAAGAAGGATGGCGATTGGCGCCGTGCATTCGGTGACTACCGCAACCTCTTGGCCAGATATGGTGGTGATTCTCAAATGATTGGGCAATTTAAGAGTGTTAATACCCATGTCCTGCACGAGCTGGGACGAGATAAAATTCCCCTTTGCCGCCGAATCCACTAGCGCCATAGTCCTCCTCTTGACCCCCGGCAATTGCACGAGGGCCGAAATAGAGAAATTGCCGGGGGGAGTAAGTTTGGTCCCGCCCGCCAGACCCCCCATGGTTACTGACGGGCCGCGTCTTTTGGCCGCAGGTGGCACTCGTCCAGACTGTGCTTCATAGAACCACAATACATGCACACGCCAGCCCTCCGCCAACGCTCTTCATCGGTCAGCTGGAACTGACTGAGCTCCATCAGCTCGGAGGGAGAACCGGCGCCACCTGTGTCAGTCACCACAGTGGGCACCCGCCCGGCGAATGGGCGAGAGGAGGACTGTCGCTCCTTCGCGCGTTCACGGTACCGATTGTCCAAACCCACGGCTTGATCTATTAGACCATCTAGAGCGTCGGGAACTGCATAAACCGCCAGGTCATTGTGGAGGTGTGCGTTTAAGCTGAAGAGGAACGCGCTGCGTAGGGCAACATCGTTCCACCCCAACTCCGCCGCTTCGACCCGGAACTCCACCGAATACTTGGCCGCCGACCGAGTGCCCTGGCGGAGTGACAAAAGGCGGCTCATTATGTTCCCTTGACTCTCGGTATGGTCAAAGGCGTGAGTGAAAGCGACCACAAATTGCTCAAACGTGTGTCAGGGCTGTCAACCACGGACTGAGCCCAACTGAGGGCCCGGTCCCACAGTAATACGATCATAAACTGAATTTTAGCGGTGTCCGATGGGTACTCCCCCCCCCCCCCCGACCTGCTCCAAATACATCCGTACGTGACAAAAAAACTCCTTGCACTTTCCCACCTCCCCCGCGTACGGGGCAGGTGCAGGAACGGAGGTGGTACAGTGCACAGGAGATTGAACAACAGGAGCGGGCGGGGGAGGAGGAGCCGGAGGAGCAAAATTGGCCAAATGCTGGGTGACCGTGCCCAATTGCTGCACAATTGTCTGCAGCTGCTGGGTTAACACGGCCACCTGTCGCTCAGTTGCGTCTAAGCGATCCAGAGCTGACTGTCCTGATGCTGCTGCACCTGCTGAGCCGAAATCAAGGCTAGCTCGTTCTGTCATGATTATCAATTCTAGACAGCCCACACGCACAATGCAGCAACAGAAGGACAATCAAGAACACAAACACACGTTTAAGGAGTTTATTAAATATCAAAGTTAAGCACAGCTTATGGAAAATGTCATTCGCCAGAGGGACCAGCCTGTGGAGAGAGAACAAGAGCTGTGAAAGGAGAAATGGAGACAGGGAAAATAGACGAGCCAAATTGTCACTTACGTGGGATAATAGGGAGAACCGGCAGGACCCCGAGCGGGGAAAGAGACGAACCAGCAGGGTGAAGTTGGTGGAGTCGATGGTGACTGACCGGGTGGAGAATGGTTGCAGCTGAGTGGAGATGATGAGGCAGTGAGTGCACGCAATCCCCTGAGACGCACCCGCACAGTGGCAGCAACCCAGACGAGCCGGCGTCAGCACACTGAAGAGATGCTCCTTTTAAACGATGGCTGATGAAAGGCAGCAGGTGCGTCTCCTCACCCAGGTGTGTTGATGACCTGAGGAAGGAAACAACGGGAAGGAGGGGGCACGTGCTAATGACCATGACAAGATTGTTGAGCAGTCAAGGAGTGCTCACCTCAAACATAGAAACTGTAATGTGTTTAGGATGATTCCAACAAGTCCACTGCAAACAATATACAAAAGAGGATCATAGGGTCCTCACCTCAAAATAAGCAGACTTTATTGTCTCATTTCCAAACCTTTTTATCCAAGTCCATCTGTGTTTACTTTATTTTCACTTGGAGTTTGACAATTAACTTTTTTACATATTAAATAAATATTTTAGGTGGTTAAGTTTAGGGTAATATGGTAGAGTAGGCACTAAGAATATTTGGGTTAAGTTTAGGGAAATGGTGATGGACAAGTTTAGACTCATCTTAACTAACCCTTCACCATCTTTCTTCATGTAATTATTTCCATGACCACTAGAGGTCGCTTAATGTCCACTGAATGTCATTGACATTGTCCATTTTCTGTTTGGCGACAATCTCTGTAATTCACATGTGGTATAGTATCATTTTGGGGGTCTTAAGTTTCTTGTCTAACACCACAGATAAGACCACCATCATCAGACCATCGTCAGACAAAGAAAGAACACAAAAAAAAATCACAACATTAGAAAGCAACAACTGATTCCCAATGTCAATAAAAATTTTCACTTATCAGAACCATTTTATTTGTCCGGAGACACTATGACTGACATGTTATCTTTGTGTTCACCCCATGCAGCCCTGAAGAGGTCCTTCGAGGTTGAGGATGTCGACACTTCATCTCACTCTTCACCTGGCTCCCGTCGGACAACCAACTCCCCTCTCCGAAACGCCATGTCTCCCACAAGCATCTACTACCGGGACCTGGGTTCTGCCCCGACCACCAACAACAACAACCTCAACTATACTCAGCCCCGTTCCATCATGGGGGGAGGAGGTTCCAAGACTCCTGAGCCCGTGTCACGCCGGTCTGAACTCTCCATCGACATTTCTTCCCCTGGCAAGCAGGTGGATAACGCCACTAGTCCTGCTTCTACACGCTTTGTAAGCAACAGCGCCCTGAAACGCCCGGAAGTCCTGGGACACTCCAAGACCCCCGAGATGAGCCACAAAAGGGAGGTGACGTTTGCCAAGACGCCAAGTGACTCCCCGGTGATACGCCGCAATGAGGGTAACATCAACAACAATGGCATAGGCCGAACCTCCGAGCAGAGTCATGCTCGCAAGTTGGAGCCCCCTAGCCCGGGGGATGCCCGAAAACCTGACATCAGCATCACCAGAGCTCCTCCAGAGAATAACGGCCACCACCAACCGGTGCACCACCCTCATCACCCCAACCCTCACCACAACACCATCATCACCACCTTCCGCTGCTCCTCGCCTAATCATGGACGCAAATCCCCCAACCCTGACAGTAAGTCTGTTTTTTACTAACACTCCAACACACTCCAGCTTTTTCTAAACTCTATTATCTGTTTATCTTCTGGGGAAATCTTCGTATTTGATGATATTTTACCATGTTCTTGTAATTTTTCTTTGCTTTTTTTTTACTATATAAAATGAAACAAATTTGAGCAAAATGACCCAAGAAAATGCAACTGTAGACTAGTGAAAATGTCCATGACTGACAGTTGTGATTATGTGGGTGTTGGAAACACTTGCAAAGGAAACCACAGTCAGTGTCATTTTAGTGTCTCGCTGTTTAGAAGTAGAGATAATTGTGACTTTCTTCTGGGATAACAAATCAATACCAAACTTTAAAGCAACAGTATGTAAGATGTTCACCTTAATGTTTCCAAAACTGTGTTGTTGGTACATCAACCTTTGACCAGGTGAATGTCACTACAACAACAGTTCTGTTGTTGGTAGGAACACTGAAAGGACTACAACTATGGTGACTGTGACCACAGTCCCATCAGCCAATCACAGGGCACAGCTGTAGCCACACACAACTAAGCACCCTGTGACTGGCTGTTGGGGCTTATGTTGGAGTTGTACATACATAGTTGTAGTCTTTTCTAGTCCTACCTGATACAAGAAAGTTGCATAGATCTGCTTTAAAACAGCTGAACGTTTAATAATTTGCTCACATTGTTTCTCTTTGTTCATACAAGCCCTCTTCAACCAAAACTTTAATCTTAAAAAAAACAAGAAATAACAGTCTTGAAGGACTAAGTCAAACTGACATTTTCTTATGAGTTGAGGAAACAACACCTTCACACCCTTGGCTCTGACCTGACATTCAAAGCGACCACTGTCATGGTGGAAAACATTTTAGCACCAAGACTGAAATGATAACAAGACGTTTATTTGATTTGGACCCTGTTGCCTTGCTCTTTGCTGCCCCACACATACTGTCATAACACACTGCCTCAAGTATAGGATTTCTCAACATGAAAAAAGAAATCTGCAGGAGCAGCTCGATTGATTAATCTGGCGTCGGCATGCCTGTCAGTAACACACGTGGCCGTTTCTTTTGTGGCCTGTTTGTCAGTGGAGTCAGAAGACTGTTGTCTGTATTTGTGGTGATCGTTGTCTCTTCTTCATGGAGTGGGGATGCTTTTGCAATGTGATGAAAATAACTTGTACCACAACAGTAGTTAAATAGTAATCAATGCTGGAGTTACCAAGTAGCTATGGAAAAAAGAAATTGATTTTATCCCAAAGGGCTATACAGTATTATCTCTGGATGAATGCCACTCTGCAAGTTACAGAATAGAGTTTGTGTTTTTATTTGCTGTATTTTCAGTTGAATGTGTGATGGGGTAGAAGCAGTTCAATGATAACCCTTTATTGACATTAAAGGTGTGTCATAAATCGCCCTTTCAGGGCAGGACTGAGGACACCAAACGCATGCTGTGAGTTTGCAACATTTATTAACATAAACACGAACACTGAACAAAAACACTACACTTACACATAAGGGAGAGATGAGGAGTGCTGGAGGAGAACGGGGCTCACGCCAAGGAGAAAAGTGAACAGCTGGACGGACCCAGGCTGAGGCGCTCGGACATGCCGGGGAAAAAGAGAAGAAGCCTAGCCGGAGTCACTCCTGAAGACAACCAGGGCTCACGACTGAGGAAAACGGGAAAAGGATTAAATCCACGGCGGAGCGCACCCGTTCACCTCTGCAGGGAAAAACCATTCACTCAGAGTGACGACAGGTACCTCTGAGGAAGCTTACAGTAGGACACGGCAATGAGGAAACGTTGCTGTGTCCTTAAATAGGTAAATGGGAATGAGGGTCACAAGCGTGAGGAAATAATCAGGTCAACAGCTGACAGCTGTCAAAGCCCACAAACAGGCCTTGACAGCAGGAAATAAACAAGGACTGTCAAAATAAAAGCACAAACTGTGACAAACAAAAATCAAGAAATAATCCAATGAAGAATACACTTAACAGAGGGACCTAGAGAGAGGGTAGGAATAATAAGAAATACAAAACCAACCAGAGCTAATGATACAAAACTACAAAAGGAGATCTAAGGGCAAAGACAAATATAAACACAGGAAAATAACTAGAAGTACAAAATACAACGAACCAAACTAAATACAAAATAAACAAAGATGCAGAAATACAGAAAGTGACGACAACAACTTAGAGGCTGAGCACCCTCCCCCTCCGCTCAGGATCATGACAAGATGTCCACAAACACACACATTCTGTCCTGTCCCACCTTTTTCAACTAATCTTTTAGTAACTGAATGAGGACATAAACAACATTTAGCCATCTGAGTTACTGTCTCTAAAGAAATAAATCATAATTACAATATTGGGACACCTTGACATATCATGCATTTTCATAAATTGTTTTATAAATGATAACCAAGCAGTCATTTTAACACACTGTATTTAATCTTTAGGTATTTTTCATGTTGATCACTATAAAAACACAGATTATGTTATAGCCATTTCTTCTATGATTGCAAATGAATAGGCTAATAGCTTGCATTATCACAAACACTGTATACTGCTATTCAACTGTTATCAAGTTTGGAATGATATCATGTAAATTTTAAGGTGCTTTCCTGTTGATTTTGGCCATCTAATTGTTAAATTGTTTGCAGTATCATACTAGTTTATCCATGCTTTATCCAGTTTTAGACTGATTACATGCCTGTGTTCAACAGTGCGTTTTGTCTTTTGTTGTACATTTAGCATATTTATGGCATGTAACTATAAATCTTTTGACTGTGCACTGCATGTTTTACCACTTATTTGTCCACTGGGAGAGGCCCAAGTAGGGCTCCAAATTAAGCCTGACCTGCCTGGAGGGCCCCAGTGGCTGTGGCTCAGCCTTCCACCCTCTTACTTTAGCTCACGATCAAGAGAAAAGAGAAAGGAAGAGAAAAAGAGACCACAACAGAAACAGACATACCAGCACTGCAGTCACAGATCTGTAATGAGTGGATGAATGCTCATTGTCCTTTTAATTTCTACAGTTCTTTTTGTAACTAGCATGTTCTAATCTTTTTTTATGTTATGTGGAGATTATTTGTGCACTGTTTTATTTTTTTTTTTTCCACACAGCTGTAAAATAAGCTGTTTTCCTGTCCGTTCAGATTTTCCAGAGGGAAGTGACATCACACATCATTTGTCCACACACATGAACACACGTAGGGTCCACCGTGCTTCCTTCCATTGCCATGAGTGTGATTGTTTCCCTTCTGTGTATGACTTCACAGCAGAGGGCTTCCTCTCTCGAGGGGGTCATGTGATCTAAGTTGGTCAGTTTCCGATACATTGACCCTTTGTACTTTGATCTGAGTTTTACAGAGAACGAGATACACCAGGATGTTTATGTAAAAGGCCAGAATTAAAAGAACTGGGGGCCCACGTCCATATAGAGCAAAGGGTGACTGTTAGTAGGTGATGACCGAATACGTCATTTGAGGAATTCTGAGCTTAGTAATCAAGCAGAAAATCGTATCCACATATATCTTCTCGGGGAATTGTAATGTCATTAGATTGTTATGGAGAAGACGGGGAGTCACACATTGCCCCCTCGAGAAAACCTTTGCGACAGTGGGAGACAAAAACTGAGGCTGGACCAGACTTCGAGTGGGTGGCCGCCTGCTTCAGACACACAGACGTCACATTAACACACTACAGATCTCTTAAATGATTCAAGCATTCACCATTCGCCCTTTAAACTTTCACATCCTATGAATGAACCATATGTTAATTCCCTAAACATAAATACGAGCAGTTGCCAAAGAAGTTACTTGAGTAAGGGTATGAAATCTGCTAAAATACTCACTTGAGTGGTGAGGTTTTTCTGTTAAATCTGCAACTCTTCTCATAAACTTTTATTTTTTGTCATAAATGCATGTTGTCTTGATACAACGGGGAGCTTTTCCTCATAAATTTACGACTTTTTTCCCACCAGTTTGTGATTTTTTTTTCCTCATGAACTTGTGATATATTTTTTTTGTAATGTATTCTTTTTCTTATAGATTTGTTACTTTCTTGTGATAGATTTTGTACCTTTATTGTGCAAATTTGCATTACTATGACCAGTTTGTGAAGTTTTCTCTTACTTTGTAGATGTGTTAATTTCATAAAAGTATAGTATAAACTGTCCACATGCTCCCTCCAATATAATCCAAATTATATTTTAAAAAAGTAACAGAATACATATTTCTTCGATCAGAATAGAAAGTTATTTGAAATATGATAATAGCAACATAGAATAGAATAGAATAGAATAGGCTTCATTGTCATTGTACAGTACAATGAAATTGTGGGTGCTCCGCCAGGCTATTGTGCAATAAAGTAAGAGAGAAGGATTAGATAAAACACGGTTACAGAACACACAATTAAACACATGATTGAAATAAAAATGGCCCAGGATTCTGGAAGTATACACAGGAATGGTAGTGGCTTCATGCGTGGAACTATGTACATAAGAGTGTGGAGTGCAGAACACACAATTGAGCACACGTCTGAGTAAAATGGCACAAGGATTATGGAAAATGTACATAATAGTGATTTCACGGATGGGTCAATATACATGAAAGTGCAGAGTGCAAAGACAAGTGTGTCATTGTGATAACTAAAAAGGTCCTCAGTTCTGTGCATGTGAGCATTCGGAGGGAGGAGGGTGGGGCCTCAGACTGCAGTTTGGATGGCCCAGGGGAAGAAACTGTTTGTCAGTCTGGAGTTGTGGGACCTGGTTGATCTGAACCGTTGTCCAGAAAGAAGTAGGTCAAACAGGTGGTGGGTGGGATGTGAGGGGTCTCCTGTGACAGCCTTGATCTTTCTGAGACAGGAGGATTTGGAGATGTCTTCTAGGGAGAGCAGAGGGCCGTCGATGATTTTTTGGGCGGTGTTGATGACCCTCTGCACAGCCTTCCTGTTCTCGGCCATGGAGCCAGCATACCACACACCCAGACAGTAGGTGAGCACACTCTCCACTGAGCAGCGATAGAAGGCCATTAGCAGCTTCTGGTCTAGGTTGTTCTTCCTCAGGACACGGAGGAAGTGCAGCTGCTGCTGGGCTTTCTTCACCAGGGCCTTGGATGTTGGCAGTCCAGGAGAGGTCAGCGGAGATGTGAGTGCTGGGTCCCCAGGAACCTGGGCACCGTGGAGGACAGTTTCCACACATTTGCCTTTTTTTGGGGGGGGGGGGGGGTCCTGTCTGTTCTTCCTGAAGTCTTTTTTGGACATTCAGTTTTAGGTTGTTTGCTTGGCACCACAGTGGCAAATTCTCTGCCTCCGCCCTGTATGCCTTCTCATCGTCATCAGTGATGAGCCCGACCAAGGTGGTATCGTCCGCGTACTTCACGATGACGGTGGTTGGGTGGATTGGAATACAGTCAAAGGTCTACAGGCAGTACAGTAGAGGGCTTAGCATGCAGCCTTGAAGGGAGCCAGTACTGACAGACAGCATGCAGGAGTGGTGGGGGCCAAGTCTGACTCTTTGTGGGCGGGTGGTGAGAAAGTTTTTACCCAGGAGTACAGCTGAGCTGTAGTCCACAAAGACTGCATCCTCACGTAGCTCCTTGGGTTCTCCAGGTGGCTCAGCACTCTGTGTAGTGTGGTGGCAATGGCTTCTTCCTCCGTAGACCAGTTCTCCCTGTAGGCAAACTGGGGGGGGGGGGGGGGGGGGGTTAAAGGAGAGGGGAAGACAGTCCCTGATGTGCTGGGACACCAGTCGTTCAAAACACTTCATGACTACAGACGTGAGTGCTATGAGTCTGTAGTTGTTCAGGCTGTCCATCATCCCCATCCCCAAAACTTTTTGGGAATGGGGATGATGGTGGAGGCCTTGAGGCAGGAGGGGACGGTGGCATGCATCGGGGACAGGTTGAACAGCTTGGTGAGGATCTCTGTCAGCTGGTCTGTGCATGCTTTGACCACCGCTCCTGGGATGCCATCAAGACCAGCAGCTCTTCAGGGTTCACTGCTCTCAGTTGCCTCCGCACCTCATGCACCTGTAGACAGAGGGGGGAAAGGGGTGGAAGGGGGGACGAGTTGGGGGCGGGGGTGTACTCAAACCGGGCAAAGAAGCTGTTAAGCTCCTCTGCCAGAGTGAGACTGCTGTCCAGTGTTGGGGGGCACTGGCCCCTGTAGTTGATGAGGGCCTGGATGCCTCTCCACATCTTTCAGGGGTTGTTGTCTGTGAAGAAGCCAAATAAACACAAATTTAACTCACCTTTGCCGTCAATGGACCTGGGCAAAAAAGATATTGTCATATCTATGTTGGGCCACTAGAGGCGGCAATGTGACTTTTTTTTTACAGCACACAGGTTCAGGTTTATTTATTTATCATTCATTCATTCATCTTCTTCCGCATAATCCTTTTCGGGTCGTGGGGGGGTGGGGGGGTGCTGGAGCCTATCCCAGCATCTTTTGGGCGAGAGGCAGGGTACACCCTGGACAGATCGCCAGTCCATTGCAGGGCCAACACAGAGAGACAGACAACCATTCACTCTCACAGTCATACCTAAGGACAATTTAGAATCCCCAGTTTGATGCCAATTAACCTAACTTGCATGTTTTTGGCATGTGGGAGGAAACCGGAGAAATCCCGGAGTAAACCCATGCAGACACAGGGAGAACATGCAAACTCCACACAGATCACTGTTGGTCGGGGGCTGGGATCGAACCCAGGATCCCCCGGCCAAGGGTGAGTTGCTGTGCTGCCACAGTGCTAACCACTCCGCCACCGCTATGCAGGCTAAAATGCAATGAAATGTTATCGACAAGCAGAAGCAGTCAATTCACTTACACAAAAGTAACAAAGAGTAATATATACAAGAAATAATAATTAAAAAATGTAAAGTGGCAAAGATTGTGCAATTTCCAAAGCTACTAATAAAGATAAGGAAATCTAAAATTTAAGTGTGTATGTGCTTAAATTGTTTATTGAAAATAAAGTGTTTAATGCAGCAGCAGCTATGTTGAGTTAAGGAGCCTGATGGCCTGATAGTAGAAACTGTCTCTCAGGCTTTTAGTGCATGCTGTCAGGCTCCTGTAATGTCTGCCAGATGGTAGCAGGCAGAAGAGTTTATGTGCTGGGTGACTATGATCCTTGATAATGCTGCTGGCCTTCCTCAGACACCTGCTGCGGTAGATGTCCTGGATGGAGGGGAGGCTGCTACCAGTGATCTTTTCTGCCATCTGTACTACCTTCTGCAGTGTTTTATGGCAATGCGCAGCGCAGTACACTGTGCATAGTACACAGTGCAGTACACGGATGACTTCCTGTCACAGTCGATTAGGGCTGGGCAATATAACGAATATATTCATCGTATTGGTACATTTGGCCGCCGGCGATGCATGCAGCGGGGAAAATAAGCGTTGAACACATTGTGGCAGGAGGAAGAAACACAGGAGACAAAGGTGGGTTTTTATCTTTACTCCTCAACTGCTGCTAAACAACTAACAGTGAACACTCCCGGACTCCAAAACCGGGAAACACAAGCCACGCCCCACAAACCCCAAATCCCATTGGGTGAGAGGTACCTCTTCAGTCTGCCACACAGCCCCCCCTTCCCCCTGCCTGAACACCCAGAGGGGACTCCTGTAACCAAAATCAGTCTCTCACTGGGGGCCTAATGAGCCTGCCATAATGACTGCGCCGTCCTCCAACCGGAGCTACCGGAGAAACCTGTCGTGCAGGGCGTCCTTGAGGATGATGAGCAGGGGAAACACTGTCCATAGCAGGCTGGAAACCAGAAAACTCATCTAGTGCAGACCTAGCCGGTGTCTTAGAAGGGGGGCGACCCCAACGGGGGACCTGGGCTGAACCGTAGGCTCATCCGCCATAACATGCGCCGGCTTAAGCCTATCTAACATGACCCGCTCTTTATGCCCACCCATCTCTAGCACAAAACTCTTAGGGCCTGTCTCCAGAACCTGAAATGGACCATCATATGGGGGTTGGAGAGGCGAGCAGTGAGTGTCATACGCACAAAAACAAAACGGGCTGCACTGAGCTCAGTAGGCACAAGTGATCACGGAAAACAGTGGTGAACGGGGCTCAGAGCCAGTGTGTCATCGGACGAAAAAGGGTAGATGGCGGGGCTAGATGGTGGAGCGGAACTTTTGGGCAAAAACTCTTCCGGAATGCGAAGTGGCTGACCGAAAACCAGTTGAGCAGGGGAAGCATTGAGATCTTCCTTAGGAGCTGAACGCAACCCAAGCATCACCCAAGGCAAACGATCCACCCATTTACCATTGGAGAGCGCAACACACAATGCTGCTTGAAGCGACCGGTGAAAACGTTCACACAAGCTGTTAGCCTGAGGGTGGTACGCTGTAGTATGGTGTACCTACACTCCCAAGGACCTTGCAAGCGCCAACCAAAGCTCCAACACAAACTGGGGGCCCTATTGGAGGAAATGTCTGATGGGGTGCCGAAACGCACAACCCAGGAATAAAGAAACACGTGTGCCAAGTCCGCAGCCGAAGTGGAGGATAGAGGGACTGCCTCTGGCCACCTAGTGGTCCGATCCACTATGGTGAGCAGATGCATAAAACCCTGCGAAGGGGGTAGAGGACCCACCAGATCCACAAGCACGTGGTCAAAATGTTTACCGGAATCCAAAACGATTTTTAGGGGTGCCTTGGTGTGCCGGTGGACTTTAGCATGTTGACACACCAAGCATGTGGTCACCCACCCTTTGACATCTCTGCGGAGGCTGGGCCAGACAAATTTGGCTCCGACCAGTTTTACTGATGCCCGAACTCCAGGGTGAGAGAGGAAGTGAATTGAGTCGAAAACTCGACGGCACCAGGTCGCAGGGACAAGTGGGTGGGGGTGGCCAGTGGAGACGTCGCAGAGGAAGGTAGGACTGCCCTCCTGCATCACCGCCTCCTCGAGTTTGAGAGCTGTACCTGTAGACCGAAGGGCCAGGATGTCCAGGTCGTTGGGCCGCTCAGTGGCCATGGCAGAAAAATCCATCCCAAGGTGCACCGGACACACCGGACACACCAGCACACATGACAGGCAATCAACAATGGGGTTGGACTTGCCAGCCACATGCTGAACATCTGTTGTGAACTCAGAGATGGCCACCAGATGGTGCTGTTGATGAGCAGACCACGGCTCGGTCACCTTGGACATAGCGAACGTCAGTGGTTCATGATCTACATAAGCCATGAAAGAACGACCTTCCAATAAGAAACGGAAATGACGGGTCGCCAGGTAGAGCGCCAGCAACTCCCAGTCAAAAACGCTGTACTTACATTTGCCATCCTGCAGCTTGCGACTGAAAAACGCGAGGGGCTGCCCCGCGCTGCTTGACCACTGCCCCCATGACTACATCGGAGGCGTCTGTTGTCAAAGCTGTGGGTGCCGTGGGCACAGGGTGAGCGAGTAGTGCTGCGTTCGCAAGGGCAGACTTAGCTCCGTCAAAAGCTCGGACCTGTTTGTGAGTTCAGGTGACAGGGTTGTTGGCTTTTTTTTAGCCTCAGAGCCTCATAAAGTGGTTGCAGGAGGTGGGCAGCGCAAGGGAGGAAGCGATTGTAAAAATTTACCATGCCCAAAAATTCCTGCAGTGCCTTAATGGAGTCCGGATGGAGAAATTCCACCATCGCTTGAACCTTAGAAGACAACAGAATTGCACTTCGCGATGAAATGCAGTGGCCTAAGATGTCAATCACCAACAGCCCAAACTGACACTTAGCCAGGTTGACAATCAGGCCATGTTCTTCAAGGCGCCCAAAAACTTGTTTGAGGTGCGACAGATGCTCTTTGGCTGATGGACTGGCCACTAATATGTCATCGAGGTAGACACAGATGAATGAGAGGTCGCATAACACCGAGTCCATCAACCTCTGAAATGTTTGGGCCATGCCTTTAAGGCCAAACGGCATGCGCAGGAATTCAAAAAGCCCGAACGAGGTAATTACCATGGTCTTGGGGACGTCCTCCGCGTGCACAGAAACCTGGTGATAACTGCGCACCAGATCCACCTTTGAAAAAATGGCAGAGCCCGCCAAATGCACGGAAAAATCTTGGATGTGCGGAATAGGATAACGGTCATTAGTGGTGTCATTGTTAAGCCAACGAAAATCACCACATGGCCGCCAAGACCCATCCGCCTTAGGTACCATGTGAAGCAGTGAGGTCCATGGGCGGTTACAACGCCTCACTGTTCCCATACGTTCCATAATGGTGAACTCCTTTCTCGCTATGGCCAACTTAATCGCGTTGAGGCGTCGCACGCGCACAGAATCCAGCGGTCCTGTGCAGGGGATGAAATGCTCCACTCTGTGCTTAGTAGCCACGGTGGAAAAAGCAGGCGTTGTAAGCGACAGAAAATTTGTCAGCAAATGCAGAAAAACATTATCCGACGCCTAAAAGTTAGCGTGTGACAGCAGGCCAGCTCCCCCAGCGTCACATGGAAAAGTGGCAAAAGACACAACATCAATCAGATGGTGGTTAGCAACATCAACAAGAAAACCATTTGCACACAGAAAATCCGCACCAACAGTAGGTACTGTAATCGAAGCGATTACCAAGTCCCACTCAAAACTGTGCCCCTGGAAACAAACACGTCACAGACCTTGTGCCAGATGTCTCAATGGAAGAACCGTTAGCTGCACTCAAACGCGGGCCATTGCCCACCGATGGTCTGTCAATGCTGGTTGGTGGGAGAAGGCTCTTCTGTGAGCCAGAGTCTACTAGGAAACGTCTCCCTGACAGTGAGTCTTTAATGAAGAGCAGCTCACCTCGTCTGCCAGCACCCACAGCTGCCACTGAGTGCAGGCGTTAGAGTTTTTGCGTCGTCTCAAACGTGCATGGAGGAACACAGCGCTTAGCCTTGCTGACAAACCACAGGTGGAAGAAACACAGACCTTTCCCGCGTTGTCTCTGGGCCACCACTCCAACTACTGCCGCCAGGTCCGCGTCTTCTGACGTGGGTTGCAGGATATCCGATGCCCCATCTTGCACAGCAAACTGTCTGGTAACCAGCAGGACCTGATCAGCTTCCTCGGCTAACGCTCGGTAGTCACTGGTAGCCACATGCAGGAAGTTGGCCAAAACTGTGCTCACAGGTGGTGGGAGCTGGTGCAGGAATATGTGTGGAAACAGGAAACCACCTTTGTCCGCTCCAAGCAGCGATAGTATTCTGTCATAAGGTCCACAGCCATGCCGTCACCCAAGCCTGACAGGGAGAGAATTTTTTCTGCTTTTTCTGCGACCGATAGAATATACCTCCGGAGCAGGAATGTTTGATGACGGCGTATTTACTGTGCTGTGGGGGCGCACAAAGCAACTGCATTACATGCCGTGTGGACTGCTGATCCAGAGCAGCGACGACCAAGTAATACCTGGTTTTATCTACAGTGATTCCTTGCAGATGGAACAGCGCTTCGATATGCTGGAACCACGAAGCCAGGTCGTTCTGCCAAAACTCCTGAAGCTTCACAGTCGCAGTGCAAGTGGCTGGCTGTGAGGGTCGGGGTGACACGACTGATGAGGAAACACAGTTTTCTTCTGTGTCGGACATGCTCGAATTGTGGTCACCAATGTGGCAGGAGGAAGAAACACACAGGAGATGGAGGTTGGTTTTTATCTTTACTCTTCAACTGCCACTAAACAACTAACAGTGAACATTCCCGGACTCCAAAACCGGGAAACACAAACCACGCCCCCCAACCCCAAATCCCACTGGGTGAGAGGTACCTCTTCAGTCTGCCCCAACATCAAGATTTTTCCTATTAAACATATTTTTGATGGAACCATTGACCTGAAATTTTCACCAGATATCGGTAACAACCCAAGTAATCCATACACACAAAGAAATTAAGGCAACTCTGTTCACAAAACAAATTAGAGTATATTTAATAAAGTGGAATGACACAGGGAATAAGTACTGAACATGCTTGGTGAAATTCATTTTAATATTTAGTAAAAAAGCCTTTGTTGGTAATAACAGCTTCCAGATGCCTCCTGTATGGAGAAACTAGATGCAGGCATTGCTTAGGAGTGGTTTTAGCCCATTCTTCCACACAAACTGTCTTCAAATCTTGAATGTTCCATGGGTGTCTTCTATGAACACTGATCTTCAATTCGTTCCATAGATTTTCAAATGGATTCAGGTCAGGTGACTGACTGGGCCATTCTAGTAGCTTTATTTTCCTTCTGTGGAGCCAGTTAAGAGTTTCCTTGACTGTGTTTGGGATCATTGTCTTGCTGAAATGTCCACCCTCGTTTCATCTTCAGCATCTTGGCAGATGGCAACAAATTCTCATCAAGGTTGTGTCTGTATTTGTCCATTCATATTTCCTTCAATTATATGAAGTCTGCCTGTACCAACTGCTGAAAAACACCCCCACACCATGATGGGATGTGCAGTGCCATTTCTCCTCCAAACATGCTGTGTGTTGTGGCATCCAAAAAATTCAATTTTGGTCTCATCTGACCAAATTATATTCTCCCAGTATTTTACTGGCTTGCCCAAATGTTGTGCAGCAAACTTTAAATGACCTTCACCATGCTTTTTCTTCAGCAATGGAGTCTTGCGAGGTGAGTGGGCATAGAGCCCATGTCAGTTGACTGTATTACTTATTGTTTTCTTTGAAACAGCAGCGCCTGCTAACTCCAGGTCTTTCTGGAGCTCTCCATAAGTGGTTTTTGGCTCTTGGATAACTCTTCTGATAATTCTTTTGACTCCTTTGTCAGAAATCTTGCGAGGCACTCCCGGTCATGGCTGTTTTATGGTAAAATGATGTCCTTTCCACTTCCAAATGATGGCTCCAACAGTGCTCACTGGAACATTCAACAGTTTAGAAATGCATCTGAAACTAATGCCATTATTATGTTTTGCAACAATAAAGTTATGAAGGTCTAGAGCAAGCTTGGGATCAGTTCGCCAAGGTCTCCGCCTTTGACCGCCACCTAATCCACATAGCACCGGACCCCCATGATCCCTCCTGCAGGTGGTGAACCCACTAGAGGGCGGACCCATGTAACTCCTTCGGGCTGAGCCCGGCCGGTTCCCATGGGTGGAAACCCAGCCACCAGACACTAGCCATCGAGCCCCTCCCCCAGGCCTGGCTCCAGGGTGGGGCCCCGGTAACCCCATACCGACTCCACCAGGGCTGCCCTTTGTCACCGATCCTAATCATAATTTTTATGGACAGGATTTCTTGGCGCAGCCAGGGAATGGAGGGTGTCATGCTTGGTGACTACAGGATCTCAACTCTGTTGTTTGCAGATGATGTTATCCTGTTGGCTTCATCCAGCAATGACCTACAGCTCTTGCTGGGACGGTTTGCCACTGAGTGTGAAGGGGCTGGGATGAGAATCAGCACCTCCAAGTCCGAGTCCATGGTCCTCAGCCGGAAAAAGGTGGATTGTCCTCTCTGGGTTGGGGACAGGCTCCTGCCCCAAGTGGAGGAGTTTAAGTATCTTGGGGTCTTATTCACGAGTGAGGGGAGAATGGAGCGAGAGATTGACAGACGGATCGGCGCAGCATCTGCAGTGATGCGGACGTTGTACTGGTCTGTTGTGGTGAAGAGGGAGCTGAGTTCTAAGGCAAAGCTGTCGATTTACCAGTCAATCTACGCTCCTACTCTCACCTATGGTCACGAGCTTTGGGTAATGACCGAAAGAACAAGATCGCGGATACAAGCAGCTGAAACGAACTTTCTCCGTAGGATTGCTGGACTCACCCTCAGAGATAGGGTGAGGAGCTCAGTCATCCGGGAGAGGCTCAGAGTAGAACCGCTGCTCCTCCACATTGAAAGGAGTCAGGTGAGGTCGTATGGACATCTGATTAGGATGCCTCCTGGATGCCTCCCACTTGAGGTGTTTCGGGCACGTCCCACTGGGAGGAGACCCCGGGGCAGACCCAGGACTCGGTGGCGAGACTATGTCTCCCAGCTGGTCTGGGAATGCCTTGGTATCCTCTGTGAAGAGCTGGAGCAGGTGGCAAGGGAGAGGGAAGTCTGGGCTTCTCTGCTTGAACTGCTGCCTCCGCGACCTGGACCTCCGGAAAAGCGGTAGAAGATGGATGGATGGAAGGTCTAGAGCGAGCTCTTTGCTTCTCTCCATCATGAGTTCTTTGGGGTGTGACAATCTGATATTCACAGACCTTTTAAAAGGCTATCAGTCAGGACTTAACTAGCTGAAATTAATCTGCACTGATGGGATATGGAATGGCTTCCTAAATTCTGATGGATTTCAGCTGGTTTCTTGGCTTTCTATGCCTTTTTGCACCTCTTTTTCATCATGTGTTCAATACTTATTCCCTGTGTTTTTCTACTTTATTAAATATAACTTGTTTTGTGAACACAGTTGCCTTGATTTCTTTGTATGTATGGATTACTTGGGTTGTTACTGATATCTGGTGAAAATCTCAGGTCAATGGCTCTATCAGAAATATGTTTAATGAGAAAAATATTGACATGTTCAGTACTTATTTTCCATGCTCTAAATCATTATCTCATGGATACTCGAATATTTATCACATTAAAAGGAGTTGCTGCGAGACAGGTTTGTCTGCAGCTTGGCTGCTGAAGTCTGAAAGCGGAAGCTCTCTAGCTCACCTCGGCTGCCCCGCCCTCCTACATGCTCACAGAGAAATCTAAACTGCAGCGAGCAGAGATGAAAAGGAAGATAACAGAATAAATGTAGGCTCACCTTAAGCACAGGAAATGAGGTGGGGGGATAATCATTTCAAGTCTGAACTCTGAACATTCATTTGCTAAGTGAACGAACTTAGCAAATGAACTTTCAAAATAAGAGCTCCTATCCAGTCTTGCAACACTTCAAAATAACAGCAAATGGCTCGCCAAATAAACAACTGATGGAATGTAGATAGACACATTAAAAAATAAGCGATAAATTATACTTTTGTCACTTATTAGACTGCCAAGTATTAAAGGTGCAAGAGATAACATTCTGACCTCCTGGCCAGTAGGTGTCGCACTCACTGTTAACTCACTATAATCTCGTACCGGTTGCAAGGTAGAGAGATAAACAGCATTTCCTGGAGGCTATCATCAATATACTGCAGACTGCTAACATCTCAGACCTTTGGTTATTATGAGCCAGACAGCGTTGTTATGTCGGTAAATAATAGTCAGAGTGTCTCTTATATCATGCAGCCAACTGAACTTTATTATGGACACACACAACTATATACAGTCTAGTCGTAGCCCGCCTGACGTCACACCACACAGGGCGGGTACGGCAAGCCCTAAGGGCCAAGCACACACACACACACACACACACACACACACACACACACACACACACACACACACACACACACACACACACACCACACAACATCCCCCTCCTCCTTACAAAAGTGCAAAACACATACACACAATCCAGACCCACCCCAATTTAGGACCTGAATCATGCACAAAGGGAAATAACTGGAACAATGAACTAGAATAGCCTAACACATTCACCCTCAAAAAAAACCAACTAAAATAGCATCTCTGCTTCAAATACATAAAATAATCCCAGAACAACTCACATAACATTTACGTGACACACTACTTAAACATATTTACAATACAGTTACTTATGTTTCACCACAGTCCATGGACAGCCAAGGATCAAACCGGCTCGGAGGCCCAGGGCAGCCCCACGGCATGCGTGCCCCTGGCTGCCTGCCCCCGGGATCGAAGCCGACCTCCCCAGCAAGAATGTCCCTTCTCCTCACCCTCGACCGCTTCTCTCATCTGGACCCGCAGTGCTGCTTCCCGGCACGCAGTCCCACTATGCCTGTCGGTCCGTTCCCGACCATCTTTGGAACTGCTGCAGCTGCCGCCGTTGTAGCTCCAAATACTCCGGTCCCCTGCGGCCGAGCTCCGGGAAAAACGAACGCTCACTCGTCGATGTCACTCATCGACTTGGACACCCCACTGTAAGGCCCAGCACCCTCGTCCAAGGCGCACTGAGCCCCGGCACTGAGGTCCTGCCCGACCTCCATGATGCCCGGCACCTCCTTTCTGTCATCCGAGGTGCTCCGCTGTGCCGTCTCTGTGTCCAGCTGTCGCTGCTGCTTCCCGGGACTTTCAGCATCACCCTCATTGGTGTCACTCATTGACCCAGGCACCTCATCGCTGTGCCCAGCACCGTAGTCCAAGGTACTCCGCTGCGCTGCCTCTGCGCCCAGCTGTCCCTGCTCCGACTGCTGCATGCTGAACTCCTTGGCTGGCTTGCCGTCTTCGATGACCGGGGGCTCCCCCACTCGTGGCCGCGGTTGTACCTCGAAGTCTAGCTGATAGCTGGTAGCTTGGTTTTGGCGCACACCTAGCTTCATGGCTAACTTCCCCATAGTCACTGACTGAGCTGCTAGCTTCCCCAAGCTAGCTAGCATAGCTTCTTTTTGTGCCAACAGCTCCATTACCCGCAGTTTCGTGGTCCTCGTATGTTCGGCAAAATATTCGGCCAGCTGCCCGACAGCATCCGCATAAGACTCCGTTTCTCCCCAACATACAGAGAATTTTCCGACCTTCTTCGCCAAGATGGTGGGCCAGAAGTGCTCGTTTTCGTGCTCCGTCGAGTCTACTTAAGCCCAGCGCCACAATGTAACACTCGAACATGGCCAGCCAGTTCGGCCACAGGATAGCTGGCTCTCCCGGATATTCCAGAAACGGTGATAATGGTGGAGGTAGGCCATGCACCCCCATAGTTTCTCCTCGTCACCAAAATGTTATGTTGGTAAATAATAGTCGGAGTCTCTCTTATGCCATGCAGCCAACTGAAGGTTATAATGGACACACACAACTATATACAGTCTGGCTGTAGCTCGCCTGACGTCACACCACACAGGGCAGGTACGGCAAGCCCTAAGGGCCAAGCACACACACAGACCAGCGTGTCAATCGAGGACTCTTGTGGTATAGAATCATGAATTTAACATAATCCTCTCTGATGCGCATCTCCGGTAAACATTTTTAAAATAACAGTAATGCTAATGTAGCAAAGCAGTGATCGAACCGTATAGCTCTCTAGTTTTGACAGCATAATTATGACAACACTTTAGATTGTAAGGACGTTGACTGCTGTTAGTTGTTCTGTGGTTTCTGTAAATATGCTGAATCACACTTTTATGGTCTGTTTATGTTCATCCGTTTAGGCTACGCATGCTTAAGGAAAAAAAAATTTGACTCCAGCAGTCATTTATGTTAGTTTCAGTTCATTTTAGGTTGTAAATGTGTTTTGGTTTTATTGTTTTAAAATATATAAATAAATGTTGTGAAACATTGGATGCCTGAATTCAACTGTGCCCTTTCAGGTACCTGTAGAAGATGAAATCTATTGTTTATTCAGTGTGACAGATTCACAAAGTAATTGTTTACCTCATCTCTGCTAAACTAAAGTATTTTCAACCTTTGTATAACATAGTGATGAACAAGAACCTAAATTATACTGTATGTATTAGATATATACATAACATTGTAATCAATAATCCTTAGTGAAGCTGGAAATAATTTATGGTGGAATAATAATCTTTTTTCAAATAATATTTTGTAAAAACAGTACTGCATCTCCAAAAATTAGCACATCACCATTCAGATCTATATCAAATAGCTCAGAGATATTCATCCAAATTTCAAACAAAAAAATCTTAAAATAGCTACATTTATATGGGATTATTGTAAATTAGTGGTGTTGGCGTTATCGCGTTCATCGCCCATTAATGCTTTGCCCCCATTAACGGCGACAAATTTTGTGATCGCGGTTAACGGCAGAAAGCACAAACAGTACTTTTTGGCCTAGCAGCTCTCCGTACCAAAGCTGTTCTGGCCACAGACACTGTGCGCGCCATGCAGACATTGCGAAGTCAAGCAAGCTGGGTTACAGCCATGGAAATCCCCAAAGTGCTGTCATGTTTAAGTTTACTAGTACATACCCGTGCATACCTGTCCATGCCTGTAGAAACCAAGTATAAGGAAGTATTTCTGCATACCCGTTGCTGAAGGGTCTCCTCCTGTCTCAGATGGCTGTGTTGTTCACAGTCATGGCTGCGGCGTACTGCTCGAACCTGAGGTGTTTTATCTTCATGGCATCTTTTCTGACGTGCAGCAGTTCTCCTCACTCTATTGCTCGCCATCTGGTGGATCTTCTTCTTCTTCTTCATTCAGACCACTGGTTGAGGGATAGGTGTGTCGTAATTTCAGTTCATGGACAGGATCCTGAAAATAGATCTGAGCAAAAAGTGGCTTTCGACCCTGTTCAGGAAGGCCCGTGCATGTCCGTAAAAACCAAGAAACCGGAGCGCCCGGAGAAAATCAGCGCTTTGCTTGGCATTTTACACATTTGTAGTGTAGACTGGCATTCTTCAAGCTTACACAGTTGTACTGTGTCAGCACCTCTTTAAAAACAACATTGCTCAGAAAGCGACACCTTTGCTTAGTTTCTTCATCTTGAGCAACAATACGAAGACTGTTTGATCTGCCACCTCTGCTCGTGGCAACGTAGAATTGGCCATGGCTGAAGAAATCTCTTTCGCAGAAACCCCCAACGGCTGTAAAGACTGGCCCTGTGACTTATTCACAGTCATGGCAAAAGCAGGGTCTTACTGGAAATTGTTTACGTCGCAAGGTGAATGGAAACATGTTGTCAGATGGTGTGAGTGTGATTCGTGGAATCAGGAAAGTGCGTCCAGCATTGACACCAATCACAGATGTTGCAACCAACAGGAGAGGCTGTATTTGTTCAATGATGTATCTTGAGCCATTGCAATGTCCGTTTTGTTGGTCAAATGTACTGTTTCGAATGGGTGTGGTTTAAAGTAGTGTGTCCTATTGTTAATCGGGTGATGAGTAAGATTTCCAGATTTACTGCTTTGAATGGGTGTGGTTCTTTTTCTTCTTCTTCTTTTAGATTTGATTGGCAGTTGGCAACTAGCTTACAGGTGCATTACCGCCACGTACTTCACTCTATATCACCACTCTATCTGGTCAGGAGCTGTAGTCCTTCTATCATCATCCATCCATCCATCTATCTTGTACTGCTTTTCCTGAGGTCCGGGTCGTGGAGACAGCAGTTCAAGCAGAGAAGCCCAGACTTCCCTCTCCCCAGCCACCTGCTCCAGCTCTTCAGAGAGGATACCAAGGCGTTCCCAGGCCAGCTGGGAGATGTAGTCTCTCCAGCAAGTTCTGGGTCTGCCCCGGGGTCTCCTCCCAGAGACCCCGGGGCAGACCCTATCATCATTGCTGTGTCCAATCGAACCTCAACTCTATCTTCAGATATCACTCTTCTTTGTCTCCTACCACCAACTATTCTTCTTCTTCTTCTTCTTCTTCTCTCGATTACTGGTGGATAGCAAAAAACTGAAAGGTGCATACCGCTACCCACTGTACAAGAGTGTATAACATTATGTCATTTGAGCCCGACCCCTAAATTCTATGACTTAATCCTGTGTTATTTAAAAAAGAGGAAAGAGCCCTTCTCATGATTCTTATTGCCTCTCCATCTCCATCTGTTCCCAGAATCCCAGTTAAATCCCATTCCCTACTGGCCTCTCGAACTTCATTTTTCATTATCTGTCTTTCATTTCCATATTTGTAACAGTGTAATAAGATGTGCTCGACATTTTCTTTTACTCCACATTCTCTACATTTGTCACTTTAGCTTTTCCCCATGGTGAATAAAGTGCCGTTTAAACCTGTGTGATCCAGTCTGAGTCTTGCCATAATGATGTCTTCCCTCCTTTTGGTTGTTATGTAATTCTTTATTGCAATAGATTTTTGTATTTTGTAATATTTTGTAATACTTTTATGATCTTCATCCCATCTTTTTTGCCACAGCTCAGTTCCTTTTTTCTTGATTACTGCTTTCCCTTCACCTTTTCCAAGAGACAATGGTATAGTTATCTCTTTCCCAAGAGCGCTTTTTGCTAATTTGTCTGCACAGTCAGTCATTCCCTTTCAACCCTTCATGTGCAGGAACCCAACAAAACTGAACTTCTCCACCACCCCATGTACTCTAAATAAAATGTGATATAGCTCAATCACCAGGTCTTCCCTTGTAGATTTTAGTGTCTGTATGGTTTTTAACGCTGCAAGTGAATCCGTGCACACCACCACCCGGTCCGGTCTGACCTCCTCTACCCACTGCAAAGCAGTAATTATTGCCACCATCTCTGCTGTAAACACGGATGTATTGTTGGAGTATTTTTGCAATGGTCACTTTAAACTCTGGAATGTATACTCCAACTCCAACAGAGCCGTCTTTGTTCTTTGAACTGTCAGTATAGAGCTGTAAGAAGTTATAGTAATTGTTCCTGAGGTAAATGCTTGTTTTAACACCAACTTCACTCATATGCCAATCCTTTTTCCTCATTAGCAGACTAGCATCTACTTCTATTCCCGGAAACAGCCAAGGGGGAACATTACTCACTGGACTGGTGTTAGCTATATCAACAGTGTCTAGTCCATACATTCTGGCTTTTCTTTCAGTTGTCCACCCAAACCCATGTCCCTGGAAGTTAGAATATTCCCAGCAGTCTTGTAGTGTTGTTTTTGAAATGTTCGCTTCCTCACTTCCTTTCAGCTTGAACCAGTATGATAATGCAAGTTTATCTCTTCTCAAATCCATTGGCATTTCTCCTGCTTCTATTAAAGCTGCATTGTTTGGTGTTGTTTTGACTGCCCCAATGCACAGGCGAAGCGCTCTATGATGCATTCTGTCTATTTTTTCCAGAGTTGTCTTTGCCGCTGCTCCATAAATCATGTATCCATAGTCTATTGTCTATCGCATTAGTGCTCTGTAAATGTCAATTAGTGCCTGTTTATCTGCACCTCATTCATGTCTAGCTACAGCTTTTATGAGATTAATGACTTTTTTGCATTTTGTCTCCAGATTTCCAACATGAACTCTCCATGTGTATCCACTATCAAACCACAATCCTAGATATTTGAACTCACTGACTTTCTCTATTGGTTGATTATATAATGTTAATGGTTCTGTACCAGTTCTGCGTTTTTTTGTAAAAGTCGTATAGCAGGTTTTACTGTTTGAAAATTTAAATCCCCACTCATATGACCACTTTTCCACTTTCTCCATTGCTTTCTTGATGTTTTTGAACACAAATTTCTCATTTCTTCCCCTCGTCCATATGGCTCCATCACCTGCATATAGTGCTGTTTTGATGGATCCCTCTTGATCCTCAAACATGTCATGGGTGTGGTTTAAAGTGCTGTGTCCTATTCGTAATTGGGTGATGAGTATATTTTCTTTGGTGAGGGATGATCTATATGACATCATAAAGACATCAAGGCAGGCATCACAGGACATCATGCCTGCATCATAGGTAGGCAGTCCTGTTGTCTATATGACATCATAGGTAGCCAGTCCTATTGTCTGTATGATGGCATGGCGAGTCCTATGTTGCCTGATATCATAGGATCATCATAGGACATCATGCAGGCATCCGAGGCTGTCCTATGATGTCCTATGATGGTGACACACAGACAGACAGACAGACACACAAACTGACAGAGATTTCTTGAATTTATAGTGACTCTGTCTTGCATATTTATTTCTTCATTGGTCTGCCTCTTAGTTTAAGTTTATCAGCATTATCATTATCAGTATTGTCTTGGTCTTGTCTCCCCATGACAATGTGACAGAGATTTCTTGAATTATACTGTATATAGAGTGATATTCCTTGTCTCTAGGGCATGGGTCCCAGCCCATATTATTATCGTCATCATCATGATCATTACTGCCTTGGTCTTGTCTCCCCTCTGGTCCCCTGTGTGTGATTATCTGTGCAGCATCGCCCATGCCGTTTTCTGTAACCATGCCCTTGCCGTCTCTGTTTGCCCCTGCTTGTTACTTCTTCTCCTGCTTGTTACTGTTCTACGTTATGTTGCTTACCTGTGTGTATGTGTATGTCTTTTAGCGAGTCCTGCAGTCTGTATGACGTCATATAGACATCCTTCTGAGATCATAGGAAAATCTCCCTTCTGGTCCCATGTGTGTGTTTATCTGTGCAGCCCAGCCCATGCCGTTTTCTGTAACCATGCCCTGCCGTCTCTGTTTGCCCCTGCTTGTTACTACTTCTCCTCCTTGTTACTGTTCTGTGTTATGTTGCTTACCTGTGTCTATGTGTATGTCTTTTAGCGAGTCCTGCAGTCTGTATGACGTCATATAGACATCCTTCTGAGATCATAGGAAAATCAGCCTTACAGTTTCTCTGACATATAGACTGCAGTTTATGTGACGTCATATATCTCATCATGTAGTCTACGGTCTACATGATGATCATAGACGATCATAGACGGTCCTATGATCGCCGACATCATAGGGGCATCATAGGACATCAAGCAGACATCATAGGCCGTCCTATGATGTCCTATGATCATGACACACAGACACACACACACACACACACACACACACACACACACACACACACACACACACACACAGATTTCTTGACTTTATAGATTGATGATGATGATGATGATGATGATGATGATGATGTCTGTAAACATCACAGTTCACGGAATCTCTTGCTTTATCAATCAATCAATCAATCAATCAATCAATCTTTATTTCAGATAGATTAAAAGTACAGATTAAAAGAAACAGAATAATATAACAAAGGGGGAAGAAAATCCAACAAGGTCAAATTAGACAATAACTCCTCTGATTATACAGTTCAACATAAGTTATCCGAAATGGGTGATGGCTGAAGCCGCAGCTTATATTGCCCACCCATATTCCATCCAAGAATTCAAAAGAAAAACAAAGCAAGAGCGATTACAATTCAGAACAAGTGCTTGACAGTTGCTTGACAAGCAACTTGCTTGACAGTACTATTTGTCCAAATTAACTGAATAAAAGTACAGGTTCTTCAAAAATGTACTCGAGTTAGAGTAGTAAGTGTCCTGCCTTAAAAATATTTGTGAATGTACAATTTTGTGACAGGCTATTGTTATGATCTGAGCACGGTCAGGGACCATGCCCATGCTTTATGTTCATTGTAGTCTTTGTTTTTCCTTATTATGATTATCATTAATATTATTTGTATCATGTGTCTCCTGTCTTTCCCCTGGTCCACTGTGCTCATTCCGTATTTGTCTTTATTGTCATTGTGGTCTGGTGCATGTACTTGTCTCCCTATTGTCCCCAGCTCCTCATGTTTCCGTACCCATAGTGCCATTCTCTCTCATGTGTGCATTGTTCAGCCCTTGACTGTTCTCAGCTGTCCCGCATCTTGTTAATTGTTCCTTCCCCTATATATGTGAGTCTTGGATTGTGCTCTGTGTTGCATCATTGTCGTCTCTACCCCGGCATGATCCATGTCTCTGTTCTTGAGTGTCTATGTGAGTTTTTTGCCCTGCCTAGTTTTAGTATTTTGCCATGCTTAGGCTTTGCTTTGTTTTCAACCTATGTCCTGTCTTGCTTTGTCCTTGAGTTTAGTGTTTGATCATAAATTATCAGTTTTTGCATCACAGTCCTGCTTGCGGGCAGCACAGTGGGGCAGTGGTTAGCACTGTGGCAGCACAGCAAGAAGGTCACAGGATCGATTCCACCCCTGACCATCGTGGGTTTGATCCCACCCCCAGACCATTGGTGACCCTTCTATGTGGAGTTTGCATGGTCTGCCTACGTCTGCGTGGGTTTTCTCTGGGTACTCCAGTTTCCTTCCACAGGCCAAAGACATGCAGGTTAAGTTAATTGGCATCAACTGGGGATTCTAAATTGTCCTTAGGTATGAATGTGAGAGTGAACGGTTGTCTGTCTCTCTGTGTTGGCCCTGCAGTGGACTGGTGATCTGTCCAGGGTGTACCCTGCCTCTCGTTCAAAGATGCTGAGGTAGGCTCCAGCCCCTCCCGTGACCCAAAAAAAATTAAGTGGTGGAAGATGGATGGATGGATGGATGGATGGACAATCCTGCCTATGCCCTTGAGTCCTATCTTCACCCTCATCTGCCCAGAGGGCAGAATATGACAGCTATGAGTAAATATAAATAGTTATTGCACACCTGTGCTCATCAGCGTTAACAAATGTATCAAGCTGATTTGTAGGGGAAAAAAAGTCAATCTCAGACAAATTCAGAATTCCCTTTGTGTTGTTATGCTTCCGCAGTAGTTTATTTTAACATTTTACTAATTTTAGCTTTGACTTACTTCAGCTTTTCTATATCAGACAAACTGCTGCTGCACATTAAAAATAACAAGAAAAAAACAACCATCTCTTCAGGGCAGAGGCATTCTGATCAGTATCTGGTCTGGACCTTATCTCGACAGGCAGGCCTGCAGTTCATCAGTCCATCACACACTGCTCCTCTAACTTCTCTGGACGCAACACCAAGTCTTATCATCTTTCAGGCCAGCTTAGAAGTGACCCTAATCACTGTACTTGTCTGAAAAGGACTTTTTTTGCCTTTTGAAAACAGTTCTCCAAAAGAATTGGCAATCAGGAGGCACAGATCAATTTATTTCCAGATTATTTCCATTTTGAACCTTTTTCAAAGAAAGGCAAGGTTCAGCTTTCATTTTTACACCAAACATTGATCTCTTCCTTTGTACAGCTACTACACAAGTGATAGGGTTATTTAAATAGGCAGTTGACCATAAATAATCTCCCTGCCACTGAGAGGGTCACGTCTAGTAACCTTGTTTAGTAGAAAGAGATTTTCTCTTCATCAAGTAGATGTTTTTTTTGTAGTGTGACAAATGTTACAGGAAGCCAAGACTATATAAGAAGGATAAATGTGTGTTTAATGGGTGTTACTGAGAAGTCCCCTCATATAGTCCCCCCATTGTCTCCAGACATCCTGTTGAGATAGTGAAGAACAGCAAAGATTAGTTTTAACCTTCAAGTCCACATAGTTACACATACTAAAGCGAAATATGTATTTATGTTGGCTTGATGCAAACAATATTTTGTTCTGTTTTTTGTTTTATAATAAGGGTGCAGTGATTATGGAAAAAGGAGCGAGTGAAGCCATTTGTCTTTAATTCAGAGTGACCTTCTAAAAGTGGAGAGGTGGGGTTCACAGAGGGTGGAGGGTGATTCGTCTCTGCTTGTCCATAGGTCAAGAAAAGAGCACACACACACACACTTTCCTAATCTCAGATTTTTCTCTTATTTTTTGTTTTCTCCCATCCACACACCTACACTCAGACACATGCACCCTCGGGCGGAGGTATTTGCGAGGTCAATCCTCTCCCAGGGTAATTACTCTGGACTGATCCCAGAACATTACTCAGTGTGACCTCTCCACTAATTGCCCGGGGGGGTTGGGGCAAAGCAAAGGAAAAGGATTTTTTTTAACCTTTGTGTTGTGAGGACATGCTGTTGCTGACCATGACTAGCATTAAAAATTCTTGGTGTCTGATAATGAATCAGCTGAGGTGGGTATTTGGTCATGCTCTGAGTTACTTTTGATTTCACTGAATTTAAAGCTTTTCAGGGATAACATCATTGTTCTGTTCTGGCTCATTAAAGTTACATCTGTTATTGTCAGTGTCTACTTTTTCTTCATATGATTTAAATTCTAGTAGAGGGTCCTGGCGGTGGAGGGCAAAGGACAGAGCTGCATGGAGGAATCTGATCAGACCAAAATGAAACAGTCATTGTCGCCCCCAACAGACTGCTATGATGATGATGATGATGAGAGGGTGCATGAGGATAGTTTACATTTTCTTTAACCTAGATTAAAACATATAAAGGAAAATACTTTCAAACTGGGCAGGGTAAATTTGCAAATTTACAGTTAAAATGCTGCAAAGGAAAAAGAAAAAAAGATGCAAATTTTATGAAAAAAAAACTTTTTTGCAGAAAAAATGTTGCACATTTGTCAGAAAAAGTCACCAGTTTATAGGAAATAAGGTTTAATTATTTAAATGTTCAAATATACAAGAAAATTTACAAACCCAATTCCGGTGAAGGTGGGATGTTGTGTAAAATGTAAATAAAAACAGAATACAATGATTTGCAACTCCTTTTCAGCCTATATTCAATTGGATACACTACAAAGACAAGACATTTAATAGTCACACTGATAAACTTGTTTTTTTGCAAATATTCACTAATTTGGAATTTGATTCCTGCAACACATTTCAAAAAATCTGGGACAGAGCAAGGAAAGACTGGGAACATTGAAGGATGCTCAAAAACACCTTTAATACAGATGTGATTGTGTAAAACTTTCACTGCTCGATGATCATCACATCAGCCCAGAGGAGTTAGAATTGCAGCAGTTTGTCAACAGAAGCACTAATAACATCACTTGACTTTTTAGTCAAAATAAACTCCGTTATTGATGAAGGCACACCCAACAAGGTGAATGTTAATATAGATGCTATTTGCACTGAACCAAGATTTGTTCCTTCTTCAGCTTGGCTGCTAATTAATGTTCAGCTTTGCTCACTTGAAGTCACTGTCTCCCTAGTTTGTTGCCTTTTCAGTTTACAAATCCCCTGTAGAGATAAAGAAAACGTGTCTGTCCTCATTAACTTTAAAATGACATCGACTTTTGGCACATTTCCCTCAATATCCAGCAGGAGGCAGTGTGGAACAGGTTAAAAAAAGAGGGGGCTGAAACTTGAATCTGGATGGAAGGCCAAACAGAGCTGCATTTGTTTCTTTTTAAAGACTTTATGAGGAGAGTGAAACATGTTATCTCTTTATTTTCTTTATGACTGAAGTTTTATTGTTAACAGATCAGGGAACCAAGACCTGGGCCTTGATATTACAGGAAAACATTTTTTGTTCATAACAGATGAAAGTTTTTTAAGGCTCCAATATATCATTAAAGGGCTGACACTTATTCAGTCCTGCCCTTTGAAGTGTACAGACACTAACAAGACTTGACACGAAATGCTTTCCTTATTTGCAATGAACATCTTATGTTGGAGGAAGGAGGTGGAAGTGCGTAATGTGACAGGGACAGCCCCTGTGTCCTAGATAAACCAACACACACACACAGTCCCCCGTCCTCCAGATAAGGCTTTCGGAAGTTGAAGTTTACACTGAGCATCTGGGGGAAGTCAAGGGTTAAAGAAGTTTCCCACCACTGCAGAAAGACCTTTGTCCTTTTTTAGTGACTATGCCAAGCCCCCAAACTGCAGTAAACACCCCTTGTTCATTTTGTGGACCCCAGCGTAAACCCATTATTGCTTTTAAAAAGCACAGGCTCTGAGTAAGAAGAGTATGGCTTTTAGCCAAAGTTTTCATTGGTGGATGTTTACAACTTGGCCGAAACTTGGACAGACACACACAAAAAAATGATAATGCAAAACCCAGATTAGTCTTCCTGAACAGTATCTTCATCTATCTGGTTCTTACAGCAGTGATGAGACTCTGTTGTGTTTCAGTTGTCCAAAATAACTGACTAGAAAATATTGACCATTGGGTATAAAAAATTGTCTAGAAATGCATGCCAAGCACCCTGCCCAATTTTGTTCAAAGTCCATCCATCCATCCATCCATCTGATACCGCTTGTCTGGGGGCCAGGGTCACAAGGGCAGCAGTCCAGGCAGAGTAGCCCAGACTGCTGCCCGGTTCATATAGCACCACGATCCCCATGATCCCTCCTGCAAGTGGAGAGCTGCTGATGTGTCATTACTGAAAAATACTGACTAGTGGGCAAACTTTGTGATCAAAAACATAAAACCAAAGCTGCATATCAGATTAGAGATGGAAAATGTTGTTACTACAATACACTTGCAAGGAAAGGATATAACTAAACAAACTAGCTATAAATAAATAAATTACCAAGTGGACAATGCATTGTACAGGTGTCAGTACTTTTTTTTAAAGCAGACACAGCTTCTCCCTATATGTTTGATTGAATAGTGACCACATCTAGAAGTAACACTTTAACCAAACAATCTTGTTTTTGGAATGTAGGCGGAAACTTAAGTAACCCACACAAAACTCACATGGGCACAGGGAAAAAGAGCCCTGAACCCCGCTAGCTGTGTGGTGACAGCACTAATCTGAGACTGTCTTCCATCAGAAAACAGACTATATGAGCATTTTTACCAGCAGGAAATATGCTTTATATACTGTACGTATGTACTTTTAGACAGTAAGTAGACATCAGTGACCGTCCTCTTCAACCCCCATGCTGTGGCTCCCTGCAATTAGATCTCAAAATGACATGGAAATAATGAAGGTCATTTTAATTTATTTATTTTTTAAATTATCATGTATTGCAAGGGTGCCCTCCCTGGGGCTCCTGGAACGTTCAGGTTTCTGTGGGAAATTTTCTAATTGGTCCAAAGATTTGCAAATAATTTGGTGTAGTTGTGCAAGGGTGCCTACAGAGCACATGCACAGCAATGACAAATTATTTGCAAATCTTTGGACCAGTTAAGATAAATAAATTAGAAGATTTCCCACAGAAACCTGAATGCTCCAGGAGCCCCAGGTTGGGCACCCCTGGTGTATTGGTTACATTTTTCAGCTGAAAGTAGGGATGTTAATGACTAACTGACTTTTGATTAATTGTCGATAAGAATTTAGTTGACTAAATTAAATTAGCTGTCAATTAATTGATAACTCAGCAGTCCTTTTCAGTGGGAGCTTATTTGATGAAATGTAGTGCCATCCAGGTGGGGGCAAACGTGGTCACCCACTGCTGCCTTTCAACTGAAACTAATGAAAAAACAGAAGAAGATGCTAAGTCCCCCCTCCCCCCAGCACATGCGCTGTGCAGAACAAAAAACCCCATCACCCTTCTGGGTTACGTTGGAGAACCATAAGTTTCAACGGCATGCGAATTTGACGATCCACCCACCTGCTTCAAATCAGCAGGGCAGAGAAACAACACGAGCACAAAACCCCATCCCCGCTGCCTTCAACCCGCTGCTAGATGGGAAAGCAGACCGGACTCAAGTTACTACTGAGGTAACAGACAACAAACTGAACCCAGATCGTATTGGATTGCCAGAGTACTCTGATAATGTTTAATATGCAACAGATGATGCAGCTCACAATTTATTTTCCTGTTAAAACAGTCTACCAGTGCATCTCAATAAATTAGAGTGTGAAAGTTATTTTTTGTTATATAACTAAAAGAGATCAATTTTATAATACTGATAGTAGTTTTTAAAATAAATAAAAAATCATGACATTTGTAATTTACTGAGATGTACCAGCACATAGTACACACTGTACAGACAAAATTTGTTAAACTACAAAAAATGCCATTGTCTGTAGTAAAAAAAAAAAATGCAAATGGTACAGTAAATCACTGAGGAATAGGATGTTCATGTTTTATTTAGTATATCAAAAACAGTAATTAACTTTTTATATGTTAAAGATAGAAAGACCGTATTGTACCAAAGCAAATTCAGATTGTCGGGAAAATTGCTGCTTATCAATTAATTGTTAATTGATGGAGAAGATGAATCAACTAATGATTAACAAATTAATTGATAACTTACAGCTAGATAATGCGTTTCAGGGATCTCTAGCTACTGCTGTCTGTCATTGCAATACTGATCATGCGCAGACCAATCTGTCACTGTCTGCACCCCTGTTACCACATTGAACTTGCAATTTACCAGTATTATGGCTTACTGTACATAGGATTGCTGTATTTTTACCATTACTTGCACTATGGGTAGCATTACTGTACATAGATTGTTGTTGTTATTTTTCATCCTTATTCCTTCTTGTCTTATATATTGAACACGCCACTAAGAGAGAGAGAAACGGCATTTCAGTTCTACTGTACATCCTGTACATATAAAAGTATTGACAAATAAAAATCTTTGAATCTATATACAGTGGCGATCAAAGTTAGAGAACAATGTATTAAATATTAACTTGATTTATTCTGAAATATTGTTATTTTTCCTTGTTCAGAATTTAACAGAATATCGGCTGTGGCTATACCACTGCTGGACTAGCAACCAAGGCACTTCAACACAAACATTTATTTTGTATATAAAAAAAAAAAAACAGTGAGCAAAATTAGAGAACAGTCACCACTGTGTCAGAAGAGAAGATTTACACATTTTATTTTATTTTTATTTTTACTTTTTTTTAGGGCTATAGGATTCAGAAATTAATAGGAAGTGTAGAGGCCCTTGCTTTGAATGACTTCAGCACATCTGCCCACAGGACATCACTAGTTTCTCACACTGCTCTGGTTTGGGGGACAAGATTATGCCAAGACTGTCAATGGGGAATTGGCTCAACACTGCAGCTGGAATTTCTCGCCAGTTCACTGCTGAACAGGCAAGGATCTGTCTTGGCACACAGTGTCTCTCTGTTTAAGACAATTTGGACTCAAAGCTCACTCTGCAGTGACCGAACCGCTCATCAGCAGAAACAATAAAAAGGCTAGACTTGCTTTTGCTGAGGAGCATGTTGAGTGGACAGAGGAGAACTGGTCCAGAGTGCACTTCAGTGATGAGAGTAAGTTCAATTTATTTGGGTCTGATGGGAAACAATATGTTTGGCATGAAATTGGGGAAAGACTGACCCCAAAGTGTGTAAAGAAGTCAGTTAAATTTGGAGGAGGAAGTGTCATAGTTTGGGGGATGTTTTCTGCAGCAGGAGTTGGGCCTCTTGTACAGCTACATGGCAGGGTGAATGCAAATGTTTCCATGAACCTCCTTCGGCAGCATGCAATTCCTTCACTGCAGCTTTCTCCCAATGTCCCAAAAGTCTCCAGTGTGGAAGCCACATCTTAAAGAATTTAAAAATACACTAGATAATTTTTGAGGTATAGAAAAAAATATGATGTTGTCTTTATTGTTGTTTTAAGTAATGTGCAACTGAAACTGTTAAACTGAGTTGGCTTAACAGTATCTTTATACAGACGTGGATAAAATTGTTGGTACCCCTCTGTTAATGAAAGAAAAACCCACAATGGTCACAGAAATAACTTGAATCTGACAAAAGTGGTAATAAATAAAAATTCTATGAAAATTAACCAGTGAAAATCAGACAGTGTTTTTGAATTGTGGTTCAACAGAATTACTTTAAAAAACAAACTCATGAAACAGGCCTGGACAAAAATGATGGTACCCGTAGAAAAGATTGAAAATAATGTGACCATAGGGACATGTTCAACCAAGATGTGTCCTCTAATTAACATCACAGGTGTCTACAAACTTGTAATCAGTCAGTCGGCCTATTTTAAAGGGTGACAAGTAGTCACTGTGCTGTTTGGTGACATGGTGTGTACCACACTAAACATGGACCAGAGGAAGCAAAGGAGAGAGTTGTCTGAGGAGATTAGAAAGAAAATTATAGACAAGCATGTTAAAGGTAAAGGCTATAAGACCATCTCCAAGCAGCTTGATGTTCCTGTGACTACAGTTGCACATATTATTCAGAAATTTAAGATCCACGGGACTGTAGCCAACCTCCCTGGATGTGGCCGCAGGAGGAAACTTGATGAAAAATGGAAGAGACGGATAATACGAATGGTAACAAAAGAGCCCAGAACAACCTCTAAACACATTCATGGTGAACTCCAAGGTCAAGGTACATCAGTGTCAGATCGCACCATCCGTTGTTATTTGAGCCAAAGTGGACTTCATGGGAGATGACCAAGGAGGACACCACTGTTGAAAACAAATCATAAAAAAGCCAGACTGGAATTTGCCAAACTGCATGTTGACAAGCCACAAAGCTTCTGGGAGAATGTCCTATAGACAGACGAGACAAAGGTGGAACTTTTTGGCAAGGCACATCAGCTCTATGTTCACAGATGCAAAATATGAAGCATACCAAGAAAAGAACACTGTCCCTACTGTGAAACATGGAGGAGGTTGTGTTATGTTCTGGGGCTGCTTTGCTGCATCTGGCACAGGGTGTCTTGAATCTGTGCAGGGTACAATGAAATCTCAAGACTATCAAGGTATTCTAGAGAGAAGTGTGCTGCCCGTGTCAGACAGCTTGGTCTCAGTCACAGGTCATGGGTCTTGCAACAGGATAATGACCCAAAACAAACAGCTAAAAATACCCAAGAATGGCTAAGAGCGAAACATTGGACTATTCTAAAGTGGCCTTCTATGAGCCCTGATCTACAGTAAATCCTATTGAACATCTGTGGAAGGAGCTGAAACATGGCGTCTGGAGAAGGCACCCTTCAAACCTGAGACAACTGGAGCAGTTTGCTCATGAGGAGTGGGCCAAAATACCTGCTGAGAGGTGCAGAAGTGTCATTGACAGTTACAGAAATTGTTTGATTGCAGTGATTGCCTCAAAAGGTTGTGCAACAAAATATTAAGTTAAGGGTACCATCATTTTTGTCCAGGTCTGTTTCATGAGCTTGTTTTTTAAAAATAATTATGTTGAACCACAATTCAAAAGCATTGTCTGATTTTCATTGGTTAATTTTCATAGACTTTTTATTTATTACCACTTTTGTCAGATTCTGTTGTGGTTCGAGCGCCGATCTCGTCTGCGCTCGAGCCATGCACCATTCCTGGCCATCTGGCAGCTGTGTGCCCCTTTTGTTCTCTGAGCTTTTATTGTGACAGCGAATATTGTGACAGTGCTCGGAGGGCTTTCGGCTGTCAAAGCTGTCAGCTGTGTCACATTTCGCCTCATCAACGGCCCCCTACTTAAGAGGGTGGATGGGAGCGAAATGTGAGGCAGTCTCGTCAAAAACCTCTCCACTGTCAGACGTGAGCGAGCATCCCTCTGTTCGTACGCTGACCATTCTACTTCTGGGATCGTAAGTGTGCTTCCTTATGTACCCATTATTCCCTATAGTCGTCTGTATGTTGTTGTAGTGTGTTTTAGCCCCCCGTGACTGGTTATTTTGTGTTCTTTTCTGTTCTCTTAATAAACCGTGCAAACTCCCCGGTGACTTGTGGCGCTTTATGGTGGCTCGCGAGGGCCACCGCTGACAGTTGACTGCCGCCAGGGCGCCTAAACGGAGACGCCAAACGGAGACGCCAAACGGAGACGCCGTTCCCAGTGAGTTTGCTTTAATTGGACATTTGTTCTTCCCTGTCTGGGTGACTGCTTGTTGGGAGGATGTCGTCTTTCAGGCGCAGCGTTCGGCGCCTGGGCTACGAGCTAGTGGAGGCTCTGGACTATGTTGATGGAACGCTTTTCACCGCTACGCTTTACGACACCCCCAGTGATATACGCCAACACCTGGACCTCGCTGAGGACATTATAATGCGCTTTCCCCGCTATTCCAACCACCCGGAAATTACGGCGAGGAAGGCTGACATCGCTGCTCAGCGGGAGAGACTCCATGGGCTGGAGGGAAACCCCGGCAGGAAGCCAAAGAGGAGGCATCCTCGCTCCTCACGTTCGGATCCCATTCCTGCCTCCGTTCCAGTCCAGGAGTTCGCACCGCCCAGGGGTGATCCCCGTTGGAGTGTGTCATCATTCGGGAATCCCCCAGAGAAGCTACAACGCACAGCTGCTTCCATCTGGGACCGAGTGGCGGCAGCTCGCTCCGCTGTTCACCCCACGCAGATAATTAGGCATGTGATGGCGGTTGTCAGGCTGGTGGAGAGGAATCCAGAGTTGAGTGACTTTCCTGAGTACGTCGAGCTGCTCGCTTCTGTTTCTGCACAGGAGCGGCGATTCCCGGACCTCACCTTTGCGTCGCCATCAGCCAGTGAACGTCGTCGCCACGCTCCAAACAAGATTCAGTGAGGACCCCGTCCGGATCCAGTTCCGGGTCGTCGCAAGGACTCCACCTCTCAGACAGCTGCCACTCCTGCGTCTTGTCTGGAGGGAACCCCTGCAGCCTCTCCCCCCAGGTCACCTTTCCCTGCTGGGCCGTCAGCTCATCGTGCCCGGTTTGGCTCGGCCGTCGCCCCCTCCTCCTCGACGTCTTCCCCGGCTGCTGTGTGTGCCAAGAGTCCTGCTTCGGCGAGCCCCGTCCTTGATCCATCGCGAGCAGCTTCTCCTCGTCCTTCCAGGGGGCCATCTGCCACCATCCAGTGGGGAAAGGGAGGAACAACGTCCCCTACAGCAGGCACCATCCTCTCTCCGGGAGACAGGCAAGTGCAAGTTCATTCTTTCCATCATAATTGTGATCTGCCTTGTCTGACTCCTGGGGGTGGAGTTCGGGGTTCGCAGTCCCCCGAGCTCCTACCACCTGCTGTAGCTGTAATTACTAAACCTGCTCCCTCTGTGTCTCCCTCCGCTGAGTGGTCCATGACGCCAGGCCTACGTCGCCGGACGAGGAGGGGGCCTGCGGTTCTGGAGAGCCTGGTTCCGTCCCCGCAGCCATGTCGTGGGCAGAGGAGAGGAGCGGACTGCAGCCTGGAGCCTGCGCCGACGATAAAGCGTCCCCTGGTCTCCACGGAAGAGCGGTCCAACCTAGCGGGTCAAGGGTCCCCTGCCACCACGCGTGTGGGTTATCGGCGTGGACGCCTGCGCTGGAGGATCCACAGGCTGCGGAGAATATCATGCCAGCTGCGGAGCCCGACGCAGCTGAGTGGGAGCCAGATGACGATCTTCTTCCGTCTGAGCCCAGATCGTCGAAGTCCTGGACAGCGACAGAACTCGAGTACAGGCAAGTGCTCTACTTTGTTTTTCTTCTTTCTATTTTAGAGCATTTTTGCCTGTCTCTCAGGGAGACGAGCCAGGGGCAGCCATCCGCTGCACCTGAGCTCATCTCCCTGGGCTCTGTTGCTACCGGTGATCCTGATCCCGGTTCTTTTTCTTCTCCCGGGCCTTCTCCCAGGGTCACCGGTGCGGAGTCTATCCCAATCGCTGTGCTGGAGGTCCCAGGTTCGGGGTTGGAGGTCGTTATCGGTGCTGCGCCGACCCAGTCGGGGTCCATCGCGGAAGCGGCACTGACCCAATCGGGGTCCATCATGGGTGCTGATGAGACCCAATCGGGGTCCATTGTGGGTGCTGACGAGACCCAATCGGGGTCCATCATGGGTGCTGCTCCGATCCAATCGGGGTCTGACATGGGTACCGACGAGACCCAATCGGGGTCGATCGCGGTTGCTACTCCGGCCCAATCGGGGTCCGTCATGGGTGCCGCATTGACCCGGTCGGGGTCCAATGGGGGTGCAGCGCTGGTTTGGTCCAAGGTCGGTGAGGGAGCTGCAGATCCTCTGCCACCTGACGCTGGACTGGGTCATCATCGTCCTCATAATCATCATCCCATCTCATCTCCACCAGGGGCCGTTGGGGCTCCTAATACTCGGCCCGGCTCTCCCTCATCTTCCCCCTCTCCAGGGAGGTCGTCTTCAATTTCTCCCCTACGGTTCTGGTAGCTGAGTGATGCGGCTCGGCCGCCTGATGAGCTGTTTCATCGGTTTGGCGTTCTGGGTCGGCCACCCAACAAACTTTCTTGTCCGTTCAGCGACCTGGCCCGGCCGCCAGAAGGATTGTGTTTCCTGGCATGGGACTGGGGTAGGCCACCTGAACTGTTCCTTTTCCCCCTGCCAGCGATATGGACGCTAGACGCAGGGCAGCCCCCCAAACTTTCGGTTTTCATGCCGTGGGGTTTAGACTGCCTTCATCCCTGAGTTGCTTTTCTGTTCTCCTATATCATTTGGGATGTGCGGGGGTCTTGTGTATGAGATTGTATATGTATGAAATGGTATATGTACAAATCGTATATGGATGTAATTGTTTATGCCACCGCTTCCTAGCGGGTGTTTTGTATTTCCTCTGTTGAATGTGCATTCGTTGCCTGTACAGTTTGTATGTATGGAGTCAAACTACAGGGTTTCAACGTTTGTAGTGGGTTTTTTTCCTGTCCCCCCTTTCCTTTGGTGGGGGATGATATGTTTTTCCTTTGACGCTATGTATCTTGGTTGTTGACCCAAGTTTCTGTTTATGGCCGATGGGCTTAGTTTGAGGTTTTTTTTCTCCCACTGTGTAATCGCCCCATTTGTTCCCTGTATCCATCTTGGTTTTTTTTTCTTTTCTCCTCAGCTCTTGCTGGCTCTCACCCTCCAGGCCTGTGCCCCCATCCGCCCACCCTGGGGGGGGGGGGGGGGGGGGGGGGGGCTGGGGTGTCATAGGGTGCTCGTAGTTCTCCCTCGGGGGGGAGGTACTGTTATGGTTCGAGCGCCAATCTCGTCCGCGCTCGAGCCATGCACCATTCCTGGCCATCTGGCGACTATGTGCCCCTTTTGCTCTCCGAGCTTTTATTGTGACAGCGCTTGGAGGGGCTTCCAGCTGTCAAAGCTGTCAGCTGTGTCACATTTCGCCTCATCAACGGCCTCCTACTTAAGAGGGCGGTTGGGAGCGAAATGTGCGGCAGTCTCGTCAAAAACCTCTCCATTGTCAGATGTGAGTGAGCATCCCTCTGTTCGTACGCTGACCATTCTACTTCTGGGATCGTAAGTGTGCTTCCTTATGTACCCATTATTCTCTATCGTCGTCTGTATGTTGTTGTAGTGTGTTTTAGCCTCCCGTGGCTGGTTATTTTTTGTTCTTTTTTGTTCTCTTAATAAACCGTGCAAACTCACCGGTGACTTGTGGCATCTTATGGTGGCTCGCGAGGGCCACCGCTGACAGATTCAAGTTATTTCTGTGACCATTGTGGGTTTTTCTTTCATTAACAGAGGGGTACCAACAATTTTGTCCACGTGTGTACTTGAGTTTAATTTGTTTATAAAATTAACAGAATGAAGTCACTTAAATCTGTCCATAAGTGACTTGAGGATCCTGTTTATTGTAGTAATGTTTGTTTTGAGCATCTTCATCTTCACATTTTCCCCATGTCTTCTCTGTTTCCTGTGTTTTGTCTCTGTGCGCTTTGTGTCTCTGCTGTTTTATTTTGTTAAGAGGTTACTTTGAACATTTCTGGTTGTGTAGCTGACATTGTTCTTTGTAAGTTGTCCACCCCTCTCTATCGCTTTAACTTAGGTTTGATGCATCTGCATCGGTCTGTAAAACACTCCTGGTTTCGGTCTTATTCTTTGATATTCCATCTATGTTTCTTCCCGCTTTCCTTGTGCTCCTTTTGTTATTGGTTTGGTTCCCTGTGTCTCACTATTTGCTTATTGACAGACTATTTCTGCTGCCAGTATTGCAGCCTAAAAGGTTTAGAATAAATCTGTTATATCCAGTGCAACTAATAGCAATATTTTGGGGAAGAAAAAAACTTCTTATTGCAGTTTTTAAATGGTTAGGTTGCTGTGTTGCACTTGGTGTGATTGCAGCTGCTGGTGTCAGTTCAGTCAGGAAGAGACTCCTGTTATGCTGAACTTCCTTCACACTAGAAGACCTGGTCTCAGTCAGTCAGTAGAGAAGTCTGTGTTATGGTGGCATGTTGATAGCTAAACTTAAACACTGCTCTCACCCACATAAACATTACATTTTCATACATCACAAGTTTGGATGGCTGTTTTTTTGACAGGTTTTTACTGTGAGAGAGATTTTTTTTTTTTTAATCTCAGTGGGTCTTCGCGGTAAAAAAAAAAAAAAGAGGTTCCAAATGAAGAGATTGTGTTTTTATGGGAGCTTTAATACAAAAGCCATTTTAATTCACTCCCTGATGGTGATGCTTTACATTCTGGATGGCTGATAGAGAACATACTGGTCAAAAATATATTTCTTTATGTATATGTGTTTGTGGCTGTTTATGTGTATGGACACATGGCCCATTGTGCCACATACTTGCCATCTGGTGAAATGTGTAGAGGGAGCACATGGATTGATGTGCAAAGTTGTGTTTCTGTCTGGAATAAGCATGTATAGAAGCTGATTTTTTAAAAAAAAGAGCAGCTTGTTCCTTATGTTGCCACTACAAGTTGTCAAGCTGAGCGTGTGATGATCCAACAGCTTATGGCCATTTGACCTCAGGCTCAAACTGGATGGTTGATTTGTCGCGTCCAATTTTGATCAGTACTAGTGTCCTGCTTTAGTTTGGTGTTATCTGAATGAAGCGCAGGATAGCATAGCAGAACCACAGAGTGTTACAGTGTTGTTAGATGAAGATTGCAGAAATAAATTTAATTAGCCTTTTGCTAAAAGTTGCACAATGTATTTAGGAGATGAAAAAACATTAAATGCAGATATATGATCTTGCTGACTGGATATGTGTAGCATGCCATATCAAAGACCAGCAGCAACAACAGATTATTCTTTGACAGAACTTTATAATGTGGATATAAATTACAATGTAATTAAATTGTAAGTATGCAGTAATTACAGTGTAAGCAGCATGTACCTATACTGTAAGCAGAGTGTAACAACTATATGTTGTAAGTAGAAGAATATAAGTATGTTCTAAGTACACTATAAGTATGTTGTACGAGTGTAAATACATTGTAGTTACTGTGTAAGTACACTGTAACTACTCAATAATTATAGATGCATAGGCTATATTCTTCAGTGACCATGGTGTACCTACTGTATACTTATGGCATATTTACTCTCTGTAATCACCCTCTACTAAAACAATATGCTTACACCATAATTATGACATATGGATACTAGGGATGGGAATCACGAGGGACCTCATGATTCGATTTGGATCACACTACTTGGGTCACAATACGATTCTATCACAATTCAACGATAATCGCAATATTGCAATATCAAGTATTGCAATCCCATCCATCCATCTTCTACTGCTTAATCCTTTTTGGGTCGGGGGGTGGGGGGCTGGAGCCTATCCCAGCATCTTTGGGTGAGAGGCAGGGTACACCCTGGACAGATCGCTAGTCCTGTCATGTCCGCCTCTGCGAGGCAGGGAGAAACGAGCCCAAGCGTTGGATGGTGTTGTGTGTTTATTAAATAAACCAACAAAACAGTCCAAATATGCCCAGAATACAAGAATGCCAAACAAGGGGAAAAAAACTTAACAAGCTGTGCCTCGGAGCGGGGGAAGCTCCGGAGGGGTGAACAGCACATATAGAGGATCACGGTTGCAGATACAAAGGAGAATACAGCAGGTTCCTTCAACGAAGTGGCAATAAAACATAGAAACAGCAGAGCTTAAGTACTAGTAAACGTGATTAGCCAGAGTGAGCACCAGTGTGGGCTTGCATGACCTGAGCAGGCACAGGGAAACAATAGTAATTGAAATCAGCTGGATAGATGAGGGAGGAGCAGCTGGATTGACAACTTGACAGGTGACACCCCCTGCAGAGCACAAACCCTGAAATCACCTGACAGCTGTCAACCCAGAGAGAAGCACCATAACATATAAAGAGCAAACATAATCACTGCAGACTGAAAACAAATACAAATAGATGTGAACCAAAAGCAATTACAAAACAAGACCTAGCCAAAAATAACTGAAACACAACTGGACAAAATAAAAGGCAGAATAACACTAAGAGGAACACAATAATATAATAGACAAATAAATACACTGAGAAAGGCACAAGACTGGGTCAGGCAGAAATCCCAGCCCCAGCTCGTGATAGAGCCCACCCTCAAGGGGTGGAACCCAGACCTCCCAACGTAACACCAAAAGGAAAAAAGAAAAAACCTGCCACCCCCCTTCCCCCTGGCAGAGCACAACAGACAACAATAATCCACCCAGGGTGGGTGGTGGGGGAAACAGGCTAGGAGGGCACAAAAAAAAAGCCCACTCAGGACCCACACCAGAAAAAACTTAGAGTTCAGGCCCCCCGGGTCAAGGAGCTCGAAAGTTCGGGGGGGGGGGGTGACCAAAGGCCCAAACCTGGTGGCCGGCCAGGTGGTCTGAGTCAGGTGGCCGGCCAGAAAGCATGGGTCACCCAACCCAACGGCCCCATCCGTCTGGTGGTTGACCAGGGTTCTTCAGCCACCCAAACAGGAGAGGTGGCCCGGGAGGCAGCTCCCCCACTGGGACACTTAACCACGGAGAGGAAGAGCCACGACAGTGTCTGGCAGGGAAGGAGAGGGAACCACGACGGCGTCTGGCAGCAAAGGAGAGGGAACCACAACGGCGTCTGGCAGCGAAGGAGAGGGAACCACAATGCCCTCAGTGGCTCTGGGCTGGAGCACTGCAGCACCCGTGGTGGCTCCGGGCTGGAGCTCTGCAGCGCCCGCGGTGGCTCCGGGCTGGAGCTCTGCGGCACCCACGGTGGACCCAGATTGGGCCAGAGCTGCACCCACGGTGAACAGGCCAACCCGCGAAAGCACCAGGCCAAGGAGGTGGTCAATCAAAGGGGCCCCAGGCGAGGGCGACGGAGGAAGACCCATGAAGACCTCTGCAGGGGGAGCTGCACCCACGGAGGTCCCGGACTGGGGTGGAGCGCCTTTGACGACCTCTGCTGGGGAAGGTAGACCCTGGGCGACCTCCAGTGGCGAACCTGGATCTTCGGAGACATCTGGTGGTGTTCGATTCTCTCCAGCGACCCTGGGAGAGAGCTCAGACAAAACACATAGAGATGTGGGGTCAGGGTCACCGGCAGTGGCAGTGGCAGAGCCCGGCGAAGCGAGCTCAGGTGCAGCGGACGGCTGCACCTGGCTGTCCTCACCAAGAGCCAGGCAAGAATGCTCTAATACGGAAAGGAGAAAGACTAAAGAGAGTACTTGCATGAGCTCAAGCTCCACCGTCATCCAGGACTCCGACAATCCAGACGATGTCATCTCGGGCTCGGCCCTCTGGAGGTCCAGCTTGGTAGTTGACACTGCTGCGGCGGCCCCCGCAGAAGGCATGCTGGTCATAGCAGACTTTGTTTCCCCAGCTGCTGTGACCCACGCTGGAGGCTCCTCCGATGTGGAAGCTGGGGTTTGACTCTGTGCTGGCACTGGCATGGGATTTTCCAGGGCCACAGGCAACTCCATCACCCGGCGGCTTGGTTCTGGGGCCGGCGGACACTCAGGAAAAAGCAGAGGAGACACGGAGAGCACAGGTGGGCAATGCATGACAGCAGCAGGTGGGGGAGCTCAGGGGACTGCTTTCCCTGAGCCTCCCCTCCAGGAATCAGGCAAGATTTTTCATCATAAATTGAAATAAAATGAAATAAAACTTGCCTATTTTCTTGGACCTTAATGTTCTTTGCTGTCAGGTGTGAAGGGCTGTCCCTCTCCATGGCTCTGGTGAGCTTGGACCGCTCAGTGGAGTGTGGAGGAACCCCCCCGGAGTCATGGAGATGGATGTGGCCGGAGAAAACACAGAGGACCTCTGGGCAACAGGAGGAGCCATTGAGGAGACGGGATTTGCAGCAGCTGGAGAGGATGAATAGGCTGATGTGACAGCCGGAAAAAGAGAACTAGAAGAGGAGGCTGCTGCAGGAATTGTCTCACTCGATGAGGGAGGAGCTGCTGGCGAGGAGGAGATGGCGTTTCTCCGGCGATCTGGACCGGGACGACAGCGCCACCGTGGAGTAGGCAATGCGTCTGCTGGAGCTAGAGGTGACGGTGGCAGAACGGGAGGAGAGGAGGACAGCTGCCATGGAGAGTGCCTCCGCTTCGGCACAGTGGGAAACGTTCCGAGCAATAGGTCGGGGAACGCTTGCTGGAGAGCACAGACCATGGAGAGCAGCTCTGCATATTGCGGGTAATTCCAAAGGCCAGGGTGCGCCTTCAGAATACCCACAGCTCCATTCAAACACTCCCACTTCTTTTTAGGATCCCGGGCTTCAAGAGCCTCATCCACGAAGTCTCGAATGAAGTCCGCCGCCCATTCCTCCTCCACCGTAGGTGACCCCGCTGCCAACCCTCTTCTGTTTCAGCAGGTTGGCGCGCCGGGGGCGTCATGAGCTCCAGAGCAAGTGAGTGGAAAAACACACAAAAAGGTGAAAAAATACACGAAACACCACAGCTGGGCTTTTAACTGGCCACTTCATTCTATCATGTCCGCCTCTGCGAGGCAGAGAGAAACAAGCCCAAGCGGTGGATGGTGTTGTGTGTTTATTAACCTTTTAACTGGCCAGATTTCATGGACAGATCGCACGCCCCTAGTGGCACAGCGCAGCACTGCACCTGTCAAGTGACATGACATGCAGAAACACTGCCAAGCTGTACTGAAGATTTGTACTGATTATGCCTGTTCACAAGGTGGCAGACACATGTTGGAGGAATCATGGTTGACATGGAATACACCACAGAAGAAGAAATTCTTCTTCTTCTTCTTCTTCTTCTTCTTCTTCTTCTTCTTTGAGAAACCGAGAGTAGAAGAAGCAGAAGACAATCCAATATGAACACTACCAATTGTTGTCGATGGACTGAAATGGAGGATTTGCTCTCAAAATTGTCAACTATGATTCAAAAAAGAGATTATTTAGCTTATGAAGGGAAATATTTACCTTTTGTGACAGGAGAACACAGTCTGGACCGTGTCCAGTTTTGTCTGCCATCAATGGAGCTGCACGTGACGGCAGAGAACAATCGCTGCTGTATTGTTTTGTAACCGAAATTGAGCTGGGATAAATCACAAGATTCATGTGAGACTTTCTGGATGTGGGAGAGAAAGAAAAATTGCCCGGCAGAGGACGAAATAAGGACCGTGGATGACGAAAATGGACGAATAAAAGGATGCAACGAATGACAAGTCTGATTGTTTTTTTATCGGCTGTGTACATTCTCCTGATTTTCTGGTTCATATACTTTGAAGAGAAGATAACAAAAAAACCCAAAACAAAACCGGTGACAAGAAAACAAAACCATTCTTTGTGTAAATATGTCCAAAGTCCACTTTTGACTGACAGTTATGTAATTCCATATCACTGCCACAGCATTATGCAAATTAGATGTGTAAATTTACTCCTGTGTCAAACTTTGGATCATATTCTACATCTTTCTAATCGACAGTAAGCCATTATTTCTTCCCTCTTGCAAGTTATAGCCTTGTAAATCTCTGACATCTGATATGAACATTTTCTTGACAAAAATCTTTACTACTCTTGACCACTAGGAGGTTAGGCGCCATTTGGCGCCTGCGACAGTTGAGAGGTTTTAATTCATATTTTCTCTCTTAAATAAAGAAACAAAATAACAAGGTGTGCCTTGGAGCAGGGAAAGCTCCGGAGGGGTGAACAGCACATACAGAGGATCACGGTTGCAGATACGAAGAAGAATACAGCAGGTTCCTTCAACGAAGTGGCAATTAAACATAGAAACAGCAGAGCTTAAGTACTAGTAAACGTGATTAGCCAGAGTGAGCACCGGTGTGGGCTTGCATGACCTGAGCAGGCACAGGGAAACAATAATAATTGAAATCAGCTGGATAGATGAGGGAGGAGCAGCTGGATTGACAACTTGACAGGCGACACCCCCTACAGAGCACAAACCCGGAAATTGCCTGACAGCTGTCAACCCAGAGAAAAGCACCATAATATATAAAGAGCTATCACTGCAGACTGAAAACAAATACAAATAGATGTGAACCAAAAGCAATTACAAGACAAGACCTGGCCAAAAATAACTGAAACACAGCTGGAGAAAATAAAAGGCAGAATAACACTAAGAGGAACACAATAATATAATAGACAAATAAATATACTGAGAAAGCCACGAGACTGGGTCAGGCAGAAATCCCAGCCCCAGCTCGTGACAAGTCCATTGCAGGTATTGCGATCCCATATATTTAAATTTTTTTTTCACCTTATTTAACCTCAAATCATGTCCCAAAATAAAACTGTTGACATCTCTTTCATATAATAAAGTATTTTCTGGGCTTCATTTTCCGCGGCGACACATCTCTGCACACAAGGAGAGTGATGGACGTTGCTGTTTGGAATAGACTCCCTGTCCAGCTACATTTATCTGACTCTGTGGACTCTTTTAAAAAGCAGCTGAAAACTTTTTTTGTTGAAGGAGTCTTTTCGTTGAGTTTCAATTCAACTGCTTTTTAATGGTAAATCTGATATTTTAAAATTATTTTAATCTTGTGTTTTTACTTTTTGTTTTTTTTTAAATTATTTTTATCTATCAAATTCCTTTTATTCTATTTTATTGTACAGTTCTTTGTGACTATATGTCTGTGAAAAGCGCTTCATAAATAATCATTACTTACTTTGTCTCCAGTGCTGCTCTCAAGCTCCATGCCGGTGTGTTTTTAGCTTAGCTGTTGCTAATGCTGCACCCACACATGTGCTGACCCACGTGTTTGTTTTTTCCATGCAGCACTTTCAGGCTGTGTTACAAAGTGCACCCATCTCTTCAGTAAATATCAACATTAGATATGTTTTTGCCAAAAACCCAGAGATATGGTTTTAAAAATAGGCCAGTGGTAACATTAATTAAACTCAAATCAGCACACACTGCCACTGTTGTACAGTATTTGTATATCACATACAGTGGTGTGAAAAAGTATTTGCCCTCTTCCTGATTTCTCATTTTTTTTGTATGTTTGTCACACTTAAATGTTTCAGATCATCAAACAAATTTAAATATTAGACAATGACAATACAAGTAAAAACAAAATGGAGTTTTTAAATGAAGGTGTTTATTATTAAGGGGGAAAAAATCCAAACACACATGGCCCTGTGTGAAAAAGTGATTGCCCCCTAAACCTAATAACTGGTTGGGTCACCCTTAGTAGCAACAACTACAATCAAGCGTTTGTGATAACTGGCAATGAGTCTTTTACAGCGCTGTGGAAGAATTTTGGCCCACTCATCTTTGCAGAATTGTTGTAATTCAGCCACATTGGAGGGTTTTCGAGCATGAACCACCTTTTTAAGATCACGCCACAGCATCTTAATTGGATTCAGGTCAGGACTTTGACTAGGCCACTCCAAAGTCTTCATTTTGTTTTTCTTAAGCCATTCAGAGGTGGACTTGCTGGTGTGTTCTGGATCATTGTCCTGCTGCAGAACCCAAGTGTGCTTCAGCTTGAGGTCACAAACAGATGGCCGGACATTCTCCTTCAGGATTTTTTGGTAGATAGCAGAATTCATGGTTCCTTTTACCACTGCAAGTCTTCCAGGTCCTGAAGCAGCAAAACAGCCCCAGACCATCACACTACCACCATCATATTTTACTGTTGGTATGATGTTTCTTTTCTGAAATGCTGTGTTACTTTTATGCCGGATGTATTGGGACACACACCTTCCAAAAAGTTAAACTTTTGTCTCATCAGTCCATAGAGTATTTTCCCAAAAGTCTTGGGGATCATCAAGATGTTTTCTGGCAAAACTGAGATGACCCTTTGTATTCTTTTTGCTCAGCAGTGGTTTTCTTCTTGGAACTCAGCCATGCAGGCCATTTTTGCCATGTCTCTTTCTTATGGTGGAGTCATGAACACTGACCTTAACTGAGGCAAGTGAGGACTGCAGTTCTTTGGATGTTATTGTGGGGTCTTTTGTGACCTCTTGGATGAGTCGTCGCTGCGCTCTTGGGGTAATTTTGGTCGGCCGGCCACTCCTGGGAAGGTTCATCACTGTTGCATGCTTTTGCCATTTGTTGATAATGGCTTTCTCTATGGTTTGCTGGAGTCCCAAATCTTTAGAAATGGCTTTATAACCTTTTCCAGACTGATAGATCTCAATTACTTTGTTTCTCATTTGTTCCTGAATTTCTTTGGATCACAGCATAATGTCTAACTTTTGAGGATCTTTTGGTCTACTTCACTTTGTCAGGTAGGTCTTGTTTAAGTGATTTCTTGATTGAGAACAGGTGTGGCAGTAATCAGGTCTGGGTGTGGCTAGAGAAATTGAACTCAGCATTCCAAAGATGTGATAAACCACAGTTAATTTATGTTTTAACAGGGTGTGTGGGGGGGCAATCACTTTTTCATACAGGACCGTGTAGGTTTGGATTTTTTTCCCTTAATAATAAACACTTTCATTTAAAAACTGCATTTTGTGTTTACTTGTGTTATCTTTGTCTAATATATTTAAATTTGTTTGATGATCTGAAACATTTAAGTGTGACAAACATACAAAAAAATGAGAAATCAGGAAGGGGGCAAACACTTTTTCACACCACTGTAGGTGAAGAGAACAGAGGTGATGAGGAGGTTCTGGGTAGGTATGGTAAAAAAAAGTGTGAAATCAGGACGGGGCAAACACTTTTTCACACCACTGTTTGGCCCGGTGGGCTGAAGCAATCCTTAAGTTTAGTTCCAGTGGTGTTTGTCTTTTTTGCAGGCTGTTATCACTGCTCTTCATGTGACTTCACTATGAGAACTCTCGTCTATGAAAAGTACTAGATACATTTTCTGGTGATATTCCTTGTCTTCTGCCTTTTTTTTCTGTTTGACTTTCTGAATTTATCGACTCACCACACATACTCAAGTGCCATCCACCCATCCATCCATCTTTTACCACTTTTCCGGAGGTCCGAGTCATGGAGGCAGGAGTTCAAGCAGAGAAGCCCAGACTTCCCTCTCCCCAGTTACCTGCTCCAGCTATTCAGAGAGGATACCAAGGCATTCCCACACCAGCTGGGAAACATAGTCTCTCCAGCAAGTCCTGGGTCTACCCTGGGGTCTCTTCCCAGTGGGACGTGCCCGAAACACCTCAAGTGGGAGGTGTCCAGGAGGCATCCTAATCAGATGCCCATACCACCTCTACTGGCTCCTTTCAATGTGGAGGAGCAGCGGTTCTACTCTGAGCCTCTCCTGGATGACTGAGCTCCTCACCCTATCTCTAAGGGTGAGTCCAGCAATCCTACGAAGAAAGCTCATTTCAGCCGCTTGTATCCGCGATCTCATTCTTTTAATCATTACCCAAAGCTCATGACCATAGGTACGTAGATTGACTGGTAAATCGACAGCTTTGCCTTAGAGCTTAGCTCCCTCTTCACCACAACAGACCGGTACAACGTCAGCATCACTGCAGATGCTGCTCTGATCCGTCTGTCAATCTCTCGCTCCATTCTCCCCTCACTCATGAATAAGACCCCGAGATACTTAAACTCGTCCACTTGGGGCAGGAGCTTGTCCCCAACCCGGAGAGGACAATCCATCTTTTTCCGGCTGAGGACCATGGACTCGGACTTGGAGGTGCTGATTCTCATCCCAGTCGCTTCACACTCAGCGGCAAACCGTCCCAGTAAGACCTGTAAGTCATTTCTGGATGAAGCCAGCAGGACAATGTCATCTGCAAACAACAGAGAAGAGATCCTGTAGTCACCAAGCGTGACACCCTCCGTTCCCTGGCTGCACCTAGAAATCCTGCCCTTAAAAATTATAAACAGGATTGGTGACAAAGGGCAGCCCTGGCGGAGTCCAGCTCTTACTGGGAATGAGTCCGATCGAGTGTTGGCAATATGAACCAAACTCTCACAACAGTCGTATAAAGGCCGGATAGCTCGTAATAACAAGCCCGATACCCCATACTCCCAAAGCACCCCCCACAAAAAACCCTGAGGGACGCGGTCAAATGCCTTCTCCAAGTCCACAAAACACATGTAAACTGGTTGGGCAAACTCCCATGAACCCTTGAGGATTCTCAAGAGGGTAAAGAGTTGGTCCGATGTGCCATGGCCAGGACGAAAACCACATTGCTCCTCCTGAATCCGAGGTTCAACCAACGGCCGGACTCTCCTTTCCAGTACCTTGGCATAGACCTTCCCAAGGAGGCTGAGGAGTGTGATCCCTCTAAAGTTGGAGCACACCCATGTCCTAAACTGGCTTTTGAGACATGCTGAAGTGTTTACTTTAAAAGCATTCATCCTTATTCTCTTCTATGACTGAGCTTAGCAATGACAAGTTTAGCATTTAGATGATATGTCTGCAGCTGCCAATTTTCTTCTTCAAAGATACCCAGAAAATGTTGAAAAATGACTTGCCGGTAAAGCTTGGAGGAACTTTTGGTGAACTTTCACCTCCAGCCTCAAAGAAGTATTGGGGTGATGATATGCAGCAGACTGCAGATGTCAACACTGCTTAGGAGAAAAATAGACAGATGGAAGAACTGGAAGGAGAAAAGGAAAGTCTCCACAATATATTAAATATTTGTTCTTCTTTTATTCCCCTCCGTGGATCGCCACCTCGTCATGGTGGAGGGATCTGTGTGCCCTGGGAATCCCAGGAGCTGAGCTTTTGGGAGCAACTTTGGACAACCCTCAGATCTGTACTCCTGTCTGTACAGATGGAGTGTTTCTATTATAGATAATTAGCATCATAACCTCGTTAGCTGTTTCTTGAAGACATGCAGTGACTGCACAGGCAGACCTCCTTCGTTCTCTGTTGGTTTTTGGAGCTGAATCACCCCTGCCCTCTTCCCCTCACATCTACGAGCGGCTAGGGATTCCCCAGAAGCCCCCCCCCCACCACCACCGAGCTCTTCTGTTTATTGTTCATCAACTTCCAGAACGTTGTGAGAGATCATATGCTAGTGTGTGCATGAGAAAGAGCAGTTTAGTTTGCTGTTGATTGTCAACACAAGGTTGTCCAGAATTTAAACAGGAGCCGCCACGTCCAAAACAACCTGGGAGGCTGGATTTTTTTTTTCTTTTTCACACAAGAGAGAGATAGAAAAAAGACAAAGGGCTTCACAGGGGGATGACTTCTGCTTGCAGTGAGCTCTACAACAACCACAACACGGAAACCCTTTGTGAGTATGCGCTCAGATGTTGCCTCTTGTTTCTGTGGGAGAACTTGGTGGGTTTGGACTCTGCAGAGGTAGAACATGACTGCCTGGTTTCCATTAGAGCCAATCAAGGGAGTGAATGATAAATCCTCTTCACATGGGGATGTGGGAATAGAGTGCAAGGAGGACATTTCCCCCCACCTTTTTTTTAAATTCTGTATCCGTTTCAGAGACACTTCCCTTTTATTGCAAACCTTGTTTGGTTCTCAGAAGCTGTAGAAACAAGCGGTTAACAGGATGTTTTTTCGTATAGGGGAAAAAATCTTGAAAAGGTAAACAGTTGCTGTAATCTCAAGATAAAATATCCAAGCTGTCATCTGAAGAATAAACATGCAGCAGTGAAGCAAAGCTACTGTCAACCTGTGAAGATAAATGCACAGATTAATGCAGCTCTTCTGTTCATGTACGCTCAGAGATCTCAACCAGAGTCTTCAGGGTGTCCTCACTCATCACACATGTTGTCTCCATTTGTGCTACGGGGGAGTGGCACAAAAAAAAAACCCACACACACAACAGGAAGTGGAGAAGTCTCCAACAAACCCTGCTATCTTCCCTGTAGATATCCAGGCCAAACCAGATGTTCTTCTTCTTTGCCCAGCTCCCTCTCGCTCTCTTACTTTCCCATCCACCCCCACCTTCCTTTTCCCCCACCCTCCCTCTCCTGCTTTATCTCCCCCCCCCCCCCCGACATCCTTCCACCCCCCTTTTCTTTCTGCCCGTCCCTCAGCCCTCCCTCTCTTGAGGCCAGGACATGTCACTGAGTCACTTGATCCTGCCGAGTCATGGAAGTGACTTTTTTTTTAATCAGCAGCATATGTGCTCTCTCCAAATTGGGTGGCCTTCAGCAATCAGGCTTGACCTTTATAGGCCAATCACAGTTTTTCCCTCATGCCACTCATCACCCCAGATTAATATCGGCGACCTCTCCAGCCCAGAGGATTTGATGGTTTGATGCCTTGAAATAAAATGGCCTTTATGTTTAATTGTGCAAAAGATAGCAAACAGTGTAAAATAATAAGAGTTTTGCAAGGCAGTAGCATCAACATGGAGTGGCTCACTATGCAAATTAAGCAATTAAAAAGGGACATTTTGGTGATTTGTTGTTTTTCTTCAACTATTCTCTGTTTTGTTGTACTTCTCGGCACATAAAATAAGTAGGACATATTTTTTTTTATGATTACATGCGTGTACAAACACTCTCACATTACACCTCCATAGTCTCCTTGTAGGAGTAATGAAATTCTAAATTTCTCCTTTCATCTGTGGTTCCCATGAGAGAAAATGGAAAACTACAACGGACGCTGTTGGGTCACGAGCTTCACACCAATAACATTGATAACTGTCTGTTGACAGCTGTATGGAAAATAGTTCCTCTGATCAAAAGAGCATCGCAGAAATATGTCAGAAGGTCGTCACTTGACAAAGATTGTGGAAACATTGTTTGTTATTAAGGGCCCCTTTACTTCATTGGGGGGCCATTGATCAAAGATTGACCCCATCTCTCAATGATCTCCCAACACCTCAAAAAAGGTGTTTCTGTGTAAATGTTTAGGAGATTGTTGTACGATTTTCATGGAGATCTATAGAGATCATTTAAAGATCCTTGAGAGAGACTGGGAAAGATCGCTAAGAGACCAGGAGAAATCATTGAGGGATCATTGGGCAACCAAAAAGAGATACTGTATATCTGAGAGGTTTCTAGTGCTCTTCTACCCCTTTACACAAGGGTGGAGGTTGTTGAGGGATCATTGAAAGATGAAAAATGGCCAGATCTTTCAGCAGTTGCCAAGATCTCTCAATGATCTTCCAGTAATCTCCATGGTTGCCACAGATGAAAGATTGTTTTGACTCATACAATCTCTGAATGATCACCAAAAGAAAGCAATCTCTCAACAAACTCTCAATGAACTCTCAAGGAGTACTCAGTGATTTCATCGATCTCCCAGTGATCTCTCTGTGATCTTTCAATGAACCAATAGAGTTAATTGAAAGACTGCTGAGAGATCATTGGGAGTTTGATGAGATCGTTAAGTGCTAGTTGAGAGATCATGGCGAGATCACTTCTCTTTGGTCATCGTTGAGAGATTGCTTTGGAATGAGTCAAAACTTTCAGGACCATAGGGATCGCTGAAGATCCTTGAAAGATCATTGCAAGATCAATGGCGATTGCTGAGAGAGGGTTGAAAGATTGTTTGGAGATCTGGCCATTTTGCCACTACTCAGCAATCTCTCAACGATCTCCACCCCTGTGTAAAGGGGATATAAGAGATTTATTAAGATTAAGATATTACTAGATTTATGGCCCTTGTTGAAGTGCCTCTGTCTGCTGCCACCATGACCCACACATATATAATGAATGGCTAAGCTAGCTAGTTAGCTAGCCAGCCATGTAGAGAGAATACATTTTTTAACTGGCGTGAGTTCTGTTATGTGACATCATATCATGCACGTTTCATAGATAGATAGACTTTGACGGCAACTCAAAACAACTTGTGTGCATGAAACAGTTTTCAGAGTGCCACTGCGTTGAAAAAAAATGTTAATGTGCATTGTGCACACTCACTCCACTCCTACCCCCCAGTGTCAATGTGCACAATTCCCTCTAAATGTTCCTCCAAGCTTTTCTGAAAAGTTGGCAACTGTCCTTTAATAAGCTGCACAGAAATGCTTAAGTTGAACTCTTATCTTTTTGGATTCTTCTGCAAAGCTGAAAGGTTGTGAAAGCTTGGTTGTTATTTATAGCACAGTATAATAATTATAATACACCCTGTCTCAAATAATAGCTTGTGTAACTGTTCTTGATGCTGACCTTTTTTTTGCAGTCTCAAGAATGCAAACTTGATTATCATTTAAAATAAATCAGTTCCACTATATGACTTTGCATGATATCGTAAATACATGTATCATTCAATGTTTTCACAATGCTTAATCATGAATGGGAAGTGATGAGAGTAATAAATGGGCTCAAACAGATTACCTGCAGCACACCCACAGGGGTAAATTCATGCTGTGGTTTTAAAATCATAACTGGCTCTGCCAGCCCCAGCTTTGACAGGAAGGAAGCATTTCTGCTGAATGTTATGAAAAGCTCTCTCAGACCTTCAGCCTGCATGCTGATGGAAAATAAAAGTTGAGCCGTGTCAACAAAGGAACATATTTATCAGGCTTTTGTTTTAGCCGGTTGAAGCTGAAATGAATTATGTGAGTGGAACATTTAAATCTAAACATAGAAAACAGCAGTTCTCATGTTGGCTGCATGAGCTGGTTTGCAGTCAGTGGGGCTGGATGTGAAAAATGTGACTCTCTCTGTGTTGTGGGATAACAGGCACACAGGAAGCAGAAGCATTACAGATTTCCACCACATCTGGGATGTGGAAACACTTTTTTTATCAGTGTCAACTTTTGTGAAAGTTTGTTCTGTTATGGTCCAAGTTTTTACCTTTACCTCATATTTCTAAAAATCAAACGGTACTGGATCAAAAGCCATCATGGACGCTTTTTTTGTAAAATCCTTGAATATCCACATTTATTTAATGAAATATGTTTAAGTTTAATATTTATTTGAAAGGGACAATACATACTAATGAACATTAATACAAATGTAAATATACCAGATTTAGCAATACTGATAATTTGCATCTGTAGTCCCCTGGCGGGTCACAAAAACACACAAACAAACAATCATACACGAGAAGAACAACTGCAATAAAACTGTACAAAGTGGATATGCTAAAGTGCAAGAGTTAAGGTGTTACAAAACAAGACATTCAAATGTCACTCTAACATTTGCCATTCACTTCCTGGTTACTAATTCATTTCTTACATTTATTAAAGGCATATTTATAGGTTTTTGTTCAATGCTTCTGAGGTGGGTGATGTGAAATCCTACTGAGTCATCACTGAATTATCTTCAATACCCTGTTCTCTGCCTTTTCTTCTTTTAGAGAATGAGTCAGGGGAGCTAACTAGAGAGTCAGGGCTGCAGTGGAGGGTAATGGATGTGTGTTTTGAGCCAGTTTTCAAAATCTAGACACTAAAATTACTTCAGCACTATAGCTTCAACTGAGAAATCATTGCAACATGGCTGCCACTGTATCACTACACCAAAACAGCTGAGTCGCCAGCAGATCGGTACCCAGTAATAATAATAACTAGAAAAGCACTCAGAGAGTACCTCCACCAAGTCTCCTTCCGTTCCTCATGGATCACCTCCAAAATGTAATGGGTTCATGTGTAGGCCACGAGGCAGTTCTGGTGAAAATTGCATCAAAGTCTGTCCAGTAGTTTTGGAGTATTCTTGCTAACACACTGTGAGAAGATAAGAGCCTTGGTGGAGGTATGCATTCTCAGATCATCACCAAAATGTAATGGGTTCCCCTCTAGCTCAAGGACCACCTCTGGTGACACTTTCATCCATATCCATCTAGTGGTTTTTGAGACAGCATACAAAGTCAAAGTAGACGAAGAAGACGAAGAGGAAGACGAGAATAAGCATGCACAAATCAGCATGAGCAGAAAAGAGCATTGAAAAATGGTAATTCCTCCTCTTTCTCAAAACAACACAGTTGTTACAAAAAAGTGTGCATCAACCTCACGCTTCTTCACTCTTATAGCCAATGAACAAACTGGCATGCTAGCGTATTTGTGCTACCCATAGGACTGCGGTGAAACTGCAAATGACAGTTGTGCGCATGTGTCAAGCGCTTGGCCTAGTAGATGACAAAAATGAAGTACATCCACAACGGTGTGCGTGCTGGCCTCATTCAAAGCGGACACGCATCTCAGCGGACTAGAGCGGAAAAGTAGCTTGAATCTGAATCTGAAACTGTTGGGAGATTGGGCCAACTTTGGACCTATGAAAAGGATTGTGTGGGAGGTCCTTGTGCGTTTTGGACTGAATCAAAATTTTGAGGAGACCGTGGCAACTGTGGAGGTCACTGAAGATCATCGAGAAATCAAAAATTGGCCAGATCTCTCAACGATCTCCTCCCCTGTTTAAAGGGGGTGTACTCTCATAGCCTGGTAGCATTACACACTGAAGACTTGAGATGTTGTTGTAAGGCTAAGTAATAGCCTGCCAGTCTTTAGTATACATATTAAGAAGGCGAAGGCGCTAAGGCAACAGATTCATTTACATATGTTTTTGTTTATTATTTCAAAATGTTCTGTATCAGTCATGGCTTTAGTCATGCATCAGTCTTGTGTTTGTGGGACTTTTTCCTTTTTCTCGCAGTGAAAGAGAGTGAGAGTGCGCAGAGATAATCTGCTACATTCATGTGCGAATAAAAGCTGTTGGAGAGAGAGAGCAGATGGGCACACAAGGGGAAAGGGAAGTAGGATATTGCCTCTTGCCTTGTGCAAACACACGCGCGCGCGCACACACACACACACACACCCTCTCACGCACGCACACGCGCTGTATTTTGTCTGGATTTCCTATTTTGCCATAAACACACGCTCTCTGCTGGGTTTACCTTATCTCACATAGCTTTTCACTGTAGCCACAAAGACATGGGCTCAGTCACTTTCTCTGAATGAGGGGCGTGACCGAGTGTCTGGATGCCGTGGGATGTCAGTCACGTGACCGTTTGTGGGCGTGGCCAGAGGAGCGGCGGCAAGCCCAGCCTCACCAGCTGGAGCTGTGATTGAGAAGAAGAGGGAGAAAGAGAGGAGGAGAGGAAAGGGTTGGGTGAGTAGTGGAGCTTCTACGTTTAGCGTGTTTGTTTGTGCCGCAGCCAAGATTTGGGAGTGATAGTTAGTTCGCTGTAGCTACTAAAGGGATTAAAGAAAAGTGAGGCTTGAAGAGGTAGGGAGTAAGAAACGGGGAGAAAATGGTGGTAAACGTGTGCCGGACTTACTTTCCAGGTGTCTGTTTCTGAGACTTTGCTGTGAGCTTGTGTTGGCATGAGATCTCTGCAAAGTTTCAAAAGACTTTTTTTTTTTTTTAATGTTTGGCTCTTTGGAGTGCTTCTCCTGTGCCATTGTTCAGCCATGGTGTGGAGAGTTTGGGGGGTCAGCACTGCCACTCTTCCCCCGCTCCCCCACCCTCTCCTCCCCCTTTCTCCTTTTCTTTCTTCCTTTCCCTCCCATTGTGTCCTCAGCTCTGAGGCATGCATGGATAGTCAATCCCACATAATGAAGTGGAGCACTGACCAATCAGGAGAGGCCTTACTTTACTTTAAGTTGTGTGGTGAGGGGGAGGGGGGGCTCCCTGAAGTGCAGATTTCTTCCCCTTCAGCCTCAGCTCCCCTGGCATCACACTTCCCAGGATCAGTTTGATCCAGTGCATTGGATTAGCCGAGCACCAATGGTCCTAAGCTGTTCTTGTGTGATTTAATTTTGCCAAGTTCAAGGAGAGTTGAAGAGTGCAGGTCAGTATCTGAACGTGAGAGCTCACAAAAAGAGTCTCCTAACTTACAGTGGCAAGAAAGCTGTGCGTTCATTTGTCCTGAAGGTCAGCACAGCTTTGAAAATATTTCCGTTTTGTCTTTTTTCCCCAGAATGTTTTCAGGCAGAATACTTGATCAAGTTAACACAGATGGATTTTTATGCTCCATTTATTCCATGAATCAGTGCAGGGTTTTAGCAGCGATGTGCTAAGGACTGAGCAACTATGTTATATATATATATATATATATATATATATATATATATATATATATATATATATATATACAGTATATGTAGTGTAATAAGTGCATTCAACCTTCCAGGCCTAATTTGCGTTTATAAAATCCAAATGTGTGCTACACATAGCCAATTCTGACACAATACCAACAGAGAATTATCAAATTACCAGATAAATTTGTGTTTTCAGTGAGCCAACTGTATCTCTGTTGCAGCTTAACACATAATGCTTTTCACTCAGTCTTATCTAGATGAAGAATTTTTGCACAATGCTTTTGTTAAAGTCGCTTATCCATGGCACTTATAGGATTAGCTAACTAATAATGAGTATTTAAATCAGCACAGATAAATACTCTGTTGGGATTGTTCCAGGACAGCAGTATGAAATAAATACAGTATTTTTCCTTCTTCTGGTTTGCGCTGGCATTCCAGAAATTGATGTATTTTATTGCAAGGACACACATTTTTCTCTTAGATCCACATGCTGTTGCCACAATGTTGGACACTGGCTGAAGAATTTCCCCTGAAGGTATTAGAGGAGAGAGGTGTGAACATGTTTTACAGTAAACAGTCTGGCTTCTGTCCCACATTGTAGTCATTTCTAATACTATCATGTGTATTAACTCTTCCACTGACTTGTCTTTTCCTCTGGCAAATTTTAGTTTTCCATTTTTCTTAGCAGTTTGTTTAAAAAAAATGACAGTGTGCTACATACGGTTGTCAGAAATGATTAATCTGCAAAACCTGTCTTGCACCATTTATCAGTATAGAAGCGCACACTGAACACTTTCAGTTCTGTATGTATGTCAGTGCTGGGAGGGAGTCAGACATGTCATGTCCTGTCACAGGTGGCAGCACATGCTGGTTGGGTGGAGGGGAAGGGGCAGAGAATGGCAGCTTGAGGGGGCTGTTCTCCAGTACCGAGCCAGTATGAAACCTCAAGGCATCGTGGGTCATCGTGACTCGGTTTTTGATTCCAGGATGCTAACTGGAAATTACAGAATTTGGCCTTTGGCTTGCAGAAGGATTTCTCTTTATCTCCAAATCAGAATTGGTATTGGGCTTTTTTAGAATTTCAAAACATCTCCAAGCTTGTTCTACTCTCGCTGATGTCTGAGGAGAATAATTATAACGTGCAACTTTTTAGTAAAATGATTACCGATAAATGGAGCAGCTCAGAAAAGAGAACTACGTAGAAGTGGAGAAGTCATTTCTGTTCCTGCTTCTCATTTCCTCTTATTAAATTCTACACCAGGGGTGTCCAATCATGGGCCATGGAGGGCCAAGATCCTGCAGGTTTTCTCTTCTATCCAGTTGCTTCAGCGGGTGTTGTCACTGATCAGTAATTAGTGGAAGAAGTTCAGTGAAATCTGCAGTTGAAGACACTGGTTGGAGGTAAAGCCTGCGGGGTCTTGGCCCTCCACGGCATGTGATTGGACACCCCTGCCCTACACATTTATTCATTAGAATAAGCCAGCCCCTTTCCCACGTCATAGTTGGTGGCTGTTTGATTTGCTGCTCTGTTGTTTTTTTGTCCTTTACCATTTCCCCTTGTGCAGCTGTGGATGGGTCTGCGGCGGGATCCTCCTCATTCCCCTTCTATGTTTCTCAGAAATGTCTGAGCCTTGAGTTACGACTGTGGTCGCAGAGTCTGCCGTGCTGAGAGCTGCCCAGAACAGCGGGCTTTCACAGTGGTAGTCGGCACCACCGCTGCGTTGGGCTTCTCCTCATTTTCTCATTCTCTGCTTACAGCTATTGACTGACACTAGTTATGCATCTCAGGTTGTCACTGTTGTTGCAACATTTACCTTATATTTGAACTCTTTACCTCAGTGACCCCTCATTAACTGCTCTATCTTTTCTCACTCTTCCAGTCTTTGTGAGCTGTTATTTTGGCTAGTCGTTATCTATGCTTCCAGAAATTTGAGTGTGGAGGTGCATTTTAGCACTGAGCAGCACCATCTGCTTTGCTCCACGTTGGGCCAGGGGCAATTATCAAATGACCGACCAGACAGAAAGCAGGCCAGCAGCATTCTCCACACTTTTTCCTCCAGTGCTGAATTTTAGGCTAAGCCCACCGTTAACCTCACTTATAAAGCTGATTTAAAAAAGAAAATGCAGTGGCATTTTTAATCTTTTTAAGTCTTTAGTTTTAAAGTACTGATGGGGCATTAAGTTTAGGGGATTTATATGACGGCCCAAGAACGTCCCCAGCCTTTCCAGCTTCCCTGTTGTCAACCTCACGCTGTCACTACTTTTAAACATGTCATTGCTGTATCAGCCTCTAACAGAAAACTGTGTAGGATTAAGCTGGTGTTTATGTGCCCTAAAGTTTACATACAGTTGACAGTGAAGTTATGGCCCTTTTCCTCTAGTACCTGTTTGGCCATGTTCGGTTCAGTTCGGTACGCTTTGCAGGCTTTTCCATTAGGAACTGTAACAGTTTTGGTCCCGATTTTTCAGACATACTCCAGAGTGGTTCTAAGCGTGCCGTACCGACCTGAAAATGTGACGTCAAAAGACTGCAGGCCACTGATTGGTCCGGGCATAATGTCATGAGAGTGACGTTTGAAGGCTGAATTACAGAATCTCGAGCCACCATTTGCAAAGATTCGTCCGTGAGCCAGCAAGCAAGCGTCAGTATAAACAACAACAATAGAATGGCTTCACAGAAATCAGACCCACAGAAGTAAACGCTGCGGTCCAGTAGAGTTTTCTGTGCCTTTCAGCTGATGAGAGAATCCAGAGGGAAGTAGACGGAACCACCAGAAACAAATTTACGGCCGCGGGAGCACCCAACTTCAGCAGCTGAAAGCCGTGATATTAGGATATAGAGGATGGTGAGTGATGTGATATGATGTGATATTATGCATCTTTTACGTTATTTATCCCAGCAGTGGAAAGTTCACTTTGAACAGACAACGTTGTCACTTGTGTGCAGCTAATGAGCTAGGCAGTTAGCCGTCAATGCTAACTCCACGCTCTCCTTGTATTTTGCACTTGTGTAGACAATATCTGATGAAATAAGCTAGTTGTAATTCTGGTGAAAAAGGTGGTTTTTTTACATGTTGCACTTTCTGTGCTGTGCATGTACTTAAGTTGTATGTATTTTTATTCTAGAGTCCAACCAGCATCTGCTGTGACATTGGCAACATTTAGCACGACACAGCAGTGTGTTATGAGTGGTAAGTTGCACATCCCGTTATTTTTTTAGTAGTGGTGGACAAAGTATTCAAATCATTTGCTTTTTAAGTTAAAGTATAGGTAAAGTAGCACAATTTCCACTTAATATGAAAGGAACTGAAATGGGATTTATATGATTGTGTGAATATTAATTACAGAATAATTGAAAATGAATGGCACATCCAATATTAGCCACTGTAAAATAAATCACTTTTTTATTTTATTTTATTTTTTTTGTCAGATCACTTGTGTGATCCTTTGTGAGTTATATTCATAATAGTGTATCTTGCACTTTGGAGAATGGGAGTTGTTCACTCACCATTATAATTTAGTTTATATGTGTAGTTTATAGTCTATCGTCAACAAACTCATGCAGTACTATAATAGCAGGACACATTACAAATATTTGAGACCCATTGTAGTGCATCCTTTTATATTTTAGCAATACAAGTACAAAACACTGCCCACACTTGAAGCCAGGGCAAGAAGAGACACAGCGGTGACAGAGCGGGGACTAAACTTTTATTGATAAAAATTCCATATTTTGACTGAGTGACTCCATACTCGGGGATGCACACCTTCAGTTAAAGTACTAGATTCCATTCAACTGAAGGTATCACCTCATTCTGATTGCTGAGGCCGCAGTAAAAAATGATTTTAAACGTAACCCAGCCCTTGTAAAATCTACTTTACTGAAGCGCAGCTACATGAAAATTGTGGTTAAATGCAACAACGAAGCACTTTTTTTGTCACATTCCACCACTGGGTTTTAGCAACAAGTGTATTTCCCAAATATGTTTTAAACTTGCTTCAATTAACCACCACCCATTTCTGTCTTTCGTCTAGGCAAGAGGAAAACTATTCACCCCAAACTGGACCTTGCGTCACTATTTACAGAGATGCAGGCTGAACATCTGCTGAACCTGGACCAGTGTGAGCGGCATATCTAGCTGCTTCTCAGTGAGGCAGCGTGGCCGGCGTGTGTGACCCATTCTAATTTTTTTTATTTTTTTTTATTTATTTATTTTTTTTACAGTTTGAACTTTGCACATTCTAAATAATCTGGATTTTGCTGCTGATTGTAATAAACAATTTAGTGACTTATGTGTTTGCATCATGATTTTCTATTTTGTCTGTTAAGACACCGGTGGGAAAATAGTCAACAGTACAAACCGTTTATCAGTGACGCTGAAAATAATGGCTCATTTTTAAGAAAACGTAACCAAAACAATTATTTTATTTACTGAAGACTGTATTGTTGGATGTGCCAGTGCAGAAGACATGGCACACTTTAGTGATAGTCAGGGATGAGAATCCTCCGCAGATCCGAGGAATTCCTCGGATTTGATCATGTCTAGGGTCATTCTCGTGAATCGTCTAAATTCGAGGAGAAATTTTTTTTTTTGGGGGGGGGGGGGTCTGTTATGAGCGGCGAGTCGTATTTTCGATCGGCTGCTCAAATCCACCGCGCAGAACGCGCTACCCAGCGAGATCAGTAATGTAATGTAACAAGGCCACTGATTGGCTGATACTTATTGAAGCAACCAATCGACGATTTTGTTATTCCTTTGTCATATCCCACACGCGGAGCGAAATGCAAATGGCGGACAATTCAATCAACCGAGTTTTCCCGATTTCATGAAAATGGGGAACCTAAAACTCACGAAAGACAACAAAGCAAGAAGACAAAGGGATAAGGAACAAGTTTGTTTGGGAATGGCTCGAAAAAAAACAGAAACATCTCAAAATTGTGGCTACAAGGAGATCGAATTACTCGCTCGTGCTGCGTTCAAAACGATCGATGGACACGGTTAAATTCAGATGCCAGTCAAAGTTCATCACAATCGGCCCCGATTACAGCAATTAGTGATCGGAAGACACATTCCGAGGTAAGATTTTTTTCTCGTTATAAGTAATGTACTTGAGAATTTTCGCGTAATGAATTTGTTATGAAATAGCATGTGTAAGTTGTGACGTCATGCCTGTTTTGAAACACTATTGATAATTTGAAACACTAATTAAACATCTTTTAGGTTTTACTTACTTTCTTAGATTATCTTTCAAATATTAAAATATACTAATATGCAACTTTTTTATATTCCTAGTAACACTAACAAATGCACACATTAATAAATCAAAATGCTTGCAGAATGTCAGTATATTTTAATAAATGGGTGATGGACTTGGTGATGGAATTTTGTTAATATTTATAATTTATTTTACTTGGTTAAATTATTTTGTCTGTTCTAGAACTATGTAAATGTAATTCTGTGTCAGTTCTAGGGGCGGCTGTGGCGCAGGTGTAGTGTGACCGACTACTGATCGGAGGGTCATGGGTTCGAATCCCACTCTGTCTGAAGTCTGCATGTCAAAGTGTCCTTGAGCAAGACACTGAACCCCCAGTTGCTCCTGGCGGCCAGGCTAGTGCCTGTGTGTGTATGGCAGCTCTGCCGCCCTCAGTGTGTAAATGTGTGCGTGAATGGGTGGATAGCAGGATCTGTAAAGCGCTTTGGTCATCCAGAGATGAGAAAAAGCGCTATATAAGTGAATGCCATTTACCATTCTAAACATATTAAATAGTAGTAAAATATAATTTAGTATTATTACATCAACATACCATTCAGATATCATAAATTTACACATGTGATGCAGCAGCAGATTAAAAAGGTAAACTATAAATGCATTTGTACTTACTTCTAACTTTAAATATAAGACCACATTTGAGCATTCTAAAACACCAGATTTCGTTACCCCCCACCAACGCTCCGCCTTGGATCCGGCTTGGGGGACGCAGGCCTAACTAAGACCCCCGGCTTAGTTTCCTCTTTTTTTCCCAAACCCCATTCTCATCCCTGGATAGTACCAGTATATGGAGGAATTCTGGGCCATATTAACATCTGGGGTGTCAAATCATGTGCCGTGGAGGGCCAAGACCCTGCAGGCTTTATCTCCAACCAGTGTCTTCAACAGCAGATTCCACCAAATTTCTTCTACTGACTGCTGATCAGTGAGAACACCTGCTGAAGAGACTGGGTAGAAGCGAGAACCTGCAGGGTCTTGGCCCTCCATGGCGTATGATTGGACACCCCAGGGTTAGGGTTTAATGGGATTTAACATTTTAACACAAACTGCTTTATGGCTCATAATTCTGTTGGCAAACTTACACCAAACCAAAAGGGATTTCTCAAACTGCTGGATTGTTCTTAGGCAGCTTTTCCAATCCTTTAGTATTTAATTTATGTCACTTGGTGGTAACCTTCACACATAAAACAAAAGTGGAGACACATCTGCAAAAAGTACAAAGGTTTATTGTCAAAATTCCTCTCTCTATTGGCATCCTTCAGTCTCGGGAGACTATGGATCTGCGCCTTGAGTCGGAATAACGGGGTTACGGCAGCATTGCTTGTGGCTGTGTAAGCCGATACGCGAGTGACAGTCACGGTTGCAACGGTCGCAGATGTAGGCGCTTGGTTGTGGTGTCTTTTTCAGTGCATCCTTTCGAGATGATCGTTTTTCGTCGGCAGACTGGCAAAGGTGCTCTTCTCCCCTTCTGAGTCCGTCTTTCAGCGCATGTCTCCAGCGGTTTCGGTCATCTGCAGTATCCTCCGAGTTGATCACGTCCATGCCCAGTGTTTTCATGTCTCTTTTGCATAAATCCTTGAAATGGAGATGCGGTCATCCTCGAGTTTGTTTGCCGGATGCAAGCTCTCCGTACAGAATGTCTTTTGGTATTCTCCCATCTGGCATCCGATGGACGTGTCCCAACCAGCGGAGACGATGTTCGCAAAGCAAGGTGAACAGGCTTGGTAAGCTCGCACAGGAGAGTGCATCATTGTTTGTGATACGGTCGCTCCATTTAACGTTAATACTTCTCAGCATGCGGAGATGAAAGGCGTTGAGCCGTCGCTGTTGCGAGGCGTACAGACACCATGTCTCACTACCATATAGCAAGGTACTGAGGATGCATGCCCTATAAACAGTGATCTTCGTGTGCCTCGACAGTTTTTGATTCAGCCATACCTTCTGTGATAATTTTCCGAAGGTCGTTGCAGCAAGGCCGATTCTTCTACTGAGCTCGTTGTCGAGTGAGTGGTCGTCCGATATTTTGGATCCGAGGTATGTAAACCTACTAACTAACTAACTAACCTGCACTTATATAGCGCTTTTCTAGTCACAAAGACCACTCAAAGCGCTTTCATTAATACTAACCCTCTATTCTAAGGGCCTATAGGAAACAGATATCTAGGGACAATTTAGAACAGCCAATTAACCTAACATGCATGTTTTTGGCATGTGGGAGGAAACCGGAGAAATCCCGGAGTAAACCCACGCAACACGGGGAGAACATGCAAACTCCACACAGATCACTGTTGGTCGGGGGCTGGGATCGAACCCACGATCCCACGATCCCCACAATCCCCCAGCCAAGGGTAAACTGTGCTGCCGCAGTGCTAACCACTGCGCCACCGTGCAGCCCAAACCTCAGATTACATAAATGAATGCATGTATAGTTCATTGTTGATGCAGAGAATATATATTTATACAGTATCTACATGTAGTCAGCAATACTCGATATGATATATATCCAGTAAATCCATGTATTTCTCCATGTAACCTTGTGACTGTGTTATTTTAATTGCTTTTAATCCTAGATGCAGTTTGTTTTGGCTTAAAATGCATCATAATTGTTAAATATATCTTATTATACCTAACTCAGTACTGTTCACCTGTTGAAATATATATTTTACAGCTAATATATCCCCATAACTACAGTATGGCACCTGGTGATCACATTTTGGCAGCTGATCACTTTTTGTCACGATACCACTGGCTGGAGCAGGTACATCCCATGGTGTCTCAACAGTCTCTCCATGATTTTCACACAGATCAGAGCAATTTGTTGCACAGGAAGCTAAACATTTCTACAGACATTCTGAAGTTCTGTAACCAGTGCGCGTTTGTGAAGCTGGGGTGACATCTCATCACTGGGAGCCTGTGTTGAATGCCCAGACCCACGGTTTGGCGATAATTTTGCCACAAGAGAGCCATCTGAAACACACTCAGAGAATACATATTTTAGTACCTTATAGCGATAACTTGCCGACATTACAATGTAGTACGGCGGACTTAAAGCAAAGTACCATTAGCAATCATTAGCTTACCTTCACATGTGATATAGTTCGTATCCTCATGGCTTCCTAAACGCTCCAGTACTTTTCCAGAGTGTGTCGTCTCACCGCCTATAGCCTTCTCTGGCAGTCCTTTTTTGCCTTTATTCTGGCAAAAAAAAAAGCCAGAGACCGCAGTCGCCTTGTATCCTGTCATCTTGTGTTTTGCCTGGGTCGCTTATTTTACGTAACGGGATGGTTGCACCACCTCCCTGTAACAAATCTCACCCACATCAAGCGGTACTCTTGTGTAATAGAAACACAAGCGGACTGAACTGTGCTGCACCGGGCTAAACAGGTACTAGTGGAAAAGGGGCGTTAGTGTCTGGGTTTACACCACATTAGAAAAATCCATCTATTGTGTTAGTCTTAACTAAATTACACTTTTAAAATACTTGTAAACATCTTAGTCTGACTGAAATTGTACTAAACCGAATTTCTCAAAATCAGACTAACACCTATAGACAAATTACTCTTGCATATAAACACTCAAGCTGACCCAAACTGGTCTAGGTACTCTGCACATGCTCCCAAGTTTCCTCTCATGTTATGGGAACTCGAGAAGTATGACATACTAAAAATGAAAATGGTGAGTGCTACAGCATCCATGCATTTTTGGACAGACCAAGACACGGGTCAAGGACATAACTGATGTGTATACGCCACAATATCAATGCTTCTTGAATGTGAAAAGAAATATGAAAAAACAAAGCAAAAAAAAAAATAAAAATATATCTGGAAATGAGAAAATTACCCATTGCTACCATCTGCAGATATAAATTAGTTTATTATTTATTAAACTAGTTTAAATCAATGAAAATTGTAAGTGTGGAGTTACAGCCAGCAGCCTGCCATTCTGGCCTGATTTCACCTGTTTGCTTCTTCGGAAAAATATTTCAGATTGGTCATGATCTGAAAATCAAAGACACAAAAGGTAATGTAATAAAATACATATGATGACTTTAACTTTATTCATTATCGCCACTGGACTAATTAAAATGATTAGAACTCAGACAAATTACATTAAGAGCCAACTTGCTCCGCTGACCTGTTTTAATTTTATTTATTTTGTGTGTATATGCCACCATCACGCACTTTTGCAGCTTTAACAAAATTTTTTCAAACAAAACTAAGAAACTCAGCAGTAATTTAAACCAAAGAAATGATAGTCTGCTACAGTTTCCAGTTGGCAGAACTTAGCATCGTCATTTAGCATTTTATAATTGGTCATGGTGTTAATATTACTTACCTCCTATTAAAACAAGGTTAGCGGACTATTCTCTCTGACGCAGCACGATGGAAAACAGTCCCACATCCCCGGCAAACAGGAGTAGCAGCTATCTGAACCGGTAGTTTGGAGTTATCATTAGCAACCACCGGACTGAAGCCTAGCCATCCACCACACACCTGTTCTGCTGTGCACAGTCACACACTGTGGGGAAGAGACGGGGCGCTGACAAGTAGTGGTGAGGCGTTTTACTGAATAAACGGGAGTATGTGCATTTTAAGTCACGATATAAACAATAATGTTCTATGAAACAATAGATGTTTTTATATCATCATCTGATATTATAGACGTGGATAAAATTGTTGGTACCCCTCTGTTAATGAAAGAAAAACCCACAATGGTCACAGAAATAACTTGAATCTGACAAAAGTGGTAATAAATAAAAATTCTATGAAAATTAACCAATGAAAATCAGACAATGTTTTTGAATTGTGGTTCAACAGAATTATTTTAAAAAACAAACTCATGAAACAGGCCTGGACAAAAATGATGGTACCCTTACCTTAATATTTTGTTGCACAACCTTTTGAGGCAATCACTGCAATCAAACGATTTCTGTAACTCGATGAATCTCAGACGGCTGTGTTGTTCACAACCATGCCTGCGACATACTGCTCGAACCGCAGGTGTTTCATCTTCACGGCATCTTTTCTGACATGCAGCAGTTCTCCTCACTCTATTGCTCTCCATCTCGTGGGTCTTCTTCTTCGTTCAGGCCACTAGTTAAGGGATAGGTGCGTCGTAATTCCAGTTCATGGACAGGATCATGAAAATAGATCTGAGCAAAAAGAGGCTTTCGGGCATGGACTCACTGTATATGATATCATAAAGACATGAAGGCAGCCTTGATGTATATGACATCAAGACACGTTGCCTGATGTCACTGTATATGTATGACATCATAGGATGTCCTATGATGATCAGGTGGAGATCATCATAGTCCGTCCTATGATGTCCTATAAACGTGCTTTAAAGGCATGAAGGCAGCCTTGATGTATATACATCATGCCTGCATCCCTTGTCTGTCGTACCCTATTCTGGTGAAGGGTCTCCTCCTGTCTCAGACGGGTGCAATGTACTGCTGGAACCTCAGGTGTTTCATCTTCATGGCATCTTTTCTGACGTGCAGCAGTTCTCCTCATTCTATTGCTGTCCATCTGGTGGGTCGTCTTCTTCTTGTTCGTTGAGACCACTGGTTGAGGGATAGGTGCATCATAATTCCAGTTCTTGGACAGGATCATGAAAATAGATCTGAGCAAAAAGAGGCTTTCAGGCATGGACTCACTGTATATGACATCATAAAGACACGAGAGTCCTATATGACATCATAAAGACACATTTGTCTGTGCCGTCATATAGACATCATGAGTCCTATGATGCCTGAGTTCATAGGACGTCTTATGATGTTCAGGCAGAGATCATAGGCCATCCTATGATGTCCTATAAACGTGACACACGCACACACAGATTTCTTGCTTTAATAGTGATTTCTGCATGCCTGTTGCTGAAGGGTCTCCTCCTGCCTCAGACGGCTGTGTTGTTCACAACCATGCCTGCAACATACTGCTCAAACCGCAGGTGTATCATCTTCACGGCATCTTTTCTGACATGCAGCAGTTCTCCTCACTCTATTGCTGTCCATCTCGTGGGTCTTCTTCGTTCAGACCACTAGTTGAGGGATAGGTGCATCGTAACTCCAGTTCATGGACATGATCATAAAAGTAGATCTAAGCAAAAAGTGGCTTTCGACTCTGTTCAGGAAGAGGAGTATCCATGTAATGATAAACTTTACCTTGTATACGTATGCCTGGGTTGAAGCCAGGCAGAGGGATCTCCTTAATGCCAATATTTGCCATTGCCAATGCACTGTTATATTGTTTTGCTTGTTTAACAATGTAATGATAAACTTTACCTTGTATACGTATGCCTGGGTTGAAGCAGGGATCTCCTTGATGCCAATACTTGCCATTGCCAATGCATTGTTGTATTGTTTTGTTTGTTTACCAAAGTTTTGATGCATCACTGAGCCTACGATGTGCCTATGATGCCTATATGACCTCATCTAGACACCATAGGCATAGACACTGTGACACACACACACACAGATTTTCTGGAATCAGTCTCTATACGGTGTCTATATGATGTCCTATAGATATCATAGGAGCATCATAGGCGACTCTATACTATGGTGTCTATGTGTCATCATATAGACGTCATGTAGACGTCATAGGTAGGAACATCATAAGCAATCCTATGATCTTTTAGCCAGTCCTATTGTCTATATCATGGCATCACGAGTCCTATGATGCCTGAGATCATAGGAACATCATAGGACATCATGCCGACATCATAGGAACATCATAGGCGGTCTTGTGATCGTGACACACTGACAGACACACAGATTTCTTGAATTTATAGAGTGAAGAAGAAGACGGCTGGCTGGCTGGCTGACACAGCTATTGACATCGCCGAGGACGCAGTCCAAGGATGGATAATTTTTTCACACATAGGGCGTTGTTCGGAACTCCTTATAAGAACTCCTTGTACAGAGATATAGAGTGATGATAGTTAAGTCAGTGGCGGTAATGCACCTGTAAGCTGGCTGCCAACCGCCAATCAAATCTAAAAGAAGAAGACAAGAATAATAAGAATAGCTTGAGTGGAGAAGCGCACTGGAAAACGGTAATTCCTCCTTTTCCTTGAAACAATGCCATTGTTGTTGCTACAAAAAAAATGTGCATAGCTTTCGTGTTTATAGCCGGTGAACAAACTGGCGTGTTAGCGCATTTGCACTACCCATAGGGCTGAGACAAAACTACAAATAACAGTTGTGTGCATGTGTCAACCGCTTGGCCTGGTAGACAAAAAAAAGTGAGCATGTACAATGCCGCGTGTGCGCCGGGCTTGTCCAAAGCGCACGCGGACCAGAGGGGAAATGCAGAATGAATAAGGCTTAATAACAAGCCACTCCTGAGGAAGCATCTTGACTGGGTTAAAGTGAAAAATAACTTCACTGTTGCTCAGTGGTTAAAAGTCCTTTGTTCTGATGCATTTTATCTAAAACCAGGATCCTAGAGTTTGGAGGGACAGTGCTGAAGCACAGAATCTAAGGTGTTAAAAGTCCAGTGTGAAGTATCCACTGTCTGTGAGGATGTCATGTTACGTACTGGTGTTGGTCCACACCAGATTGGTGACTGTGAATTATAATGGAATTTACTGACAATTTTAAAAAAAGGTCTTTTATTTTTTGTAGAGTTAGTCATAGGTTTCTGCTCAAAAATGCAATTTAACAAATAACTGAGTCCCATTGTAGTTAGATTTGTTTTCGGGCATAGCCAATGTAACCAAACAAAACCACAGCATAAAAATTAGCAGCAGCTACTTTACTGTCGTTATGTTTTGTCTATCTTAGAATGCTCTTGTTGTTGTCAGTCAACTCTTGAGCTGCTTTCTTCTTTCTTAACTATCTATCCATCCCCCAGAAAGCAGCTGGCAAAAAATGTAGTGATTTTTTTCCTCCTCAGAGTGAATTTCTAAGGGCCAGTGGAAAGTTTGTCTCTGGTTTGAAAAGCGAGATGGGGAAAAACACAGACACACATGGAGGTAAGGATGGGAACAGGGCAGAGATTTGAGGGTTTCCCCTCATGGGAACCATGTTTTTAGAAAATAGCAGCATTCTGACAGTGTTTAAGAGCTGTCAGTAATGGCATATGAGTGAAAGAACAGGCACGATACCTACTTTTACCAAAGTTCATCCCCTTGAGGGCAGCTTTTGAACTCTTGTAGGAATCTAATCTAAAAACCACAGAGTTCACTTGGAATCAAGTTGCTCCATAACTTAAGTTAGATGACTAACTATCCAGATTTTTGGTATCTCATACACTCAATCAGTAACCCCATTGTTGGCTAGACATTCTAAGTTTATTTGAGAGGGGTCTGGGGGGAACTCTGGCATGTCAATTAATATCAAAATGTATTTTGTACCTCAGTGCAGTAAGTTAAATTCTGTGTGCTAATGAACTGGTGGATTGTACATGTAATTGCATGCACATTGGGCCTTAGCCCATGATTGCACAATACAGCATATTTGAACTCGATGTTAATCTAAATTATGGTCAACTGTAAAATCTTCTGACCGGGACCAGCTCTTTCTGTTTGCTGTCAGTCATCAACCACACTACTGAAACTGTTATTCATGACTCATTCTGCTCATTTATTTTATCTGTGTCACTTCACATCTTGTTTTCTTTCCCTCACTGCAGCATATTTACAGACATTGTTAGGGTCTGGGCAGCAGTCAGGCAAAAACATGGAAAACGTGTAATTTAAAGCAGGCCTAAGAAGTGGTGGTGTGGTGTCTGTCGATCGATGGGCTCTAAATGTCTTTGGTTTTTAGGAGGTTTCTCCAGAAGACAATGAAGGCTTTGTTTCAGGCAGTGGGATGGTCAAGTTTCACTGGGTGAATATTAAATGTAGGGCTGGAAGAGATGTGCCTGATGGGATTTTAATGAAAGGCTTCAGAGGGAGTGTTATGTGTGATTGTGGAGTGGGAAGGGGATTCTCTGCAATGACAAAACAGAAACTCGTATCTGATTGACTGGTAACTCTGTTAGGCCTTTTCCACCAAGATAGTTCCAGTACTTAACTGGAGCCAGAGCCTGACTTGGCACCAGTTCTTTGGTTTTTGACCGGCTAAGCACTAGTCCCAGGCTCTCAAAAGTGGTGCTAACCTGGCCCCAACTCCTGCCTGGGCCAGAGCTGCGAACCAGTTGACGTTAACATCCACTGCCGTGGGCGTGGTTAAATGACCAGCTTCAAAACATTACTGACCACCATGTTGCATTCCAAACAGCAGAGGAAGCATGATGGATTCCAAAACCAAACAGATTTGGAGCGAAGAGGAGACACATTTCCTGGCTTTGTCCTTGGCTCTATGGACACACTCGGACAAAGCCCATTTTGATCTGATGAACTGTTTTTGGGGATAGGCCAGCTAACCGGGACCATCCTAACTGCCATGGAACTGCCTAAAGTCCATTGTACATTGTACAAACTGCTCGAAATGCTACTGGTAAGTGTATTGTCTTAATGCCAAAAATTAACTAATATATATTAACAAATCTACCTACGGGTACAAATAAAGGAACCTGAATATATATATATATATATATATATATATATATATATATATACACACACGCTTGTATTGATATGTAACGACCAAAGTGTGGATATTTTGTACTCACTCTTGTGCCTATAGTATTTTCTGTTGGCTATGCTAACAAGCTAACAGTGCTTTTACCACAACCAAACGTTTCTCCTCACCATAAAGAAATGCTCGTTTGAGAAAACTAGAACAAAAATCTTAGTGTCTTACAGAATACTTTAGCTATCCAGTACAAAGTACACTGTTTGTTTTGTATGAATACTGTTTATTGTTGTCTCAAGTGATGTTAGTGACATCAACATAAATCTTGAAATGCTCGTTTGAGAAAACGAGAACAAAAATCTTAGCATCTTAGAGAATACTTTTTTATAAAGATATCCAGTGCAAAATACGCTGTTTTTGTGGTATCAGTACTCTGTATGAATGGGTGCCTTGTGTTGAATATGTAGGAGATTTTTCTACCAAAGATGCTAGTAATGCCGTCATTTTTACTATTTTGGTAATATTTCCATAATCATGGATCTTTTTTTTCCCACTTGTGTGTTTAATCGTGTGCTCTGTAACCGTGTGCTATCTATCTCCTTCTCTTACTTTATTGCGCAGTAGCCTTGTGGAGCACCTATGATTTCATTGTACTGTACAACTGTACAATGACAGTAAAGCCTATTCTATTCCTATTCTTATACTCTATAATCAGACATGAAAGCTTTGGTAATATTGATATTGAATAAAATTGCCTTCTTTGTCTACACATTTAATGGAAGGCTTAAGTTGGACACTGCACAAACTAAAACACTTTTTTTTTTTTGTATTTACAGATTTATCACACCTGGATGATGAGGGAGAACCACCCAGACCTGTGGTGTCCAGCTCACCTTTACCAGCACCAAGCTTGTTGTCCTCCTGCTCTTCCTCTTCTCATCAGACCAGATTAGGTAATATATGTTCAGCTCATGACCCATTCACACAAAGGAGGAAGTGAAATAAACCATTTATACACTTGAATTGAATGGTGTGATGCTACTAACAGTAAATGGATGTTGAATAGACACATTCAATCTTGGATTGACGATTCCTACATTTTGCAGTGTGTGGTTATTTTATATTGCTTCTTATTTTTGTACTTTAAAACAGGGAAATGGAAATGGGACACAAACATGGACCACCTTCTTGACTACCTGGAGAGGTCAGATGAGAGACAGCAGGAGCAGAGCAGAAGGGAGGAGCAGCTGACCTCCGCTTTGCTGCAAAGCATCCAGAAGATGGAGAACAGTACCAATACCCTTGTTGGACTGATGGGATGCGTTGTCTGTGCTTGAGGGACTGTAAAAAAAAGTAACTATCGCAGCATTGATATTTTTGGTTGTGTGTACAGAATTTTTCATATGTAGCAGTCTTAAGTTTTTGCATTTTGTAAATAAAAGCTTTCTTTCCTCAAGTGTTTTTCTGCTTCCACATTACGTAATTGTTATCCTCACACCAAACATATGCATGAAATGTAAAGCTATTTAGGATAAACAATGCAAATCACTATAACATTATAGTGGTGGGAAGTGAAAGTACAAGTACTGAATTACAGCACTTCAGTTCATTTTTTCAGGTATTTGAAAACATATCAGGTATTTGTGGACTTAACTCACATATTTTTGACAAATTTTTTCACATTTTCTTAAGAACAAGCAGCAACAAACTTTAAATCTATGCACTTTTTCTGTGGAAAATGTTCCAAGTTGCCTGCTTCAAAAATGATAAATAATGTGTTTATGTTTTTTGACAATGTACCACATGACATTTTGTCATCTCTGGACAAGATCATTTCTGGGGAAAGTACTTTTAACTTGTACACTTTAGAGTCTGTCTTGTTACCCCTACATGAATAAAAACTTGAATCAGTACTTTAACCAGAATAGATTACATACAAGTACATAAGGTGTATACCTTTAACAATTCTGTAAATGTGCCTATAAAACATACACATACACCATAAATACTTCAAAATGGAGTACACTGAGGATCGATTGTCAGCTGGATTTTTTTATTCATTAATGCTTTTGCAGTACTTCACATACAGTGGGGCAAAAAAGTATTTAGTCAGCCACCAATTGTGCAAGTTCTCCCACTTAAAAGATGAGAGAGGTCTCCAGTTTTCATCATAGGTATACCTCAACTATGAGAGACAAAATGAGAAAAAAAAAAAAATCCAGAAAATCACATTGAAGGATTTTTAATGAATTAATTGGTAAATTCCTCGGTAAAATAAGTATTTGGTCAATAACAAAAGTTCATCTCAATACTTTGTTATATACCCTTTGTTGGCAATGACAGAGGTCAAACGTTTTCTGTAAGTCTTCACAAGGTTTTCACACACTGTTGCTGGTGTTTTGGCCCATTCCTCCATGCAGATCTCCTCTAGAGCAGTGATGTTTTGGGGCTGTCGCTGGGCAACACGGACTTTCAACTCCCTCCAAAGATTTTCTATGGGGTTGAGATCTGGAGACTGGCTAGGCCACTCCTGGACCTTGAAATGCTTCTTATGAAGCTACTCCTTTGTTGCTTGGGCGGTGTGTTTGGGATCATTGTCATGCTGAAAGACCTAGCCACGTTTCATCTTCAATGCCCTTGCTGATGGAAGGAGGTTTTCACTCAAAATCTCACAATACATGGCCCCATTCATTCTTTCCTTTACACGGATCAGTCGTCCTGGTCCCTTCGCAGAAAAACAGCCCCAAAGTATGATGTTTCCACCCCCATGCTTCACAGTAGGTATGGTGTTCTTTCTCCTCCAAACACGACAAGTTGAGTTTTTACCAAAAAGTTCTATTTTGGTTTCATCTGACCATATGACATTCTCCCAATCCTCTTCTGGATCATCCAAATGCTCTCTAGCAAACTTCAGACGGGCCTGGACATGTACTGGCTTAAGCAGGGGGACACGTCTGGCACTGCAGGATTTGAGTCCCTGGCGGCGTAGTGTGTTACTGATGGTAGCCTTTGTTACTTTGGTCCCAACTCTCTGCAGGTCATTCACTAGGTCCCCCCGTGTGGTTCTGGAATTTTTGCTCACCGTTCTTGTGATCATTTTGACCCCACGGGGTGAGATCTTGCGTGGAGCCCCAGATCGAGGGAGATTATCAGTTGTCTTGTATGTCTTCTATTTTCTTATAATTGCTCCCACAGTTGATTTCTTCACACCAAGCTGCTTACCTATTGCAGATTCAGTCTTCCCAGCCTGGTGCAGGTCTACAATTTTGTTTCTGGTGTCCTTTGACAGCTCTTTGGTTTTGGCCATAGTGGAGTTTGGAGTCTGACTGTTTGAGGTTGTGGACAGGTGTCTTTTATACTGATAAAGAGTTCAAACAGGTGTCATTAATACAGGTAACGAGTGGAGGACAGAGAAGCCTCTTAAAGAAGAAGTTACAGGTCTGTGAGAGCCAGAAATCTTGCTTGTTTGTAGGTGACCAAATATTTATTTTACTGAGGAATTTACCAATGAATTCATTAAAAATCCTTCAATGTGATTTTCTGGATTTTTTTTTTCTCATTTTGTCTCTCATAGTTGAGGTATACCTATGATGAAAATTGGAGACCTCTCTCATCTTTTAAGTGGGAGAACTTGCACAATTGGTGGCTGACTAAATACTTTTTTCCCCCACTGTATGTTATATTTTGTAAATGATATGGCAGGCACTAAACAGGTTATTGCTCCCCACTGTTAAAATACTCCATTAAAGCTGCCCTAATGTCATTCTACACTGGCATGGTCAGGTAGTGGTTGAACTGGAGGCTGACTGTGATCGTCTGGGAGTCCAAAGTTGTCACCATGTTCCTCACAAATATCATCATATAAAACTGTTTTTGAATGTAATGTACTATTTATGTAGCCCTTTAAAACAACCCGTAGGTGACCAAAGCGCTTTACAGAAAATTAAACAGCATTAAAAACACACACATTAAAAACAAATGACATAAACAAAGAAATAACAACTAGAAAAGAACTCTGAGAGCACAGACCTCCGCCAAGTACCTCAGTTCCCCCTAATATTGGGATCTTCCCCAAATATAATAGTCCTACATTTATTTTATCTATATTTTCAGATTCCTTGACCATCAAAACATACCTTTAGCAATTGGATTCACATTGATATCTTTATTAGTTCAGTAGTTATTGACAAAAATCACTTTTTCGGTAATGGCGGTTTTCTTCTGGATATAGCTCCATAGCTTTTGAAGACCCAACAAATCCATTGGGACACTACTGATTCCTCAGTGTCTTGGCTATATTGTGGTTTTTGTTGTATGTTTATATCTTAATTTGTTACAGTGGGGTAAAAAAGTATTTAGTCAGCCACCAATTGTGCAAGTTCTCCCACTTAAAAGATGAGAGAGGTCTCCAATTTTCATCATAGGTATGCCTCAACTATGAGAGACAAAATAAGAAAAAAAAAAAAAATCCAGAAAATCACATGGAAGGATTTTTAATAAATTAATTGGTAAATTCCACGGTAAAATAAGTATTTGGTCAATAACAAAAGTTCATCTCAATACCTTGTTATATACCCTTTGCTGGCAATGACAGAGGTCAAACGTTTTCTGTAAGTTTTCACAAGGTTTTCACACACTGTTGCTGGTATTTTGGCCCATTCCTCCATGCAGATCTCCTCTAGAGCAGTGATGTTTTGGGGCTGTCGCTGGGCAACACAGACTTTCAACTCCCTCCAAAGATTTTCTATGGGGTTGAGATCTGGAGACTGGCTAGGCCACTCCAGGACCTTGAAATGCTTCTTATGAAGCCACTCCTTCATTGCCCGGGCAGTGTGTTTGGGATCATTGTCATGCTGAAAGACCCAGCCACGTTTCATCTTCAATGCCTTTGCTGGTGGAAGGAGGTTTTCACTCAAAATCTCACGATACATGGCCCCATTCATTCTTTCCTTTACACGGATCAGTTGTCCTGGTCCCTTTGCAGAAAAACAGCCCCAAAGTATGATGTTTCCACCCCCATGCTTCACAGTAGGTATGGTATTCTTTCTCCTCCAAACACGACAAGTTGAGTTTTTACCAAAAAGTTCTATTTTGGCTTCATCTGACCATATGACATTCTCCCAATCCTCTTCTGGATCATCCAAATGCTCTCTAGAAAACTTCAGACAGGCCTGGACATGTACTGGCTTAAGCAGGGGGACACGTCTGGCACTGCAGGATTTGAGTCCCTGGCGGCATAGTGTGTTTCTGATGTAGCCTTTGTTACTTTGGTCCCAGCGCTCTGCAGGTCATTCACTAGGTCCCCCCATGTGGTTCTGGGATTTTTGCTCACCGTTCTCATGATAATTTTGACCCCACGGGGTGAGATCTTGCGTGGAGCCCCAGATCGAGGGAGATTATCAGTGGTCTTGGATGTCTTCCATTTTCTAATAATTGCTCCCACAGTTGATTTCTTCACACCAAGTTGCTTACCTATTGCAGATTCAGTCTTCCCAGCCTGGTGCAGGTCTACAATTTTGTTTCTGGTGTCCTTTGACAGCTCTTTGGTTTTGGCCATAGTGGAGTTTGGAGTCTGACTGTTTGAGGTTGTGGACAGGTGTCTTTTATACTGGTAACGAGTTCAAACAGGTGCCATTAATACAGGTAACGAGTGGAGGACAGAGGAGCCTCTTAAAGAAGAAGTTACAGATCTGTGAGAGCCAGAAATCTTGCTTGTTTGTAGGTGACCAAATACTTATTTTACTGAGGAATTTACCAATTAATTCATTAAAAATCCTTCAATATGATTTTCTGGATTTTTTTTTTCTCATTTTGTCTCTCATAGTTGAGGTATACCTATGATGAAAATTGGAGACCTCTCATCTTTTAAGTGGGAGAACTTGCACAATTGGTGGCTGACTAAATACTTTTTTGCCCCACTGTACCTTACAGTGATGAAAATTCCAAAGATCCCCTATTATTTCCTGTTCTGGATCACAGTATCCGGATTTTTTGCAGGATCCGGATCAGTCTTTGATATTTCCTAGAACCTATTGGGATCTTATCCTGTATTTTTTTGGCAAGCGTCCTGACCATTTATTGTGGAGTTATATACACATATGCTAAAAATTGCCCTATCTCGCAATGATAAAGAATCCTTTAAAAATTCCTGGATCCAGACGGTGATCCGGATCACTCCCAAAATCTAATAATTTCTTCCTTTTCCCATTTCAGACTTGTCCTGACAATTTCGTCAAAATCCGTTCATAACTTTTTGAGTTATGTTGGTAACAGACAGACAGACAAACCCCAGTAAAAACATAACCTCCTTGGCGGAGGTAATAAATGCCTGAAAATAAAAATAAAATAAAAACAAATGCCAAGACAAATATCACCACTACTGGGCATTAAAAGCCATCCTAAACAAATATGTTTTAAGTTCTGATTTAAAAAGGGCCAGGTCAGAGATAGCACGTAGGTCGGGGGGAGATTATTCCAGAGCCTGGGGGCGACAACAGAAAAGGCTCAGCCACCCCAATGTTTATACCTTGACCTAGGCACATCCAGCAAAAGCTGATTGGATAACCTCAAAGCCCTGCCTTGGTCACGGACAGTCAAAATCTCAGACAGATAAACCGGAGCAAGGCCATTAAGAGCTTTAAAAACAAAAAGCAAAAGTTTAAAATTAATTCTAAAATGGACTGGAAGCCAATGAAGAGGAAAAAAGGATCAGAGTAATGTGCTCTTGCCTAGTTGTGTTGGTCAAAAGACGGGCCGCTGCATTTTGCACAAGTTGAAGGTGGCAGAGAGAAGACTGAGTGATGCCAACATAAAGTGCATTGCAGTAATCAAGTCCAAAGTGATTAAAGCATGGATGGCTATCTCAAGATCATGACGGCTCAGGAAAGGTTTGGCTTTGGATAACAGACGTAATTGATAAAAGCTCATCTTGACTACATTGTCAATCTGTTTATCAAATTTTAAATGGCTGTCAAAAATCACCCCTAAATTTCTAACAGCTGAACTGAGCCTTAAAGAGAGGGTACCAAAGCCAGCCGTTACAGTATCCCCAAACATAATACATTCTGTTTTTTCTTCATTTAAGTGGGGAAAATTTTGGCTTAACCACAGCTTGATGTCAGTGATGCAGTCCAATAGAACACTTTGTGAGTTTGTTTGTTCTGGGTTCAAAGGTAAATAAAGCTGCAAATCATCGCCATAACAGTGGAAAGACATGTTGTGCCTGGCTATTATTGACCCGAGTGGCAGCATATATAATGAAAACAGAATAGGGCCAAGGATAGAGCCCTGTGGGACCCCACAGGAGAGAGAGGCACTAGAAGAAAACATGTCACCAATCATTACAGAAAAAGTTCTGTTAGATAGGTAGGATTGAAACCACATAAGTGCAGTTCCATGGATGCCAACATGGTGATTCAGGCGTGACAAAAGGATAGTATGGTCCACAGTGTCAAAGGCTGCTGTAAGATCTAGCAGCACTAAGACCACAGGGCATTTGGCATCAGCAGACATCATAATATCATTTTGCACCTTTAGCAGGGCAGACTCAGTGCTGTGACAAGATCTAAACCCAGATTGAAACTTCTCAAAATAGAGTTGTCTTCTAAAAAAGATTGCAATTGTATAAAACCAGCTTTTTCTAAAATCTTAGATAAAAAGGGCAAATGAGAAATGGGTCTAAAATTAGATAAAACTGAAAGGTCAAAGGTGAGGTTTTTTAAGAAGGGACCTAACCACAGCATGTTTAAAAGCAGGTGGGACAAATCCTGAACTAAGGCAGAAATTGATAAAAACCAAAAAACCAGGCCCTACAATATTAAAAACCCTTTTCAGTATTCCAGCGGGAACAACATCCAGTGAGCAATTTGTCGGCTTCAGAGACTTCATTATATCAGTAAATGATGATAAAGAGACCAACTCAAACTGTTCAAACACAGCAGAGTAATCTGGGACAACAGGCAAGCTCCCATTAAAACTGTTATTAATAGCTCGTCTGACAGAGTCCACTTTATCAACAAGAAAGTGAAGAAAAGTCTCACATGTTGTAAGCAAATCATCTGTTAGTCTGAGTGTGTGGGTTTATAAAAGAGTTAATTGTGTTAAATAGCACTCTAGGACAGTGACTGCTGCTAGAAATATCATCAGATACTGAAATTTTGCTTTTTGCACGGTCCTCTGGTAATCAGCAAGACAGTCCCTAAAAATTCCCAGACACATTTAATTTGTCCTTTTTCCATCTCTGTTCAGCCTGCCTGACCCTTTGCCTAATGGCACGGGTAGTGTCATTTAGCCAGGGCTCTGTTTTCAGTTTAGCCGATTTAAGCCGAAATGGGGAAATAGAGTCCAAAATCCCAGAGCAGGTGGTATGAAAGGAGGAAAGAATATTATCCGGATGGGAAGGGGAAACGAGTCCATTCAAGGCAAAAAACTGTAAATCCCTAAAAGCAGCAGAAAACTCCTCTGGCATTGAACAGGTGATGATGCGACGCCAGCATGATGGAGCCACAGGCTTGCTGGGTAATACAGGTTTGGAGTAATAAAAGCAGCACTCCCAAAGAGACAACAAACTCCTCCATGTTGACAAGTTAGCGCTGCTGCTTCTTCTCCTTTTTTTTACTTCTTCTGTGGTGTTCTGTGGGGTTGCATAAAGACGCTTCACGCTACGTAATGACGTAGCCCTGACGTAATCCCCGACTAGCTCTATGTCAGTGGAAAACCAACTGGTTCTTATGAGGCACTACAGTTGAACTGGTTAAGCACCGGCACAAGCACCAGAACCGAATTAGCACTGGTTCTTATTTGGTGGAAATGAGGAATGTGTTAGTTTCCAGGGGAAAATCAAACACAGTTGAGTTTAAGAAAAACACAGCGGAGGTGGTTCAATTCTTCAGAATGATTGCTGTAAGTAAGCTGCTTTATGAAAAATTAACATGACTAGTGCATTGCCCGTAGAAGCAAGTATCCTGTCTGAAACAGGTAGCCCAATTAGGCTTTACAGGCCCAAATGTAGGCTTTGTTTGACAGTGGAATACAAAGAGGTGTAGCCTATATGTAGGGAATCACACATGCTAGACTTTGACAAATATGACTCATTGTAATAATAACAAGACTGTCATAACTGGTTCAATCAAAGGTCTAGCTGTTACAATCCCTGATGTTTGCACCACTTCTGAGTCTGTGGGGAATTCTTGAGAGATGGCTACTATAAGGCTTCACCACTGGGACACATCGTCAGTTGTGTACCTCAGCATCACTGGGTGTTTCAGCCATTTATCACAAGACATCCTCCACTGAGGCAGGCCCACCACAGGTTGATCAAGCCTGGGTATGTGTCCCGCGGTTTAGCTGTTTGCCTTAGAAGCCCAGATGGTATCACTCCTTTTCATTCCCAGCTAGTAACTGGTCCTGTCGGCAGCATCCACCAGCTTTTGATAGCCCATAGATCATGGGAAATGATCCATAGGTTATATGATGTCCTATGATGTCCTAGACATCATAGACCCACATGATCCTATATGATGTCATAGACAGACTATTAAATGCCAGGATCCTTTGATGTTGACAATTAAAAATTGTAGCTCTGATGCTGTAATCCTTTGATGTTGACGATTCCATGAGTTGTTTTGATGCCGGAATACTTTGATGTGACACCCTCCGCCGAGGCAGACCCACCACAGGTTGATCAAACCTGGGTGTGTGTCCCGTGGTTTAGCTGTTTGCCCTAGAAGCCCAAATGATGTCACTCCCTTTCATCCACAGCCAGTGACTGGTCCACTCGGTGGTGTCGGCCAGCTCTTTATTTGCCTGTCTGTAATCCTGTCCCCTGATCCCAATCTCCCTGAGTAGCTTTACAGTTGTTGTGGCTACGATGCCCCTGCATCCCACCTCCACTGGGTGCACCTTTATCTTCCAGCCTCTGTCCTCTGCCGCAGCTGCTAAGTTGGAATACCGCAGCTTCTTATGCTCATAAGCTTCCTCGACAGCATCCTCCCAGGGTACTGTCAACTCAATAATTTAGGCGAGCTTAGATGAATTAGACCAGAGGACGAGATCTGGTCGCAGGGTGGTCGTTGCGATTGCTGGAGGGAAAATGAGCCTTTGATCAAAGTCAGCTCACATCTGCCAATCCCTAGCTGTGTTCAGTGGACCCAGATTAGGGAGTAAGGGACCGGTTCTCAGCTTGGCCCCCACTTGAACAAACAATGGTAGGTGTTGGCACACGTCCTGGTTGTTGAAGGGTTGGAAGTTGATGGATACTCTCTTGCACTCAAGTTTATCGGCTAGACACCTGAGGACCTGGTTGTGTCTCCACGTGTATCTACCTTGAGTGAGGCTAGTCCTGCAACCAACCAAGATGTGCTTGAGTGTTGCTGGGGCTGTGCACAGAGGGCAAGATGGATCCTTTCCAAGCCACAGCTGCAGATTTGTGGGAGAGGGCAGCACATCATATGTAGCTCGGATGATGAAGCTCAGCCTGTTGGACTCCATGCCCCAGAGTTCTCTCCATGTAATTTTCCTCTTTTCAACACCCTCCCACCTCATCCATCGATCCTGTTTGGCTTGTGCTACGGCTCTGGCCCGTCTGGCTGCTTCCTCCTGCTGACGCACCTCCTCTACCACCATAGTTCGGCGTTCAGCCGGAGATGCCTTTTGCCAGAGAGGTGTCACTGTTCCAAAGCCAAGGCCTCCTCTACCTTGTTGGACATGGCCCAAACCATGTCACAATGGAGGAGCGCCGATTTGGGTTGTAGTACAGCCACGTTTGGGGTCCACTTCTTCCCTGTTGCCAGGGTAGGAGTAGCACCTCTTACTACAGGGTCCCGGGAGTTGGCGAGCGACATGTGCAGCCTCACCTTGGCACATTTGAATTCCTCAACCAGGCTAGACAATACTGTATTGACCATACATTGGGGCTGGGCAATTCCACCTTAAATCAACATTATGGTTTATTGAATCTTTCAGGTTGGTTTCCATTTTTTCCCCGCCTTTCTTCTCCCTTACAGTTTACTGACAAGGTTCATAATTATTAAGCAATATTACACAACAGTGCGGTGTCATATCACTGAGGTGCGTGGTAAACGAGTATAGTAGAATAGGCCTATTGTGATTTCACAAACAAAAAAGTTAAACATTGTCCAGTGCTGAAGTTTACTGTGTGTACATACTGTGTGGGTCATGTGGCTGCAACAACATCCTCGTCTGCCGTCTGGAGTTAAATCCATCTTAAACTACACACTTTGCGTGCTTTTTCTTGGCGTCTTCAGATGAAATAATGTCAATCATCACATACTATGTGGATGAAGACCACATTCATTTTCCTTTCAAGCAGTTTTATACGTTCTGATCCACAGTGTACTTCAACTGTATTCCCTACTCCCTGCTCCATTCTCAGAAAATGTCAGTTAACTGCCCTTCACAAAATTTCTCCATTTGAAACAGCCTGTAACCACCAGCTCCCTCCTCCATGCTTTACCATGATAGTATGGTGGATAATTTATATTTCTTAAATAAAATATTATTTTTATTACAATCAGTTGATGTAAAACAATAACCAACATCAATTTAGCTTGTTAATAATGTTAGCAACAATAGTTTGTTTTACCTGTATTTGAGGTGCAATGGCTTATGAGTAATCTTCTTGTCAACTTCCAGTGAAGTGATGTACCGTTGTTCATTTCTTCCCTGCTCAGTTCTTAGTTCCCTTTGAACTGAAGACTGTTTGCTCCCTTTGGTTTGGAATCTGTTATTATGGCGGAATACCCTGTGCAGTCCACTTTGGAGTATACTATTGGGCAGTTGGAGCGCACCATACTTTTTCTGCAGTGTTTGGCTTTCGGGTTGCAGAGGTGAGTAGGCCTATGGCGTGGCCACGCATGTAACTCGGTGGACACATCTTAAAGGCGCAGTACATGAAAAGCGCCATATTAATATATGAAATAATATTCAAAAAATTCCTGGATCCAGATCGTGATCCGGATCACCACCAAAATCCAATCATCTGTTCCCCGTGCCATTACACAGCTTTCCTGAAAGTTTCATCAAAATCCATTCATAACTTTTAGAGTAATGTTGCTTACAGACAGACAAACCAATCAACCAACACCGGCAAAAACATTTTCTCCTCCCTTGGCAGAGGTACTAACACAGCTCCTGCACTGTTGCTGAATCCTGTGAAGGCCTGGTTTTGCCCCACATGGAAAACTGACAGAAGAATTGATAATGGAATCGATAAAGAATCGGATCGATAAGCAAAATTGACAATGCCATTAATATTATAAAATCTTATCAATTCCCATCCCTAAAGGACAGTAGTGGCGCATGGATGAAGCAGCAGCCGGGACTCCTGTCTGCCGCTGACCTGGTTGGCTGGGCTTGCCTCCACGCGAAAGACTGCGGTTGGCCAGTCTGGCTACTGCTTTTCCCGGTATGTTCTTTGTTGGATACATTGGTGTTTTTGTCAGACCAAGTCCCCACTGGTGCTCTTCCCAGTGTACTTGCACGTCTCGTGTTTTTCCACATATACCAAATTATCCTTTAGACTTATGCAATCACGGCAACATTATATTATAATTTTTTTTTAAGCATTAAATCTTCAGTATTATCTTTTTCTAGTCAAATTTGTCACGTTTCACTTCCTTGTTTTGTTCACGGAGTGCTCTGGTGACTGGTTGTGATGCTGCGTATTATTCTATCAGTACAGACTCAATCCAAAACCCTGCCCACACTTTCAGAAGCCAGGGCATGAGGAGTCAGTGATGGCTAAACCTTTATTGATAAAATTTACATACTGCTCAACTCCATACTCAGAGATGCACACCCTCATAACCTCAGCAAAGCACTTATAAAATCTGAGGTCAGTCTGACAAATGGTTTGAGAGATATGTGAGGAACAGACACCCACACAGAGATTCCTTGCATTTATAGATAGATGGCTAGATGGGTAGATTATTCTTTGAGAGTGTCCTTGGTGGACAGAGCTACCAGTGTTGAGAATTATTGAAGTAACAGGTGGGTAGAGTAGCCAGAAAATAGTCATGTTGTATTGTGAAATCGACTAGTCCTACCTATATTTGACTAATTATCAAACATTTGTGTGACTAAGATAGTAACTATGAAAACAAAACACTTGAGCATCGATTGATGACTTTACAATTTGTGAAGTTTTTGCTTAAATTTGTAACTTTTCCCATAAATTAACATTATTTCTTGTAAATTTTCTACTTAATTTTACTTTTCTTGTAATTTAGATTTTTTCCATTTATGTGGGATTTTTCTTGCCAGTGTATAACATAAATTTGTGATATTTTTTTGTGTATTTTTCCTGATAGACTTACTTCTTTTTTTCCCTATCCACCTTATTCCTAGGCCCCATGATGCCTTGCGTGAATTATGGTAGCAACTTCCGGTACTAGTTTAGAACCTATGGTTGTCACTGAAACGGGACTCTTTTCCTTTTTAAAAAAACAACGACTTCGGCATCAGAAATGCGGGAACACGGCCTTTTGCGCCTCAAAAACAGTAATATAATCATACCACTTCCCATGACTTATAGGGACAGGAAGACTACCTTAAAAAGTGGCCTGGCAGACAGTAGCTCCGTTTGTTAGCGCCGCTGCTAATATGCTAACGCTGTAAACAAATAAAAGCTCTGAGATATGTGACCTGTGCTGGCAAAATGAGTCACTTTGAGGAAATTATCAAAACTGAAGTAACGTTTTTTTTCCCATATTCTGTATTGAAAGACCTTCAAAATGATATTTAATTTGTAAGAAATGCACAAAAACGGACCCAGAAAAAGCCGATTTGTTTATATTTTGGCTAAGTTTAAAACTCGCATTCAATCGGTCGGGAGTTGCATCTTGTGCCAAAGCATATGTATTTTTAGAAAGTACGATTTATAAGCTTTACAATGATACCAGGCACTCATGGGGGTTTTCCCGGGACTTGCCGCTACCAAACAAAGAAAGAGTCATGATTTATGACTTCTTGTGCCTGTAGCTCGTAATGACGCGGTGCACATTTCGACTCATTTTGCCAGCACGGGTCACATATCAATGTCTCCTCTGCAATAAAGTCAGCTGCATTTTGTTAAAATATTTTGGACATAATCAGATTTACCTCAGAGCAGACAAAGAATCTAGTCAGCGCCACAAAGAAGCCTCCATTTATACAGTCTATGGCACAACCACAAACACCAGCAACAAGTACCAGAACTATGCCAAAACATTCAAAAAATACAAAAACTGCAAGTGCTGAAATTAGTTGCCACTTGAGTGCAAAACACGTATGTGGACTATACATTAAAATGAATTTGAAAAACTTTTAAAAACGCTATTTTAAATGCCCCTGCTACTCCACTTTTGCTAACTGATTTAACACTACCTCAGCCAAAACCGGAAGTTCCGCCCATAATCGTTCCTACACCGGCACCCCCAGGAGCAAGGTGGATAAATTTGCAGCTTTTTGCAATAAATGTGACACTTTTTCCTCCTTATATGCAACTTTTTTCTTGGAATTTTACTCACCAATCTGTGAGATTTTTCTCTTAAATATGCTGGTCTAAGGGAAAAAAAACATCCCAAAATTATCTACTGCGTATGTACCCTCTAATATAATCCAACTCATACAAAGAAGGTCAAAATGAATCTTGTATTTTCTGACCCAGAATAGAAAACAGTGATTTTCAGCATGAGAGAAAAGCTTAACTCGCACTAGATTCAACTCAAAAGAATCATAAGTAACTCAGATATGGCCACGACATCTTTCTCCATTCGTCCTTCTGTTCACAGTCGCTATCCTCTCAGGCAATTGCCTCGATTCTCACCAAACCCGCTCACAATGATCCTCAGGTGCTTAAGGTCAAGGTCAGAGGTCAGTAGACCCGGGCACTTACAGTGGATATAAAAAGTCTACACATCCCTGTTCAAATGCCAGGTTTTTGTGATGTAAAAAATGAGACCAAGATAAATCATTTCAAAACTTTGTCCATCATTAATGTGACCTATAACCTGTACAACTCAACTGAAAAACAAACTGAAATCTTTTAAAGGAAAAAATAAAAAACTTACAATAACCTGTCTGCATAAATATGTGCACCCTGTTATGACTGGGGATGTGGCTGTGTTCAGAATTAACCAATCACATTCAAACTCACATTAATGGGAATCAGCACACACCTTCCACCATTCAAAGTGCCTCTGATTAACCCCAAATAAAGTCCAGCTGTTCTAGTAGGCTTTTCCTGACATTTTTGTAGTCACATCTTACAGCACAAGCCATGGTCTGCAGAGAGCTTCCAAAGCATCAGAGGGATCTCATTGTTCGAAGGTATCAGTCAGGAGAAGGGTACAAAAAAATTTCCAAGGCATTAAATATACCATGGAACACAGTGAAGACAGTCATCATCAAGTGGAGAAAATATGGCACAACAGTGACATTACCAAAAACTGGATGTCCCTCCAAAATTGATGAAAAGGCAAGAGGAAAAACTGGTCAGGGAGGCTGCCAAGAGGTCAACAGCAACATTGAAGGTGCTGCAGGAATTTCTGGCAAGCACTGGCTGTTTAGTACACACGTGGACAAAATTGTTGGTACCCCTCTGTTAATGAATGAAAAACCCGCTATGGTCACAGAAATAACTTGAATCCGATAAGTGGTAATAAATAAAAATTCTATGAAAATTAACCAATGAAAATCAGACAGTGCTTTTGAATTGTGGTTCAACAGAATTATTTTAAAAAACAAACTCATGAAACAGGCCTGGACAAAAATGATGGTACCCTTAACTTAATATTTTGTTGCACACCCTTTTGAAGCAATCACTGCAATCAAACGATTTCTGTAACTGTCAATGAGACTTCTGCACCTCTCAGCAGGTATTTTGGCCCACTCCTCATGAGCAAACTGCTCCAGTTGTCTCAGGTTTGAAGGGTGCCTTCTCCAGACGCCACGTTTCAGCTCCTTCCACAGATGTTCAATAGGATTTCGATCAGGGCTCATAGAAGGCCACTTTAGAATAGTCCAATGTTTGGCTCTTATCCATTCTTGGGTGTTTTTAGCTGTGTGTTTTGGGTCATTATCCTGTTGCAAGACCCATGACCTGCGACTGAGACCAAGCTGTCCGACACTGGGCAGCACATTTCTCTCTAGAATACCTTGATAGTCTTGAGATTTCATTGTACCCTGCACAGATTCAAGACACCCTGTGCCAGATGCAGCAAAGCAGCCCCAGAACATAACGGAACCTCCTCCGTGCCAAAAAGTTCCAGTTTTGTCTCGTCTGTCCATAGGACATTCTCCCAGAAGCTTTGTGGCTTGTCAACATGCAGTTTGGCAAATTCCAATCTGGCTTTTTTATGGTTTGTTTTCAACAGTGGTGTCCTCCTTGGTCGTCTCCCATGAAGTCCACTTTGGCTCAAACAACAACGGATGGTGCGATCTGACACTGATGTACCTTGACCTTGGAGTTCACCATAAATGTGTTTAGAGGTCGTTCTGGGCTCTTTTGTTACCATTTGTATTATCCGTCTCCTCCTGCGGCCACGTCCAGGGAGGTTGGCTACAGTCCCGTGGATCTTAAATTTGTGAATAATGTATGCAACTGTAGTCACAGGAACATCAAGCTGCTTGGAGATGGTCTTATAGCCTTTACCTTTAACATGCTTGTCTATAATTTTCTTTCTAATCTCCTCAGACAACTCTCTCCTTTGCTTCCTCTGGTCCATGTTTAGTGTGATACACACCATGTCACCAAACAGCACAGTGACTACTTGTCACCCTTTAAATAGGCCGACTGACTGATTACAAGTTTGTAGACACCTGTGATGTTAATTAAGAGGACACATCTTGGTTGAACATGTCCCTATGGTCACATTATTTTCAGTCTTTTCTAGGGGTACCATCGTTTTTGTCCAGGCCTGTTTCATGAGTTTGTTTTTTAAGTAATTCTGTTGAACCACAATTCAAAAGCATTGTCTGATTTTCATTGGTTCATTTTCATAGAATTTTTATTTATTACTTTTGTCAGATTCAAGTTATTTGTGTGACCATTGTGGGTTTTTCTTTCATTAACAGAGGGGTACCAACAATTTTGTCCACGGCTGTACATGTGACAACAATCCTCCATCTAGGGTGGCAAGACGGAAGCCTTATCTTACGAAGAAAAACATCCAAGCCTAGCTACATTTTGCAAAAACACATTTGAAATCTCCCAAACGCATGTGGGAAAATGTGTTATGGTCTAATGAAACCAAGGTTGAACTTTTTGGCCATAATTCCAAAAGGTATATTTGACACAAACACAACACTGCTCATCACCAAAAGAACACCATACCTACAGTGAAGCATGGTGGTGGCAGCATCATGCTTTGGGGCCATTTTTCTTCATCTGGAACTGGGGCCTTAGTCAAGGTGGGGGAAATTATGATCAGTTCAAATACCAGTCAGTGTTGGCACAAAACCTTCAGGCTTCTGCTAGAAAGCTGAAGATGAAGAGGAACATCATCTTTCAGCATGACAATGACCCAAAGCACACATCCAAATCAACAAAAGAATGGCTTCACCAGAAGAAGATTAAGGTTTTGGAATGGCCCAGCCAGAGTCCAGACCTGAATCCAATGGAACATCTGTGGGGTGACCTGAAAAGGGCTGTGCACAGGAGATGCCCTTGTAATCTGACAGATTTGGAGCATTTTTGCAAAGCAGAGTGGGCAGATATTGCTACATCAAGATGTGCCACGCTGATAAGATAAGCCTTTATTAGTCCCACAATGGGGAATAGAATAGAATAAATAATAAAAGCCAAAGGTGTTGCAATAAAGTATTAGTTTAAGGGTGTGCATATTTATGCAACCAGGTTATTGTAAATTTTTTATTTTTCCCCTTAAAAGATTTCAGTTTGTTTTTCAATTGGCTTGTACAGGTTATAGGTCACATTAATGGTGGAAAAGGTTTTGAAATGATTTATCTTGGTCTAATTTTTTCCATCAATAAAACCTGGCACTTGAACGGGGTGTGTAGACTTTTTTTTTTATCCACTGTATGTGATTTCAGAGGAATAGCTACTCCTCCTAAGCAATTGCCCTAATTCACAACAGACTCGTACACAAAGACCCTCAGGTCTAGGTTGAGGTCAAGGTCATTGTCAGAGTTCAGGACATCTGGGCATTTATGATTTGATGAAAATCGTTAACTCCTCCTAGCCCACTGACCATGACCTTAAACACATCCTAAATGGGTCTCCATCTAGGATGTGCTTAAGGTCAACGCTTAAGAGATCTAAGCATACAAAGGGTGATATCATCAGGGCGGAATGAGCTATGGTCTGGTTTCTCCATAAATGTACTCAAGTAAGAGTCAAAAGTATTCTGGAATCAAACTGCTGGAAAAAGTTACTTTGGCCAATGGATCTGGTTCCTACCCACTTCTGAGTTCCCCTGTATACTAAACGCTCTCACTTTAATATCATCTTCACACATGAACTGCAAGCCCTTACCTTTTTTTAAGGCATTGCTAAGTTGGTTCTTATGTTAAAATGCAAATGCAGGTCTGATTTGCTAAATAGGGTGACCAAATCGACACTACAGGTTTTAAAAAAAAAAAAAAAAAACAAGTGTTTTTTGTTACAGGTCATACTTCATTACCGTCTAATGCTGTCACTTCTCTTTGACAATGTGATGCATACTATATGTGCAACCTCAAACTAAAGTTTGAACATTGAACCTTTTAACTAACCTTTGAACCACTGAACATACTGTCAAAATTGTGGCATTCAAATATAAAGACACTTTCACATTCATTTTGCCTGAAATGGTATAATAGCTACAGCAAAACTCCTTATCTGCTAGATTTGTGTGACCAGTTTAACTAGTTTTATTTAGGTTGTATGCAGCTGTGATACTAATGTACAGCATTAATCCTTATGTACTTATTTGCCTTCATGTGTGCCAGTATTATAAATTATAAGGGGGGGACTTTAGAGGGATGCCCTGAATATGTTATGTTGCTGCCCAGCCAAAATGTCTCATTTATCTAATTTAGTGTAATAAATTTTAGGTTTATTTTCTGTTGTTACTTTTGCAGAAAATTGCTCTTCTTGTTTCTGTAGCACTACAAGGTGCTGGGACAGATATAAAAGTTGTGGTTTTTCTCCTCCGAAGCGCTCAATGACAAACGGGAAATCAAATATCCTCAAGAAAAACCCCCCACAGCAGATGCTCGTTTTTACTGAGCACTTTTTGAGTGACATAAAACAAAAACAGAGAACACCATGTCATACTTTACAGTGAAGAAGTGGTAACGTGGCATCTTCAGAAATGTACACATTCAGATATGTGTAAGTGATGGGGTTGTTGGACTAGCTCTCAACTCTCCCTAAGTGCCCTCATTTGAAAATAAATGGCTAGAGATTGGGGTAGTCTCTCTGATGGGATTAATCCATTCATGCAAAGAAAGCCTGAACTCATCACCATTCATTAAACAAAGCTTTGATCTTTGCTAATCCTCAAGTGCTGCTTTTTCACGTTGAGCGATTTTTTTTTTTTTTTTTTTTTTTTTTTTTTAAATCATCTGCTGTGTTTTTGTAGTGGACGGATCCTCATTCATAACATTTGTTAGTAGTTAAATGATCATCAGTCAGTTTATGTCCTCTTTGTCTGAACGTCCCTCATATGTCTTGTTTGAATTTAAAGGTTGTACCATATTTACCAGAAATTGCTTCTACTGATCCAGATATTTTCTGATGATATATGTTGAAATGTGCAGAAAATGCAGTTTCCTGTAGCCGTGGCTATTGACACTTCCGCTGTGGGGAGTCATGAAGTATGGATGCATAGTTAATCTTATATTAGAGCTGTCATAAGCCCCATAAATCGTGTGTGTGTGTGTGTGTGGGGGGGGGGTTGTGCAACTGATATGGATAAGATTAGAAAACAGCACTGGGAAAAATGAAAGTGTTTGGTTGTATAATATTAAAAGGAGAAGTAAATATGAAAACAGCAGGTTGTTGTCATGCTGTTCCTGTATGGCTGATTGTTCTTTTTATGCCCTACATTTACCTCTTTTTTTCCCCACTACCAATATGTTTGTCTCTGCTGGAGGGGTCTGTTTGTCTATTCTTAGAAAGCAGCCTTGTATGCCAGTAGATGGTCAGCATGGGGCTGCACTGTCATGGGTTGCCAGAAGGCAGTTTGCCTGCAGTCCCAGGGTATAGTAAGTGTCATTAGAGCTAATCTGCATTCTGCCATTCAAGAGGCTACTGATGCAGTCGACTTCAGTGTGTTGGGTAAGCCAAACGACAATTTTGCGACTCGATACAGACATTTACAAACTCAGGCTAAGGATAAGTAAGTCCTCATACTTTGGGATTTTTGTGTTACATCTAAAGCAGCAGCTCTCTGTCAGGTTTCTCAGGGACAGTGTTACTGTTCTAAATTAGCTTGAGCCATTATTGAATGATTTGTTTTACAGCCTGTGCGCCTCTATTGGCAGGGGATTTTTTTCTGACTCAAGGTGTTTTAACTCAAAGGAAATAGCTTTGTTGACATCTGTGGGCTGGGGGTGACTTGAGCTGTGATGATTTACAGGCTGATGATTTCTTGTGTTTGAGCTGACCCACATGTGGTATCTCGTGTTAGAAGTGAAAAGTAGAGGAACCAGTGGATGCTAAGGATGTTTTCAGTGCAAGACACATACTTGTAGCTCTTTTGTCTGTCTTCCTCAGAAATGTGCAGTTGTTCACTTTTGGACTTTTGGCAAGCATGTAGAAGACTCCGACTGTGGTGTGCACAAAAGGCACCACATTAGAGCACGTGTGTTTTGTGAGAAGTGGAAACATCAGTGACATCTTATTGCTTTCTTTTTTTTAAATAAGAAGTCATGCTGTTTTTCTTAAGATAAGCCTTTAATAGTCCCACAACGGGGAAATTCCAGGATTGCAACAGCACAGGGATAGCAACACTCAGAGCAACAATCAGAAGGCAAGAAAAAAAACAAGCAAGCAAGAGCAGCTAATAAACATATGTACGTATTACTATAAAATATATATATATACACACACACACAGACACACAGTGCAGAGCATTGTAGCTGGATGGAATAAATATATGAATATATGAACACACAGTGCAGAGCATTGTAGCTAGATGGAATAAATATGTAAATATATAAACACCCACAGTACGGAGCATTGCAGCTAGGTGGAATAAATATGCAAGTATATAAACACACACAGTGCGGAGCAATGTAGCTAGATGGAATAATATGTAGATATATAAATATATAAACACACCCAGTGCTGAGCATTGTAGCTAGATGGAATAAATATGCAAATATATAAACACACACAGTGCAGAGCATTGTTGCTAGATGGAATGAAACAGCATAACCGTCTACTTAGTTATCCTACATGGTATGATTATGTGCCCATACATATTCTCACCCTCCATAGCGACCGGTATGTTCCTAGTTGTATGCCGGAGGGGACCATTGTGTAAGTCTATTGCATCTTTTGCATTCAAAAAACTATTAGTTTGTTACGTCTTTTTGCTATCTCTGCGAGCAGCCCTGCTTAGGTTGTACAGTCTGACAGCCGTTGGTAGGAAGGACCTACGAAACCTCTCGGTTGTGCACCTGGGATGATGTAGTCTGCCGCTAAATGAGCTCCTCAGTGCATTCAGTATGTCCTGCATAGGGTGGAACTCGGACTCCAGCAGAGATGACAGTTTAGCCACCGTCCTTCTCTCTCCTATCTCCTCCATCGGATCAAGGCGCTGCCCCAGGACAGAGCTAGCTTTCTTAATCAGTTTGTTCAGTCTCTTCCTATCGGCTGCAGTAATGCCACTGCCCCAGCAGACCACTCCAAAAGTGATGGCTGATGCCACCACCGTGTCATAGAATGACTTCAGCAGCGCCCCTTGTACACCAAAAGACCTGAGTCTCCTCAGCAGGAACAGCCTGCGCTGTCCCTTCTTGTAGAGTGCATCAGTATTGTGTGACCAGTCTAGTTTATTGTTCAGATGAATACCCAGGTACTTATAGGATGTCACCATCTCGATGTCTGTTCCCTGTATATTTACTGGTACTGTGAGGGGCTGCCCATGCCTGCGGCAGTCCACCACCAGCTCCTTAGTTTTCCTCGCGTTGATCTGGAGGCAGTTCCGATGGCACCAGTCCACGAAGTCCTGGATAAGCCCTCTGTACTCAGCTTCATCTCCATTGGAGATGAGGCCAACGATCGCAGAGTCATCAGAGAACTTCTGTAGATGGCAGTGTGTTGTGTTGTGTGAGAAGTCCGCAGTATAAAGAGTGAACAGGAAGGGAGCCAGCACCGTTCCCTGGGGGGCCCCCGTGCTACTGATGATCGTGTCGGACACACAGTCCCGGGTTCTCACAAACTGAGGCCGGTTCGTGAGGTAGTCCAGGATCCATGATGACAGGTGCTGGTCCACCCCTGCGCGCAGCAGCTTGTCCTTCAGGATCATCGGTTGGATGGTGTTGAAAGCACTGGAGAAGTCAAAGAACATGATCCTCACCATATTCCCGGGCTTCTCCAGGTGGGACAGAGAACGGTGAAGGAGGAAGATCACCGCATCCTCCACCCCAATGCCATGCTGGTAGGCGAACTGGAGTGGATCCATCGCTGGTTCCACCAGGGGGCGGAGGTGAGCAAGGAGCAGTCTCTCCAGGGTCTTCATCAAGTGGGACGTCAAGGCCACCGGTCTGTAGCTGTTCAGGTCTTTGGGGTGGGAAGTTTTTGGTACAGGTACCACACAAGATGTTTTCCACAGCTGTGGTACCCTCCCCAGTTTCAGGCTCATGTTGAAGATATACGTCACAATCCCACACAGCTGGTCTGCACAGGACTTGAGGAGCTTTGCGCTGATGCCGTCCGGTCCCAGCGCCTTCCTCGCCTTGATCTTCCTCAGCTCCGTCCTCACCTGGGTCCTGGTCAGGGTCAGGATGGGGGGCTGTGTGTTGGGAGTGGGGGGGTGTTGGTGTCTTAAGATATGCAGTCATGTGGGCAGGGTCTTGGAGATTATAATCTTAAACTAATTGATAAAAAAAGCTATTAAAATATTAGTTAAATCAATAACCTATTCAACCCCTCATGGATCGTCACCTTATCGTGGTGTGGGGTTTGCGTGGCCTAGTGATCCCAGGAGCTATGTTGTCCGGGGAAATCTGCCTCTGGTAGGGTCACCCAAGACAAACTGGTCCTGGGTGAACGGCCAGACTAAGAACGATCCAACAGACTCTTATGATGATCGGTGTACTCCGCCCGGTATAGGGTTACCGGGGCCCCACCCTGGAGCCAGGCCTGGGGGAGGGGCTTGATGGCTAGCATCTGGTGGCCGGGTTTCCGCCCATGGGACCTGGCCGGGCTCAGCCCGAAGGAGTTATATGGGTCCACCCTCCAGTGGGCTTACCACCTGCAGGAGGGACCATGGAGGTCCGGTGCTATGTGGATCAGGTGGCGGTCAAAGGCAGAGACCTTGGCGGACTGATCCCAGGCTTCCTAAACTGGCTTTTGGGATGTGGAATGTCACCTCCCAGGTGGGGAAGGAGCCTGGGCTGGTGCATGAGGCTGAGCGATACCGGCTAGATATAACTGGCCTCACCTTAACGCACAGCTCTGGTTCCAGAACCAGTCTCCTGGAAAAGGGCTGGAGCGTGGCCTACAGAGGACAACAGCATTTGCTCTAATGGAATTTATAGAAAAAAATATCAACTGCCATTGAAAATAAAGAGTATTCAGTTGGGGTATTCCTGGATCTTAAAAAAGCATTTGATACAGTGGATCATAATTTATTATTAAAGAAACTACAAAATTGTGGTATTAGGGGGGTAGCACTGTCCTGGTTATGTAGTTACTTAAAGAATAGATATCAGTATGTATGTGTTGGTAACAAAAACTCACAGTTACTGAAGGTTACTTGTGGAGTCCCACAGGGTTCAGTTTTGGGGCCATTGTTATTCAATATGTATATAAATGATATATGTAAAGTTTCGGAAAATATGGATTTAATATTGTTTGCCGATGACACTAATTTATTATGCAGTGGAAGCAATTTGGAACAACTTTTGGATACACTCGGAAAGGAATTAGGAAAGCTTAAACTGTGGTTTGATTCAAACAAATTAACACTCAATTTAAGTAAGACAAAATTTATAGTTTTTAACAACCATCACAACAACTTAGTATCTAAATTCAGTGTAAATGGTGTAGAGATTGAAATGGTATCCGAAACTAAATTTCTTGGGGTAATAATTGATAATAAACTGTGTTGGATGTCACATATTAATTATATTAAAGGTAAAACATCTAAATCAATTCCAATACTACACGGAGTGAAATATTTGCTGAATCAACCCGCACTATATACTTTGTATCATTCATTAATACTCCCATACATGACATATTGTACTGAAGTATGGGGAAATACAGTACATATAAAACAAATATATATTCAGTCTTTATACTTCAGAAGAGAGCTATTAGAATAATAAACAAAGCTGCTTACAGGGAACCAACAAACCCACTTTTTCTTAATTTAACAGCTCTCAAGTTGAAAGATCTGGTTGACTTTAAAACTGCAGTAATAATGTTTACAGTGAAGAATCTTATCACTGCCCGCAAATATCCAAAAGTTGTTCCAAATAAGGGAGAAACAATATCATTTCAGAGGAACATGTATATTTCAAAAAAGGGATGGCGCCGTATTGTGGCTGCTTCATCCATCCAGGTGGTGGATGACCCTTAATTTCTGTAAAGCATCTTTGAGTGTCTATGATAAAGCGCTATATAAATCTGATGTATTGATTGATTGATTGATTCAAAATTCTTCAGTGAGAACTACCACCAAGCAACACTGTGTTTCAGTGCAAGGAATCAGATTATGGAACGCTTTTGGATCTGAATTAAAATCATGTACAACGCTTGGACAATTTAAACAAAAACTAAAGGAAGAAATACTCCAAACGTATATATACAAGATGACATGTAAAATCACATAAGGATTGTCATATCCAGTCAGTGTTGTGCTGTTGCTTAGTTTTTTTTGTCACATTTTGTCTTAGCTATGTTCTGAATTATAATTGCTCTTGTTTTGTTTTTCTTTTGAATTCTTGGATGGAATATGGGTGGGCAATATAAGCTGCGGCTTCAGCCATCACCCATTTCGGATAACTTATGTTGAACTGTATAATCAGAGGAGTTATTGTCTAATTTGACCTTGATGGATTTTCTTTCCCCCTTTGTTGTTATACTCTGGAGTTGCCCTGGGCGAGAGGCGACGAGCAGGGGTAGGTATTCTTGTATCTCCCCACCTTGCTGCCTCTATTTGGAGTTTTCCTCGGTGGACGAAAGGGTTGCTTCCCTGTGCCTTCGGGTTGGGAAACGGGGTCCTGACCATCATTTGTGCCTATTCACCAAATGATAGCTCAGAGTACTCACCCTTTTTGGAGTCTCTGACTAGGGTGCTGGAGAGTGCTCATCTTGGAGACTCCATTGTCCTGCTGGGGAACTTCAATGCGTACGTGGGCAACGACACTGAAACCTGGAGGGGGTGATTGGGAGGAATGGCCTGCCCGATCTGAACCCGAGTGGTGTTCAGTTATTAGACTTCTGTGCTAACCACAGTTTGTCCATAATGAACACCATATTCAAGCATGAGGTGTCCATATGTGCACCTGGCACCAGGACACCCTAGGTCGCAGGTCGATGATCAATTTTGTTATCGTGTCATCAGACCTGCGACCGTGTCTTGGACACTCTGGTAAAGAGAGGTGCAGAGCTGTCAACTGATCACTACCTGGTGGTGAGTTGGATCCAATGGCAGGGGAGGATGCTATTCAGACCTGGTAGACCCAGACGTATAGTGAGGGTGTGCTGGGAACGTCTGGCTGAGGCCCCTGTCTGGGAAGACTTCAACTCTCACCTCCGCAAGAACTTCAGCCACATTCAGAGGGAGTCTGGAGATATGGAGTCTGAATGGGCCATGTTCTCCGCCTCCATTTTTGAAGCAGCCGCCCAGAGCTGCGGCCTCAAGGTTGTCGGGGCATCTCGTGGTGGCAGCCCCCGAACCAAGTGGTGGACACCAGTGGTGAGGGGGGCCATTAAGCTGAAGGAGGAGTCCTATCAAGCTTGGTTGGCTTGTGGGACTCCCGAAGCAGTTGAGTTGTACCAGCAGGCCAAGCAGAGTGCAGCTCGGGTGGTTGCTGAAGCAAAAACTCTGGTATGGGAGAAGTTCGGTGAAGCCATTTAACAAGACTTTCGGTCAGCCTCGAAGATATTCTGGCAATCTGTCCGGCGGCTCAGGAGGGGGAAGCAGCTCCCTGTCCACACTGTGTATAGTGCAGATGGGGCACTGCTGACTTCAGCTGGGAATATCATTGGGCGGTGGAAGGAATACTTCGGGGATCTCCTCAATCCCACTGACACGCCTTCCACTGAGGAAGCAGGGCTTGTGAACAAGGGGGTCGACTCGCCTATCACAGGGGCTGAGGTCGCCAAGGTGGTTAAAAATCTCTTTGGTGGCCAGGCCCCAGGGATGGACAAGATTCGCTGTGAGTACGTCAAAGCCCTGGATGTTGTAGGGCTGTCACGGTTGACACGCCTCTGCAACATTGAGTGGAGGTCGGGGGCAGTGCCTTTGGCATGGCAAACTGGGGTGGTGGTTCCTCTCTTCAAGAAAGGGGACCGGAGGGTGTGCTTCAACTTTAGAGGGATCACACTCCTCAGCCTCCCTGGGAAGGTCTATGTCAAGGTACTGGAGAGGAGAGTCTGGCCGTTGGTTGAAGCTCGGATTCAGGAGGAGCAGTGTGGTTTTTGTCCTGGCCGTGGCACATCGGACCAATTCTTTACCTTCTTGAGAATCCTCGAGGGTTCGTGGGAATTTTCCCAACCAGTTTTCATTTGTTTTGTGGACTTGGAGAAGGCATTCAGTCGCGTCCCTTGTGTTTTTTGTGGGGGGTGCTTCAGGAGTATGGGGTATCGGGCTTGTTGTTACGAGCTATTCGGTCTCTGTACGACCGTTGTGAGAGTTTGGTTTGTATTGCCAACACTTGGTTGGACTCATTCCCAGTGAGAGTTGGACTCCGCCAGGGCTGCCCTTTGTCACCAATCCTGTTCATAATTTTTATGGAGAGGATTTCTAGACACAGCCAGGGAACAGAGGGTGTCATGCTTGGTGAGAACAGGAGCTCATCTCTGTTGTTAGCAGATGATGTTGTCCTGCTGGCTTCATCCAGCAATGACCTACAGGTCTTACTGGGACAGTTTGCCACTGAGGGTGAAGCGGCTGGGATGAGAATCAGCACCTCCAAGTCCGAGTCCTTGGTCCTCAGCCGGAAAAAGGTGGATTGTCCTTTCCGAGTTGGGTACAAGCTCCTGCCCCAAGTGGAGGAGTTTAAGTATCTTGGGGTCTTATTCACGAGTGAGGGGAGAATGGAGCGAGAGATTAACAGACGGATCAGAGCAGCATCTGCAGTGATGCGGACGTTGTACCTGTCTGTTGTAGTGAAGAGGGAGCTAAGCTCTAAGGCAAAGCTGTCGATTTACCAGTCAATCTGCGTTCCTACCCTCACCTATAGTCATGAGCTTTGGGTAATGACCGAAAGAACGAGATCACGGATACAAGCTGAAATGAGCTTTCTTCGTAGGATTGCTGGACTCACCCTTAGAGATAGGGTGAGGAGCTCAGTCATCCGGGAGAGGCTCAGAGTAGAACTGCTGCTCCTCCACATTGAAAGGAGCCAGTTGAGGTAGTATGGGCATCTGATCAGGATGCCTCCTGGACGCCTCCCACTTGAGGTGTTTCGGGCACGTCCCACTGGAAGGAGACCCTGGGGCAAACCCAGGACTTGCTGGAGAGACTATGTCTCCCAGCTGGTCTGGGAGTGCCTTGGTATCCTCCATGAAGAGCTGGAGCAGGTGGCTGGGGAGAGGGAAGTCTGGGCTTCTCTGCTTGAACTGCTGCCTCTGCGACCCGGACCTCCGGAAAAGCGGTAAAAGATGGATGGCTGGATGGAATAACCTATTCAAAACACTGAAGTATATAGATCATAAAGTCCATTTCAAGCACATAGTTTGGAATAAGAAATATTGTTTGGCAGAGTATGGCTTATATGCCCTATAGTGATTTTTTTCTGGTACTGCAGTGACAGCTTGCTGAATTGAAAACTGTTTGTATTTGCTGCTTCTTGCTGTTTTAATTGGCATTTATTAAAAGAGAACTAGACAGTATTTTCCCCTTTCGTGGATCGCCACCTTATCATGGTGGGGGCTATATATATATATCAGTGGTGGACCCTGAGGGCCAGCAAAGCCTTCTCTGCTGGCCTAAACAGTATCACAATTATATTTACAGCCTCCATTCTTATATTTCTTCCATGAGGATGTAGTAAATCGTCTGTTCTCTTCATTTTGTAGTTTTTCTCTTGATTGCACTCCTTCCAGTAGTGTAATGCATGTTAGTTTTTTTTGTCCAATCATATTTCAGCCATCTGTGTTGCCAAGGTCAAACAAATCTGCCTTGGGCCTTCAGGAGTTAACAATGTGCTCTGTAGGTTAAATTAACTGTTAAACTTATCCTGTAGCTTTAACCAATCAGATGTCTTCTGTACGTCCAGGGGTATGCATAGAAGGCATTCAAGAACGTCAGCATTTTCATGTCTTTTGATTGGATGGTTAGACTCCTCCAACCACAATGCAGAGGATCCTAGCTAGTAAAACGCCAGTGCAAGGACCTGCTTAAGCAGCTACAATATATGGTATCTGTTTAAATATAATAGATGCTTTTCCACCCACAATGGCTGACGGGGGAGAGGAAAATAATTTGATTGCTGTTATTTTAAAAAGTCAATTTTCCAGACAGACTTTTCAAGAAAATCTGGTCACTGTAAAGGGAGGTCAGCCAACCCCAAAGCTAGCAGGCCCGTCTCAGCCGGGGATAGGATTTGTCCGTCACTTCCATATTAGACATAAGAAGATGGCGGCGCGCCTAGACGCAGCGGCCCCTCTTGGCATCAGCGAGTATGAGAGTTTTGATTATCCCAGACGTACATTCTGTAAAACTTACAACCGTGAGACCTTATTAAACATCAAGGTACTGCACGCTGCAAGAATCGCGGCGCTCGTTTGTGATTTGGACATTCTACGCCAGCATGGAATTCTGGCAGAGTTCCTGGTGGAGGCTACACGGGAGAGGAGGAAGCGTAAGCGGAGGGAACGCAAGCAAAAGCGTGGAAAAAGGGCTGGGATCCATGCTAGGCTAAAGGCTAACCCCTCCAGATCAGCAGTCCGTCGCTCCTTCTCTCTAATGTCCGCTCCTTCAACAACAAGCTGGACGAGCTGCGTGTGCTGAGAGAAACCCGGAGAGAGTGGAGGGACTGCTTTGTGCTTGCGTTCACGGAGACATGGCTCCACGACAACATCCCTGACGAGGCCATTCAACTAGAAGGTACGTCGGTATTCCGAGCAGACAGAGAAACGGCAAGCTCCGGTAAGAGCCGTGGGGGGGTGCTATGCATCTATGTTAACAAGAACTGGTGCGTTAACGCCACGTTAGTATCTAAACACTGCTCTCCGTTGGCAGAGTTCCTTGTTGTAAATTGTCGGCCATATTATCTGCCGAGGGAATTCAGCAACGTGTTTGTAGCTGCTGTTTACATAGCGCCGAGCGCTAACGCTAATAAGGAGGCACTCGGGGAACTGCACAGTGCTATTAGTGAAATCCAAACTTCACACCGGGACAGTTTTGTGGTGGTTGCGGGGGATTTTAACCACACCAGCTTAAAGACTGTGCTCCCCAAGTTTAAACAATGTGTAGACTTTAAGACCAGAGGAGAGAATATGTTGGACTTGGTGTACACAAACACAGATGCATATAAGGCAATACCCCGCCCCCACCTCGGCCTTTCTGACCACATATCCGTGATGCTGGTGCCTGCCTACAAACCTCTACTGAAGCGCAGCAGGCCAGTAGTGACACAAATCAGGATTTGGCCAGAGAGTGCAACCTCTGCACTGAAAGACTGATTTCTGCACACAGACTGGGAGGTCTTCAAAATAGCAGCCTCCCAGGAAGACAAGACAGATGTGGAGGAGCATGCTGAAACGGTCACCAGCTACATCGCGAAGTGCACAGAGGATGTCACTACAGTGAAGACCATCACTGTACGGGGAAACCATAAGCCCTGGATGATCGCAGAGGTGTGCTCGCTGCTTACAGCCAGAGATGCAGCCTTCAGAGCGAAGGACAGGATTTCCCTCCGCTCAGCCAGGTCTGCGCTCTCAAAGGGAATTAAGACGGCGAAGCGCACCTATGCGGAGAAAATCCAGGGACACCTCTGTGACACTAGGAACACCAAGCAGATGTGGCAGGGAGTTCGGACACTGATGGGCTATAAGTCTAGGCAGGGGGTCGATGATGACGACGCTTTGCTTCCAGACAGGCTCAACGACTTCTTTGCACGTTTTGAAGCATCAAACCTGACAATCAGAGGGAGGGCTGGCCCATCCCCACCATCGGTCGGACCAGCTTTCACCAACACAGCAGACACACAGAGGACCCTAACCAGGGTCAACCCACGTAAAGCTGCAGGTCCGGACAACATCCCGGGACGTGTACTCCGAGACTGCGTGAGCGAATTGGCGGCTGTACTGACTGACATTTATAACATCTCCCTGAGTCAGGCCATCGTTCCCAGATGCTTCAAAACCTCTATCATAGTACTGGTGGCAAAGAAACCAGTTGTGTCCTGTCTGAATGACTATCGTCCTGTTGCACCAATTGTGATGAAGTGTTTTGAACGGCTTGTCAAACCACACATTACAGCCTGCCTCCCTGCATCACATGACCCGCTCCAGTTTGCATATCATTCAAACCGCTCCACGGAGGATGCTATAGTCACCACCCTGCACTCTGTCATCACCCACCTGGATCAGAAAGACACCTACGCCAGACTCCTGTACATTGATTTCAGTTCAGTATTCAACACCATTATTCCCCAGAGACTGATGGAGAAATTACTCCTTCTTGGTCTGAACACCGCCACATGTCTCTGGATCCTGGATTTTCTGACTGAGAGACCTAAGTCTGTCCGGGTTGGAAACAACACCTCCAACTCTGTCACGCTGACACCGGATCCCCTCAAGGCTGCGTAATCAGTCCACTGTTGTTTACACTTTTAACACATGACTGTGTATCCAGACACGAGGGGAACCAGATTCTTAAGTTTGCAGACAACACCACGGTGGTGGGACTTATTCAGAGGGATGAGGAATCAATGTACAGGGAAGAAGTTAGAGACCTGGAGGGCTGGTGCAGGGAGAACAATCTGGTGCTCAACATGGACAAAACGAAGGAGATGATTATCGACTTCCGGTGGTCACAGCCTGAACACGTCCCCCTTGGCATCGGCGGCCGTTTAGTGGAGAGAGTGGAGAACATCAAGTTCCTCGGAGTGCAGATCTCACGGGACCTGACCTGGAGCAAGAATTGCTTGGGGATCAGGAAGCGGGCCCAGCAGAGACTGCACTTCTTGAGGAAACTCAAACAGGCCTCTCTCCCCATCTGCATCCTCGGGACATTCTACAGAGGTGTGGTGGAGAGTGTTCTGACGTACTGCATTGCTACATGGTACTCGAGCTGCAGTATGTCAGACAAAAAAGCCCTGCAGAGGATAGTCAAGGGAGCTGAAAGGGTAATTGGAGTCTCCCTCCCCTCTGTCCAAGAACTTTTTCAGAACCGTTGCAGGAGCAGGGCACTGAACATTGTCAAGGACCGTTCTCACCCTCTGCATAAACACTTTGAACTTCTGCCATCTGGCAAACGATTCCGAAGCATCAGAGGTAGAACCACCAGACTGATTAACAGCTTCCTTCCACAAGCTGTTAGGATGCTGAACAGTTGATTCGGAATCTCTCATACATACTACTGCACCTACGGACATTATGTATATTATTTGTATATTATAGTTCTGGTTAGTTTTTCAAGTATGTCTCAGGGATGTGTGACTGGATGTGGTGGGGTGGTGGGTGTGGATATGTGTGAGTGTGTCTTAAATCATGTTCTTTTACTTATATGGATGCCGAGAGAAACGCAATTTCATCTTGCCTGCACTACAGTTGTATGTACAGCAATATGATAATAAAGATTGATTTGATTTGATTGGCAACAAGCAGTATCCTTGGATTACAGCCTCCGAGGAGTGCTGCAAATTATCTTGCTGGGAATGCCTGTTGTTTGCAGCTGATTGAGTAGATACTTGGAGCCAGACAGGGTTTGCAAACTTGAGCTGTCTAGTGTCACTCCATGACATTTTAGGCAACGTTCGCCAAATGTATAAAAATTAAACGTTGGGATACGCCGAAATTTTCACTTTTGGCCGTATGCATCACATATCCATAACGACTTGGACATACAGTGGGGTAAAAAAGTATTTAGTCAGCCACCAATTGTGCAAGTTCTCCCACTTAAAAGACGAGAGAGGTCTCCAATTTTCATCATAGGTATACCTCAACTATGAGAGACAAAATAAGAAAAAAAAAAAAAATCCAGAAAATCACATTGAAGGATTTTTAATGAATTAATTGGTAAATTCCTCAGTAAAATAAGTATTTGGTCAATAACAAAAGTTCATCTCAATACTTTGTTATATACCCTTTGTTGGCAATGACAGAGGTCAAATGTTTTCTGTAAGTTTTCACAAGGTTTTCACACACTGTTGCTGGTATTTTGGCCCATTCCTCCATGCAGATCTCCTCTAGACCAGTGATGTTTTGGGGCTGTCACTGGGCAACACAGACTTTCAACTCCCTCCAAAGATTTTCTATGGGGTTGAGATCTGGAGACTGGCTAGGCCACTCCAGCACCTTGAAATGCTTCTTACGAAGCCACTCCTTCGTTGCCCGGGTGGTGTGTTTGGGATCATTGTCATGCTGAAAGACCCAGCCACGTTTCATCTTAAATGCCCTTGCTGATGGAAGGAGGTTTTCACTCAAAATCTCACGATACATGGCCCCATTCATTCTTTCCTATACACGGATCAGTCGTCCTGGTCCCTTTGCAGAAAAACAGCCCCAAAGTATGATGTTTCCACCCCCACGCTTCACAGTAGGTATGGTATTCTTTCTCCTCCAAACATGACAAGTTGAGTTTTTACCAAAAAGTTCTATTTTGGTTTCATCTGACCATATGACATTCTCCCAATCCTCTTCTGGATCATCCAGATGCTCTCTAGCAAACTTCAGACAGGCCTGGACATGTACTGGCTTAAGCAGGGGGACACGTCTGGCACTGCAGGAATTGAGTCCCTGGCGGCGTAGTGTGTTTCTGATGTAGCCTTTGTTACTTTGGTCCCAGCTCTCTGCAGGTCATTCACTAGGTCCCCCCCATGTGGTTCTGGGATTTTTGCTCACCGTTCTTGTGATAATTTTGACCCCATAGGGTGAGATCTTGCGTGGAGCTCCAGATGGAGGGAGATTATCAGTGGTCTTGTATGTCTTCCATTTTCTAATAATTGCTCCCACAGTTGATTTCTTCACACCAAGCTGCTTACTTATTGCAGATTCAGTCTTCCCAGCCTGGTGCAGGTCTACAATTTTGTTCCTGGTGTCCTTTGACAGCTCTTTGGTCTTGGCCATAGTGGAGTTTGGAGTCTGACTGTTTGAGGTTGTGGACAGGTGTCTTTTATACTGACAACAAGTTCAAACAGGTGCCATTAATACATTTAAGGAGTGGAGGACAGAGGAGCCTCTTAAAGAAGTTGTTACAGGTCTGTGAGAGCCAGAAATCTTGCTTGTTTGTAGGTGACCAAATACTTATTTTACTGAGGAATTCACCAATTAATTCATTAAAAATCCTTCAATGTGATTTTCTGGATTTTTTTTTTCTCATTTTGTCTCTCATAGTTGAGGTATACCTATGATGAAAATTGGAGACCTCTCTCATCTTTTAAGTGGGAGAACTTGCACAATTGGTGGCTGACTAAATACTTTTTTGCCCCACTGTATTCATAATGTATTAGTAACTTATATAGAATATTTCCATAAGTTATAAGTAGCAAACAAACTAATGCTTAGCATGTTGTTGACATTCACAACTTATACACAACAATAGTCTAACTTCTGCGTAGCCCAGTCATGCCAAACTGCCGTTGCCTCCCAATCCATGAATCCTAGGTGTGCGAGAGATCATGTCTGTTTAACCGAGATGATTCTCCCCTCCAAAGACCATGGTGGGTGGTGTGACTGACCCCGTGGAGCTGTCAAATTTGTCAGGTCAGTCATGCCTAAAACAGCTGATGTGACACGTCAGGAACATCAGATAACGGTTGTCACAACCTGACTCAAAGGCATGCCAACTGATGGCGATAAAAAAAAGTTTATTTTCAATAAAGTGAAAAAAATAAAATCAAGATAATACATAGAGTATCAGACTGATGGCCTAGTTGGTAGAGCATCCACCCCACAACCAGGAGTTCGTGGGCTCAAATCCCGGCAAAGTCATACCAAAGGCCATATAAAAATGGTACTTTCCTTCTTCTGTCTTGGTGCTTAGCATAATAGAATGGGTAAAGGACAGTTAACGCACAGAGCTACCAGAGGACTGACCCCCCCCCCCCCCCCCCCACTGTAGCTTTCACTACTTACAGGAGCTGTGTGGCCTAGGGTCAGAGAAATGGAAATAGGCGCCGCCCCTATAAACCACATGATGTCCCACATGCTGTGGAAAGGAATTAACTAATACATAGTGTGGTTTTGTTGGGAGGCACAGCCAACAGCAAAGTAAACGGCTGCGCTCTGCGCTTCAGGGGATCAGCTGATTCCTCCTCCTTCAGTGTTCTGACATTTTGGCATATCTATCACAACAACACTGGACAGATGATCGTATAGACTTCAGTTCAATGTAAAAAAACCCCTGACAGGTCCTGTTATACAAATATGTACGTGTGGGTTTTCGACTGCTGGCCGCTTTTCCAGTTTTTGTTTTTTTGGGTGGAGGATGGCGGCCTTGGGAAAGCCACCTCCATCTAGCCACCAGGGGGTGAGGATCGTTCCCCCGGACAGCGCTGTTACTGTGGAGGAGGTCCTGGAGGCTGTGGCCGAGCAGGTGGGCCCTGACGTGGTCTGCTTTGCTTCCCGAATGAATAGAGCTGTGGTTGTGTTTCTGGCGGCTGAAGACGATGTCCACACCCTGATTGTAAGTGGTGTGGTTATCGGGGAAACGTATGTACAGGTGTCCCCCTTATCTGTCCCATCAACGAGAATCACCGTCTCAGGTGTTCCACCTTTCATCACTGATGAGCAGTTGGCGACGGAGCTCCGCAGATTTGGGAAGTTTGCAGGCCCGTTTACAACTCTGGCTTTGGGATGCAAGGCCGCCAAGTTCAAACATGTGAAATCACTCAGGCGACAGGTGTTCATGTTTCTCGACTCGCCCACTCAGACTCTGGAAGTCTCCTTCAGGGTCAAGCACGGGGACGGATCTTATATGGTGTATGCGAGCTCGGGACAGATGAAGTGTTTTGAATGTGGAGAAGTGGGCCATAAACGGTTCGCTTGTCCGCACAGGCAGTGGGCGGAGGGCCCTGATGGGGCCGCGGATGGGGCCGGCGGCGAGCCCTCCGCTCACGCCGCAACTGCGGACGGCGGCGCGGCCTCCGCTCCCACTGCCCCTGCTGCGGAGCCTGCCGCTGTGTCTGTGGACGGCCCGGCTGTGCTGCCCGTGGCCCAGCTTGCGGCCAGGAGCGTTGATGGCGCCACAAGGGTCACTGATGGTGCGTCACAATCATCTCGCTGTGTGACGTCAACGGCTGGGCCACCGACAGCTGCTCCCGCTTCGGAGGAGGGGATGGAGCACCGACCTGATGGTGCGTCACAGTCAACTCACTGTGTGACGTCAGCGGCTGTGCCTTCGCCAGCTGCTGCCGCTTCGGTGGAGGGGACGGAGCACCGACCTGATGGTGCGTCAGAATCTCGCTGTGTGACATCAGTGGCTGTGCTTCCAGAGGCTGCTACCGTTACACAGCGGGGGATGGAACAGCGACAGTCAGCTGCTGAGGGTGGCGTCCAGGAAAATGTGGCCCATGATGAATCCACTGGCCCAGGAGAACCAAGCAGTCAGCTGAGTTGTGCTGCTGAGGAGATGGAATCTGAGAACGACGCTGTGTCTAATACTGGGTCTATTGAGGCAAAATGCAGTACAAACATGAGTTTGTACTCACTGGACGAAATCAATGCTTTTCTGGATGAAACCTATAACAAAGCCATTAGGGTCGCCGACTACTTCAGTGACACTGATAAATTCATTAAGTCTGTGGATGTGCTAAGAAGGCAGGTTGGTCTGGACCTCCTGGATGAAAGGAAACGTTATCGCCTCAAGAAACACCTGACGGCCCTGCGTAAAGCAGCAGGGGGAGCGCCGGTCAAGCGTGCCCGACAGGAGGAATGAATGGCGGTCGTTCTTCTGCCTGTTTCACACATTTTTGGGATATTGTTTGAACAGACTTGTATATGACATTTAATTGACTGTAATTGACTGTCACAGAACTGGATCTCTGACTAGGTGGGCTGCAGGGAATGCTCTGTGTGGTGTGTGTGGGGGGGAACATTTCAGTTTGCACTTTTTCCAATGTGACACACTTGGTGGAATGATGTGGGTGTGCTTACTTTTTTTGAAGTGTGCAATAAAGGCTTATTTTAAAGGTCAAAGGTCTCTCTCTCTCTCTCTCTCTCTCTCTCTCTCTCTCTCTCTCTCTCTCTCTCTCTCTCTCTCTCTCTCTCTCTCTCTCTCTCTCTCTCTCTCTGTGTCTGTCTGTGTATGAACTGCAGGCAGAGCTCTGAACAGGTTTTTCCTCTGAACCAACGCTGCAGATTTTTCATATTTTGCAAACACTGCCTAAATCATCTAGGTGTGACAGGGTCTTAACCAAGGCAGTAGCGAGACACCAAAGCATAGCTGCCAGCTAGACAAGCAGCAGTACTTTTAAACCTTTGAGGAAACAAGAGTGGATCTTCAGCTCAGTGACCAAATGCACAGGGAAATGGAGCTCTACAGTGAAAAGGTAAAGATTTTTAAAACTATAATTTTATAGTGGGTTATCTTTAACATGCTTTGTGTGGACAGTTATTTTTATGGTGCTTGGTATGAATGACACTTAAAATCGGGTAGATCATCATCGAAGGCCTAGTTGTACACGGTCCGCCACTGATATATATATATATATATATATATATATATATATATATATATATATATATATATATATATAGAATGACCTGCTTCATTATTGCCCTACTGGAAACTGTTAGTAGACAGCATGACCTAAGGGAAAAATCATTATTTTCATTCAGTATGATGTGAGAGGTCAGTCTGTGGTTGTACTGGGCAGCTTGTAGGTGTGAATGTAAACAGAGCATCTTTGAAAAAGAGAGGTTGCCTCTCAATGGAACTACCCTGTATAAATAAGGGTTAAATAAATAAACTAGTGACCAGTGTTGGGCAAGTTACTAAAAAATAGTAACTAGTTAGTTACTAGTTACTTCTTTTCAAAAGTAACTGAGTTTCTTTTGAGTTGCTGCATGATTAAAGTAACTAGTTACTTGGAAAAGTAACTTTCACGTTACTTTTAAATGCATACTTAAATCATTTTGCACACACAGCAAGATCAAGGGCCCCTTGTTCTCAGAAAAAAGAAGGAAAAGAAAACTGATGAGGAAAAAAATCTCATCTTACAGAGAAAAAATGTCTCAGATTTACACAAACTATTGTAATCAGTAGAAAGTCAGAAATTTACTGGAAATAAAGCTGTGAATTCACAGAGAAAATTTTGGACCCCCTGGTGGGCCGTTTTTGGCCCAGGAGCCATATGTCTGACACCCCTGGACCAGCCCATTAAAAATGCATATTTAGAGGATTTAGTTCCATGAAATAGTTGCATATCACAACAGCATGTAAATGAATGAGATAAAATAAAATGGAAAGCACAGATAAATGAAAGTTCACTGCTTTCAAGAAGTTGTTCTTTACTGCAACAAATCAGTCACTTTTTCTCTGTGCGTAAGAAAACTTTAAATGCATTTAATGCAGGCATTAAATGCGAGCTTCTTGCTCAAAAAATACTCATGTTTAACCACAGAGGTAGGAGCTGGTAGGGGCTATTCACCGCTCAGACAACAGGTGATCAGGGCTCGATATGAGAAGTCGCCACCGCCACGGCATTTTTTCACCGGTTTGTGATGTGAACTGGGGCAGGACAGGAAACCGACCCACGGAGGAGACTGTGATGGCTGCGTCAGTTACGGTAGGGTCAGTTTATATTTATTTGCTTGCCTTTGCCTTTGGCATGACAACCTGCAGTGACTTGAGGCTGGTGGTGGCGCTGGGGATGGCAGTCCCGCCCATAGCCACCGAAACTGTGTTTTCATCCCCAGTTGGCAACTGATGAGGAGGGTGTCCAGCAACTGCAAGTTGTATAATCGTCTATTTGCGATAAAATATCTATCCATATTAACAAAACGAGTAACGGAAGTAATGCATCTGATCAAATTTCAGTAACTGTAACGCATTACTGAGTTTTTCTTTCTTTCAAAGGTCTTTTTATTATTAATTGAAGTATCAATACGATACAAAGTATTAGAAATTTTCATTTTTGTTTTAACCAAACAGTGCAAAACTAGAATTTAAAACTAACAAATGTGGATGCTTCAAAACACAAAAACCTTTAAATAAACAATAAAAAAATACAAAAAAAAAATTGTGTATGTGAGGTGGGGGTGGGGTAAAGGGGATATGAGCTACTCAGAAACTATAATCGTGGGTCTTTCAAAGAAATCAAGAAACGGGCGCCATAATTTATAGAATTTGTTTTCAGAGCCACGAACTGTGTATCTGATTTTTTCCTAAATCCAAACAGGACATTATATAAGATAAGATGAGATAAGCCTTTATTAGTCCCACACCGGGGAAATTCCAGGATTGCAACAGCACAGGGATAGCAACACTCAGAGCAACAATCAGAAGGCAAGAAAAAACAAGAACAGCTAGTAAACATATGTACATAGTACTATAAATATATATATATATAGACACACAGTGCGGAGCATTGTGGTTGGTAAATGTGCAGCAGAAAGTCTAAGCTGTCTCTGCGGATGCGGCAGGCCAGCTGGAAGTCTTTGGGCATGATGGTGACCCTCTTAGCGAAGAAGAGACCCACCAGGTAGGCCTCGCAGGCCTCCTGCAGAGCCATGACGGCGGAGCTCTGGAAGTGCAGGTCGGTCTTGAGATATATATGTATATGTGTATATATATCTTTTATCCACTGTAAATGTGAAGGGGGCGAAGAGTCTAGCCAATAATAATGAAAATTTGAATACTTTTAATTTGGAATTTGGCAAGACAAGTTCTGGAGCCACACCAAAAATGGCGCATAATAGATCAGGTTTAATTTGATATTGCAGGACTTCAGACATAGTGTTTTATGAAAATATTTAGACAGGTTCGTGAGGAGTCGGCACATATAGAAAGTGATTTACACTGAGACAAAGTGTTCACACTGAGACACGGCTGCTAGAATAAAACTGTATCTCTTTATTCCCCACAGACCATATCTCCATACACAAAAGAGAAATCATTGCATGTCACACATTTCCTTCACACACACAAGGATCAATGTATTTCATGTCATTTCACAAGCTCTTACCGTTTGATACAGGTGACCGGGAGCCCACGGCCAGGAAGAGCGTGATTTCTCAGCCGGACGTTTTTGCGCAAGAAAACTCACGGCAGACTCCCCGTATTGAGGGAAAACCCCTGTTTTTAAAGGAAGGCTAGGTACAGAACAGAGTGGCCATCTCTGCTCCGAGCAAGCCCCCCCCTCCCATCATAGAATTGCGTGGGGAACAGGAAGGGCCAATTTCTGTTCCCAGGCAATTCCCAAAACATACAGGAACACCTGCTACATTTCTCCCAATACACATATAAGGAATAAAGGTCACGCCTTCGTTTCATAAGCATGCAACAGTGATTTAAGGAGTGAGAAACTTGCTGTGCTAAGGAAAACAGTTTCTAGAAACAGGTCATATTGTCCAGGTCATGGTGTGCCTTAAGATAAATCCATCATGGGAAGAGAACTGGATTGTTAAAACATATTAAAAACAACTGAGAAACAAATCAGGGCACACATTAAAAACACATTTATATTACACATAGTAATAAAAACAATGCCAAAAATTCATCAATGAAGGGCAGGACCAATACATGTGAAGCAAAGTGCCAGGAGCGCTACCACACTTTTCACAAGTTGGGTCTATATCCGAGTAAATACGTGCTAACTTAACCTTGGACAGGTGCACCCGGTGTACAATCTTAAATTGAATAAGAGCGTGACGAGCACACATTGATGCAGTATGAACCTGGCCAAGAATAGAGTCCCACAGTTCATCAGTAAAAGTAAAATTAAGATCTTGTTCCCAATTCAATTTAATAGCGGCCAGAGAAGAAGATTGTAAATTTGAAATTAAATTATATAAAACTGATGTTACCCCCTTAGAAGTTGGTTTATCTAATAAAAAATCATCTAGAGGATTATCAGAAGGTTTTTGAGGGAATTGTTTTGTCATGGTTTGCACATAATGTCTGACCTGGAGGAAGCAGAAAAAATGTGTAGAAGTGATGTCGAATTTAGTGGAAAGTTGAGAAAAACTTGCAAATTGACCATCAAAATATAAATCCGCAAAAGATTTTAAACCTTTTCTGTGCCATATATGAAATGCACCATCAATAGTTGATGGGGTAAATAAATGATGTGCAATTGGACTTCTAATGGAGAAAAACTGAAGAACGAAATTTTTCCTGAATTGAGACCAAATTCTAAGAGACTGACAAACTACTTTATTATTACCCAGTGTAGACAAAGCAAGGGGAAGTGGTGAACCTAAAATTGCTGGTAGGGAGGTTTGATTGTCCACATGTGACTCCATAAGGATCCAAATGGGTGATTTGGGTTCCAGATAGAAATGTTTCAGAATCAGAATCAGAATCAGAAAAAGATTTATTGCCAAGTACATTAACAGATCACTGATAACATACGAGAGAATTTGACTTGACACAGAAAATGAACCTGCATTTCCAGTGACACGGCTGCATCGGGGACGCGCCTGCCAACAGGATAGAGGGTACAGGTAGCATAAGAATAAGAATAATACAAGGAACAATAGGAAGGAGCAAAAAAATCATTGATTCAGAATACTGGTTGCATAATCAATCAATATTATGATTACAAGGAAAAAAAAAAGCTCTCGATGCACATTCGCAAGACAAGATTCACAGGACACAAGAGAGCAGTGTGTGTATCTTTATTCAGTTCATGGATCAATATGTGTGCACTGTTGAAGCAAGTGTTGATGATAATAAGAGAACAACAAGGGCACTTGGCAGGAGATGTTTTGTCTGGCTGCCGCCAATCGTCCTTGCGATTATCTGGGCAGGTGCTGTCCAAGGCCTTGTGCTCGATGATTTTGAAAACAGACTGCAGACAGCCAGGAGGAATTTTCATGGGGAAATTGAGCCAAATAGGACTGATCACAGAGAAGGCTTTTTATTTCTTCTGTAGATTCAGTACTTAATCCTTCATTGTGGGGCTTTAAGTCCGTCGTGGAAAGACCTAAGCGAGACCATGATGTAATCCACCTTCCGAGACAGTTCTCCATTTGTCGCTATCAGGGTCTTCTCCAATTTTTCAATTTGACAGATGCACCTCGCCTGGCCAGCATTTTGATAGGTTGTATCCATCTTCAGCAATTTGCGGTACACCAGGACAATCCCAGTTCCAATCAGAAAGATCCCGATCACCATTATTACGAAGACATACAAATCTTCAATATCTTCGATAGAGAGATTAGTGAGACACAAGATCCTCCAATTACTTGTGTCACGTAAATAGCCCGCTGGAGCCGTTCCTGCGGGGCAGACAGCTTCCCCCGGAGCACTTTTCCTTGTTGAAAAAATGGTGTCAATTGTGTTCAAAGCCCAGCTTATTAACTCCATAATTTTCTTTCGACGGTCGCAGTTAGACGCAGACAGACAACAGCAAGCTGGGATCCAGTAGTTGGGGGGGGGGGGGGAGAAAAAAAGTCAGAGCAAGAGAGAAGGAAAAAGCGTCTGCTCTCTTGGGAGGGCGGAAGTGACATAACATGCACCTGATATTTGCTGCCCAGTAGTAATATTGAAAGTTAGGCAGAGCCATGCCACCCACTGATTTGGGTCTTTGAAGAAAAACTTTCCTCAATCTCGGATGTTTACCATTCCAAATAAATGAGGTAATCAGAGAGTCCAAAGACTTATAAAAGGATTTAGGAATAAAAATGGGGAGACATTGAAACAAATATAAAAACTTTGGAAGTAACATCATTTTTACAGAATTGATTCTGCCAATTAAGGACAAGGATAATGGGGACCATTTGGAAAGTATTAGCTTGCACTGGTCAAATAAGGGGAGAAAATTACTTTAAAACAAGTAATTAAGTTGTTTAGTGACACATATCCCAAGATAATTAAAACGATCAATAACAACCTTGAAAGGAAAATTTTCAAGATCCTGAACTCGAATCTTTTCATTAATCGGAAACAATTCACTCTTATTAAGATTAATTTTATAACCAGAAAACCTACTAAAACTATCCAAAATGTTGAGTATAGCGGGTAGTGAAGTAGTGGGTTGGAGAGAAATAGTAAAAGATCGTTGGCATAGAGTGAAACCCTATGCTCGATGCCACCCCTACGAATGCCTAGAAAGTCCCGGCTCCCATGGATTGCAATAGCTAAGGCTCAATTGCCAAGGCAAAGAGCAACGGGCTCAAAGGACAGCCTTGCCTCGTACCACGGTAAAGTCTAAAATAGTCAGAATAGCAACAATTAGTTAACACTGAAGCTAAAGGACTAGCATAGAGAAGTTTAATCCAGGAACAGAAGGAAGGACCAAAACCGAACCTCTCCAAAGTAAAAAACAAATACTCCCACTCAACCCTATCGAATGCCTTTTCAGCGTCCAAACTAATAAGGCATTCAGGTATGTTGTGGTGAGGAGTATAAATAATATTAAACAACCGCCGCAAGTTAAAAAAAGAATGGCGATTTTTAATGAAACTGGTTTGGTCCTGTGAAATTATAAAAGGAAGAATCTTTTCCAACCTTGAAGCTAACAACTTTGACAAAATTTTAACATCGGTATTTAACAAGGAAATAGGCCTGTAAGAAGCACAATCAACAGGATCCTTATCTTTTTTAAGCAACACAGTGATACAGGCCTGATAACATGAAGGAGGAAGTGTACCGGAGTCAAGCGACTCTGTAAAAACTTGACAAAGGAAAGGGGCAAGGTCGTCAGAGAATTTTTTGAAAAAATCAGCGGAAAACCCATCAGGTCCTGGAGATTTTCCTGATTGCATGGATGATATTGCCAGCTGAATTTCTTCTTTTGTGATGGGAGCTTCTAGAATTTGCCGAGATTCTGAGGAAATTGAAGGGATATCAATAGAATCAAAAAAAAAATTCAAATCCTTTAAGTTTGTTGTATATTCTGAGGTATATAATTTGGAATAAAATGACCTGAAAATATCATTAATCACTTGTTGGTCAGATGTCACCTCTCCTTTATCTGTCCTAACTCCAGTAATAATTTGCTTAGCTCTAATACCACGCAGTTGATTAGCTAGAAGTATACTGTTTTTTTCGCCATGTTCATAAAATTCACTCTTGTTCCTTATTAAATAACCTTCAGTTTGTCGAGTAGAAAGTAAATTAAGTTTAGTTTGTAATGTCATAAGTCCCTTGTACAAAGCGGGTGATGGAGATTGAGCATATTGTCTGTCAATGTCCAAGATTTGATCTAAAATAGCCTTCTGTTCCTGTATTATGGATCGTCTTTTAAATGCTGCCAATGAGATAAATTCCCCCCTAAGAAATGCCTTCATGGCCTCCCATATCGTTTTGTTTGGCATACCAGGAGTTTTATTTTCTTTCAAAAAAAAAATTAATTTTAGAAGAAATATTCGCAACCAATTTTTCATCTGTAAGTAATAATGGATCCAATCTCCAATGCTTTCTCATGGAGTCACATCCTTGGAGGATCATTTTAAGTACAAGAGGGGCATGATCAGAAACCGAAATGCTATCATAACTGCAAGAGCAAAGGTTATTAATTAATAAATTGTCAACAAAAAAATAATCTATTCTGGTATAAGTATGGTGTGCGTGAGCGAAAAAAGAATAGTCCCTGCCGTTAGGATGTAAAAAACGCCAAGGGTCTGTAAGGCTATATTCCTCAAGAAAAGACTTAACATAAGTTGCAGATTTATTAAGACTAGCAGGTTTTGAGGATGAGCGGTCTAAGATCGGATCCATATACAAATTAAAGTCACCCCCAAGAATTAGAGAATGAGTATTTAAATCTAGAAGTTGCGAAAAAAGGTTGCGAAAAAAGTGTACATCATCAAAATTTGGCGCATACAGATTAGCCAAGGTGACATGTTTATTGCCAAGTTTACCTGATACTATTACAAATCGTCCATTTTTATCTAATACAACATTAGAGGGAATAAATGGGATATTTCAGTCAATAAGAATAGCAGCGCCCCTGGCCTTAGCTTTAAAATTTGAATGAAAAAATTGTCCTGACCAACATTTTGACAAGCGCAAGTGGTCGGAATCCTGCAAATGGGTTTCCTGCAAAAACAGTACCCCAGGCTTAAATTGCTTTAGACGTGACATGACTCTCTTTCATTTAATTGGATGGTTCAACCCCTTCACATTTCAGCTTACCAAAGTAAGATTACTATTCATTCAAAGAGTAAAATTTATATATTGTGTTGTGTAGCCCAAAAAAGAATAGGGTGAGGTGCGGGTAAAAAAAAAAGGGGGGGGGGTAAGGGGGGTGTAAATAAATCCATAACAAAAAAAACCAAAACAAATTCAACAACCAAACCTATAACAACACTCCAACCGGTTGCAAAAAACAGCAACCGCTCCATCTCCTGCTCTATTCTCATCCTAACAAAATGCTCCCATACAACTGGCTTCAATCCTGCATAGTATGAACATTTTACCCTAAAAAAAAAAATTAAAAAAAAATTAAGTAAACAACGTATAGGGAGCCAATTTTACCTTGTTTTTGAACATCTAAAAATGCATCAATGTCCAGTCAGTGCAGCTTTAATGAAGTAGTAATCAAGGAGTCCAGTGTGATAGTTGATCAACCCAGGAATGTCCAGTTCAGGGCGAAAATCGCTGATTTCTCTCCATGGTTTGCATGAAGCAGGTGGCCTCCGAGACGGACGCCAGCCACTGGTTTTTGCCGTCTGGAAGAGTTATCCGGAGCCTGGCGGGGAAGAGAAGAGAAGGACGAAAACCTCTCTTGTACAATTCGGACATAACCTCCTTATATTCAGCTCGTTGCTTCTGAACGTCGGCGTTATAATCCTCGTAGAACTGGAGTTTATGTCCACGATATTCCAAAGTCCCACGGCGTCTCCGCGCTTCTCTCATCACCAAGTCTTTGGTCCGAAACCGGTGGAAACAAATAATGAGAGCGCGCGGCTTCCCGTTCGGACCCGGCTTGAGCGTGAGGCTGCGGTGGGCTCTATCCAGCTCTGGGGGAGATGGCAAAGTTTGTGTGCCAAAGACGTCCACCAACAGCCGAGAAAAAAATTCAGATGGCCGTGGACCCACATCAAAGGACTCCGGCAGACCCACCAGACGAATATTCAGCCTCCTGCTTCTTCCCTCCAGGTCAGAAAGTTTGTTTTTCAAAATCTTGTTCTCCTCCTGTATTGACTCACACGTAGCTTCAAGCGCCATTAGGCGCTGGCTGACATCCTCCGTGTTGCTTTCAAGGTCGCCAATGCATTGCTCCTGGTTCGCCACATCTGCTTGAATCTTGTCCAGTTTACCATTAATAAGTTCAAATGAAGCTTTAAAGTCAGCAGCTATGGACATTCTGTGTTGCTCAAGCAAGGCAACAAGTGCAGGGTTAAGGCTTTTATTAGCATCCTCAGCTAAGCTGGTGTTAGCATTGTTCACTGCTGCCTCCTTTTCGGTCTGCTTTCTTGTTTTGGACATATTTCTCAACTCAAAACAGATTCCGCACATACTAAATGTCCAAAACGTTCCATTACTGAGTTTTTAAACAGTAATTTGTTGCATAGCATGTTACTGCAAAAGTAGTGGCGTTACAGTAACACGTTACTTTGTAACGCATTACTCCCAGCACTGCTAGTGACTGACTGCATAAATCATTAGGAAAGGGGTGTACTGCATAACAGGTAATACGCAGTTAATTGTACACTTCTATAACACTGGACCTTCTTTGCAGCTACGGGAGTCTGTTGGGTGGAACATGCCATTAGAGCAGTTTGGAACTGGGTTCCCTTCACAGACTTGAGGTTGCACGGTGGAGTAGTGGTTAGCATGTAACCTCACAGTGGAAGGTTCCCAGTTTGAATCCTCTGTTCTATAGTTGCCTTTCTGAATTTAATTTGCATGTTCTCCCTGTGTCCATGGGAGTTTACTGCAGGTGCTTGATTTTCCTCTGAATGAATGAATCTTTATTTCGGATAGATTAAAAGTAAAGATTAAAAGAAAGGAACAGAATAATATAACAAAGGGGGGAAAAATCTAACAAGGTCAAATTAAATAATAACTCCTCGGATTATACAGTTCAACATAAGTTATCCGAAATAGGTGATGGCTGAAGCCGCAGCTTATATTGCCCACCCATATTCCATCCAAGAATTCAAAAGGAAAACAAAACAAGAGCGATTACATTTCAGAACAAAGCTAAGACAAAACGTGACAAAAAACTAAGCAACAGCACAAACACAGACTGAATATGATAATTCTTATGTGATTTTACATGTCATCTTGTATATATGTTTGAAGTATTTCTTCCTTTAGTTTTTGTTTAAATTGTCCAAAGGTTGTACATGATTTTAATTCGGGTCCAGAAGCGTTCCACAATCTGACTTGGTGGTAGTTCTCACTGAAGGTTTTTGAAATATGCATGTTCCTCTGAAATGATATTGTTTCTCCCTTATTTGGAACAACTTTTGGATATTTGCGGGCAGTGATAGATTCTTAGCTTTAAACATTATTACTGCAGTTTTAAAGTCAACCATATCTTTCAACTTGAGAGCTTTTAATTTAAGAAAAAGTGGGTTTGTTGATTCCCTGTAAGCAACTTTGTTTATTATTCTAATAGCTCTCTTCTGAAGCATAAAGACTGGATATATGTTTGTTTTATATGTATTTCCCCATACTTCAGTACAATATGTCATGTATGGGAGTATTAATGAATGATACAAAGTATATAGTGTGGGTTGATTCAGTAAATATGTCACTCAGTGTAGTATTACAATTGATTTAGATATTTTACCTTTAATATAATTAATATGTGACTTCCAACACAGTTTATTATCAATTATTACTCCAAGAAATTGAGTTTCGGATACCCTTTTAGTCTCTACACCATTTACACTGAGTTAAGATACTAAGTTGTTGTGACGGTTGTTAAAAATTATATATTTTGTCTTACTTAAATTGAGCATTCATTTGTTTGAATCAAACGACAGTTTAAGCTTTCCTAATTCCTTTCCGAGTGTATCCAAAAGTTGTTCCAAATTGCTTCCACTGCATAATAAATTAGTATCATCTGCAAACAATATTAAATCCATTTTTTCTGAAACTTTACATATATCATTTATATACAGTACATATTGAATAACAATGGCCCCAAAACTGAACCCTGTGGGACTCCGCAAGTAACCTTCAGTAACTGCAAGTTTTTGCTACCAACACATAGTGGGGTAAAAAAGTATTTAGTCAGCCACCAATTGTGCAAGTTCTCCCACTTAAAAGATGAGAGAGGTCTCCAATTTTCATCATAGGTATACCTCAACTATGAGAGACAAAATGAGAAAAAAAAAATCCTTTAATGTGATTTTCTGGATTTTTTTTTTCTCATTTTGTCTCTCATAGTTGAAGTATACCTATGATGAAAATTGGAGACCTCTCTCATCTTTTAAGTGGGAGAACTTGCACAATTGGTGGCTGACTAAATACTTTTTTGCCCCACTGTACATACTGATATCTGTTCTTTAAGTAACTACATAACCAGGACAGTGCTACCCCCCAGTACCATAATTTTGTATTTTCTATAACAATTATTTATGATCCACTGTATCAAATGGTTTTTTAAGATCCAGGAATACCCCAACTGAATACTCTTTATTCTGACAATCTAAAGAGATACTCATTAGGTAAATTGATTTAATTTAGATTGGTTACTGTATACTTTCAGCAGCACCAGCTCAGTTATGTCACAACTACATCAGAGAAAAATGTATAGAGATTTAAAAAACAAAAACTCTTATTCCATAGTCAAGGTAAAATGATAAAAGCCATGAACAGAATCATAATTTAAACAGGATAATTGCTGGGAAAATGTGGTGAGAATATTTAACTTTAAGCTTATTGCCTCCTGTTATTTCTTCTGTGAGTGTCTCACACTTTACATTTTTTGTCCCCCTCCGGTTGAATCCTAAAGGGGTCAAAGAGCCCTTTGGGCAAAGACCGAATGGGGATAATGTTATGGGGCAGTTTATCCATCCTGCTTTTGTGAAATCAACTCCTCCTACAGTTTTGTTGCGATTGTTTTGAAACTTGGTACCATGGTTTGATATACACTGATGATGCGCATATTTCAATTTGATTCTCATCGAATAACCTTGAAGTCAGAGGTCAGATTTTCCCTGAATCTTGTAAGCGCAATAACTACTGAAAGAAATGTAGGCTTTTCAAATCGATACAGTAGTTGTATCTAAGACACATCTTGGATGATTTACACCCCGACTTGACTATGGATTTGGGGTCAAAAGGTCAAAGTTACTTGCACTATAGTAAATACTAAATTTACTATGACTATAAAATGAGTAAAGCTACACACATGGACAAAATTGTTGGTACCCCTCTGTTAATGAAAGAAAAACCCACAATGGTCACACAAATAACTTGAATCTGACAAAAGTGGTAATAAATAAAAAATCTATGAAAATTAACTAATGAAAATCAGACAATGTTTTTGAATTGTGGTTCAACAGAATTACTTAAAAAACAAACTCATGAAACAGGCCTGGACAAAAATGATGGTACCTGTAGAAAAGATTGAAAATAATGTGACCATAGGGACATGTTCAACCAAGATGTGACCTCTAATTAACATCACAGGTGTCTACAAACTTGTAATCAGTCAGTCGGCCTATTTAAAGGGTGACAAGTAGTCACTGTGCTGTTTGGTGACATGGTGTGTACCACACTAAACATGGACCAGAGAAAGCAAAGGAGAGCGTTATCTGAGGAGATTAGAAAGAAAATTATAGACAAGCATGTTAAAGGTAAAGGCTATAAGACCATCTCCAAGCAGCCTGATGTTCCTGTGACTACAGTTGCACATATTATTCAGAAATTTAAGATCCACGGGACTGTAGCCAACCTCCCTGGACGTGGCCGCAGGAGGAAACTTGATGAAAAATGGAAGAGACGGATAATACAAATGGTAACAAAAGAGCCCAGAACAACCTCTAAACACATTCATGGTGAACTCCAAGGTCAAGGTACGTCAGTGTCAGATTGCACCATCCGTCGTTGTTTGAGCCAAAGTGGACTTCATGGGAGACGACCAAGGAGGACATCACTGTTGAAAACAAATCGTAAAAAAGCCAGACTGGAACTTGCCAAACTGCATGTTGACAAGCCACAAAGCTTCTGGGAGAATGTCCTATGGACAGACGAGACAAAACTGGAACTTTTTGGCAAGGCACATCAGCTCTATGTTCACAGACGCAAAAATGAAGCATACCAAGAAAAGAACACTGTCCCTACTGTGAAACATGGAGGAGGTTGTGTTATGTTCTGGGGCTGCTTTGCTGCATCTGGCACAGGGTGTCTTGAATCTGTGCAGGGTACAATGAAATCTCAAGACTATCAAGGTGTTCTAGAGAGAAATGTGCTGCCCAGTGTCAGACAGCTTGGTCTCAGTCGCAGGTCATGGGTCTTGCAACAGGATAATGACCCAAAACACACAGCTAAAAACACCCAAGAATGGCTAAGAGCGAAACATTGGACTATTCTAAAGTGGCCTTCTATGAAGCCTGATCTAAATCCTATTGAACATCTGTGGAAAGAGCTGAAACATGCCGTCTGGAGAAGGCACCCTTCAAACCTGAGACAACTGGAGCAGTTTGCTCACGAGGAGTGGGCCAAAATACCTGCTGAGAGGTGCAGAAGTGTCATTGACAGTTACAGAAATCATTTGATTGCAGTGATTGCCTCAAAAGGTTGTGCAACAAAATATTAAGTTAAGGGTACCATCATTTTTGTCCAGGCCTGTTTCATGAGTTTGTTTTTTAAAATAATTCTGTTGAACCACAATTCAAAAGCATTGTCTGATTTTCATTGGTTAATTTTCAGACTTTTTATTTATTACCACTTTTGTCAGATTCAAGTTATTTGTGACCATTGTGGGTTTTTCTTTTATTAACAGAGGGGTACCAACAATTTTGTCCACGTGTGTAGGACCACCAAACCTGGTATACAGGTTCACCTTAGGATCCTGACCTCTGGCTATGGGTTTGGGGTCAAAAGGTCAGATGCCAAGGTTAACATTCCCAATGCCTTATTACTGTACAGTGAGTAAAGTTGGGGTCACCAAACTTGGTACACAGGTTTACCCTGTGACCCTGAAGTGTGACTGATTTTGAGATTGCAAGGTCAAAGGTCAACATCAAAATGGCTTACAAACTATATCTAGGGATGAGAATCCTCTGTGGATCCACGGAATTCCTCGGATTTGATCATGTCTAGGGTCATTCTCGTGAATCGTCTAAATTCGAGGAGAAAATTTTAGGGGGGGGGGTGAGGTCTGTTATGAGCGGCGAGTCGTATTTTTGATCGACTGCTAAAATCCACCGCACAGAACGCGCTACCCAGCGAGATCAGTAATGTAATGTAACAAGGCCACTGATTGGCTGATACTTATTGAAGCAACCAATCAGCGATTTTGTTATTCCTTTGTCATATCCAACACGCGGAGCGAAATGCAAATGGCGGACAGTTCAATTAACTGAGTTTTCCCGATTTCGTGAAAATGGTGAACTTAAAACTCACGAAAGACAACAAAGCAAGAATTTTAGATATCGACAAAGGGATAAGGAACAAGTTTCGTTGGGAATGGCTCGAAAAAACTGCGTCAATGACTGTAAAGATTGGTAAAAATACCGAAGTTGTGGTTGAAAAAATGGCCGACTTCATAGCGAAATGCGAAGTACCAGGGAAAGCCCAGTGTGTTTATTGCCACGATTTCTTGAGTTATGGATCTTGTGGTTGTGTTGCCTTAGTTGAACACTGTTTAAAACAGAAACATCTCAAAATTGTGGCTACAAGGAGATCGAACTACTCGCTCGTGCTGCATTCAAAACGATTGATGGACACGGTCAAATTCAGATGCCAGTCAATCAAAGTTCATCACAATCGGCCCCGATTACAGCAATTAGTGATCGGAAGACACATTCCGAGGTAAGATTTTTTTCTCGTTATAAGTAATGTACTTGAGAATTTTCGCGTAATGAATTTGTTATGAAATAGCATGTGCAAGTTGTGACGTCATGCCTGTTTTGAAACACTAATTGCATTTGAATGCTGATTATCGATTGTTAATAGATTTTTTTTTTTTTTTTTTTTTTTTTTTTTGTTACTTATTTGTACCCGTAGGTAGACTTGGTTTGCAGTCTGGTGACAAGCCACCGGCTGCTGGTCGCTGCGTGCGCGAGCGCCCTAAACCTACATGTTTTTGGTGTGCGGGAGGAAACCGGAGAAATCCCGGAGTAAACCCGCGCAACACGGGGAGAACATGCAAACTCCACACAGTTCACTGTTGGTCGGGGGCTGGGATCGAACCCACGATCTCATGATCCCCGCGGTCCCCCGGCCGAGGGTAAAACTGTGCTGCCACAGTGCTAAACCACTGCGCCACCGTGCAGCCCAAGATAAATGTTATTACATATTTTCTCACAATTTGAAATGCAATCTAAGAATTTTGAATATAATTTATCATTTTTTGTTTCACTAGGAGGAGTTACATAATGCATGTGTAAGTTTTTTTTTGTCATGGGTGGTGATGGGTTGCCTTTCCTAAGATATCTTTGCTTTTATTAGTAAACATAATTTCTTTATGGTCATTGCATAAAAATATTAAACATCTTTTAGGTTTTACTTACTTTCTTAGATTATCTTTCAAATATTAAAATATACTAATATGCAACTTTTTTATATTCCTAGTAACACTAACAAATGCACACATTAATAAATCAAAATGTTTGCAGAATGTCGGTATATTTTAATAAATGGGTGATGGAATTTTGTTAATATTTATAATTTATTTTACTTGGTTAAATTATTTTGTCTGTTCCAGAACTATGTAAATGTAATTCTGTGTCAGTTCTAAACATATTAAATAGTAGTAAAATATAATTAGTATTATTACATCAACATACCATTCAGATATCATAAATTTACTTGTGTGATGCAGCAGCAGATTAAAAAGGTAAACTATAAATGCATTTGTACTTACTTCTAACTTTAAATATAAGACCACATTTGAGCATTCTAAAACACCAGATTTCATTAGCGTCCCCCAAGACCCCCGGCTTAGTTTCTTCTTTTTTTCCAAAACCCCATTCTCATCCCTGTGTATCTCAACAACAAAGAAAGGTAGGGCCACCAAACCTGGTATACGGGTTCACTCTGAGACCAGGACCTCTGACTACAGGTTTGGGGTCCAAAGGTCAAGGTTGGCACTCCTTATGCCCTCTTACAATAGAACATGTAAAGCTCTCTAGGGTCACCAAACTTACTTCATAGGTTCACCTTGGGATCCTGACCTACAGCTATGGGTTGTATACTTTGTTGTATGTTCATGGATGATGGGTTTATCATAATTTTGTTCTGCCACAGTAATTATATTGAAAAGTTCAAAACTGCTCTCCATCAGTAAGTACTGGGATCTTCAAAGAAAACGGAGGTGGGGGATATTGCACTCACCTCAGAGTGCTCTTTTCTAATGGCATTACATCAAGTCTGTCTCATTTGGATTTGTAGTGTCAACAGGAGGAGTGTAACAACAGCATGTTGCCGTGCCAGAGAAAAATCATTAATGCTTTGATGTTTTTTTCAAAAAGAGATGCTTGCAGGTGAACTCTGACTTTTGTTTGTTTGAGATAACATAATAGATAACATAATAGACCACAGTTGGATTGGACATGTCTAAATGCAGGCTGCTCACCCATAAAGAGAGCAAGAACTAATGAGGAAATAGTCAGGATGTCTGTCTCCATTCACCTTCAGGTACATGCGTCTGTGGTTTCTGGTGTCTGTGAGTGTAGCCCTCACACAGACACCACCATGAGCCTCTGTCACAGCACAGGAAACGTAGTCTCCTCCTACTTTCAGAAGAGTCAGTCTGCTGCTGCATGTACATAGTAGCATATTTGGCAGCGTTGATCCGTGCTTTGGTTTGCTGCTTGTTGGCCTTCGTACCAATTGATCCTCTTTCAAGCAAGGTAAGCTGTGATTTGTAGTTAGTTACTATTCTGCCAGCAGGCATGGTACTTTTTGTTTTCTTAATCCTTTTGAATGTAGAAAACCACTACGCTCTCACTGTGGCCGCAGCATTCATGTAATTTCTGACAAAAGTCAACTTTTTTGGCATGCTTTTCCTGTACCATTGATCAAATTATGTGCAACTTTAACAGTCACAAGAACATTTTCAATAGCATAAATGGTTGCCACTTTTGTGCAGATGGGTGTATGCTCATAAATGTGAAGTTTGAGGCTTCATATCCTGTTTGACACAGGATATGAACTGCTTAGATGCCTGTCTTCTGTAGTCATCAAGCTTAACTTTGTGTTCACTGCGGCTTCAGATCAGTAATTGTTTGCAAGAAAATATTGATTTTGCAGTATAAATTAACATCTGCTCTTTTCTTTGTACCACTCAGGGTCAGAGGTCAGTCTGAGCCATAGCAACATGTCTGAGTCCACCAAGCCCCACCACCCACCAGCTCAGGGGAAGGGGGAGAAGACCCATGGCGGTGAATTTGGTTACGTGGGCATTGATGCCATCCTGGAGCAGATGAGGAGGAAGGCCATGAAGAAAGGCTTTGAGCTCAACCTCATGGTTGTGGGTGAGTTAGTCACACTTAAACATTTAATTAAAAAAATAAACCTTAGACTTCATCTCTAAATTTGTCTTCTCAGAGGAATATATGAAGGATGATTACGGGGGGGGCTAAAAAGTTTATAGTTGTCAAATTTGACCAAAGGTGGTTTATTTTTCAACATCATCTCCCCTTTGATCCACACACTTCTTCCATCGGTGTTGCAGCGCTTGGATCCTTGCGGTTGAAAAATAAACCACATTTGGTCAAATTTGAAGTATTCACAGCGCTTCACTTTTTCCACATTTTGTTATGTTACAGCCTGATTCCAAAAGGGATTAAATTAATTTTTTTCCTCAAAATTCTACACACAACACCCCATAATGGCAATGTGAAAAAAGTTTTTTTTTTTTTTTTTTTTAAATTTTTGCAAATTTATTAAAAATAAAAAAAACTTAAGAAATCACATGTACATAAGCCTTTGCTCAGTACTTTGTTGATGTGCCTTTGGCAGCAATTACAGCCTCAAGTCTTTTTGAATATGATGCCACAGGCGTGGCACACCTATCTTTGGGCAGTTTGGCCCATTCCTCTTTGTGGCACCTCTCAAACTCCATCAGGTTGGATGGGAAGCGTCGGTGTACCGCCATGTTCAGATCTCTCTAGAGATGTTCAATTGGATTCAAGTCTGGGCTCTGGCTGGGCCACTCAAGGACATTCACAGAGTTGTTTTGAAGCCATTCCTTTAATATTTTGGCTGTGTGCTTCGGGTCGTTGTCCTGCTGAAAGATGAGCTGTTTCCCCAGTCTGAGGTCAAGAGCGCTCTGGAGTAGGTTTTCATCCAGGATGTCTCTGTACATTGCTGCATTCATCTTTCCCTTTATCCTGACTAGTCTCCCAGTTACTGCCACTGAAAAACATCCCAACAGCATGATGCTGCTACCAACGTTGGCATGGTTATGAATGGTGCCTGGTTTCCTCCAAGCATGACGCCTGGCATTCACGGCAAAGAGTTCAATCTTTGTCTCATCAGACCAGAGAATTTTGTTTCTCATGGTCTGAGAGTCCTTCAGGTGCCTTTTGACAAATTCCAGGCGGGCTGCCATGAGCCTTTTACTAAGGAGTGGCTTCTGTCTGGCCACTCTACTATACAGGCCTGATTGGTGGATTGCTGCAGAGATGGCTGTTCTTCTGGAAGGTTCTCCTCTCTCCACAGAGCAATGCTGGAGATCTGATAGAGTGACCATTGGGTTCTTGGTCACCTCCCTGACTAAGGCCCTTCTCCCCCCGATCGCTCAGTTTAAATGGCTGGCCAGCTCTAGAAAGAGTCCTGGTGGTTCTGAACTTCTTCCATTTATAGATGATGGAGACCACTGTGCTCACTGGGACCTTCAAAGCAGCAGAAATTTTTCTTTACCCTTCCCCAGATTTGTTCCTCGAGACAATCCTGTCTTGGAGGTCTACAGGCAATTTCTTTGACTTCATGCTTGGTTTGTGCTCTGACATGTACTGTCAACTGTGGGACCTTATTTAGACAGGTGTGTACCTTTCCAAATCATGGCCAATCAACTGAATTTACCACAGGTGGACTCCGATTAAGCTGTAGAAACATCTCAAGGATGATCAGTGGAAACAGGATGTGCCTGAGCTGAATTTTGAGCTTCATGGCAAAGGCTGTGAATACTTATGTGCATGTGATTTCTTAGTTTTGTATTTTTAATAAATTTGCAAAAATCTCAAAAACGTTTTTCACATTGTCATTATGGGGTATTGTGTGTAGAATTTTGAGGAAAAAAATGAATTTAATCCCTTTTGGAATAAGGCTGTAACATAACAAAATATGGAAAAAGTGAAGTACTGTGAAAATACTTTCCGGATGCAGGTTCAGGTTATTTTATTTGTACCCGTAGGGTACAAATAAATGCACTGTAAATATATGCACTGTATATAATGACTCTAAATCTAACACTTACTTGATGTGGCGCCTGACTTGACACTGAACTTTATGTCTTCAAATGTATTCTTGTCTGAACTGACAGCGATATGCACGAGAGGACGTGAAGCTATAATCGTTCCCAAATGTGCCTCATTTGCAGCAGTTCTATTCTCAATCCCCAATTCAGCAAAGTGTTCAGATGGGAACCATTTAAAAAATGTAACTGTTATAGAGAAAAACCAAAATGCAGAACAAAGTAATGAGTTGAAATTATGCACAAGTCACCAGGAAATGCACACATCTGTGTTTTCACTACTGCAGAACAGACACAGCCTGTTTCGTTTGCACATTCTTTCTTATTCTTTATTAGATCAGTTCTTTGATATTGCTAAAAAAACCCAAAAAGATGTCTGTCCTGTGCACATGAGCATATGCAGTATTTCCCCTTGGTTCCCTCTATAAACTACTGTTAGTCAACTAATCACGATTATTTCTGTCATGTCCACCATCTCTTGATTCCTGTTGGCACGACTCCTGTTTGGGGCACCAATGGATGTTTTACCTCACCTGTTTTATCATGCCCACCTGTGAAAATCACCTTGTTATCAGTCTCTGCCTTATATAACATATAACATAGCCCATTATAAAAAGTTCCCATAGCTAAAGAAAGTAATGACCCATGAAATTTGTTGGAAACTTGAACTTGACAGCTGAATTAAAAGTGTTTTTACAACACAATTAAATAACAAGCATTAAAGTACAGCCTTTTAACCCAAAAAATAAAGTGTAAAAACTCAAATAGCAGCTTCTGCTGCAGCATGGAAAGCTGTCATAACTCTGCATGTTCAAAACAAACTAGAGTAATATTCAACTCCATAAAAATTAAAAAAAAGAAAGCAAACTAGTCCATCTTATTTGAAACCTTTGTGGGTCTGGATGTTTAAACATTGAGTTGGGCTTAAGTTGAAAATTAAAAGAACTTCTTTCAGTCCAAAATAACAGTCTAAAAACACTTAAAATTGCAGTACAGAAATGTGAGCCTTCACTGCACACACAGTGAAATATTTAATTTATTTTTTATTATTATGGTTTTTAATTTAAATTACAAATCATGGTATTCTAATTTACTGAGGTGCACTGATATTCAGAATGAGGGCTGATATTACCACAGCAATAATGGAGAAGATGAAAAAGAGTTAGCCAGTCTTGTAATTCACTAATTTATTGCACTTAACACGTTAGCCAGCGTAAGTGAAGCAGCTCAGCCGTCGGCAACCATCATCCAAGAGAGAGTCCGACAGGTAAACTAACAAACAGCAAGCACACCAACAGTGTGGTCAGTTTTGTAAAGTTGAGACTGTCGCTCATCGAAAATAAAAAGCAATAACTTTAATCAGAATCAGAATGAGATTTATTGCCATTGCTCATGTAGTACACAAACTAGGAATTTGTCTCGGTGCAATGCTGCAACATTAAACATGGAGTAGCACTAAAGATAAAAATAAAAAAAACTATGCATGCAATAAAAGGTAGAATATGAATAAGTAATACTAATCTATGCAATTTTTAAATATATTAACAAGCAGCAGATATTGTGGAGTTCCACATAGTGCAGTCGGTAGTGCAAAAAGAAAACAGTGATAATTGTCATGAGTCCGGTTGAGCTGCTGTACGTAGTGCACGAGAGTCTAATAAGTCACTTAGTGTTCAGCAGTCTGATGGCAGAGGGGAAGAAGCTGTTCATGTAGCGGGAGGTTTTAGTCTGAATGGACCGAAGTCTTCTGCCTGAGGGGAGGGGGGCAAACAGTGCGTGTCCAGGGTGTGAAGGGTCGGCTATGATCCGACCTGCACGCCTCCGGGTCCTGGAGATGTACAGGTCCTGGAGGGATGGGAGCTTGCAGCCGATCACCTTCTCAGCAGCGCGCACAACGCGCTGCAGTCTTAGTCTGTCCCTGGCGGTGGCTCCTATCCTAATCGCTAACACTCGCCAACCTTTCCAGTGCTGTGTTTAGAGGGGATCCCAATTCAGCCATTCATCACCGGGACGGAGCGCAGTGAAGGGCCGCTGGCAGGCAGCCAGAGCCGGGGGAATGGTGAGGAGGAGGAGGAGGGGATAGGGATGGATGCATTTGCTGTAGTGCTGCTGCAATATCACAAATCTGTTTTACAGAGTCTACATTTAACTTGTTTCATTTATTTATTTTCGATAAAATGCTCACATACTTTGGAAAGTTTAAGTCTTGCTTTTCTGGCCTCTTCTTCTCCGTGATCTGTTTCTCCATCATGCGCTACTCTCTTTCTTCCCTGGAACAGTTACACCTGAACATGCCCATAAACTTTAAACGACATGTGAACAATAAAATAAATAAATACATTTGTAGATGAGGAATTTTTCTGATCAACATCGCTAATGTGCATCAGGGTGGAAGTCCGCCGTGCACCATACAGAGAGCAGGAAATTGTAAACGCACGACAAAATAGAGGGTATGCGTATGATGTCACTGAACAGAACTCATGTCAGTTAAAAAACACTGAGTGGCAAAAATGAGTGGCAGCATTAGGGTGTATGTAGTAAAACAAAAAATACACACAATATTCAGTCACAGCAGTGCACAGAGTACTTGCTTGCATTGTGGAGAGCTAATCTTATCATTCTATAGTGATTAATTGGCAAAAATTAAATGAATAAATAATTAAAGGCGCTGGATCAGTTCTTCACTTACCATGTGCTCCTTGGTCTTTACCCACACATCACTACAGTCAAGTGAATGGTGTGGTAATAACATCTAAAGTTAATTAAAGTACTCTGTACACTGCTGTGACTAAATACAGTATTTTGTGTGATTTTTATGTTTTGCTGCATACAAAATAAAGCTGCCACATGTGATTGCCACTCAGTGCCATGTTGCTGTGGTAACTGTCCTATAACTGCCAAGAATTCTGTTCCAGTGCATCCCCTCTATACAGACAGAAATGACATGCAGTCATGTAAATAAGATAGATTGTAGGCCTGTGAATCTTTAGAAGTCACACGATTCAATTAGATTCCGATTTTTGAGGTCGTGATTCGATTCAGAATCTATTTTTGATTCATAACAATTTTCGCTTCGCATTTGGCTCTCATTTCAGTACAAAAACCCAGTAATCTTAGGGGAAAAAAAAGTCCACTGCACTGCAAAAAATGCTGAGGTAAGTTTGAAAGCAGAGTACAGTGTGTTGATGTTTGGGGGGGTATATTTTTTAAAAAAATTACATCAACTGATTTGCAATAAAATACTGTTAAATGAAAAAAGTAGGCTTAGGTTAATAACTGATTTTTTATTTCTTGAAAACTTGTGAGTTTCAAAAATGAAATTGTACACAAGTGAAATAAATTTTGGAAATGTGCCTTTTCAGCGTATGACAATTCCAAACAGCTTTTCCACAGTGTGTAGGTTTGGTCGCCCTGCAGCATTCTAGAAATATAGGCTATTCATTAAAAAACAAAAGTAAATTCTGCCACAAATACTTTGAACACCCATTTAAATAGTAGTGCTACTTGACTGTATGCAGTCAATGTACAGTTGCCTATACAGTCAGGCTGCGTGTCCATCAAACTGCACGGTGGCTGCACGGTGCGCAGTGGTTTAGCACTGTGGCAGCACAGTTTTACCCTCGGCCGGGGGACCGCGGGGATCATGAGATCGTGGGTTCGATCCCAGCCCCCGACCAACAGTGAGCTGTGTGGAGTTTGCATGTTCTCCCCGTGTTGCGCGGGTTTACTCCGGGATTTCTCCGGTTTCCTCCCGCATACCAAAACATGTAGGTTTAGGGCGCTCGCGTACGCAGCGACCAGCAGCCGGTGGCTTGTCACCAAACTGCAAACCAAGTCTACCTACGGGTACAAATAAGTAACAAAAAAAAACAAACAAAACAAACAAACAAAAAAAAAAAAACGTGTTTTTTGTCGCCTGACCACCCTGAGCATTTTTTTTTTTTTCCAGCGTTTGTGTGCTGCACTCTGGGGAAAAAAAAAGTCTGTGTCCTGTATCCCAGCAACAGCTTGTCACTCACAGCTCAACACTTCCGCTTTTCCTTTGGTCAGACTTTCTACTGATTTTTTTTAATAGCAGTCTCTAAATAACAATGGACAGAAAATGTTTTCTAGCAGCTCTGGATGTAAAATATGATGACATGGAAAACAGGAGTCTGAGTAGAGACTATATCGGCATCCTATGTCCCTCCCTTCCTTAGTCTGATTGGCTGCTTAGAAAGGTCTGACTGATGAGCTCAGTTGCAGTCTGAAAAGTTGAACTTTTTTCAACGCTGAGCACCTTGAGTGCCGTGACAATAAACAGCCACCGCTCAAAGCACTTAAGCGCTGAGGGCGCTCAGCGCTGTAAACGCTGGACTACATAGAGAATGAATCGAAAATAGTTGCCCAGAGCGGAAAAAACACGTTTGGTGGACACGCAGCCTAACTTAATGCAATGAACAAATTCAATAAGAACTGAATGCAATTGATGCATTAGATAAATAACATCAATTTTAAACCTGCACAAATATAAACTTAAGTATCTATATTCTTCAGACTTGAAAAACAAATTAAAATTATAAAACAAAATAAAGTGCTGTTACAAGATTTCATGATTTTTTTTTTCAGAATTGTCTGAGAGTTTGCTAAAGTGGTGCAGTGTGCGTTGTTCAGCAGGAGAACTTACAACTTTTTCTACTTCTTTCAGCTCTGGGTGATGGTGGTTAATGTGAGCCCCGGTGTTTGTGGTGTTACCAAAGTACTTGACTTTTGTTTTGCAAACTCTACATATGTCATGTCTAGCACTTTCTTTCCCGGAATGTTGTAGAAACAAAAATGCGCCCACACACTTGCCTTCATTGAAGATGGGACTGGCTGAATTTCTTGCTGTTCCATTTTTTTCTTTATTCCAACTGTTTCATCTGGCTGCTAGCTCAGTAAGCTACTCTGCATGGTTCTCCTGCGTCGGCAGCGTCAATGTGTAATTGCGTATCCCGAAGTGGCAATACGTGTCACGTGACGAGACCCTGGCACCACTGCAAAAATAATAATTTAAAAAATGGATTCTTAATTTTTGTGAATCGATTCTGGATCATGTAAAATGAGAATCTAGATTCTGATGTGAATCATTTTTTTTTTTTTTCCAACACCCTTAATAGATAGTATTGGGCTATTTAGTTTGTTTAATAAAAGAACAAAGTGTAGAACTGTTTTATAGGAAAGGTAACCTTAAGTGACTTCTACTGTGATCTAGCACTATATAGAAAATAAAATTAAACTAGAGGATATTCAGAGTGCATACCTCTGCCAAGGCCCTTGGTGAAGGTATGCACTCAGATCACCACGAAAATCTAATCATGCGTTCTCCATGCCATTACGCACCTTTCCTGAAAATTTCATCAAAATCCATTCATAAGTTTTTTGAGTTATGTTGCTAACAGACAAACCAACGACAGCAAAAACATAGCCTCCCTGGTGGAGGTAATGATAGAATTAACTTGACCTTCAAAAGGGGGCGGAGGTTGCCATTAGGGAGGCAAGGCACCCCCCTAATATAATGGTAAGGAACACACTGATATGATAGAAACAAGCCTGTGTACAGGGTGTCTTTACAGAAGATATGAGGTAGTACTTTAGTTCCAAGTTTTTTCATGAAGGCCTCTGGGAAATACTGTGTAAATGTGAATCTGATCCCTTCAAGGCAGTGTTTCGTACATACAGCTATATGGCATGTCAGCACAGCGCCATGTAGATTTGTCTTAGCATGATAAACAAGGGACCGTTGCGTAAATGCTGTTCATCACTTCGATTTGTAGAGGGTGAGGAAATAAGTGAAAGTGTTAGACTTGTAAAGAGACGACGACAGCACAGTGTGACTCTGATTGTAAATAAAAATAAAAAACTCTGAGTAAAAAAGTCCTATCTTTAATCTCTCCCTGATTTGCATCTTAGTTTTCATATTTGCACTGCTGTTGCCAGCCAAGAGTGCATTTCTGCTCATCTCAGCAAGTATCCACTTGCAGTTATCTGGCACCTCGACGATAAATCAACCTTGTGGGGTTAAATGATGCCCTGTGTCTCCCACTCTGTTGACTTGAGTAATGCGATAAATGTTCATAATGGTAAAGGAACAATGATGAGTTAAAACTTGTAAGAGGTGTTTTGTTGCTGCAGGGATCCTCACTAAAGCAAGGTATTAAGTTCTTCAGAGTAATGTGTTGGCAAATAGTTACCCGGCAGATTTATTTGGCTTAGCGCCTCTCTCTGCAAGGCCAGTATTGACCTGCCATTTGAATTTGGTCCATCATATTCTAAGAATGTCTCAATCATTTCTTCAGATGTTTGTTGGGTGACTTCTCTGACAGAAGGGCCCATGTCATCATAGAGATGCTTGTCAGATGTTTTCTCCATGTGCACTGCTGCAGTGTTTTGCCGGAGGTTTGAGTCACCTTCTTTTGCCAAACTTCTATAGACTCTTGGTTGCTTATATAGAACACTTTGAACGATACTGGATTACTCTTCAGAAATAGCTGATCCATTCCGACTGGAATAAAGTGCCTGTTGGCTAACATAGTTGTCATGTGCAATGCTAGTTAAAGCATGAAAGGTTAGAACGGCTGTGCTCTTGTGCCTTGTCCCCTGTCCTCTTGTGGCATTCACACAATCCATTTGCCTAATTTCTCCCCTCAGTGCTCTAACCTCAGCCCATGGTGTTCAGATGTGTTTGAGGAGGAAAGGAAAATGTGAATGCGTGCTTGTGGGTGAATGCAAGTGACTGAATAATGTCAATGGCATGTGTGAAAGAGTAAATATGGCTGTGAGGTGAGAGGAAGGTAGGGAAAAGACCCCCCTCGGATGTCACAGTGAGCCTGGCAGCTTGGCAATGCTCCGCTCCTCTCCCTATAGGGGGTGAAAGCAGACTGAAGGAGATTGGGGGGGAAAATGGGGCACTGAGTTGGCATGTGCATCACTTTCATGTAAGCATTTTGTCTAAGACTTGCCATGTTATTTTTGACCACTTTAAGAGGACAAGGTCTGCTGTTCTACTTGTTTGACAAAACGTATGGAACAAGCAGATGATAAATATTGTTCATATACAGTATAAACATCGATCCAATTTTACAGTTTAGTGAATCAGGCAACCCAGTACATTTCTCACATAGAAAGATGGTAACACACTGCAAAACTCAGCTTTTGCAAACAAGCTAAATAAATAAAATTCGATTTTATTAGTTAAAATAAGCAGAAATATCTGCCAACAGAGCAATTTTGATTTTTCAAGATTTTTAAAACAAAATTTTTCTTGAAGCAAGATAAGATAAAAACAAGCAGATATAGCTTTGACTGAAGATATTTAATCTTAATTGGATTTCAGTTTTTCTCGTGTACTCTCACATTTACAATTATGCAGTCATAAGAAAAAGAATGAGAAAACTTTGGAATTACCTGGTTTTCTGTATTGATTGGTCATAAAATGTAATCTGATCTACACTTAAGTCCCAAGTGTAGACAAATACAATGTGCTTAACCTAATACCACACAAACAATTATAGTATTTCATGTCTTTCATCCATTAAACATTCCCAGTGCTGATGGAAAAAGTAAGTGAACCCTTATACTATTGATTTCAACAAAAGTCAGGAGTTAGCAAACCTGGAGTCAAAGCAATGAAACATGATTGGAGTGAGATGTAGAGCTTCTTTGACTTATAAGAAACTCTCAGACTTTTTCAGTTTGCCATTCACAAGAGAGATGTGCTGATGCTAACCATGCCTTGCAAAAAAGAGATCTCCAAGACTTTAGGTGCTCACCAGTTCACATTAAGACAAATTATCTACAAATGGGGATGATTTAGTACTCTGACTACTCTCCCTAGAAGTGGGAGTCCGGTCAAGTTGACTCCAAAGGCACAATCCAGAATGTGCAGTGAGGTTAAAAAAAAAAAAAAAGCCTAGAGTAACAGCTAAAGGCTTGAAGGAATCATTGGAACTGATTAACATCTCAGTTCAGGAGTCTACCATATGCAAATCATAGAACAGGCATGGCATCCATGGCAGGACACCACGGAGGAAGCTGCTGCTTTCCAAAAAATAAAACGTCACTGCACACCTGAAGTTTGCCAAAGAGCAACTTGACACTCCACAGTGCTACTAGAAAAATGTTTTGTGGACTGATGAAACTAAGGTTGAATTGTTCAGAAGAACATGCAGCGCTACGTATGGTGTAATATCAAGGTATCCTATAGGATAATGTCAGGGTGGCTGTCCAGCAGCTGAATCTTAGTAGAAGTTGGGTGATGCAGCAGGACAATGACCCTAAACATCAAAGTAGGGCTGTCACGATAACCGCAATTATGTAGTACTGTGGAGATTGTGTGGAAAGACGAGGCTGAGTTTATTACTCAAAATCAGTTTTATTCACAACACATTCTCCAACATCCAAAAGCAGAAGAGAGAGACATGCCCCCACAGCTGCCCCTTTATACCCCAGGACATCAAAGTCAACAGTCGCATTGTCTTTACATCCCAAATCACAATGCGCCCCTCTTCAGGTCTCCTGTCTCCACCTGAGGTCCTGGTGGTCTCCTCTTGCAGTCCTGGTGGTCAGGAAACTCCTTCATGGCCGTCTCCCTGCATACAAAAGGCCAGACTTCACATCCTCCTGCAACCCCTAGGAGGTTCAGACCTTTTGTTCCTCTGAGACGTGCAGTAAACAATAAGCATACAGTAACAAGCATGTGAAGCATATGGAAACCACGTATGTGCCCACAGTACCTCACTATGGACAAGCCTACCGTGGAGGATAATGAGCAACCGCAACAACCACAATGTTCACTTTTTTTTGTGTGTGTGGCTATATCTCGTTGTTCACTTATGTGCCCCTGTTGATTAATAAATAAATTGTTAAATGTTAGGTGTATTTTTATTGCCAACAGCATGTTTGCACCCAGTACTGTGGAAGCTTTCACAGCACCGGGGCCTGGCGGTGGCAGCACCGTGTGGGGCACTCTCTCCAGATGGACTCCAGCAGGCAGTTAGTGGCAGAAGCATTTGGACAAGTTGTTAAATACAGCCATGATGGTGAGCACTGAAAGAGCACAAAGTGTGTTATTTCTTTCTGAGCAGAGTGTTTATGATCCTGACAATTGAGCTCCAAGAGCAGAACAACTACTGTGTAGTGGATTGCTTGTTTGAACGGGATTTTTCGGACAGCAGCAAAAATCCAAAAATCATGGAGACAAGAGCCACGCAGGGTCCTGTACAGAAGCTGTCCTGTTTAAATAAGCTGAATGTAGCTGCAGTCTCCAGTCCACACACCCTGGAGTTTGAAATACTGGAGTTACCATTACTGCTTTATGGAAATGGTTGTTTTTGCTGTTTTTTTTTTGTTTTGTTTTTTTAACAGAATCAGCAGTTCATTCCTGTGGAAAGACCGGAGCTCTGCATAATTGTTACACATGCACATAAAATTGAGAGCAGAGCTGCAGCGAGTTTCTCACTGCTTTCATCATTTACCACAGAAGTTATGAACCCTGTTTAGATTACGAGACCACAGGGTCCTAAAAACATTTGCAATAATACCACATATCGTGATGTTGAGCTGTCCATCGTCACCACAATGGAAATTCCTCTACCACGACAGCCCTACATCAAAGTAAATCTACTACAGAATGGCTTCAAAAAAGAAAATCCATCTTTTGGAGTGGCCCAGCCAGAGTCCAGACCTGAATCCAATAGAGAGATGCTGTGGAATGACCTCGAGAGCCATTCACATCAGACATCCTACGAATATGGCTGAGCTGAAGCAGTTCTGTATGGATGAATGGTCCAAAATTCCTCCTGAACGTTGCGCATGTCTGATCAGCAGCTACCGGAAGCATTTGTTGGAGGTTATTGCTGCCAATCCAAGGCACCATTTGGATCCAAGGGTTCACTTACTTTTTCCACCAATGCTGTCAACATTCAATGGATGTGTCCAACAAAAAGATGAAATGCTATAATTGTTTGTGTGGTACTAGGTTAAGCACATTGTGTTTGTCTATATTTGGGATTTAGATATCAGATCACATTTTATAACCAATTAATGTAGAAAACCAGGTAATTCCAAAAGGTTCATATAATTTTTCTTGTCACTAGATGATTTAGAGTCCTTGTAGTTTTTTTTTTTTGGAGGGGGGGTCTACAGGGATAACATGCAAACTCCTCATACAATAGCTGCTTTGGAGGACTGCAAGCAGTTATGAATGTATGTGATGAGGTTCAGAAGATCGAAGGAAGTCAGATGGTGGAGCTGCCTGCTGTTTATCAGCAACTGTTATTATAGATGCTAACAGCAATGACAAAGTGATTACATCGTTTCCCAAGGGCTCTTTTACACAGCATGGAGATTGTTGAGAGATTGGGCCAATTTTTGATCTTTGGGAGCATTTGGGAGATCCTTGTGTGTTTTGGACTGAGTCAAAACTTGATCTCCACCCTTGTGTAAAGGTATTATTAGTCATGCACAGAGGTAAAAAGTCAAATGAATTCAAATCTCACCCTTAAGTCACATGACCACAAATTGGGGAAATATATATATCCAGTTAAGGACCACACAGGAAAGTGAGTCAGGTACTGTATAATCTGAATTTCACTTCCGTACCTTTCCTACCTTGCTGGCTCATCACCGTTTCTAAACCAAAACATTCAAAGCAGTCATACCAGGCTCGTTTCTTCCTGCACTCTCCGTTGTTATTCTTGGGCATTAGTGTCCCCTCACAAGATTTACAGTTCAAATTTATTCATTTATATCTTATACTGCATCTTATTATACCGCCACAGTTCATTCACTGCCTGAACCAAGCCATACCATCTCCCTATCTACTGTCATATGCTTAGAAAATCATGGAGTTGTAATGAAAAGAGATTCAAGCTTTTTCTGTTTTCCCTCATTTCTGTGGGTTTAAAAAAATGGTCAGAAACATCCTAACTTTTTTTTTTCATATTGTAGTGGGACTTACTTTGAAACAACTTAGTACCACATGTACAGTGACCACATTTCTGATAATCCTGCAATATGAAAGGGCACGTCAGTATTTTTGAATATCATTAGTAGTACTAAATGGAAGCCTATTGGCAATCCTAATAATAAATTCATGTCCGCTGTAGCTACTATGCACCATCAGCATGAAAACCGAAAACTATTTATTTATTTAAGGTTCCAAAGGTGCCTCACTTACTCCCAGCATTAATTCACATCCATGTGTATTTTACAGTATATCACAACCATGTTCAGTGTTCGGTGCTGTTGGCACAACTCTGGGGATTTAATCTCCTGGTCTACATGTGTGTTTTTTATTTTATGTCTGTCCGCACAGCCTCTGATCCTGCACTGATCCTGTTGTCCTTTATGACTTGTTATACTATCCGTAACGTAGTGTTAAAAGTTAATCACCTATGATGAAATTTTTTCAGTTTTTGGGTGAGATTAACATGGATTCACTGGCCTTGTCCTGACTGTTTAAGGTCAGCGTGTTCCTACTTCCTCTTAATGTTCTCGTTTTGTGTGTGTGTGTGTGTGTGTGTTTGGTTTTTTTTTTGTTTTTTGATCAGGGCAAAGCGGTCTGGGGAAGTCCACACTGATGAACACACTGTTCAAATCCAAGGTGAGCCGTAAGTCAGTGCAGCCCAGCCCAGAGGAGAGGATCCCCAAGACAGTCGAGATCAAGTCCATCAGTCATGGTTCATATTTACTTCTATAAATTTTCTACGGCACTAGTGCATCTAAAAAAAAATTAAAAGTGTGTGTATATATTATATATAATATTGTAGAAAAAGTTTCTTTTTTAACTCACTTCAAAAGATGTAGACTTTTTGTATTCCTTATATTCATAAAACATAAAATGTGCTATTTCAAGCCTTTTTTGTTTTGAATTTTGACTATTATGATGTAGGTCTTTGAATTTAGTTACTGAATCAGGATATTATTGTTGAGATGCATTAACTTACAGTATCCGTAATGTATGACTGATTAAAATGTTTTTGTTGTCTAGATATTGAAGAGAAAGGAGTGAGGATGAAGCTGACTGTTATTGATACTCCTGGCTTTGGAGATCAAATCAACAATGAAAACTGGTGAGCTCTGATGACTTCTGCTGAAACATCATGTCACTGTAATGATTTTAATGGTTACTGGCAGTGCTTTAAGAAAGTGTGATAAAATCATAGTGATTTATTCTTTGTATAAAGAATTAATTTTGGAAATTACATAAATCAAAACTACAGTGTCTCAAACTCATCTTCAGGTTAACAAAAGCATTTTTCCTCTCTGAATAAAAGCAGCACTATGTAACTTTCATGTTCAGGGTAGGAACACTGAAAAGACTACAACTATGGTGACTTATAACCCCAGTCCCAACAGCCAATTGCAGGGTGCTTTATTGTTGGTGGCTACAGTTGTGTCCTGTGATTGGCTGTTGGGACTTTCAGGGTTTCTATCAAGAAGGAAGAAGAGGCCCACTCAGCAATGTGGGGGACGTGACATTCACCCGGTCAAAGGTTGATGTACCATTAAAATAATTTTGGAATCGGACTTTCGGGAAGATGGCGGAGAGGCATAACGCTTAAACAGAGAGCTCTCCCTAGTCGGATTAAAAATCATTGGTAAATGGCCAACTCAACATAAATGGATCAATAAACCAAGAGATGAAAACACGAAGAAGCCGGGCACACGGACAAAAGCAGGGTAAAATTAAAGAATCCCTCTTCAACAACGCAGGAGAAATCGCTGAACACGAGGCCCAAAAAAACGAGGTGACTACAGCAGAGAAAATGGAGGACACCAAACTCGATATTATGAACACTGGCATCGCCAATATAGGTAAAGACATAAAAGACTTCAAGCGACAACTCCAACAGGATTTAACGGCTCTTAAGGAAGAGCTGAAAAAAGAGATGAAGGAGAAAATTATGGGTCTCCGAAGAGAAATGGAGCGCAAGCTAGCTGAAAACATGGAGGAGCTACGCACTCAACGGGCATGTATGACAGAAGCACAGGCTCGAATATCGGAGTTGGAAGACTGGAAGACCGAGGCAAGCGAGTGGCTGCAGACCCTGACGGCACAAACACAGAGGATGCAGGAAAAAAATAACCGACCTGGAGAGCAGGTCCAGGCAGAGCAATATACGCATCTTCGGGATTCCGGAGGGCATTGAAGGCAACTCGATGACGAAATTCATGGATCATTTCTTAAAAAAAGAGCTTGAGCTGCCCGATGAAACGGACCTGCAGATCCAGCGAGCGCACAGAGCCTCGGCACAGAACCCAAATCCAAACTCTACACCCAGGTCAGTTGTGGTAAACTTTCTGAAATACGACATAAAGGAAAGAATCCTGACACAAGCGTGGAAAAAAAAAAGATACGAGTCGGCGACAAACAGATATTCTTTGACCATGACTACCCGACAGAAATTGTGCAGCAGCGAAAGAAATATGCCAACATTAAAAAAACGCTGAAAGAGAAAAAAATTAGATTCCAAATGCCGCTAACGAAGATGAGAATTCATTGGGAGGACGGCGTGAAGACCTACAACACGGCCAGAGAGGCAGCGCGGGACATGATGGAGCGAGGCTTTGTGGTGAGCGTACCGGAGGAAGCGGCTGGAGCAGCGGCGGCACTGAACGCACCGTGACAGCCGGAGTGGAGGTGAGTGAGCGGCAGAAGACGGGAGACGGACGTGGCGCACCGGGCCCAAGAAAAACTGCAAGGCTTCCAACGGAAAGCCTAGATTATAACAAAGATTAAGAAGGACACAGAAGAAATGAAGGCCAAGAAGACAAGGTAAAAGAGAAACAAATGGCTAGGAGAGGTTTAAGTGATTTTTGTTGGACATTTCTAGACTAATGACTATTACTTGGATAGTAAATACAGGTCTAGGGAGGGCCCCTCACTCGGTGAGGACATTCCCTCCACCCACCAACAGGGACCAGTGGGCAGAAGAAAGGCCCAAAGTACGGAGGTCGAGATTTGTTAATGTGTTTTTGTACAAATATGTGTTAGTTTTGTTGTTAAAGGGGTTAAGAGCACAAGTTAAAAAAATGGAAAAACATGAATATGGTTAAAAATCTTGAGATAATGACACTAAACGTGAATGGTCTGAACTCACCTGTTAAAAGGGAAAGAATAATAAGAAAATTCAAGAAGGAAAAAGCCGAAATTATATTTATGCAAGAGACACATTTGAGCAAGACAGAACATGAGAAACTAAAGAGATTTGGCTATAAGAACTCCTACTACAGTTCATTTAAGGGAGGAACTAAAAGGGAGGTTATGATACTAATTTCAAATAAAATACAATTTGAATGTGAACAAGAAATCCAGGATAAAGAAGGCAGGTATGTAATAATAAAGGGAAGAATAGATGGTATGCAGATCACATTAGTGAACATCTATGCCCCACCAGAAAGTGACAAGGGTTTTTTTCAACAACTGTTTGATCTCATAGCAACACACAGTGAAGGAGTCCTAATTTGTGGAGGAGACTTAAATGCCGTCATGGATCGTGAAGTTGACACAACAAGTGTTAAGAAGACAAAAAAACATGTAACAAAGTTCATAAGAACCTCACTGGCAGAAATGGGTATGGTAGACATATGGAGGGACCTGCACCCACTCGAAAAAGACTATACACATTATATAAAGTACACTCTAGAATAGATTACTTCCTTATGAATGAAGGTGACAGACACAGGGTGAGAAATTGTCGGATTGGAGGGGCAGAAATATCAGATCATAATCCTATATACATGGAAATATATTTAAACAATAGAAAACGACAAACAACATGGAAACTTAATGTAGGACTGTTAAATGATGAGAAAATGAAAGAAAGAATAAAAAGTAAACAAACGAGTATATCGAGGAGAATGATAATGGAGAAGTGGACCCAACAATACTATGGGATGCATTAAAAGCCGTGTTAAGAGGTAAATTAATTGTTGAATCAGGAAAAGCAAAAAAGTCTAAACTGGAAACATATGAACAAAGATGTGAGAGACTGAGGGAACTAGAACGTAAACATCAAAGCACAAATGACCCAAAAATATATCAAGAAATTAAGGAAGAAAAAATAAAGATAAAAGAAATACAAATAGATGAAATTGAAAGGAAAAATAGATATTTAAAACAAAAATATTATGAAACGGGGCCAAAGGCCACAAAACTGCTGGCAAAATGGTTAAGAAAACAACAAACAGTGAATAATGTATATAAGATTAAGGACCCCATCACAAATAAAACCACAGTTAACCCAGAAAACATCGAAGAAATATTCCATAATTTCTATCAAGAACTATACTCGCAACCTGAAGAGACGAATGTTAAGGATATTAAAAAAATTCTATGCACATTGGACTTGCCATCAATAGGAAACCAACAAAATGAAAAGCTAACAGCAGAAATAACAACACAAGAGATAAAAGATGTGATTAAGTCACTTAAAAACGGTAAATCACCAGGTAGTGATGGATACCCATCTGAGTTTTATAAACTGTTTATAGAAGAACTCACGCCACAGCTCCTAAAGTCATTTAATTGGACATTAAACAACAACAAAATACCTCCATCATGGAACGAAGCCATTATTTCAGTTATTTTAAAGCCAGGGAAAGATAGGGAACAATGCGGAAACTATAGGCCAATCTCTTTATTAAATGTGGATTATAAAATATATACAATAATTATCTGTAAACGAATAAAGACATTCTTGACGGAATTGATAGAGGATGATCAAACTGGTTTCATAGAGGGATGCCAAACACATGACAATATCAGGAGAACAATACATATAATTAATCAAATACATAAAGAAAAGAAAAGCGCAGTAATAATGAGTTTAGACGCAGAAAAAGCATTTGATAGGGTTAATTGGATGTTCCTATATAATGTGCTGGAACGCTTTGGATTTAACGAAAAATCAGTACAATGCATAAAGACACTGTATCAAAAACCTGTGGCAAGAATCAAGATAAATGGTAGCTTAACAGACAAAGTAAATATACAAAGATCAACTAGGCAGGGATGCTGCCTATCGCCCACCTTGTTTGCTCTGTTCATAGAGCCACTGGCTCAAGCGATGCGACAAAATAAGAAATTAAAAGGTGTAACAATAAAGGGAGCGGAACACAAGATTGGGCTATTTGCAGACGATATTATAGTTTACCTTGAACAACCAGATGAATCAATAATGGAAATGATGAACTTGATAGAAAATTTTTGGAAAATTATCAGGATACAAGATAAACATAACAAAAACACAAATACTGACATTCCACTATAACCCTTTAAACCAGATAACTGATAAGATCAAACTAAACTGGAAACAAAAAGAAATAAAATACCTTGGAGTGAGCATACCTAAAGATCTAAGCAAAATCTGTAAAGCAAACTATGATAGGTTGGAACAAGAAATAAAAAAATATATTGATAGATGGTCAATCTTAAATATGGATCTGAATTCAAAAATTAAGACAGTCAAAATCAGCATACAACCTAGACTGCTTTACCTCTTCCAGGCTCTACCAACAGAGATTCCTGGTGCCCAGTTCTCAAAGTGGGACAAGATGATATCGAGATTTGTTTGGGGAGGTAAAAAACCAAGAGTGAAATATAAAACTCTCCAGTTACCAAAAGAGAAAGGAGGCATGGGCCTACCGAGTCTAAAGGAATATTACTACTCAGCACAAATAAGCTATATCATATGTTGGTGCGACGGAGGATATGAGGCAAAATGGAAAGAAATGGAAAAGGAAATTGAGGGACTCCCAGTACAAAGCATAATAGGAGATAAGGATGCATATAAGCAAATCAAACAAATAGACCCAATCACTAAATTTACTTTGGAACTGTGGTATAAAATAGTACAAAAGTATAATATAAAGGAGGACATAAAACTATTGAAATGGGTAGCATTTGACAGTCAGTTTGAACCAGCAAAGCAAGATAAAGGATACAAAAATCTGGTGAACAAGGGAATCACAGCATGGGGCAATATCGGAAAAAAAGATTTCGGGAGTTTTGTAAACATGAGAAGAAAATTTAAACTAGAAAAATCGGAATTCTTCATATATCTGCAGATGAGAGATTATTATATGAGGAAGATTAGGCATAACCTCCACACAGATGTGAGCGAGATTATACAATTCATTTTAAGCTCATATGCAGGAAATAAAATAAGAATTATTTCAAAGCTATATCAGAAACTTACGGCAAACAAACATTCAAGTAACTATATAAAGGAGAAATGGGAGAAAGAGCTAAATTTAAACATAACAGAAGAAAACTGGCAAGAAATATGGAAAACACAACACACATCAACAAGTTCAAGGACATGGAGGGAATTTGGATGGAAAAACCTGATTCGCTATTTCATTACACCACAGATTCAAAGAAAATATGCAAATACCCAATCTTTATGCTGGAGGGGATGTGGGGCTCAAAATGCAGACCACTCACATATGTTTTGGAAATGCTGCAAAATCTCATCATTCTGGAAATCTATACATGTGACAATACAGAGGATATTAGGATATAATATACCAATGAACTGTAACTTGATGTATTTATGTGATCTTAAGAGACAATGTAATACAGGCTGACGACAGATATCTAGTTAAAATCTTGCTGATTGCATGTAAAAAAAAACAATCACAAGAAAATGGCGATCAGAAGTTCTTCCTGACCAAGAGCAATGGACTGACATTGTTGAGGATATGCGTTTGATGGAAAAACTAACATATCGACAAAGAATGCAAGAAGGACAATATGAAAAAAAAATGGCGGAAATGAACTCACTACAAAGTGCAACAACGAGACAGAAATTGAAAGAATAACCAAAGACACTGGAAAAACCAGAAGAATTAAGAGATGGAAACTAAAAACTTGATGCTCCAACATTTGTCCCCCCCCCCCCTTTTTTTCCTTTTTTTTCTCTGTCTTCCTCTAGCTCCCTTTTTTTTAAAATGTAGACTGTGATCTGAATGTAATATGTATGATGAAAAATGAATAAAAATCAAAGTTACAAAAAAAATAATTTTGGAATCAGTATTTTAAGGTGAAAATCTTACATGGTGTTGGTTTAAGATACTGTTCTGGACTGACGAAATGCTTTCATTATTTTATATGCTGCAGTACTAATAATTTAAGGATCATTTTCATATGTGTCTGTTATACCTGTATCTCTAAGAATCTGAGTAAGTAGAGTAAAATTTGCCTCAGATGTTTCTAATTAGCAGTCACATGCGATGTGTTTGTGAACACCTATAGCACCTACAAAATACCCCAACCTGACTAACCAAACTGCCCCAAATAATCATTGCATTAAAAGTATAAAAGCTATCCTGCAAAGTTTATTCTCCTCACCTCATCATGTTTCCTTTGTCAGCTGGAAGCCCATCATGAAGTTCATCAATGACCAGTATGAAGCCTACCTACAAGAGGAGATCAACATCAACAGGAAGAAAAGGATCCCAGACTCTAGGGTGCACTGCTGCATATACTTCATACCTCCTACTGGACACTGGTAAGATCGGCTCAGACATCCTTGTGACTAAGTGGCCACTTGTTCTCCCATAGCTGCCGAAGCACTTCTGGGAATCTCCCCAGACCGTTGTCTGCCTGCAGCTCTTTAACCACATCTTTTCTTTTTCATCTCCCTCTGTAATGACCACATGTGGAACTCATTCCCTCCTCAGAGACACTTAATAATCACTTGAAGGGTCAGATTTCTCAGAGATATCGAACCATCCTGTTCCCACTGTAGTTTCCTCTTCATTATTCTGTCTCTCTATTGAATGTTTTATCTGTTAAACTCTCTCTGATTGCACACCAAATGGTTTTGAGACTTTGATCTTAGGAGCCAACATGACAGCAGTCAGACACAATCATATTTTAATGTGTCTATGTGCCAGAATAAACCTAGACTTTGAAAAGCACCAGTAAAATATTATCCTTGGTGTAAATGACGCTAAAAGTCATTTATACTGCATTCCAGGTTGTCAGAAGTCATAATGCAGAGATTGAAATTACATCACTTCTGCACTGACCATTTTCCAACAAAACCGGTCAGAAAACCAGTGATTTGCATATAAAAACACTGGCATGTGTAGAAATAGGAGGGCAATATAAACCAGAAGTGCTAATAATTTTTTACAGATTTTACACAGCTTGTTGATGTGCTGCCCATGGGTGCAGCCATCTTGGATAGTGAAATCCAGAATGATGTCGACTCACTTCAGGGGGTGTTCCAGATGAAACTTCCAGTGAGGAACTCCAGGAAATAACAGCTTCACACAAGTCTTGGAACACAGCAGTAGTAGTAGAGCTGAACCCAAATATTCCGTTATCCACATTCATTTATCACACTGGTAGTCTTTTTCCAAATTTGATATTTGGATAGTAACTCCTCCCTGAGTGCTTAAAATTACAAATTCACTTATGATACATTTACTTAAAAAAAAAAAAAAAATCCCCTGCAAATTTAGAAAAAAACTAGAAAAGCACTCGGAGAACGCAGACCTCCGCCAAGTGCCACAGTTCCCCCCATACAGTGTTTGTGTGTACGTTTTCAGATTCCTTGACCATGAAAACATATGACTAGCAATTGGATTGACAATGATAGGATTAGTGGTTCAGTAGTTATTCACGAAAATGGCATTTTCCATAATGGCGGTTTTCTTCTGGACGGTGATCCGGATCACCACCAAAATTTAATCAGTTCTTCCTTGTACCATTTCCAACAATGCCTGAAAGTTTCATCGAAATCCGTCCAAAGCTTTTTGAGTTATCTTGCTAACCAACAGACAGACAGACAAACCCCGGCAAAAACATTACCTCCTTGGCGGAGGTAATAAATAAATCACAAATTCACCAGAAACGGGAGCAGCTTAATGATACAAAAATGTACCCAAATTTACTTAAACTTGCAAATAGAGTGCTGTGAAAACATATTTACCCCATCCTGATTTCTTATATTTTTGCATATTTGTCACACTTAAATGTGTCAGATCATCAAATTTTTTAAACAAACAAATCAAAGATAACCCACGGAAATACAAAATGCTCTTTTTAAATGAAGATTTCATTTATTAAGGGAAAAAAAGCTATCCGAACCTAACTTGCCCTTTCTGAAAAAGTAATTGCCTCCTTGTTATGTCATCAATTAACTGTGATTGACCACTTTTTTGGAGAGTTCAAAGGCGACAACCACTGCTAACCAAAAAGAAGGCTCATTTCACATTTGCCAAAAAACATCTTGATGATCCCCAAGACTTTTGGGAAGTCTTGGAAGGCGTGCGTCCTATTTTATCTGGCATAAAGCTAACGCAGCATTTCATTAAAAGAACATCATACCAACAGTCAGACATGGTGGCGGTAGTGTGATGACTTGGACTTCTGGACGACTTGCCACAATTGATGGAATCGTGAATTCTGCTCTCTACCAGGAAATCCTGAAGGAGAATGTCCATCCATCAATTTATGAACTCAAACTCAAGCTCCAATGTGGCTGAATTAAAACAATTCTGCAAAGAAGAGTGGGACAAAATTTCTCAACAGCGACATAAAAGATTCATTGCAAGTTATCACACACATTTGATTGCAGTTGTTGCTGCCAAGGGTGACACAACCAGTTATTAGTTTTAGGAGACAGTTACTTTTTCCACATAGGGCCAGGTAGGTTTGGATATTTTTTCCCACTTAATAAATGAAATGGCCATTAAAAACTACATTTTGTATTTACTCGGGATATCTTTGTCTAATATTAAAATATTTTTGATGATCTGAAACACTTAAGTGTGGCACATATGCAAAAATATGAGAAATTGGGAAGGGGCAAATACTTTTTCACAGCACTGTATAGTGGGGAAAAAAAGTACTGAACACGTCAACATTTTTTTCATTAAACATATTTCTGATGGAGCCATTGACCTGAGATTTTCGCCAGATATCAGTAACAACCCAAGTAATCCATACATACAAAGAAATCAAGGCAGCTGTGTTCACAAAACAATTATATTTAATAAAGTGTAATGACACAGGGAATAAGTATTGAACACATGAAGAAAAAGAGGTGCAAAAAGGCATAGAAAGCCAAGAAGCCAGCTGAAATCCATCAGAATTTAATTTAGGAAGCCATCCCATTCCCCATCAGTGCCAATTAATTTCAGCTGGTCAAGTCCTGACTGATAGCCTTTAAAAAAGGTCTGTGAATATCATTGTCACACCACAAGGGATGACAATCATGATGGGTAGATGCAAAGAGCTCTCTGTAGACCACCACAACCTTATTGTTGCAACACATAATGATGGCGTTGCTTGTAGGTGCATTTCTAAACTGGTAAATGTTCCAGTGAGCACTGTTGGAGCCATCATTCAGAAGGGGAAAGAACATTTTACCATAAACCGTCCAAGACCAGGAGCTCCTTGCAAGATTTCTGACAGGAGTCAAAAGAATTGTCAGAAGAGTTCTCCAAGAGCCAAAGACCACTCGTGGATAGCTCCAGAAAGACCTGGAATTAGCAGGTACTGTTGTTCGAAGAAAATAAGTAATGCACTCAACAGACATGGGCTGTATGCCAGCTCACCTCACAAGACTCCATTGTTGAAGAAAAAGCATGTTGAAGCTCTTTTAAAGTTTGCTGCACAATATTTGGGCAAGCCAGTAAAATACTGGGAGAATATACTCTGGTCAGATGAGACCAAAATTGAACTTTTTGGATGCCACAACATACAGCATGTTTGGAGGAGAAATGGCACTGCATCATCATCATAGCAGTCTGTCGGGGGCGACAATGACTCTTTCATTTAGGTCTGATTAGATTCCTCCATGCAGCTCTGTCCTTCGCCCTCCGCTGCCAGGAACTCCTGGCCTTGTTAACCTGGGCGACGTCCGAGCCAGTATGAGTTGCTTTCTGACTGACCATTTCATGAAACTGCTTGCAAAGTATTTGAGTATCGCTAGCTTTTGCTGGACTAGCGGCACATTCTTGGCAGATAGAGGTATTGTCAGTGGCAAGGACAGGCCAAGACAAACTGACTCCATTATCTGTTGCACTGACTGACCAGATGATAGGTTTGTTCATCTCTGCTCTTTGTGTAGCGCAATCAGCTAATATAATAATGAGTAAACTGATTATAATCAGTATATTATAAGATAAGATAAGCCTTTATTAGTCCCACAATGGGGAAATTCCAGGATTGCAACAGCACAGGGATAGCAACACTCAGAGCAACAATCAGAAGGCAAGAAAAAAACAAGAGCAGCTAGTATACATATGTACATATTAATATATATATATGTCTCTCTCTCTCTCTCTCTCTCTCTCTCTCTCTCTCTCTATATATATATATATATATATATATATATATATATATAGACACACAGTGCGGAGCATTGTGGTTGGTGGATGTGCAGCAGAAAGTCTAAGCTCTCTCTCCGCGGATGCGGCGGGCCAGCTGGATGTCTTTGGGCATGATGGTGATCCTCTTGGCATGGATGGTGCACAGGTTGGTGTCCTCGAAGAGACCCACCAGGTAGGCCTCGCTGGCCTCCTGCAGAGCCATGATGGCGGAGCTCGGGAAGCGCAGGTCGGTCTTGAAGTCCTGAGCGATCTCCCTCACCAGGTGCTGGAAGGGCAGCTTATGGATGAGCAGCTCCATGGATTTCTGGTAGCGACGGATCTCTCTCAGAGCCACGGTACCGGGCCTGTAACGGTGAGGCTTCTTCACTCCGCCGGTGGCCGGAGCGCTTTTTTCGAGCAGCCTTGGTGGCTAGCTGCTTCCTGGGGGCTTTTCCTCCAGTAGATTTACGGGCGGTCTGCTTGGTTCTTGCCATCGCTCTTTATTATTCTGTCTTATATTTCTTGCACGCCGCCTAAACTCCAGCTCGGCACCCGTGTCGTTTTCGCTTCAGTTTCTCCCGGTATGTCGAGTTTCTCCATTAGCACCGGGTGGCGGTTGAGTGCTAGCTAGCTCTTCCCTGCTGTATCATCTCCTGCTGTAAACAGAGGCTCCGTCCGCCGACTCGGGAGACCTTTGGGGCGATCTGTGTGTCCGTGATATATATAGAGTGAAAGGTGTGCCGGGTCAGAAAGTTATCACCGGATCAGAAAGAAGGAGGAAGATAAAAAGACTCAGAATTGAGCCGCTGTTGCAAAAGGCAGCCAACTCGTGTGGCGCCGGAACCGGAAGATGATATAGTGTTATATATATATATAATAGTTATATATAATATATACTATATTATAATTTAATATGCTTGAACCCATATCTATTAGATCAGTGGTTCCCTAACTGGGGTCCCTGGAACTTCCAGGTTTCTGTGGGAAATTTTGTAATTTTACTTCAATTCAATTCAATTCAACTTTATTTATATAGCGCCATTTCACAACAACAGTCATCTCATAGCACTATCAACTGTAGGGGGGAACCCCCACAGTTGCAGAAAGACCCCAGCAATCAGGTGATCCCCTGTGAGCAAGCACTTGGCGACGGTGGAGAGGAAAAACTCCCTTTTAACAGGAAGAAACCTCCAGCAGAACCAGGCTCAGGGAGGGGCAGTCATCTGCTGCGACTGGCTGGGGGGTGAGGGGACAGAGAAGAAGAAAAGAACAGACATGTAGAGAGCAAACAGCACGATGGGGACTCAATCTATGGGAGAGAACAAACAAATGTTAATGACCAGCAAAAAAAAATATTTCATAGAGAGTGAGGAAAGGACTGAGGCCCAGTGCATTACTGGAGGTCCCCCGGCTGACTAAACCTATTAGCAGCATAACTAAGGGAGGGTTCAGAAACACATGATCCCTCCCTAATTGTAGGCTATATCAAAAAGGTAGGTTTTAACCCTAATCTTAAAAACAGAGATCGAGTCTGACTCCCGAATCCAGATTGGCAGCTGATTCCACAGGAGAGGAGCTTGATAACTGAAGGCTCTGCCTCCCATTGTACTTTTGGAGATTCTAGGTATTACAAGTAGTCCTGCATTTTGGGAGCGTAGTGCTCTGTTTGGATAATACGGTAGTATCAGATCTTTTAAATAAAAAGGAGCCTGATTGTTTAGAGCTTTGTAAGTAAGAAGAAGGATTTTAAACTTAATTCTAAACTCTATGGGAAGCCAATGAAGGGAGGCCAGAACCGGAGAGATATGATCTCTCTTTCTAGTACCTGTTAAAACTCTTGCTGCAGCATTTTGGATCAGCTGAAGACTTTTTAAAGATGTTTTAGGACAACCTGATAATAAAGAATTACAATAATCTAATCTCGAGCTAACAAAAGCGTGGATCAGATTCTCAGCATCACTCTGAGACAAGATGCTCCTAATCTTGGCAATATTACGCAAATGATAGAAGGCAGTCTTAGAAACAAATTTAATATGTGAATTGAAGGACAAATCCTGATCAAAAATAACTCCAAGGTTCCTCACAGAGCTATTAAGAGAAAGAGTAACTGCATCCAAACTGAAAGTTTGATTTGGAAAGGAATTTCTAAGGTTTTTTGGACCAACAAGAATGACTTCAGTCTTATCTGAATTTAATAGCAGGAAATTACAAGTCATCCAAGCTTTGATTTCCTTAAGACAGGCTTCTAACTTGGCTAATTGATTACTATCATCTGGCTTCATTGACAGGTATAATTGTGTGTCATCTGCATAACAATGAAAATGTATACAGTGCTTTCTAATAATGTTGCCTAATGGAAGCATATATAAACTAAAAAGAGTAGGGCCTAGCACAGATCCCTGTGGAACTCCATGACTAAGCTTTGAGTTGAAAGAAAACTCATTATTTACATGAACAAACTGGAACCTATCAGATAAATAAGATCTAAACCACTGCAACGAAGTTCCATTAAGTCCAACATAGTGTTCTAATCTATCAAATAGAATATTATGATCGATAGTATCAAAAGCTGCACTAAGGTTTAAAAGGACAAGTACAGAAACTAGTCCATTATCAGATGCAATGAGGAGGTCGTTAGTGACCTTCGCTAAGGCTGTTTCAGTACTATGATGGATTCTAAACCCAGATTGAAACTCTTCAAGTAAACCATTTCCCTGCAGGTGGTCGAATAATTGCGTAGCAACAACTCTTTCTAAGATTTTTGAAATGAAAGGGAGATTAGAGATTGGTCTATAGTTAGCTAAAGCTCCTGGATCTAGCGTTGGCTTTTTGAGTAAGGGTTTAATTACAGCTGTTTTAAAAGCCTGCGGTACATGGCCTAAAGTTAATGAAGAATTGATTATATGAAGAATAAAGCTACCAATAAGTGGGAAGACTTCTTTAAATAACCTAGTAGGAATAGGGTCTAAAAGACAAGTTGAAGGTTTGGATGAGGAAACTATTTTGTCTAACTCACAAAGGTCAATTGGAGTAAACTCATCAAGACAGACATCAAAAGAAGGAGTTGTAGTAGTTACAGTATTTAAGTTAACTGTGGGAAGAATCTGATTGATTTTATCTCTGATGGATGAAATTTTATTATTGAAAAAGTTCATAAAGTCCTGACTAGTAAGCTCTAAGGGAATGCTAGGATTGACAGAGTCCTGACTCTTTGTCAACCTGGCTACAGTACTGAAAAGAAACCTGGGATTATTCTTGTTCTCTTCTATTAATGCAGAGTAATAACTTGTTCTAGCTTTTCTAAGAGATTTTTTATAAATTAAAAGATGATTTCTCCAAGCTAAATAGATTTCATCTAAATTAGTAGAGCGCCATTTTCTTTCTAATTGACGAGTCTTCTGTTTTAAGCTACGAGTTTCTGTGTTGAACCAAGGAGTTAGAAATCTCTGATTAGACTTTTTCTTTTTTAAGGGGGCCACCAAGTCTAGAGCCTGATGCAGAGAAGCTGAAACACTATCCACCATGTTATCAATTACAGAAGGAGCAAGCTGTCTATAGCTTATTTCCGTTGTGTTGACACATGGCATAGAGGAAACAATCTGCATAAATTTGGAAACAGCATCATCTGAGAGGCATCTACTGTAATAATATTTTTCTTTAGGAGCCAAATAGTCAGAAATGGTAAAATCAAAGGTTAACAGACAATGGTCTGACAGTACAGGGTTATGAGGAGACACTACAAGATTTTCTATTTCTATGCCATATGTCAGAACAAGGTCCAATGTATGGTGGAGGTAATGAGTAGAATTTCCTACTTTCTGAGAAAACCCAATCGAGTCTAATATTGAATTAAATGCCACATTAAGGCAGTCACTATCTACATCCACATGTATATTAAAGTCCCCTACTATAATTATTCTATCAGATTTCAGCACTAAATCAGCTAAGAAATCAGCAAATTCGGATAAAAATTCTGAGTAGGTTGATGGGGGACGATAAACTATGGCAAATAAAATTGGGTTTAACCTAAAATTGCTAAAGTGCCCAACACTGAGGACCAGGCCCTCAAAGGAATTATAACATGTTTTTTGCTTTACATTAACTAGTAATTTGGAATGGTAAGTTGTTGCTACTCCTCCTCCACGACCAGAACTTCTGGGATTTTGACAGTTTAAATAACCAGAGGGAGTTGATTCATTTAAACCAACATAATCCCCTTGCCCTAACCAAGTCTCTGTAAGGGAAATTAAATCAATCTGATGATCAATTAACAGATCATGGACTAACAGAGACTTGGGAGTTAGAGACCTAATATTTAGTAAACCACATTTAATTTTTAAATTATGAGGAGGAACAGAGGCCAAATCATTCAATTTAGAGGCTTTATGTTTAATTTGAGTTTTACCAATGTTTTGCTTTATCACTTTGGGATGCTTATGCATGATATTTTTATTTACTTTGGAGGGAGCAGACAATGATTCTCTGATGGAGAAGACAGGGGCTAAGCTGAGGGGTGGCGGATGAAGAGGAGCTGTAGAGAGGCGTGTAAGACTGCGACTCTGCTTCCTGGTCCCAACTCTGAGTAGTCATGGTTTTGGAAATTTGGATAAAAAAGATGCCAGATTGTGAGATAAATGAGAAGCACCATCCAAAGTGGGATGAATGCCGTCTCGTCTCATAAGACCAGGTTTTCCCCAAAAAGAGCTCCAATTGTCAATGTAGCCCATGTCATTTTTAGGACACCACACAGACAGCCAGCGGTTCAAGGATGACAAGCGACTAAACATGTCATCACTGGTCAGATTGGGGAGGGGCCCAGAGAATACTACAGTGGCAGACATCGTTTTTGCAAAGTCACACACCAATTCTACATCAAGTTTGGTGACTTCCGACTGCCGGAGACGGATGTCATTAATGCCGGCGTGAATAACAATTGTGGAGTATTTACAGTTACTTTTAGCCAGCATTTTCAGATTTGACTCGATGTCGCCTGCTCTGGCCCCAGGAATGCATTTGACTATGACCGCTGGAGTCTCTAGGTTCACGTTTCTGACTACAGAGTCGCCAATGATCAGAGTTTTTTCCTCAGCGGGTGTGTCGCTGAGCGGGGAAAAACGATTAGAAACGTGAACAGGTTGGTGGTGAACCGGGGCTTTGCGACTAGGCTTCCTTCTCAACGTCACCCACCCAGTCTCCTCGCTGCTGAGGAGAGCCGGGGAACCGCTGACAGGGGGGCCTAAGCTAGCTAGCTCCGCTGCAGCTAATGGGCGTCCGTCGAGATTAACTGGCGCAGACGGTGTTTCAATGCAGCGGAGCCGGGATTCCAAATCAGACAACCTCGCCTCGAGCGCCTCAAAAAGACAACATTTATTACATTTACCGTTATCGCTAAAAGAAGCAGAGGTGTAGCTAAACATCTGACAGAGAGAGCACACCAGAGGAGAGGAAAGAGAGCTAGTAGCCATAGCTAATAGCTGGAGAGCAACCACACAGGCAGACAGCAAAACAGGAAGTGACGATACGTTACGTTACCACAAGGAAGTGACGATCCTCAGTCCCAGTACCAGTACTTCTTAAATGGTCCAAAAAAATGTAAATAATTTGCTGTTGTTGTGCATGGGTACAGAGCACTGCACATCAACCCCAAAACACCATACCAACAGTGAAGTTTGGAGGTGGGAGCATCATGATGTTGGGGGTGTTTTTCAGCACATGGTACAGGCAGACTTCATATAATTGAAGGAAAGATGAATGGACAAATGTATAGAGACATTCTTGATAAGGTTCAGGTTACTTTATTTGTACCCGTAGGTAGATTTGTTTTGCAGTTGGTGACATCCATATTTACAAGCCACTAATTACATTCAACATAGACACAAACACAGGCACACATCTTACAAATAGGTAAATATAAAATATGTACAATCTAATTTTTATAAGATAAGAACCTGTTGCCATCTGCCAAGATGCTAAAGATGAAATGAGTGTGGACATTTCAGCAAGACAACGATCCCAAACACACAGCCAAGGAAACTCTCAACCGGCTCCAGAGAAGGAAAATAGATCTGCTAGAATGGCCCAGTCAGTCACCTGACCTTAATCCAATTGAAAATCTATGGAACGGACTGAAGATCAGAGTTCATAGAAGAGACCCATGGAACCTTCAAGATTTGAAGACGGTTTGTGTGGAAGAATGGGCTAAAATTACTCCTGAGCAATGTCTGTGCCTAGTTTCTCCATAAAGGAGGCATCTGGAAGCTTTTAATGCCAACAAAGGCTTTTCTACTAAATATTAAATGAATTTCACCAAGCGTGTTCAATACTTATTCCCTGTGTCATTCCACTTTATTAAACATAATTTGTTTTGTGAACACAGTTGCCTTGATTTCTTTGTATGTATGGATTACTCGGGTTGTCACTGGCATCTGGTGAAAATCTCAGGTCAGTGGCTCCATCAGAAATATGTTTAATGAGAAAAATGTTGTGTTCAATACTTATTTTCCCCGCTGTATTTAAGTGGGGAAAAAAAACCCCACTCAAACTAATAAACTGACAAGTAAAATTTGTGTAACTAAAGAGTCCAGAAGAGCACACTACCAATGCCAAAATAATAAAACTTTTTTCTTGCATTATAGTCCAACGTGGCCCTGTGTGTTTATATGATTTTTTTTAACTGAGCAGTGATGAGTGACGTGTCCTCATTTAACCTGAGGATGAATCAGCCACACAGGCAAAACTACAGTAACGCTCCATTTGTGGCCAGTATGGTCGTAGTCTTTTTCACATGTGGATAAACCCACTCAGAGCACCGATGCACACCAACTCCCACCATGAACTACGTCCAAGTGAAAGACCAAACCACTGCTGCTTCACATTTCTCCACAGCAGTTGTCCACACTGGTGTTCTCTCCATCAGTGAGGGGTGACGTGTGTGTCTGCCTTCTCGGCCGCTTGACAAACCCCTTCATCATCCAATCGTGTCGCCCCAGCTGCTGCTTCCTTTACTGATGTGATAACTGAGTGTCGCCACTGTATGGCCGGTGTATTGAATGTTATATTATGTGTAAAGGATTTGTATTTGCAAATGTCAATTTGTATTTGATGGTAAAAATGCACATATAATTGTACAATGTGTTCTGACTGAAGTGAATCCTTTTGTGAGATAATTATTGATTAATTATGTTAATTGGGTGAGGCAATTAATTGATCTTAAAAACCACGTACCTTTGCCAGCATCCTTCCTGGAGGTATCTGGACAAAAGACTCCTCAGGGGGTTGAGGGCCTTTTAACCTCTTGCACTCCGGTCAATTTTCCTAAAAACGCCAAAAAATAATGTGCCCAAAGTAAATCGAAAGCTGTTATTCAACCCTTTGCAGCATCTTCATGGGGTTGGTCTCATTTAAAAGAAAACACTTTGAATTTTTTGGCAAAAAAAACATGATCTCTCCAAGTGCTCCGGCCACTGAGTTACAGTCATCTAAACATAGTGAACTTGAAGAAAATAAATTTGGCCTGGGTGTTTTTTTTTGAATACAAATGCTTGCAAATAACACACAGCTTCAGATCCGGGCTGGAAAATGCAACAGAAATGTAGAACCAAGTGTTATCCAGCTGAGGTCCAAATTTTGTAACAATACCACAAAAAATGAATATATTACACAGCTTTGTTCTCAGGCTGTTCCCAGGCGTTTTGGAACTGTGCCAAATTGTGCCAAATGGCACTGTGCCAAATGGCACAGTTTGGAAAAACGTCTATAACTTTTGAATGATTCAACATAGAAGCTTCATCTTGGGCTCAAATGAAAGGTCACATTCAGGGCTGTGTGTGTGTGTGTGGGGGGGTTGTCCCCCCACCCCCCCGCTACAGAGGACGGAGTTTGGCCCTCGCTACATGACGGATTACACTCGGATGTGGCATGTTTCCACGCTGTCGGCGTTCACGGTCCGGAGGCGACGAATGAACCGTGTAACGCGGCGCACGCACTTCGGACATCGTGCGCCGCACAGTTGTAATTTACCGATCGGTCAAAAGTCATTTTTGATTACAATTTTCAGGGATAAAAAATAATTTGGCTTATAACACCTTACCTCTTCACAGCCACATTGTTCTGGCCAACTTCTCTTCCTCATTGTCAGATGAACGCGACGCTGGTCCGCTCGTGGTTCTGGTCTCGCGACCCGGTCAAAACATAATTCCATGATTGCGGTTTTGGCGAATGATTTATGACCTTTGTCGTCGGCCTCCGTCGGTCTATGATGACCATATAAGAGAATCCTAAACACTCTGCTGGAATTAAAAAAAAAATAATAATAAAGCACTGCCTGTGGCTGCTGAAGCAGTCTCTCTTCACCCAGCCTTTGTAGACAAAACAGCTCAGCGAACTTCTGTGCTTCAATTGGCTCGCTGCATTGGTAGACGGGTCCTTCTTGCCAAGTTTTCAGTCATTGGTTCTTCAAGGTTTCAGAAACCCAATTCAAGGCTCTTATTAGTCGAATGAGAGGTCAGTCAGATGAACTAATCTGTTCGCAGCTGTGTCTGTAGCTTTTATTTTCAGTGCGCGCTTGGACGCCATACACCACCTACATCACAATCTCCATCATGCGTCCTAGAGCGCACGAGAGCGCCCTCGTGCGCTCTAGGACGCAGAGACTTGCCCACCCGTGGGACAACGGAGCGCAAGAGGTTAAAGGATACCAGCAGGAAGAAAATATGTGATGGTTGAGTAGAGGGGAGTTTAATATGTAAATAGGGGTTTAAGGTATTTATTGTATTATTTATGGTGTATTTATTGGTCTTATTTATTCTGTAAATATTGTGGGGAATTATTTATATATTTGACTTTTTAGATATTATTGGGTATGTGGAAAGTATGTAAATGTTTGTCTTACCTGGGATTATGGTATGTGCCAATTAGGCGAATGATCTTACTAAGTATATAACAGGTGTTGTGTCATTTGGTTTGTGCTGTGTAGGGTGTCGGATGTGCATGAGAATTATTGCCTGTGGAAATTATTGGAATAAAGGAAAAACTGCTGATTGAAACTGTTTGGAAGCCTCCGCTCTTTCTCTGGTGCCTCCATCCGCTCGGGTAACGTGACAACTGAATTGCGCACATTCGTGTGTTCCCTCGTCAGCGCGAGGAAGAAACTGGAGTGGGCAGTGAGCATGCCAACACGTCTTTGGATGCGTTTGTGTAAATTCTTCTCGTCAGCTGCACAGTTCAGCCACTCAGTCCCCTCTCCGAACTATTTATATGTAAATCTCTAATTACCCTATCACAGCAGATATACACAGTTTACCGAAACATGTTTGATCAGAATTCTCCGTCACTTCCCCAAGTGAAAGATGCAAACATGTGCCAGGAAGTCGTGTCTTCCTTTCTGCCAACCTGAGAGCTGTAGGCAGAAGAACAAAGGAACCATCTGCTGGGGGTTACCACTTTCACTTGGCACACTTCAAAGATGAGTACATGTTTAACACAACTTCCAAGTATGTAAGTTTACATATTCCAAATGCTCACTACTCTCACAGACATGAGGTTTGAATTTATTCTTCACGTCTATGATCTTACTCAATGCCAAGCCTTTAGAGGAGGTGCCATCACCAGTTCTACACACGTCTCCAACTCTCCTCCATGTGACCAAGATGAGAGCCAAGAAAAAATGACAGAATAAGCTCCTATAGATCAATATCATGGAAGCGCTGCAGGTTTCTAAATGTTTCTTTGTTGGCAGCGTCTTAAACAACAGTTTGTGTTTATTGAGACTTGAATGTAATTTGTGAGCCATTTGTGTTCTGTGGTTTTGGAGAGAGGAGCAGTGCTCAGCGAAGCACAACGGTCTTTTACATCAGCAGTCATTTCTGATAATGGCGGAGTCAGCCACACTGTTTTCTTTCAGGGCGGTATTGTTGTCACTTCATTTAGCGTGTCATCCTAAGGGGGGAAAAAAAAATAAGAGGAGAAAGGCTGCACGTTGATTCTCATCAACTCAGAATTGGTTTGAGTCATTACTGAATTGAGAATCGATGCCTATTTGCATGATAGTCGTTTTCCCCCCTTTTTCCTTTTTCAAATTATATTTAACCCCAGAACCTTCTATTCTCAGATAATTTAAGCGTGGCCGCTGCTTTTTTATTTTTTTATTTATTTTTTTTTTTACCCCCACCACATGAACAAATTTTGCTCTCCAAGTGCATGTAAATCTGTGTATCCACATGTCCATCCATCCAGCCATCTTCTTCTGCTTAATCCTTTTTGGGTCACGGGGGGCTGGAGCCTTTCCCGGCATCTTTGGGCGAGAGGCAGGGTCCACCCTGGACAGATCACCAGTCCATCGCAGGGCCAACACAGAGAGACAGACAACCATTCACTCACATTCATACCTAAGGACAATTTAGAATCCCCAGTTGATGCCAGTTAACCTAACCTGTATGTTTTTGGCATGTGGGAGGAAACCGGAGAAATCATGGAGTAAACCCACGCAGACACGGGGAGAACATGCAAACTCCACACAGATCACTGTTGGTCGGGGGCTGGGATCAAACCCAGGTTCCCCCAGCCAAGGGTGAGTTGCTGTGCTGCCGCAGTGCTAACCACTCCACATGCATAGTTTATAAATGCGGCCATGTGTACAGTTGGAAGTGGGTATGTATGTTCAGTCGCGCATATGATGCAGCTCACATGTACACATGCATGCTAGTTAATGCACTGACACAAATATTGTCGATCATTAGCCACCAACCTACGGTCCTAGTTTCCTCTCTTTTATAGCATTTGATGCCTCACTTGCTCCGCATCACTCCTCTTTCCTCCCCTCTGCTGCTGCGTTTCTCCGCATGCTTTGTCTAACACATGTTCACTGGCGTTATCAACCTGTGTTGTTGGTGACTGGGCTGTCGGTCACTGTGAAGAACTGCCCAGTCCCTCTCCTCCAGCCGCCCCCGGGTTTTTGAACCAGGCTGGCCGAGGCTAATTGAAGGACAGAAGAGGCGGCATGAAAGCAGGCCGAAGGCAATACCGAGATAGGAACAAAAAAAGGCATGGAAACAGAAGTGTAGTGTAGAGTGCAAGGACAGCCCTAATCATTTCTGCACAAGGCATGATTGGGAGAAAATGGGAAACTTTGACTGAACTCACTGATGAAAGAGAAATGACTGTGTGCCAATGAGTAGAAGTTTGCTCAGAGCAGAACATTAAGGAAAAAGCACAAACTGGCGAGCTATGCAATATAGTGGGAAACAAATGTGCAATACCAGCTGTGTTTTACTCAAAACCCCACAGAGGAGAGTTCAGCATCCATACACTTTCAGTGAGTCTTGGGAAACTTGCAGCAGGATGTTTCTGTGGTTCTACAAATACGAGAAACTTGCCACGATCACATGGAAGGCAATGGACCATCACTCCCCTCTAGTGGTTTTTCTTGTCATTGCACCCCCCTTTTTTTAAGAATTCCTGTTCAGATCGCCTCAAAAATACTTTAATGGTCTTGGGAGAAGTGAAGGTGATTGTTGTGGTGTAAGCCAGCGGTGCCCTCATCTGACTGCAACGCCATATTGGGCCTATCTGACAACCTTTCCAAGAAAAACTTGGTGATTTACAAGGATGTTTACAAGGTGGTTTACAAGGAGAAAAGGCAAATTTCATACAAAAAATTTGACAAATTGATGAAGAAAAAGTGGTAAATTGATGAGGAAACTGGAAAATTTACCAGAAAAAATAGTGGCCATTTTTTCTTTTTTGCTTCCTCAGCCAAGCCTCGTATCTCAGCCCCTCACAATTTAAAAAAAGTTTGGTATTCTTTTAATCAAATAAACAAATATAAAACTTTAAAAAAAAATCAGTGGCTTCTTCAGTGCTTTCTCCCCTTGTATTCAAATTTATATACAGACACAACTGTGTTATATAAACGTCTGCTCCTTTTTTTTTTTTACTGCTTCAGTCTCCGACCCCTTGATGTGGAGTTCATGAGGCATCTCAGTAAAGTGGTCAACATCGTTCCAGTCATCGCCAAAGCCGACACGCTCACCCTGGAGGAGAGGGACTTCTTCAAACAGACGGTGGGTGATTGATGTCAATGTTTGGGAATAGATAGTTGCATCGCAGCTGTATTTATTACCCCAGCGCAGTATATCCAAAGACATTTTCTACCATCATCCACGCAGATATGTGTAGGAGCTCTCCAGAGTCCTTTCAGAATAAACGAAGTCAGTGGATCCATTTTTGTCTAAGCATGTCGTGTACCGCAGGTTTACTAACATAATGAGCTGCCAGCCACCATACACAAAAACCATGTGCAGATCCACCTTGTAACTACGCTGGGAACCACTGTCCTGCTAAGTTTCCATGTGTGGAACAATTCTGAGTTGTTCTGGAAACTGTATTTTTGTTGTTGTTGCACTGGACAATCATTAAATCTGTTTTTTAACTGTCAAGATTTTCCGCTGGTCCAGGGTTAAAGATCAAGAAGAGCACAGTGGTACAGGGTTTAGCACTGCTGCCTCAAAGCTAGAAGGTTCCAGGCTGGTTAGGTTAATTTATCTTTTCTTTGCTTTAAAAAGGTCCATCAACAGTTTTTCTACCAGCTTCTACGTGTACATCACCTTTCCTGATTTGCAAAAACTGGCAGATGTTTAAATCCCAGCTCCCTGCTAACGCCTACTCTGCCAGCGGACCAGTGCCAGTCAAGACGCCACCGTTGGTGTGTTCTTCAGTGTATGAGCCATATCCGTTCCTCTCTCACTGAGAGTCCACAGTCTGATCAGTCTCCAGCCTCACTGGCCTCGTATTCGTGGCTGCTCCTGCTACATGGCTCCCTGTTCCACCTGGTTTCTGGGATTTTCCCCCCCGCGTGTGTTTCTGTTGAATTTTGCATCTCATCCCACTAGACTCAGACCACTACCTGCTTTCCTTCAGCATTACTTTTATCTTTTCATCCTTTTTTAACTGCAAGCTTTATTCATTTCAGAAAGGTGTAAGCACGGTGGGTGTTTTGACTACCAGCAACCCCTAAAAGCCTGTGACACTCGCCAATAAGGAGAAGAAAAAGAGCCGAGTTTGGAGCAGGAACTGGCAGAAAATTGAAGCCCTGGGGCTTGTAGCTGGATTGTTTTGGCTGGCTGCAAATGCTCTGCATGACCCTGAAGATTATTGACTAAAAGCATCTCATTCCAAATGCTTTTTTCCCCTCCTTGTATTTTCCCTGCAGCAGTTTAACACACAGAATACAGATTAAGAGGACTTTTTAATAAATTGGTCCTTCACTGTGTTCAACTGTAAATGTCTGTTTAGTTTCCTCTAACCCATCAGTTGATGTGGCTTTTTTGTGGCCTTTCACTTGGTTTACGTTCTGTAATTTAACCGCGAGAAAGCTTCTTAGGATAAACGATAAAATGTTTGATCGTGGACCAAGTGAAAGTTGTCAGAGTAGTAATTGTGGGAGTGAACAGTTATTCATTTAAAGAGCATTTCCACCAGCAGTAAGTCTTTTTTACATCCGTGCCCCACTCATTTCAAAGATGTAAAGGCATGGATTGCTGTTTTATAAGCCACGTCTGTGTCCGGGTTGTTTTTGAACTTGCCCACTGGTTTGTGGATTTAAAACCTTGAGTTGAGCATTTTTCTAGTTAGTTTTTCTAGTCTCATTTTGATTATTTTTTAAGCCTGACTTTGTTATTGAGTGATGGGTCTTCTATCCTCTTTACACAGAGGTGGAGATTGTTGAGAGATCATTGAGTGATGATAGAATGGCCAGATCAATAAACAGTCTTTCACTGATTTCTCAGCGATCACCAAGATCTTTCAATGATCTCTCAAGGATCTTCAGTGATCTCCATGGTCTTCGAAGCTTTGACTCATTCCAAAATAATCTCTCACTAATCTCAACGATTTCACAATAAGCACTCACTGATCTCATTGATCTCCCGATGATCTCTCAGCAGTCTTTCAGTGAACTCCATTGGTCTTTCATCGAACGCTCAGTGAGCCCTCACTGCTCTCGCAGCCATCTCTACCTTTGGGGTGGAAAAACTTTGGTGTTCATTGAAAGATTGCTGAGAGATCATTGGGAGATCAGTGAGATTTACTGTGCTCTTCTTGACTGCTCAACAGTCTCATCAGTGTCCCAGAGTAGAAGAGCACTAGAAACCTCTCACAAATATATATACTGCTTAGATTGCCCAACAAACTCTCTATGATCCCTCAATGATCCCTTCTGGTCTCTCAATGATCTCTCAAGGATTTTTTTAGAGATTGCCACAAAAATCGTACAACGATCTCCCAAACATTTGCACAGAAATGGCTTTTTTTTTTGAGGCTTTAGGAGATCCTTGAGAGATCGGGCCAATTTCTGATCCCTCAGTGGTGACCCAATGATCTCCATCTGTGTAAAGGGGCCCTTACTAACAAACTGAGCACATTGTATGAAAATCAAAATGCACCACACCCTAAAACATGGGCTGTTTCATCATCTATTAATTACTTATCATCTATTACTTTACAAGTAATGAAATTAATCAGGTCAAATCAAAAGTTTCTTTTGTCATAGACTTATTTTACTTTTATTTCTCGTAGGTATACAGTAGATGGACTACCAGGCCATTGAAAAAAGGCTGTTACACACTTCAATATCATCTTTGTTTGACATTTTATGTTAACATCATCTGAATTAGTTTTATTATCAATGACAGCTCAGTATTTGTCATATTCAGTAAACTGCATCTTTTGTGTTAAGATGACTACAGCAATTACTGTTGTAGTAGCTGCTTAAGAATCGTGGAGCTCCCTTTATAGACAGTATACAATGTAGCTTAAATGTTCTAGCTGTGTGATTTGGTCAAACTGACATGACGTTTTTGTGTCTTGTTGTGCATGTGCAGATCAGGGAAGAGCTGCGAGCCAATGGGATCGATGTTTACCCTCAGAAGGAGTTTGATGAGGACGCAGATGACAGGAATATCAATGACAAAATCAGGGTGAGTTTACATCGTCGGCTACTGGCACATCAGATTCTAATGGTGTAGACTGAGTGTAGACACCAGAACTTCAGCACAATTCCATTTTGTAGATGTAATTTAAAGCAAAGTTTTTCATGTCGTGATGATGTAATCCACAGCTGTGTTACATACACCAGCATGACCATGAGCTGTCCAAATTCACAGGGCCAATGAAAAGGTCTTAGTGAGACGGTCAACTTTTCAGTCTTTTGCGCAAACTTGCTCAAATATCGTAAACTCTGTGGCCAACCTGTAATCCACAAGAATACAACATCCACCGCTGACTCACCTCCCCAATGGTGTCTTGTTTCTGTCTAATTGGATCACAGTATATCCCCAAATTTCCACAGTGCTGTCCTGATCCAGCCATGTTTCAGTAAAGCAATATTACACAAGAGGGTGTGGAGTATCATTGAACACTGTAACCTTGGTGATTCGTTGTAGGCCTGGCGCAAAGCAGAGGGCCAAAGACATCACAGCAGTTACTGTAGTTATGATACCGCACGACCTTGAGCATGATATTGCTTTGATATTCCACAAGCACAGTTTATTAAATGACAGTAGTGCAGGACAAAATAGGATTTGTTTGTTTAACCAGTTATTTTGCTCCGCAGAGAAAAATAGCCCCTTCTGAATGTATCCAGTTAACTGCTGCTAGGCATCTGAATTAGCAGAATATATCAATTAATAGCCCTATTGTCATTCCATACGCATGTAAACAAATTACATATTGTCCAGTTCAAAAGTCGGTGTTACTACATACCGGTGACTCATTGAAGGGTTCGTTGCTCCCTGTGAGATCGTGCAGGTGGCTAGTTAGCATGCTAGCAATTTGGCTTCGATATACTTCACTTGCTTTTTCTTGGCATTTTCAGATGAAATAGAGTCTATCACCACAAAGGTATTGTGGTTTGCTAATTCAGATAAAAAAAATCCAACTCTAGCTTGCCTATTTTTTTTAAACAGATTCAATTCAACTTTATTTATATAGCACCTTTTCACAACAACAGTCATCTCATAGCACTTTCAACTGTAGGGGAAGCCCCACAACTGCAGAAAGACCCCAGCAATCAGGCGATCCCCTGTGAGCAAGCACTTGGCGACGGTGGAGAGGAAAAACTCCCTTTTAACAGGAAGAAACCTCCAGCAGAACGAGGCTCAGGGAGGGGCAGTCATCTGCTGCGACTGGCTGGGGGGTGAGGGGACAGAGAAGAAGAAAAGAACAGACATGTAGAGAGCAAACAGCATGATGGAGACTCAATCTATGGGAGAGAACAAACAGATGTTAATGACCAGCAAAAAAAAAAAAAAATTAATTGAGAGTGAAGAAAGGAGTGAAGCCCAGTGCATTATTGGAGGTCCCCCGGCTGTTTAAACCTATTAGCAGCATAACTAAGGGAGGGTTCAGAGACACATGATCCCTCCCCAATTGTAGGCTATATCAAAAAGGAAGGTTTTAACCCTGTTCTTAAAAACAGAGATCGAGTCTGACTCCCGAATCCAGATTGGCAGCTGGTTCCACAGGAGAGGAGCTTGATAACTGAAGGCTCTGCCTCCCATTGTACTTTTGGAGATTCTAGGTATTACAAGTAATCCAGCATTTTGGGAGCGTAGTGCTCTGTTAGGATAATATGGTAGTATCAGATCTTTTAAATAAAAAAGGGCCTGATTGTTTAGAGCTTTGAAAGTGAGAAGGATTTTAAACTTAATTCTAAACTCTGTGGGAAGCCAATGAAAGGAGGCCAGAACCGGAGAGATATGATCTCTCTTTCTAGTACCTGTTAAAACTCTTGCTGCAGCATTTTGGATCAGCTGAAGACTTTTTAAAGATGTTTTAGGACAACCTGATAATAAAGAGTTACAATAATCTAATCTAGAGCTAACAAAAGTGTGGACAGTTTCTCAGCACTTTCTCAGCATCACTCTGAGACGAGATGCTCCTAATCTTGGCAATATTACGCAAATGAGAGAAGGCAGTCTTAGAAATGAATTTAATATGTGAATTGAAAGACAGATCTTGATCAAAAATCAGATCAGATGTGAAATAGCTTGCGGATGTTTACAAGGGTAGGACTTTGTAAATGAAATAAAGTTTAAAAAAAAAAAGGTGGGACTTCTGGGTCACGGAGATGATTTCTTTTCAAACAGCGCCTCACTGTGGAAATGAAAGTTTCCAACACAGTATTGCAGTTCTCATCTATGAGAAGCCACTGATAGAATTGATAGACTTGACAGTAAATCTTTTTCTTCTGGCTGCTCCCTTTAGGGGGTCGTCACAGCAGATCATCTACCTCCATCTCACCCCAGACTTGACAGTAAATAATTAACAGTCACTAAAACGCCTTTGAAGTAGAGTGATACATATCCAGTGAACTGTGGGAGTGTGATTATCATGGAATCCAGTAATTCCTGGAATCCCTGTTGTCAAATCAAATTGCTCAGTGGGAACTAACTGTTGCATAATAAAATGTCAGGTTACTCCAGCAGAAATCCTTGTCACACTTTGCAAAAAGCAGCAGCTCCTCCAGTTTGGTTTTTACAGATGTGATGCTGGCTGTGGTGATTACTGGGAATGGATGCCTGCTCCCTCACCTTCTCAGTCACAGGGCATGACTTCAGCCACCAACTAACAAAGTACTCTGTGATTGGTTTGTTGGGACCCAGCCTATAAAATGTGCCAGTGTTTTCAGTGTCAGCTGATCGCACTGGGAAAAGTGCAAATGACCAAAGGATGGGAAGAAATCCATCTTATTGAAACCCTCTTTCCATGAGTGTGTGTTTGATCTCATCTGCTCCCTCAACAGGAGATGATCCCTTTTGCCGTGGTTGGCAGTGACCAGGAGTATCAGGTGAATGGGAAGAGGATTCTGGGAAGGAAGACAAAGTGGGGCACCATTGAAGGTAATGCACATGGATTCTGATGTCCATGCATAAAGCTGTTTAGCTGTCCTACCGAAGAGACGACAGAAGATTTCCAGCTTTTCCAGTTGTAGGTTGCACATCAGACATGTCACATGTATTAAAAAAAAAAAACCCAATGAATTATAATAGTCATTTGAATGGTTTTGATTTGACACTAATGCAGCCAGCCTATTTCTTATACTAATAACTATATCCCAGCTGTCCATATGATGGTGCCAAAGCCATCTACCTTGACTCTAACAATAATTAAATCACACACACACACATATTGCTAAGTCATTTACCTCAGTGAAACAGCTCTGCACAGCAGACTCTCATTTTGGTGCATTTTGAACACAGAGGAAATTATGGACTGCCATCTGCTGCTTAACTGTCAGTTGCTTGTTTACACAAGTTTCTCAATGTCTGTAACCAAGGAGATGTAGGAAACAGGAGGGAGAGATTTGCAGGGGCTTCCTGTGTCCTTTGGGAGGATCAGAAGAAGCATAAAAACACACAAATACACTTGCATGCAATTGTATTTGAAACAATTTACAGCACAGAGTCACTATGCCAAAGATGTTCTTTACAAGTAGGCATCCTTATGTCACTCCTGGGTGGGTGTGTCTGTGTGAGGGAAGGGGCGTATGTAGAGTTAGGCAGAGAGCAGATGGAACAAAAGCAAAAAGCTGGAGCAGGTTTGGATGGAGCATACCTTTTATTACAGTCAAACCTTTAATATTGTTAAAGTGAATGAATTATTTATCTAATCTGTTGTACAAAGCCAGCATGCAGTAAGTGCTGTAACATGTCTTTGTCTTCGCCTGGATTTTCTGGTTACTGTTTTCTGTGAAGGAGAACATGGGACATCACCAAGTCCAACTTCAGTCTTCCAGGGATTAGTTTGGCATCCTCTGGGACATAGAGATGTAGTTTTAATGAGGGTGTGTTTCTTTTGCTAACTTAGAGAATTGAAGGCGGAGCTTGCTGGTTTGTGATGTCACAAAATCCAGGAAGTGCAATCAACTCATTTCCTTAAAGGGTTCACTGACTGCCCCTTTCTTACATTTTAACAGCTCACTCATGCCTTAATGAAGTGTTTGTGACATATTTTGTTCACATTTTCTTTAACTTTTTTAATTATTGAAGCAAATTTTTTTTTCTTGGCTTTCTTGAAATGCTCTGATTTAAAGCCTGTCACTTTAAGAAACATCCTTCAGCTGTTCAACTCTGCCCTCCCTCTTACATCAGTTAGCCATTAGCTGACTAGCTTCTAGCCTCCTTCTAGCTTGGATGAGCAGCGCTGGTTCAGCGATCCGTGGTCATTTGTGCATCTTGTGTCACCCCAGCCCACCCCCCAACAACCTCGCTAAGACGCCACAACAAATCACCAGCACTGGGCAACCCACCCAATTGCTGCAACCCGAGGCCGCTGGCCGAGCCACGGGATCTCAAAGGGCAATGTCTCGCCCCGCGGTACTCTGCTCCTCTCCTACAGCCAGCCAGGGGATGCCCCGTCACAAAGCGGCTCCCCCACGTCACCTGCGAGAGTAGAGCAGAGGCACATGGGGGAGCTGGCCGTGAGAGCCAGCAGCTCCAGGCAGCAGCCCTGGGTCACGGCGCAGGCGGTTGCCGCAACCCAGGGCTGCTGCTGCTGGCTCCATCAGTCAACGACCCCTTTAAAAGTTTAACTAATGAAAGAAGTGTGCATTTCTTTTTGAAGTGCCATTTTAATATTTTAGTGCATACATGTGATGCATGGATGAATTTCATAATGTTAAAATCCACCAAAACAAAATTTTTTACTCAGTTTTGACCAAACATGTAATCACTGCATTTTGCCTCTGTTGGACAGAGCTGTTCAGGGTGGCTCGGATATTCACATGGTCAACAGGTGTTTAACCTTTGGAGATATTGTGGAAAAATCTGATAGAGAATTTATTTCTTATAATAACTCTTAAATAAAACTGTGTCTAATCTATCCTTTCTAGTGTATGAAATCATCCATTTTACAAAGTCGGAATTGAAAGATGCAAACAGGAGAGACTGTTCTTCCCTCAAAAGAGGGTAGAATGAACATGGTACCATGAACCTTAGAGAGAAATCAGTGAGCTGAGGATGACTGGATCAGGGAGGTTGGTTTTAGTTCTCAAGTAGACGTTTTAATTTTAATTTCCCCCCACTTCCCCAGGAGTGAAGAGCTATGGTTACAAGTTGCTAGTGTGCTCCCTTGATGGGGCTAATCAGTGCTCACACGCCCTGCAGTTATTCCACTCCTCTCCTTTCAAAGAGAATTTAATTTCCTGCCTCAGATTTCAAAGCTTTACATAAGTAGCACCCTCCTTTTTATTTCATTTTCACCCCCGACATAATCTATAATTCTAACATGTGTTCACCCTAATAGAGGCTCCAGCAGCTTGTCATGGGGAGTTTAACCATCTCACTCCAACTTCTGCAGTATAGAGAGAGCTGAGAGATGCCTTTCAACTGAGTGCGCTACTGCCATCTTGTGGTCTTTTAAGGGGCTGCAAGCAAGCTGGGCTGCAAGGGTTTTGGTATTATTTTGTGATATTTTGTGAGCTTAATCTTTTTTCCTCATATTGCTCTCTGTGTTTGTCCGCTGTCTCCAGTTGAAAACATTGCACACTGTGAGTTTGCCCATCTGCGAGACCTCCTCATCAGGTGAGCATCCATCACACGTTTGGGTTGATTTGAAGCTCTTTGTGATCTTTATGAAGTAAAGCTCGTTTTTTTTTTTTTTTTTAATGCTCTGAAGTTACTCACATGTTGGTGTAGAAAGGACTGTAAATCCAACTCAGAATTTCTACATTCTCACATTTGGTCAGTGTAAATTAAGGGTTTACTCTCAGGCCGGTTGTCTCATTCCACGTCGAAACAGCATTTTCCCTCTTCCCCCAGTCCCTGATAGCTGCTGCTCACATTACTACGGGCATGAGCACACTTGTAGCACACGTCACCATGTCGTAATACAACCCATGCATGACTGTACATCAGTTGGAGTTGCAAATTTTCCCAAATACCTCAAGAGTTCTTGTGGGTTTTATCCCAATTGGTTCTGTATATTGTAGCTACACAGGTTTGAGTTAACACTTGACCCCTGCACTGTACATTGATTGTTGAGAGGAGAATTTGGCCACCCTTTGATAAATAGATTATTTTAGTGATTTTTGAATTGGTGTGTAGGGTGGCCAGACTTTTGCACATGGTCCTCTTGTGTACGCATGTATTCATCTCAATTTTTGTTCAGTTTATGAAGTAAAAAGGTAACTATGCATTAATATTTGCTAGTACAGAGACTCTGTTTAGATCTTTTCAATGGAAAAAAAGCCATTTGTGAAGGGGTGGCCAAACTTTTGCATAGCACTGCATGCAGCACACACTCTTTACAATAAGTGCAACCTCTCAGTCTGCACAGTGAACAACAACACCACAGAGAATGCTGCAACTTCACTGAAAACAGCCAAAAAAAGAGACTCCAAGGCACTCTCATTTCAAAAATTAAAAAAAAAAAAAAAAAAAAAAATCTTTGTTAAAATGGCTTTGGTCACATAAACCTATTAAAATCAATTAAAAGCTCCAACGCGTTTCAGCCATATGCCTTCATCAGGGAGTCAAGTTGAGTTTGCAGCTGAGTTTGTTTCACTCCCTGATGAAGGCATATGGCCGAAACGCGTTGGAGCTTTTAATTGATTTTATTAGGTTTATGTGACCAAAGCCATTTTAATTAAGGCTTTTTTACTTTTGAAATGAGAGTGCCTTGGCGTCTCTGTTTGGCTGTTTTCATGAAGTTGCCCAACCAAAGAGCACCTCAGAGAACCTAAAGTTTGTTCTTGAGGCCAGGAAGCGCTCCTCTACATACGTTTACTAAGTAGCTTATTTTGAGTCATTTTGGTCAGATTCAGCTCTCTTTGTGTGCCATCTTCACATTGCATCTCTGTGCCAAGACCTGTGTGTCAAGGCTCAGAAAGTGTACTGCGTTTGCATGCTGTACTAGTTGGACTTCAGGGTCGAAGTGCCATCATGGCACACGTTGCCTAGTGTGAGTTGTTTTGAAGGCTTCCTCTTTCCTTATTATATCTTTGAGGGATCCTAAGCATCCAGTCCAACCAGCATCCAGTCTAACATTGGTATCAGCTGATATTCACCTTGTTGATTGATATTGGCCTGTCGCCAGAGATAGGGCTTGCCAACATCAGTGTTCGATACTTATCTGATGTACCCCAGTTGTGTGGTATTGACTTTGGTCTGAAGCAAACAATAGTAGCCTACAGCTGCAAATTCAGAATCTATCCAGGACTGAACCACTTTTAAAGTATTTCAGTGCATTTATTTTTTTTTATTTAAAATGCATATTTGTTTTTCTTTGCATTAAACATGGAATGCATGACAACAAATGCAAAAGAAACAATATTTTCCATCAGCCCAAAACGTCACAATTTGTGCATCCCTTTACATACAGTGCTGTGAAAAAGTATTTGTCCCCTTCCTGATTTCTTCCATTTTTAAATATTTGTCACACTTAAATGTTCCAGATCATGAAATAAAGTTTAATATTTCAATTTCACTAACCACACCCAGGCCTCATTACTGCCAGACCTGTTGAATCAAGAAATCACTTAAATAGAACCTGTCTGACAAAGTGAAGTAGGCTAAAGGATCTAAAAAAAAAAAAAAAAAAAAAGCAGCACAAAATCAGCACAAAAGGCAACAGTTGTATTTACTGCAATATGAATTTGTTGTGAGTTACCCTTACAGTAATTCTTCTTCTTTTTTTTTTTTTTTTTTTAGGACACACATGCAGAACATCAAAGACATCACGGGCAGCATCCATTATGAGACGTATCGCGTTCGCCGGTTAAATGAGTCCAACATCCATTTTATCTCTCACCCATCTGAACATGCCCCCGCTCAGCCAAAGGCCAACGGTCAGCCCGAGGAGCAGCCCGGCGCCCCGCAGCAGACCAACGGAGTTGCCGCTCAGCATGAAGTTTTGTCCCACGAGATGTAGTGCGTTTGTCACGGAGCGAGATTTGTCCGTTTATGATGTCAGAACATAGCCAGGCGCAAAGCAAACGCTTATACGTATTCTGTTTACATGCACACACACACACACACACACACACACACACACACACATGCTGTGAAGATTTTTTTTTTTCTAATTAATTAATAGTTTAGATGGGCTACGCAACTACAGTTTTAATTTGTCAGGAAGCAATAAGATGGAGTGAATCCCTTCCATGTTTGGAGTAAAAGCATGTCCCTACACGTAAGACACCTCTGAGCCAGCCACATCACATGAGTAGAATTAACTTAAAAAAAAAATCAAAAATGATGTACAGAATTTGAAATGATGCTAGAAAAACTTAGCCCAGGTCTATTGTCGTGTTGTGGTGTATAGTATGGTATAGTTACTAAAGTAGGGATATTTAGTTTAGGTTTATAGTATTATAGAGAAAGTAAGAAGACCTTTGACACCTCCATGCTGTACAGTTGAATAGCAGTAAATAGCAGTGTGGAGCAGCTTGTGAAGAGCGAGTCCTCCTCTCATTTTTCCGTTGTGTTTTTAAAAACCTGTTTTTTGCCAAACCATTCAACCATGCTCTTCCTCTATAACGCCAACATTGTGTTATACAGTAATTTGGTATTGCTCATTTACTGTTGTGTTTTTATTATGGCTAATATCCATGCTCTGTGTTTGTTTATGATGGGGTGCAGCCATTGTCCCATACAGTCATTTTTGTTCTTTTTTCTGACTGTAAGCCAAATAAGTTTTCTGTTTAAAAGAGAAGCACATACAGTATACAGTATAGAGTTGATTTATGAATAGGTATTTATGTGTGTGTTTTAATGTAATCGGCTTAATTCACGTTTCATCCCAGTTGTTGACTGCCAGATATTAAACAGTGACGATAATTTAGATTTTAATGTGTTTGTTGTTTTTGGTGTACACCACTTGTGAGACAGTTGTGCAGATGTGGTCTGTTTTGTATATTAATTATCGGTAACTGCACCGAATCCTACCGATCGATGTTGACAACAGTGAGTGTGCAACAACTTGAGGGAAAATTTGTATCCGTAAAAATAACAAATCCTGCAATACTTAAACAGCAACTGATATTTTTTACTATTTTTTTTTAAGTGTGTGCATTCATACAGGCTCAAGGGATATTTTATCTAAATATGAAATTCTTATTTCCAAAATAAAATGAACATTGTAAGTCAGAGTAAGAATATTTTCAATACTTGGGAGAAAATGAATTTGAATTAGTTTCTTATCCAGAGAAAATGGTTCACACTGTTTACTGTTGTATAGTTCTTGTGTGATTTGTCATGGTATTATAGATCAAAGTTTTATCTTTGATATGCTATCTCAAAGAATAAAGATTGATATTTTTATTGTTTGAAATTGGTTGCCTTGATTGTCATTAATATGGAGACGCTGATGTGACTGAAAATGACAGTTTTTCCTCTGTACCTTTGATTCCCTCGATTAGGCTGATAGCAGTTCTCACAAGTGTTAAACTGGTGGCAGCTTGTCAGCATTTCATCAGATGGGCAAACAAAGTATAATTTAATGGCTTTTAAAACGTTTTAGTTTATCTTGGTTTCAGAAAAGACTCATCTTTTTGATTACACCATGTAGCCAATCTGAGCTACTCTGCTTGGACTGCTGCCCCCATGACCCAGACCCCCGGATAAGTGGTGGAAGATGGATGGACATCTAACGTAATTGTGCAAAGTAAAGATTTCTAACATGAATAGTCCAGTTAAATGGTTCAGTAGAGGGTATCTGCAATGAGACCTGCACAACGTATTCAGTTTTCTCAGAAATGCAGCGAGTGGCTGAGGCTGCAGTTCACTCGGGGTGCTCTCACGCTCTAGTGCCTGTTCTGTTCTGACCGAGGCCAGTCTGGAACGTTGGATAGGTGGGATTGCTCCCTACTCTTCTGCGGAGTGGAACAGTTCCCCAGCTTTGGAAAGGTTGGCAGAGATGGGGACTCCTTAAGGGAGTCAGGGAACCCTGCTAAACAAAAATGAGTGCAGGCCCCCTGCTGACTGAGGAGCAGAGGGCCATTTCACTTTCTACGGACCGGGTCACTCGGCACCAGTGAGAACATGTCTGGTGAGAGGTCTTCAGTCTGTGGCTAATGAGCCACATGCAGCTCACTTGCCCATAAACCAGTGACTTCCTATGGATTTATATTTATCCAATTTGTGTTGTAAATTTAACATGAAAAAGTTGCAACTTTATTTCCTAATGACCAATAAAAGCATGAGAATTTTATTTTATGAGAAAATCTTAAAAAAAATCTAAAGGGGAAAATGTAAAATTTATAAGAAAAACTAGCAGACTTACAAAAAAAAAAAAAGGGTGCCGATTTATGAGAAATAAGTTAGTTTTATGATGGAAAAAGTTGCAAAATTGCCAGAAAAGGTAAAGGTGGGAAACCATTTGTGCGTCTTCATAGTCTACAGCCATGAGCAAAATAGTGCGACACCACATTAACAGCACCAATTCACCAGTGAGGAAATGCGACTTTTCAGTAGTTCACACCATGCCTACACAGAGCTGGTCTAATGGGGCTTTTCATTTGCACCTCCTTTCACACGCCTTTCCAGCTCCCCTGCAGACAGCAATGTGTTGACAGCGTTGCTTGTGGCGGGTCATCGTCAGCCTTTCTCACTTTGGAGCGCTTTGCGTTGGCTTCAGCTTGAAGCTCCTCTGTGCTGGGGACCGTGCCACTACGGTGACAAATGTGAAGGTGAGAGACAATGAAATCTGCAGAAAGATGGGTATCTATTGAAAACCCACCTGACACTGACACCTCTATCTAAACAGTTTCCCTGGCAGCCACCCTGAAGCATGAAGGTGAGTGATGAGGACATCTGCTGTGGCAGTGCCAGGTTCAGCTGCTGGCAGGGGGAGACCAGTTTAGTGCCGCATGTGAACTGACATCTGTACTTTCTCAGTGTTGCACTATGTGCTCATCTTTTTCAGTTTTGTTTTTTTTTTAAATGAAAATTAATGCAGCACAAAGAGATGTGAATTCAGCAGTGAAAGGTGTACAGATTTCCACCTCGGCATATATTTGGCATTACCAAGCTGAAGTGTTAAACAAAGCGCTTTATTGCATGACACCAGAACAGATTTGCTGTGAAAGCAGACGGATTACCTTATGCTTCAAGATGGTGTCTAAACCATTGTGGAAAACAACTGAGCATCTGCAGTTTTAATAAGCTATTATGTTTCACTTTGCGTTCATCTGGGTTACCGACAAACTGCTCAGTGTATGCTGTAGAACACTGAGTAACAATTTGTTCAGAATGTATACACTCACCGTGTTGCAATATTTAGATGTAAAAAATGAATAATTTTAAATAGTACACATGCAATCTGGCTCTTCTTTTTAAGTTGCATTTACACAAAAAAACCTACTGTTAAAAACAAAGTTAAATGTCAGTGTAACAGAGGATTATTATTAGTTTTTGTTTCCGCATTTTCAACAATGATTGCTGTAATATTTCAAGTCACAATAATCATGTAGTGAAAATCTTAATGTGACAGCCTCTTTCTGGGTTATATGAAAACATTCAAACTCGCATGCGTTGACAAATTTACTAATCCATATTCCAAGAAGTCTGCGGTGGTGTTGTAGTTGATAGCAGACCGAGACTTTAAGAGGTCAAGACCACGTTTATGTACAGCTACATCTCAGTATATTAGAATATCATCAAAAAGTTAATTAATTTCAGTAATTCAAAAAGTGAAACTCATAGATTCATTACACAGAGTGATATACAGTATTTCAAGCATTTATTGCTTTTATTTTGATGATTATGGCTTACAGCTAATGAAAATTCAGTTTTTCAAAAAATTAGAACATTACTATAATATATCAATATATAAAAAGTGGATTTTTAATAGAAACGTTGACTGAAAAGTATAATATTTTAATCTAATAAATATTTTAATGTAAGAATATATTTTTATATAATATAATCTTTTGAGAAACTGAATGTTGGGTTTTCATTAGCTGTAATCCGTCCATTCATCTATCTTCTGCTGCTTAATGGGGTTGCGGGGGGCTGGAGCCTATCCCAGCATCTTTGGGCTTACACCCTGGGCAGACCACCAGGCCATCGCAGGGCCAACACAGAGAGACAGACAACCATTCACTCTCACATTCATACTGTAACGTCGGGGCCATTTTAAGGGGGCCAGGGATTTCCCAGCATGCTTTGCCAGTTTGAAACGTTACTGTGTGTGTTAAATGTGTTATTTCTGGGTTATACTGCTGTGTCACTATAACTGCATTATAATGACCCAGCAGTGTTTAGCAGGATTAGGGCAAGATGTGTATCATGTGTGTGTAACCGTAATGTAAACAGAGGTCTGTGGGAATGACCTCCACTGCTCTGCGTACTAAGTGGAGGTTGGGGGTTGGTGGTGTGTAAATAAAGCCTGTTCATCACAACCATCTTGCTCCTCTTTCTTTGTGTGAACCCTGCTACGTCACACTGGTGTCAGAAGTGGGATGGAGCAAATGGAAGCGATCAGAATGGAGATCCAGCAGCTGGAGCAGGCCATTGCTCAGCTGATGATGGATGATGAGACCGAGGCATCACCACCGGGAGCCCGGAGCCGGGACGAACGGAGCGGCGGACCTGACGGGGCCAGCGCACCCCGCCTCCTGTCTTTTTCAAGACAGAGCGGGCAGAACAGAGCAAACGTTCCACCCTTCTTAGGACAGCACGGGCTGGCGACCCCACGGCGATCAAGGGTGGCGATCGATCAGGAAACGACCACCCCACCTGTTCGGCAGCGGGCCAAGATTCCCCGTTTCAACGGCGAAGCCACATTAGATGACTACCTGACACAGGTCGAGCTGACTGCGGCGCTGAACGGCTGGTCACCAGAGGAAACCGCCGTACAGGTCGCGCTGGCCTTGGAAGGGAAAGCCCTCTGCACGCTCTCTGATCTCCGGCCCGGGGAGCACCACAGCTGGCCAGCACTACAAGGGGCGCTCCAGAGACGATTTGGGAGAATAGCGGACGCTGAGCACGCCCAAGAACAGCTGACCCGCCGCCGCCGGAACCACCAGGAAAAATTAGGAGCCTATGCTGCAGATATATGGCTGTTAACCCGGCGCAGCTACCCAGAGTTCGCGCCGGAGGCAGTAGAGAAGCTCGCCCTCCGGAGCTTCATCCAAGGTCTCCGCCCGGCCCAGCTCCAGAGCCACGTACGGCTCCACGCCGCGAGCGACTGGAAGACTGCAGTGGCAGAAGCAGAGCGGGCAGAGCCGCTAATAAGTCGCACCGCTGAAGCAGCAACGCACAGCCGTAGAACCTACCAGGCTACGATGGAGAGTGAGGGGGAGGAGGAGGAATTACGGCAGACCACAGCGGCGCGTCCACGGAGAAGATGGCCTCGGCGGCGCGAGGAAGGGTGCTTCCGCTGCGGAGAGATGGGACACATCGCGCGATACTGCCCCGCACCCACCCCACGACAAACCGGCCCCTCGCCGGCGTTAAACTAGAGCGAGGTGGCGTGAACGGGGACAGGCCACCTCCAGCAGATGTTTCCCCCGAGGAGCCGGCACCGCGCGTGGGTCGAGTTGGACACTCTCCAGGGATCTATCTACAGTGCAGCTTGGGGAAGACGTCGATCCGGGCCCTGATTGACACCGGCTCTACAATCTCCTTGGTTCGACCGGGCGTACTGCCGGGCACGAGCAAGACGGCTCCGCGGGGGTGGGAACCCACCGAGCGCTGCGTCACCACAGCTACCGGTGAGCGCGCCCGACTGAAGGGGCGGAGAGTGCTGGTGGTGGGGGTGGCCGGTCAGAACATAAGACACCCGTTCTGGCTGGCTGACATCCAAGACCCCTGTATTATTGGACTAGACCTGCTCACAGCCTGGCGTGCCAAGATCGACACCACCGGACCTTCCCTCCAGCTGGGAAACCGGACCATCACGCTCCACAGCAGAACCCAGAGAAGGGACACGGGGGCACGCACGATCGAGGGATCGCCAAGACAGACCGGACCAGGCAGGTCACCGCGAGGACTGGACACGATGACGTCACCAGCGCGGACAGAGGGAGCACGAGCACACACAGGGACAGCAAGGGGAGGGGTCAACGTGTCAGCGGAGACGCAGCAGGCAGTGGAGGAATTATTTCAGCGGAGCTGCAGCGGGCTGGACCCGGAACAGAGACGCCAGCTGCGGGAGCTATTGGACTATTACGTGGGTGTTTTTGCTGCGAAGGATGAGGAATGCGGCCGGACCGGGTTGGTGCAGCACGAGATCGACACCGGTGAGGCCAGGCCGATTCGACTCCACCCACGCCGGCTGCCCTTTTCAAGGCGGGCAGCGGCGGAACAAAAAGTGCGAGAAATGCTGGAGGCAGATGTTATTGAGCCCTCTAACAGCCCCTGGGCAGCGCCTGTGGTGCTGGTCAAGAAGAAGGACGGGTCGTGGCGGTTCTGTGTGGATTACCGACGCCTGAACGATGCCACCAGGAAAGATTCCTACCCCCTGCCCCGCATCGATGACGCACTGGACCACATCGCCGGCTCCAGCTGGTTCAGCTCGCTGGATCTACGCAGCGGCTATTGGCAGGTAGAGCTGTCACCCGAGGCCCGCCAAAAAACAGCCTTCTCCATCGGGCAGGGACTGTACCAGTTTAAAGTGATGCCGTTTGGACTCTGCAACGCTCCGGCCACCTTTGAACGCTTGATGGAGCGAGTGCTGGCTCACGTGCCGCGGAGTCGCTGCGTTGTTTACCTGGATGACCTGCTGGTGCATGCAGCTGATTTTGACAGCGCCCTGTCAAATCTCCGAGAGGTGCTGGGAGCCATCCAGCAGGCGGGGCTACGGTTACACCCTAGGAAATGCCACCTGTTCCGGCGAGAGACCACCTTTTTGGGCCACGTCGTCAGCGCAGCGGGGGTCGCCACTGACCCGGAAAAAGTGGCAACAGTGAGAGACTGGCCGGTGCCGCGGAACGTTGGAGAACTGAGGAGTTTTCTTGGATTGGCCTCCTATTATAGGAAGTTTGTGAAAGACTTTGCCACCATTGCCAGCCCGCTGCATCAGCTGACGCAGAAGGGACGCCTGTTCCAGTGGAGTGACAGCTGCGCTGCTGCTTTCTGCCAGCTTCGCGCAGCGCTCATCAGAGCCCCCGTCCTGCGGTATCCTGACCCGAGCCGCCCTTTCATTGTGGACACGGACGCCAGCAACCAGGGCATCGGGACGATGTCAAGAACCAGAGGGGAGTAGTGTAGCGAACTCAATATGAGCACCCTACTTGGCTTGCCAAGTGGGTTGACCCTATTGGCGACACAGGTAGGGTGCGGGACTCCGGAGCGGGAGGCGTGAGTTCAAATCTCCCGGTGGGACGTCGCCATGTCGAGCAGCACGTTACACTGGTGTCAGAAGTGGGATCTCCTGTCCAAAGCAGTAATGGGGCGCTGACATCGGGACGATGTTGAGAACCAGAGGGGAGTAGTGTAGCGAACTCAATATGAGCACCCTACTTGGCTTGCCAAGTGGGTTGACCCTATTGGCGACACAGGTAGGGTGTGGGACTCCGGAGCGGGAGGCGTGAGTTCGAATCTCCCGGTGGGACGTCGCCATGTCGAGCAGCACGTTACAATACCTAAGGACAATTTAGAATCCCCAGTTGATGCCAATTAACCTAACCTGCACGTCTTTGGCCTGTGGGAGGAACCCTCCCTGAACCCGCCCTTAGTTATGCTGCTAATAGGTTTAGACAGCCGGGGGACCTCCAGCACTGCACTGGGCTTCACTCCTTTCTTCACTCTCAATGAAATATTTTTGCTGGTCCTTAACATCTGTTTGTTCTCTCCCACAGACTGAGTCTCCGTCGTGCTGTTTACTCTCTACATGTCTGTTCTTTTCTTCTTCTCTATCCCTTCATCCCCCAGCCAGTCGCAGCAGATGACTGCCCCTCCCTGAACCTGATTCTGCTGGAGGTTTCTTCCTGCTAAAAGGGAGTTTTTCCTCTCCACCGTCGCCAAGTGCTTGCTCACAGGGGATCGCCTGATTGCTGGGGTCTTTCTGCAACTGTGGGGGTTCCCCCTACAGTTGAAAGTGCTATGAGATGACTGTTGTTGTGAAATGGCACTATATAAATAAAGTTGAATAGAATTGAGGAAACTGGAGTACCTGAAGAAAACCCACACAGACACAGGGAGAACATGCAGACTCCTCACAGAAAGGGTCAGCGATGGTCAGGGGGTGGGATCTAACCCATGACCTTCTTGCCGTGCTACCACAGTGCTAACCACTGCACCACCGAGCCGCCTTGTAAGCCATAATCATCAAAATTAAAAGAAACTAACACTTGAAATATATCACTCTGTGTATATGAGTTTCATTTTTTAAATTGGATTACTGAAATAAATTAACTTTCTGAAGATATTCTGACTTACTGAGATGCACCTGTAGGTCTTGGTCTTGACTTGGTCTTAACTTGGTCTTGACCCCTTAGTCTTAGAAGACTCTGGTCTTGTCGAGGTCTCCTGACTACCTTAGTATCTACTTATGCAATGATCTTAACAACAGGGGTGAAACGTTTCCTTTTATTTGAATTTAAGATACTTTTGTTAGGCATTATCTAGATCTCTAATCAATCATCAGGTGAGAAACAGAAATACAGCAAGTGTCCAAACACGAAAAGTTTTTAAGTTGTAGCAGGTGACACATTTTGTGTTTCAGGTTGAAGTAATTGTGCCACAATTAAATATTCAGTGTGAGTGAATTGGCTTTGTACTTCTTGAACATGAAAGATTTTCATGATTTTCACAGTAGCTTTTCTCTTGGAAACCATAATCCTGGTTGGCAGCTACTCCAGAGTAATTTAGTGTGTGACAAAGTAGCCAGCTGCAATTTTACAGCTTGAGGAAAGATGGCAAAAGAAGGGGTGGGAAGAGAGGAAGGGGTGATGTTTTTATGGAATTCAGAGAAAAGAGAGTGATAGAGTTTAGTGAGGTGAGGTGAGCTCGAAAGGACAGACGAGAAGAGATGCTGAGGCAAAGTTTTAAAGGCTGAAACATGGTAACATCTGATGGGAATTGAAACCCATGACTCCCACTTTGGGTCCAACATTCAGATGATGTGAGAGGTCATGAGATTGATATCCATCAGTGTTTGAGCCTATAGTCAGTGGTGTTGTTGGCAGAATTTACAGCACTGGTGGCGACAGTCCCAGTTTAGAAGGAGAGGTCCATAAGACTTGAATGAACCTCTGACAATGGGACGTTATCAGATCTAGTGGGGAGAATGTAACCTTGTGAATTAAAAAAAAATAAAATAAAAATCATGCTTTATTGACAAAAGGGTTATCCACCCATCCATCCATTTTCTACCGCTTTTCCGGGGGTCCGGGTCACGGAGGCAGCAGCTCAAGCAGAGAAGCTCAGACTTCCCTCTCCCTGGCCACCTGCCCCAGCTCTTCAGAGAGGATACCAAGACGTTCCCGGCTCAGCTGGGAGTCTAAGAAGTCTCTCCAGCATGGCCTGGGTCTGCCCCGAGGTCTCTTCCCAGTGGGACGTGCCCAGAACACCTCAAGTGGGAGGCGTTATCCCTGCTAGGGAAATGGACCAATGACCCAAATGTGGGAAGTGAGGAGATGATTCCCATCAGACAGGCCTACAATTAGTGTTTAACCTCTCACAATAGGAAAGCACAATGCAGATAACTGTGAGAAAGAAGATAGAGCAGAGCGTACTATTAAACAAAGCTGCCCAAAATATGCCAGCAGGTGTGGTAAAAAGAAGGCACACGATAGAATCTTACACGATAAAAATGTATTTTGATTTGGAAGGCTTGCTTCGAAAGGATTTTCTTATATCAGAAAGTGAGAAAACTATTTAAATTTATTATAATATGTAAATATTCTGGTTCAGTCCAGATTACATTCTAGTTGGTGGCAGAAATGCAACAAAACCCACATTAATTACCAACAAAACTGAAGAAAATGATGACGTTTTGCAGCAAGTTCAGCTCTGCACAAATCAAAGTCGATCATCGAAGTTCTGTGGTAGATCAGCTGTTCAAGATGCAGCGTTCTCCACATCTACTTATGGGTTCTTATAAATGAAGGTAGGTCTTATTCATCATTTTTATGTAGTCCGGACTTTTTTTTGTAGGCTAATATATTTAAATATATGTTTATCAAAGCCATTGCTGATATAGAGTGTTTTAGTCTGTAACTGTATTTGGCTTCGATGAGAATTTGTAGTGAGAATACAAATTGTTTGCGATATGCACGTTAGCTGCTAATTTACTAGCTAAGTTAGCTTGGTGACTAGAGCCTCATTTAACTACAAGCTGTCGCTAATTAGAACATTATTAGCGTGCAGATAGGCTTGCCTATCACCGCATATTATTTTTCTTTGGTTCGTCTGTCTCCTAAAGGAAAACTGTACAGGGTAACTGAGCAGATGCTATATGCTAACAGTAATATAGTCACGTTTGCAGAGTTGCTGGACTTGTGTGCGCGCTTCTGATGACCCCTTCAGGCGAGTGATTTTACTGCTGATCATCTGAACAACGAAAAATAATCCCTGGCTCTAAAGTCTTGTGTCGGCCTGCTCAGCACTTTAGGAAAGAGCGTTGACTCATGGAAGTGCTCGTTTTTGGAACAAATGCATGGTCATGGTCAAAGGAATCATCTCCAGGGTTGCTTTAAACATCCATCCATCCATCTTCTTCCGCTTAATCCTTTTCGGGGCGGGGGCAGTGTGTATTTCCCAGAGTTAGCAGGTGTAGCACACGTAGACAACCTCAGCTCAGCTCAGCGTGAAACTGTGGGAGGTCTGAATTAATTAGCCAGGCAACAACTTCAGCTCTATGGAGTTATTCTAGATTATATCAGCCCAAACAAAGGATGACTGACATGCTTTTAAATTTGACAGCAAATGATGACAGAATGTGTTTCATGGCTTTCTCTCAGATGGTGAGTGGCCTGTAAATGGCTCCCTGAGGCTCAGGGACGAAATGTCATCACGATTGACAAGCGCTGATTGGGCAGCTGGAGACTGGTAAGGTACGACACCCCCCATATGCCTTGATTATAAATAATACTGCTACATCCTTTCATTGAGATAAAAAAAAACAAAAAAAAACTTCCTCAATTGTACCTTTGCACTGATTAATTTTGATGACGCAAATGGCTACCAGACTCTACCTTAGAAATATAGAGATCCATGCCAACTGTAACAGCAGGTACATTATGTGCATCAGCTGGATTCCATCACCTAATATATCACTACATTTCACCCACTGCCATATTGCTCCATGTCTGCATGTTACCAGTGTCTGCTGGCATGCAAACAGAAATGGGATTCATGCATTCTTTTAGGAATGCAGCCAACACACCACTCAGCTTTATCTGACAGATTAAGGTAACAGGGTTCGAATAGCTGAAAAGACATATGTTCCATGGTATAGAGCTGTGTGTAGATGTACCAAAGAGTAACAGGGAAGAGAAAACACTGCTTAGAAATACAGCTTTCCTGCGACTTCAGAGGCTCCGTCGTTACCAGGCAGAGTTCTTCCATCCAGACAGCCAATGAGCCACCAGACTGTAACCAGACAGCCAATGAGCCAACCAGATCCAGATAGACTTCCACTCAGCCAGTTTACCATCTGGCTGGCCGCTTGTTGTTAAAGCAAGCCAACGCCTGTCTGTACTGGTGGGGCACCAGTGGCTACTTGTCCTGCTTCTATCAGTCCTCGACGCATGCACACACACACACACACATAAACACACACCTTTTGTCAGCCTCAGTCTCCTTCACAGCCCCTTTAACACCCACGGAACGGCAGAGATCTCTGTTATACCTGCCTTTTCCTTAGCTGCAAAGCAACCCAAAACAAAAGGCTGCTACCCAACTCACACATGCCTTGCCTCGCTGCACAGCGCCTTCAAAGTAATCGACACGAGGTAATTCGTCGGTAATTAATTGTCGTTTGTTAATGGTTTTGCATTTATTAAAACTGTGCATGCCGGCGATCGTGTTGTGTGTCGTCCTGATCTCACGGGGCTAATCAGCCCCTTTAAATCCACCAACTTATTTACACAAACACAAATAACTGTACACTCAGATGCACACAGGCTATAAATACAGGCTTCTCTAATCTTCTGCCCAGTATACCCTTGAGCCCTGCTGGAGGTGAAGCATGGCGCCCCTGTTTGTTGTTGATGTATGCTAATATGCCACATCCTGTTTGTTTAATTTAGGTTTTGCTTGTTTCTAGCCCCCCCACCCCGCTCTGCCATTCCTCCCCCTTGCCCCATCCTACATCTCCTCCTCACCATCTCCTTCGTGCTGCCTCCACGTTAGGTCACTCATTTGCCTCACTCTTAGCCAGCTCTCATGTGGTCAGGGTGTGTGTTGGGGGTGGGGGGTGGGGGGTCCACCACCCCATCCAGTCCATATGCAAATTTGTCTTGTTTTGATTAAAAGACAGCTGTATATTTCATTAACTTCATGGGTGTAGGTGGAAAAGGAAAAGACATGCCTCTCTGGGGAGATGAAGGTTGTTTAGTCGGACTGAATGTTTGTGGGAGCTGCTGTTTAGTGCTGCTGGGGGAAACAAATAGAGAAGACGAAAGGGCTACCCAGGGACTGCTTTGGGGTTTAATGGGGCTGACTGTCTGGTGCATCATTTAAAGCTCACACGGATGCAGAGCGCGAGTGAATGTACACGGCATGATAACTGCAGCAATTGACAATGAAATATAGACGCCCATCAGCCTACAAGGCGCTTTGGCATGCAAGGCAACGGTATTGATGCCCGCTATTGCCAGGCTGCAGAGGGGAGGGTGGAACCGCTGTTTCTGTGCAACGAAATGAGCAATGATTTGTTATGCCGCCATCCTTCAAGTTTATGACAGGTGGGATGCTGACTGGATTCTTCCATAAAGCATTTTCAGCTCTTCAGAGAAAAGTTTAATAGAAGTTGTGCATTTTCATTGAGAACTGGCCGAACAGTGCTCATGTTCTCAGGTAACCTTTTCATTAAAAATTGTACTTTAGTTTTATTAAAGGGTGTTGCTTTCTCCTACTTGGGTGCATTAATCAAGAAAAAAGGCACCTTTAGTCAAATACATTTGGTCGTACTCTGACATTACTTTTGATTTCACTGAGCGAAATTGAGTGTGAGATTTTTTTCTTTTTCTCTCATCGGCTTTTATTATCAGATTTGAAAGTGTTGCTCTTGTATTCTGGCTCAGGAAATATTTGATTCATTACAGGTTCTTGACACAATTTAGCTTATATTGGTGCATGTGGCTAATTAATATTTTACTTTCCTTAGGCTTAATACATGGATGAGAAAAACCTGAAAAAAAAAAACTGAGAATAAAATCACAATTTGAGGGGAAAAAAATGTGCAAATATGTAAGAAAATTTTTGAAAATGCTTGAGTAAAAGGTTGCAAATTTTAAGTCACAAATCCCTTACAAAAATGCCAAATTTATTGAAAAAAGTGTATGTTTATGAGAGAAAAAAATAATAAATTTATGACAAAAAAGTCATTTACAAAAAACTAACAAATGGGTGAAAGTAGTTAAGTACTTGAGAATCTTTTTGTACCACTTTACAGTTACCCTAATAAATGATGTATAAATAGTTTACAAGTAGAGTACAACTATGAATACATGACATATTTCATACATACATATGATGATGACTCAATATTTGTAAGTTCGAGAGACCATTTGGCGTGATATGCTTATAGCATATGCTAGTATATATAGTATATGCTAGTAACTTATGACGAAAATCTGATGAGAAAACCCTCCTCCCAGTATGTCCTCTATCCCTCCTCTGCACATGTCCAAACCATGTCAGCCCTGCCTCTGTTACTTTGTCTCCAAACCACTCAACCTGATATACTCATTTCTAATCCCGTCCCTACGAGTCACTCCCAGTGAAAATCTTAGCATCTTCAGCTCTGCCACCTCCAGCTCCACCTCCTGTCTTTTTGTCAGTGCCACTGTCTCCAAACCATACATCATAGCCAATCTTACTACCATCTTGTAAACCTTCTCTTTCACTCTAGCTGGTATCCTTCTGTCACAAATCACCCCGATGCTTGTCGCCACAAACTCCATGAGAAAACAAAGCAATATCAACTCATATGCGAGGTTTCAGAAAACCGATAAGTGTAGGCTCATTATCTGGAAAGAAACATGTCACTATTTTCCTTTTTATCCCATATGTTATAACAGCTTATTAATAATTTATAACGTGTTTACAACCTAATTAATAGCCTACTTCTAAACTATTTATAAAATGGTAATCTTGCTCAATTTTTTGTGACTACTCTTATTTATGTGTCTGTAATATCTTAAGGTAACACTGCTTTTACTTGAGTACAATTTCTGGCTACTCCGCCCACCTTCAGCTACAATATATATGTACACATGCTTAAATGAATGATTTCTTTGTCAATTTTCTTGTTTTTCTCTCTCTATCTTTTACTAGTTTTGTGTGACAGTCAGCCAAGAGACATACTATGCAACGATGATATACTGATGGGTGGGTATGTTATGAGGTCAGAGGGTGGGAGCAGGAAAAGACAGGGGTGGATGTGTTGGCATCGAGCCAACTCCAGCAAAATTGAAATAGATGGGGAGGATGAGCAGTGGCTTCTTTGCATAATCAATCAGAAACAATAGAGGAAGAGAGGGAGCGGTTCTGGCGTTCTTGACAGGGCTGATTGTATTTATGCAGAAATGGAAGTGGGGGTGGCGGGTGGGGTATTAAACAGGATTGGGTAGCAAGATGTTGGCAGGTGCAGGGAGCACTTATAATGGGCGGCCCCCTCTGCAAAGCCAAGGACATATACCCAGCTGATTGAATGCCATGCCAATAAAAGGAGGCAGTTTCATGCGCCATTGACCAAGTTGGCATCCTCGCAGTCGCACTGTGATGAAAGCCCCTTCGAGGTCACCATAATGTGAATCACATTTTGTCCCTTTGTGGCTTGCACCGCTTTGGAGAGAGAATAAAGCAGCACCATCCAACTTGATTTCCCCCCCCCCCCTTCTTCTGGTGGTAGTCTGATGTTTTCATTGCATGTCAAAACAAGGGGGAAAATCTGATTGTTTGTTTGGACAAAAATGAAAAGATCAAATTCTGAGACACAATAGGTGGGGGAAATAATCAGATCTGAGCCTGCAGTACGCTTGCAGCCGGAGAGATTGTCCTTTCATTTTCTCTGTAGGCAGAGCAGCTTGTCCCCGAACGGACTAATGGAATGCTTGTCTTGTATCTTCTCAGCCATGAACTTTTCTCCGTCACAATTACATTCACTCTGGAAGCGTGTGTGCCCCCGCAGCCAAATACAGTGCATTAGCTAAAATGAAGGAGTCAGAATTTTATTTTGATCTCTTTACACATGCGCTGGTATAGAAGTCCCATCTCGGCATATAGTGCAGTGTTTGCTATTTATTGGCACTTATTAGTTTACAGAAAACAATAACAGAAGTAGGATGCACATGGATATACAGTGGAGAAAATAAGTATTGAACACGTCAACATTTTTCTCATTAAACACATTTCTGATGGAGCCATTGACCTGAGATTTTCACCAGATATCAGTAACAACCCAAGTAATCCATACATACAGAGAAATCAAGGCAACTGTGTTCACAACAGTGACTCTAATCTTTGAAGAAAATTTGTGCTGTTACCCTTTGAAATCAGTTCAGCAGATTCACATAAAGATTTAATGAATAACGGGGATTCCCAGCCTGACAAATTCAATACTAAGAGTTATTAAAAACGCAGCATTCTATCAATTACAGAAAGTGGTGCAAGTTGTCAGTGAATAAAATGCAAATGAAGATACACTTCATAATGTTCATTAGCTAATGGTTAGTAGTGCACAAATTCAGATCTTCTAGACATACATATGTATATGTAACAAAACTGAATCCTTAATAATTTCTCTTGATTTTATCTTTAATTAAGACTAGTGCATGCCCGTAGAAAGCAAGTATTCCTGTCTGAAACAGGTAGCCCAGTCAGGCTTTACAGGCCCAAACGTAGGCTGTGTGTGAAAGTGGAATATAGAGGTGCAGCCTATATGTAGGCAATCACATGTTAGACTTTGACAAATATGAAAGGGACTGAACTGAGATTTATTTGACTGTGTGAATATTAATTACAGAATAATTGAAAATGAATGGGACATCCAATATTAGCCACTGTTTAAGAACCGCTTATTTTTTTGTCAGATCACTTATTTGTGTGATTTTTTTTTTTATGAGTTATATTCATAAATGTTGTATGTTGCACTTTGGGGCATGGGAGTTGTTCAGTCATCATTTATATGTGTAGTTTACAGTCCATCATCAATAAAGTCATGCAGTACTATAACAGGACATGTTTACAAATATTTGAGACCCATTGTAGTGCATCCTTTTCTATTTTAGCAACATTATAAGTACAAAACACCGAACATTATTATTATTATTGTAGTTGTATCTTGTATAAATTCAGGGCATTCACGGTACACCAGTATCTCTATCTCTCTCTCTAAAAGTCAGACTCCAGGTGGAGTACTCTTACTATAAAATGGTGGACAATTTGGAGGCATTCACCAACAGATGGACTGTAGGGAATATTTTGTGTTCTGTGGGAGAGGGGCATGAGTTATGTTTGCACTTTTGAAATGTGAGACACTTGGTGGAATGATGGTATTGGTGATCTTACATTTTTGAATTGTGCAATAAAGGGATTTTTTTTAAAACTCAAACTCTCTCTCTCTCTCTCTCTCTCTCTCTCTCTCTCTCTCTCTCTCTCTCTCTCTCTCTCGCTCTCTCTCTCTCACACACACACACACAGAGCAGAATGACCCATTTGGCTGCAAGTTTTGCCCATTTGTCTGTAAATATTTAAATAAAAATGATTTATTTTGTTATTTGGACATTTTTGCGTATTGCTGTCGTTTAGTCAAAGCATGTGTCCGCATGTAATATGCAGTTGATGTGGTCATTCCGCTCCACAATGAAGCAGCAGTCGGGACTTTTGTGTACCACTGACCGGGCAGGATAAGCGCGCCTCCCCCCGAACGTTCATGGAGCGCACGGTGGGACACCGGTGTTGGCCGGTTAACGGGAGTCTCGGCTGCTGCCTTACCCATGTGCCAGTGATGTCATTGCGGCACCACGGGTCCTCAGCAGCCCCCCCCCCCCCACACACCTCATGTTCTCTATGGCAAATATATCCATTAGACCTACACAACTTTATGGTATATAGCAGCTCCATACTTGTGGGTGCATGGGTCCCCAGCAGCCCCCCCCCCCCCCGCCCCCGTTCTCTATGGCCAATATGCAACTTATATGGTATATATTTTGACTGAGTGGCTCCATACTCGTGGATGCACACCCTCGTAACCTCAGCAGCAAAGGAGCACTTCTAAAATCTTTGTTTGCAAAGCATTGTGGTGACTGACAGGTCGTGATGCTGTGTTATCCAATCAGCATGGTCGTGATGCCGTGTATTCTCCAGTGAGCATGGAGTCAATCCGAAACCCCACCTGCACTTCTTGAAGCCAGGGGCTGAACTTTTATTGATAGAAATTACATATTTTGACTGACTGACTCCATATTCGGGGATGAACACCCTCGTAGCTTCAGCAAAGCACGTTTAAAATCTTTGGTCAGTGTGACAAATGGTTTGAGAGGTATCTGAGGAACACACACACACACACACACACACACACACACACAGACAGGTCACACAAACAGACAGAGAGATCTTGAATTTTTTAGATGGATTGTGTGTGACCTCCATTTGCTGCCAGCAAAGCCTCAATTCTGCATGGGACTGATGCCACTAAGTTGTCTGTTTAAAACTGAGAAATGTGGTAGCATTCAGTGAGCAGTGCCGCCTCAAGCTCAGTATGATTTACTGGTGCAGGATCTCAACAGCGCACACACTGATCCAAAACATCCCATAGATGTTGTCACAGTGGAAAAAACCCCCAGATACAGGCGAAGTCCAGAACACTGGATTTATGAACAACGGAAGAAACAAAAGCACAGCACAGGAGCTGGATAACACTAACTGAAATTAGCTGTATAAAAACTAAACCAACACAGAGGAGAAAATACACAAACCAGGGAACTCAGGAGATCTCAGGAGACTCTGGGAATAATAATTAAAACAGAGGTAATGTCACCGCATAGATGAAGAGGCAAGAACTAAACTTATACATAAACTAATAGTGAGACGTAAGAAACAGCTGGGAAACAGGAGGCAAACAATGGGGATAAATGAGGTTACTTAACAAAACGTAAATTGTTTATCATGACCAGGGACGAACAGGAAGAGGCACTACAAAAGTAAAACTAAACAGAACCAAAACAGGAAGTGTCTTCAAAATACACTATTCACAAAAAGTTAGGGATATTTGGCTTTCAGGTGAACTTTGTGGAAAATGTTAAAAGTTCACACTACAGTGATGTTATATTGTGAAAGTAGGGCGTTTAAGTAGAAGCATGCAATGGTGATTTCCTCATCTCAAACAATTTATTGAAACAAAAACCAACAACAGTGGTGGGTATACCACAACAAAAAATGTCAGTGTCTCAATAACTTGTCATGTGCCCTTGAGCATCAATTACAGCTTGACGACATCTCATGCTGTTCACAAGTGGACTTATTGTCTGCTGAGGCATGGTATTCCACTCCTCTTTAAGGGCGGCCTTCAGGTCATTGAGGTTGTGGGGTGCAGGGTTATGAGCCTCTCCATGGCGATTCAGCTGATCCCATTGGTTTTCTATGGGATTCAGGTCTGGAGAAAGTGCAGGCCACTCCAGTTGAGGGACCCCAGCCTCCAGCAGCCATTTCCTAATGATGCAACCTTGATGAGCTGGAGCACTGTCGTCCATGAAGATTAAATTAGGGCTGTGTTGTTCATGCAGGGGTACAATGACTGGATTAATGATGCTATTCAGGTAGTATCGGCTTGTCACTGTACCATTCACAATGTGTAGGGCAGTTCTGTATTGACTAGACACACCTGCCCAGACTGTAACACGGTGACAACAGTGGCTGATGTATAGTGCTCTCCTTGACGTCTCCAACATTGTTGGTGGCCATCATTTCTGCTCAGCATGAATTGACTTTCATCAGAGAACAGTACTAAGGCCCACTGGTCTCCTGTCCAGCGTAAATGCTCCCTGGCCCATGCAAATGATGATGCCTGTGCCTGGTGGTGTGGTCAGGTACCCTTACAGGTTGTCTAACACGCAGACCACGCTGATGTAAACAGTTTCGAATGGTCTGACATGACACTTGGGTGTCTCTCACCTCCTTTAAATGTGCCTGAAGTTGAATGGTATTCATCATCTGGTTCTGCAGGGCACTGTTCACAATGAAGTGGTCATCAGTGTGGGATGTGGCCAAAGGATGTCCATTTCTGTGCCGTTCTGTGACTCTTCTAGTCTCTCTGTCTCTCTGTATCTCTGTTGCAACTTGCTGATGACACTCTGTGACACTGTAAGCTCAGTGGCCACTTCCCTCTGACAACATCCTGTTTGAAGTTTTGCAGTGGCGAAGTACTGTTGATCAATTGTTAGGTGTCGTCTTGGTCTCATGATGTCAAAATGTGAACAGCATGATGAAGAGGACTGTTTAAATACCACTTCTAATTTAACCAGAAAATTTATTGGTTGATTCATGGATCAACCACCTGCTGTGAATTTTGCCGTTAAGCATCTTGTTAGAGAACAGCAAGTTATGCAAAAAGTACTGAAACATTGAACAGTTGGATGTGTGCATTCAGAAGGTTAGAGAAGGTCAAATGAAGTTCACCTGTAAAGGTTATAGTGCATTTTAGGTGCATCCTGATATTTCACCCAAAAGTTGAATATCCCTGACTTTTTGTGAGTAGTGTAAAACCCAAGATCAAATGGACCACCATTGCTTCAAAACCAGACTAGAGACAAGGGAGGTAGACAAGACACAAGAGAGGCATAAATGAAGAAACTTGACCAGACTTAATAATAATCATCCTCATCATAAGTTCAACATAATAAAATAACACAAAGGGTGGGGCATGATTCTAATCATGCCCCCATGACATGTGTTCTGGTGGGGCGTTTTATGCATTCATATGACAGGGATTATTTTGTTGTACATGCATTAACGTTGTTAAAAAAATAACAATACTGTTTTAAAACACATACAGTAATCATTATAAACATATGCAGGATTTTGTTTTCTTTGTATGTTTTTAATGCAAGTGATCAAATGCAGGGGTGGGCTGTAACTGCTTGTAGTTGCATTTATTTAAGTACATATAGTCATGTAACTTTAAAGGGGTCATTGACTGAAAAATAGTGTGTTTGTAGGTTTTAACTGTCTGAAATATGTCTGTTGGACACGTAATTATCCAAAAAATATCAAAAATATCAAAACAGTCAATTCTCTTAAAAAAAAAAAAAAAAAATACACACAGCCTTTATCTCGTTTTTCTCTCCCAGAAACACCAGAAATATTTTTGACTCTTCCGGGTAAATCGTATACTGTATGTTATGATTTGACAAAGCCAACCCACCGCCATCCTTGAGGTCCACCCACTGCTCTATTATTGTCCCACCTTGCTGCCTGTCATGTAGATGGAAGGGGTGCTAAAAGCCTATTAGCACCCCAGCTAACACTGGTACCAGTAGTACAGTACCAGTGTTAGCATGGCTTATATTGTTATTTTCCTCAGATCTTAGTCACCATAACAGCCATCCCTGTTACCATCTGGTTCACCAGTCCACATTCAGCAATATAACTCGTGCCACTCTGGCCCATCTCCCAATAATTTCGCTGTGATTCCACAGCAAATCGCCAACACCGGTGAATCGGTTGTGGCAACTGACCTGGCCCAGTGTAGATGGTACCTACACAGGGACCCAAGGCTGCTGGCGCTCATGGTCAGCTCCCACACCGTTCTCCGAGGCTCTGTGTGTCCTCAGTCTCGCAGGCGGCGTAGGAGAGCCCCCAGCTGGCCGTGGGAGCGGAGTGGCATCCTACAGAGCGAGACACTGCCCTTTGAGATCCTGTGGCTTGGAAGCTCAGTTCAGCAAGCTTTGCCTCAGCTCAGCCAGCAGCCTCGGGTCCCGGGCCAGGTCGGTTATGACAATTGGGGGGCTGCACGATGTGCGGTGCTAGTGATTTGCTGTGGAAATTATTGGGAGATTGACCGGAGTGACGCGAGATACACCATCGACTATGGTTCAGTGAACCAGCGCCGCTCATCTGAGCTAGGAGGCTAAAAGCTAAAGGCTAGAAGCTAGTCACCTAATGGCTAACTGACATAAGAGGGAGGGCGGCGTTTCATAGGTGAAGGATGTTTCTTAAAGTGATGGGCTTTAAATCAGAGCGTTTCACGAAAGCCAGGAAAAACACAAAACAAATTTGCTTCAGTAATTAAAAAAAATTTAAAAAATGTTGACAAAATATGTCACAAACATTTCATTAAGAAATGTGAGTTGTTAAAATGTGGAGAAAAAACTGCAGTCAATGACCCCTTTAACAATATTGTACTTTTGTTTTCTTCTAGGATACTTTTTACTAACTTTACCTCTGAAATACTTTTGATTTTATTGATTTATATTGATCCCACATCAGATTTAAAATGACTGTTTTACTTACTTCTCACTCAGGAAATATGTAATTTATTGTTTCTTCATACAATTTGGATTTTTAGAGGGGACATGTGAATAGTTTGTGTTTTATTTCTCGCAGACTTGGACATTTAAGAGGAGAAAAAAATGAACAAATTGTTTCAAATTTATATGGAAAAAAGCTGCAAATTTATGAGTGAAAATTGGTTATTAGAAAAACATGTAAATTTAGTTGAAAAAAGTCACACATTTACTGTATGAGGAAAAAAATGTAAAAAAAAAAAGTAAAAAGACAAAACGTGAGGAACCTAACAAATTGGCAAGTGAAGTTATTATTAATCAAGTAGATTTTTAGCAGATACTGTCTTACTCAGGTAATTACTAATGTGTTATACTTTATTAATCCTAGAGTGAAATTCAGGGGCCTCCTCCTGGATGAGGTAGCCACGTTGCAGCGCCACTCTCTTCATCATTCACACACATTCTCACCTAAGGCCATTTTAGATTCTCCAACCTAACTAGCATGTTTCTGGAATGTGGTAGGAAACCGGAGCACCTGGAGTAAATCCACACAAGCATGAGGAGAACATGCAGACTCCACACAGATAGGCCCTGCTGGCTGGTGGATTTGAACCCATGACCGTACTGTGAGGCAGTAATGCTAACCACTACACCACTTTCAGTGGTGAAAGATACAAACTACATTTTTTTTTTTAATGTGCAAAACTCACGTTAAAGCTGCAGTCTGTGTTTGCTGTGGGTTTATTTAAGATATTAAATTTGATTCTAATTATCAATGAGAAATTACACAGAGAAACTTTTTTTTTGAGTTTTGTGTCATGCTGACATCGTTTCCTCACTGTCTGTTGACATTTGCTTAAGCCACGAATCCCTCTGGTGGCAGTGAAGCACTTCTGAGTTCATTGGTTTGAATGAAAGGCAATAATTTGCTGTAGTGAAAGTAATCAGAGTCAAATGCCTAAAAGGGGCTGATGCTTGCACCTGTGCCGCTGTTGCTGCTGCTACTGCTGATATTGCACCACTGCCTCCTGCTGTTTGTCCACAGTTGTAGCACTTAAAATCTGCTCCTGCATGTGCTAAGACAAACACATGTAATTTCTCACTGTCTGCCCTCTATGTATAAACTGATCCACAGGCATGTTGGAGCTATGTATCTCTCATCTCTGTCCAGCTCTCCTACTCTGCCCACTGCTCGCTCAGGTTATCAATTCACGGTTTTTTAGAGGAAAATATAAGTTAAGCTCACCTTATTTACATTTATATGATCAGATTTTCTTCCTTATGGAGGATATGCAAATTTACCCTTTTCTAGAGTCTTGGAGCCACATAGTGTGTGGATTTGTTGCAGAATTGGTGGGGAAAAAAAATAATAATATTGCCCTCCAGGAGGAAACAGACCCAAGTTAGGATTCCTGGACTTCATGAATTTTGTAATGATCAGTCTTGTTTACCTCACCATCTCTGAGATTTATCAGGACATTTGAGCTGGGGATATAAAACATGAGATTGATTTCCACCCCAAATGTCCATCTGTCTGTTTTTCAGTCTATTCACCCCCCCTCCCCTCCTCCCCAAGTCTTCAGAATATCATTTTCTCCATCTTATGGCCCCTAAATTCCACCATGGGTCTGTGCCTGTGTGAGATATGGGGAGGTGGCAGGGTGTGCTTAGACATAGGTCATGTCTTAAATCCTCCGTGTGTTAGAGCAGAGGGGAATGAAAGGCACATCTCAGGGCTGGCTGGATGAAGGCAGTCAGCTTGAGCCTTTTTGAAAATTAAAGCATGCACGCGCGCGCGCGCACACACACACACACAGCTTGCTTATGTCGATTTGTGCATGCACATGGAGGTGAGTGCTCTACCTGAGTGAAACCCTTGAACCCCTTGTAAAATGAATGGGCAGGCACTGCATCGCTTTGGTGTGTGCGGGCATGCAAGAGTGTGTGTCCGGTGGATGGAATGGCTCTCAAGCAAATTGCTTTCTGCCAGCATATTGCCAGCGCCAGTCTTGATTCCCCGGGATGGGGAAGGCTTGTCTCAGTTGATTATAGCCCCCGATCCAGGCTGCCACTGCTGGCCCTGCCCTGCTCAACCTGTAGCCCTACTATATGCTCCACTATACCATGCTATACCTAGGCTGGTGAGTGCTGATGTGGAATATTTAACTGACACTCCAAGCGAAACCCAATAATATAATCAAGTGATTAGAAATTAATTTTCTCCCTGGCTGCACTTTGACTGGGATGTTGATACAGGGAAAGGGAAGAGAAATCAAGAGGCAAAAGCTGGTGAGGGAATGCTGAAGCTAGCTTGGCCTCCCCCTCCCTTACCCCTCTCTCTCCTTCTCTGTGTGCATCCACATTTCTCATGACACACTTCGGCGGTTTGATAGCCACCCCGAATGCCCCTGTGCACATACAAATTTGCAGAGACTGACATAGTAACAGGGATGCACTGAACTGATGACCAAAGAAAGAAAGCCACTGGCGACACCCACATACCACTATATGCATATAAACACACACATGCTGTCAGTGAAGGGAGCTGACGTTATATTGTGAGTGGCAGGGCAGTGGCGGCCTGCAGCGCAGACACTTGTGGGTTCGTGTTAGTGAGAATGGAGCATTTTGCTCAGCTTGTGGCTGGGGTTGGGCATCGTGTTGAAACAGTCCCTACTAGCCATTGCTGGTTTAAAAACATACACGCACTAGAGATAGATATTTACTTTTTTTCCTCTAGCTGCTTGATTTTAATAAAGGTAAAGTACAAATTAAAAAGTTATTGCGGCCAAATGTACCCCCCCCCCCCAAAAAAAGACCCTGCAAATTTAGAAGAAAAATCTCACAAAACTTCACAAGAAAAAAAAATAACTAGACGATAAATGTATCCAAAAATCACAAATTTACATGAATAAATTTGCAAATAAGAAAATAGTCACACTTACACCACAAAAATTGCTATACAAATCTGGAAAAAAAAAATAAGAGACCACTGCAAAATCTTTCCTAAATTAGCATCTCTACATGTATGGCAGCCATTCAGTTTGAGTATCTGCTGAATTTCAACACAAGGACACTTCAATCTACGTAAGGAGGCACCGACAGGTGATCATCTAAGCACTGTAGGATGCATGAAAGCTGTGAATAAAAATCAGACTTATTCCACAAGTACAGATTTCTGAGTTCTTCTTAAGTTAAAATTTAAGTATTGTAGTGTTTAACAATGAACATGAACTTGTTTTCTTGCATTATTTGATCTAAAAGCAACATCTTTTTTTGTTGTTTTGGCCAGTTGTCATTTTCTGTAAATAAATGCTCTAAATGGTGATATTTTGGCTTGGAATTTGGGTGAGTTGTTTTCAGTTGGTTAGAAGGTAAAACAAAATAGTTACTTTTGCTCAAACACATAATGTATAAATAGTAAAACCAGATAAAGTGATAATTTTGCAGTGGTACTCTTTTGTCTCTTAATTTTTTCCAGAGCTCTAATTTTGAGAAAAGCTGCAAGTTTATAGAAAAAAGTTGAAAATTTATTTGAAAGTTCCAAATTAATAAGGAAAGACATTTCTGAATAACGCTGATGCTGACACGTCAGGGAGAAGAAAGACTGTACAGAATATGGAGATACTGTATATGCTCTGGATTGCTCCATAATATTTAGAGCTCCGAAACTAGTATTCAGGGCAGCCTTAACAATAACAATATTAGCTGTGTTTAAACTTCAGGAACCTTGTGAGTACACAGAGAAATATCATTCTTATTTCTGTACTTAAAAGTACATTTTTCACGAGAGTTCCTTCAAGTAAAGAAATTGCCGTCAAGGGAAGGAAATAGTCCTCAAAAAAGCAAGGGCACACTTAAGGTACAAAACCACTGCTGACCTCGAAGGGTATATAACTGTCCTTTTTACAGGATGAAGGTACAAACTAACTTCACCAAGCTTTATTAGCACCTCAGACAGTCGGGTTGTAAAATTCATAACTGAGATAGTTGGTTAACTGATCTTGTTCTTCTGTTAAGACAAAGTAAAGAGATGTTTCATACCTTTGACATATTTCGACTGTCACCTGCAGTATTCTTCAGAAAGCGTTGTCTGACGTCTGTGACGTGCCACATCTGCTGTTTTATCCTTTCCGTAGGTGTGACCGACCTGACAGATCTGCCAGGTTGGTCACGCCCCCCGCCGTGCGATGGTCTCTGGAGGAGAGAGTCCCAGGTGTGCAAGAGCATGAAGGCTCCATCATCTTAGTTCATGGTGTTGTGGGTGTAAGAAACATCTCTTTACTTTGTCTTAATAGAAGAACAAGATCAGTTTATCATCAAGAAGACAAAATGAACCTGTTTGAGAAGTAGTTGGTTGCCACATGTGTGAAGAAGAAAGGAAGGTAAAGAAGGTAAAAAAAAAACCCTCCACCATTTCTGAAAGTACTAGTAGAAAGTCTTGTGTCCTACTATTACAGGAGGTATGAAGTATTTGTACCTTTTAGGTATAATCCCTATACTTTGATTTCTCTAAGACTTAAGCCATAAAAACCCAGACCCTTTTCTCCTTCAAGGAAAATTATGGGGGACTGGGTTCTTATGGGTTAAGGCCAGCAATATCCACAAGTGGAAAAATGTTTTTTTTAAACCACAGTAAACCCACCAACAACTCTCTGTTGACTCCAACTATGAGCAGAGTTGGGTCTGATCAGAAAAGTTTACTCTTCTGTTTTTTTTTTTTCCTCTGGTATGCTGTGATTGTCATCATTGCATTGGTGATGTTGAGAGTGTACCAATCAGGGGAGATGGAGGTCACCGACATTTTTTCTTATACTTTTGTCCTTCATCCTAATGTTTGTGCCTTGGTCCTGACCTGATAATTCCAGTCCTCTGTTACCAGCACAATGTCTATGTTGTTGCACAAATTTGCACAATTAATCTTGTGTGGTGTTCACATCACTGTCAATCAGAGATAAAACTGATACCAACTCATGTCTAGAATAATTTGACCTGGGACTGAATAGTGAGTGAATTCCATCCCACTGCGGACAAAAGCTGGGTCTTGGGAGGGGTTTTCTGGGATTTTGGGGCATTGTGAAAAGGACTTATTTAATTCCTGCTCCACAGTAGATATAGTGACTGGCTGAAAGTGCTGGGACCTTCTCATGATATTGGTGTAGGTTATTGGGCTAACTGTAAGCGATTCCTGACACTTCACCAGCAGCATCCAAATCACAACCATTGTTCATCAAAAGCAAAGATGCGTGAATAAGTGGGCACATGGTTGCAATTATTTTTTTCGGTATCACAGTTATTAAGAGAGTTTATTTTTCAGCTTCACACTCCATGCACACATACTTAGCAATATTTTTGCATTTTTCGGTGTGTCAGAACACTGGCTATCAAATGATTCTGGCTAGCAAGTTACTTTTAAAATTGAAACATTGATTGTGGGTGTGTCTGGAGTTGGTTGACGTTTACATGGTGCTGTTTTAGCTTGACTATTGTCTGCTAGCACTGGTGCCACTGGATGGTGCCAAGCGGAGTTCGTAGTGTTCCCCAAGTGTTTTGGTTTGACTGTTGCTCGCTAATGCTGCTGAAGCTGGATGGTGCTGAGAGGCGTTGGGTGGCGGCCCCCGTCTTGGTAGTGTGGCACTCCTTTGGGTTAAATGTGTTGTGTCGAGGTCTTTTCAGTCCGCCTTTGTTGTAAATTTTTTTTTTTGAAAAGTCAAGGCATATGAGTTAAACTTTACTGGCGCATTTCTCAGTTTCTGCTTCTGTGACATTTCTCGACCCGCCATTTCAATCTAAATCTTGCAAGACAAGCTATGACTGGAAATGACGTGCGCTTTTTTTGCACCATCTGCTGGACTGAAAACTCAATTGGTTAATTGAGATGCATCAATGTGAGTGCCAAGTATACACGATATTACACTATATTGATCTTTTCTCAAATTCCTAGGAAACACTGCAGCATAAAAGAAGGAGGCACCTACTTTGTGGCACTGTTTTATAAGTTTTATTTACTGCATGAATTGAATAAAGTTATACAATATGAATAAACATATCTAATAATCATCCCTATGGACTCAGTCATTCACAGATGGCTGTTATATTTATTCAGTCATCCAACCTGTATTTGTGACCCACTGAATATAAGTCAATTAGTTTGTCTTATCTTTTTGTATTTTTGTCTCTTCATTCCATCTCGATTTATCACTCTGCTTGCATCTTTCTTCTCTCCCTCTCTCAATATCAGTGCTTGTCCTTTATGTAGTTAATTAGGAGGTAGGACTCCATTGGTGTCAGGGCTCTGGTGTTTTATTGCCACCCCCTCTTGCTCCCCCGCAGCCCCCAACAGGGGGACATCAATAACTCTACACACAACCACACACTCCATGCCAGACTATCCACGCCACTGCCTGCTCTTGGCTGGCATAGTCATCCATCTCTCTGTGCACTGCCTTTCCTCACCCCCTCTCCCCCACCCACTCCTGCCTCTCCATCCCCTGCCATCGTTTCTCTACCTGGGAGTATTTGTCATCCCGCCTTCCTGCGAGCTAAAACCGACACCATGAAGAAAGGAAGACAGGGGAGGGGAAAAAAAAACTCAGTGGCAATATGCAAAAATGCGAAAAGGTAGATGCGGGTTGCCCTGGCAACAGCTCTGAGGTTATTTCCAAGCGCTGATGGAAATCAATGTCATGTGCCAGGCAGGCAGGCACCTCCGTCCTCAGGAAAATTAGAAAAGGGGGGGGGGTAGAGGGAGGGGAGGAGGGGTAGAGAGGGCTGAAAGGGCAAAGAAAAATACAGAGGAACAGAAATCAGGCTTTTCTCCTTTCTAAACCTTAAGGGCTCCTGACTTTTCTTCAAAGGAACTGGAGGCATGCCATCATGTTATTTGGATTTTGTTGTGGCCAATTTTTCTGCCTTTGCATTTACATTTAATTTAGCCTCTTCTCTGGTACTCTTTTTCTTTCTTTCTCTCTCTCTCTCTCTCTCTCTCTCTCTCTCTCGCTCTCTCTCACACACACACACACTCTCACACACACACACACACACACACACACACACACACACACACACACACACTCAAACAACGTATTTTCTGATTGTAAGGCCTCCAAATAAAAAAGATAAATAAATGGTTGCTGGAAGAGGAATAATTGGGTTGCAGTGGATTCTTTCAAAGAGAGGGTTTGTAAGTTTGAATTAGAGTTTGACCTGGCCCAATAAATGACTAATTTGTTCTGTGTTGTGGTGAACCAGCCATTTCCTTTACATAAAAGATGCTGTGCTTCACCCATTGTTTTGAGTCATTTGTTTAAACATTATTTTTGAATAAGGGTGTCAAAACCTTATTGAAAATAAATATCAATACCGGGGTTAGATCAGATTTAACATTGGTGTGAAAACTATACAAAGTACTATTTCTCAGTTTTATATCTAAGGACCCCTTTACTCAGCACAGAGATCATTGGGCACCCATTGAGAGATTAAAAAAAAAGGCCCAATCTCTCAACGATATCCTAAAGCCTCGAAAAATCCATCTCTGTGTAAATGTTTGAGAGTCCTTAGAAAACCTAATGTCCTTCTTAGAGCAAATAAGACTTGAAACTAACATCTGAGACCATTAAATCACAAGGAAAATATTTACCGAAATCAAATATCAAATGAGAATTAGCAAAAATTTGTCATAGACTTTTACACAACAGCAGCTTCTGTGCCACAATGACTGAGTTGAAAATATAACCAACTTGGCAAATTTTATAGCAAAACTTGCTTCTGACAGAACTCTGGTTTTAGACTAAATTGATCTTTTTTGTACATCTTGTGTAGTGGTGCGTTCAAAATATCAAAGAATCAATATTGAGTCAGTTTTATTTGAATGATCCACATCGATTCACAAAATCCTAAGATTGAGCTTTTAATGTAATGGTTTTTTTTTCCATATGTAAAACTTCTAGGAGGGTTACAGGTGGTCTCTTGTGTGGCTGAACTCTCACATTCATATATTTATTTCACTAAGTTAGAGGGTTCCTAGTACGGCTGGGCGATATGAAAAAAATTCCAGTCATGATAAAATTTTTTCATATTGATCAATATGTATTGCGATATGAATCAAATCACTATTTCTGTCAAGCTTAAAGGTTTCTTTTTACTCCGAAGTGAGATGTGAAGCTATAACAAGATTAATTTTAAATATTTATTATCTGTCAGAAGTTGAACCTGACAAATGTAGTGTAGAACATTATACAACTGTATTTCAAATAATTATAAAACATAAAATAATTATATAACATAAAATATAAATATTTTACAATATTCTGCTCATCAATTTACCGATAGCTGAGTGAAGTACATGCCCAAAGCACTGCAACCGTGTCTGCTTGTTTAGTGATGTCACCTTCACTATATTTGTTCCACTGTCTGTCGTAATGCAGACTTGTTTGTCTTCACTAAGTCTCTAGGATGCAAGTGCTTCGGTCAGTCCTAAAGCAATGACTTCACCTGTATGGTCTTCAGGAAAGTTTGAAGATATTTGCTTTTCAAATTCCAGTCGTGATCATTAAAGTGGGCAATGAGGCTCATATATGGTTCAGATGTGTGACTTGACCACAAATCTGACGTAGTAGCTAAGTATGGCAGACTTTGCAGCTCCTTTTCAACAGTCTCTACATTCCGTGTGCAGCTGGGGAAATGCTGTCTGGGAGAAATATTTACGGCTAGGGAGTTGGTAACAAGGGTCAATTACTTTAATCAGTCGCTTAAATCTGACATTCTGTGTGCTCAACAGGATGGCACTGCTTCAGATGATAAAGAAGATTTGTAGTGTTACCTGATTTTGTGGGAATGTGCTTGCAACAGTTTGCAGTGCATGCTAAGCTGCTTCTTGTCACATTTTAAATAGCCAAAATATCTCCACACTACTGAATTCCTCGGACTGTTCTTTTCAACAATCTCCTTGTCTATTGAGCATTGGGCAGCGCCCGTTTCAGTTTCTTCTTTGGCAAAGCTGTCACTGGACTTTTCATTAATGTTTTCTGTCGTCTCCTACACGGCTGCGCTAGCCCAAACATTAGCAGCTGTGCTAAAGCTAAGCCCCGGCTGCATGCTGGTCCTATGCGCCTACGCACGCTGTTGTGTGCATCAATCGAACGTGACTTCCAGCCACATGATTGGTTCGGTGTGGCGTATTCTCATTTTCATTGGCCTTTCATGTTGTCAAAACACAGAACGAATGAGTTCTGCTGAAGTTCTGTCGCAACTGTTTAATGTTTCTATCGAGGAAAAGTTATTTCGTGATAATGATCGTTATCGTTTTATCACCCAGCCCAAGTTCCTAGTATAATTTACAACATTAGGCCTCTGAGAAATTCTTTCATATGCAAGGAAAATAGTCATTGTATTGGCACAATTCCTGATAGAATCAATATTTAACTAAATCGGATCACATCACATCAAATGAGTATCTTCTGAATCGGAAATGAATCGATTTTGGAAAATATTGATGATTCCCACCCCTAATCTTATGGAATCAGTAATCTGACACCAAGGACAGGTGCAATACCAATATACTGACCTACAGTACAGGTGAGTGGATAAGGGGTGGACCTGCTCCAATTGTCAGTGTATAAAAGGCTTGGTTAATTTGGGCTTTTATTTTGGTAGATGGGTGCTTTGGTTGGGGGAAAATGATGTAATTGTAAAGTCCTTTAGTGGTGGTGTGTTGAGCTGCAGCCCAGAGTGCATAAGGCTTGTTTTAGTCTCCTACCTGCCGTAAATCCAGACCATAAATCTGCTTCCTACAATCTGTATTGTGTGTTAAGTCAATGACAAGACATAAGAGCTGTTGCATTACTGTGGTTATCTTTGTTTAATAAGTTATCTGTCAGTGAGTTGCAATTCTCCAGTGTTGCCATTTGTTCTTTCTCACTGACAAACAGGTCATGTTTGTAAATGAGAATTTGTTCTCAAACGTTTTACCTGGTAAAATACAGGTCAAATAAAAAAAATAAATAAATAATGTGAGAGTTTGATTTGTGGGGCTGAGTTCACCTGTCGCTGAGACAGTAGTGGGTTGTAGTTGTTTAGAGGGAGTTTGGGCAGCCCAAACAGGCCAGCAGTGTACATTCTGGTGTGGTTGTCGTTAATGTGGGTGCCACATGCAATGACCGGGTTTCACCTTGCAGTGTCGCCATTGCCCCCACTAGAATATTGATTGAATCCTTACTGCTTGCATTTTCCTTTACAAATTGAGGGTTAATCACCTGGAAAGTGGTTTGATGGTATTAGTTGAGGGAAGCTTTGTTTGTTTATTTATGGATTATGTTTGGATGAGCCTGAACAATACACAGTGTATTTTATTTGTGCCTCTATACATGTTTTATTCGAGAATTATCCATTTCTGATTTAGTTTGTTTTCTGTATTTGATGACTGCCAAGTACATTACTTGTATCAGATGTGGAAATACAATACAGTCTGGTTATAAAACCCCAAGTCTCTTCTCCACCCTTGTATCCTGACCGATACACCATCCTTTATACTGCTAATGTGGAGAAAGGATGCAGGCGAGGCAACGAGCTGGACAACACAGTAACTTTGTTCTTTCTCCAACATATTTTACAGCAAAAGAGAGTCCTGGGTCTCTGTGCATTCCTCTTTTATATCTTTATTCCATGCTTCGAGACCCGGAGCTTCCAACCATAACACACTGTTGTTTTAACAAACAACTGTGTGGCACATTAACATAACATAATGCCGGTGCTGCTTCAGCACCCTTCTTCTCCCAGCGGCTTTGGCATTTACTCCTCTCCCTGGGTGGCGCATAGTGCTTACTGTCCCATCTGACACCCCCCGGTGACGCCTCCTCTTTTGGTCCATTGTTCCCTGGGTGGAGAAGTCCAACATCATGCCCCCACACAGCCCTCCCCTCCCCCCAACACCCAGAAAGGACACTAATCTCCCCGTCCTTTGGTCTTGAGCTGCCGCCCATAGCGGCTGTAGTGGGGTGTTGCCGATCCAGTCAAACCGTTCTGCTGGCGGGGTGTACAGTAGGGCACGTCAGTCTGTGGAGGGGAAAAAGGGAGGGGGAGAAAACACATTAGCTTCACGAGCGCAGGTCCCTGCCGAGGGATCACCAACTTGCGGAACCACCAATGGTGGGCCTATATGCCAGGGAGCTTGGGCCAACACCACCTGCTCGTCTGACAACACAAAAGCGGGCTTCAGCCTGTTGATGCAGACGGCCTCCCTACATCCCCCCAAGTCTAACACAAAATGCTTCACCCCAGTTTCCAGCACCCTGAACGGTCCGTTGTATGGTGGGCACAGTGGGGTCTGGTGCGCATCGTGCCTGATTTAAAAAAAAAAAAAAAAAAAAAAAAAGAAAAGACTGGCATTCTGCAAGCTTTTTGGAACAAAGGTGCGGGGAAAACAATGGTGGGCCGGACCCGTTACATTTAAAGCCTCCGTACTATGCAAAAATTGCACGAGCAGATCAGCCTTGGGCGTGGGGTTTTCCGGTAAAAACTATCCGGGGATCCGCAGCGGCTGAGAAAAAACGAGCTCTGCCAAGGAGGCTGCCACATCCTCCTTAGGTGCGGAGCGCAACCCGAAAAGAACCCAGGGCAGGCGGTCGACCCAATTTGTATCCGTGAGCGAAGCTCTGAGCGCTGCTTTAAGCGACCTATGAAAACGTTCGTATAACCCATTAGCCTGGGGGTTGTATGCGGTAATGCGTTGAATTTTGACCCCCTAGGCTCTGGGCCATCGGGACCAGAGTTCTGAAATGAATTATGGACCCCTGTCGGACGTGATGTGTGATAGAGATCCGAATTGCGCAGCCCAAGCCGACAAAAAAGCGCGCGCCACTTCCACGGACGTGGTAGAAGCCAGCGGGACCACTTCAGGCCAGTGCGTGGTGTGGTCCACAACTGTCGAAAGGTGCGTGAAATCTTGCGATGGCGGGAGGGGTCCCACCACATCCACGTGGACATGGTGGAACTTCCTAGCCGGGATTTGGAACGGCTCGAGGGGGGCTTTGGTGTACTTGTTCACTTTGGCCCACTGGCATGCGACACAAGCTGCAGCCCACTCTTTCACGTCCTTGCACAAGAGCGGCCAGACGAATGTCGCCCTTACTAGCTTCACTGAAGCGTGCACTTCTGGATGCGAAAGGGAGTGGACCGACTCAGAAACGCGACGGCGCCAAGAGCTTGGACATCGCAGAGCAAGGGAGGGCACCCTTCTTGTACCACCCTGCTCTTCAGCCTTAACCTGGTTGGCGCAGACTGGAACGTGCAAATGTCTGCGTCCCTGGCTTGCTCCACTGCCATGGCGGGGAAATCTATTCCCATGTAAACTGGGGAGACTAACGCGTGCGACAGACAGTCGGCCACAACGTTGAGCTTACCGGCGACGTGTTGAATGTCATTCATAAACTCCGAAATCGCGGGCAAATGCCGTTGCTGCCGGGCCGACCACAGTTCCGAGACCTTGGCCATCACGTATGTCAGCAGCTTATGGTCCACGATCGCAGTGAACTTGCGCCCCTCCAGCCAGAACTGGAAATGGCGCGTCGCCAGGTGGAGAACCAACAATTCTCTGTCAAACGCGCTGTACTTGCATTTGTTGTCGCGCAAAGTGCAGCTGAAAAATGTGAGCTGCTGCCACGAACCTGAGACGCACTGCTCCACCACTGCCCCTATAGCAACATCAGACGCGTCCATAGTGAGCGCTATCCGTGCAGACGGATCTGGGTGGGCTAACAGTGCAGCCTCCAAGTGCTGTTTTGGGGTCAGTAAAAGCCTGGACTCGCTCGGGAGTCCAGTCGATGGCTTCCGCGGGCTTCTTTTTTTTTAAGCACGGCATACAATGGCTGCATCAGCTGGGCTGCCCGGAGAAGGAAATGGTTATAAAAATTAACCATTCCCAAAAACTCCTGTAGTGCTCTCATGGTCTGCGGGCACGGAAAGTCCGACATAGTGCGCACCTTATCCGGTAATGGAATCGCTCCCTCCGGCAAAATGCGGTGGCCCAAAAAAATCAATCTCTGGCATGCCAAACTGGCACTTCACCAGATTAATTATCAGCCCGTGTGCCTCCAACCTCTGGAAAACTGTTTTGAGATGGGCAGTGTGCTCCTCCTCGGACACGCTGGCTACCAGAATGTCGTCTAAGTAGACAAAAATGATGGACAAGTCGCAAAGCACTGCATCCATCATCCTCTGGAAAGTGTGTGCCGCGCCTTTTAATCCGAACGGCATGCATAAAAATTCGAAAAGGCCAAAAGGAGTTATTACTGCTGTTTTTGGAACATTTTCTGTGTGCACTGGGATCTGATGTTATCCGCAGACCAGATCCACTTTCGAAAAAACACGCACCCCGGCCAGGTGCACGGAAAAATCCTGGATGTGCGGAATGGGAGAACGATCATGCTCCGTGGCATTATTCAAGCGCCAGAAATCACCGCACGGTTGTCATGACCCATCGGCTTTAGGCACCATGTGTAGCGGGGATGCCCACGGGCTGTTGGAGCACCTGACGATGCCCAACTGGTCTAAGTTGTCAAACTTTTCTCACGCGCTGGCCAGTTTAGCTGCGTCCAATCTCCGAGGACGTGCAAACACCGGCGGGCCTTTTGTCGTTATAAAGTGTTCGACCCTGTGTTTTGTTACCGTAGCCGAAAAAGTTGGGACCGTGAGTGCTGGGAACTGTGCGAGCAACTGTTGGTACTTACCCCCTGGAGCTATAATGTTAGCCAGTGTTGTCGACCCAGCTCTCCGAGCTGTGCAGGGCAGTGAGGTAAAAGAGACAGCGTCCACTAATCTCCTATTAGCAACATCGACTAACAACCCATAAGCGCATAGAAAATCTGCTCCTAAAATGGGGCCGGAACATGCAGCTATCACAAAGTCCCACTGAAAGTTCCGGCCGTGTAAGCATATCGTCGGTGTCCGCTCACCAAATGTCCTGATTGTGGCTCCGTTGGCGGCCGTGAGCTCGGGACCGCTGCATCCTGCCACCCTGTCTGTGTTGACCGGTAGGATGAGGCTTTTCTGGGAGCCGGAGTCCACCAAAAACTGTCTCCCCGAACGTGTGTCTGTGACATAAAGTAGTCTGTTCCTGTCGCCATCAGTTGCAGCTGTCACTCAATTCCAAAGGTGCCATCTTCCCAGCTTCTTGAATTGGCATGGCAACAGGCAGCGTTGGGCATTTGAGCCGAAACGGCAATGATAAAAACAGATTGCCCCATTCCTTCATCTTCTGGTGTCCGTCCTGGCTACCACGAATGGCTCCTCGACCTCGCTGGAGTCCCTCATGGATGCTAGTGCCACTGTGTGGTTTGCTTCCTGCGCCAGGGCGCGGTAGTCCTTGGCAACCAGCCACGGTGAATTGGCCAGGGTCGCCCTCGCTGTAGCCGGTAGGTTCCTGAGGAACAAGTGGGCGAGCAGGGAAGATTCGTCATCCTTCCTCCTCAGCGCCAACATGCTCTCCATGAGCTTCACTGCTGATTTGTCCCCTAACTTCGAACATGTTTGGAGTCTCTCTGCTCTCTCACTGTCAGAAAGGGTATAACGCTCAGGAAGCAACCACTTGAGTGCTTCATATTTTCCTTGGGCTGGCGGCTCCTGAAGCAGGCTCATCACCTGTTGCGTGGCGCGCGCATCCAGCGCAGCGACCACGTAGTAATACCTGGTATCGTCTGTTGTTATCCCGCGGAGTTCGAACTGGGCTCCTATGTGCAAAAACTACGCGGTCGGGTTGTGAATCCAGAATCTTGGAGCTTGACTGAGACCACGCACGTGGCGCTGGTGCTCTCCCTCTAGGCAGTCTCCGGGGCGGTGCTCGGCTCGCTTTCCATGGCACGTCTTCGGGTCACCAATGTGGAGAAAGAAGGCAGTCGAGGCAACGAGCTGGATGGCACAGTAACTTTATTCTTTCTCCAACATATTTTACAGCAAAAGAGAGTCACGGGTCTCTGTGCATTCCTCTTTTATATCTTTATTTCCATGCATCGAGACCCGGAACTTCCAACCATAACACACTGTTGTTTCAACAAAGAACTGTGTGGCACATTAACACAACATAACACCAGTGCTGCTTCAACACCCTTCTTCTCCCAGCAGCTTCGGCAAAATTTACTCCACTCCCTGGGGGGGGGCACATAGTCTTTACTGTCCCATCTGATACCCCCCGGTGACGCCTCCTCTTTCGGTCCATTGTTCCCTGGGTGGAGAAATCCAACACCATGCCCCCACACTAAAACCTTTAAAGAGTCAGCACAGCCTAATAACCCTCCCAATCACTGGTCCTTCGAGCCGGAGGGGCATTATTCAAGATGGACTCAAAGAAAGAGATGCACCCTGATGTAAGGCCTAAGAGACAAACGTGTCGTCCTAACAGACTGCAAGACATTGAAGTAAATTATGCAGGATATCACCAGAAAGATCTGTCACCATGGGGCCCACCTCCCCTCACAGAAAAACGAGCATTTGTTCAGACAGAGGGACGAGTCCAGGTGACCCCTTTCTAGGGCTGAAACAATTGGTCGACATTGTTGATAACATCGATCATAAACATTTGTTGATGCAGATTTTTATTGTCAACAAATCCTTTAATTTTAAAGTTTATATGCATGCTGTGGAAGTGTTCAGTTTTAACTGTTCCAGCGAAGAAGAAGATGAACGCATCATGGCAACAGAGAGAAAATCACGGAGAAGGCCAAAAGTTTCCAAGGTATGGGAGGATTTTACCAAAAATTAATAATGAAGCAAGTTAAATGTAGACTGTAAAGCAGTTTGTCATATCACAGCTGCACTACAGCGATGCATCCATTCCCCCCTCCTCTCCGTTCCTCCGTCTCCAGCCACCTGTCAGCGGACTGCACCAGTAAGGTTAGCAAGTAACATTAGCGCTTCTTTTCAATGAGCGACTCTCTCAGCTTTAGAAAACTAACCACACTATTAGGGTGTGCTGTTTAAATTGTTTACCTCCTGTCGGACAGTAATCTCTTACGATGGTTGCTGACAGCTGAGCTGCTTCCATTATGCTAGCTAGATGTTAACTGCAGTAAATGGGTGAATTACATGAGCAACTTACTCTTTTTCATATTCTCTATTATTGTCGCTGTAATATCAGCCTTCATTCTGAATATTAGTGTATCTCAGTAATTTTAGAATATCATGATTTGTAATTTAATTTAAAAAAAGATAACCATAATAATCACAAATAAATTAAAAGGGCTTAAATATTTCACTGTACGTGTAGTGAAAGCTCACATTCCTGCACTGATATTTAAAGTGTTTTTGTTTTTTTTTTTAGACTGGAAGAAGTTCTTTTAATTTTCATATGAAGCCTAATTAAACTTTTAAACTTCTAGACCCAGCAAGGTTTCAAATAGGATGGACTAGCTTATTTTTTTTTTTCACTTTACTGGAGTTGACTACAGTGATCCCTCGCTACTTCGTGTTTCACCTTTCTAGCCCTGAGTGCATCGCGGATTTTTCAAAAATATTCATCAAAAATTCAAAATTGAGAAAAAATGGCACGAAAGTTGCCCGGGCGCTAGCAGAAGGCAGGGAGAGTACATTAGAACATCAGGTATCAACACGGAGAGCCCGCACAGCTCAAAATCCACCTCTCTGACCACCGCTCCACTCCTCTCCGCCCACCTCTTCACCGCTCGGGAATCTCGCAAGCTGATTGGCCGAGACGTTTTACCTCGCAAGCTGATTGGCCGAGACGTTTTACCCAGCTTCTCTTCCTGCAGAGCGCCCATACCCAGCGAAGGAAGACCGCATTCATTGTTCTTTATCGCTCGTGTTGCTTAGTGGCACTTTTCGCTGTTCTCTTGTGCCTTTTTGTGGAAAATAGTGCTTGTGACGCCCTTGGGGGGGGCGGTGACGCTACTTTGCGGTTTTTCACTTTTCGCGGTCGGTTCTGGTCCCCATTAAACGCGATAAGTGAGTGATCACTGTATTACTCTAGTTTGTTTTTAACACGCAGTTAGAGCAGCCTTTATGGAGCAGCAGAGCTGCTATTTGAGTTTTTACACTTTAACATCTATTTAATTGTGTTGCTACAAACACTTCTGATTAAGCTGTCAAGCTTAAGTTTCCAACTCATGTTTGATGGGTCATTATTTTATTTAGCTATGGGAACTTTTTATAATAGGCTACATTATATTAAGGCAGAGACTGACAACAAAGTGATTTTCACAGGTGTGCAGGCTTAAACAGGTGAGGTTGTCAAGAAATGCGGCCTCTTGGCAGCCTCCCTGACCAGTTTTCTTCTCATCTTTTCATCAATTTTGGAGGGACGTCTAGTTCTTGGTAATGTCACTAGCCATGTTTACATGAACACAAGTAACCGGATTAAAAGCCTGATTGTACTAAAAATGCTTTATGTAAACACGGCAATCTGAATATTCTGATCCGATCACACTCACTTGGATCAAAATTTCCTTCGGATTGAGATGGGTGGGTTATGCCGATTGTTAATCCGATTGGTGCGCATATAAACACTTATTCCGAAGTTTGGGTAGAAAATATGTTTACTGTGCATGTCTGTACGTCAACCACACATCAGTGTGACGTATCTTTACAGCAGCTAGTGGAAAACATTGCTGAAGTGAAACAAAACTGGTCTGTATCGTCCTGCTGTCTCCCTCTGTTCGCCATACACAGAAGTATGTACTGCTGGACTTGTAGCTTCATTATGGAGACCAGACCAGCAGAAACAAAAGTACAGTCTGAATAATACAATACAGGTCCATTTCAAAAAGAGAAAGATACGAAGCAGGGTTTGTTTACATCGGAAGTTGCTTCTTCTTCTACTATTTCCGTCATGTCTGATAAATGTGCGCATGTCAAAATGATTTAGTCTGTTCAAACTTGTGACACATGGAAACGCACGCCCTAATCGGATCCACTTTTTCAGGATCCATGTAAACAGTAAAGTTCTGATCTGAATTGTAATCAGATTGAAGAAATTTTGCACATGTAACCGTGGCTAGTGTTGTGCCATATTTTCTCTACTTGATGATGACTGTCTTCACTTTGTACCATGGTATATTTAATGCCTTGGAAACTCTTTTGTACCCTTCTCCTGACTGATACATTTGAATAATAAGATCCCTCTGATGCTTTGAAAGCTCTCTGCGGACCATGGCTAGTGCTGCAAGATGTGACTACAAGAATGTCAGGAAAAGCCTACTAGAATAGCTGAACTTTATTTGAGGTTAATCAGAGGCACTTTAAATGGTGGCAGGTGTGTGCTGACTCCCATTTAGCATGAATTTGAATGTGATTGGTTAATTTTGAACACAGCCACATCCCCAGTTATGAGGGTGTGCATATTTATGGATTATTATTATTATGGAGAGAAGTAGGTCTGCGAGCTTCGGGTGGTCCCACAGGCTGGGGCATGCCTCGAGGACCTGTGCCACACCCTCCAGACATTCTCGGGCTGCCTCGGGAATACGAGAGGCACGCCTCGGGAATACGAGAGGCACGAGCCTGTGAGCGAATGTCCTCCAGGACACACACAGTCCACCGCTACACTTCACTCAGACCAGGAATGGAAAAATCCAGGGTAAGAGACATGACTACCCCCAGGTAAAAAAACAAGAAAAAAACACGAACTGCAGCAGCTGGGTCTCTAACTGGCCAGAGTCTTCAGTCAAGAAATGCCCCTTGGGGCAGAGAGGACAGACCCACGCACTGGACTGCTAGTTAGTGAGATTTATTAAAGAAACAAAACACAAAGTCCGACACAGTGCTCCAACACAAAAAACGAAACTGTCAAGCAAACAAACTTACAAGTTAAGCACACCAGAACAAGGGTAGGGTTCTGGTGGAGACGAGGAGAGAGAAACTCAAGACTCGGGCAAAGAGGAATGAACATAATGGCTAAGGCTAGACGCAAATGAAACACATGATGACAGGTGTGAATCATATGAGCAGGCTGGGGATAACAAAGATTACAAGGTGGACCACCTGGGAGCAATGAGAGGGGAGAGAATGGGCTGACAGCTGACAGGGACACTGCCCACACGGAGCAAAACCCTGGAAGTGCCACTGACAGCTGTCAACCCAGGGGGAGAACACAACAGAATAAAAATATGAGATTGCAAAATAAAGACAAGTAATCTCAAAAATGTAAATAACAAAACTATAATGAACGTAAACAGGAAAATAAATCATGCTAAGAAACAATACAGAATATGTGACAAATCAACCAAGGATAAAATAACAGGAACTGCAACTCAAAACTACAACACGATACAAATATGAAAAAGGCAAAAAGACTGAGCCCGGCGGAATCCCCCTGCACTCAGATCGTGACAGAGGTAAAACATGACCTATAGCCCCAAACAGGAGCTGTGCCAGCAGGAAGCTGAGCTAGCGGACATGACAGAAATAATCGCAATTAGTCGACTAATTGCAAAAATAGTCGTTAGATTAGTCGACTGCCAAAATATTCGTTAGTTGCAGCCCTACCCCTTCCACACCTCCTCAGTTCATTCTGGAAATTTCTATGGGAATGCTTCTCAGTATGAGACTTCTTATCTAGCCCCAAACCTACTCCAGGGGAGAGATGTCCTACCTGAATATTCACCCACATACCTGCAGATCCCATTCTCAGACTCTCCCTTCCATACCAAAATCAGAGCCATCCAGGAAGAAAACACTAAGCTGCTAGAGTCACAATAGGTCTTTCAAGCAGACATAAAGCAGCTTAATGAGGCACAAAGTGAAATAAGAGCTCTTATGGAAGCATCTGAGACAGACTTTAAGCCCTACCTCACATTGTAGCTCTCATAAACCTTCACAAGCCAGTGCTGCCAGCTCGGGAAGTTATCCTGGCATTCCAGAACCAGACAGTGAGTGTGGCCTGATCCTCCACCCTGACCTGAACCTGCAGAGAGTCTACCACAAAGCATGGGCAACTGGCAGCTTGAAACCCAAGAGTTAGAATGCAAGCAACCCTATTTGGCCCCCAGGTATGCTGCATATAAAACCTCTAAGCAGTGTCTTCCTACACTGCAGTCTCCTCCAACTAAGCCTGAACCTACAGAGAGAATTTTATCTCACCCACCTGGCCAACATTTTCAACCACCCTCACATCCCAAACCCGACTATTCAGGTTTGAGCTATTTAACCCCTGCGCCAGCCCCTCCCTCAGCTGCCACTGGGGTGGCTCCCAGGCTGGTGCCATCTAACCATCCTCCGACAGTTCCTCCATCTGAGCATGTGTATAGGGGTCCCAAACCCACAATCCTGAGTTCATTCATCCTGACCTCCAGTGAGTTTGCAAGGCTCTGCATTGCCTTGGAGAACCTACTGCCACCTAACACCACAGCACTCTTTAAGTACCAAATACTTGCAGATCACATAAAGTTGGATGAAGCTAAGCTCATAGCTGATGCCTACTTAAACTCGCTAACTCCTTGTACAGACACTACAGTATGATAGCCCTTCACAATAAATTTGGGCAACTTCACCAACTAGCCCTTAAGAAGATGGCAAGTGTGCTAGATGGCCCGGAAGTCAAACATGGAGACACTGTAGCCTTTCAGAAGTTCTCCCTCCAGATACAATTACTAGTAGGCCTTCTGCAGACCCTGGGTCCTGAGAGAAAAATCGAACTGAACTGTGGCTCACATGTGGCTCGGTTATTGAGCAAACTTCCTGCCGAACAGCAAGCTGACTTTTTCCGACATCAGTTCAAGCAGTCAGGCTCAGCCCACGCCCTGTATGACCTGTTAGCATGGCTTTCTTATGAGTCATGGTGTCAGGGATTTGACAGTCACGTCACCATGAAGGGGGGGGGGGGGGGTAAAATGCAAGAAACCCCAATCAACCAGGAAGTCAAGCAGTGACCGTCCTGCATGGCGCTAAAAACCCTCCAGAAGTCACCTCCCTCCAGCCCAAGGAGAGTGTAGCAAAGAAGAAATATAAAGGTAAAACCTACTGTGCCTTTTGTGACAGCACAGAACATCACCTCAGCCAGTGCAGTGACGTCACCAAACTGCAAAGCTTGGCTTAAAGAATGGATTCAAGTTAACAAATGGTGCTGGTGCTATGCATGAACGCACCAAGCTGCACAGTGGATGCTAAAGAAAACCTGCAACATTTGTCAGGGAAAGCATCTCCTGGCACTCCATGAGATAAATGCTAGAGTGGAGAAGGGCCATCCAGACTCAGATGCCAAAGAGGAGAGTTGCCTAACCACCTCCATCCACTACTCTCTCTACGTAGACAGACCAGGAATGGGGAATTGTGTCATGCTGAAGGTCGTCCCAGTGCTCATACACTACAGTAACCGAATCCTAGACACCTTCGCAATCCTCGACAGTGGGTCTGAGAGGAGTATGCTCTTAACAGTTGCTGCTAAGTCACTTGGGTTAAAGGGAATACCTGAAGATCTTCCTCTCCGTACTGTCTGTCAAGACGTTCAGATACTCCACGGGCATTCTGTGTCCTTTTATGTTTCCCCTGTTGCTCAGCCCCTAACCAGCTATAAGATAACTGGTGCCTTCACAGCTAGCTGTCTCAACCTGGCACAGCGTAGTTACCCTCTTGGCCGTTTACAGAAGAAGTACCAGCACCTGCGTATCATCCCCATACCTGCTCTAACAGAGGCCAAGCCATTGCTTCTCATCAGCTCAGACCAGCCTCACCTCATAACACCTGCTGTGTCGGACTTGGTCCCCAGGGTAGCCCTGCAGCAATTCGTACCCGATTTGGGTGGACCCTCCAAGGCCCTAGCCAGCTCAGTCAGCATCATGCTTGTTTACCTCATCCCCACCACAAATGGATGAGCTCTATAAGCATGTGGGAAGACTCTGGCAAGAGGACACTGTACCCTACTGACCTGAACGAGAGGTAATGCGCTAAAAGCAGGATCATCATGCTATAGCCTTGCTTGAGGCCAAGACAATGCACTTAAGAGTGGATGGTGGACATCGATATGCTACACCCTTGCTGCACCATGTAAACATTTCCCCATTACACGTCCCAAAGGAGTCAGTAATGTGCCTGCTGCGTAGCACAGAGAGGCGTCTTCTGAAAGACCCTGCAAAGTCAGAAGCCTATAAAGCAGAAATGCAGAAGCTAATTGAAACAGGTGTAATGTGGGAGATCATTCACGAGACTCATATCCACAGAGGGCTGGTACATTCCCCATCACCTTGTCAGCCACACCAGCAAGAACCGCCTTGACACTTAACCAATATCTACTTCCTGGTCCTGCTCTTGGGGCCTCATTGCTGGGAGTTCAGCTGCGATTTTGTGAACGTTAAGTGCCATTCAGCAGAGACATCAAAGGGATGTTTCACCAGGTACACCTCCTTCCTGAAGATCAACCCCTGTTAAAATTCCTATGGCATGACCTAAATGAGGATGAACCTCCTTGAACCTTTGAGTGGCACAGGGATGAGAATCCTCCGCGGATCCACGGATTTCCGCGGATTTGATCATGTCTAGGGTCATTCTCGTGAATCATCTAAATTCGAGGAGAAAATTTTAGGGGGGGGGTGAGGTATGTTATGAGCTGTGAGTCGTATTTTCAATCGGCTGCTAAAATCCACCGCGCAGAACGCGCTACCCAGCGAGATCAGTAATGTAATGTAACAAGGCCACTGATTGGCTGATACTTATTGAAGCAACCAATCAGCGATTTTGTTAGATTTCCTTTGTCATATCCAACACGTGGAGCGAAATGCAAATGGCAGACAGTTCAATCAACCGAGTTTTCCCCATTTCGTGAAAATGGTGAACCTAAAACTCACGAAAGACAACAAAGCAAGAATTTTAGAAATCGACAAAGGGATAAGGAACAAGTTTCGTTGGGAATGGCTCGAAAAAACTGTGTCAATGACTGTAAAGATCGGTAAAAATACCGAAGTTGTGGTTGAAAAAATGGCCGACTTCATAGCGAAATGCGAGGTACCAGGGAAAGCCCAGTGTGTTTATTGCAACGATTTCTTGAGTTATGGATCTTGTGGTTGTGTTGCCTTAGTTGAACACTGTTTAAAACAGAAACATCTCAAAATTGTGGCTACAAGGAGATCGAACTACTCGCTTGGTGCTGCATTCAAAACGATCGATGGACACGGTCAAATTCAGATGCATTCAGATGCAATTCAATCAAAGTTCATCACAGTTGGCCCCGATTACAGCAATTAGTGATCGGAAGACACATTCCGAGGTAAGATTTTTTTCTCGTTATAAGTAATGTACTTGAAAATTTTCGCGTAATGAATTTGTTACGAAATAGCATGTGTAAGTTGTGATGTCATGCCTGTTTTGAAACACTAATTGCATTTGAATGCTGATTATCGATTGTTAATAGATAAATGTTATTACATATTTTCTCACAATTTGAAATGCAATCTAAGAATTTTGAATATAATTTATCATTTTTTGTTTCACTAGGAGGAGTTACATAATGCATGTGTAAGTTTTTTTTGTCATGGGTGGTGATGGGTTGCCTTTCGTAAGATATCTTTGCTTTTATTAGTAAACATAATTTCTTTATGGTCATTGCATAAAAATATTAAACATCTTTTAGGTTTTACTTACTTTCTTAGATTATCTTTCAAATATTAAAATATACTAATATGCAACTTTTTTTATATTCCTAGTAACACTAACAAATGCACACATTAATAAATCAAAATGTTTGCAGAATGTCAGTATATTTTAATAAATGGGTGATGGACTTGGTGATGGAATTTTGTTAATATTTATAATTTATTTTACTTGGTTAAATTATTTTGTCTGTTGTAGAACTATGTAAATATAATTCTGTGTCAGTTCTAAACATTAAATAGTAGTAAAATATAATTTAGTATTATTACATCAACATACCATTCCAATATCATAAATTTACACATGTGATGCAGCAGCAGATTAAAAAGGTAAATTATAAATGCATTTGTACTTACTTCTAACTTTAAATATAAGACCACATTGAGCATTCTAAAACACCAGATTTCGTTAGCTTCTGGGGGGCGTTGCCCCCCAGACCCCTGACCAAGGCTCCGCCTTGGATCTGGCTTGGGGGGCTTGCAGTATATTATTATATATATTATATTATAGCAGTGTTATATTATACTGACACAGCAGTGTTATAAGTAGAATCAGAACAAGACTGATCATGTGTTTGTGCAACCCTTAGTGAAACGGAGGTTTGTGGGAATGACCTCCCCTCCTGTCTGTGTTGAAGAGTGTGTTTCAATAAAGCCTGTTTCATCACAGCCATCTTCTCCTTTCTTGTGTGAACCCCTAATACGTCACACTGGTGTCAGGAGTGGGATATGGAGCAGATGGAAGCCAGGATCTGAGCGGCGATCCAGCAGCTGGAGCGATTCATCACTCAGCTGGGGATGGACAACAGAGCTGAGAAACCGACCCCCGGAGTTGCTCGCCGGGATGAACGGAGCAGCGGACCCGACGGGACCAGCGTACCCCGCCTTCTGCCTTTTTCAAGGCAGGGCGGGCTGAGCAGAGCAAACCAGCCCCGCTCCCCGCTCTTTTCAGGGCAGGACGGGCCGGCGATTCCACTGCGACCAGGAGTGGCGATCGACCAAGAGGCGGCCGTCCCACCCATCCGACAGCGGGCCAAGATTCCCCGCTTCAACGGTGAAACCCTGCTGGACGACTACCTGGTCCAGGTCGAGCTGGCTGCTACGCTGAACGGCTGGCCACCCGAAGAGACCGCCGTGCAGGTCGCGCTGGCCCTGGAGGGAAGGGCTCTCCGCACGCTGTCCGATCTCCAGCCCGAGGAACGCCGCAGCTGGCCAGCGCTACAAAGAGCGCTCCGGAGACGGTTTGGGTGAGCGGCCAACGCTGAGCACGCAGAGGAACAGCTGGCCAACCGCCGGCGAGGCAGCCGGGAGAGCCTGGGAGTCTACACAGCGGACATACGGCTGCTGACACGGCGCAGCTACCCGGATTTTGAGCCAGAAGTAGTGGAGAAGCTTGCCCTCCGGAACTTCATCTGGGGTCTCCGCCCAGCCCAGCTCCAGAGCCACATCCGAATTAATGCTGCGAGCAGCTGGGAGACGGCTGTGGCAGAAGCGGAGCGGGTGGAACCGCTAATGGATTGTACAGCTGATGCATCGGCACTGAGACAGAGAGCCTTCCAGGCCACGGCTGAGAGCGAGGAGGGGGAGGAGGAGGAGCAGCTGCGGCAGACCACGGCGGTGCACCCACGGAGAAGACGGCCGCGGCGGCGCAAGGAAGGGTGCTTCCGCTGCAGGGAGCCAGGACACATCGTGCGGTACTGCCCTGCACCCACCCCACGACAAACCGATGAGCTGTCACCGCGTGTGGGCCGAATTGGGACACTCACCAGGGATGTACCTACAGTGCAGCCTGGACAACACTCCGATCCGGGCCCTGATCAACACTGGTTCTACCATCTCCTTGGTCCGACCCGCTGTGCTGCCAGGCACGGACGAGACGGCACCGCAAGGGTGGGAACCCACCGGGTGCTGCGTCACCACAGCTACTGGTGAGCGCACCAGATTGGGAGGGTGAAGAGTTCTTGTGGTGGGGGTGGCCGGCCAGAACACAAACCACCCGTTCTGGCTGGCTGACATCCAAGACCCCTGCATTATTGGACTCAATCTGCTTGCAGCGTGGAGCGTGAAAATTGACACCACCAGATCGTTCCTCCTGCTGGGAACTCGGACCATCACGCTCTGCAGCAGGACCCAGAAGAGGAACCCGGAGGCCTGCGTGATCGAGGGACCGCCAGGGCAGGCCGAACCGGGCAGGTCACTGCAAGGACTGGACACAACGGTGCCACCAGCACGAGCGGAGGGAGCACGATCACAGATAGAGACAGCAAGGGGGAGGATCACAGTGGAGCAGGTCAACGTGTCAGCAGAAATGCAGCAGGCGGTCGAGGAATTGTTCCAGCAGAGCTGCAGCGAGCTGGAATCGGGACAGACACGCCAGCTGTGGGAGCTGTTGGACTGTCGTCACTGCCAGCGGGCAGAGGATCGAGACCAGGCCGTCCCACGGGCTGCTGCTCTCCAGACCACTGTGAGCAGGAATAACACAGCGGCACACAGTTTCCCTCGGATAATCAGGCAGTTCCCCCCAGCGACGACGTCACAGAGGCCCTCGGCGCGCAGCAGCTGCGGAGCGAGCAGGACAGAGATCCGGTCATTTCCCGGGTTTGGAAGTGGCTGGACGCGGGCCAGCGGCCCACCTGGGAGGCCCTGGCAGCGGCGGGGAGTCGGCAAAAGCGGGCATATGACTTCCACTGCCAGGGGAGGGACTTTGCACCAGGAGATCGAGTCTGGGTTTTCTGCCCGGAGCGAAAAAGGGGACGGTCACCAAAACTGGTGAGCCATTGGTAGGGACAGTGCGTGGTCCTACAGAGACTGTTGGATGTGATGTACAGGGTGAGGCTAAAGAAAAGGGACTGGGTGGTGGTACTCCACCGTGACCGTCTTGCCCCGTACCAGCCATCCACCCCCCGGGTGGTCGAGCCGGAGCCTTCACCCCGACCAGATACTCCGACCGAAGCACGGATGAACACTAGCGGTCCTGTACGTGCTGGTCGTTGACAACGGAGGCCGCCCCTACACCTGGACAGATTCGTGTTGGACTTTTGAGCTGGACTTTTATTATTCTGGGGACAGAAACCAGTCCAGGGGGGGACAGTGTAACGTCGGAGCTGTGTTAAGGGGGCAGGGATTTTCCTGGCATGCTTTGCCAGCAGATGATGTGATCATTCGTGTGTGTTAAAGCGTTATTACTGTGTCATTATATTGCTGTGTCATTATAACTGCATTATAATGACACAGCAGTGTTATAAGTAGAATCGGAACAAGACTGATCATGTGTTTGTGCAACCCTTAGTGAAACGGAGGTCTGTGGGAATGACCTCCCCTCCTGTCTGTGTTGAAGGGTGTGTTTCAATAAAGCCTGTTTCGTCACAGCCATCTTCTCCTTTCTTGTGTGAACCCCTAATACATCACACTATACTAATTTTAATTATTTTTTAAATGCAATGCCAGTTCCTGCTGTTTAGGCTTCTTTGTTCAACTCATTAAAACTTTGTTAAAACATTGTTAAACTCAGTAAAAATAGATTGTGTTATTGTTTTGGTGGCATTTCCCCAGACTTCGACACAATAGGTGAGATATGGAACAATCCTAGAGCCGTAAAACATCAGCAGTGCTTTGTTATTTAACAGGTCCTTCATTTTGTGTAGTATAGCAATTGTTCTTGATAATTTAGCCTTTGTTATTTATATGCGATTTCCAATTTAAATTTTCATCTACATTGACTCTCAAAAACTTGATTTCTTGAACTCTATCAATCTCAGTACCATCTATAATGAGAGAGACATTTGCATCTAGGTTTCTCTTGGAAAATATAGTGTGTCTTGTATAAATTTAATGATAATTTGTTTAAGATGAACTATCTTTTTATTTGTATGAATTCTTTTTCTGCCACCTCCATCACCTGTTAGTTTCTTCCCTGAATAAAAGAAAGTTGTATCATCTGCGAACAGAATACAGTTTAGAAGCGATGAAACACTAATGAGATCATTGATGCATAAAATAAAAAGCTTTGGACCTAGTACCAACCCCTGAGGAATTCCATGTTATACTATTTAAGGCTGACTTAACGCCATTTAACTGTACATACTGCTTCCTGCCTGTCAAGTAGCTGCTGACTCACTGTTGTCCTAACCCTCTAATACCATACTTTTTGAGTTTACTAAGAAGTGTTGTGTGATCTATTGTGTCAAAAGCTTTTTTGAGATCCACAAAATGCTTACAAAAAAATGTTTTTCATCTATTGCCATGGATATTTCTTCTGTTAATTCCATGAGTACCATTGATGTGGAGTGATTAATTCGAAATCCATATTGATTATTACTTAAGATTTTGTGTTTATCAAAAAAAAAAAACTAATCTATTTACAAATAGTTTTTCTAATATTTTTGAAAATTGTGGAAGTAAGGATACTGGGCGATAGTTGGTGAAGACATACAGTGGACATAAAAAGTCTACACACCCCTGTGCAAAAGCCAGGTTTTTGTGATGTTAAAAAATAAGACCAAGATAAATCATTTCAAAACTTTTTCCACCATTAATGTGCCCTATAGTCTGTACAACCCAATTGAAAAACAAACTGAAATCTTTTATGGGGAAAAATAAAAAACTTACAATAACTGGTTTACAAAAATATGCACACCTTTAAACTGATACTTTGTTGTAGCACCTTTGGCTTTTATTACAGCACTCAGTCTTTTTTGGTAGGAGTCTATCAGCGTGGCACATCTTGATGTGGCAATATTTGCCCACTCTTCTTTGCAAAAATGCTCCAAATCTGTCAGATTGCGAGGGCATCGCCTGTGCACAGCCTCTTCGGATCACCCCACAGATGTTTGATTAGATTCACATCTGGACTCTGGCTGGGCCATTCCAAAACCTTAATCTTCTTCTGGTGAAGCCATTCTCTTGTTGATTTGGATGTGTGCCTTGGGTCATTGTTGTGCTGAAAGATGAAGTTCCTCTTCCTCTTCTGCTTTCTAGCAGAAGCCTGAAGATTTTGTGCCAACACTGACTGGTATTTGGAACTGTTCATAATTCCTCCACCTTGACTAAGGCCCCAGTTCCAGCTGAAGAAAAGCAGTCCCAAAGCATGATGCTGCCACCACCATGCTTTACTGTAGGTATTAGGGATGGGCATAATTTACCGATTAACCGATAATTGATCATTAAGAATTTCACCGAGGAAGTTCATTTTCGTCGACAAACCGTTTTTTTTTTTTAAACAATCCGAGGTTATTAGACCTACTGCACGGCCGTCCTCAAACAATGCAATGGCAAAATTTGGGCACCAGGGGGCAACATTACACCATCGCCGTACCCTGGCGTGCCTCAGTTGATACATGCGGGCTTCCGTAGGGCAATCGCCAAATCATGAAGCGGTTACGGCGAAGTGTTGCGTGGGACCATTTCAATTTAAAAAATGACCAGGTGTACTGCAATCACTGCAATGCAGCATACAAATATACCTCATCGACAGGGTCCATGGAACACCCTTATTACGCGAAGAAACCGCCAACAGTGGTTGCGCGCTGAGTAATGGCGGTCGTGAAGATTCTTTTTTTTTTTTCAGAAACTTTATTGAGAAGGTCATGAAAATTCGGTGTACACACGTCGAGGGAAGCTGCAGGAGGCGGCGTAGTGGCTCGACGGGAAGACTATTTCACACAAAATGGCACAAGAGAACAGCAAAAAGTTCTGCGTGGCTAGACTAAGTAACACGAGCGATAGAGCAATGAATGCGGTCTTCGTTTGTTGGGTGGCTGCTCGGCAGGGACAGAAGCTGGGTAAAACGTCTCGGCCAATCAGCTTGCGAGATTCCCGAGGGCTCTCCGTGCTGATTCCTGATGTTCTAATGTAGTCTACCTGCCTTGTTACGTACCTAAAAATGTTAATGATTAACCGATTATTAATCATTAATTCTCCCAACGATCGGTGAAGAAAATTTCACCGAATGCCCATCCCTAGTAGGTATGGTGTTCTTTTGGTGATGAACAGTGTTGTGTTTGCACCAAATATACCTTTTGGAATTATGGCCAAAAAGCTCAACCTTGGTTTCATTGGACCATAACATATTTTCCCAGATGCGTTTGGGAGATTTCAGATGTGTTTTTGCAAAATTTAGATGGGCTTGGATGTTTGTCTTTGTAAGATAAGGCTTCCGTCTTGCCACCCTAGACAGGAGATTGTTGTCACATGTACTAAACAGCCAGTACTTGCCAGAAATTCCTGCAGTTCCTTCAGTATTGCTGTCGGCCTCTTGGCAGCCTTCCTGACCAGTTTTCTTCTCATCTTTTCATCAATTTTGGAGGGACGTCCAGTTCTTGGTAATGTCACTGTTGTGCCATATTTTCTCCACTTGATGACTGTCTTCACTGTGTTCCACTGTATATTTAATGCCTTGGAAATTCTTTTGTACCCTTCTCCTGACTGATACCTTTGAACAATGAGATCCCGCTGATGCTTTGGAAGCTCTCTGTGGACCATGGCTTGTGCTGCAAGATGTGACTACAAAAATGTCAGGAAAAGCCTACTAGAATAGCTGAACTTTATTTGGGGTTAATCAGAGGCACTTTAAATGGTGGCAGGTGTGTGCTGACTCCCATTTAGCATTAGTTTGAATGTGATTGGTTAATTCTGAACACAGCCACATCCCCAAGGTGTGTGCATGTTTATGCAACCAGGTTATTGTAAGGTTTTTTTTTGTTTTTTTGTTTTTTTTGGGGGGTGTGTGTGTGTTTTTCCCCCTTAAAATATTTGTTTGTTTTTCAATTGGGTTTTACAGGTCATAGGTCACATTAATGGTGGAAAAAATTTGGAAATGATTTATTTTGGTGTCATTTTTTTTTTTACATTGCAAGAACGTGGCATTTGAACAGGGGTGTGGAGACTTTTTATATCCACTGTATTTATTTCCATTTTTGTAAAGAATCAGAATCAGAATCAGATTTATTGCCATTGTTCATGTAGTACACAAACTAGGAATTTGTCTCGGTGCAATGCTGCAACATTAAAACATGATAAGATAAAGAGATAAACTAAAAAACTTAGACTAAAACCATGCAATAAGTGTAGAATAATAATAATAATAATAATAATGAGTAATACTAGTCACAGCAGTTTTAAATAAATTAGCAAGTAGCAGATGATGTGGAGTACCACATAGTGCAGTCGATAATGCAACAGAAAAACAGTGATGAATGACATGAGTCTGGTTGAGCTGCTGTACATAGTGCACGAGAGTCAATAAGTCACTTAATGTTCAGCAGTCTGATGGCAGAGGGGAAAAAGCTGTTCATGTGCCGGGAGGTTTTAGTCTGAATGGACCGAAGTCTTCTACCTGAGGGGAGGGTGGCAAACAGTACGTGACCAGGGTGTGAAGGATCGGCTATGATCCGGCCTGCACGCCTCCGGGTCCTGGAGATGTACATATCCTGGAGAGATGGGAGCTTGCAGCCGATCACCTTCTCAGCAGTGCGCACGACGCGCTGCAGCCTTAGTCTGTCCCTGGCAGTAGCTCCTGCGTACCACACGGTTATGGAGGAGGTGAGGATGGACTCGATGATGGCCGTGTAGAACTGCACTAACATCTTGGTGGGTAGCTTGAGCTTCCTCAGCTGCCGCAGGAAGAACATCCTCTGCTGGGCCTTTTTGATGAGGGAGCTGATGGTTGGCTCCCATTTGAGGTCCCGGGTGATGGTGGTGCCCAAGAAGCGGAAGGAATCTGCAATGGTGATGGGAGAGCCTGTGATGGTGAGGGGGGGCAGGGGGGTTGTGACTTTCCTGAAGTCCACAATCATCTCCGCTGTCTTCAGAGCGTTCAGCTGCAGGTTGTTGTGGCTGCACCAGGACACCAGCTGGGCCACCTCTCTCCTGTAGACGGACTCATCACCATTGGAGGTGAGCCCGATGAGGGTGGTGTCGTCCGCAAACTTGATCAGCTTAACAGACTGGTGGGTGGAGGTGCAGGAGTTGGTATAAAGGGAGAAGAGTAGGGGGGAAAGTACACAGCCCTGGGGTGATCCGATGCTGATGCTAACCCCCCCCCCCCTTCCGGTTCCGGGTGAGGACGAGTGAGGACGCACAGGTAAGAGCTCCCTGTTCGTGACTGTTTAAAAGGCAGTTAAACGCAGTTAAACGCAGTTAGAACGCAGTTTGGAGCTGGCGTTTTGAGCTTTTTTTTGCTGCTGCCGCTGGGGAGTGAACCTGCTCGTGAAGAGTAACGAGGAATTTGCCAGTAGTAGCTGGTGAAACTTGTGAAGCGGCCCCGCGCCCCCCGCCCCCCCCGCACCTCGCGCTCAAACAAAGAGATTACTCCCACGTGCATTTTTTTTTTTCGAGCTATCCAAATCAGAGATCATCGGCCGGAATAATGGGTCCCAAAAGAGCTCTGCCAAATGAACCTGAATCAACCTGCAGCTGAACGCTCTGAAGACAGTGGAGATGATTGTAGACTTCAGGAAAGTCACTACCCCTCTGCCCCCCCTCACCCTCACAGGCTCTCCCATCACCACTGCTGATTCCTTCCGTTTCCTAGGCACTACCATCACCAGGGACCTCAAATGGGAGCCGACCATCAGCTCACTCATCAAAAAAGCCCAGCAGAGGATGTTCTTCCTGCGGCAGCTGAGGAAGCTCAAGCTACCCACCAAGATGTTAGTGCAGTTCTACACAGCCATCATCGAGTCCATCCTCACCACCTCCATAACCGTGTGGTACGCAGGAGCCACTGCCAGGGACAGACTAAGGCTGCAGCGCGTCGTGCGCACTGCTGAGAAGGTGATCGGCTGCAAGCTCCCATCTCTCCAGGATCTGTACATCTCCAGGACCCGGAGGCGTGCTGGCCGGATCATAGCCGATCCCTCACACCCTGGTCACGTACTGTTTGCCCCCCTCCCCTCAGGTAGAAGACTTCGGTCCATCCAGACTAAAACCTCCCGTCACATGAACAGCTTTTTCCCCTCTGCCATCAGACTGCTGAACACTAAGTGACTTATTGACTCTCGTGCACTATGTACAGCAGCTCAACCAGACTCATGTCAATCATCACTGTTTTCTTCCTGCATTACCGACTGCACTATATATTTTAACTGCTGACCAGTATCACTTACTCTTATTCTACACTTTATTGCATGCATAGTTTATTTCTTTTATTTTATCATGTTTAATGTTGCAGCATTGCACCGAGACAAATTCCTAGTTTGTGTACTACATGAACAATGGCAATAAACCTGATTCTGATTCTGAAGATGAGATAAAAAAAAAAAAGCGCTGGATTTCTTGGCAGAAGAAATGGCTGCTCTAAAATCACAACAAAGAGGTATACTGGACCTCGTGGAAGAAATTAAAGCGCTGCGCAGCCAGAACGCTGAAAAAGACAAGAGGCTGGCGTATCTGGAAAGAAGATTGGCTGAGATGGACCAGAGCACTCGGGCAAACGACGTGATCATCACGGGGCTCCACATCAAACCCCGATCATACGCGAGAGCAGTGGCCGCAGACAGCAGTGGAAGTCAGCTGGATGAGGAATCCGCTGAGCAACAGGCGACGGCCTTCATGCAGTCAAAAGGAATCCAGCTGGACTGCAACAACATTGAGTCCTGCCACCCTCTGCCCAGGAAAAACGGCGACAAACCTGCTGTGATCATGAGGTTTGTAAACAGAAAACACAAGACGGCGCTAATGAAACAAGGTAAGAAGCTGAACGGAACCAACATCTTCATAAACGAGCACCTCACGAAAGAGAACGCAGAAATAGCCAGGAAAGCAAGATACATGAAAAAGCAGAAAAAAATTCAAAACACCTGGACATCAAACTGTAAAATATTCATCAAATTAAACGGATCGCCTGAAGAAGCCAAGGTCATTAACATCCGTAATATTATGGAACTGGACAAATACGATCTGGAGGCACAGCAACAATTCAGACAAATATAGGACACTGAAGGATTTTACTCATCTGCAACAAAACATTCTACAGTATGAATCAAAAAATCAACAAACAGGAACAACAGGAACTGAAAGTTTTTGAATACACAGAGCACAACCCACAGGACGTAGAATATGACATAGACCCTGATAATAATCTTTTTAACTCAATCAATAATGACTGTAATTATTACACAGATGAACAGTTTAACACAATGGTCACATCTGATTTCAATATTTCTATGATCCACTTCAACAGCAGAAGTCTCTATGCAAACTTTAATAACATTAAAGATTATTTAAATCAGTTTAAAGAGCCCTTCAATATTGTGGCAATATCAGAGACGTGGCTCAGTGAAGAGAAAGGAGTGGATTTTACCATGGATGGCTATGAATTAAATTATATAAATAGAAAAGTGAAAAAAGGAGGAGGAGTTGCAATTTATGTTGACAAGAGCTTGCAATACAAGGTTGTTGAAAATCTGTCAGTAACTGTGGATGATTTATTTGAATGTATTACAATAGAAATCTGTCTGGACAATGTGAAGAATGTAGTAGTGAGCTGTGTATATAGAACACCTGGATCAAACATTGACTTATTTAAGGACTGGATGGAAAAAATGTACGCAAAACTAACTCATAAAGTTATATTCATCTGTGGTGATTTAAATATAGATCTGATGAACTCAAAACAACATAGTTTGACAGAAGAATTTATCAACACAATGTACAGTATGGGCTTACATCCAACAATTACAGGACCTAGCAGAATCACGTCACACAGTGCCACACTAATAGATAACATATTCACAAACATTATGGAAAATAATATCAGGAGTGGGCTTTTATTGAATGATATCAGCGACCACCTGCCGATTTTTGTTGTCTATCAATGTGATTATAGGAAGAAAAAGTATACCAAAAATATTAAATATAAAAGAATAAGAACCGAAGAATCAATGTATTTACTGACAAAGGAATTATTAATACAAGATTGGAAGATAGTTTATGATGAAAATGACATAAATGGAGCATATGATAAATTTTTACAAATATTTCAATCATTGTACAATAAATACTGTCCTATAAAACAATACAGTGACAGACAACAACAAAAAAATATTCCTTGGATCACCAAGGGGTTAATAAATGCATGTAAAAAGAAGAATACATTATATAAACAATTCATTAAATGCAGAACAGTGGAAGCTGAGATCAAATATAAAAGATATAAAAATAAGCTTACCACTATAATGAGGACCTGTAAGAAAGAATATTACAACAGAATACTAGAGGATAACAAAAATAACATAAGAGGAATATGGCAAGTACTCAAGGGGATTATTAGTAATCGTCCTAAGTATGCAAATTATCCAGAATATTTTATCGAAAACGACAGTTTGATTAATAATATGGAAGATGTGGTCAGTGGTTTCAATAAATTTTTTGTAAACGTTGGTCCTGAATTAGCAAAATCAATAGTGACTCCAGAAACAAACTACAGTGGTTCTGTGAATGAAATAGAGGATAGAAACCCAAACACAATCTTTTTGGGTGCAGTTACTGAAAAGGAAATTATCGAGACTGTGAGTAAATTTAAGAACAAAAAATCAACGGACTGGAATGAAATTGACATGACAATAGTGAAAAAAGTAATTGAGGGAATTGTTAAGCCACTCACCCACATCTGTAACCTGTCATTTCAAACTGGTACATTTCCAGACAAAATGAAAATACAAAAGTAACACCTCTTTACAAAACAGGAGACAGTCATTGTTTCACAAATTACAGGCCAGTCTCTTTACTCTCACAATTCTCCAAAATACTTGAAAAAATATTCACTAAGAGACTGGATGATTTCATTGAAAAACACAACCTCCTTACAGATAGCCAGTATGGTTTTAGAGCAGATAAATCTACATCTTTGGCGCTGATCGAACTTATAGAAGAAATTACTAGTTGTATAGACAAAAAAAAGGTTGCTGTAGGAGTATTTATAGACTTAAAGAAAGCTTTTGACACCACTGACCACAGAATACTTCGAAGGAAACTGGAAAGGTATGGGATAAGAGGGGTAGGACTGAGTTGGGTGGAAAGTTATTTAAGTAACAGACAACAATTTGTACAAATTGGAGAGCACAAATCACCCTGCATGGACATCACTTGTGGTGTGCCCCAGGGGTCAGTTTTGGGACCCAAACTCTTTATCTTGTATATAAATGACATATGCCAAGTATCAAAAATTCTGAAATTTATTTTGTTTGCGGATGACACAAATATCCTTTGCACTGGTGAGAATTTGCAGCAGGTTTTAGAGGTGGTCACAACTGAAATGGAAAAATTAACGCAGTGGTTCAACAAAAATAAATTATCTCTAAATCTAAAAAAAACAAAGATTATGTTGTTTGGAAATTATAAAATAAATCATGAAATAATGATAACGATAGATGATACCAGAATACAAACAGTACAGGAAAATAAGTTTCTGGGGGTGACGCTAGACAGTAAAATCTGCTGGAAACCTCACATCAGTCACATCCGGGCTAAATTAGCAAAATGTATAGGCATACTGGGGAAGACAAGACACATCGTGGACTATAAATCATTGGTCTTATTGTACAATTCACTGTTTTTACCTTATCTTAACTACTGTGTAGAGGTCTGGGGAAACACCTACAAGACCAACCTACAAGCAATATGCACATTACAAAAAAGAGCTATAAGGATAATAAACAATGCAGGATATAGAGACCATACCAATTCGTTGTTCTTGAAGTCACATGTCATAAAGTTCATCGATTTAGTTAAATTTAAGACAGCACAAGTAATGTACAGGGCAATTAACAATCAACTCCCAACTAATATACAAAAAATATTTAAAAAAAGAGACAATGATCATAATTTGAGAGGAGACTTAAACTTCACAAAACCCAAGATACGTACAACCAAGAAAAGTATGTGCATATCTGTCTGTGGGGTGGATTTGTGGAACAGTCTGGAGCCGGAACTGAAACTATGTACAAACAGAAATCAATTTAAAAAGAGGTATAAGCACCATTTGTTGAAAGGATATATGTTAGAAGGGTAGAATTTATATGTACGATTCATTATGTTCACTCTGGGACATTATGGGACACTAAGGAATGGTGGGTGGGACAGCACTGTGTGTATCTGTGTCGTTTGAGACTGGTTTTGAAATATAGACTTCATTGTATGTTAGAATGGACAGGTGTTAATGTCGATCTGTAAAAAATACAGTAAATTGTTTACTTGGGGTATTAAAGGTAGTAATTTGTATAAAATTCACATGGGTGTATTGATGGAAAAGAGGAGTTGGAATTAATAAGTGTTCACTTCTTCCTTCTCCCTTTCGAACAGTGTATACTGTAACTTTATTGCATTTGCTATTTGCTTGTTTTTTGTTATATTTTTTGTGTTCGAAATAAACTATCTATCTAACAGAATCTGAGACAGACTTCCCCAGCCGCACATGCTGCCTCCGGTCCGTCAGGAAGTCGGTGATCCACCTGCAGAGGGAGTCAGGCACGCCGAGCAGGGACAGCTTGTCCTGGAGCAGAGCGGGGCGGATGGTGTTGAATGCAGAGCTGAAGTCCACAAACAGGATCCTGGCGTAGGTTCCCGGGGAGTCCAGGTGCTGCAGGATGGAGTGGAGGGCCAGGTTGACTGCGTCGTCCACAGACCTGTTGGCACGGTAGGCAAACTGCAACGGGTCCAGGAGGGGAGTGGTGATGGACTTGAGGTGGGACAGGACCAGGCGCTCAAAGGACTTCATGACTACAGAGGTGAGCGCTACAGGTCTGTAGTCGTTAAGTCCAGTAATCCGTGGCTTCTTGGGGACAGGGATGATGGTGGAGGATTTGAGGCAGGTCGGCACGTGGCATAGCTTAAGGGAGGTGTTAAAAATGTCTGTGAAGACAGGAGCCAGCTCTTTCGCACAGTGTCTCAGGGTGGAGGGAGACACACCGTCCGGACCGGGGGCCTTGCGTGGGTTCAGTCTGGAGAACTGTCTGTGCACGTCCTGCTCACTGATGACAAGGGCAGGGGGGGAGGAGGAGGGGGGGCGCTTTTGATGAATTAGCGGCCGAGGAGGCAGTGGAGCTGGGTGGAGGGGGGGAGTTGGACACAGCTGACGAGGTGTCAAAATGGGCGTAATGTTGGGACAGTTTTTGACAAAGGGCTTTGTCATCCTGACCTTTAGAAGCCTGAGGCCGATAGTTGGTGATTTGTCTCAGTCCTCTCCACACAGAAGCCGAGTCATTAGCAGTGAACTGCTGCTGGAGTCTCTCAGAATACACAGATTTAGCCCTCTTCAGCTCTCTGTTAAACCGATATTTAACCTCCCTGTAGCAGTCCCTGTCTCCACTTTTCAACGCTGCTTCCTTCTCCTTCCTGATCTGTCTGAGCTTGGCAGTGAACCAGGGCTTATCATTAGAGTACCTCACCCTGGTGCGCGATGGGAGAATGCTCTCCTCACAAAAGTTGATGTATGAGTTCACAGTGTCTGTGTACTCATTAAGATCATGTGTGGCTCCTTTAAACATGTCCCAGTCAGTTATTTCCATGCATGTGTTCAGTTTCTCTCCAGCTTCACTGGTCAATTTCTTCCTGGTGGTCACAACAGGTTTAGTGAGCTTCAGTCTCTGTCTGTATGTGGGAATGAGGTGGACCATCACGTGGTCAGATAGTCCGAGCGCAGCACGGGGAACAGCGCGATACGCGTCCTTCACTGTAGTGTAACAGTGATCCAGTGTGTTCTCACCTCTGGTTGGACATTTAATAAACTGTTTGTATCGGGGGAGCTCGTGACTCAGATTGCTCTGGTTAAAGTCGCCAACCACAATAACCAGGGAGTCCGGTAAAGTCCGCTCCGCATGTTGGATGTGATCTGCGAGCGCGCGCTGAGCCTCGCGCACGTCCGCGTCGGGAGGGGCGTACACAGCGATCAATACGAATGAAGCAAACTCCCGCGGGGAATAAAATGGCTTGCAGTTAATGGAGAGAAATTCTAGGTCGGGGGAACAGTGCCGGGAAATCACGGTTACATCAGAGCACCAGCTGCTGTTAATGTAAAAGCATACTCCTCCTCCTTTAGACTTACCGGAGAGCTCTGTGACGCGATCAGCACGAAACAGCTGAAATCCCTCAAGGCTGATCGCGCTGTCGGGAGTAGAATCATTAAGCCAAGTCTCAGTAAAACAGAGGGCGGACGAATTAACGAGGTCCTTAAATCGCATCAGCAGTCTCAGTTCGTCTACCTTGTTAGAGAGAGAGTTGGTATTGGTCAGAAATATTCCAGGCAAGGCTGTGCGCATGCCCCTCTTCCGAAGCCGTTCGAGAGCTTCTGCTCGTCTTCCTCTCTTCACTTTGGCTGTTTTCATATTATCTGGAAATATTCCTGTAGAAAAAGATAAATTACATATGAAAGTAAATGGCTCAATAATGATCAATTATGCTCTTAACTAGCATCATGTCTATTTTTACAAAGTCAGCTGATTTCTTGTTTGCACATTTTTTTGCTGTATTATGCATTTCTTCTTTTTTTTTACTTTACTCAAAAAGATGCTACTGATGTTATCTTTTATTGTACTTACATTGTCTGTAGTTACTTTAGGTATATTTGGTGACAAGTTGGAGCCTACATCAGTGTTTGGCTGAAAGACCTTGGCGCAGTGGCAACAGGCAACATATTTTTCCGGGGGGAGGGGGGACAGAAAACACATGACACTATTGTAACCGGGATATGTTAATTTTATACTATTTATTTCTTTTTTTAAAAACTGCACAGTAACTTTGCATATGGAACTTACCATTTGAAGTATTGTATAACCGAGGCTTGAATGTTGGAATATTGGGCCAGTTAGGGTCCCACCCAGACGTCCTTTGTTTGGACTTTTTAGTGGTGTCATCCTTCTCTCCTTCCTCTGCTCTCACCTCTCCTGGACCCTCTGCCTGAACACTTTCCTCTCCTTGGCTTCTCTATTCTGTCTCATCTTGCCCTCTCTGAGCCCTGTCGAATTCAGGTTCTCTCTGTCTATGGTGGGATACAAACAGGTCAGAAAATATCAAGTGTCATGTTTTTTCCTGCAGGATTTTTTTTTTGTCATGGTTTACATAAATGACAAAAATCTGTGTATTTTTTGTATTTTTATTCTAGTGTTTCTTTTTTCCATTGAGAGAGTAGGGAAGGGAAAAATCATTCATAGTAATTTACTCATGTATACTTAAATTATTTGATCAGAGGTGGATATAGTAGCCAGAAATTCTACTCATGTAAAAGCAGTGCTTTGAAATTAATAATTAAAAGTAGGCAACCAAAAATTTCTAGTTAAGGGTATCAAGAGCACCCACTGAAAAACTTGAATAATGACTTCAATCTTGAAGGTTTGAGGTGTTTCTGCAAAATTTATCACAATTTTTTTGTAGTTTTTTACTTTTCTCTGTAAAATTATCTAAATTTGAAACCATTTTCCTCAAATTTGTAATTTCCTCTTGTAAAATTGACTTTTCTTGTACATTTGAGACTTTATTATAGGTTTGTGGATTATTTTACGGCTAATTTTTGCTATTTTTTTAAAAAATTACTTGTTTTTTTGATAAATTTGAAACAGACTGGTAATTTTTTTTTACTTTTTCCTTATAACAATTTACATTTTTGACCATAATTTTCAGAGCCAGAATAGAACAATAATTTAACTCTGATTTCAAAGAAAAAATATTAATAAAATTGTATTTAATGAAATAAATTAACTGAAATGACTAAAGATGTAGTTATTTCTGTTATAATATTTCTATATATTCATAGTTTTTTTTTTTTTGTTGTTGTTTTTTTAGAAATCTCCTCACCAGCCAGACAGCAGGAAAAACCTCCCCTATTTTGAAATGCAAATGTTGGCACTTTTAGTTTGTCTGAAGACTGCTGATGGATTAAAGTCATTGACTTCATGAATTTTGGTCATCTTAATTTGCCAGGTACATAATAATGAACATAAATTATCCATCCATCCATCCATCTTCTACCGCTTTTTCGGAGGTCCGGGTCGCAGAGGCAGCAGTTCAAGCAGAGAAGCCCAGACTTCCCTCTCCCCAGCCACCTGCTCCAGCTCTTCAGAGAGGATACCAAGGCGTTCCCAGACCAGCTGGGAGACAATGTCTCTCCAGCGAGTCCTGGGTCTGCCCCGGGGTCTCCTCCCAGTGGGATGTGCCCGAAACACCTCAAGTGGGAGGCATCCAGGAGGCATCCTGATTAGCTGCCCATACCACCTCAACTGGCTCCTTTCAATGTGGAGGAACAGCAGTTCTACTCTGAGCCTCTCCCGGATGACTGAGCTCCTCACCCTATCTCTGAGTGTGAGTCCAGCGATCCTACGGAGAACGCTCATTTCAGCCGCTTGTATCCGCGATCTCGTTCTTTCGGTCATTACCCAAAGCTCGTGACCAGAGGTGAGAGTAGGTACGTAGATTAACTGGTAAATCGACAGCTTTGCCTTAGAACTCAGCTCCCTCTTCACCACAACAGACTGTTACAACGTCTGCATCACTGCAGATGCTGCTCCAATCCGTCTGTCAATCTCTCGCTCCATTCTCCCTTCACTCGTGAATAAGACCCCAAGATACTTAAACTCCTCCACTTGGGGCAGGAGCCTATCTCCAACCCGGAGAGGACAATCCACCTTTTTCCGGCTGAGGACCATGGACTCGGACTTGGAGGTGCTAATTCTCATCCTAGCCGCTTCACACTCAGCAGCAAACCATCCCAGCAAGAATTGTAGGTCATTGCTGGATGAAGCCAGCAGGACATCATCTGCAAACAACAGAGATGAGATCCTGTGGTCACCAAGCATGACACCCTCTGTTCCCTGGCTGCACCTAGAAATCCTGTCCATAAAAATTATGAACAGGATCGGTGACAAAGGGCAGCCCTGGCGGAGTCCAACTCTCACTGGGAATGAGTCCGATCGAGTGTTGGCAATACGAACCAAACTCTCACAACGGTCGTACAGACTGAATAGCTTGTAACAGCAAGCCCGATACCCCATATTCCCGAAGCACTCCCCACAAAAAACCACGAGGGGCGTGGTCGAATGCCTTCTCCAAGTCCACAAAACACATGTAAACTGGTTGGGCAAACTCCCACGAACCGTCGAGAGGGTAAAGAGCTTGTCCGATGTGCCATGGCCAGGACGAAAACCACATTGCTCCTCCTGAATCCGAGGTTTGACCAACGGCCGGACTCTCCTCTCCAGTACCTTGGCATAGACCTTCCCAGGGAGGCTGAGGAGTGTGATCCCTGTAAAGTCGGAGCACACCCTCCGGTTCCCTTTTTTGAAGAGGGGAACCACCACCCTGGTTTTCCATGCCAGAGGCACTGCCCCCAACCTCCACGCAATGTTGCAGAGGTGTGTCAACCATGACAGCCCTACAACGTCCAGGGCCTTGAGGTACTTAGGGCGAATCTTGTCCACCCCCGGGGCCCGGCCACCAAAGAGATTTTTAACCACCTTGGCGACCTCAGCCCCTGTGATAGGCAAGTCGTCCCACTCGTCCACAAGCCCTGCTTCCTCTGTGGAAGGGGTGTCAGTGGGATTGAGGAGATCCTCGAAGTAATCCTTCCACTGCCCGATGATATCCCCAGTCAAAAGTCAACAGCGCCCCATCCGCACCATACACAGTGTGGTTGAGGTTCAGGTTACTTTATTTGTATCCGTAGGTAGATTTGTTTTGCAGTCAGGTGACATCTTTTTAAGACACATATTTACAAACCACAATTACGTATGTTCAACATGAACACAAACACAGGCACACATGACAGGGAGCTGCTTCCCCCTCCTGAGCCGCCGGACAGTTTGCCAGAATCTCTTCGAGGCTGACCGAAAGTCTTGTTCCATGGCCTCACCGAACTCCTCCCATACCCAAGTTTTTGCTTCAGCAACCACCCGAGCTGCACTCTGCTTGGCCTGCCAGTATGCCTCACATGCCAACCAAGATTGATAGGACTCCTTCAGCTTAATGGCCCTCCTCACCACTGGTGTCCACCACTTGGTTCAGGGGTTGCCACCACGAGATGCCTCGACGACCTTGTGGCCACAGCTCTGGGCCGCTGCTTCAGCAATGGAGGTGGAGAACATGGCCATTCAGACTCCATGTCTCCAGACTCCCTCGGAACGTGGTTGAAGTTGTCCCGGAGGTGGGAGTTGAAGACTTCCCGGACAGGGCCCTCAGCCAGACGTTCCCAGCACACCCTCACTATACATTTGGGTCTACCTGGTCTGAATGGCATCCTCCCCCGCCATCGGATCCAACTCACCACCAGGTGGTGATCAGTTGACAGCTCTGCACCTCTCTTTACCCAAGTGTCCAAGACATACAGTCGCAGGTCTGATGACACGATAACAAAACCGATCATCGACCTGCAACCTAGGGTGTCCTGGTGCCAGGTGCACATATGGACACCCTTATGCTTGAACATGGTGTTCGTTATGGACAAACTGTGGTTAGCACAGAAGTTCAATAACTGAACACCACTCGGGTTCAGATCAGGCAGGCCATTCCTCCCGGTCACCCCCTTCCAGGTTTCACTGTCGTTGCCCATGTGCGCATTGAAGTCCCCCAGCAGGACAGTGGAGTCTCCAAGAGGAGCACCCTCCAGCACCCCAGTGAGAGACTCCAAAAAGGGTGAGTACTCTGAAACATCATTTGGTGCATAGGCACAAATGATGGTCAGGACCCGTTTCCCAACCCGAAGGCACAGGGGAGCAGCCCTTTTGTCCACCATGGAAACTCCAATATAGAGGCAGCAAGGTGGGGGGATACAAGAATACCCACCGCTGCTTGTCACCTCTCGCCCGGGGCAACTCCAGAGTAGGCCAAGTTCCAGCCCCTCTCCAGGAGACTGGTTCCGGAACCGGAGCTGTGTGTTGAGGTGAGGCTGACTATATCTAGCCGGTATCTCTCAACCTCATGTACCAGCTCAGGCTCCTTCCCCGCCAGAGAGGTGACATTCCACGTACCAAAAAGCCAGTTTAGAAAGCTTGGGATCAGTCCGCCAAGGTCTCCGCCTTTGACCGCCACCTGATCCACATAGTACCAAACCCCCATGATCCCTCCTGCAGGTGGTGAGCCCACTGGAGGGCGGATCCACCCATCCATCCGTTTCCACCAAGACCATACGGCGTCACTCAAACAACAAACCCTGGATCAACCCTGAGATAAAAACACTTCTGAGAGAGAAGAAGAGGATCTTTAGGTCAGGGAACAGGGAGATGCTGAAGTCCGTACAGAGGGAGCTGAGGAGAAAGATCAGAGAAGGCAAGGACAGCTTCAGGAAGAAGATGGAGGACAAGCTGCAACAGAGCGACATCAGCGGGGTCTGGAGAAACCTCAAAACCATCTCGGGGCTCCAGAATACCTCCCCCCAGGCCACAGGGGGCAGGGAGTGGGCGAACAACCTGAATCTGTTTTTCAATAGATTTGACCAACCGCCCTCCCCCCTGACTGCACAACAACCACTGCTGCCTCTAAAGAAATCAAGTCCTGCTGCCCACTCCCCACTCCACCAACACCCCCCCACTCCCAACACACAGCCCCCCATCCTGACCCTGACCAGGACCCAGGTGAGGACGGAGCTGAGGAAGATCAAGGCGAGGAAGGCGCCGGGACCGGACGGCATCAGCGCAAAGCTCCTCAAGTCCTGTGCAGACCAGCTGTGTGGGATTGTGACGTATATCTTCAACATGAGCCTGAAACTGGGGAGGGTACCACAGCTGTGGAAAACATCTTGTGTGGTACCTGTACCAAAAACTTCCCACCCCAAAGACCTGAACAGCTACAGACCGGTGGCCTTGACGTCCCACTTGATGAAGACCCTGGAGAGACTGCTCCTTGCTCACCTCCGCCCCCTGGTGGAACCAGCGATGGATCCACTCCAGTTTGCCTACCAGCATGGCATTGGGGTGGAGGATGCGGTGATCTTCCTCCTTCACCGTTCTCTGTCCCACCTGGAGAAGCCCGGGAATATGGTGAGGATCATGTTCTTTGACTTCTCCAGTGCTTTCAACACCATCCAACCGATGATCCTGAAGGACAAGCTGCTGCGCGCAGGGGTGGACCAGCACCTGTCATCATGGATCCTGGACTACCTCACGAACCGGCCTCAGTTTGTGAGAACCCGGGACTGTGTGTCCGACACGATCATCAGTAGCACGGGGGCCCCCCAGGGAACGGTGCTGGCTCCCTTCCTGTTCACTCTTTATACTGCGGACTTCTCACACAACACAACACACTGCCATCTACAGAAGTTCTCTGATGACTCTGCGATCGTTGGCCTCATCTCCAATGGAGATGAAGCTGAGTACAGAGGGCTTATCCAGGACTTCGTGGACTGGTGCCATCGGAACTGCCTCCAGATCAACGCGAGGAAAACTAAGGAGCTGGTGGTGGACTGCCGCAGGCATGGGCAGCCCCTCACAGTACCAGTAAATATACAGGGAACAGACATCGAGATGGTGACATCCTATAAGTACCTGGGTATTCATCTGAACAATAAACTAGACTGGTCACACAATACTGATGCACTCTACAAGAAGGGACAGCGCAGGCTGTTCCTGCTGAGGAGACTCAGGTCTTTTGGTGTACAAGGGGCGCTGCTGAAGTCATTCTATGACACGGTGGTGGCATCAGCCATCACTTTTGGAGTGGTCTGCTGGGGCAGTGGCATTACTGCAGCCGATAGGAAGAGACTGAACAAACTGATTAAGAAAGCTAGCTCTGTCCTGGGGCAGCGCCTTGATCCGATGGAGGAGATAGGAGAGAGAAGGACGGTGGCTAAACTGTCATCTCTGCTGGAGTCCGAGTTCCACCCTATGCAGGACATACTGAATGCACTGAGGAGCTCATTTAGCAGCAGACTACATCATCCCAGGTGCACAACCGAGAGGTTTCGTAGGTCCTTCCTACCAACGGCTGTCAGACTGTACAACCTAAGCAGGGTTGCTCGCAGAGATAGCAAAAAGACGTAACAAACTAATAGTTTTTTGAATGCAAAAGATGCAATAGACTTACACAATGGTCCCCTCCGGCATACAACTAGGAACTTACCGGTCGCTATGGAGGGTGAGAATATGTATGGGCACATAATCATACCATGTAGGATAACTAAGTAGACGGTTATGCTGTTTCATTCCATCTAGCAACAATGCTCTGCACTGTGTGTGTTTATATATTTACATATTTATTCCATCTAGCTACAATGCTCAGCACTGGGTGTGTTTATATATTTATATATCTACATATTATTCCATCTAGCTACATTGCTCCGCACTGTGTGTGTTTATATACTTGCATATTTATTCCACCTAGCTGCAATGCTCCGTACTGTGGGTGTTTATATATTTACATATTTATTCCATCTAGCTACAATGCTCTGCACTGTGTGTTCATATATTCATATATTTATTCCATCCAGCTACAATGCTCTGCACTGTGTGTCTGTGTGTGTGTGTATATATATATATTTTATAGTAATACGTACATATGTATATTAGCTGCTCTTGCTTGCTTGTTTTTTTTTTTTTTTTTTTTTTTTTTTTTTCTTGCCTTCTGATTGTTGCTCTGAGTGTTGCTATCCCTGTGCTGTTGCAATCCTGGAATTTCCCCGTTGTGGGACTAATAAAGGCTTATCTTATCTTATCTTATCTTATCCATGTAATTCCTTCGGGCTGAGCCCGGCCGGGTCCCATGGGTGGAAACCTGGCCACCAGATGCTAGCCATCAAGCCCCTCTCCCAGGCCTGGCTCCAGGGTGGGGCCCCGGTAACCCCATACCGGGCGGGGTACACTGAATCCTTATTCTAGAATTTATCATGAGTCTGTTGGATCGTTCTTTGTCTGGCCCTTCACCCAGGACCAGTTTGTCTTGGGTGACCCTATCAGAGGCAAATTGCCCCAGACAACATAGCTCCTGGGATCAATGGGGCACGCAAACCCCCCGCCACGATAAGGTGACGATTCATGAGGGGGAACGATCCATGAGGAGGAACATAAATTAGTTAATTAATATGAACTAAGGTAAAAGTAAAAACACCTCCTTTTCATTCTTGTCTGAAATAAGAAAAACAAAAAACTAATGATTAAAAAGAAGACAAAATGAACCAAAACAAGCTCTTAACCACACCTGTTAGCTAAGCGACTCTTACATTATTGCTCCTGTTACCAGTGGGTCCAATTCATTTCAATTCAATTCAACTTTATTTATATAGTGCCATTTCACAACAACAGTCATAGCACTTTCAACTGTAGGGGAAACCCCCACAGTTGCAGAAAAACCCTAGCAATCAGGCGATCCCCTGTGAGCAAGCGTTTGGCGACGGTGGAGAGGAAAAACTCCCTTTTTTCCTGCTTGGGTTAAAACTATGATAAATGCCTTCACTGCTTACATACGTCTTCTGCTTTCTTCCACATTTAAAGTACTTTAATAAGCTCATGTTTCTCTCAGACAGCGACACTCTGCAAGGCGACTGGAGCAGTCACGCGGGCGGGGCGCTTCTGAACTCCGCGCGGATGATGGTCAGGCACATTGTTCATGTGCGTGCTTGCGGACCGTCATTCCTTCATATTTTTTTCTTAAATTTATATTTCCTCATAGAGTGCTGGGATATTTTCAAGTGTGGCGGTTCGCCACCGGGAAATGTTACTAGAAGTAACCCTGCTACATTAACAAAAAAATTATTAAATTCAGCTACTCTTTCAATTTTATCATAAATACCAGAATTTTCTTTCACAAAATAGTTTGGATGAGTTGGTTTTACTTTATGATTTTGTCAATACACTATTTATTATTCCCCATGTTGTCTCCATGTTGCTTTTATTTTTGTTTAATAACTCACTATAATATTCTTTATGCTTTTTTATGATCAAAGTTAATTTATTTTTATACTTCTTATATCCGTCTTGTGCCTCTTTTGGCCTTGGCTTTAAAAATTTTCTATACAAATAGTTTTTCTTCCTACAGGCATTTCTTAGTCCTTTGGTCATCCATGGTTTATCAGTAGCATTTCTCCAGATGATTTTGTTAAATTTACCATTTTTTTCATACGACTCAGTTAATATTTTCATAAATGAATCATATGCTATGTTTATAGCATTAACATACACACTGTTCCAGTTCTGTTTCTTTAATTCTGTTTTTAGTGCCTCCAGGGCTGCTGTTGATTAGGGCTTAAACGATTAGTCGACGTTGTCGATAACGTTGACTATAAGCATTTGTCAACAAATATTTTTATTGTTGACAAATCGTTTAATTATAAAGTTTATAAGCATGCCGTGGTTCAGCTGTAACTCCAGCTAACTGCATTGCACAACCGGAACTGCAATGCACGACCGGAACTGCTGAGGGCAGTAGCGCCTCTGTTGTCCATCATGCATGAACATTTTCCAGCGAAGAAGAAGAGGAGCACATTATACGGCTCAGTCTGTATGGCAAATATCGAAGTGGATAAAAAAAGCAGACCCTGTGGGGGCATGGTGTGGGACTTCTCCACCCAGAGGAGGCACCTGGTCTCCACAGACCGTGAGAGCACTACAGGAGTTTTTGGGAATGGTTCATTTTTATAACAGTTTCCTTCCCTGGGCAGCCCAGCTGATGCAGTCGTTGTATGCCATGCTTAAAAAAAAAAAAGAAGCCCACGGAAACCATCGACTGGATTCCTGAGCGAGTCCAGGCTTTTACAGACGTCAAAACGGCACTTGCGGATGCCACGTTGCTAGCCCACCCGGATCCGTCTGCACGGATAGTGCTCACTATGGATGCAGCCGATGTTGTCATAGGGGCAGTGGTGGAGCAGTACATCTCAGGCTCGTGACAGGTGCTTGCATTTTTCAGCTGAACTTTGCGCAACAACGAACGCAAATACAGCACATTTAATAGAGAATTGCTGGCCCTCCACCTGGCGATGCGCCATTTCCAGTTTTGGCTAGAGGGGCGTGAGTTCACCACATTTGTGGACCATAAGCCGCTGACGTATGCAATGTCCAAGGTCTTGGAACCGTGGTCGGCCCGGCAGGAACGTTATTTGGCCGCGATTTCAGCGTTTACTACCGACATTCAACACGTCGCTGGTTAGCTCAATGTCGTGGCTGATTGTCTGTCGCGCGCGGTAGTCTCCCCGGTCTACATAGGAATAGATTTCCCTGCGATGGCCGCGGAGCAAGCCGGGGACGTGGACATTTGCGTGCTCCAGTCTGCGCCTACTGGGTTAAGGCTGGAGAGCAGGGTGGTGCAAGAAAGGTGCCCTCTCTTGCTCTGTGATGTCTCCACCGGCCGCCTGTGCCCGGTGGTTCTGAGCTCTTGGCACCATCGCGTTTTTGAGTCGGTCCACTCCCTTTCACATCCAGGAGTGCGTGCTTTGGTGAAGGTAGTGGGGGCAAAATTCGTCTGACTGCGCTTGCGCAAGGACATAAAAGAGTGGGCTGCAGCTTGCGTTGCGTGCTAGTGGGTCAAAGTGCACAAACACACCAGAGCCCCTCTCAAGCCGTTTCACATCCCAGCCAGGAGGTTCAGCCACGTCCACATGGATTTAGTGGGACCCCTAACGCTGTCGCAAGGTTTCACGCACCTTTTAACAATCGTGGACCGCGCCACGCATTGGCCTGAAGTGGTCCTGCTGGCTTCTACCACATCCGCAGAAGTGGCTCATGTTTTTTTGTCGGCTTGGGTTGCACGGTTTGGATCCCCGTCAGACATCACTTCCGACAGGGGTCCACAGTTCGTTTCGAAACTCTGGTCTGCGATGGCCCAGAGCCTGGGGGTCAAAATTCACCACACTACCGCGTACAACCCCCAAGCTAATGGGTTATGCGAGTGTTTTCATGGGTCGCTTAAAGCAGCACTCAGAGCTTTTCTCACGGATACAAAATGGATCGACCGCCTGCCCTGGGTTCTTTTAGGGTTGCGTGCCGCACCTAAGGAGGATTTGGCAGCCTCCCCCGCAGAACTCGTTTTTTCTCAGCCGCTGTGGATCCCCAGGGAGTTTTTACCGGAAAACCCCGTGCCTGAGGCTGATCTGCCCGCGCAATTTTTGCACAGTACGGAGGCTTTTAACTTACTGGGCCTGGCCCACCATTGTTTTTCCATCACTTTCATCCCCAAAAGCTTGCAGAACGCCAGTTTTGTTTTTGTCAGGCACGATGCGCACCGGACCCCGCTGTGCCCACCGTACGACGGACCGTTCAGGGTGTTGGAACCTTGGGCGAAGCATTTTGTGTTAGACTTGGGGGGACGTAGGGAGGCCGTCTGCATCGACAGGCTGAAGCCCGCTTTTGTGTTGTCAGACGAGCAGGTGGTGTTGGCCCAAGCTCCCCAGCGCGGACGCCCGCTGTTGGGCGCTCCACAAGTTGGTAATCACTCGGCAGGGACCTGCGCTTGCGAAGCTCATGTGTTTTCTCCCCCTCCCTTTTTCTCTCCACAGACTGACGTGCCCTCTTGTACACCCCGCCAGCAGGGTGGGGGGGACTGTGTGTGGGCATGGTGTGGGACTTCTCCACCCAGAGAAGGCAGCTGGGGAAGGGGGGGACAATGGACCGAAAGAGGAGGTATCACCAGGGGGTATCCGACGGGACAGTAAGGACTATTCGCCCCCCGGGGAGAGGAGTAACTGCCGGAGCCGCTGGAAGAAGGGTGTGAGCGCGGCGCCGGCGTTATGTCATGTTAATGTGCCACACAGGCTTTGTTCTAAACAACAATGTATTATGGACGGAAGATCCGGGTCGCAATGCATGGTATTAAAGATATAAAAGAGGACTGCAGTGACCCGGGAGCTCTTTTACTGTACTGTATGTTGGAGATGGAATAAAGTTTCTGTGTCGTCTAGCTCGTTGCCTCGCCTGCGTCCTTTCTCCACAACCCAAACTGTTGTTTGGGAACATTTTACAGAAGACATAAAAAAACAAAACAAGTAAAATGCAGACTTTGCAAGGCAGATCTCTCTTACCACGGCAGCACTACAGTGATACATGAGCACAGCACCCGGGAGCCACAAAATTAACATCTGCTGGGTAAGTTTTAGCGAGTAAAGAGAGTTAGCGCCACTTATTTCCAATGGTCAGCTGTTTCAAGTTTTAGAAAAATGACGATACTGTTAGTAAAATGGTAAATGGCGTTCATTTATATAGCGCTTTTCTTCTCATCTAGGATGACAAAAGCACTTTACAGTTCCTGCTATCCACCCATTCACGTACACATTCACACACTGTTGATGGCAGAGCTGCCATACACATAGGCGCTAACCTGGCCACAGGGGCAACTGGGGGCTCAAGGACACTGACATGCGGACTGCAGACAGAGTGGGGATCGAACCCATGACCCTCTGATTAGTAGTCAGTTACACTACACCTGCGACACAGCTGCCCCCAGCCCCCCCAGTACATGCTGTTTATGTTAGCTTACCTTTTTGACAATAAGCTCTCTGATTGCTGAGGGCTGAACTGTCATGGCTAACGTGGTGAATCCAGTAAATGACAGGAGCTGCTATCTCTTTTTCATCTTTGTTAATATTAGCCCTCATTCTGAATAGTAGTTACACTGTGTTACACTGTGTGCAGCTGAGACAAAATGACATTTAAATGCCTCCTGCCTACGGGAGACGGAACGTTAAGAGGTATTAAACAGCGGCTGAGGTAAAATATGCACTAGACTAGAGCCCCAACAAGAAGCAGAGATGGACATGAGAAAAATAAATGCGACTAGCCGACTAGTTGAAAAAAAAAAAAAAACCCCAGTTGTTAGATTAGTCGACTACTAAAATAATCTGTAGTTGCAGCCCTACTGTTGATCTGTCTCTTGCTATCTGTACAGCAGGGGTTTTCCTTACTTTGTATTGATCATTTTTGTATCGTGTAAAAACCGGTAAATGATCACTTATATCAGTTATGAAAAGCCCACTTTCCACTAATCCACCTGCTACATTTGTAAAAATATTATCAACTATTGTTGTACTCTGTGTGGTGATTCTGGTAGGTTTTGTTATCTTCGGAAACGAGCACAAGGTATACATTGTATTTCTGATTTCTTTTGGTGCAGTCACATCCTGTAGATTATCCAGACTGATATTGAAATCTCCACATAGAAAAACTAGCTTATTTTGGCAGGAGTCAAACATTTCTGTTATTTTATCAGTAAAAGTCTCTATAGAAGAACTCGGTGGGCTGTACACACAGCTGATTATTTCATTTTTAGCTTTTTCATTAATGATTTCCACAGTAATAATTTCGATATTGTCTTCAACTGTTGTCATTTTTCCAATTTGCTTACATTTGAAGGTTGAGTTTACATATAAAGCTACGCCTCGTCCTTTTTTATTTCTTCTGTTCGCAAAATATATCTCTCACAGTGTAACAATTACACTGTATGTATGTATTACACAAATTTCAGTGTAACAGCAGCATGACAGTAGACAACCAAAATGACAAATACGTAGAGGAATTCGTCTTTGGCTTAGTGGTAGAGCGGAGGTATTAAGATCGTGATGTCATGGGTTTGCGTCTCGACCTGGGATATTAGGAGGTGTTAGGAAAGAGGACTTCCTCCGCTACTAGCCAAGAGCCAGCAAGGAATTCCTCACTAGCTCTCGGCTAGTAGCGCAGGTGTACGCTAAGGTGTCAGGGACTGCACCACTGACTAATTCCCTATGGAGGGGTGCGTAACACCTCCACCCTTAAGGAAGTGGTGCAGGTGTCAAATATCCTATGACACCATGATCTCAATACCTCCGCTCTACCACTGAGCCAAAGAGGAATTCCTCTCTAGCACTTGGCTCGTACTGGAGGTGTACTCAAAGGTGTCAGGGACTGCACCACTGACTAATTCCTTATGGAGAGGTGCATAACAGTTCCAATTCATTTGCATCTGTCCATCCATATTTTACTTAAGTGTCACTATGCTTCAGTTTCATCTACTATACTTTATTATCCTCCTTTGAACTTCTTTAGCTCTTTTAACTCTCATCATCTTAGCTTGTGAGCCTTCTTGTTCTCTTATCCAGACATTACCATTTCGGGTCCATGTTGCTATGATTTTCTTGCGTTTTTTTAACATTCTTGCTTCTCATGCTATCTCCCCAGTTTTCTTTATTAAATGTTCAGTGATGTACATAAAGTATCTGTGCCTTTCACTTTCTTTGCTTGCAACAGCAAGTTATGTTTCCGTTTTTGAATAATGAATCTTATGATGACTGGTTTTGTTTTTTCTGCCTTTTTTTGGTGACGTGTGACAAGTAGATATTAATTCACTTTGAATATTACTGTTCTTACTATGTAGTAAGTTTATCACTTGCTGTTCCAATGTTAGTAGTTCCTTCTCAGGGGCATCTTCTGTTTTCTCCATGTTTGCCAAAGCTCGTGCTTTGGCAAACAATCGGTGTGTAATTTCCAGTCCTGTCAAAATCAAATTGCCCCGTCTTGTATATTGCTCCAGTTAATCCACCCTCTGCTCCAGTATTTTTATTTTTCTGTCATTTTCAGTTAGCATTGCTTTCAATGTTTTCAGTTCCTGTAGTAGACAAAGTAATTGTTCTTGCTGTGATGTTAATTTTGCCAGCTCACATGACCTAAAGTTCAGAGACATTTTAATGATGTCCATGTCCTCTACACGTGGAGGCTCTTTATTCCTTGTGCTGGCTTTACCATTAGGCATTTTTTTGAGGGGGGTGGTGGCTAGTGGTGACAGAAGGGTGGGTTTGTTGGTGGAGAAAGCCTGGGTCTGCTGGTGGTGAAAGCCCGGGTCTACTGGTGGTGAAAGCCTGGGCCTGATGGTGGTGGAAGCCTTGGCCTGCTGGTGGTGGAAGCTTGGGCCTGGTGGTGGTGAAAGCCTGGGCCAGCTGGTGGTTGGAGCCTGGGCCTACTGGTGGTAGAAGCCGAGAAGGTTTATTGCCAGAAGAGGAACTCCAGCAGGGATTTGGTCTGACCAGGGGACCAATTTTAAAGGAGGGGGAACGGGAACTTCCAGAGGCCTTTGAGAGCACGGCACCTACTCTACAGAAACAGCTTGCTTGTCAGAGGATCAAGTTTGAATTTAACCCCCCAGCAGCTCCACATTTTGGTGGAGCGTGGGAGTGGGAAATTCAGTTGGTGAAGAATTCCCTTTATGCATGTGTGGGCGCTCAACCTCTCCATGACGATGTCCTACTCACAGTGCTCCTGGAAGTGCAGTCAATTCTTAACAATTGGGTTACGTATCCACCCCAAACAGTCTGCTTGTGGGGTGGCCTGATGGATCTCTCCCACAAGTGGTCTACCCTGAAACAGAGATCTTGAGCCGCAGGCGGTGGCGTCATTCACAAGTTCTTGCCGACCAATTCTGGGCCAGATTCATCCGAGAATACCTCCCTGGCTTACAAACTAGACAAAAATGCCCCCCGCCCCAGCTCTTAGAGAAGCAGTTGTTATGTTGGTGGAGCCTCAGCTGCCTCAGGCACTGTGGCCACTCGGACATGTAGTAAAGATTCACCACAGTGACGATGGATATATCAGGTCTGATGATGTAAATATTAAAGGACATGTGTACATCCGACCAGTGGCTTGTCTGGTCGTGCTACCAGCCCTTCCTTTGGGAGAGGATGACAACTCTCCTGACCTCTAGCCCCCTTCCTGAAGTTGACTGATAAGCCTTCTATTTGAAGCAAATGTGCCATGCACTTTTGGAGGCAGCTGTATAAAAGGCTCAGTTAATTTGGGCTTTTATTTTGTTAGATTGGTGCTTTGGTTTGAGGGAAATGACATAATTGTAAAATTCGCTTTTATTGGTGATGTGTTGAGCTGCAGCCCAGAGTGCATAAGGCTTGTTTTAGTCTCCTACCGGCCATGAATTCAGACCATAAATCTGCTTCCTGCAATCTGTATCATGTGCTAAGTCAATGACAAGAAGTAAGTGCTGTTGCATTACTGTGGTTATCTTTGTTTAATAAATTACCTGTCGGTTGAGCTGCAGTTATCCAATGCAGCCATTTGTTCTTTTGGTATGCAAAAGTTTGATTTGTGGGGTTGAGTTCACCTGTGGCTGAGACAGTAGTGGGTTGTAAATGGTAAATGGCGTTCACTTATATAACGCTTTTTCTCATCTCTAGATGACCAAAGCCCTTCAGAGATCCTGCTATCCACCCATTCACACACCGATGGCGGCGGAGCAGCCATACACAGGCGCTGGCCTGACCCACCAGGAGCAACTGGGGGTTCAGTGTCTTGCTCAAGGACACTTTGACATGCAGACTGTAGACAGAGTGGGAATCGAACCCCTGACCCTACGATCAGTAGTCAGCCACACTACACCTGCGCCACAGTTGCCCCAGGTTGTAGTTGTTTAGAGGGAGTTTGGGCAGCCCAAATGGGCCAGCAGTGCGCATCCTGGTGTGGTTGCCGTTAATGTGGGGTGCCACAAGCAGTGACTGGGTTTCACCTTGCAGTGTCGCCATTGTCCCCACTAGAATATTGATGGAATCCTTACTGCTTGCATTTTCCTTTACAAATTAAGGGTTTATCACCTGGAAAGTGGTTTGATGGTATTAGTTGAGGGCAGCTTTACTTGTTTATTTATGGATTATGTTTGGATGAGCCTGAACAATACAGAGTGTATTTTATTTGTGCATCTATACATGTTTTACTTGAGAATTATCTGTTTCTGATTTAGTTTTCTGTATTTGCAGACTGCCAAGTACACTTCTTGTATCAGATGCTGGAATTCAATACAGTCTGGTTATAAAACCCCAAGTCTCTTCTCCATCCTTGTATCCTGACCGATGCAACATCCTTTATACTGCTAAAACCTTTTAAAGAGTCAGCACAGCCTAATAACCCTCCCAAATAGTCAGGATCCCTCCCCACCGCTCTGATTTTAAAATTGACTAGGATAATTGTTATGTACTTGAAACATGACAGTTTTTTAGTACTGGCAAACAAACCTCATCCAGGCTGACACCCAGGATAAGGTAAAGTGGAAGATGGCTTTAACAGCCATGCAACATCATACCCATGATGACAGGGGATCAGTGACGTAAATGGATAGTGAGTGAGTGAGTGCCATATTTTAGTGGCATTTTTTTTCTTTGCTTTTTACTGACAACTAGACCATAGTTTTTAATTAAGAATTAATTCATTATATACACTATGTTGTATTGTTTTTTTTTAAGCTGGATTTTTTTAAAATCTGGTGTTCATTTGTCACCCATGTAACTGACCCATGTTTGCATCCTAGTGTTCCCTTTTTTCTCTGCTGTGGTTGCATTCACATGGGGGTTTCACATTTCATGTGTAGCCTTTCAGTTACTTTGCAAATAAATACACAATTTTGGGTGATAAAGTTTAGGGTAATGGTCAGTGATACTAAAATTACTTGGTTAAAGTTATAATTTGGTTTAGGGTTACTGTTAGGGTAGGGTAAGGATCTACTTTGGACACATTACAGCGCTAACCCTTCTACCATCGTACTTCATGTAGTAGGGGTGCACAATTAATCCGGTTTTGATCGTGATCATGATTTTGGCTGCCACGATTAAATTAACATGATTGTTGGCAATATTGACAGTTAAACTGGGGCTCTGCTGCATATCAGATCAAGCATTTTCGCAACCAACAGCCAGCTGACCACCAGGGGGCGAACACATGTTAGGGCAACATTAAGATAAGATAAGATAAGCCTTTATTAGTCCCACAATGGGGAAATTCCAGGATTGCAACAGCACAGGGATAGCAACACTCAGAGCAACAATCAGAAGGCAAGAAAAAAAACAAGAGCAGCAAGTATACATATGTACATATAAATATACTGTAAATATATATATATAGACACACAGTGCGGAGCATTGTAGCTAGATGGGATAGATATATAAATATATAAACAGTGCGGAGCATTGTAGCTGGATGGAATAAATATATGGAGTATATAAACACAGTGCGGAGTATTGTAGCTAGATGGAATGAATATGTGAATATATAAACACACAGTGCGGAGCATTGTAGCTAGATGGAATAAATATGTAGATATATAAACACACAGTGCGGAGCATTGTAGCTAGATGGAATAAATATGTAAATATATAAACTCACAGTGCGGAGCATTGTAGCTAGATGGAATAATATGTAGATATATAAACACACACAGTGCGGAGCATTGTAGTTAGATGGAATAAATATATGAATATATAAACACACAGTGCGGAGCATTGTAGCTAGATGGAATAAATATGTAAATATATAAACACACAGTGCGGAGCATTGCAGCTAGATGGAATGAAACAGCACAACCGTCTACTTAGTTATCCTACATGGTATGATTATATACCCATACATATTCTCACCCTCCATAGCGACTGGTATTTTCCTAGTTGTATACCGGAGGGGACCATTGTGTAAGTCTATTGCATCTTTTGCATTCAAAACTATTAGGTTGTCACGTCTTTTTGCTATCTCTGCGAGCAGCCCTGCTTAGGTTGTACAGTCTGACAGCCGTAGGTAGGAAGGACCTGCGAAACCTCTCGGTTGTGCACCTAGGATGATGTAGTCTGCTGCTAAATGAGCTCCTCAGTGCATTCAGTATGTCCTGCATAGGGTGGAACTCGGACTCCAGCAGAGATGACAGAGCTGCAGAACTGACAAGTGAGCGCACCCTGAAGCAGCAGCCTTAAGTTTTCAATAGCAGACTGGTGTGCTGGTGAAACATAAACCAGATGTTGTGAGCAGAAGGTGACAGTACGGCAACATGTTGAGGTGAGGAGCTAGTGCCTTGAAAGGATCATTATCCATTGTCTGGACGTGTTTTGGATTCAGGGCAAGTGATGCTGGCCAAAAAGAAATTATATGCAAAGAGTGCCATAGACCTGTGTCTGCGCCACAGGGCAACAGAACTAACTTATTCAACCACCTGAAACCCCACAAACACAAGTACAATAAATGCATGAAGGCTAAAGCGAATGTCACTTCACTAAATCGTAGTCGGTGTCTGGCGCTGACCCAGGTAATCATAGTATCAACCCTGCACAGAGCTTCACCGTATCCATCTGCCTCCCAAAGACACACTAAAGTAACTGATGCAATGGCCATTTTATTTGACCAAAGATATGTGTCCATTAAATACTATATGAGCAATGAAGGCTTCAGAAACATGGTCAAAACACTGGACAAGAAATACTGTACATGATCCCCACATGATTCTCCAGAGTTGCATTACCTGTGTTGTATGAAAAATACAGATGGATATCACAACTGTCGAGTACTTGGTAACTACGACTGACCTATGGTCAAACAGAAAATGGAGCCCTACCTGTCCCTGACAATTCATTACTATGATGGAGATTTTAAAATGAAGGGTCAATGCTTGCAGGTGTCATTTTTCCCACAAGATCACACAGGAGAAGCAAGAGCCCATGGACTGAGGAAAGCGCCATCATCTTGGGGCCTGCAGGAGGGACTAGTCTGCATAACAACAGACAGTGGATCTAACGTTGGCAAGGCAGCTTTTCTAAATAAATGGACGAGGCTCCAGTGCTTGGACACAGGCTTCATCTAGCAATTGGTAAGCAGGATGAATTTAAAAAAAATTGAATTTTATGTAATCTGTGTTTTTCCTAAAGTTAATGAATAATCATGATTAATAATCGTGATTTCAATATTGATCAAAAATAATCACGATCATCATTTTGGCCATAATCGTGCAGCTCTATCATGTAGTTATTTTCAAAGCTGAGAGAAGAAAGCATCTTTTTTTTTAAACAATGGTCCTGAAGGTCATAATAGCTGCTTTCCTATAATATAGTGCACTGCACGGCCATTGCCAGCATGCATATACAAATGGAAAATGAACCAAACATTGTTTTAATTAATTCAAATATTCAAGTAGTTTTAGTGTCTAACACTGACCATACTCGACATAAAGTTGGCAGGTTCTCTAAACACAAACATGCTTTCTTGTGTCAGTGTATGCTATTGTTCTGTTACCAGTGACTAAATATCTTAGAGGCAAAGCTGCAGAGAAGTATATTTTTTAAAGAATTGAAGTAATTTTTTTGTTATTACTAGCTTGCCGCAATATATTGAATTGATTTCTCCTGGTAGGAATAAATAACCTATAAACTAAAATTTATTACGTAAACTGCGGAACCACCACAGGCCATCTCTGACAAGCCTTGTGGCTGTGGGATAGATGGGCCATGCATACCAAGTCAATAGGTTTTCCTCCTCATTTGCATACCTAACATGGCGTTCACACTCCAGTTGACACATTTGCAACTCACCACTTATCCCATTACCGGCTGTCCCTGGTCACGGCATTGTTTGCTGTATCGGCACTCTTTCTTGTTGCCCGGCCAGCTCATTCCCTACAGTGATGTATGCCGAAGCACTCGTGTTGGTTGGATGCATGTGAACGTGACAGAACTGGACTTACAGGCACACGCTGAGCGCAGCATGCAAATCGGTGAGCACAAGCATACAGAAATCCACAGTACTTTAAAGTGTATTGTAGATACGTTAGAAAATAGTCTAAAGTAAACAAGGAAAAGAAATCTACAGCAATTCAACTTTTTTTTATGACAGTTCAGGTTGTAATTACAGCTCCTTGTTCAGCATGGGGCTGCCATTGCTGAATACAACTCATCATTTCCATCAAACTTGTTTTTAACAGATTAGACAATATAATGATGGTGCCCTGCCAAGTGAGTGGTTATCTTCTGAGTCACAGTGTGAAAATCTTTTACTTGTCCTGCTGAGTTTCAAAGCACCATTTATAACGTATGTACAACAAAACCACATGAATGTTATTGTAAGATTGTTTTGTATGATTAGGCTTGCTTCATCTTGAGCTGTTTTTGTTGCTTGTCTGCTTCATTCTTCCATGATATCCTGGAATACCGGACCTTTGTTTCATCACACGAGGCCACAAGTGCTTTTTTCCCTGCATAACCCCCACATCCCCACCCCCACGACACACACATACAGACACCACATTTCCCCGTCGACTTTGTTAATATAAGGCTAATAATTTGTCATTAAGGTTTAATTTTTGTTGGCGCCTTTGCTCTTGATGTTTAATTTGAGTCTTAAATAAACTCCCCATACCCCGCAGCCATTTCTGCCTATGTCCACCCCCCCCCCCCACTCCCTACTCCCTCCCTCCACAGCTCTTCCTCTCATTTTCCCTTCTTTTCAGAGGGCAGCATTACAGAATAAGTAAGACTGATTCCCACAGGCAACAATAAAAAGAGAGGATGAGCCACCTTGTTCACCTTCAACATCCCTGCAGGATATAGCCTGATCCCCTCTCACACAGCCACAGTGGCATTTGCTTTTTTGCTAAATGGGAGAGTCACTCCACAGTGACTCTTTCAGAATTTCGTGTTTTTGCAGCAGGGGGTCTTGATATCTCTCAAACAAGACTTACATGACATTTTCTCTTGAGCTCTGTTATCAAATGGTTGCGTAAAACAGCTTACACCAACACTCTGAACTCAATGAACTTAAAATCACTGAGCTGATTCTCCACGGCAGAGGACTCCGACTGAATGCTGTATGTCACCCATGGATTTTCTGATAAGATCATTTTCCAGCGTGCACATTTTAGTTTTGATGTGCTGTGTTGGTCATGTACAGAGTAAATGAATATTCATGAATGCATAGAAACCCTATATGTATCAAAGTGATTTCCACCCGTGCCATCAAGCAATGCAAATTACATCCTCACATCTCCATAAGACCATGCAGCCCCCTTAATTAATGGTGCTGAGAAAATGTTTTTTCTTCCAAGAAAAATTAGCTTCTTCAAGACAGAATTGGTTCAGCTATTAATGAGAAGTAATAATTCAGAACTTGTTTTGACTTGATGTGTAAAGGAGCCTCACGTTTCCTTTCAAATGGTCACGGTTCTTTGTGTGACTGTGTTTAAGCTGAAATCGTTGAACCCTGCAATAGATGAATATTCATTGTGAAATCTAATTGGATAGACTGTCACATGTTTGTAGAGGCATAGTCTCATCCATATCATAACACATTTAACTCTGTTATTCATCTTCTATTCCTTAATTAACAAATCAAGTCAGCCTTCCTTCCTAGGAATTATCACTTTTTTATTGCTTTACTACATTAACAATAAGGGACAACATGAACAGCATATGTTTCAGTGAACCCAACTTAGTTGTTTCCCCAGTCACAAAGATTTATTGATAAATTATTTCTTGCCAAGATGAAAGCTTGCAGTTTGCACTTTTTCCATTTAAATTTAGTAATATACAGTATCTTGTTAATCTGTTAGGCCTTTGTGAATGTGCTTTTCCCTCTGATCTGTACTTCAATATTAAAGCAATGTTTCCTCTGGCTTAAAGACCTTGGCATGGTGGCAACATATTTTTCCGGGGGGGGGGGGCAGAATACACATATGTATGAATATGTTAATTTCATACTGTTTATTTCTTTTTTTTAATTTTGCACAGTAACTTTGCATATAATAATAATGCATCAGATTTATATAGCGCTTTATTATAGACACTCAAAGATGCTTTTTACAGATACATTATTCATTCACTCCAGACAGACAATGGCAGTGGCAAGCTACTACTGTAGCCACAGCTGCCCTGGGGCAGGCTGACGGAAACGTGGCTGCCAATCCGGGCCAACGGCCTCTCCGGCCACCACCGAACATTTATACACATTCTCAGTGTTATGGACACTTGGAGGCAAGGTGGATAAAGTGTCTTGCCCAGGAACACAACGGCAGGATATCTGGGGAGAGCGGGATTCGAACCGCCAACCATCCGGTTATTGGACGACCCGCTCTACCTCCTGAGCCACTGCTGTGCATATGGAACTTACAATTTGAAGTATTGTACAACCAAGGCTTGAATGTTGGAATATTGGGCGATTTGGGGTCCCACCCAGACGTCCTGTGTTTGGACTTTTTAGTGTTGTATCCTTCTCTCCTTCCTCTGCTCGCACCTCTCCTGGACCTTCTGCCTGAACACTTTCTTCACCTTGGCTCCTGTCTTCTGTCTAATCTTGCCCTCTCTGAGCTCTAATTCAGGTTCTCTTTCGGTCTATGGTGTTATACAAACAGGTTAGAAAATATCAAGTGTCATGTAAATTAAAGGAGACAACCAAAACTTTCTAGTTAAGGGTACGAAGATCACCCACTTAAAACTTGAGTAATGACTTCAGTCTTGAAAGTTTGAGGTTTTTCTCCAAAATTTATAACAATTTTCTTATAGTTTTCTGCTTTTCTCTGTTAATTTTTCTAAATTTGAAACCATTTTCCTCAAATTTGTAATTTCCTCTTGTAAAATTGACTTTTCTTGTACATTTGAAACTTTATTATAAATTTGTGGATTATTTTATGGCTTATTTTTGTCTGTTTTTTTAAAATAAAATTACTGTTTTTTAAATAAATTTGAAACAGACTTTTTTTTTTTTACTTTTTCCTTATAACAATTTATTTACAGTCAGAACAGAACAATAATTTAACTCTCATTACAAAGAAAAAATATTCATAAAATTGTATTTAATGATTTAAATTAACTTAAATGACCAAGGATGCTGTTATTTATGTTATAATATTTCTATATATTTATAGTTTTTTTTAGAAATCTCCTCACCACCAAGAAAAACCTCCCTTATTTTGAAATCCAAATGCTGGCACGCTTAGTTTTTCTGAAGGCTGCTGACAGATTAAAGTCATTGACTTTGTGAATTTCAGTCGTCTTAACTTGCCAGGTACGTAATTGGGAACATAACTTAATATTGTAGTGGCTGGTGAAATATATCCTCAGCAATTCAGTAGTCCTCCTTGCCTTTCCCTTCATATGAAGCGGCTGCATTTGAATTATAACCACATCTCTTAGCTAAGTGATTCTTCCGTTATTGCTCCTGTTTCCAGCGGGTTAAAACCATGATAAATGCCTCCAGTGCTTACATGCCTCTTCTGATTTTTTTTTTTCCACATTTAAAGTACTTTAATAAACTCATGTTTCTGTCGGACAGTCAAGCCTTATTCATGCTGCGTTTCCCCTCTAGTCCGCCTTGGTCCATGTATGCTTTGGACGAGCCTGGCACGCATGCGGCGCTGTACATGCTCACTTTTCATCTACCCAGGCCAAGCGGTTGATGCATGCACACAACCATCATTTGTAGTCTCACTCCCGCCCGATAGGTAGCACCAAGGCGCTGACGCGCCAGGATTTTCACCAACAAAGAAATGGCGGACTTCTTCACAAAGTTTCTCTTCAAATAGAGTCCATTTCTGCTGTTTGACTTCCCGATTTTCACTCCTTTTCCACAAAGATGCTGCTGCCACTATTGAAACACTGCCTGCTGACTGACTGGAAGGCTTGCGTGGGCGGGGCACTTCTTAACTCCGCGCAGATGACGGCCACACACGTTGTTCATGTGCGTGCTTGCGGAAAGTCATTGCTTCATATGTTTTTCTTAAATTCATATCTCCTTCTTTGCGTGGCGTTAAATTTTGCGGGCCACCACCAAGAAATGTTACCAGAGGAAACCCCGTTAAAGTATTCTGCTATCCCTTTGTTGCTGCAATCCTGGAATTTCCTCATTGTGGGACTAATAAAGGCTTATCTTATCTTGTCTTATTCATTCATTGTGGAACTGTTGTGTTTTTGACATTTGAATATTAATTTCTTTTAAGAATTGCTACAAATGTTTCATCCCTACCACTTTTAGCAGTCATCATCACAGTATTACTGGAACTGTAAACATTGTCTAGAACAGGGGTGGGCAAGTTTTTTGGCTTTGGGGCCACAATGAGTTTTAAAATCTGACAGATGGGCCGGGCCAGTATCAGATGGATCGAGGGTGTTTGTGTGAACTAAGATTAATACACCTTAAAGCCGTTACCTAAAAGTGAAAGAAAACTTACATTCAAATTGCATTCAGTTTCAGTGGAAACGGTGTTTTTGGTCATCCTTTCTTGCTAGTGCCCCAGAGTTTGATGTCAATTTGGTTGTAGTGCTTTCGCTGTGTAACTACTGTACATATGAAGTCAATGTAAGGACATGAATATACTCAAATTCACCTCAGAGTGAATTGCTTGCAAGAGTGTTGAGATTCTGCCATCACCGGAGTATCAACCACCACTCACCGGAGACAGATGGACTGGAGTTCTGCAGCTGAGACGGCGTGACAGTAGTTTGTATCCACCCATGGATTCCTGCTACCATTGTGCTAATGAGGGCTGGTAGCTCCTAAAACTGGACACTGGCTAGCATTAGTGTTTAAATCAGTTTAGTGCTAAAAGCAATGAAAGCACCAAGGTGCTGATGCCTTGGTCCCAGAGCCTTGGCGGAGGTACGCGTTCTCGGATCATCACCAAAATGTTATGGGTTCCTCTCTAGCCCAACAGCCACCTCTGGTAAAAATTTCATCCAAATCCATCCCTTAGTTTTGGAGTACGCACATGCGCAGTGAAATAATTTGCAGTTCACATGCCCATACTATCAGCGGCAGCCAAGAGCCACCAAACTGATTTGAACAGCTGCAATCCAAACACAAAAGAAAAACACAGTGGCAGATGTTTTAAATGGTGGAGGCGATGGAGATACGTGAATACAATGACAATCAAGACGAACAGGAGCTTTTGCTGTTTAGTGGCAGAGGAAGGAAACAGACGGGCAAAAAGATGGACATTTGTTCACCCAGTATTGGCGGATTGCTCAGTACGTCCTCTGGTGGGAGTTTCCGGGTGCATGTGCAGTTCACTGTGACCATTTGCCGGCGAGGAATGTTGGGACTTGTAGTTTTTAGCGAGTTTTTAATGAGTTTTACCTCGTTTTTCCTCTGCAAAACTAAACAGCAAAACAATCGATGTGATGAATAAATGGTGTAGTTGCTGAATATGTGTGGGGGTTTTTTCCAGTAACCGCTGTTTTATAACAGTTCAGCGCCACGTACTGTAAAAAAAAAAAAAAAAGTGCCGTGTTGTGCTGTAAAAAGTCATAGTGCTGCCTCTAGTGGCCCGGCATAGTTATTACTATACTCTTTTTCTCGGCTCCATTGATGGTACAGATGAGGTAAATTTGTGTTTATTTCAAAAACAAAGCCTTATCTCAGAATTCTGCAAATTAAAAGTCGAGGAAATATGGCGATACAATGATACAAGCCTTTAGTTGCACTTAATTTTGACCGGGCGAGCTGAAACAGAGAGGTGGACAGATGTAACCAACCGACCACACAACCACAGATGCATTGAGTGATTACCGTATGCCTCTGTTTTCACCGAGGCATAATCAACTAGGTGCAGCTTCTGGAGGAAGCAGAGACATTTTTCCGACTGTGTGCCCCCCTGGATAATGTAAACTTAACAGTGATGGCATTTGGGCATTTCCACAGCAGGTACAAAGCAACTTTAGAAGTTATGAAGGTAACCCCGTCTCGTTGCAAGGCTGTTCTCACATGAGTAGAACGACGCAAATTTTTCCTTCGCATTTGGTCTGAAGGCTCTCCATTGTGTCTTGAGCCATCTAGTGGTGCACTACACACAAAAAAGCTGGGTACTGGGGGAAAGGGCAAAGGGAATACAGCATTTTCTATAATTTGGACAAATATATAGCAATATTTGACATGCCAGATTTAAAAGCCCAATCGACTGTATATGACCCATAGTTCGCAAAACCTAAAGAAGTGCCACATAGACCTAAAAGCTTGGGAAAATATGGCAACCGACAGGGCGACCTGGAGAAACATTTTCCGTGAGGGTGCTGCACGGTACAATGCTGACCTCCATCATGCTGCACAAGACAAACGCAGACTCAGGAATGAGAGAGCAACCAACAATCAGGACCAACCCAAACCCACCACCATTACATTCCCCTGCCCACATTGCAGCAGAATAATCGGGTCCAGAATTGGCATCTATGCCCACCTGAAGACCCACAAGGACCAAGAGGGAGGACAGTCATACTCCACTACGAGTGACCGCCGATGATGATGATGATGATGATGATGATGATGATGATGAGTTCGCCCATTCCTCATCTAGAATCACCTACAATTAGTGACATGTTAAAAGTGTTTAGTGAAACATATAAGACCCACCTGTCTTTGAGACCAAACAGGAGCAAGCAGTCAAATGGGCTTGGGAATTAAAAAAAAAAAATACTTTGGCACTTTGACATCATGCGACATCTATGGGTTATGGAGGTAATGATGTGTGTGAATTAAACCCTACCCTTTTCCTAACTCTAACCATTATTCCAACCTTTACCACTGAAAAACACTTATTGTTTAAAAGAAGTTATTCAAAAATTGAGGGAAATGGTTGGTGTTAGGTTAGGGTTGGAGTTGGGGAAAGGTGATGTCATAATTATTGCCCCTCGGGCAAGGAATGAGAAGAGGACCCAAGTGCTAGATGAATCTGGTAGATCATGGTTTATTTTTAAACAGAAGAATAAAGCTGCGCGTGGGCAGAAATAAAAGGCAAAACAAGCAGGCTACTTACAGGGTTAACAGAAGCATGTGTAAGACACTGACATACACAAGAACACCGCACAGACTGAATGACACATATATAGACAGGGGAGCAATCAAGACAACACAGGACAGGTGAGCACCGTCAAGGGCAATCAGACAACACAGGACAGGCGGGGCTGTGCAGACAACACAAACAGGAAGTGCATATGAAACATGACAATGAACACACAGGGCAAAAATGCAGGAGAAATACAGAGAGGGCCGTGGCTGTGGAGTACAGAAAACATAAGGAGCTGCAACAATAGGTGAACAGGTACACACAGACCCAAGACCAAACGGGAAGATACAGAAGACAAAGACAAAGGGCTCAGGGGAACACAGGGCAAGTGGTACAAATAATAATCATAAGAAATCATAGAAACACAACCATATGAACACAAAGCGTGGGCTTGATCCAGTGGTCAAACCCAGATTCATGACAGGTGATGGTCAAGTTTACACACTTTGCAATTGTAACCCTCTGCTGTTTGTCATTTGTATAACCACTAGATGTCACATAATGTCAAAGTGTGCATATATAGTTGCACTTGAAATTATTCAGACCCCTTTGCAAATTGTTTATTTTCAAAAGTTGCATACTTTCTGCTGTTTGCAAAGACAATTCAAACATTTAAATAGTTCAGCCTTTTTAAATGTTTCTTGGACAAAATTACCATAAAAGGTGTTTTCTGTTGGAAAGTTCATTTATTAATACACATTTTTGGTATGGTTTGGTGTTATGGTTATTATATTTTCTTGTACATTCCACTACAGAAATATTGCAGATGATAGTGATGTACTGAAACCCAGAAAGTATTTATGTTCTTGTGGGGTTGTGCTTGTATGCTTAAGTGCTGTTTCTCAGTGTGATACAGTAGATTTTAAGTCTAAGTCCCCCCACCACCACCACCACCACTTCCACACCTGCTCTGTTATAAGATAAAACTCACCTGACACTGAGCAAATTTGCTGAATTACAAATTGTGCATTCAACTCATCATCAGTGGATAATGTGGGTGACAAATCTTGTCTTCATCTTGAGGGATGAAAAGGAAGATGGGGTTGGGGTGAGGATAAGCAGTAGAGCTGACATTAGGGTCAAGTGCTGATCTGGCGTCACATTTCCCTTTCAAATCCATCTATATGCATATGCTCACATACACACTTCAGTCTTTAGTTACCCATGTGTGTAGCTGTACTCCCACATGCTCTGCTGGGATAACTGTCAGACGTTAAGTCACACAGAGACAAAAAGCAGATGGATGAAATCAAATGAGTAAAGGAGAATATTGCATATTATTTAAGTGTGTGCTTATGCAGACCATGTGCCACCGAAAGAATTTATAGAACAGGAGAGAAAGGGAGATTCCATTCAGGATGGAGGCAGTAGATCAATGACAGACTGCACTGCCATGCTCAGCCAGTTCATTGCTGTCATTCCTTACTTCTTTTGACATTTTCAATTATGTCTTTCACACATGGCTAGGCACTTTTTTTTTCTATGCTCATCTTATCATCCTCCTCAGCTTTTCTCTCTCCCATGCTTGTGCCTTCCCATTCTATTCCCCACCTTATTCATTCCATTTCCTTTTTAAGTGGACGCTCCCTCCTTGCTTTGTGTGTCGGGACTTTTTTAAAAATGGGGGTCATGTACCTCACGGATCCCATTACTTCCCCACTATGCGGTGGATGGAAGAAGCGAGAGACTGCAGGGTGAGCATAGGATGGGGCAGCCATGGAGTAAAAAAAGATGCTGTCAGATATGTCAGAAAAAAAAGTTAAGATTTATCTGGTTATCCTGAAGGGAGCCTCACAGGGCAAAATGCAGAGACTGGGTGGACTTGTGTTTTTTCACCTACATCCTTTGTAGTACCCGTCCACCTAACAGTAGTTGTGAACCAAGATAGTACAGTGTGACATATGTATATGTTGCACATGCGATGTGAAAATTGGTCTATGCGAAGAATGAATGAACTGAAGTAGCACTGGTGCGATGAGAAACACAGCTGTTTGTGTGGATAATCACTTTCATACAGCAATTAAGCTGGTTTAAAACTACAATTAGCAAGCTGCAGTTTCGAGTTCCATTAGCATAAATTCACAACACAGACTTTAAGTGGGTCTCATCTCCTGCAGATAACAGCACATTTCTCCAGATTATCAAGTTTCATGTCCTCACATCACAGATCGCAATGGTCAGCCTGGAAGCTGGTGATGCAGGCCATTATTAAGGGTCACCGGCATTTGTATAAGTTTTTAAATGTTGTTGCACCATGTCAAACACAGCGCAGATCAGTGGTGGAATACACCGATCTATGTAGTTCATTGGTTGCTGCTCTTTGTCCTCCGTTACAACGGAGAGTATGGCAAAATGCATCTGACATTTTTTTTTTTTCATATCAGGTTCAGGTTCAGGTTACTTTATTTGTACCCGTAGGTAGATTTGTTTTGCAGTCTGGTGACATCCATATTTACAAGCCACAAATTACATTCAACATAGACACAAACACAGGCACATATGAAGCTGACTATAAACATGATAAGAATACTCAAGACTCCATCAATCAGGGTATAAAAAGACAAAGAGATGGGAGAAAAACCAGAGGTAAGAGAGAAGGGTCATATTAAAAGTTAAAAACTAGTCAAAGAGGTTAAAAACTCAAAGGTCTAAAACCCAATAAAATATTTAGAACCCAAGTGACATCCTACAAAAATAAGTAAATATAAAATGGAGTTAATAAATAGGTACCTAAATTATGTGCAATATATTTTTACAGCTTGTTCAACTCTTTGACAGCAGCAGGAACAAAGCTGTTTTTGTAGCACTGGGTTCTACTTTTTGGGACAGCAAACCTCCGTCTTGAGGGAAGAAGCTGAAAGTGGCAGTGCAAAGGGTGGGAGTCATCATTTAAAATGGAGGTAGCCATCCTCTGTACTTGTCTGGTGTACAGGGATGTCAGGCTCAGCTGTGGCTCACCAAGCAAACGACTGGACCATCTAACTACCTGATCCAAGGATTTCCTCTGTTTCAGTTTTATCCGACCAAACCATGACACTAAAGAAAAGGATAAAACAGATTCAATAAAAGCCCTATAAAACATTGTCGTTATGGTTCGGTCAACTTGGAAGCGTGCAAGTTTTCTCAAGCAATGCAAATTTTGCTGACCCTTTTTGCACACCCTTTCACAGTTCTCTTCAAAGTTTAAATTACTATCAATAATCGTCCCAAGATATTTGTAGGATTGTACACATTCGGTGGTCTGGCCTTTTAGTACGGTGACATACTGAATACTGAATAGCACTGAATAGCTTTCATATTTACAAGAAAAGACACTGTGTTTGTGTGCACAGGCTGCACTTTTGTTTGTGTCTCCTTGAGCACTACACAAAGTCGGATATGTTTTGTTTTGGAGGGGCTGTCGTGGGGGAAAAAAAAGAGGAGCAGAGGATATGCGAGGTGAACCAGGATGCATAGTTTGCCCCACGCTGACAGGACAGGCTGGTCTCTTCTACAGCAACCGGGGGACAGAGTTGCTGCAGGCTGTGAGGGAGTGACGGGAAAAATGCTCTTATAAAAGAAGCCTTTTTTTGCAATTCTTCCAGCTTCTCCTGTACTGGACCCACAATGGAGTTTGCACCGGTTTCTGGAGGAGGAGTGTGACGGAGAAAAAAGAAGCTCCATGGGGTGACGTAGGCTATTTTTATGGTCTAGTTCAGGGGTATCAAACATACAGCCCATGGGCCAGAAATAGCCTGTTACTTTGTATGGTGTGGTGAGTCTGTTCACGTAGTTAGATTGATGACTGATGTGGAAATGTACAGTGGGGAAAAAAAGTATTTAGTCAGCCACCAATTGTGCAAGTTCTCCCACTTAAAAGATGAGAGAGGTCTCCAATTTTCATCATAGGTATACCTCAACTATGAGAGACAAAATGAGAAAAAAAAAATCCAGAAAATCACATTGAAGGATTTTTAATGAATTAATTGGTAAATTCCTCGGTAAAATAAGTATTTGGTCAATAACAAAAGTTCTTCTCAATACTTTGTTATATACCCTTTGTTGGCAATGACAGAGGTCAAACGTTTTCTGTAAGTCTTCACAAGGTTTTCACACACTGTTGCTGGTATTTTGGCCCATTCCTCCATGCAAATCTCCTCTAGAGCAGTGATGTTTTGGGGCTGTCGCTGGGCAACACGGACTTTCAACTTCCTCCAAAGATTTTCTATGGGGTTGAGATCTGGAGACTGGCTAGGCCACTCCAGGACCTTGAAATGCTTCTTACGAAGCCACTCCTTCGTTGCCCGGACAGTGTGTTTGGGATCATTGTCATGCTGAAAGACCCAGCCACGTTTCATCTTCAATGCCCTTGCTGATGGAAGGAGGTTTTCACTCAAAATCTCACGATACATGGCCCCATTCATTCTTTCCTTTACACGGATCAGTCATCCTGGTCCCTTCGCAGAAAAACAGCCCCAAAGTATAATGTTTTCACCCCCATGCTTCACAGTAGGTATGGTGTTCTTTCTCCTCCAAACACGACAAGTTGAGTTTTTACCTAAAAGTTTTATTTTGTTTTCATCTGACCATATGACATTCTCCCAATCCTCTTCTGGATCATCCAAATGCTCTCTAGCAAACTTCAGACGGGCCTGGACATGTACTGGCTTAAGCAGGGGGACACGTCTGGCACTGCAGGATTTGAGTCCCTGGCGGCATAGTGTGTTACTGATGGTAGCCTTTGTTACTTTGGTCCCAGCTCTCTGCAGGTCATTCACTAGGTCCCCCCATGTGGTTCTGGGATTTTTGCTCACCGTTCTCGTGATCATTTTGACCTCACGGGGTGAGATCTTGCGTGGAGCCCCAGATCGAGGGAGATTATCAATGGTCTTGTATGTCTTCCATTTTCTAATAATTGCTCCCACAGTTAATTTCTTCACACCAAGCTGCTTACCTATTGCAGATTCAGTCTTCCCAGCCTGGTGCAGGTCTACAATTTTGTTTCTGGTGTCCTTTGACAGCTCTTTGGTCTTGGCCATAGTGGAGTTTGGAGTCTGACTGTTTGAGGTTGTGGACGGGTGTCTTTTATACTGATGATGAGTTCAAACAGGTGCCATTAATACAGGTAACAAGTGGAAGACAGAGAAGCCTCTTAAAGAAGAAGTTACAGGTCTGTGAGAGCCAGAAATCTTGCTTGTTTGTAGGTGACCAAATACTTATTTTACCAAGGAATTTACCAATTAATTCACTAAAAATCCTTCAATGTGATTTTCTGGGGTTTTTTTTTCTCATTTTGTCTCTCATAGTTGAGGTATACCTATGATGAAAATTGGAGACCTCTCTCATCTTTTAAGTGGGAGAACTTGCACAATTGGTGGCTGACTAAATACTTTTTTGCCCCACTGTATGTAAAATTAAAATATAATAATAACAATAATCTTGACAAGTGGTTTTGAATCATAAAGTGAAATGCTATATTTTTAATAATTAAATTGCATTACTTGCACAGTGGTATGGGGCAACACAGTGGTACAGGACAGCATGGTGTTACAGGGGTTAGCACAGTTACTTAACAGCTAGAAAGTTCCAGGTTCGAATCCCAAGGTTGGCAGGGGTAGGAACCTTTATGTGTGGAGTTTGCATGTTCTCCTTGTGCTGTGTGGGTATACTCCAGGTCAGGGGTGCCCAACTTGGGGCTCCTGGAGCATTCAGGTTTCTGTGGGAAATTTTCTAATTTCACTTCTTAATTGGTCCAAAGATTTGCATGTAATTTGTCATTGTTGTGCATGTGTTCTGCAGACACCCTTGCACCCATGCACAACAACAAAAAATTATTTGCAAATCTTTGGACCAATTAAGAAGTGAAATGAGAAAATTTCCCACAGAAACCTGAACATTCCAGGAGCCCCAGATTGGGTACCCCTGCTCCAGGTGCTTCAGTTTCTTCCCATAATCCAGAGACATGCATGTTGGGTTAATTGGCGATTCTAAATTGTCCCTAGGTATCTGTCTCCGATAGGCCCTTACAATAGAGGGTTAGTACTAGTGAAACTCTTTTAGACTACAAAAGTGGTATGTAAGTGCAGGCCCTTAATTGCAATCAGTTTTAGAGAAGTAATGTTTTTTTCTTGGTACAAGTTTTTGTCTTGTGCTACATGACTATGAACCTCTGTAGCACCAGTGCTTATGAGCAAAAAAAGTTGACGTTGGAGGGTTTTCGAGAATGAACCACATTTTTAAGGTCATGCCACAGCATCTCAATCGGATTCAGGTCAGTACTTTGACTAGGCCACTCCAAAGTCTTCATTTTGCTTTTCTTAAGCCATTCAGACGTGGACTTGCTGATGTGTTTTGGATCATTGTCCTGTTGCAGAACCCAAGTGCGCTTCAGCTTGAGGTCACGAACAGATGGCCAGACATGGTCCTTCAGGATTTTTTGGCAGACAGCAGAATTCATGGTTCCATTTACCACAGCAAGTCTTCCAGGTCCTGAAGCAGCAAAACAGCCCCGGACCATCACACTATCACCACCATATTGTAACGTCGGGGCCATGTTGAGGGAGGCAGGGATTTCCCAGCATACTTTGCCAGTTGAAAACGTTACTGTGTGTGTGTGTATTAAATGTGTTATTACTGAGTTATTATACTGCTGTGTCATTATAACTGCGTTATAATGACCCAGCAGTGTTTATAGGCAGGACTAGGGCAAGATGTATCATGTGTGTGTAACCATGATTGAAACGGAGGTCTGGGAGAATGACCTCCCCTCCTGTCTGTGCTCAGTGGGTGTTGGGGTTGGGTGTGTGAATAAAGCCTGTTCGTCACAACCATCTTGCTCCTGTCCTTTGTGGGAACCCTGCATACGTCACACTGGTGTCATAAGTGGGATGGAGCAAGATGGTAGTCAGGACCCGGGCGGAGGTCCAGCTTCCGGGGCGGTTCATCGCTGGAAACGGAGCGCGGAGCTAAGACGCCGACTCCCAGAGTGGCTCGTTGCGATGGACGGACCAGCGCACCCCGCCTTCCGCCTTTTTCAAGGCAGAGCGGGCCAAGCAGAGCAAACCAGTCCCGCTTCCCGCCCTTTTCAGGGCAGGACGGGCTGGCGATTCCAGGGCGATCAGGAGCGGCGATCGACCGGGAGGCGACCATCCCATCCAGCCGGCAGTGGGCCAAGATTCCCCGCTACAACGGCGAGAACCTGTCGGATGACCACCTGGCCCAGGTCGAGTTGGCTGCCGTGCTGAACGACTGGTCACCGGAGGAAACTGCTGTGCTGACAGCGAGGGGGAGGAGGAAGAGTTACGGCAGACCACAGCAGCGCATCCACGGAGGAGACTGCCGCGGCGACACGAGGAAGAGTGCTTCCGCTGCGGAGAACCAGGGCACATCGCACGGTACTGCCCCGCACGCAGCGCACGACAAACTGGCCCCTCGCCGACGTTAAATTCCAGCGAGGTGGCATGGACGGGGAAAGGCCGCCTCCTGCAGATGCTTCTCCCGGCAGTGACGTCACAGAGGCCTTTGGCGCGCAGCAGCAGCGGAGCGAGCAGGACTGATCCGGTCTTTTCCCGGGCTCGGCAGGGGCTGGACGCTTGGACGCGGGCCAGCGGCTGCCTGGGAGGTCCTGGCAGCGGTGGGAGTCGTGACTCCCGCTGCCAGGGGAGGGACTGTGCGTAGTCCTACCGCCTCCTGCAGATGCTTCCCCTTTCGGTGACGTCACAGAGGCCCTTGGCGCGCAGCAGCAGCGGAGCGAGCAGGACAGATCCGGTCTTTTCCCGGGCTCGGCAGGGGCTGGACGCGGGCCAGCGGCTGCCTGGGAGGTCCTGGCAGCGGTGGGAGTCATGACTCCCGCTGCCAGGGGAGGGACTGTGCGTAGTCCTACTGAAGCTGTTGGATGTGCTGGTCGTCGGCATAGAAGCCGCCCCAACACCTGGACTGATTTGCGTTGGACTTCTGGGTTGGACTTTGATTTCTGGGGACAGAAACCAGTCCAGGGGGGAGCAGTGTAACGTCGGAGCCATGTTGAGGGGGGCAGGGATTTCCCAGCATGCTTTGCCAGTTGAAAACGTTACTGTGTGTGTGTATTAAATGTGTTATTACTGAGTTATTATACTGCTGTGTCATTATAACTGCGTTATAATGACCCAGCAGTGTTTATAGGCAGGACTAGGGCAAGATGTATCGTGTGTGTAACCATGATTGAAACGGAGGTCTGGGAGAATGACCTCCCCTCCTGTCTGTGCTCAGTGGGTGGTGGGGTTGGGTGTGTGAATAAAGCCTGTCCGTCACAACCATCTTGCTCCTCTCCTTTGTGGGAACCCCGCATACGTCAAAATATTTTACTGTTGGTATGATGTTCCTTTTCTGAAATGCTGTGTTACTTTTACGCCAGATGTAATGGGACACACACCTTCCAAAAAGTTCAACTTTTGTCTCGTCAGTCCTCAGAGTATTTTCCCAAAAGTCTTGGGAATCATCAAGATGTTTTCTGGCAAAACTGAGAGCCTTTATGTTCTTTTTGCTCAGCAGTGGTTTTCATCTTGGAACTCTGCCATGCAGGCCATTTTTGCCCTGTCTCTTTCTTATGGTGGAGTCATGAACACTGACCTTAGCTAAAGCAAGTGAGGCCTGCAGTTCTTTGGATGTTGTTGTGGGGTCTTTTGTGACCTCTTGGATGAGTCATCGCTGCGCTCTTGGGGTAATTTTGGTCGGCCGGCCACTCCTGGGAAGGTTCACCACTGTTCCATGTTTTCGCCATTTGTGGATAATGGCTGTCACTGTGGTTCGCTGGAGTTCAAAGCTTTAGAAGTGGCTTTATAACTTTTTCCAGACTGATAAGTCTCAATTACTTTGTTTCTCATTTGTTCCTGAATTTCTTTGTATTGCAGCATGGTGTCTAGCTTTTGAGGATCTTTTGGTCTACTTCACTTTGTCAGGCAGGTCCTATTTAAGTGATTTCTTGATTGAGAACAGGTGTGGAAGTAATCAGGCCTGGGTGTGGCTCGAGAAATTGAACTCAGCTTTCCAAAGATGTGATAAACCACAGCTAATTTATGTTTTCACAGGGGAGGATCACTTTTTCACACAGGACCATGTAGGTTTGGGGGGGGGGGTTACCCATAATCATAAACACCTTCATTTAAAAACTGCATTTTGTGTTTACTTGTGTTTGTCGAATATTTAAATTTGTTTGATGATCTGAAACATTTAAGTGTGACAAACATACAAAAAAATGAGAAATCAGGAAGGGGGCAAACACTTTTTCACACCACTGTATTCATGTGATAGCAGCATCATGGTGCACCCTCAGTTTACATAATGCTAATTAGCTCTCTGCTTTATTTTGTTGGATAATGCAGAAGCAGGATGTAAAAATGAAGTAGAGAATGTGTTCATGGCTTTTTGTTTAAAAGGAACTCTGATTATATTGGCATGTTAGCTCTGTATGCTCTATTTTTATGTTAGTAACATAACTATAATATAATTTTTTTGAAAATAATTCCCAGTTTTATATATTTTTAAAAAACTTTATTACGATTTTTGTTTACGTCGCAATGCATTCTGGGTAGTGACGTAGAATGGTTGCAGCCGTTTTTTCTGTCTTATACAAGCCAAGAAGCGAAGCTCCTAACTACTGCCATCTGTCAGTGAAAATGCCACATTGCGCGGCTTTTGGATGTAATTTCCAATCAAAGGGAAATAAAGAGAGCGGGGTAAGCCTCCATAGCTTTCCTAAAGAGGGAAAGTTGAGGAAAAAGTGGGGCGGCAGCGGCTCAGCAGGTAGAGCAGGTCGTCTAATAACCCGATGGTTGGCGGTTTGCATCACGCTCTCCCCAGATGTCCTGCCGTTGTGTCCCTGGGCAAGACACTTCACCCGCATTGCCTCCAGTGCCCATAACACTGGGTATGAATGTGTAAAAATGTTTAAATGCTCGGTGGTGGCTGGAGAGGCTGTTGGCGTGGATTGGCAGCCACATTTCCGTCACTCTGAGTCTGTGATCGCACGCTGTAGCGCATGCCTGATAAAACTGACATATGTATTAATCACGCTGTGATAATAGCACAGTATCGCTCAAAGCGCGCGCATGAGACATGTCTGTGATCGCACACTTGTGTTGACTGTTCCTGCCTTTCGTCTCCTAACCGTGGTTTGGGACGCAGGGGAGATGTATCTTCCTCCGCGGTCAATTCCCGAGTAAACCTCACTCTTGTGGTACACAGAAGCACAGGCCGTTTTGCTGAAGCGTTGGGGCTTTATTTATATACCGCACTGTTGTCAGCAACAAATTCTACCTGCTCCGGTCGACTCGCTCTTTCTACTTATCCGCACCAAATCATACACTGTTCGCCACACACACCGGGGGGAGGGGGGGGCGCACCAGTGTTGCGGATGAAATAAGGGAACCCAGTGTTGAGGCACGGAATAATTGCAGGCAGGACACTGCGAACTGAAGTTTAAAAGGGTGTTTATTTCATCCTCCAGCACGAAGCTCACTCCAGCGCTGTGGAGTGAGCCCTTTTTTTTTATTACTTATTTTGTACCCGTAGGTAGATTTGTTTTGCAGTCTGGTGACAAGCCACCAGCTGCCAGTTGCTGCGTGCGCAAGCGCCCCTTAACTCCCTAACCTGCATGTTTTTGACATGTGGGAGAAAACTGGAGAAAACCAGGAGAAATCCCGGAGTAAACCCACGCAAACACGGGGAGAACATGCAAACTCCACACAGATCACTGTTGGCCGGGGGCAGGGATCGAACCCACGATCTCCGCGATCCCCCGGCCAAGGGTAAACTGTGCTGCCACAGTGCTAAACACTGCACACTGTGGTTAGTACAAAATAAGTAATAAAAAAAAGGGGGCTCGCTCCACAGCGCGGGAGTATGAAATAAACACCCTTTTAAACTTCAGTTCGCGTGTCCTGCCTGCAATTATTCCGTGCCTCCACAATGGGTTCCCTTATTTCATCCGCCACACTGGTGCGCAAAGCGCACGCTCGTGCGCTTTGAGCGATATTGTGCTATTATCACAGCGTGATTCGTGATGCGAACCGCCAACCATCGGGTTATTAGACGACCTGCTCTACCTGCTGAGCCGCTGCCGCCCCACTTTTTCCTCAACTTTTCCTCTTTAGGAAAGCTATGGAGGCTTACCCCGCTCTCTTTATTTTCCTTTGATTGGAAATTACATCCAAAAGCCGTGCAATGTGGCATTTTCACTGACAAATAGCAGTAGTTCGTAGCTTCGCTTCTTGGCTTGTATAAGACAGAAAAAACGGCTGCAACCCTTCTGCGTCACTAACCAGAATGCATTGCGACGTAAACAATAATGGCGATTTACATCGTAATAAAGTTTTTTAAAAATATATAAAAAAAAATTATATTATAGTTATGTTAGTAGCATAAAAATAAAGCAAATAGAGCTAACATGCCAATATAATCAGAGTTCCTTTTAAGTTCTACTGACAGCCAGAAAGAAAACAAATATCAAATTGATGATGTAAAGCGTCACTGTGCCAGTTTCTGTAAACGTCATATTGGTAACAGTGGAATACCGATCGATGCGTTGTAGCTTTGATTGATTATCTGACTGACTAATTGAGTCATAATGAGGACGTGATGTTTTTCACCACTAAGCACATTGGAGGTTTTACAACATCCATAATGCTTCTGCCATATTATCATCAGCAGGGAGTAGTCACTCTCCTTGTAGACATACTGATGGATTTGCTGATTGATTAGATGGGCGAGTGGCTAATTGATTAGTTTTGTAATGAGGGGAAAACAGATTTTTCTCCATTAAGGTGAATCAGGTTGGGGGGGGGGTTCCCATGCTGGCAGCCATGATGTAATGTGTAGGTTGTAATGACCTCAGCATAATCACCACTATTATGAAACAGGCACTCAGTTCTCAAAAACACTTTATCATCAGAGTGTTGTCTACTCATGCAGCCATCGCTCATTCACTTCTTGCTCCTCTTCAACAAAGTCAGCCAAATAGATTGCCACCGCTGTTGTGAGATATGCAGCCAAATAAATGCAGAAATGAAGCAGGCTACCCACAAAGCTTTGTTTAGATGACAAAGGGAGAAGGAAAGGGGTTGATGACTTTTGACATTGCCAAATTAGTGGCCTTGGTTGTACTCACTTGCACCAAGAGGCAGTCAAGGAGGCAGGAGGCCAGAATGCTATTTTTCCAGGCTAATCATGAGAGGGGGTTGCCAGGTCTTGTCCCCACTAATCCCATCTCTCATGCTGATTCTTAACCCTGACCCTTCAATGGGAGAGTCCTCTCTTGGCAAGATGGAAGTAGAAACTCCAGTAGGGGGGGAAAATGGAGGAAGTCAGTGGTGTGGGTTGAACAAGAGGAATGGGGGAGTCATGGTCAAGAGCTGATTAATGAGCCTTTAATTTAATCAGCAATTCCCATCTCGCTAGGGCCTCTCCACGTGGCTCTGTAGCAGCTTATTATTTTTAACAAGTCTGTAATCTCCCCCTTTCCCTCTCTTTTTTCCCTCTTTCTGCTGGCTCCAGCTCCTCTTTTATATGAAGCCCTTATCTATGTCACAGTTAGGGAATATGAATAGAGGGGAAATGATTAATGGAGATTTAAGAACTATGAAGGATGCCTCACTGACTTGTCATCCCACAGCCACTTTTGTGTCACTCTTTGACCACAAATTTCCACTCTTAGTCTGATTGCATTGTCTTTTGCCTGATGATTATTTGTTTTGAGCATATCTTCCAAACTCATGGGCCACATTTAGACCAATTTGACCCCATTTACAAAACGGAGAACAGACTCAGATGTCTGAATAAGTGCTGCAAAGACGATTTCACCACCATTCTGTCTGTTAAAGACAGACTCCAGTTGATCTAAATCCCCTATGAAAACAAATCTGGATTCTCTAAAATGGTATCTTATGCTCTTTTTTTTTCTACGAGAAAACTTTTCATTGTCTTAGTTTCATATCAAAATCCTTTCACTCTCCTTCAAACACCAGGATCTGTGAATAGGCCCACCCACATCCCACAAGGCTTAAAGCCTGCTTCATGCTGCTTTCCCCTCTAGTCCATCTTGGTCCGCATATGCTTTGGACGAGCCCGGCATGCATGCGGCGCTGTACATGCTCACTTTTTTCATCTACCCAGGCCAAGCAGTTGACGCATGCGCACAACCATCATTTGTAGTTTCACTCCCTCTCGATAGGTAGTGTGAAGGCGCTGACGCACCAGGATTTTCACCAACAAACAGACGGTGGACTTCTTCACAAAGTTTCTCTTCAAATATAGACTCCATTTCTGCTGTTTGACTTCCCGGTTTTCACTCCTTTTCCACGAAGATACTGCTTCCACTGTGAAAAAAAGTTTGTATGTATGATTCATGTATGTTTTTATTCTTGTTTTCCGCCTCCTCGTTGTCTTCTTTCGTCTGCTGATGCATGCTGTGTCGATATTGCCACCTCGTGAATGGGACGTTCAGTCTTGCAGATGCGCTTTTCAACGCGTTCAGGTCGTGGGCAGGCGGCGCGGTCACAAAATTTGGGCTGCATGCAGTTGCCCGCTGTGGAGCACTCCGGACACTAGTGGAGTGGAGACGATGACGTAAATTTCATCACACGAGGTTTCTGGTTACACATACAGTACACTGACAGCAGAGGCGTAGCATGAAGCAGGCTTAATGGTGGCTAGCTTTGCATTAAACAGAATAAATCCTGTAATAAAAAGACTCACCAGTTGAAGGACATACCCAGTTGTATGCACGGTGGCACAGGATAATGACTGAAACTGCATTGGTCCTTAAAAGCAGTTTAATGGTAAAATCCATCTTAACCCAATGACTGCATATGGCACTCCATTGCGCCGTTTCCTCCTCTCCCCCTGCTGGTCAAGCTTTTTTTTTTTTTCAAGAAAATATTCAGTTCAGATGTCAGAGATTTCCAAAGCTATAACTTGAAAGTGGTAAGAGATAATGGCTTACTGTCAATTAGAAAGATGTAGAATATGATCCAAAATTTGAGATAAGAGTAAATGTGCACATCTAATTTGCATAATGCAACAGCAGCCATATCGAATTACAGAACTTTCAGTCAAAAGCGGACTTTGGACATATTTACACAAAGGATGGTTTTGTTTTTTGTCACCATTTGTTGTTTTGGGCATTTTGTTATCTTTAAAGTAGTATATGAACCAGAAAATCAGTTACAATGTAAACAAACAAAGAAAATCACCACTTACCGCTGGCCAGGTGGCGTGCTTCATCCATTTTCGTCCATCCTGGTCATCATTTTCGTCGCTATTTTGTCTTCTCTCGGTCATTTTAGCTTTCTGTCCCACATCCAGAAACTGTTATGATTATTCTACCGCAATTTCACTTTTATTCCAGTGCAATTTATCTCCTGTGACGACCAGGAACCGGTGCGATTGTTCTGTCCATTCACATGGCGCTGGGGGTCGATGGCAGGTGCAAATCAACCAGCTTCGCCCACCCTCTGTTATAAAAAAAATGTAGATATTTACCTTCATAAGCTACATAATCTCTTTTTAGAATCATAGTTGGCAAATTTGGGAGCAAATGCCCCCTCCGTCTTGTGATCGATCAACATTTGTTTACAAACTCTTCTTCTCTGGTGTCCAGAAGTGGGGGGGTTATATGGGAACCATTGTTCCTCCAAGGCAAGAGCAGTAAGTTATACATGTCTGCCACCTTGTGAGGTGCAATATTTAGTACAACTGGGGGGTTTTAGGACATCACATGACACGTCACATGACAGGCACAGCACTGCGACACAGACAGTGAGCTTTTTATGTCCATAAATAGAAGGATGTCAAAGGGTTAATTTGGATCAAGTTTTCAAAGCAGCTGTCCAAAAATGTTAACTGGCACTGGAGGCTAACTTCAGTCTTTAGTTCCACCCTCCTCCCCTGAGACAATCCTTATGTCCTGATTGGCTCAATACTATGGACTTGTAATGGTGATGTCTCCAAATACGCTCAGTCTAAACTTGCCTTTTTCGAAGGGGAGGAGCTTAACTGAAATTTCACAGCAAAAAAAAATGCAGACATGACACGTTTGAGTGATTTTGCTCTTGATATGTCTTGTAAGTCATAAAAAATATGATACAAATGTGTTAATAATAAGAAAAAAATCACTCAATTTTAAGCGGAGTGTCACTTTAAACTTTTCCTTTTAATAATTTTTTTTAAATGCTCTTTCCCGATTTGCTCAACCATTTAATCACAGAGATTTAGAAACATTTAAAAAAGAAAAATTTGATGGGACATGGATCACACAGTTTACTGGATAACCAAACAAAAAACAAGTCAACAAAAAAAGTAAATAGCTGAATTTAACCTTTAAGCCTTGCCTCTCTCCATGTTTCTGTTTCCTCCTGTTTCGTTTTGTCTGCCCAGCTCCTTGACTCTGTTTCCATGGTTAAGGCCTAATCAGAGTCCTTGCAAGGGGAAAGCGTATGTGTTCTGTAGACTGTGTTTTTCTACATGAGAATATTCACAGTGGTTTTTGAGGCACTACAGCTGTCATGCTCTGCCCTCCGGGCAGAAAACATTTAAAGGCAGGACTCATGGGGCAAGCAGGATGTGTCACGCCGCGCCGCTCATCAACGGCGCCACCTGCTCACACACCTGTCAGTCATCAGTGGCGAGGAATATAGGCTGCCTCGCCCTGAGCTTCGGTCTGAAGCCGTAGACTTCATTTCCCTTTCATGGGCCTCTACCACATTCTCTTCAGCATCCTCGTCACCGGTAAGAAGATCACTTACCTCATCTCTCCAGTCTGCTCCCCTGTGCACAGGTGGATTCCTCGGCGGCGGACAACCCCGTCCCTCGTCTCTCCTCGCTGCTGCACCGAGCCCTGCAGGTGGCTGTCTCCCGGGCTTCCATCCTTGAAGCGCCAGTCATCTGTCCAAACAAGTAAGCTTCTCTCCCTCGCCTATTCTCCTCCTGTGTTGGTGTGTGCTCATCACCCTGTGTCTGATTTCTCCCATAGGGTTGCCGGCTGAACGGTCTCCTGCCTCTGGGTCCGAAGCAGACACCACCACCAACACATTAACATTCCGCAGACACGCACCCAAACATCCCTGTTGTTAATAAACAGTTTGAACTACTCTGAGCTTGTGTGTGTGCGTCTCCTGAGCCGAACGTTATGTCAGTACGGCTTCAGCAGAGCGGCTCGGCAGACAGCGGGCTCGCACACCGGTTTACCATCCTCGAGGCTCGGGTGGATCAGATTGTTTATCAGCAACAGGTGGTTTTCAATCAATTATTAGAATTAACTAACCGATTGAACCGCTTGGACCCCCAACAGCCGTTCCTCCCGACTCGCCAGGGTGGCGCGGCTCCTGCTGTTCCAGCGGCCGTCCAGCCGGCTCCAGTGGCACCGGTTCGGCTCACACCGATTCCGACCCCCGCCCGCTTTAGCGGTAAGCTCGGCGGAGCGCGGGGGTTCATTATGCAGTGTGAGTCCGTCTTCCACCGTGTGCCCGGAGATTTTCCCTCGGATCACAGTCGAATTGGTTACATAGGGAATCTTCTGGAGGGGCGTGCGTTAACTTGGACCTACGCCGTAATGGCGAGGCCCAGTTATGCCACCCTCACCTATGACCAATTCGTGAGGCGCTTTCTGGAGGTCTTTGACCATTCTCAAACCGAGACGGTCCAGGTCGATCGGCTTCTCGCTCTCCAGCAGGGAAGCCGGTCGGCAGCGGACCACTTGGTCGACTTCCGGGTAGCGGCGGAGGAACTGGGCTGGGAGGAACGCTCCCTCTGTGGCCTGTTCCTCCGCAGCCTCAATAGTGATCTGAGGGATGAACTGGCTGGTCGGGATATCCCTGGGACGCTAGCGGAGCTGACGTCCTTAGCGGTAAGTTTGGATAACAGGCTGCGCGAGCGCTCCTCGGGGCGGAGGTCTTCTTCTTCTCGCCCTCGTGGAGCCTCGCCGCACCTGTTCCAAGCTCGCCCCCTGGCGGCGCCGCCAGCATCGCGCCCCGAGGAGTCGGAGCCGATGGTGACGGGCTGGACTAAACTTTCCCCTGTGGAGAAACAACGCCGTCGTGAGTTGGGCCTCTGCATGTATTGCGGAGGCGACCAACACACCGTGGAGCGTTGTCCACGGAAAGCCAGTCGGTGGGGTCCGCGAGTCACTGTTGGAAGTCTCGCGGACATCAATCGGTTAGGATCACTCACTCAATTGAAGCTGCCCATCCGTTTCTGCCATAACCCCACTGGGCACCTCACCCACGCACTGGTGGATTCGGGCGCAGAAGGCAGCTTCATTTCACAAAGCCTGGCAACCCGATTGGGCATCCGCTGCCAGGCACTCAACACTCCCATCTCCCTAGTCCATCTCTCCCGTGCCACCCTTGGGAGAGTGACACATCAAACTGTCCCCCTACCGGTCATCATCTCGGGAAACCACCGGGAGGAGATGACCTTTTATGTCCTTCCCAACTCTGTGTCGCCCGTCATCCTGGGGTATCCCTGGCTCCGCCTTCACAATCCGGTCCTGGATTGGAGATCAGCTGGAGTATCGGCTTGGAGTACATTTTGCCTGGGCACCTGCCTCCAGTCCGCTGCCTGCTCGCCGTCCGCTCCTCCTCCCGCAACGGACGCTGCACCCCCGGACCTGTCCCTGGTGCCTCCGGAGTTTCATGACCTGGGTATGGTGTTCAGTAAAGCGAAAGCTATGTCTCTTCCCCCTCATCGGCCCTACGACTGTGCCATCAACCTCCGCCAGGGGGCGCCGTTACCTTCTGGTCGGCTCTACAGCCTGTCTGCGCCGGAGAAGGAGACGATGAACACATATCTGAAGGAGTCATTAAACGCCGGGATAATCCGCCCATCATCGTCACCCGTGGGGGCGGGGTTCTTCTTCGTGGGAAAAAAGGATGGGTCCCTCCGCCCTTGTATCGACTACCGGGCCCTCAATAATATCACGGAGAAGGACCGTTACACCCTGCCTCTCATGGACACTGCTTTCCACTCCCTCCAGGGGGCGACCTGGTTCACCAAGCTGGACCTACGCAGCGCTTACCACCTCGTCCGGATCCGGGAGGGAGATGAGTGGAAAACGGCCTTCCGTACCCCGAACGGCCACTTTGAATACCTGGTGATGCCGTTCGGGTTGACCAACGCTCCTGCAGTCTTCCAGCGCCTCATTAATGACGTCCTCCGGGATTTCATTGGCCTTTTCGTGTTCGTCTACCTGGACGATATCCTCATCTTCTCCAAGTCCAGGGATGAGCACCAGGTCCACGTGAGGCGGGTCCTCCAAAGGCTGCTGGAGAATCGTCTGTACGTAAAGGCAGAAAAGTGTGAATTTTACGCCAGGAGTACGTCCTTCCTGGGGTTCATCATCGCCCACGATAAGGTGCTCCCTGACCCAGAGAAGGTAAAGGCGGTGGTGGAATGGCCTACACCTGCATCCCGGAAGCAGGTGCAGCAATTTGTTGGCTTCGCCAATTTCTACCGCCGCTTTGTCCCCAACTTCAGTACCATCGTTGGACCACTGACCCGCCTCACGTCCCCGAAGGTCCCGTTCCGGTGGACCGAAGAGGTCGCTGCCGCCTTTGAGGCGCTGAAGGCGGAATTCTCCTCCTCCCGGGTCCTTCGCCAGGTCGACCCCATGCTGCAGTGCATCGTCGAGGTAGACGCTTCGGACACGGGAGTGGGGGCAGTGCTGTCCCAGCGGTCACCGGACGATGGCGCCAAACGACCGTGCGCCTTCTTCTCCCGGCGCTTGTCCCTGGCGGAGAGGAACTACGATGTGGGGGACAGAGAGCTCTTGGCCATCAAGCTCGCCCTGCAGGAGTGGCGCCACTGGCTAGAGGGGGCGAACCTGCCGTTTGTGGTCCTTACGGACCACAAGAACTTGGAGTATTTACGGTCTGCCAAGCGCCTGAATGCCCGCCAGGCGCGCTGGTCTCTGTTCTTCGCCAGGTTCCAATTTTCTATCACCTTCAGGCCTGGCTCTAAGAACGGCCTGCCTGACGCCCTCTCTAGGCAGTTCACTCCCGTGGAATCGGAGGAGACGCCCCACTCCATCCTGCCCAGGTCGTGCGTCGTGGGAGCCATCTCGTGGGATATCGAGGCAAAGATCCGGAAGGCACAGGAGGTGGAACCTGATCCTGGCGGCGGACCGGAGGGAAGACTGTTCGTCCCATCTGCGGTCCGAGGAGAGGTCATCCACTGGCTCCACACCTCCCGGCTCACCTGTCATCCCGGCACCTCCCGGATGATCAGCCTCCTCCAGCGGTCTTTTTGGTGGCCAGGCCTGCGGAGGGATGCAGCCCGCTACGCCCGGGCTTGCCCAGTCTGTGCCACCAGCAAGTCAGGAAATGCCCCTCCAGCGGGTCTGCTCCAGCCTCTGCCCGTCCCCGGCAGGCCCTGGTCGCATATCGCACTGGATTTCGTCACCGGACTCCCCGTTTCCAGCTCCTTTAACACCATCCTGACCATCGTGGACCGTTTCTCCAAGGCGGCACACTTCGTCCCCCTGCGAGGTCTCCCTACCGCCCTGGAGACGGCGGGCCTCCTCATCCAACACGTGGTCAGGCTGCACGGGATTCCGGTAGACGTGGTCTCGGACCGGGGTCCCCAATTTTCATCCGAGGTTTGGAGGTCCTTTTGCAACGCCATCGGAGCCAAGGTGAGCCTCTCCTCCGGCCATCACCCCCAGTCTAACGGGCAGTGTGAGAGGACCAATCAGGAGCTGGAGGCTGCGCTCCGCTGTGTTGCAAGATCCAAGCCGACGTCATGGAGCAACCATCTCGCCTGGGTGGAGTACGCCCACAACACCGCCCGCTCTTCTGCAACGGGGATGTCCCCCTTCAAGGCGTCCCTGGGTTACGACCCCCCGCTGCTTCCAGCGCAGGAGAGCGAGGTAACTGTCCCGTCAGTTAGGGCGCACGTAAGGCAGTTCCGCTCCACCTGGGTCGCCGCGCGTCATGCGCTTTTACGCACAGCGGAGCGCAACAGGACCGTGGCGGACCGGCGTAGAAGACCTGCCCCGGCGTACAGAGTTGGGCAACTTGTCTACGTTTCCACCCAGGACGTCACCCTAAAAGGCGAGAGGAGAAAGCTGGCACAGCGCTTCATGGGCCCCTTTCCCATCACCCGGATCATCAACCCGGTGGCTGTGCGCGTGGCTATTCCCCCCTCCCTCCGCATCCATTCCACTTTCCACGTGTCGAAGGTGAAGCTGGCAGTTACCGACCCCCTTTGCCCTCCTCCTGCAGCGCAACCCGCCCCCCGGATGGTTGGTGGCCATCCGGCCTGGTCCGTCTCCTCCATCCTGGACTCCCGGCGCCGGGGTCGTGGGTTGCAATACTTGGTGGACTGGGAGGGCTATGGGCCCGAGCATCGACAGTGGGTGCCCCCGTCGTTTGTGTTGGACCCATCGCTCATCGCGGACTTCCACCGAGCGCACCCGGATAAGCCATCGCCAGGAGGCGCTGCTAGAGGGGGGAGTACTATCACGCCGCGCCGCTCATCAACGGCGCCACCTGCTCACACACCTGTCAGTCATCAGCGGCGAGGAATATAGGCTGCCTCGCCCTGAGCTTCGGTCTGAAGCCGTAGACTTCATTTCCCTTTCATGGGCCTCTACCACATTCTCTTCAGCATCCTCGTCACCGGTAAGAAGATCACTTACCTCATCTCTCCAGTCTGCTCCCCTGTGCACAGGTGGATTCCTCGGCGGCGGACAACCCCGTCCCTCGTCTCTCCTCGCTGCTGCACCGAGCCCTGCAGGTGGCTGTCTCCCGGGCTTCCATCCTTGAAGCGCCAGTCATCTGTCCAAACAAGTAAGCTTCTCTCCCTCGCCTATTCTCCTGTGTTGGTGTGTGCTCATCACCCTGTGTCTGATTTCTCCCATAGGGTTGCCGGCTGAACGGTCTCCTGCCTCTGGGTCCGAAGCAGACACCACCACCAACACATTAACATTCCGCAGACACGCACCCAAACATCCCTGTTGTTAATAAACAGTTTGAACTACTCTGAGCCTGTGTGTGTGCGTCTCCTGAGCCGAACGTTATGTCAGGATGATGATGCAAACAATGATTTATTAACCAAAACTCAGGAACAAATTAAAGCAGCACGGGGGCTGAACTTAGAACAAACAAGGCAAACTTACATGATATAATACACTGGGAGCACACAAGGAAACCAGGGGAGTGCAACGACAAGGACGCCAGATAGAGCACAAGTACCGACTCACATAAATGGGGGAACAGATAATTAACTTAATGGCAAACAGCTGGGCAGACAATCAAGGGCAGCATGTGAAGAACACAGGACAGGCGGGGCTCTACTGACACTCATGTCAGTAGAGCCCCAGTGTCATGACACTGACATGACAATAGACATACCGGACAACAATACTAAACTGTAAAAATAAACAAATGGCAAAATATAATCAAATACAAAAAGACAACCAAAAAACACAGACAACAGGGGAAGACATGACATGACAGACAAGGATCAGGGAACACGGGGGCACTTAATAATAATCAAACAGAATAATAATAGGGACAGCGCAGGCTGTTCCTACTGAGGAGACTCAGGTCTTTTGGTGTACAAGGGGTGCTGCTGAAGACATTCTATGACACGGTGGTGGCATCAGCCATCACTTTTGGAGTGGTCTGCTGGGGCAGTGGCATTACGGCAGCCGATAGGAAGAGACTGAACAAACTGATCAAGAAAGCTAGCTCTGTCCTGGGGCAGCGCCTTGACCCAGTGGAGGAGATAGGAGAGAGAAGGATGGTGGCTAAACTGTCATCTCTGCTGGAGTCCGAGTTCCACCCTATGCAGGACATACTGAATGCACTGAGGAGCTCATTTCGATCCAAGATGGCGCCCACAGTGGCCGCCATGGTGCTTTGCTGCCCTTTAATTTGTTTGTTTCTGTTCATCAGTTGTGTGTCTGCCTGCTCTTATACCCGAGAAGAGCTTCTAAATATCAGGTCTTTCACTCCCACGGACCTTCTCCCGGTTTTTTTGGCTCCTGCCGCCGATCTGGTCCACCTTCTAGCCCAAAAAGTGAGACGGCGGAAGAGAGGAAAACGTGCGGGAGCTCTCGAACGGCTTCAGAAGAGGGGCACGCGCACAGCCTTGCCTGGAATATTTCTGACCAATACCAACTCTCTCTCTAACAAGGTAGACGAACTGAGACTGCTGATGCGATTTAAGGACCTCGCTAATTCGTCCGCCCTCTGTTTTACTGAGACTTGGTTTAATGATTCTACTCCGGACAGCGCGATCAGCCTTGAGGGATTTCAGCTGTTTCGTGCGGATCGCGTCACAGAGCTCTCCGGTAAGTCTAAAGGAGGAGGAGTATGCTTTTACATTAACAGCAGCTGGTGCTCTGATGTAACCGTGATTTCCCGGCACTGTTCTCCCGACCTAGAATTTCTCTCCATTAACTGCAAGCCTTTTTATTCCCCGCGGGAGTTTGCTTCATTCATATTGATCGCTGTGTACGCCCCTCCCGACGCGGACGCGCGCGTGGCTCAGCGCGCGCTCGCAGATCACATCCAACATGCGGAGCGGACTTTCCCGGACTCCCTGGTTATTGTGGTAGGCGACTTTAACCAGAGCAATCTGAGTCACGAGCTCCCCCGATACAAACAGTTTATTAAATGTCCAACCAGAGGTGAGAACACACTGGATCACTGTTACACCACAGTGAAGGACGCGTATCGCGCTGTTCCCCGCGCTGCGCTCGGTCTATCTGATCACGTGATGGTCCACCTCATTCCCGCATACAGACAGAGACTGAAGCTCACTAAACCTGTTGTGACCACCAGGAAGAAATTGACCAGTGAAACTGGAGAGAAACTGAACACATGCATGGAAATAACTGTCTGGGACATGTTTAAAGGAGCCACAAATGATCTTAATGAGTACACAGACACTGTGAACTCATACATCAACTTTTGTGAGGAGAACATTCTTCCATCGCGCACCAGGGTGAGGTACTCTAATGATAAGCCCTGGTTCACTGCTAAGCTCAGACAGATCAGGAAGGAGAAGGAAGCAGCGTTGAAAAGTGGAGACAGGGACTGCTACAGGGAGGTTAAATATCGGTTTAACAGAGAGCTGAAGAGAGCTAAATCTGTGTATTCTGAGAGACTCCAGCAGCAGTTCACTGCTAATGACTCGGCTTCTGTGTGGAGAAGACTGAGGCAAATCACCAACTATCGGCCTCAGGCTTCTAAAGGTCAGGATGACAAAGCCCTTTGTCAAAAACTGTCACAACATTACGCCCGTTTTGACACCTCGTCAGCTGTGTCCAACTCCCCCCCTCCACCCAGCTCCACTGCCTCCTCGGCCGCTAATTCATCAAAAGCGGTCCCCCCCCCTCCTCCTCCTCCCCCCCTGCCCTTGTCATCAGTGTGCAGGACGTGCACAGACAGTTCTCCAGACTGAACCCACGCAAGGCCCCCGGTCCGGATGGCGTGTCTCCCTCCACCCTGAGACACTGTGCGAAAGAGCTGGCTCCTGTCATCACAGACATTTTTAACACCTCCCTTAAGCAATGCCACGTGCCGACCTGCCTCAAATCCTCCACCATCATCCCTGTCCCCAAGAAGCCACGGATTACTGGACTTAACGACTACAGACCTGTAGCGCTCACCTCTGTAGTCATGAAGTCCTTTGAGCGCCTGGTCCTGTCCCACCTCAAGTCCATCACCACTCCCCTCCTGGACCCGCTGCAGTTTGCCTACCGTGCCAACAGGTCTGTGGACGACGCAGTCAACCTGGCCCTCCACTCCATCCTGCAGCACCTGGACTCCCCGGGAACCTACGCCAGGATCCTGTTTGTGGACTTCAGCCCTGCATTCAACACCATCCGCCCCGCTCTGCTCCAGGACAAGCTGTCCCTGCTCAGCGTGCCTGACTCCCTCTGCAGGTGGATCACCGACTTCCTGACGGACCGGAGGCAGCATGTGCGGCTGGGGAAGTCTGTCTCAGACTCTGTTAGCATCAGCATCGGATCACCCCAGGGCTGTGTACTTTCCCTCCTACTCTTCTCCCTTTATACCAACTCCTGCACCTCCACCCACCAGTCTGTTAAGCTGATCAAGTTTGCGGACGACACCACCCTCATCGGGCTCATCTCCAACGGCGATGAGTCCGTCTACAGGAGAGAGGTGGCCCAGCTGGTGTCCCGGTGCAGCCACAACAACCTGCAGCTGAACGCTCTGAAGACAGCGGAGATGATTGTGGACTTCAGGAAAGTCACAACCCCCCTGCCCCCCCTCACCATCACAGGCTCTCCCATCACCATTGCAGATTCCTTCCGCTTCTTGGGCACCACCATCACCCGTGACCTCAAGTGGGAGCCAACCATCAGCTCCCTCATCAAAAAGGTCCAGCAGAGGATGTTCTTTCTGCGGCAGCTGAGGAAGCTCAAGCTACCCACCAAGATGTTAGTGCAGTTCTACACGGCCATCATCGAGTCCATCCTCACCTCCTCCATAACCGTGTGGTACGCAGGAGCTACTGCCAGGGACAGACTAAGGCTGCAGCGCGTCGTGCGCACTGCTGAGAAGGTGATCGGCTGCAAGCTCCCATCTCTCCAGAATCTGTACATCTCCAGGACCCGGAGGCGTGCAGGCCAGATCATGGCCGATCCTTCACACCCTGGTCACGTACTGTTTGCCACCCTCCCCTCAGGTAGAAGACTTCGGTCCATTCAGACTAAAACCTCCCGGCACATGAACAGCTTTTTCCCCTCTGCCATCAGACTGCTGAACATTAAGTGACTTATTGACTCTCGTGCACTATGTACAGCAGCTCAACCAGACTCATGTCATTCATCACTGTTTTTCTGTTGCAGTATCGACTGCACATCATCTGCTACTTGCTAATTTATTTAAAACTGCTGTGACTAGTATTACTCATTATTATTATTATTATTATTATTATTATTACTTATTATTCTACACTTATTGCATGGTTTTAGTCTTTAAGTTTTTTTTCTTTTTTTTTAGTTTATCTCTTTATCTTATCATGTTTTAATGTTGCAGCATTGCACCGAGACAAATTCCTAGTTTGTGTACTACATGAACAATGGCAATAAATCTGATTCTGATTCTGATTTAGCAGCAGACTACATCATCCTAGGTGCACAACTGAGAGGTTTTGCAGGTCCTTCCTACCAACGGCTGTCAGACTGTACAACCTAAGCAGGGCTGCTCGCAGAGATAGCAAAAAGACGTGACAACCTAATAGTTTTGAATGCAAAAGATGCAATAGACTTAGACAGTGGTCACCTCCGGCATACAACTAGGAAAATACCGGTCGCTATGGACGGTGAGAATATGTATGGGTACATAATCATACCATGTAGGATAACTAAGTAGACGGTTGTGCCGTTTCATCCCATCTAGCAACAATGCTCCGCACTGCGTGTGTTTATATATTTACATATTTATTCCATCTAGCTACAATGCTCCGCACTGGGTGTGTTTATATATCTACATATTTATTCCATCTAGCTACAATGCGCCGCACTGCGTTTTTATATATCTACATATTATTCCATCTAGCTACAATGCTCCGCACTGTGTGTGTTTATAACATATTTATTCCATCTAGCTACAATGCTCCGCACTGTGTGTGTTTATAACATATTTATTCCATCTAGCTACAATGCTCCGCACTGTGTGTGTTTATAACATATTTATTCCATCTAGCTACAATGCTCCGCACTGTGTGTCTATATATATATATATATATATATATACTATATATATATTTACATATTTATTCCATCTAGCTACAATGCTCTGCACTGTGTGTTCATATATTCATATATTTATTCCATCCAGCTACAATGCTCTGCATTGTGTGTGTGTGTGTGTGTGTATATATATATCTTATAGTAATATGTACATATGTATATTAGCTGCTCTTGCTTGCTTGTTTTTTTTTCTTGCCTTCTGATTGTTGCTCTGAGTGTTGCTATCCCTGTGCTGTTGCAATCCTGGAATTTCCCCGTTGTGGGACTAATAAAGGCTTATCTTATCTTATCTTATATATATATATATATATATATATATATATATATATATATATATATATATATATATATATATATATATATATATATATATATACTGTATATTTATGTTTATATGTACATATGTATACTTGCTGCTCTTGTTTCTTTTTTTATCTCTTGCCTTCTGATTGTTGCTCTGAGTGTTGCTATCCCTGTGCTGTTGCAATCCTGGAATTTCCCCATTGTGGGACTAATAAAGGCTTATCTTAATGATACTGTGAAAAGTCAAGACTAAAACGAACATAAAGCATGGGCATGGTCCCTGGCCGTGGCCTAATTGTGGCAGCAGCTGCTGTTCAGCAGCTGTGTTTCACGCATGCGCATTGAATCGAAACTGCAGTTCACATGCCCATACTGTCAGTCACAGCCAAGAGCCACCAAATTGATTTGAACAGCTGCAATCCAAACACAAAAGAAGAGCACAGTGGCAGACATTTTAAATAGTGGAAGCAATGAAGGTACGTGCATACAATAACGATCAAGACAAACGGGAGCTTTTACTGTTTAGTGGCAGAGGAAGAAAACAGTCAAAAAGACAGACATATGTTCTCCCAGTTTTGGCAAATTGCTCAGTACTTCCCCCTGGCAGGAGTTTCCTGGTGCATGTACAGTTCATTGCAGCAACTTGCATATTTGTACCTGCATTCACTTTTTTGGGGCTGCATGTGCTTGGTCAGCACTCTCTGTCTGCGCAGGGTTTGCGCACGATTGTGCTACTGCACTCGCTTGCGTACCAGTGTTTTTGCCAACATGAATTGGGCTTTAGTGTCTTTACCCACACCTTCCCAATTGTTCTGACCTGTTGTCAGTTCCCAAATTCTTCTTCCACAATATTTTTTATTGAACCTTTTTTTTACAAACATGGCACAAACAGTCAAACACTAACACTAAAGTAATTTAAAAATTAAAAAAAAAAAACACTAACAAAAAAAAAGTACTAAAAACAACAACGACCATTAACAAAAGCAAATCAACAACAATGCTCCTCTGTTTAGTCTAGGTAATCTTTTACATAAGAATACATATTATACATTCACCAGTTTGGAATTTGCAAGATCCACACATATCATTCACCTTCTTCTTCAGAAGTTATGTTTAATTTCTTTACATAATCAATGAAAGGTCTCCATATATTCTCAAACGCACCTTCCTTTAATTTCAGTATGTATGTTATTCTTTCTAGTGGAAGGTTTGTTAACATCTGTCTTAACTACTGAGTCACATCTGGTCTGAGTCTTTTTCCGCAGTAGTGCAGTACTCTTTTTGGCATTAAGCAAACCGAGGTCTATGAATGCTCTTTCACTCTTATTAAAGTTATGTTTTTCTGGATACAGACCCAACAAAAACAGTTTAGAGTTCAGTGTGAATTGTTTTGAAATTATTTTTTCAATTGTTACCCTCACCTCTTCCCAAAACATTCTGATTTTTCTACATTCCCATAAACAGTGAAATAGGGTTCCTTTACTTTCCATACATTTTGTGCATGTATCTGGTATGTTTTTGTTATATCTATTTAACTCCACTGGTGTAACGTACATCCGCATTAACCATTTAAAATGTATCAGTTTAAGACGTACATTTATTGATTTGGTTTGAGCTTCTGCACAAGCCATTTCCCATTGTTCCTCTGAAATTTCAATTTGCAGGTCTTCTTTCCAATAATTCAGTCTTTTCTGTGAGTTTTCACTTGAGGATAGTGTCAGTGAGTTATAAAACTCTGAAATAATACCCTTTCTCTTACTATCTTTCGTCAAAATTTTTTCCAAGGATGAATAAGTAGGTCGGGTGAGAGCATTATTTTGATTTGATCGAATAAAATTTCTAAGCTGAAGATATTTAAAAAAATGTGTTCTATTAAGATTGAATTTAATCCTCAGTTCTTCAAAAGACATTATGTTATCTGAACGTGACAAATATAAGTCTTGAATCTTTTGAATCCCTTTTAAATTCCATACTTTAAATACAGCATCCGCTCTCCCTGGTGTAAAATATTGATTACCTCATATTGGGCTAAATTGTGACAGGGAGTGTGGTTCTTTTAAATATTTTTTGGTTTCACACCATATTTTGATCATGTGCTTTACAATTGGATTTTTAACTTGTTTCTGTAATTTTTTAGCCGAGTCTGAGTATATGAATAAGGGAAGAGGTAAAGGTAAATTGTATGATTCCATTTCAGTCCAGTGAGGAAGATCATTTGATGAAAAATAATATGTCATAGACCTCAGTTGTGCTGACCAGTAATACAACATAAAGTGTGGACATTTCAGACCTCCACGATCAAATGGTAAATATAGTAAGGACAAACGTAATCTAGCCTTCCGATTGTCCCATATAAATTCCACTAACTTTTTTTTAATTTTTAAGAATAGATCTGAAGGTGGTGGTAAAGGAATGTTTTGAAATAAATAAAGTAACTCATTAATATCTGTCATTAAGGCTTCATAGTTGGCACTGGCGACTGATTCTAGCTTAGGCAAAATTTGAATTCCTAAATATTTAAACTGATTTACAACATTGAATTGATTTACCTCAGGAGCTGGGTGATTTCTCTGGGTCTCATTTAGCATTAATATTGAAGATTTTGTTTTATTTATTTTATATCCTGATATTTCCCCAAAGTTCTTTATTAAATTTAACAAGGTCGGAATTGATTTTTTAAAATTCGACATAAACAAAATTATGTCATCGGCATACAGGGAGATTTTATGTTCTGTTGGTCCATTTTGACACCTCGTCAGCTGTGTCCAACTCCCCCCCTCCACCCAGCTCCACTGCCTTCTCGGCCGCTAATTCATCAAAAGCAGTCCCCCCCTCCTCCTCCTCCCCCCCTGCCCTTGTCATCAGTGAGCAGGACGTGCACAGACAGTTCTCCAGACTGAACCCGCGCAAGGCCCCCGGTCCAGACGGCGTGTCTCCCTCCACCCTGAGACACTGTGCGAAAGAGCTGGCTCCTGTCTTCACAGACATTTTTAACACCTCCCTTAAAGTCCTCAGACGGTGACATTTTTTTATTGAACCAATAAACTGATTGTATGAAAATATTCCATTCTGGCCATTCCCGTGATTTAAAATGTGTCACCAGCCTCCATAAATGACTTTATTTGTTAATAGCCCATCTTTCACTTAGTGATGCTGCAGTACCGCCATCTCTCGATAGGGGCGGGCAGCAGTGACGTCAGTTCAGGGAGAAAAAGGAAATGGCTGAACGACAGCAGAGTGATTCGGACAGCGATTATTTTATCGAGTATGACGACCGCAATATAAGTGATGATATTGAAACTGAAGAATCTGATGATGAAGTAGTTTCGGGTGGTGCTGATGGGGTTATTCAGCCATATTTGTTTGAGCCCGAGGGTGCGGAGGAAGACGAGAACGAAACAGAGACGGGAGCAGACCACGTTGAGGACGAGCGGCTCGCAGATTTATATTGGTAAAATATGCTTTGAAATTTTTTTTTTAGGCGATATGCATGGTCACACACTTAATTATCAAAATAAAACTGCCAATTGTTCCCTCGCTGCCTTACTTGGCGACTTATAAACATTAGAAACATTTAGAAACATTATCATTGGAAATAAAAGGATAATGTATGTGAGGGATGATATGTGTACTTTACGAGTTTGTTAGGAGATGTTGTTAATCATCATCATGTTAATCCTAGTCTCAAAAGCTACATAATTCTCTTAAGAGATTGATGGATCAATATGATCCATCATGGATCATGATGGATCATGAATCAGAATCAGAATCAGAATCAGAATAAACTTTATTGCCAAGCATGTAAAAAAACACACGAGGAACTTGACTTGACATTGGTGCGCATGCGCGCGACACAACGACACGGCAGCCATAATAGGCGCCTCATCAAACAGAGATAGATAAGAAAGGGAGGGGAGGGGAGGGAACGACACAAGGGGGGAGGAGAGAAAAAAAACTTCGTTATCAGAATACAGCTTATTTTTAAGCAGATTATGATTACAATGAAAAAAAATCTCTCAATAGCACAGAGCAACAATCAACCACAAAAAACCAAAAAGACCAAAAGTCAGAGAGAATCAGTGAATGGATGGGTGTAATTCAGTATTATGAATCAGTGTGTTCGTGTATGTTGAATGCAGGTGGGTGTTTATCAGTTACTGGAGGCAGCAAAATCTCTCCCAGCCGAGATGTTATGTCTTAGTGTCTGAAACTCGGAAGCATGTCCTTGAGGCATGGCAGATGGAAATTTCCTGAGCCAGTCACATGTCAATGAGAGTTCAGATGCAGTCCCAGTATGTTTATGAAAGAGAAGCACAATCTTCTGTTTTGTCTTAAACCAGGAGGAAAATAGACAACAGGGCGAATTCAAGGTCTGATAGACACAGATCACTCAGAGCATAGAATTTTACACCTCCAGCAATCCTGTGTTCATAATTTCCATACATAGGCTTTAAATCCTTTCCTTGGAGGCACCAAAGACGACTCCAGATGTTTCCCTTCTAGAACATGGGTAAACATGTCCGGTAGAGTCCATCCCTCTACAATACATGCAGGTGGTAATTTCTATGTTATCATTGCCGATAGTTAGTGCACTCCCCCGTCTAGTCGAATTGTTGAGAAGCAGCTATGCCGGGACCGCTTTTACTTAGCTCTTCCAGTTAATTTTTCGATACACCAGGAAAAACTCCAGAGCCAATCAGCAGAAAATCCTGTGATCCTAGCCAAACCAGGTAGATGTTTCCACATCCTCAGTCGAATCATGCAGACACATGCATTCCAATCCATGGGTCTCTCCATAGGGGTCCCCCTGGCCCGAATTTATATAAAATGTTGTTAATCTTATTAAAGCCGCTCACCAAATCCATTCTTTTCGTTTGGTTCAAGATTCAGCCAGAAGACAGCGACGCAGACAAGACAGCAAGCTGGGATTCTCAGTTAGGGAGGGAAGGAGGGTAAAAGGGAGCAAAGAAAAAGGCGTCTGTTCTCTCTGAAGGGCAGAAGCAGAAAAGGATTTTCATGATTCATGATTATTGTGATTCATTATTGTTTTCCTATAACTTCTCTTTCTGCTCAAAATTTTTTACATGTTTTTAATATTTTCTAATCAAACTTCATAGACCAATTTATATAGCACTCCCACGAGCCATTAGTTTATTATAAGCATCTGATTATACCATTTTTTTTAACAGGTGCACTTGTGAGAAAGGCAACATTATGCCAACATCAACTGAATCTCGGTGCTGCCAGGAGGTATTGAAGGTGAAGGAGAAACTAGAAGAACTGAAGGGCTGTGGATACACAGATGATAACCTACCAAGGTGTATCACTGATCACCCCGGTTTCCGTTCTGTCTGTCTTGACATCTGGGTTTTACAGACAGCTTATCTGGCCTACAGACAGCAATATGGTGATCATGACGCAAGTCAACACGAGTGAGTTTTTAAACAATATTTATTCATGTGTTTTAATTTTCCAGATCAATTATGAAGAAATCATTCAATACATTCAATAATCAATGCAAACGGAATAATCAATGCCAACCCCATATTTTTCAGGCGATACAGAGTCATAGCCTACAGGCAACTGGTCCGGTGGTGTTGGGGATATCTTGGGAAAGAAGTGAGGGTGATATTGCCTGCCTGTGCTGTGAGCCTCATCAGAGAAACATTCCCATTTGATCACTACAAGGGATTTTGCCTACGAAGATTTGATTTGTGATCAATGTTATTTAAATAAAGATTTTTAAAATCAAATATTGAGTTTATTAATGTGCATGTCAATTTTATAATTCTAATATTTCAGCATTCATCAAAGTCGGATCTCATATACATTAGACTAATTTTTCTACCATTTTATGGTGTAGAATTCGTGTTCAATTTTTAAAAGCACATTTCTCTAAAAATCTTAGGCTTATATTTGTTTGTCTTAGCAAAATATGTTGCTTCCCTAACAATTGAAAGCTGAACTTTCATTGCTAATTGGAAATTTATTCTACTTTTACATGTTTGATTTTGAAAATCTAGATACATGTTGCTCAACAGCATCAGCTTTGATGGGACGCTGAAATTTGGCACTCAGTGTTGCGGGAACTCTGGCTTGTACAGAGTGCCACTGCTCCAGATACTGCTGTTTGTGCTCCTTGTAAGTGGTCGTGGAAATTCCAACGATACCGGCTGCATTTAGAACTCTGAGGGCCTTGACATATGACGCCCCAGTGAAGAGAATGGCGGATGAAAGCTGTATGTTACCAGCTGGCATGTCCCTGATCATCGGCTGGCTGTGCCAGGATCGATCCTCAACACAATGTGGACAATGTTGTTTGATCACCAACAGAGAGCCTTTAGTGTGACTTGTTACCTCACATGGATGACTGCAATGAGGACAATTGCTAAATAATTTCCAGAGGCAACTTTTGTAAACTATGTATTTGTCCTCCTCGTGGTGGTTATGGGACTCCTTTTGGTTGAAACTGAAATGTTATAAACAAACAGTGTATATAGATTTTAATATTATATTATTTAGTATTATATATCTTTAGTATTATAAAAAATTACAAAATTCATATTTCATTTTATGTCTTGAAATGTTTCATTAATTTGAATCATACCTTTGGTCTGATACATCCATAAAACTTGGATGGTATGTAACATCATGTGGGTCATTGTTAGAGGCGTAAGACGACACAGAGTCAATATCATCCGTGTCAACGTCCTCAAACTTCCTCTTTGCTTTCCTTGATGTCGATGTGCGAGGCCCTGTTGTTGCCAGTGATCTACGGCACATATCGCATGTGCTCGGATGACTTGTGTCCCATTGTGTGATCTTCGGATCGGTCTGAGAGTGTGAGCCTGGAGATCAATAATTTTAACAATGTATTAGGGTTAACAAGTTATTCTGATAGTTCACATGAACAATAATGTAAATAAATTGTTGATTTCAAATCAATGATACTCACGTTTTACCGGTTTTTTCTCTGGTCGGACAATTAACTTTCTGGTTTGTGTGAAATTGTTTTTTGTGTTAGGTTGCAGTCTCTCAGGAGCTGGTGGATCGTATGTAGTGCTCGCATCTTTGTACTTGGGTTGCAGTGATGGTTCGGCTTTGAGATCTGGATTGGGTGTTGTTAGAAGAGGATCTGGTATAGCCTGGGCTGTATTTAGTGTAGGTGGGACATGTTGGTCTAGTGGATCTGAAAGTGGATTTACATAAAAGTCCTGGTCATCAGCTTCCTCTGCTTGGTCAGAAAAATCCACAGTATTTGAAGGTTGAGTGACAGTGGATAACATCTGCAAAAACAGTAGATCAACATAATTTCATTCCAGAGGTGTCAAATTGGATTACGTATATAGAAATATAACTTGAGCAAACAGGCACAACCACCTCCCTATACAGCACTGAATATTTCATTTTTGATTAGTATGAATACCCTAAAATTTTAATATTTGATAAGTTGTTAAGGCAATGAAATTCATTGCTTGTAAATAATTTTAGTAAATATTGGCAGTGAATATTAAAAAAAGAAAACTTACCCTGTTTACTTCGCTTTTTCTGACAGCTGATCGCATCGGTAGATCACCCTTGCTTTTCACGCCACTGTCACTGACACTTGTCTGAGAGTGGGACTTTGAAATGAACGGATATATAGTTGGAACAGCTGATTTTTTTATCAGCAGTCTTTTTGCTAATTTCATTTCAAATTACATCTTATTCACAAAATCGCTGTCAACGAAATGTCTACTGCACATGTTGGGTGTTTTACCGACATCATTCCAATTTTTTCGCATTTTCTGAACGAATTTCACCCATGTGGTTCTGATTTTCCCAGGCAGGGGAAATTCATAAACACTCACCGCGTGCTCCTCCGGTATACCGTCGTACCCGTAGACAACACAACGCTAAACCATAATTAATTCGATCACTGAAATCCTAATCGTAATAAATACTCTATTTGTAATCCACAAGTACTCCTAGAAATATCCGTAATCGCCGGTTTTAAAACGTAAACAACACGCAATGTCCGTCGAGCGTTTGCTTGTCACTTCCTGAACTGACGTCACACAGTCAGTGGCCATCTTAGCCGCTGCTCGCTTGGCAGAGTCAGACAGCTCTCAAGGAAATCATACTTCAATAGCGCATTGTCACCTTATGCGACATTTGTTGACACCAAAACATGTGCGGTTCAAATTAGCTCGTCTCACACAACAATTTAAAATATGATTTAGCGATATTGAAATTTCGTCCGGCCGACGCCTTTAAGCAATGCCACGTGCCGATCTGCCTCAAATCCTCCACCATCATCCCTGTCCCCAAGAAGCCACGGATTACTGGACTTAACGACTACAGACCTGTAGTGCTCACCTCTGTAGTCATGAAGTCCTTTGAGCGCCTGGTCCTGTCCCACCTCAAGTCCATCACCACTCCCCTCCTGGACCCGCTACAGTTTGCCTACCGTGCCAACAGGTCTGTGGACGACGCAGTCAACCTGGCCCTCCACTCCATCCTGCAGCACCTGGACTCCCCGGGAACCTACGCCAGGATCCTGTTTGTGGACTTCAGCTCTGCATTCAACACCATCCGCCCCGCTCTGCTCCAGGACAAGCTGTCCCTGCTCGGCGTGCCTGACTCCCTCTGCAGGTGGATCACCGACTTCCTGACGGACCGGAGGCAGCATGTGCGGCTGGGGAAGTCTGTCTCAGACTCTGTTAGCATCAGCATCGGATCACCCCAGGGCTGTGTACTTTCCCCCCTACTCTTCTCCCTTTATACCAACTCCTGCACCTCCACCCACCAGTCTGTTAAGCTGATCAAGTTTGCGGACGACACCACCCTCATCGGGCTCATCTCCAACGGCGACGAGTCCATCTACAGGAGAGAGGTGGCCCAGCTGGTGTCCTGGTGCAGCCACAACAACCTGCAGCTGAACGCTCTGAAGACAGCGGAGATGATTGTGGACTTCAGGAAAGTCACAACCCCCCTGCCCCCCCTCACCATCACAGGCTCTCCCATCACCATTGCAGATTCCTTCCGCTTCTTGGGCACCACCATCACCCGGGACCTCAAGTGGGAGCCAACCATCATCTCCCTCATCAAAAAGGCCAGCAGAGGATGTTCTTTCTGCGGCAGCTGAGGAAGCTCAAGCTACCCACCAAGATGTTAGTGCAGTTCTACATGGCCATCATCGAGTCCATCCTCACCTCCTCCATAACCGTGTGGTACGCAGGAGCCACTGCCAGGGACAGACTAAGGCTGCAGCGCGTTGTGCGCACTGCTGAGAAGGCGATCGGCTGCAAGCTCCCATCTCTCCAGGACCTGTACATCTCCAGGACCCGGAGGCGTGCAGGCCGGATCATAGCCGATCCTTCACACCCTGGTCACGTACTGTTTGCCACCCTCCCCTCAGGTAGAAGACTTCGGTCCATTCAGACTAAAACCTCCCGGCACATGAACAGCTTTTTCCCCTCTGCCATCAGACTGCTGAACATTAAGTGACTTATTGACTCTCGTGCACTATATACAGCAGCTCAACCAGACTCATGTCATTCATCACTGTTTTTCTGTTGCATTATCGACTGCACTATGTGGTACTCCACATCATCTGCTACTTGCTAATTTATTTAAAACTGCTGTGACTAGTATTACTCATTATTATTATTATTATTATTATTACTTATTATTACTTATTATTCTACACTTATTGCATGGTTTTAGTCTTTAAGTTTTTTAGTTTATCTCTTTATCTTATCATGTTTTAATGTTGCAGCATTGCACCGAGACAAATTCCTAGTTTGTGTACTACATGAACAATGGCAATAAATCTGATTCTGATTCTGACTTTAATTCCGTATATTTGTGGATGTAAACGTACTGCCATCGCTAAAGGTTCAATTGCCATAGTAAACAGTAAAGGTGAAAGTGGACAACCTTGTCGACATCCTCTTGATTTTTATTGATTTTTGAGATATTGCTGTTTGTTAGGATTTCTGCTGTAGCATTATTGTATATTATCTGGACCCATTTTATGAAATTATTTCCAAGTCCAAACCTAGGACTTAAAAAGATAGGGCCATTCGACCCTATCAAAGGCCTTTTCGGCGTCCAATGATAGGAGAGCTGTATCCAGTGCTTCTTTATTGGAATAAATAATATTAAATAGTCTTCTTACATTATGGAAGCCTTGTCTTCCCATTATAAAGCCATTTTGATCTCTGTTAATAATATTTAGTAATATTTCTTGTAGTTGTTTTGCTAAAATTTTACAGATTATTTTAAGATCAGCATTTAATAGGCTTATTGGTCTCATGTTTTCACATTTATTAGGGGGTTTACCTGGTTTTGGCAACAGTATAATTAAGGCATTATTCATGTATGGTGGTAAATTACCATTTTGAAATGCTTCTAAAACCATTTCCAAAAGTGGTTTTATTAATTTATTCTTAAATTTTTTTATAGAGGTCAACTGGAAGACCATCTGGTCCTGCTCTTTTTCCTGATTTCATATTATCAATGGCTAGCCCAACTTCTTCTTGACTAATTTTAGACTCCAGTATCTCCCTGTTTTCATTTGGAATACACGGTATAGATAATCCACCCAAAAACCCATTTAGTTTTGTTAAGTCAGTTTCATTTTTTATATCATATAGTTTTTCATAATAATCTCTAAAGGCACTATTAATTTCTAAAGGATCTATAACTACCTGTCTGTTACTTATAATACTGGTAATTGGTGTTTTAAATTCTAATTGTTTAATCTGCCATGCCAATAATTTTCCTGATTTTTCACCTTGTTCATAAAAAGATTGCTTCAATCTTAGAAGACTTGAGGCAGCTCTATTCGCTGATTTTTTTTTATCATATTCAGCTCTCAGAATCAGTAATTCGTTCTCTAACTGTGGGTTACTTCCTGCATACACCTTTTCTTGAAGAATTTTTATTTTACGTTCCAATTGGACTCTCTCCTCTCGAGTCTTCTTAGATTTTGAACCTGTATAACTAATAATATGCCCCCTAATAAAAGCTTTGAAAGCCTCCCACTTTATACTTGCTGTTGTTTGTGTAGTATTAATGTCAAAGAACTCATCTATCTGTTTTTCTATGTACTTAACAAATTCCTCATCCTGAAGCCATTTATGCTGAAAATGCCACCTACCTGGATCGTTTGTCAATTTCTTATCTACATATATTCGACAGCAGGGTGCATGATCAGAGATCACAATGTTATCATAGAAATTTTGAATCTTGGACCTTAATTCTGTAGAGATCAAAAAGTAGTCAATACGTGAGAATGTCTTATAGGTATTAGAATAACAAGAATAGGCTTTGACTTGTGGCTTCATTTCTCTCCATATAGCTAGCAATCTCAATTCTTTCATAAAATGATTAATAGTCATCCTACATCCATTGTGCGTACAGTCCAGTCCTGTTGATCTGTCTATACTGGGATTCAATGTACAATTAAAATCCCCTGCTATTATATGTTGCCCTGTAAGTGATGATAAAGTGAGGAATAAATTAACAAAGAAGTTTTGATCATCAATATTGGGGCGATATAAGTTCACCAGATTTATATTTTCTAATAACAAAGATCCTTGGATGATTACATATCTTCCAAATTTGTCTCCAATTGCATTTTTCACTTGAAATGGGACTGTTTTGTGTATGTGAATCATAACTCCCCTAGCTCGGGATGAAAATGATGAGGTGAACTTCTTTTTACATCCTCCTCTATTAGATGAGTTTCTTGTAAAAATACAATTTTTGAATCTATGTCTTTTATTTTATTCATAACTTGTTTAAGTTTTTTTAGATTTTGTAGACCTCTGCAATTCCATGAAGTTAAATTAAGATTAACGCTTTGATCTATGATCAATAAGGAGTTTGAGATTACCTTGCAATATGAACATGCTCATACAGAGAAGCAAAAACATGGATGATAGAACATTCATCCTACAAACCAAACAAAAACAAAAACAAATTCCCCTTCCCCACATTTGTGGTTATCCCCCCCAAATCAAAAAAAATTCTGTCTCCCGTTATAGCTAGTGACTGTTCCACACCTGTGAGGATCAGTCAAACCACTCTCTCTTTCTCCTCTCAATCACCCTGACTCTACTATTTTTATGACATGACATTAACTCTCTTCTGTAGTTTTTTCAACATAACTTCAAAGTTTTATAGTAACGTTGTACATCATAGCTTTTTTTTTTTTAAATACAGTCTGTATTTTGTAGACATGTTATATGTTTCAGATCAATCAGATGCCTGTACAAATGCTTAAATGTTCTACCTTTGTCATGTTCATGCTTAGCTCCCACCAGTCTCCTTTTGGATCTGCTTAATGAGCTCCTGCGCCTCTTGAAGGGTCTTGAAAATGTGGGTTCTCCCTTTATATGTGACCATCAGTCTTGCCGGATGAATCACTCCGTGCCGAATCCCGAGGTTGCGCAGCTCTTTGCGGTTGGGGTCGAACTGCCTCCTTAATTGTTGAATTCCTGTGGCGAAGTCTGGGTAGAACCGCACCTGTTGATCCTGATATTTAATTTCCCCTTTAGCTTGCGCCGCGTTGGTGACCGTCATCTTGTCTCTGTAGTTGAGGAACTTCATAATCAGCGTCCTCGGTGGTGTCTTATTATCTCTCGGTGGGCCGATTCGGTGAGCGCTCTCTAAGACGACCGATGACTGCAGGTCCGCGTTGTTCAGCGCTTCTGGAATCCACTTTTCCAAAAATGAACATGAGTCCTGTCCCTCTGCTCCCTCCGGGAGGCCCACCAGCCTCAAATTATTCCGTCGCGAGCGGGATTCCAAATCCAGGACGTCATCTACCAGACGTTTCCATTTTAATTCCAGTGTTTGCAACTTTGATTGTAGGCTGGTGACGTCATCTTCAGCGCTTGAAATTCGGAGCTCCGCCTGCGATACTCGTTCCATACAGTTGCTTATTTCCTTTCTCATTCCTTCTATCGCTGCTATAATTCCATCAAATTTAGACGAAAACTCTGTTCTCATGGAGTTGATGGCAGTGAGCACTGCGTTTGTCCCCTCTTCAGCAGTTCCTGCTCCGCCACTGGCTCCCTCCTCTGCCATAGTCTCTGGAATTTTCCCTGTTTCGCCTCGAGCGTGGAAGTCTGTTAGCTTTGGTTGTTTTGTCAAATTACTTTTTCCTCCACCTAATTTCCCAGCCTTGGTCTTTACCATATCCGCGCCTAAACGCTGGGATGGGTTTTTGTTCCAATTAAGAGAGTTTTAGTAAACTTTTTATTTTTAGGAGCAGAGCAGTGTGAAACACGTCTTCCTACGTGGCCGCCATAACCGGAAGTCCCAAATTGTCTTCTTACTTTTAAATGTTTGTCTTGTCTTTTCCCCTGTTGCGTCATCATTGTATGTAATGTTGTTTTTCGCAGTGCTCTTTGTGTTCCCTGTCTCCTCAGTTTATCATTAATTATCCTTGTTATCTGCTCTTTAGTTATTTATGTCCAGTGTTTGTTTCATAGGTTTTCCTGCCTGTGTGCTGCTCTATATTTTCTTAGTTAACTCAAGCGTTTTCAGCTAGTTTGTATTCGTGTTTTGCACCTCGATTTTTTGTTGGTTTAATTAACAAGTTCCTCTCCTCCTGAATCTTGACTGCATGGGTCCTACTTCTTTCCTGCTCCTGCCCTCCCCATGACAGTTGCTGTTGTTTTAAATAGCATAGGACTCATTTTCATGTTCCTAGTCAGTCTCTAAAAGTACTGGTCAGCTCCACTCTCGGCCAGATATTGCCACTTCTGTCTCCAAAAAGACAAACAAAACAAAGATGAAGAGACTCATATTGTTAAAAGGAGTCATTGCAATGCAAATTTGTAAAGTAATGGGCAAAGTTACTTTTTTTTTTTTTTGTTACTTATTTGTACCCGTAGGTAGACTTGGTTTGCAGTCTGTTGATAAGCCACCGCTGCTGGTCGCTGCGTGCGCGAGCGCCCTAAACCTACATGTTTTTGGTATGCGGGAGGAAACCGGAGAAATCCCGGAGTAAACCCGCGCAACACGGGGAGAACATGCAAACTCCACACAGCTCACTGTTGGTCGGGGGCTGGGATCGAACCCACGATCTCATGATCCCCGCGGTCCCCCGGCCGAGGGTAAAACTGTGCTGCCACAGTGCTAAACCACTGCGCCACCGTGCAGCCCAACTTTGGATATAAACATCTTTTATATGGCTAAAGAGAAGCTGTAAATTTCGTCCCCCTACAATGACAGCACTCTGTTCAGTAATATCCTGACTGGACCTCTTTTGCATACTGTACATGTCCCCGTTCGCAATTTGTCTGGGTAAAACAGCACATGCAGCACCTTTTTTTAAATGCAGATGCAGTTCATTTATTTCAAGATAATTAAAAATGATGGCAGGTTAAAAAAAAGTGAGTTCAGAAGTGATGGAATAAGAAAGGCTTTGTGGGGAGTCAGAATGGAGATGAGAGAAGTCCTTCAATTTTACCTCTGATTACTAAGTGGCTCCGTCCATTATCTTTACACAGTGAATAGCAGAACACCATAAAAGTAAAATGTGACTCATCCATCCCCACCGGTTATCACACTCAATGGCTTATGGAAGCCAACCCCCCACCCCCAACCCCACATAGATTGACACAGTACCAACTTAACATCAGGCTTCACAAAGTGCTTTTAGATTGTGTGCCCTTGTTGTTTGCACGCTGCACTCAATGTCACACACAATGTCCTGGTTTGTCTTCAAGAGAGACTTTTCTGTATGCATGACTATTTGTGTATGCATGAAAATGTGTATATATGTTTTCATGTTCTGAGACGGGGGGGGGGGGGGCATGTGGGTCCCCTTCTCCCATCCTCTGCTGTGGTTCTCTGAGAGGTATTGCCTCTCTTATTGCTGTTGAAAAGTCCCATCAGTGCCAGGCACGCTGATTTATGTCCCTGATCCCCTCTACCTCCAGCTTCTTTCCATTAGGCTTTACAATATTCCCCCCATTGTTCAGCTTGCGGCGTTATCGGCCCTGCCCAGGCCTGTCAGCAGGACCTGCCGCGCACACAATCACACCGAGAGCTGCGGCGGGAGGGAGGGAGGGGGGCTGATAGGATGGAGCGAGAGATGGACGAGGTGAAGTAGAGACAGAAACACTGCAGGTTGTGGAGGGGAGAGAAAGGAAAAGCGAGTACTGGGATGAAGAGGGGGTAGAAAAGTGGCAGACAGGGAAGGGGGGGGGGAGGGTTAGAAGGAGGGAGGGTAGAGGATGAAGAGGTAGATGAGGTCGAGGGCAGCATGTTGAGGGAAGTGTAGAAATGGGAGATGTCCATCTAAGCCTTGGCTTTATTGTTTCTGAAAGAGAGGGGTGGTGATTTGAGGAGGGTGCTGATGGAGTGGAGGGGTGCACAAGTTAGGGAAAAAAAATGTGAAAAATGTGAGAGAGGTTGACTGTAATGATGTGGGTGGAGATGCCATTTGGATGCATTACCGAAGAACATTCTCTTAGTGTATGTCCATTAAGACATAGATTGAATTGCTTTAGCGTGGTCCTGGTTTGCCACGTGTTCAAGTTTTGGCAATGGTGCTTGCCAGTGGAGCTTTTGATATGGACTTCACTCTATCAATTTCAGTCAGCTTTACTGCCTTCAAGAGAGGTTAGATGAAGCAGGAGCGCTGCGATGCACTCGGTTAAGTGTAGGTGCCTTTCAGACTGAGGTTTACAATATAGTGCAGGCAGATGCAGCGGAGTTGTTAAGTGTGGTGCGATGAATCCTTGAAAGGCAGCCTTGAGAAAGGTCGAGAGGGCCACATGAGAAGAATGTGAATGAGGGAGGGACTATTAAAGACCTTCAGGATCAATGCTCGTCTTGATGTGTGTGAGCAAAGACAGAGCAAGGTTGTTTGTGAAGGTTAAACATTTTTTAAAGAATGCTCGGGTTATTTTGTCTCACAAGTGCCACAAAATAACCTGGCAAGGTTGCCTAAATCCACATTCTTAGATAATTTGACGATGTTCATGTGAAGTACCATCATGAACTCAGAATCTCTTCTGTAAGTCTAATAATTATGAAAGATTAAAGTCATTATACAAATTTCCACAAGTGGATTTTTGCAGTCCTGAAATAACTTACTGTGACACCCCATTCTAGTAATCAACCATAAATACAGCCACATGTACCATGTTGAAGATGGTGATATCATCACATGTACAGAATTCCACAGTGTCGCACAATGTCAGAGTCACCTAAATCCTTTTATGGAGTACCTCAAATAATGCCCCCATTGCTGAAAAATAATAAAAAATGTTACTATCCCTCAACTTTAAAATTAAGAATTTCTGGATCTGACAAATTCATAGTGAGACGTTAGAAAATTGTGTATTTAACTTAATATCTTATAAACTCAGATTAAAACAATATCAAGTCCCCTGGTCTGCAGTGGTCTTTTTGTATTGGGTTTAGATGTTCTCTCTTCATAGGTTTATTCCAGGTGCTCAGATTTCCCTCCATAGTCCAAAGACATGCATGTTGGGTTAACTGGTGAAATTGGTTCTAATTTGAATGTAGATGTGTGTTGCCCATGGACTAGTTAAAAGCATTTTGTATATTCTATTACAAGTATAATTACAGTGTGGGAATGTGTGAATGACGAGACAGAGTTCTCTCTCAAGTCAGCTTTATTCACATCTCCAACATCTCGAAGCAGAAAAGAGAGCCACACAGGGAACTCTCGTCCTTAAATACAAGGACTCTTACAGTTCACAAGTCACATGTATCACATACCACGTTGCATTATAATGACAGTAACAATGCATCCTCTCTCCATGATATCACCCCCACTGTCTACAATGCATCCCCTCTTTAATCCTTTAATTATACCCCCACAGTCTCTAGCCTTGCATACCAAAGCTAACACTCTTGCAGCTTCCTGTAATCACCAAGGAAGCTCTGCCTTTGTTCTGGTCTAAAATGTGAGTCACCAAGCAGTTCACAATGTGTGTCCACCACACAAAGCCCCCCCAACATTTTAGAACAAACAAGAGAAAAACAACATGCATGCCGTGATAGTATCAATACACATCAGTCCACATGCTGTCTAGGCTTCCGTCTTCTGCCGTATCTGCTGTAGCTGGGATTCAACGTCTCTGCGGCGCTGTCACGCTGGGGGTTTGCCGTCTGGGGGTGGAAACCTTTTGTCAGCACCTGTGGGTGTTCTGGGGAAACATTACTCTGTGGAGCCCCCCGCGGGGGTCTACTTCGCCACGGGGCCCTCGCCAACAGCACTTGCTCATCTGCCACCACAAAAGCGGGTTTGAGTCTGTTTATGTCAACTTTCTCTTTCCTACCCCCCAAATCTAGCAAAAACTGCTTGTCCCCTGTTTCTAACACTCTGAAGGGTCCGTCATAAGGCGGTCACAGCGGGGTTCGATGCGCATTGTGTCTAACAAAAACAAACTCTGCGTTCTTCAAAGTTTTAGGCACAAAAACGCGCGGAAAACTGTGGTGCGCGGGGCCGGGCAGCGTGCTTGATTCTATGTTACTCCGCAACAGCTGAGACGGGGAGGCCTCTGGCGCAGGGTTATCTGGGAGAAACTCCCCAGGCAGCTGGAGTGGCTGCGCAAACACGAGCTCCGCTGGGGAGGCTTCTAAGTCCTCTTTAGGCATAGAACGCAACCCCAATAACACCCACGGTAACTTGTCTACCCAATTTGCATCCGTCAGTGATGCTCTGAGAGCTGCTTTCAATGACCTATGAAAACGTTCGCATAACCCGTTAGCCTGCGGATTTTACGCAGTTGTGCGGTGAATTGTGACACCCAGGCTGCGGGCCATTGTCGACCAAAGCTCGGACACAAATTGAGGGCCTCTGTCGGACGTAATGTCCGACGGAACGCCGAAGCGCGCCACCCAAGCTGTTAAAAACGCGCACGCCACCTCCTCAGCTGTGGTTGATGCCAGCGGGACCACTTCAGGCCAGCGCATGGTGCGGTCCACCATTGTGAGAAGGTGTGTGCACCCTTGTGACGGCGGGAGGGGGCCCACGAGGTCCACATGAACGTGATCAAACCTCTTGGCCGGAATGTGAAACGGCTCCAAAGGAGCCCTCGTGTGCCTGTGTACTTTGGCTCGTTGACACGCCGTGCAGGCTGCTGCCCACTCTTTAACTTGTTTGCGGAGGCTCGGCCACACAAATTTCTCTCCTACCATTTTGACCGACGCATGCACTCCCGGGTGCGCCAAAGAATGAATCGAGTCAAAAACGCGGCGGCGCCACACGGCCGGTACTACTGGACGCAGCCGTCCCGTGGATACATCGCAGATTAGGGGGGACATACCGTCTTGCAGCACCCTGCTCTCCAGCCTTAACCCTGTTGGTCCAGACTGAAGCACGCGCACCTCCGCGTCACCAACCTGCTCCGCAGCCATGGCAGCGTAATCTACCCCTACGCTGACTGGGGCCGCCACGGCACACGAGAGGCAGTCTGCCACTACATTGAGTTTGCCCGCCACATGCTGGATATCAGTGGTAAACTCTGATATCGCGGCCAGCTGTCTCTGCTGCTGGCCTGACCACGGTTCGGAAACCTTGGCCATCGCGAATGTTAGCGGTTTGTGGTCAACGAACGTGGTGAAAGAGCGTCTTTCTAGCCAGAACTGAAAGTGGCGGATGGCCAAATGGAGAACCAGCAGCTCCCTGTCGAACGCACTGTATTTACGTTCGCTATCGCGCAAGGTCCTGCTGAAAAAGGCTAGGGGCTGCCAAACCCCCGCTACATGTTGCTCCACGACCGCCCCTATGGCCACCTCTGATGCGTCAGTGGTGAGCGCTATGCAGGCCGTTGGGTCTGGGTGTGGCAACAACGCAGCCTTTGCCAAGGCTGCTTTCACCTCCGAGAACGCTTGGTCCCGCTCCGGGGACCACTCGACCTTATCCGCGGGTTTCTTTCTTTTGAGCGCGGCATACAGCGGCTGCATGAGTTGTGCCGCGCGGGGGAGAAAACGGTTATAAAAATTCACCATTCCCAAAAACTCCTGCAACGCCCTGACCGTCTGCGGCCGGGGAAAATCTGCCACCGCGCGCACTTTGTCAGGAAGCGGAACTGCTCCTTCGGGGGAGACGCGGTGTCCCAAAAAAATCGATCTGCGCCACCCCAAACTGACACTTTGCTGGGTTGATTATTAACCCGTGATCTCCCAACCTTCAGAAAACTGTGGCCAGGTGTTTTTCGTGTTCGTCTTCGGACGCGCTGGCTACTAAAATATCGTCCAAGTAGACGAACACGAAAGGGAGATCACGAAGCACCGCGTCCATCATGCGTTGGAACGTCTGAGCAGCCCCTTTAAGTCCGAATGGCATGTGTAAAAACTCGAATAGGCCAAACGGAGTTATTACCGCTGTTTTGGGTATGTCCTCAGCGCGCAGTGGGACTTGGTGGTAACCACGGACCAAGTCTATTTTAGAAAAAACGCGCGCCCCTGCCAAATTAACAGAAAAATCTTGGATATGTGGGATTGGGTAGCGGTCGTGCACTGTAGCATTGTTTAACCTGCGGAAATCCCCGCAAAGTCGCCATTATCCGTCAGCTTTCAGGACCATGTGTAGCGGGGAAGCCCACGGACTGTTTGAACGTCTGATAATGCCCAACCTCTCCAGGTTGGTGAACTCCTCGCGCGCTATGGCCAGTTTAACTGCGTCCAAGCGCCGAGCTTTTGCAAAAACGGGCGGTCCGGTAGTGGTAATAAAATGCTCCACCCTGTGTTTGGCGACTGTTGCCGAAAATATGGGGACCGTGAGTGCTGGGAACTGAGTGAGCAGTGTGTGGAACTTACCGCTTGCAGCTGTGACGTTGGCTTGTGCTGTTGGCGGGGCCACTCGCGCTGTACAGGGGATAGAATCAAAAGAAAGTGCATTAACCAGGCGCCTGTTAGCGAGATCAACCAACAAACCATGTGAGCACAAAAAAATCAGCCCCCAACATATTGAAATTTACTGCTGCTACAACAAAAGTCCACTCAAATGTACGGCCGTGTAGAGACAGAAGCAGAGTCTTCTCACCGAAGGTCTTAATCTCCGAGCCGTTTGCTGCTGTCACACGGGGACCTCCGGAACCAGCTAGTCTGTCCACGTAGGAAGGTGTGATGAAACTCAACTGTGAGCCTGTGTCGATGAGGAACTGCTTCCCCGAGCGTGCGTCCGACAAGTAGAGCAGCTTGTTCTCCTCCCCGAGGGCCGCGGCTGCTACCGACCCCCGGTCTTGGCGTTTCCCGAACGCCTGAACTGGCACGGTGGTACACATTTGCGTGCCCTCTCTGCGAAGCGGCGATGGTAGAAACAAAGGACGTCCGATCCGCGTTCCCTGGCCCCTGCCGCCGCCGTCGTCAGTGGGTCTGGTACCGCTGCCTCTGGCCTCCTGTCGTCTCCGGTCGTCACGCCGAGTTCCGCTGCAGCGGCCGTGGCTGCGCACTGCTTGGTGGCGTTGACAATCCGCTGCGCCTCTCGGCCCAGCGCATGGTAGTCCCATTGGGCCAACAGTGGCGAACTGACCAGGGTCGCTCTCGCTGCTGACGGTAGAGTCCTGAGGAAGAGGTGAGTGAAAATGAAGTGATCGTCATCAGAGTCTTTCAACCTCAACAACTTCTCCATCAGGTTCGCGGGCATGTCATTTTCCAACTCCGTCAGCGCCAGGAGCCTCTCTGCTCACTCCTGCGCCGAGGGGGTGAATTGCTGGATGAGTGCAGCCTTCAACGTGCCGTATTTGTCGCTGTCTGGTGGCTGGTCAATCAGGCTCTCCACATGCTGGGCCGTGTTGTTGTCCAGCTTTGCGACTACATGGTAGAATTTTGTGGCGTCTACCGATATCCCCCGGAGGTTGAACTGCGCCTCAACTGCGTTGAACCAGGAGCGCGGATTGTTCTGCCAGAAATCCGGTAGCTGGACTGTAGCGGCATTCGCCTGGCTGGGGGCTCCTGACGGGGCTGGCCCGGGGGAATTCTCCTCTTGCATGATACGTCTTGGGTCACCAGTGTGGGAATGTGTGAATGACGAGACAGAGTTCTCTCTCAAGTCAGCTTTATTCACATCTCCAACATCTCGAAGCAGAAAAGAGAGCCACACAGGGAGCTCTTGTCCTTAAATACCAGGACTCTTACTGTTCACAAGTCACATGTATCACATACCACATTGCATTATAATGACAGTAACAATGCATCCTCTCTCCATGATATCACCCCCACTGTCTACAATGCATCCCCTCTTTAATCCTTTAATTATACCCCCACAGTCTCTAGCCTTGCATACCAAAGCTAACACTCTTGCAGCTTCTTGTAATCACCAAGGAAGCTCTGCCTTTGTTCTGGTCTAAAATGTGAGTCACCAAGCAGTTCACAATGTGTGTCCACCACAACATGCCCTTTCCATTCTCTTTGAAATTCAGTTCCTACCTTGTGTGAAGAAAATTTTTTTCAGCCTTCACAGAGTGACGCACTTTCAGATAGTATTGCAATACTCAAGATTGGTCTTGGTTTTGAGACCGATCTTGAGGTCACATTTGCAAGATCTTGATCTCGTCTCAGAATCGGAATAAGTTTTACTTGGTCTTGTTTCAGTCTTGGACAAATTAGAATTAGGATTTTAAATCAAGACCATTCAAGAACCGGACTTGTTTGTTTGTTCACATAATCAGTATGATTGCAAAGAAATATTCAACTTAAATGTAACAATAAAGTAGTGCTGGGCAGTAAAACAATCTCAATAATTATCGTGAAACAACTTTTCCTCGATACAGACAAAAGACATGGTTGATAGAATGTCAATAGAACTCATTCAATCCGTGTTTTGACAGACAGCACAGAACACCAATGATAATGAGAATACACCACACCGAACCAATCATGTGGCTGGAATACAGTTAAGTCACATTCGATTGACGCACACAGGAACGTGTGTAGGAGCATAGGAGTACCAGCTGGAGCAACAGCACAGTAAGCTTGTTCCCACAAAACTGGGTAACACTACAATTTTTTTTTTTACCGTCTGAAGCCGTGCAATCTTGTTGAGCACACAGAATGCAAGAATTTACAGTCCCAGACCCAAGCACATACTGTCGGTCCTCCTACAACATCCAGTATGATACCTGGGCAACAACAGATCATAGTGGCCAGTTTCTCCAGCACCATGCCTTAAGGTGCCTTCAGACCAAACACGAATGGGTGGTGCAAATACATACAAAGTCAGTGGAAAGAGGTGAGCACACGCGAATCTCGCGCATTCGCACGCTCACATCCAAGGAATAGTGCTAGCTCTGACATTCTGCTGTCACCGGAGTAAAAGTATCAACATTGGAGAGTAAACTAGTTTGAAAATGAGATTGACACTCATCTGGAGACAGAAGGACTGGGAGCGCACCTCTTTCCATTGATTTTATATGTATTCCCGCCGCCTGTTTGCGTTTGGTGTGAAGGCACCTTTATGACAAAAAATAGGGAGACAGAGTGATACTACAAACACAATAGCCTACTTTATTGCAAAAGACATGCTGCCATTAAGCACGGTTGGAAATGTTGGATTTAAGCGGCTGATTAAAGTATTTGACCCTCATTACCAACTCCCTGGCCGTAAATATTTCTCCCAGATAGCACTTCCCCCAGCTGTACACGGAGTGTAGAGAAACAGTTGTTCTCCTGTAACACTTGAAGCTTGTGACGGGATTAAAAATCAAAATTAAGATTTTTGTTTATTATATATACCTATTATGTAATTATTTGAAATACAGTTGTATAATGTTCTACAGTACATTTGTCATGTTCAACTTCTGACAGAAAATAAATATTTAAACAAAAATTAATCTTGTGATATCATCACATCTCACTTGGAAGTAAAAAAGGAACTTTTAAGTTTGACAGAAATAGTGATTTGATTTATATCGCAATATATATCAATATCGACTGATATGAAATTTTTTTTATTGTGACTGGATTTTTTTCATATTGCCCAGCCCTACAATAAAGATATTTCCAGGGTTAATTTTATGTCACTAACGGTCGCAACCTTGTGTGAGAAGATGAGAGGAAACAGAGAGGAAGGGAGAGTTACAACCAAACTGTTGTTTAAAGATTTTTCTGTTGATGGGACTTTTGAGAGCATGTGGACATTTCATGTACATGTTAATTACAGATGGTTGAGGATGCCTGAGTCAAAGATGATTATTTTGATTTCAGTATCCTTGTATTTACTCAGAGAACGAACTTAGATAGATGGATAGAGTGAGTCTTGGTCTCGACTCAGTCTTGATCTGTCTTGGTCTTGACTTGGTCTCCAACCCTTAAAGTCTTATTCTTGTCTTGGTCCGAATTAGTGTGGTCTTGACTACAACACTACAGGTACATCTCAAAAAATTAGAATATCATGAAAAAGTTCAATATTTTTTGTCACTCATTTCAGAAAGTGAAACCCATATATTATATAGATTCATTACACATAGAGTGAAATATTTCAAGCCTTTATTTCTTGAAATTTTGATCATTATAGCTTACAGATAATGAAAACCCAAAATTCAGTGTCTCAGAAAATTAGAATATTACATAGGATCAATAAAAAAAGGATATTTTAAAGAGAAATGTCAGACTTCTTAAAAGTATGTTCATTTCTGTGCGCTCAATACTTGGTTGGGCCTCCTTTTGCATGAATTACTGCATCAATGCAGCATGGCATGGAGGCGATCAGCCTGTGGCACTGCTCAGGTGTAATGGAAGCCCAGGTTGCTTTGATAGCGGCCTTCAGGTTATCTGCATTGTTGGGTCTGGTGTCTCTCATCTTCCTCTTGACAATACCCCATAGATTCTCTATGGGGTTCAGGTCAGGCGAGTTTGCTGGCCACTCAAGCACAGTAACACCATGGTTACTGAACCAGCTTTTGGTACCTTTGGCAGTGTGGGCAGGTGCCAAGTCCTGCTGGAAAATGAAATCAGCATCTCCATAAAGCTTGTCAGCAGAAGGAAGCATAAAGTGCTCTAAAATTTCTTGGTTGATGGCTGCGTTGACTGTGGACTTCAGAAAACACAGTGGACCAACATCAGCAGATGACATGGCAGTCCAAATCATCACTGACTGTGGAATCTTCACACTGGACTTCAAGCAACATGGATTCTGTGCCTCTCAAATCAAATCAAATCAAACTTTATTGTCATGTTGCTGTACATACAACTGTAGTGCAGGCAAGATGAAATTGTGTTTCTCTCGGCATCCATATAAATAGAAGCAGCATGATTTAAGACACACTCCCACATAGCTCCACCCCCCACCCCCACCCCTCCATCCATTCACACATCCCTGAGACATACTTGGGGGAAAAAAAAAACTAACTAACTATAATATACAAATAATATACAAAATGTCCGTAGGTGCAGTAGTGTGTATGAGAGATTCCGGGTCAACTGTTCAGCATCCTGACAGCTTGTGGAAGGAAGCTGTTGATCAGTCTGGTGGTTCTGCCTCTGATGCTCCGGAATCGTTTACCAGATGGAAGAAGTTCAAAGTGTTTATGCAGAGGGTGAGAACAGTCCTTGACAATGTTCAGTGCCCTGCTCCTACAACGGTTCTGAAAAAGTTCTTGGACAGAGGGGAGGGAGACTCCAATTACCCTCTCAGCCCCCTTGACTATCCTCTGCAGGGCTTTTTTGTCTGACATACTGCAGCTGGAGTACCATGTAGCAATGCAGTACGTCAGAACACTCTCCACCACACCTCTGTAGAAGGTCCTGAGGATGCAGATGGGGAGAGAGGCCTGTTTGAGTTTCCTCAAGAAGTGCAGTCTCTGCTGAGCCCGCTTCCTGATCTCCAAGCAATTCTTGCTCCAGGTCAGGTCCTGCGAGATCTGCACTCTGAGGAACTTGATGTTCTCTACTCTCTCCACTAAACGGCCGCCGATGCTGAGGGGGACGTGCTCAGGCTGTGACCGCCGGAAGTCGATGATCATCTCCTTCGTTTTGTCCACGTTGAGCACCAGATTATTCTCCCTGCACCAGCCCTCCAGGTCTCTCACTTCTTCCCTGTACATTGATTCCTCATCCCTCTGCATAAGTCCCACCACCGTGGTGTCGTCTGCAAACTTAATAATCTGGTTCCCCTCGTGTCCGGATACACAGTCATGTGTTAGAAGTGTAAACAACAGTGGACTGAGTACACAGCCTTGAGGGGATCCGGTGCTCAGCGTGACAGAGTTGGAGATGTTGTTTCCAACCCGGACAGACTGATGTCTCTCAGTCAGGAAATCCAGGATCCAGAGACATGTGGTGGTGTTCAGACCGAGAAGGAGTAATTTCTCCATCAGTCTCTGGGGAATAATGGTGTTGAATGCTGAACTGAAATCAATGTACAGGAGTCTGGCGTAGGTGTCTTTCTGGTCCAGGTGGGTGATGACAGAGTGTAGGGTGGTGACTATAGCATCCTCCGTGGAGCGGTTTGAACGATATGCAAATTGGAGCGGGTCGTGTGATGCAGGGAGGCAGGCTGTAATGTGTGGTTTGGCAAGCCGTTCAAAACACTTCATCACAATTGGTGTCAGTGCAACAGGACGATAGTCATTCAAACAAGACACAACTGGTTTCTTTGCCACCGGTACAATGATAGAGGTCTTGAAGCATCTGGGAACGATGGCCTGACTCAGGGAGATGTTATAAATGTCAGTCAGGACATCCGCCAACTCGCTCGCGCAGTCTCGGAGCACACGTCCCGGAATGTTGTCCGGACCTGCAGCTTTGCGTGGGTTGACTCTGGTCAGGGTCCTCCGTGTGTCCGCTGTGTTGATGGTAAAAGCTGGTCCGACTGATGGTGGGGGTGGGCCAGCCCTCCCTCTGATTGTCGAGTTTGATGCTTCAAAACGTGCAAAGAAGTCATTAAGCCTGTCTGGAAGTGAAGCGTCGTCATCATCGACCCCCTGCCTAGACTTATAGCCCGTCAGTGTCCGAACTCCCTGCCACATCTGCTTGGTGTTCCTAGTGTCACAGAGGTGTCCCTGGATTTTCTCCACATAGGCGCGCTTTGCCGCCTTAATTCCCTTTGAGAGCGCAGACCTGGCTGAGCGGAGGGCGATCCTGTCCTTCGCTCTGAAGGCTGCATCTCTGGCTATAAGCAGCGAGCGCACCTCTGCAGTCATCCAGGGCTTATGATTACCCCGCATAGTGATGGTCTTCACTGTAGTGACATCCTCTGTGCACTTCGCGATGTAGCTGGTGACTGTATCAGCATACTCCTCCACATCTGTCTTGTCTTCCTGGGAGGCTGCTATTTTGAAGACCTCCCAGTCTGTGTGCAGAAAACAGTCTTTCAGTGCAGAGGTTGCACTCTCTGGCCAAATCCTGATTTGTTTCACTGCTGGCCTGCTGCGCTTCAATAAAGGTTTGTAGGCAGGCAGCAGCATCACGGACATGTGATCAGAACGGCCGAGATGGGGGCGGGGTATCGCCTTATATGCATCTGTGTTTGTGTACACTAAGTCCAACATATTCTCTCCTCTGGTCTTAAAGTCTACACATTGTTTAAATTTGGGGAGCATAGTCTTTAGGCTCGTGTGGTTAAAATCCCCCGCAACCACCACAAAACTGTCCGGGTGTGAAGTTTGGATTTCACTAATCGCATTGTGCAGTACCCCGAGTGCGTTCTTACCCCGAGTCCACTCTTCCTCCAGACTCTGGGACCTTGATTTCCAAATGACTTGCAAAATTTACTTTCATCTGAAAAGAGGACTTTGGACCACTGAGCAACAGTCCAGTTCTTTTTCTCCACAGTCCAGGTAAGACTCTTCTGACATTGTCTCTGGTTCTGGAGTGGCTTGACACAAGGGATGCGACATTTGTAGCCCATGTCTAAGATTCGTCTGTGCGTAGTGGCTCTTGATGCACTGGCTCCAGCCTCAGTCCACTCCTTGTGAAGCTCCCCTAAATTCTTGAATGGATTTTGCTTGACAATCCTCTCAAGGCTGTGGTTATCCCTTTTGCTGATGCACCTTTTCCTACCACAGTTTTTCCTTCCACTCAACTTTCTATGAGTATGCTTGGATACAGCACTCTGTGAACAACCAGCTTCTTTAGCAATGACATTTTGTGGCTTACCCTCCTTGTGGAGGGTGCCAATGACTGTCTTCTGGACATCTGTCAAATCAGCAGTCTTCCCCATGATTGTGTAGCCTACTGACCCAGACTGAGAGACCATTTAAAGGCTGCAGGTATTTCGAGTTAATTAGCTGGTTAGGGTGTGACACCATGACTTTCCAATATTGAACTTTTTCACAATATTCCAATTTTCTGAGACACTGAATTTTGGGTTTTCGTTATCCGTAAGCCATAATGATCAAAATTTCAAGAAATAAAGGCTTGAAATATTTCACTCTGTGTAATAAATCTATATAACATATGTATATTCACTGCTCTTATTTTCTTATCTTCTAAATTATTGCTCTGAGTGTTGCTATCCCTGTGCTGTTGCAATCCTGGAATTTCCCCATTGTGGGACTAATAAAGGCTTATCTTATCTTATCTTATATGCATTTCATTTTCTGAAATGAGTGACAAAAAATATTGGACTTTTTCATGATATTCTAATTTTTTGAGATGTAAATGTACTTTCAGATTTATCCTGTATCCTGGTTAGGTTAATTGGAGACTCGGTTCAATGAAAGGACTAACTGTTGCAATCCCTGCAGTTTGCACCACTTCTGAGTCCGTGGGGAGTTCTTGAGCGGTGGCTGCTATAACGCTTCACCGCCAGGACACATCGTCAGTTGTGTACCTCAGCATCACAGGGTGTTTCAGCCATTTATCACAAGACAGCCTCCACTGAGGCAGGCCCACCACTACTCTTCTTCTTCTTCTTCTTCTTCTTCTTCTTCTTCTTCTTCTTCTTCTTCTTCTTCTTCTTCTTCTTCTTCTTCTTCTTCTTCTTCTTCTTCTTCTTCTTCTTCTTCTTCTTCTTCTTCTTCTTCTTCTTCTTCTTCTTCTTCTTCTTCTTCTTTCTATGTACGTCGGCGAAGGAGGAGGACGGAAATAGGGAACTCCGTGGTCTATTGGACTTTTTTTTTCGTTTTTCCATCAATGCCCGCATAATAAACTCTTGATTTTTGGGGAGGAGGATGGCGACCTTCGAAATGCCACCTCCATCTATCCGCCAGGGGGTGCGGATCGTTCCCCCGGAAGACACTGTTACTGTGAAGGGGGTCCTTATGGCTGTGGGTGCCCAGGTGGGCCCTGCTGCGATCCGCTATGTGTCCAGGATGAATAGGGCTGTAGTTGTGTTTCTGGCTACTGAGGAGGATGTCCACGCTCTGGTTGCGAGCGGTATTGTAATTGGGGACATGTCTGTCCAGGTGTCCCCCTTATCAGTTCCATCGACGCTTATCACCGTCTCGGGTGTTCCACCTTTCATTACTGACGAGCAGTTGGCGGCGGAGCTCCGCAGATTCGGGAAGTTTGCGGGCCCGTTTAGACACGTCAGTTTGGGAATCAGGGAAGCCGACTTTAAACATGTGAAATCACTCAGGAGACAGGTGTTCATGTTTCTAGACTCGCCCACTCAAACTCTGGAAGTATCCTTCCGGGTCAAACACGGGGACGGCTACTATATGGTGTATGCAAGCTCGGGACAGATGAAGTGTTTTGAATGTGGCGACGTGGGCCATAAACGTTTCGCCTGCCCACACAGGCACCCGGCGGGGGGCTCTGGTGGAGCCGCGGCTGGGCCGGCCGGTGCGCCTTCCGCTCGCGACGCTGCTGCGGACGGCGTTGCGGGGGCTTCCGCCATGGCGGAGCCCGGCGGGGCAGCACAGCCTGCCAGCGAGGCCTCCTCACCCGCCGCAGCTGCGGACGATGTTGCGGGGCCTTCCACCGCTCCGGCTCCAGAGCCTGCCGCTGTGGCTGTGGACAGTCGGCCTGTGGTGCCCGCAGCGCGGCCTGCAGCTGGGGGCATGACTGGTGAAGGCGCACAAGCAGTCAATGACGTTGACTCAGCATCGCGCTGTGTAACATCAGCGGCTGTGCTTCCGCAGCCTGCTGCAACTTCAGAGCAGCAGGCGGAACAACGCCGGTCGGCTGATATAGGCGCCGCCGCGGAACACGTGACTAATGAAGGATCAGCTGCACCAGCTGACGTGCCAGCTGAATCGAACAGTCAGCAGAGTTGTGCTGACAAGGGAATGGAGTGTGAAACTGACGCTGTGTCTGCTAAAAATGAGTCTATTGGGGCAACTGGCGATGCCACTGCGCATTTGTATTCACTAGATGAAATAAATGCTTTCCTGGATGGAACCTATAATAATAGGGCCGTGGACGTCGCAGATTACTTCAGTGACACTGACAAATTCATTCAGTCTGTTAATGTACTGAGGAAGCAGGTTGGTGTTGACCTCCTGGATGAAAGAAAACGCTTCCGCCTGAAGAAGCACCTTGCAGCCCTGCGTAAATCAGCAGGGGGACAAAAGGCCAAGCGTGCAAAGATGGAATGATTTCCATGGCAAAGCACGGTGCTCCTCACAACTATCGCCATGATGCAGAAAATACAATTAGGGACCTTAAACATCAATGGTGGGAGGGGTAATCATAAGAGGGGATTCATTAGTGACATGTTCAAATGGAAAGGTCTCAACATTTTGTCTTTGCAGGAAACTCATACCACTTCGGCAGATGAAGTCGACTGGGGCTTGTGGTGGAAAGGCCCATTTTCACTCAGTCACGGCACCAATCTAAGCGCAGGAGTGGCCATTTTGTTTGGGGAATCAGCAGATGCACAAATTTTATCGGTGGTGGAGATTGTGAGGGGCAGGCTGCTTCTTGTTAGGGCACAAATAGGGGATTCCGTGTTTTGCCTGGTTAATGTTTACGCGCCAAACTACGGCGCAGAAAGGGTTGCCTTTTTCAATATACTGACTATTGAATTGCAGCGCTATCACCAAGAACAACCTGTTGTTGCTGGTGATTTCAACTGTACCTTGGACTTCACTGTAGATCGCACTAATGCAGAACCTCATCTGCAGTCTTCTAGAATCTTGGAAAATTTCACTGTGCAGTTCGACTTAGTGGACACGTGGAGGTCTAAAAATGCAAATGCGAGACGGTATACCTGGGTCAGGGTCACTGACGGTGTTGTCAGTGCTGCTAGATTAGACAGGATATATGTTTCTAGAACCTGTAGCCCCGGCCTCCTTCACAGTAACATAAGTCCCGTCGGCTTCACGGATCATCACCTGGCTACTGTGGTGTTACTGAACTCACCAGGCAAACGGGCAAAATCATATTGGCACTTCAATAACAAGCTCTTACAGGACAACGCCTTTTGTCAGTATTTTGTGTGCTTCTGGGAACACTGGAGGACCACAAAGGCTCGTTTTGGTTCCCTCGAACAGTGGTGGGACATTGGCAAAGTGCAAATTCGCCTTTGTTGTCAACGGTACGCTGCGAACTCAACTGCCATCATCAACGCCAAGGTCAGTGAACTTGAGGACGCTGTCAAGAGGCTGGAGGCCAGCTTGGTTAGGGGTCGGGATTCTACCGCTGCTCCTTTGCTGCAGGAGAAGAGATCGGCCCTGCGCACATTCATGCAGGGCAGAGTGGAGGGGGCGCTAGTGAGGTCGCGCTTCACTCGCCTGCAGGACATGGATGCACCAACGTCCTTCTTCTTCAATTTGGAGAAGTCTACTGCGAAAAAGAAGTTGATGGCTTGCTTGACACTCCCAGATGGTCGCCTGACTACGAACCCATCCGAGATGCGGCGCCATGCAGTGGATTACTATGGGGCCCTGTTTGCTGCGGGAACGTGTTGCAAAGAATCTCAAACTCAGCTCTTCGAGGCCCTTCCGGTGCTCGGCCCAGATGACAGGGCCGCTCTGGACTGTGCCCTGACTTTGGATGAGTTGACTGTGGCTGTGAATCAGATGGCGCTGGGACGCGCGCCTGGACTTGATGGCCTTTCTTCAGAATTTTTTAAGCATTTTTGGAATATTATTGGATCAGACTTCTATGACGTTCTGACTGCCTGTTACAGGAAGGGAACGTTACCTGTCTCCTGCCGCCGTGCAGTGCTGTCTCTGTTGCCAAAGCAGGGGGACTTGGCCCTGCTGAAAAACTGGAGGCCCGTGGCTCCTCTTTGCACGGACTACAAGGTGCTTTCCAAGGCCCTGGCGAACAGACTGAACACTGTCTTGGGTTTGATCGTGGATAAGGATCAAACATATTGTATTCCTGACCGGAACATTATGGACAATGTTTTCCTCATACCTGACGTTCTCCAGCTCAGTAAATGTCATGACTTACAGTTCGGGATTGTGTCTTTGGACCAGTGGAGCTGAGTGTTTGGTGAAGGTGGGGGCGGGCCTGAGTCGGCCAATCCCTGTACACCGGGGAATACGCCAGGGGTGTCCACTCTTGGGTCAGCTGTACAGCTTGGCTATTGAGCCTTTGCTGTGCAGGTTGCGCGCTCGGCTGGGTGGTCTGGTTCTACCGAGGCCATCAAGCTGTTGCCGCCCGATCGTCTTGTCTGCTTATGCGGATGACGTCAACGTTTTCATCACCTCCCACGGGGATGTGCAGCGTCTGGTGGACACTTTGACAGTTTATGAAAGGGCATCTTCTGCACGGGTTAATTGGGCCAAGAGTGAGGGTCTATTGGTGGGCCACTGGTCGCGTCAAGGCATCCCTCGCCTACCCGGCGGTCTTCAGTGGGGGACGGCCGGTCTCAAAGTGTTGGGGTTTTTTCTGGGTACGGAGGCTTTTGAACGAAAGAACTGGGAGGGTGTTAAGGACAAGGTGTGTGCTCGCTTTTCTAAATGGAAATGGTTGCTACCACAGCTGTCATATGGGGCAGGGTTCTGGTCGCGAATAATCTGGTTGCCTCGGCTCTCTGGCATAGGCTGGTGGCTTTGACACCGCCCAGGAGCCTCGTGGAGGAGATTCAGAAGATCATCGTGGACTTCTTTTGGTCTGGTCGCCACTGGGTCCGTGCGCCTGTCCTCTACCTGCCTGTGGCCGAGGGGGGACAGGGCCTGGGGGACATACATTCCAAGATCGCCAGCTTCAGGCTTCGAACTGCACAACGCCTCCTTTACGGATGCGGACCCTGCTGGATGGACACGGCTAAACTGCTCTTGAGGAGAGTTGGTCGCTTGGGCTATGATAAGCAGCTCTTCCTCGTGACATCTGGGGAGGTGGACCTTACTGGACTATCTGCTTTTTACACGTCCGTTTTGCATGCATGGCGAATCTTCAACTTGGCCCGCTTCCGTGACGAGATGCCGGGCATGTGGCTGTTCGAGGAACCACTGTTTTTCAATCGATTCATCGAAGCTGAGGTGCTGCAGTCTGTCAGTCTGCGGAGTTGTTTGCGGGAGGCACGCTGTACCAAGCTTGGTCATCTTATGAGGATGTCGACCACATCGATGGATACACTGAGGCGGAGTGCCAACATTACATCTGTCAGACTGCTGCAAAGGGTGGTGGAGGATGTGTGCGCCGCCCGGCCACAACCGCTTCGAGCGTTCGCGACAAACCGCACTCTTTCCAATCAATGGGATGACGACACTGCGTCCATCTTTCCTGCAATTTCTATAACTCCAGCTGTGGGGGAGTGGCAGGGAGGAGAGGATCACCTACTGACCTTCAGGATTCCTCGCCTGGGCAAGTTCCAGTTTGTCGGGAAAAGGGCGGTGTATCACATCTGTGTGAAGGTTCTGAATCTGCGCTCTCTGAAGGATGTCACGGAGTCGAGGTGGGCGGGTTGTTTGGGGCCAGAGGTCTCCCCAAAAGGCAGCTGGCGGTGCATGTACAAGCTACCTATTGAGAAACGCACAGCAGATCTCCAGTGGAGGATTGTGCATGGGGCAATAGCTACGAATAAATACAGGGCACACCTTGATCCGACTGTGGGGGGGGGAATGTTTGTTTTGTTCCCAAGTTGAGACCCTCGAGCATTTGTTTGTCCAATGTTTTCGTTTATCTGGACTTTTTGAGATTTTGTGCGAGTGGTTTCGGGCTTTGGGTGAATGTTTCTCTTTTGGTCTGTTCATTTACGGTCCGAAGTATAAAGTGGCAAGGAAGGCTGCCCACACTTTGATGAACTTCCTATCTGGTACTGCTAAGCTTGCCATCTGGCTGACGAGGAAACATCGGGCAAGCAATGCTGCCAATGTGGATCCTGTGTCCGCTTTCAAGGTCTTGTTGAAAGTCAGACTCCGGGTGGAGTTCTCTTACTATCAAATGGTGGACAATTTGGAGGCATTCATCAATAGATGGGCTGTAGGGAATGTTTTGTGTTCTTTGGGTCAGGGGGATGAGTTATGTTTGCACTTTTGAGATGTGACACACTTGGGGGCATGATATTGGTGTTCTTACATTTTTGAATTGTACAATAAAGACATTTTTTAAAACTCAAAACTCTTCTTCTTCCTTTTCTTCTTCTTCTTCGCCTCCGCCTCCCAGACGGATAGCAAACAACTGAAAGGTGCATACCGCCACCTACTGTACAAAAGAGTGTAACATTATGTCATCTGAGCCCAGCCCCTAAAGTTTATGACTTAATCCTGTTATTTAAAACTTCTTCTTCCCCCGGACAGCAGTGTTACTGTGGAGGAGGTCCTTCTTGCTGTGGGTGAGCAGGTGGGCCATGATGCGATCTGCTATGCGTCCCGAATGAATAGAGCTGTAGTTGTGTTTCTGGCTGCTGAGGAGGATGTCCACGCTCTGATTGCGAGCGGTGTTGTCATCGGGGAAACGTATGTACAGGTGTCCCCCTTATCTGTCCCATCAACGCGTATCACCGTCTCAGGTATTCCACCTTTCATCACTGACGAGCAGTTGGCGACGGAGCTCCGCAGATTTGGGAAGTTTGCGGGCCCGTTTAGAACTGTGAGTTTGGGATGCAAGGATACCAAGTTAAGACATGTGAGATCACTCAGGCGACAGGTGTTCATGTTTCTAGACTTGCCCACTCAAACTCTGGAAGTGTCCTTCCGGGTCAAACACGGGGATGGCTCCTATATGGTGTATGTGAGCTCAGGACAGATGAAGTGTTTTGAATGTGGCGATGTGGGCCATAAACGGTTCGCTTGCCCGCACAGGCAGCGTGCGGGGAGCTCTGATGGAGCCGCGGCTGAGCCGGCAGTGCGGCTTCCGCTCACGCCGCTGCTGCGGACGGCGTTGCGGGGGCTTCCGCCGTGGCTGAGCCCAGCGGGAGCGGAGAGCCCGGCGGCGCGGCCTCCGCCCCCACCGCTGCTGCGGCCGACATTGCGGGGCCTTCCGCCGGTCCTGCTCTGGAGCCTGCCGCTGTGTCTGTGGACAGCCCGCCTGTGGCCCCCGCAGCACAGCTTGCAGCTGGGAGCGTCGCTGGTGATGGCGCCCAAACAGTCACTGATGGTGCGTCAGAATCTCGCTGTGTGACATCAGCGGCTGTGCTTCCGGAGGCTGCTGCCGCTTCAGAGCAGCAGACGGAACAACGCCGGTCAGCTGCTGGAGGTGCCGTCCAGGAAAATGTGTCTAATGATGAATCAGCTGGGCCAGCTGAAATGCCAGCTGAATCCAACAGTCTGCTGAGTTGAGCTGACAAGGAATTGGATTCTGATTCTGACACTGTGTCTGCTAAAACTGAGTCTATTGGGGCAACTTGCAGTACAAACACGGGTTTGTATTCACTGGAAGAAATAAATGCTTTTCTGGATGAAACCTATAATAACAGAGCCGTTAAAGTCACTGATTACTTCAGTGACACTAGTCTGTGTCATTAGGTCTGTTAATGTGCTAAAAAGGCAGGTTGGTCTTGACCTCCTGGATGAAAGAAAGTGTTTTCGCCTCAAGAAGCACCTCACAGCCCTGCGTAAATCAGCAGGGGGACAAAAGGTCAAGCGCGCGAAGATGGAATAACTTACATGGGCACAGCACGGTGTTCCTTAGATCTATCGCCCTATGCAAAACATAAAATTAGGATCCTTAAACATCAATGGTGGGAGGGGCAATCATAAGAAGGGATTAATTAGTGACCCGTTCCGACGAAAAAATCTCAACATTTTGTTTTTGCAGGAAACTCATACCACTTCGGCAGATGAAGTGGACTGGGGCTTGTGGTGGAAGGGCCCTTTTTCACTCAGTCACGGTACCAATCTTAGTGCAGGAGTGGCCATTTTGTTTGGGGAATCAGCAAATGCAACAGTTTTATCGGTGGTGGAGATAGTGAGGGGCAAGCTGCTTCTTGTGAGGGCCGAAATAGGGAATTCCGTGTTTTGCCTGGTCAACGTTTATGCTCCAAACCACAGTTCTGAAAGGGTTGCCTTTTTCAATACACTGACAAATGAATTGCAGAGCTATCACCAAGACCAACTTATTGTTGCTGGTGATTTCAACTGTACATTGGACTTCACTCTGGATCGCACTAATGCAGAGCCCCATCTGCAGTCTTCTCGACTCTTAAAAAAATCTCACTGTACAGTTCGACTTAGTGGACACGTGGAGGTCTAAACATGCAAACGCTAGACAGTATACCTGGGTCCGAGTCACTGACGGTGTTGTCAGTGCTGCTAGATTAGACAGGATATATGTTTCTCAAACCTTTGGCCCCGGAATCCTCCACAGTAACATAAGTCCCGTCGGTTTCATGGATCATCACCTGGCCACTGTGGTGTTAATTACCTCACCAGGGGAAGGGACTAAATCTTGTTGGCACTTCAGTAACAAGCTCCTTCAGGACAACACCTTTTGTCAATATTTTGTGTGTTTCTGGGAACACTGGAGGACCACAAAGGCTCGTTTCAGTTCCCTGGAACAGTGGTGGGAGGTTGGCAAAGTGCAAATTTGCATTTTTTGTCAACAGTACACTGCGAACTCCACTTCCATCATCAAGGCCAAGGTTGGTGAACTTGAGGACACTGTCAAGAGGCTGGGGGACAGCTTGGTTACGGATCAGGATTCTACCCCAGGTCCTTTGCTGCAGGAGAAGAGATCGGCCCTGCGCACATTAATGCAGGAAAGAGTGAAGGGGGCACTTGTGAGGTCACAGTTCACTCGCCTGCAGGACATGGATGCCCCAACGTCCTTCTTCTTCAATCTGGAGAAGTCTGCTGCGAAAAAGAAGTTGATGACTTGCTTGACGCTCCCAGATGGTCAAATGACTACAAATCTATCCGAGATGCGGCGCCATGCAGTGGATTATTACGGAGCCCTGTTTGGTGCAGGACCGTGTTGCATGGAATCTCAAAACCAGCTCTTCGAAGGTCTTCCGGTGCTCAGCCCGGAGGACAGGGCCGCTCTGGACTGTGCCCTGACTTTGGATGAGTTAACTGTGGCTGTTAATCATATGGCTCTGGGACGCGCACCTGGACTTGATGGTCTTTCTTCTGACTTCTTTAAGCATTCTTGGAATATTATTGGATCAGACTTCTATGACGTACTAACTGCCTGTTACAGAAAGGGAACCTTACCGGTCTCCTGCCGCCGTGCAATGCTATCTCTGCTGCATAAGCAGGGGGACTTGGCCTTGCTGAAAAGCTGGAGGCCCGTGGCTCTTCTTTGCACGGATTACAAGGTGCTTTCGAAAGCCCTGTCAAATAGACTGAACAATGTATTGGATTTGATCGTAGATAGAGATCAAACATATTGTATTCCTGACCGGACCATTATGGACAATATTTTTCTCGTATGTGACGTTCTCCAGCTCAGTAAATGTTATGACTTACAGTTCGGAATTATGTCTTTGGACCAAGAAAAGGCATTTGATAGGGTTGACCATTCCTATTTGTTTTCCACACTGAAGGGGTTCGGTTTTGGCAATATGTTTTTGAGGTGGGTCGATCTGTTATATACTGGAGCTGAGTGTTTGGTAAAGATGGGGGCAGGGCTGAGTCAGCCAATCCCTGTACACCGGGGAGTAAGGCAGGGTTGTCCAATCTCAGGTCAACTGTACAGCTTGGCTATTGAGCCTTTGGTGTGCAGGTTGCGCACTCAGCTGGGTGGTCTGGTTCTGACGGGGCCCTCCAGCAGTTGCCGCCCAATCGTCTTGTCTGCTTACGCGGACGACGTCAGCGTTTTCATCACATCCCACAGGGATGTACAGCGTCTGGTGGACACTTTATCTATTTATGAAAGGGCATCTTCTGCACGGGTGAATTGGGCCAAGAGTGAGGGTCTATTGGTGGGCCAGTGGTCACATCAGGACATTCCTCGGCTACCCGGAGGTCTTCAGTGGGGGAAAGCCGGTCTCAGAGTGTTGGGGTTTTTTCTGGGCTCTGAGGAATTTGAACGCAAGAACTGGGAGGGTGTTAAGGACAAGGTGTGTGCTCGCTTTTCTAAATGGAAATGGTTGCTACCACAGCTGTCATATAGGGGCAGGGTTCTGGTCGCCAATAATCTGGTCGCTTCGGCTCTTTGGCATAGGCTTGTTGCTTTGACACCGCCCAGGAGCCTGGTGGAGGAGGTTCAGAAGATCATTGTGGATTTCTTTTGGTCTGGTCGACATTGGGTCCGTGCGGCTGTTCTCTACCTGCCTGCTGCCGAGGGAGGACAGGGCCTGGTCGACATACACTCCAAGATCGCCTGTTTTAGGCTTCAGACTGCACAACGCCTCCTTTACGGATGTGGCCCCTGCTGGATGGGCACTGCAAAACTGCTCCTGAGGAGAGTTGGCCGGTTGGGCTATAATAAGCTGCTCTTCCTCGTGACATCTGGGGAGGTGGACCTTACTGGACTTTCTGCTTTTTACACATCCGTCTTGCATGCATGGCAAGTCTTCGCCGTAGCCCGCTTCCCTGACGAGACACCGGGCATGTGGCTGTTCGAGGAACCACTGTTTTTCAATCAATTCATCGACACTCGGGTGCTGCAGTCGGTCAGTCTGCGAACTTGTTTACGACAGGCACGCTGTACCAAGCTTGGTCATCTTATGAAGATGTCAACCACATCAATGGAAACGCTGAGGCGGAGTGCCAACATTACATCTGTCAGACAGCTGCAGAGGGTGGTGGGGGAAGTGTGCGACGCCCTGCCACGACCGCTCCGAGCGTTTGCGGAAAACCGTACTCTTTCCACTCAATGGGATGACGACACTGTGTCCAACTTTCCTGCCCTTTCCATAAGTCCAGCTGTGAGGGAATGGCAGGGGGGAGAGGATCACCTGCTGGCCTTCAGAAATCCTCGTCTGGGCAAGTTCCAGTTTGTGGGGACGAAGACGGTGTATCACATCTGTGTGAAAGTTCTGAATCTGCGCTCTCTGATGGACTTGAAGGAGTCGAAGTGGGCGGGGTTTTTGGGGCCAGAGGTCTCCCCGAAAGGCAGCTGGCGGTGCATGTACAAGCTCCCTATTGAGAAACGGACGGCAGATCTCCAGTGGAGGATTGTTCATGGGGCAATAGCTACGAATAAATACAGGGCACACCTGGATCCAACTGTGGGGGAGGAATGTTTGTTTTGCTCCCAAGTTGAGACCCTGGAGCATTCGTTTGTTCAATGTTTTCGTTTATCTGGGCTTTTTGATCTTTTGAAAGTGTGGTTTCGGGCTTTGGGTGAATGTCTCTCTTTTGGTTTGTTCATTTACGGTCCAAAGTATAAAGTGGCAAAGAAGTCTGCGCACACTTTGATGAACTTCCTATCTGGTACTGCTAAACTTGCCATCTGGCTGACAAGGAAAAATGGGGCTACCAACGCTGGCAATGTGGATCCTGTGTCTGCTTTCAAGGCCTTGTTGAAAGTCAGACTCCAGGTGGAGTTCTCTTACTATCAAATGGTGGACAATTTGGAGGCATTCACCAATAGATGGGCTGTGGGGAATGTTTTGTGTTCTGTGGGAGAGAGGGATGAGTTATGTTTGCACTTTTGAGATGTGACACACTTGGGAGCATGATATTGGTGTTCTTACACTTTTGAATTGTACAATAAAGCCATTTTTTAAAACTCAAAACCTTCTTCTTCTCCTTCGCTTCCGCCTCCCAGACGGATAGCAAACAACTGAAAGGTGCATACCGCCACCTACTGTACAAAAGAGTGTACCATTATGTCATCTGAGCTCAGCCCCTAAAGTTTATGACTTAATCCTGTTATTTAAAACTAGTACATGCCCGTGCATACCTGTCCATGCCCGTAGAAACCAAGTATAAGTAAGTATTTCTGCATGCCCGTTGCTGAAGGGTCTCCTCCTGTCTCAGACGGCTGTGTTGTTCAGTCATGCCTGCGGCGTACTGCTGGAACCTGAGGTGTTTCATGTTCATGACATCTTTTCTGACGTGCAGCAGTTCTCCTCTTTCTATTGCTCTCCATCTGATGGGTCTTCCTCGTTCAGACCACTGGTTGAGGGATAGGTGCATCATAATTCCAATTCATGGGCAGGATCATGAAAATAGATCTGAGCAAAAAGTGACTTTCGACCCTGTTCAGGAAGGCCCGTGCATGCCCGTAGAAAACAAGAAACCGGAGCACCTGGAGGAAATCAGCGCTTTGCTTGGTATTTTACACATTTAAGATAGGATAAGCCTTTATTAGTCCCACAATGGGGAAGTTCCAGGATTGCAACAGCACAGGGATAGCAACACTCAGAGCAATAATTTAGAAGATAAGAAAACAAGAGCAGTGAAAATACATACGTACACATAAAATATATATACTATATATATATATACACAGTGCGGACCATTGTAGCTAGATGGACTAAACAGCACAACCGTCTATTTAGTTACCCTTCATGGTATGAATATTTACCCATATATATTGTCACCCTCCATAGCGACTGATATTGTCCTAGTTGTATACTGGAGGGGACCATTTGTGTAAGTCTGTTGCGTCTTTTGCATTCAATACTATTAGGTCATCACGTTTTTTTTTTGCGATCTCTGCGAGCAGCCCAGCTTAGGTTATACAGTCTGACAGCCGTAGGTAGGAAGGACCTGCAAAACCTCTCGGTCACACATCTAGGATGATGTAGTCTACTGCTAAATGAGCTCTTCAGTGCGTCCAGTATGTCCTGCATAGAGTGGGACTCGGACTCCAGCAGAGATGACGGTTTAGCCACCATCCTTCTCTCTCCTATCTCCTCCACTGGGTCAAGGCGTTTCCCCAGGACAGAGCTAGCTTTCTTGATTAGTTTGTTCAGTCTCTTCCTATCGGCTGCTGTAATGCCGTTGCCCCAGCAGACCACTCCAAAAGTGATGGCTGATGCCACCACCGTGTCGTAGAATGTCTTCAAGAGCACCCTTTGTACACCAAGAGACCTGAGCCTCCTCAGTAGGAACAGCCTGCGCTGTCCCTTCATGTAGAGTGCGTCGGTATTGTGTGATCAGTCTAGTTTATTGTTCAAATGAACACCCAGGTACTTGTAGGATGTCACCATCTCAATGTCTGTTCCCTGGATGTTTACTGGTGCTGTGAGAGGTTGTCCTTGCCTGCGGCAGTCCACCACCAGCTCCTTAGTTTTCCTCCGTTGATTTGGAGGCAGTTCCGATGGCACCAGTCCACGAAGTCCTGGATAAGTCCTCTGTACTCAGCTTCATCTCCATTGGAGATGGGGCCGACGATCGCAGAGTTGTCAGAGAACGTCTGTAGATGGCAGTGTGTTGTGTTGTGTGAGAAGTCCGCAGTATAAAGGGTGAAAAGGAAGGGAGCAAAAACCGTTCCCTGGGGGCCCCCCGTGCTGCCGATGATCATGTCGGACACACAATCCCGGGTTCTCACAAACTGTGGCCGGTTAGTTAGGTAATCTAGGATCCATGATGACAGGTGCTGGTCCACCCCTGCGCACAGCAGCTTGTCCTTCAGGATCATCTGTTGGATGGTGTTGAAAGCACTAGAGAAGTCAAAGAACATGATCCTCACCGCATTCCCGGGCTTCTCCAGGTGGGACAGGGAACAGTGAAGGAGGAAGATCACTGCATCCTCCACCCCAATGCCATGCTGATAGGCGAACTGGAGTGGATCCATCGCTGGTCCCACCAGGGGGCGGAGGTGAGCAAGGAGCAGTCTCTCCAGGGTCTTCATCATGTGAGATGTCAGGGCCACTGGTCTGTAGCTGTTCAGGTCTTTGGGGTGGGAAGTCTTTGGTACAGGTACCACACAAGATGTTTTCCACAACTGTGATACCCTACCCAGCTTCAGGCTCAGGTTGAAGATGTGCTCCACAATCCCACACAACTGGTCTGCGCAGGACTTGAGGAGCTTTGCGGTGATGCCGTCCATTCCCGAGGCCTTCCTCACCTTGATCTTCCTCAGCACCGTCCTCACCTGGGTCTTAGTGAGGGTCATGTTGGGGGGCTGTGTGCTGGGAGTGGGGTGTGGACAGCAGGTCTCGATGACTGTAGAGGCAGCAGTGGTTGGTGTGCAGTCGGGGGGGAGGGCGGTTGGTCAAACCTATTAAAAAACAGGTTCAGATTGTTCGCCCACTCCCTGCCCCCCATGGCCTGGGAGGAGGTATTCTGGAGCCCAGAGATGGTTTTAAGGTTTCTTCAGACCCCGCTGATGTCGCTCTGTTGCAGCTTGTCCTCCATCTTCTTCCTGAAGCTGTCCTTGCCTTCTCTGATCTTCCTCCTCAGCTCCCTCTGTATGGACTTCAGCATCTCCCTGTTCCCCAACCTGAAGATCCTCTTCTTCTCTCTCAGAAGTGTTTTTATCTCAGGATTGATCCAGGGTTTGTTGTTCGAGCAACACCGCATGGTCTTGGTGGGTACGGTGTTGTCCACGCAGAAGTTGATGTAATCCGTGATGGTGTGAGTGAGGCCATCGATGTCCTCACCATGTGGATCGCAGAGCTGCTCCCAGGCAGTGGTTTCAAGACAGTCCTTTAAAACGTCCATTGCCTCCTCAGACCATATCTTCACCGTGCGCATTTGTAGTGTAGACTGGAATTCTTCAAGGTTACACATTTTTACTGTGTCAGCAAGCACCTCTTTAAAAACGACATTGCTGAGAAAGTGACACTTCTGCTTAGCTTCTTCATCTTGAGCAAGAATACGAAGACTGCTTGATCTGGAAACTGCTCTTGGCAACAGAGAATTGGCCATGGCTGCAGAAATCTGTTGTGCAGAAAACACGAATGCACTGTAAAGACTGGCCCTGTGACTTATTCACCTTGCCAATTTTGAGCCATATAACATCATAAAGACACATTAGTCTAGGCATCGTGAGTGATGGTCTATATGACATAAAGACACATTTGTCTATGTGCCGTCATATAGACATCATATCTTTATGACGGCATCGCAAATATCTTTGACGGTATCGCGAGTCCTATGATGCCTGAGTTCATAGAACGTCCTATGATCAGGCAGAGATCATAGGTTGTCCTATGATGTCCTATAAACGTGACACACACACACACACACACACACACACACACACAGACACACACACACACAGATTTCTTGCTTTAATAGAGTGAAGAGAAAAGAGCCCTTCTATGCTGACTATTTGATGTCATAGACATCCCATATGATGTCATAGACAGACTATCAAATGCTGGAATCCTTTGATGTTCTGATGCTAGAATCCCCCAATGCCAACGACTCCACGAGTCGCCACAATGCCGGAATCCCCTGATGCAACATCCCCCACCAAGGCAGACCCACCACAGGTTGATCAAGCCCAGGTCTGTGACTGGTTGGGCTACAGGTTGGAGACTGTAGGAGGGTCCATGCGAAGCTGAGCCTCATTCGAGATGCTGATACCCTGAGGACTGTGGGGATTCTCCTGCTTCTGGGCTTCACTCGACTGACTTGGCCTACTTCCTAAGAAGTATTGGTCAATGCAAGGCCTCTTGCTGAGCTCGCTGGGGTGTTTTTCCTGCCCTGGTGGATTTTAGAGCCCCTCTCTGTTGTTAGCTTTGACCAGCCACATACGCAGCTCTGTAGCTTTGTCCTGCCAGTGTTAACAGTTCATCAGTTGCGGTGCTGGTTGTTGTATTCATTGTCAGTTCCCTTCCATGGACTGTTACCGTAAGATCCATCTGTGATGGGTCATCTTGCGTCCATGCTCTCGCAGACCACCGGGGGGGGGGGGGTGTATCTTCCTCCTTGAATTTTGTAGCAATGATGGGTGGATCCAAGAGCACTAATCAGCGATGGGTTCTGCTGGTATGAGCTGCTAACCCATACCAGCCCTGTTAGGGTCTAGTTCCTCCTGTCAGCAGTTTCTCCAGGCTGTCATCAGGTCTTTCCCTGATCGTCAGCTGCCCTTTCGCAGCAGTCGCTGGGTCACCCCAGAAATCAAGGTTTGATGAAAGGACTAGTTGTTACAATTCCGGATGTTTGCACCACTTCTGAGTCCGTGGGGTGTTCTTGAGAGATGGCTGCTATAAGGCTTCACTGCCAGGACACATTGTCAGTTGTGTACCTCAGCATCACAGGGTGTTTCGGCCATTTATCACAAGACACCCTCCACTGAGGCAGGCCCACCACAGGTTGACCAAGCCTGGGTGTGTGACCTAAGTGGCTCTAGGTGTGAATGGTGAAGGGATTGGCGCCGTACTGTGGATGCCCTCTAATTTCCCCATTGTGGGACTAATAAAGGATTATTAAAAAAAAATAATTGAGAAATTACATAGGCACAATAAACTGAAATATATTACAAAAAGTACATGCAAAATTGTCCTTTTTTCATTCATAATCCAGTTGGGATCAAGTGATTATGCCTCTTTTAAAAAGATTTCTGCCCTATTTTCAGTTATTCATCCTGTCTATAGGAAAAAAAGAGAACAATGAACCAAAACCATGAATATGATTCTTGATTTGATTCTTCTCCTTCAATCTCCTTTAAATAGTTCCCAACTTGTCTTAATCATATACCAAGCCTTTATTCACAAATGGCATAATTTTCCTATTTGTTTCAGCTGTGCTTATGCCGGCCCAGATAATGACATGGTAAATTTAAAATGAATCTCAAATTACCCTCATTTTGTATTCAGGGGCTTCTTGTGCTTTGAAGAGTTGGATTGTCCCCCGGAAAGATTTCTCTGACATATACCTTTAAGAGGAGGAAGATGAGAAAACGTGGATGAAAAGAAGAAGAGGACAGAGAGTGTGTGTATGTGTGTGTGGGGGGGGGAGAAGGAGGGTGGCTGATAAGCTTGCTTGCTTTCAACTCTGTAGAGGATAAGGAAGAAGTTTTAATATCTCTAAATCAGCTGCTCGATATTGAAAGTGTCATCTAATTGAAAATGATTTAGGACACCAGGCCCGCCTGGCAATCATATATAAATTCACTCCTGACACCAGCTCCAAAGTCTCTCTATTTCTACTTTATGAGTCATTTGCATGGTGGGGGCCTTGGAGAGTATAAACCATGCAAATGATATGGAGCGCTGCACAAGGTGATGTATCCCCTTCCCCTCCCCACTCCCTCCCCTCCTCCATCTCTCCATCTTTTTCTTATTGCCCCTCTTAGCCTCAGGAGAAATGCTTTCTGCTTTGCTGCTGCCTTTGTCCAGAAAGTCATTTATTTCTCTTGTTGTTTGCTCGCTTGCTATTTTACTGCTTGCCACGTAGGTTAGAGGAGAAAAGAGCCAGCTGCCACACCATTCAGTTGAATGACTGTCATCTTCCATTTGCAAGCCCATGGTGTGCGTAGAAGTTATTTCCTTATTTTGCGAAAAGAAAGAAAGAGACACTCACAATAGAAGCTGTGGCGTATATCCCTACAGTACATAAAAATAAATATACCTTGCTTTAATGTGGCACTGAAAGCCTTGGAGTACATCTTTGCACTTCAGACTGTAATGTGAAGTAATAGTGTTGGTGGCTTGAGGCTGAATGGAAAGAGTTTTCTCTCAGTGATCCTTTATTTCCATCTAAGCAGTGCTAGCATTAGCCTACAGATACTTTGAAGCTACTAATCGCACATTGGGCATGTAGCATCATAGCTTTCAGATAAGGTGAAAAAAGTCAAGTGCAAAAGTAGAAACTCAAAATTTAAAAAGAAGACTTTGTGCTTGAATAGATCGATGGTTCTTTGCTGTTAGATTATTTCCAGAGCAGTCCTTTACCTGAGTGAATGGCTGTCGTCTCAGATATAACGAGCTGCTATGAGAGTTCAGAAGGGCTGAATGTACATGCCCACCCTTTACGACTCCCGTAAAACTTTTATGACTTGAAAATCCTCAAGATTTTTTTCTCTATATAGAAAAACTGAGATTAGGAGATAAGAAGAGGAGGGAACAGTGGAAACAAATAAAGCAGGCATTTCCCCCCCCCCCCCCTATTCTTATGTACACGGACTAAAATTTGCTAAGAAAATTATTTTGCTCTTATTGGCCTCTTAACTTCCTAAAGCTGCCATCATTAAGGTGATGGCGTACATCCATGTGTACTTTATCAACAAACTGTGTGGCTTTTTGTTGTAGAAACATGGCCAAGTGATTCCATAGGGTATAATTTGTGCATAAACATGTGCAACCTCGTTTTTTTTCCTCCATTTGACCTGTGGTTTTGGTTCATTTAATAAGAAGCCCTGTTGTATAATCTTCCTGTGTCTGTGTGCATATAATTTAAATCATTCTGTTTTTGTGTCTCCACATTTTTTTCCCTCCCTTAACATGAGTATCAATGCATGCAACATAATTTAGGTGGTTTCGTTGTTTCTATTTGTGCCTATATCCATTGATAAGCATATGCAAATATAGAATTGGAACTGCATATGCGTGCGTGCGTTCAGGAGACGGTGAGTGAATGACTGCAGCAGTCTCAAGTGTTGCCCAGGGAGCTCCTGCGCTCGGTGGTGGTCTTGTTTGTCTTCCAGCTCCTCAAACAATGGCTCCCCATGGGCCCGCTAGCCGCCTAATTGAGAGACTACAGAGAGAGTAAGAAGTGATAGAGCCACACTTATGTGAGCTCAATTGCACACGCATACACAGACACACCCAGCTACTTCCTTGCATGCACACGTAAACACCCATACACACATGTAGCGGCATAAAATATTATAAATTGCTTTTAGAGCTGCTGCATGGCTGTGTTATGTGTATCAACAGACACCAGTCACCTCTGGTAAAAAGACAGCTGCATTTAATCTAAAAATCTCTCATTGCTGCACATGGCTAAACCAGTCGATACAAGTACTTGTCTAGTTCTCTCTTTCAGCAAGATGTGATTTTTCACTTGTACTCTAATGGCACATGGCAAACTTTTAATCTGCTTCACAATCAAATTATAAATACGTTGTCAAGTTAAAATACATCGATCAATAAGGGATATATACTGTATGTGTGTGTGTCTAAGTGGATTTTAATGTTCTTTGAATTAAAAGTAGTTTTAAAGTAAATATTTAAACGTCTTTTACACATTTTTCTTGTTTTTTTTTCTATTTAATATATTTCTATTAATAGATCAGCTGTGTAATATATAGCTTAAATGGCATTTGTGATGTCATTTAAAGAGGTCATTGACTGAAAATGGTGTGTTTGTAGGTTTTAACCATTTGAAATGTGTCTATTGGTCACATAATTATTGGAAAAATAATTATGTATTATAAAAAAATATTATTATTATTATTATAAAAAAATAATAAATAATAAGTCATTTCTCTTAAAAAACACAGGCTCTTACAATATTCCTCACATTTGTTGGTGACCAGGAAAAATCTAAAGTTTTACAGAAATTCTCTGCTCACACCATTATTTCCATGTCCCACAGAGGGGCAAGCAGCACTACCTGATAGGCTCCGTCACAGCTCATGAGCAGCTCCCCACAGCTCCGTGGGGGAGCTGCTGACCCTGGGGCCGACATAGACTTGTACTTGGTTGAAGTTGCATCCAAGCCAGCACCGTTGATCTGAGCTAGAAGGAGGCTAAAAGCTAAAGGCTAGAAGGTAGCCAGCTAATGCCGAAGTGATGTAGGCATTAGCTGGCATTAGGCGGAGTTGTAGGTGAAGGATGTTTCTTAGGGCGCATTCACATGGCCACTGTTTGGTCCGGACTAAAGGACCAAAGTGTGTATTCCATGGATAGTTCAGTTTGTTTGTTGCCGTCTGAATGTGCCTAGAACTCTGGTGCAGCACCAAACAACCGAACTCTGTCCCCCTCAAAACAGGGGATCTCAGTTCGCTTGCAAACGCAGTCTAGTGTGCGTCACTTGCCGTGTGAATACAAATGGAGTATCCAGTGGACCAAAGGGTGGACGTGCCCCTCTGCGTTTGTGTAACCACAGCAACACACAGTGAGAAGAGAAAGTGGTGTTTACTGTAAAGGTGCTTTCACATCAAACGCGAAAGGGCGAATTTTTCGCGCAGCACGATTACATTGTAACTCGATGTAAATACATGAAAAGACATGAATTCACTGTCTGGGTGAGATGCGGACAGATGAAGTTGCCACTCACCTGAAAAAGTTGTCCCTGCTGAAAACTCCATGTGTGTTTCCGTGGCAGGAATCCGTTGATAAAATAAATCCAACACCCCGATTCAGCTGAAGAGCTCCCGGTTCTTCAGCCTCCCTTTTGAGTAAAAAATAACAGACAACCGCGTGGATCCAAGAAATACCTTTACCGGAGAAAACCGAGGAGAAAAGTTTAAAAAAAATGTGTCTTGGACTTGGAGGAATGAGGAGTGAGGAGGATATGCAGGCTCTGAGAGATATTTGGTCTGAGAACCAGATTTCTCAGCTACTTGTGGCTGCACACAGGAATACCGATGTTTTTAAAACTTTTAGTGACATGATGGCGGCACAGGGGTTTATACAGACAGCGGAGCTTTTCATTTTTATTAGTTTGTGGCGCATAAACACCTCAGCTGAAGGGAACGGTGTTACGCTGAGAATTGCTCGCTTTCCGAGAATTGCATCCCATCGTTGAATAAACATAATTTAAAGATCATTTACAAGAGGTAATAACAATTTTTACTTCTAAAAATGTATAATGGGTACTTCTAAAAATGCACAAATGGTTACAAGTCTGGCTGTAGTGTTATATTTTATAGTTTTGGTGCATGGGATGCAATTCTTGGCAAGCGAGCAATTCTCGGCATAACACCAGTCCTGGCCAATCGATGAGCCTGATTTCTCTTCTTTGCCAAGATTTTTTCTTCCTGGTCAGTGGTGGCTTCGGCTACAGTGCCACAAACGAGCAGCTGTTGTAACTGCGTGACATTGTGCAAGCAGTTTGGTCCGCTTGAGTGAAGTGCTATGTGAATGCAAATCGAACCAAACGAAGGTGTGAAAATTGTCGCCATCCCCCGCCGAGTCAAACAGAGACCCTCAGATTATCCTGGTGTGAAGGCAGCCTTAAAGTGATGGGCTTAAAATCGGGGTGTTTCAAGAAAGGCAGGGAAAATACAAAACAAATTTGTGGCAATAAACCACATGTGAGCTGTTAAAATGTGGAAGAAGTGCAATCAGTAGTCTCTTTAAGCTACAAAACTATAAAGTTTACCATTAAATAAGACTCACTAATATGTTTTTAAGTTAATTTTTCTTTCACCAGCATACCACAATGCTGTGTCTGACCTTCGTCTGTCTGTCTGCTCAAGACTGTCTTCCAACAGAAAATGTCCGATATTTATATTTTTACCTGCAGATGTCATGATCTGTATGTACATGTTGGACTTAAGCAGTTGCAGAAATAATGACATGAAGAAATGTGGTGGAATGTTACAACTGCAATGGATGTAAAGTCTGCCATTTTTTTTTCCGAGCATTCCCCTTACACTGGTGAGAAAAGTATGCAAACCCCTTGGAGTTACCTAGTTTTCTGCATTAATTGGTCATAAAATGTGATCTGATCTACATCGAAGTCTTCAGTACAGACAAGCACAGTGTGCTTAAAATACCACACAAACAATTCTAATATCCCATGTCTTGATTGGATATATCCATTAAATAATTACAGTGCTGGTGGAAAAAGTAAGTGTGTGGTGGCATGGGTGGGGGATTCTCCATCCAGACAAGGCAGCTGGGATAAGGGGGAACAATGGACCAGAGGAGGAAGTGCCACCAGGGGTCTCAAACGGGAAAGTATGGACTATGCACCCCCTGGGGAGAGGAGGAACCGTCGGACCCGCTGAAAGAGAGAAGGGTGTGAGCAGCAGGGCTGGTGTTATGTTATGATAATGTGCCAGACAGGTCTTTGTTCCAAACAGTGTATTATGGTCGGAAGTTCCGGGTCTCAATGCATGGAATTAAAGGTATAAAACAGGAATGCACAGAGACCCCGGAGCTCTTTTACTGTACTGTGTATTGGAGATGGAATAAAGTTCATGTGTCGTCCAGCTCGTTGCCTCGCCTGCTTCCTTTCTCCACATTGGTGACCCTAAGACGTGCCATGCAAAGCAAGCCGAGCACTGCCCCGGAGACTACCTGGAGGTAGAGCACCAGCGCCATGTGCGCTGTCTCAGTCAAGCTCCCAGACTTCTGGCTTCCTGACCGCATGGTTCTTGCACATAGAAGCCCAGTTTGCACTCCGCGGGATAACAACGGACGATACCTACGTGGTTGCTGCGCTGGATGTGCACGCCACACAACAGGAGATGAGCCTGCTTCAGGAGCCGCCAGCCCAAGAAAAATATGAAGCGCTCAAACGGATGCTTCTCCAGCACTATACCCTTTCTGACAGTGAGAGGGCAGAGAGACTCCTAACGTGTTTGGAGTTAAATGACAGATCAGCAGTGGAGCTCATGGAGAACATGTTGGTGCTGAGCAGGAAGGACGATGAATCTTTCCTGTTTGCCCACTTGTTCCTCAGGAACCTACCAGCTACAGCGAGAGTGATCCTGGCCAACTCGCCACGGCTGGTTGCTAAGGACTACCGCGCCCTGGCGCAGAAAGCAAACCGCATCATTTTGGCGACCAGAACTCTCACAGGGCAGGCAGTGGCACTGGCATCCATGAGGGACTCCAGCGAGGTTGAGGAGCCGTTGGTGGTAGCCGGGACGGACACCAGGAGACGAAGGAACGGGGTGATCTGTTTTTATCATCGCCGTTTTGGCTCGAATGCCCAACGCTGCCTGCCGCCATGCCAATTCAAGAAGCCGGGAAGATGGCACATTCGGAATTCAGTGGCAGCTGCAACCGATGGTGACAGGAACAGACTGCTTTATGTCACAGACACACAGGGAGAATGTTTTTGGTGGACTCCAGCTCCCAGAAGAGCCTCATCCTGCCAGTCAACGCAGACAGGGTGGCAGAAGGCAGCGGTCCCGAGCTCACGGCCGCCAATGGATCCACCATCAGGACATTTGGCAAGCGGACACTGACGATATGCTTACACGGACGCAACTTTCAGTGGGACTTTGTTATAGCTGCATGTTCCGCCCCCATTTTAGGCGTAGATTTTTTATGTGCTTATGGGTTGTTAGTTGATGTTGCTAATAGGAGATTAGTAGATGCTGTTTCTTTTACCTCACTGCCCTGTACAGCTCAGGGAGCTGGGTCGGCGACACTGGCTAACGTTATAGCTCCAGGGGGTAAGTACCAACATTTGCTCACACAGTTCCCAGCACTTACGGTCCTGACTTTTTCGGCTACGATAACGAAACACGGGGTTGAACACTTCATAACGACAAAATGCCCGCCGGTGTTCATGCGACCTCAGCGCTTGGTCGCAGCTAAACTGGCTAGCGCACGAGAGGAGTTTGCCAACTTAGAGCAGTTGGGCATCATCAGGCGCTCCAACAGTCTGTGGGCATCCCCGCTACACATGGTGCCTAAAGCCGACGGGTCGTGTCGACTGTACTGCGATTTCCGGTGCTTGACTAATGCCATGGAACATGATTGTTATCCCATTCCACACATCCAGGATTCTTCCGTGCACCTGGCTGGGGCGTGTGGTTTTTTTTTTTAAAGTGAATCTGGTCCGCGGATACTATCAGGTCCCAGTGCACGGGGAAGATGTTCTGAAAACAGTGGTAATAACTCCTTTCGTTCTTTTCTAGTTTTTATGCATGCTGTTTGGATTAAAAGGCACAGTGCAGACTTTCCAGAGGATGATGGATGCAGTGCTTCACGACTTGTTCTTCATTTTCGTCTGCTTAGACGACATTCTGGTAGCTAGCGCGTCTAAAGAGGAGCACATCACCCATCTCAAGACGGTTTTCCAGAGGTTGAAAGTGCACGGTCTTATAGTGAACCCGGCGAAGTGCCAGTTTGGTGTGCCTGTGATTGATTTTTTGGGCCACCGCGTTTCATCGGAGGGTGCGATTCCGCGACCGGATAAGGTGCACGCCGTGTTGGACTTTCCACATCTGCAGACCGTGAGGGCCCATAAGGAGTTTTTGGGGATGGTCAGTTTTTATAACAGTTTCCTTCCCCGGGTAGCCCAGCTGATGCAGCCACTGTATGCCACGCTGGAAAAAAAAGAAGCCTGCGGAAAATGTTGACTGGACTCCTAAGCGAGTCCAGGCTTTCACGAACGCCAAAACAGCGCTTGCGGATGCCGTGTTGCTAGCTCATCCGGTTCCGTCGGCACAGATAGCGCTCATTACGGATGCATCTGGTGTTGCCATAGGAGCAGTGGTTGAACAGTATGTCTCCGGTTCGTGTCAGCCGCTCGTATTTTTCAGACGGACTTTGTGTGGCAGTGAACGCAAATACAGCATGTTCGACAAAGAGTTGTTGGCTCTACACCTGGTGACGCGCCATTTCCAGTTTTGGCTAGAAGGGCACGAGTTCACCACATTCGTGGACCATAAGCCGCCTACGTATGCGACGTCCAAGGTCTCAGAACTGTGGTCGGCCCGGCAGCAACGGCATTTGGCCACGATCTCAGCGTTTACTACCAACATTCAACATGTTGCCAGTAAATTCAACGTCGTGGCCGATTGTCTGTCGCGCATGTTAGTCTCCCCGGTCTACATGGGAATAGATTTCCCTGTGATGGCCACGGAGCAAGCCGGGGATGTGGACATTTGCGCGCTTCAGTCTGCACCTACTGGGTTAAGGCTGGAGAGCAGGGTGGTGCAAGAAAGGTGCCCTCCCTTGCTCTCCGACGTCCCCGCCGGCCGCCTGTGCCCGGTGGTTCTGTGCTCTTGGCGCCGTCGCATTTTTGAGTCAGTCCACTCCCTTTCGCATCTGGGAGTGCACGCTTCAGTGAAGCTAGTGGGGGCAGAATTCATCTGGCCGCGCTTGCGCAAGGACGGGAAAGGGTGGGCTGCAGCTTGTGTCGCATGCCAGCGGGCCAAAGTGCACGAGCACACCAGAGCCCCTCTCAAGCCGTTCCAAATCCCGGCCAGGAGGTTCAGCCACATCCACATGGATTTGGTGGGACCCCTCCCCGCTGTTGCAAGGTTTCACGCACCTTTTAACAATCATGGACCGCGCCACGCATTGGCCTGAAGTGGTCCTGCTGGCTTCTACCATGTCCGCAGAAGTGGCTCATGCTTTTTTGTCGGCTTGGGTTGCACGGTTCGGATCCCCATCAGACATCACTTCCGACAGGGGTCCACAGTTCATTTCGGAACTCTGGTCTGCGATGGCCCAGAGCCTGGGGGCCAAACTTCACCACACTACCGCGTACAACCCCCAAGCTAATGGGTTATGCGAGTGTTTTCATAGGTCGCTTAAAGTAGCGCTCAGAGCTTTGCTTACGGACAGAAATTGGGTCAACCGCCTGCCCTGGGTTCTTTTAGGGTTGCGCGCCGCAACTAAGGAGGATTTGGCAGCCTCCCCCGCAGAACTCATTTTTTCTCAGCCGCTGTGGATCCCCAGAGAGTTTTTGCCGGAAAACCTCACGCCCAAGGCTGATCCGCCCACGCAATTTTTGCACAGTACGGAGGCTTTTAATGTACCGGGCCTGGCCCACCATTGTTTTCCCCTGACTTTTGTCCCCAAGAGTTTACAGAACACCAGCTTTGTTTTCGTCAGGCATGATGCGCACCGGACCCCACTGCGCTCACTGTACGACAGACCGTTCGGGGTGTTGGAACCTGGGGTGATACATTTTGTTAGACTTGGGGGGCATAAGGAGAACGTCTGCATCGACAGGCTGAAGCCCGCTTTTGTGTTGGCAGACGAGCAGGTGGTGTTTGCCCAAGCTCCCCAGCGCGGACGTCCACCGTTGATGGCGCCGCAAGTTGGTGTTCCCTCGGTAAGGACCTGCGCACGTGAAGTTGATGTGTCCCCCCCCCCCCACACTTTTTCCCTCCACAGACTGACGTGCCCTCCTGTACACCTCACCAGCAGGGTGCTCCGACTGGATTGGCGACCCCCCGCTACAGCCGCTATGGACACCGGCTCAAGCTCAAAGGATGGGGGGTTAGTGCCCTTTCCGGGTGTTCGGGGGTGGGGGATTCTCCACCCAGAGAAGGCAGCTGGGATAAGGGGGAACAATTGACTGGAGGAGGAAGTGCTACCGGGGGGTCTCAAATGGGACATTGTGGACTATGCACCCCCCGTGGAGAGGAGGAACCGCCAGAGCCACTGGAAGAGAGAAGGGTGTTAGCAGTGGGGCTGGCGTTATGATAATGTGCCAGACAGGTCTTTGTTCCAAACAGCGTTTTATGGTTGGAAGTTCCAGGTGTCAATGCATGGAATTAAATGTATAAAAGAAGAATGCACAGAGACCCCGGCGCTCTTTTATTGTACTGTATGTTGGTGATGGAATAAAGTTCATGTGTCGTCTAGCTCATTGCCTCGCCTGCTTCCTTTCTCCACAAGTGAACCATTATGCTAATAACTTCAACAAAAGCCAGGAGTTAGCAGATCTGGAGTCCAAGCAATGAAACAGGATTGGAGTGAGATGTATAGCTACTTTGACATAAAAAACACTTTTTTCAGTTTGCTATTCACAAGAAGCACCTGCTGATGTGAATCATGCGTCACAATAAAGAGATCTCCGAAGATCTGTGATCAAGAATTGTTGATTTGCATAAAAGTGGAAAGGGTTATAAAAAATTAATCTCCAAGACTTTAGGTATTCAGCAGTCTGCATTTAGACAAATTGTCTCCAAATGGAGAACATTTCGTACTGTGACTACTGTCCCTAGAAGTGGGTGCCCAGCCATATTGACTGAAAAGGCACAACATAGAATCTGCGATGAAGTGAAAAAGATCCACAGAGTAACAGCTAAAGGCTTGAAGGAATCAGTAGAACTGGTTAACATCTCAGTTTGAGTCTGCTATATGCAAATCATTGAACAAGCTTAGTGTCCACTGCAGGACACCTCAGAGGAAAAGGTAGAAAGAAAACATCACTAAACACCTGAAGTTTGTCAGAGCACCTTGACACTTCACACTGCTACTCGGAAAATGTTTTGTGGACTGATGAAACTAAGGTTTAATCTTTTTATGAAGAACGTGCAGCGCTATGTATAGCTTACGTAGGGCACCACATAAAACCATAGAAACATCATCCCAACAGTACTATATGGTGGAAAAAGCATGATGATCTGGGGCTGCTCTGCTGCCTCAGGGCCTGGACTGCTTATTATCATTTTTTTTTTTAATGTAAATCGAGGGGTAAGTAAGTTTATCAAGGTATCCTACAGAATAATGTCAGGGTGGCTGTCTGCCAGCTGAAGCTCAGTAGAAGTTGGGTGTTGCAGCAGGACATTGACCCTTAATATAGAGCTAAATCTACTACAGAATGACTTTAAAATGAAAATTCACTTTTTGGAATAGCCCAGTCAGAGTTTAGACCTGAATAAAGTAGAGATACTGTGGACTGACTTCAAGAGAGTCATTCATATCAGACACCCTAAGAATTATGGCTGAGTTGAAGCAGTTCTGTAAGGATGAATGGTCCAAAATTCCTCCTGAACATTGTGCAGGTCTGATTAACAATTACAGAGAAGAGTTTGTTGCTGCCAAATGAGGTTTGAACAGTTATTACAGTTATAACACTAAATGACTTATTAGACTCTTGTGCATTAGGTACAGCAGCTCAACTCATGTACAATTATCATTTAAAAATTGTATAGAATGGCATTATTTATTTTTATTTTTATTTAATTTTTTATTGCATGCATAGTTTTCTTAGTTTTTAATTTATGTTTAATGTTGCAGTATTGCACCGAGACAAATTCCTAGTTTGTGTATTACATGAACAATGGCAATAAATTTTATTCTGATTCTGATTCTGTATTAAATCCAAGGGTTCACTTACTTTTCCACCAGCACTGTGACTGTTTTAATGGATGTGTCCAGTAAAGACATGAAATATTATAATTGTTTTTGTGGTATTAGATGAAGCACGCTGTGGTTGTCTATACTTGGGATTTAAATGTAGATGAGATCACATTTTATGACCAATTAAAACAAAGCCAGGTAATTCCAAAGGGTTCATACTTTTTCTTGCCACTATATACATAACCAAAATGTTTTTAGTGCCTCACCTTGCCTATTACCTTAACCTTTCCCACCTAAAATATGTATTTATTGCCAAAATTAAGTAAATTGTCACCTTGACGTGAGTAAACAGATAGTCAAGAGATGAATTTGAGATGCTAGAATGGAAGCATGAGTGAAGACATGCCTTCCTTAAGTCCTTTTGAAATAGAGAGAGATTTGACATCACTATCTGCAACACATTAAAAATGAGTGTATTCTGAGGTGAGGAACTTATGATCATCTCTTAGGCTAAAAACACACCAAGCCGACAGTGAGTCATCTGACAAGTTTGAGTTGTTGGTGAGCCTAGTCACTTTAGTTTGTCCAGCTCCATAGTGGTACTCAAATACTGTCAAAGCAGTTTAATGAAATGGTCAGTCAGAAAGCAACTCATACCGGCTTGGACGTCGCCCGGGTTAACAAGGTCAGGAGTTCCTGGCAGCAGAGGGTGAAGGACAGAGCTGCGTGGAGAAATCTGATCCGATTTAAATGAAACAGTCATTGTCGCCCCGACAGACTGCTATGATGATGATGATCAGCACAAATCAAACCTCGTCAGCGTTTTTTGGCATGTTGAATTGGTGTCTGACTTTTCTGCTAAAAAGAGCACTGATTTGCTGTTGAACATGATAAATGAGTGAGCACATACTCGGAACATACATGTTTGTTTGCTGTTGGTAGAGTATCCACTTCACAACCGGGAGGTCGTGGGTTCAAGTCCCGACCGGGTCATACTTTGTGCTTTCTAGCTTGATCCTCAGCATAATAGAATGAAGGAAGGAAAGTTGGTTACCCAGCCACAGGGTTACTCCCTGTGCTGGTCCCAAGCCCGGATCAATTTGCAGGGTTGCGTCAGGAATCCTTGCCAAATCGACATGTGGATTATCACGACATCAGCTGATGGATGATACACTATAGTGACCCTGAAAGGGAGCAGCCGAAAGAGAAAGAAGAAGATCCCCAGATTAGTCCGCATCCAGGATGTGCTCAAGGTTAAGGTCAAAGTCTAAGGTCATAAGCTATGAGTCCTTTCAACTCTGAACAAGCCTAGCATATATAAAAATGGTGTGTGTGTGTGTATACAGTATATAATATAATGCAAGCAGATACTATGTGTACTCCTGTGATTGAATACTGTGTATTTTTTGTGTTTTAATGCAAACCCCCTAATGCTGCCACTCATTTTTGCCACTCAGGTGTTTTTTAACTGTCATGAGTTCTGTTCGGTGACATCATATGCAAACCCTCTTCTTCTTCTTCTTTTGGTTGCTCCCTTTAGGGGTAGCCACAGTGGATCATCTGCCTCCATCTCACCCTAGCCCTTCCATCTTCCTCTGTAACTCTAACCCTCTCCAGGTCCTCCTTCACTACATCAATGACTCTTCTTTGTGGTCTTCCTCTTTTCCTCCTGCCTGGCTGCTCCATCTTCAGCATCCTTTGTTCAACTATCCCCAGTGTTTCCTCTGGCTTAAAGACCTTGGCGTGGTGGCGACATATTTTTCTAGGGGGTGGGGGGCAGAAAACACATGACACTGTTGTAACTGGAATATGTTAATTTTACACAATTTCTTTTTTTTTTTTTAAATTGCACAGTAACTCTGCATATGGAACATACCATTTGAAATAATGTACAACTGAGGCTTGAATGTCGGAATATTGGGCCAGTTGGGATCCCACCCAGATGTCCTGTGTTTGGACTTTTTATTGGGGTCATCCTTCTCTCCTCCCTCTGCTCTCACCCCTCTTGGGCCCTCTGCCTGAACACTTTCCTCTCCTTGGCTCCTCTCTTCTGTCTCATCTTGCCCTCTCTGAGCCCTGTCTAATTCAGGTTCTCTCTCTGTCTGTGGTGGTATACAAAGAGGTTAGAAAATACCAAGTGTCATGTTTTGTCCTGCAGCTTTTGTTATGGTTTACACAAATGACAAAAATGTGTATTTTTTTGTATTTTTATTCCAATGTTTTTTTTTTCCATTGAGAGGGAAGGGAAGGGGGAAAAAATCATAATTGTAATTTACTCATGCATACTTAAATTATATGATCAGAGGTGGGTATAGTAGCCAGAAATTCTACTCATGTAAAAGCCGTGCTTTGAAATTACTAATTAAAGGTAAACACCCAAAAATTTCTAGTTGAGTTAAGGGTACAAAGAGCACCTACTTAAAAACTTGAATGACTTCAGTCTTGAAGGTTTTTTTTTTTTTGTTACTTATTTGTACCCGTAGGTAGACTTGGTTTGCAGTCTGGTGACAAGCCACCGGCTGCTGGTCGCTGCGTGCGCGAGCGCCCTAAACCTACATGTTTTTGGTATGCGGGAGGAAACCGGAGAAATCCCGGAGTAAACCCACGCAACACGGGGAGAACATGCAAACTCCACACAGCTCACTGTTGGTCGGGGGCTGGGATCGAACCCACGACCTCATGATCCCTGCGATCCCCCGGCCGAGGGTAAAACTGTGCTGCCACAGTGCTAAACCACTGCGCCACCGTGCAGTTTGGTTTGAGGTTTTTCTCCAAAATTCATAACAATTGTCTTATAGTTTTCTAGTTTTCTCTGTAAATTTATCTAAATTTGAAACCATTTTCCTCAAATCTGTAATTTCCTCTTGTGAAATTGTCTTTTCTTGTGCATTTGAGACTTTATTATAAATTTGTGGATTATTTTGTGACTAATTTTTGTCTATTTTTAAAAAATAAAATTACTGTCTTTTAAAATAAATTTGAAACAGACAAATTTTTTTACTTTTTCCTTATAACAATTTACATTTTTGACCATAATTTTGCAGAGCCAGAACAGAACAATAATTTAGCTGTGATTTCAAAGAAAAAAAAATTGTATTTAATGAGGGTGGCGCAGTGGTTAGCACTGCGGCAGCACAGCAACTCACCCTTGGCTGGGGGATCCTGGGTTCGATTCCAGCCCCCGACCAACGGTGATCTGTGTGGAGTTTGCATGTTCTCCCCGTGTCTGCGTGGGTTTACTCCGGGATTTCTCCGGTTTCCTCCCACATGCCAAAAACATGCAAGTTAGGTTAATTGACATCAAAACTGGGGATTCTAAATTGTCCTTAGGTATGACTATGAGAGTGAATGGTTGTCTGTCTCTCTGTGTTGGCCCTGCGATGGACTGGTGATCTGTCCAGGGTGTACCCTGCCTCTCACCCAAAGATGCTGGGATAGGCTCCAGCCCCCCCGCGACCCGAAAAGGATTAAGCGGAAGAAGATGAATGAATGAATGTATTTAATGAAATAAACTAACTTAAATGACTAAAGATGCAGTTATTTCTGTTATATTTCTGTATATTTATAGTTTTTTTTTTAGAAATCTCACCACCCAGACAGCAGGAAAAACCTCTTATTTTGAAATCCAAATGTTGGCACATTTAGTTTGTTGGATTAAAGTCAGTGACTTCGTGAATTTCGGTCATCTTAACTTGCCAGGTACATAATAATGAACATAAATTAGTTAATTAATATTAACTAAGGTAAAGGTAAAAACATCTCCTTTTTATTCTTGTCTGAAATAAGAAAAACAAAAAACTAATAATTAAAAAGAAGACAAAATTAACCTACTGGATCTCCTAACCACACCTGTTAGCTAAGCGACTTTTCATTATTGCTTCCATTACCAGTGGGTTAAAACCTGACATGTTTGCACAAAAACCCAAATGCAGACACAGACTTGATTAGAAATCACAATGATCTTTATTAATGAAGTGAATGAGTGTGTGAGTGAGTGGATGTGAGTGCAGAGTGGGAGAGAACTGGCAACCCTGCAGGGAGAGAGGGAATTAATAACAGTTCAGCAATGGTGGATTGAATGGACTGAGTAATAAATAATCTTACGGAGCATAACAGTAGTAGAAGCACCAAAGAGAAGCTTAGTCCACTCCGAGTTACCAGAGTCCCGCTCGGGAGGTAGTAGTAGTAGTAGATTAGTTTATTTGACAGGGACAGTGCAATGTCCATGGAGAGGAAGAGAGAGCAGGTGCATTCACAGCTGAAGGGGTGAGAGAGAAGAGTGAGTCCGGTGAGAGGAGGCACTTACTGAGCAGGGAGTGGAAGCGGCCTCCAGCTCACTGGAGAGAATCCGGTCCACCGCCTGGAGCAGAGGTAAGTCCGCCTCCTGGAGGAATGTCCACCTGTGCACAGGGGAGAGAGGAGGAGAAAAGCAGGAATAGGAAATGAAACATCCAATGAAGCTAGCTTACTGCAGAGTTGGGGAGCCAAAGCTCCCAGACGAACAGGTACAGGTACAATGAGAGGAAGGGAGGCGAAACTCCCAGCAATAGAGAAGGGCGAGTCAGGACGTGAATGGCTTCACCCAAGGAGCGTTGACGTCTCTGTGCAGGAGTGCAGGAATCTACTCCTGATAAAGGCTGCCTAATTGGAGAGAGCAGGTGTGAGAGCAGGCGCAGCTGAGGATGATAATTAGTAAGCAGGAAACACACAGCGCGGATCACTACAGCTCCCCCCCCCCCCCCCCCCCCGGGATGCCTCCTGGCGGCCAGCTCAGCCTGCCCGGGTGAGTCTGATGGAAGTCCTTGATGAGCTGTCGATCGGTGATGAAGGATGACCGAACCCAGGATCTCTCTTCCGGCCCACACCCAGCCCAGTCCACCAGGTACTGGAGACCCCCGCCCCGGCGTCGTACGTCCAAGATGCAATTGACCTTGTGGGCCAGACCACCATCGATCATAACTGGAGGGGGCGGTGGCTTGGGTGGGGGACAGAGAGGACTCGAAGAAACTGGCTTCACCTGGATGACATGAAAGGTAGGACAAATACACATGGTAGGAGGAGAGACAGGCGGACAGCGACTGGGTTGATAATGTGAGAGATGGGAAAAGGACCAATAAAACGGGGAGAAAGCTTCTTGGACTCAGCTTTTAAATTAATGTTCTTGGTAGACAGCCATACTTTTTGTCCGACCTGGTAGGGTGGAGCCGGGGTCCTCTGACGGTTGGCGATTTCAGAATTGCGACCAGCGGTGTGTTGAAGAGCGGTCTTGGCAGACCTCCAAATCCAACAACATCGCTTAATGTGGGCTTGCACAGATGGAACTGTGATCTCCTCCTCCTCTTCCGGGAACAACGGAGGGTTGTAGCCCAATGACACCTCAAAAGGGGAGAGGCCTGTGGCCGTTGAAATGGCAGAGTTGTGAGCATACTCAATCCAAGGTAAGTGTGAACTCCACGAAACAGGGTTAGAGCCCGTAACACACCTCAGGGCTGCCTCCAGCTTTTGATTAGCGTGCTCACATTGGCCATTACTCTGCGGATGATAATCTGAAGACAAGCTGACCGTTGCCCCAATGGCCTTGCAGAAGAACCGCCATACCTGGGACACAAACTGAGGACCCCGGTCCGACACGATGTCCAAGGGAATCCCGTGTAGATGTATCATATGCAGGACCAACAAGTTGGCTGTCTCCGTGGCTGAAGGGAGCTTGTGAAGAGGGATGAAGTGAGCTGCCTTCAAAAATCTGTCTACGATCGTGAGAATAACAGTCTGATCCATGGAGGGAGGAAGACCTGTCACAAAATCCATGGCGACGTGAGACCAAGGTCTGCTGGGGATGGGAAGGGGGTGCAGCAGTCCCGAAGGGGAGGAGGAGGACGATTTTCCGGTGGCGCACTGGGGGCAGGACCGAACAAAGTCGTTAATGTCCTTTCTCATAGACGGCCACCAGAAGGTCCTCTGAATCTGGGACATGGTGTGAGCCATCCCAGGGTGACATATGACCTTGGAGGAATGTAACCAGCCAATGACCTCACCATGCACAGTAGAAGGGACATAGAGCCATCCCGCTGGACCCTCGCCCTTGTCAGGTTCAGCTACCTGCGCTCTCTTAAACCTTCTCCTTGATCTCCCAGGAAAGCATGCCAACAACGCACGAGGGGGAGACAGTGGGGTGCAGCTCAGGCGCAGCAGTATCAGGGGAGAACTGCCTGGAGAATGCATCAGGTTTGGTGTTCTTGGAACCCGGGCAATAGGTGATGGTAAAGTTGAATCTGCTGAAGAACAGAGACCAGCGGGCTTGCCTAGAATTCAGCTGCTTGACCGTTCTAAGGTAATCCAGGTTCTTGTGGTCGGTCCAAACCACGAATGGCAGCAAAGCCCCCTCCTGCCAATAGCGCCTCTCCTTCAAGGCTAGCTTGACGGCCAGTAACTCCTGATCCCCCACATCGTAATTCCTTTTGGCCAGGGACAGGCGTCTGGAGAGGAAGGCGCAAGGATGGATCTTGTTGTCCAAAGGAGAGCACTGAGACAACACCGCCCCAACTCTGAAGTCCGAGGCATCCACCTCCACCAGGAATTGTAGGGATGGGTCAACCTGGGCAAGGATAGGAGGAGAAGAGAAACAAGATTTCAGTTCAGAAAACGCTGCCTCAGCCTCATCGGACCAACGGAAAGGAACCTTAGTGGAGGTGAGACGGGTGAGGGGCAGGGCAGTCAAACTGTAGTTGCGGATGAAGCGGTGGTAAAAATTGGCTAAACCCAGAAATTGTTGTAGCTGCTTACGGGAAGAGGGGACCGGCCACTCCACAACAGCTTTAAGCTTATCCGGATCCGCTCGGACCTCCTTATAGCTGGAGCACCAGGCAGGAGGTTAATCCACTCCTGATAAAGGCTGCCTAATTGGAGAGAGCAGGTGTGAGAGCGGGCGCAGCTGAGGATGATAATTAGTAAGCAGGGAGCACACAGCCGGATCACTGCAAAACCATGATAAATGCCTCCACTGCTTACATACCTCTACTGCTTTTTTCCACGTTTAAAGTACTTTAATAAGCTCATTTTTCTCTCAGACGGTGACGCTAGTGAGATGCTCTGCCTGTCTTCTGGAATGGTCATGCGGGAGGGACGCTTCTGAACTCCGTGCGGATGACGGTCACGTGCGTTGTTCATGTGTGCGCTTGCGGACCGTCGTTCCTTCATACTTTTTTCTTAAATTTATATTTCCTCTTTGATTGGTGGCATAACTTCAAGTGTGGCGAGCCACCACGCGGAAGTGTTACCAGAGGAAACCCTGTATCCTTCCTCTGCACATGTCCAAACCATCTCAGCCTTGTCTCTCTTACTTTGTCTTCAAACCACTCAATGTGAGCTGTCCCTCTGATATACTCATTTCTAATCTTGTCCCTCCTACTCACTCCCAATGGAGAATCTCAGCATCTTCAACTCTGCCACCTCCAGCTCCACCTCCTGTTTTTTTGTCAGCGCCACCATCTCCAAACCATACATCATAGCAGGTCTCACTACCGTCTTGTAAATTTTCCCTTTCACTCTAGCTGCTACCTTTCTGTAACAAATCACCCCGACACTCGTCTCCACTCACTCTGCCCTGCCTGCACTGTCTTCTTCACCTCTCTTGTGCATTTTCCATTGCTTTGGATGGTTAACTCCATGTATTTAAACTCATCTACTTTCACTACCGCTACTCCTTCCATCTTCACCATTGCACCTGTCTCCCTCTCATTCACACTCATGTATTCTGTCTTGCTTCTACTAACTTTCATTCCTCTTCTCACCAGAGCATACCTCTACCTCTCCAGGTTCTCATCCACCTGCTCCCTACTCTCACTGCAGATCACAATGTCATCTGCAAACATCAGGGTCCATGGAGACTCCTGCCTGACCTCGTCTGTCAGCCTGTCCATCACCATGGCAAACAAGAAGGGACTCAGAGCCGATCCCTGATGTAATCCCACCCCCACCTTGAATCCATTCGTCACTCCTACAGCGCACTTCACCATCATCTTGCTGTCCTCATACATGTCCTGCACAACCCTCACATACTTCTCTGCCACTCCTGACTTTCTCATACAGTACCACACTTCCTCTCTAGGCACCTTATCATATGCTTTCTTTAGATCCACAAAGACACAGTGCAACTCCTCCAGACCTTCTCTATACTTCTCCATCAGCACTCTTAGAGCAAACGCTGCATCTGTAGTACTCTTTTTTTTTTGGCATGAAACCGTACTGCTGCTCACTGATTGTCACCTCTCCTCTTAACCTGGCTTCATCAACTCTTTCTCATATCTTCATTGTGTGTCTGATCAACTTTATGCCTCAGTAGTTACTACAGCTCTGAGCATCATCTTTGTTCTTGAAAATTGGTACCAAAACACTTCTTCTCCAACTCCATTTCTCTTTCCATCTACACCATGGGAGAACAGTTTAAATCCACCTCCACTGCTCCTAGCCTTGTTTCCCTTCCATCTGGTTTCTTGAACACACAGTATATCTACCTTTCTTCTGTCCATCATATCAGCCAACTCTCTGCCTTTACCAGTCATAGTCCCCACATTTAACATCCCTACTTTCACCTCCACACTTCTACCTTTCCTTTTCTCTCTCTCCCCTCTAATGTGTCTTCCCCCTGTCCTCTTCTTTGATCTTTGACCAACAGTAGCCCAATTTCCACCAGCACCCTGTTGGTTAACAGAGCCGGTGACGGTCGTTGTTAACCTGGGCCTTGACCAATCCGGTATGGAAGTCTCATTCGTCATGATCCGCATGTTTGATTTGACAAAGGTTTTACATTGGATGCTCTTCTTGACACAGCCCTCCCCATTTATCCGGGCTTGGGACCAGCACTAGGAGTACACTGGCTTGTGCACCCCTTGTGGCTGGGTTATATGCATACCCTTGTGTGTGTGTGTGTGTGTGTGTGTGTGTGTGTGTGTGTGTGTATTTCTACTGCTTAATTCTTTTCGGGTTGTGGGGCAGCTGGAGCCTTTCCCAGCAACTTTGGGTGCGAGGCAGTTTACACCCTGGACAGATCACCAGTCCATCACAGGGCCAACACAGAGAGACCGACAACCATTCACTCACACATTCATACATAAGGACAATTTAGAATCCCCAGTTGATGCCAGTTAATCTAACCTGCATGTCTTTGGCCTGTGGGAGGAAACCGGAGTACCCAGAGAAAGCCCACGCAGACACTGGGAGAACATGCAGACTCCACACACAAGGGTCACCGATGATGAAGGGGTGGGATCGAACACATGACCTTCTTGCTGTACTGCCACAGTGCTAACCATTGCACCACTGAGCTGCCTATATATAGAGAGAGTGAGAGAGAGAGAATATGCATGTAATTGCACTCAAAATGGTAATGATATGATGTGGAAAATAATAAAAATAAACTAAGGAAATATTTTGTATTAACAAAAAAACAAGGATCTTCAAATTGACACTGGGGAAAGTGTATCCTGTTTCTTGAGAAATTTTCTATACAACCTGTGGATTTAAAAAGAAATGTAATGATTATTCCATTTCCTTTGTTGTATCCTCTTGAACACAGATGCCTGAGTAAATACATACACTTGGTGCAGTTTTACTGATCCTTTAAACAATTTTTACCTCCACCAAAGGAGGAGATAATGTTTTCAGTGGTGTTGGTTGGTTTGTCTGTTACCAACATAACTCAAAAAGTTATGAACAGATTTTGATGAAATTTTCATGAAAGGTGTGTAATGGCATGGGGAACAGATGGTTAGATTTTGGTGATGATCTGAGAGTGCATACCTCCACCAAGGGCTTTGTTTGTATTTGTGCAGCAAGATTACACAAAAACTACTGGATGGATTTGGATGTTTTCATCAGAGGTGGTTCTTGGGCTAGAGAGGAACCCATTACATTTTGGTGATGATCTGAGAATGCATACCTCAGTCAAAGCTCTTTACTTCTCACAGTGTCTTAGCAACAATACTCCAAAACTAATGGACAGACTTTGATGCAATTTTCACCAGAAGTGGCTCTAGGCCTACATAAAAACCCATTACATTTTGGAGGTGATCCATGAGAGATGGAAGGAGTCTTGGTGGAGGTATGCACTCTCTGAGTGCTTTTCAACGTGAAAAAAGTTGTTTTGAGATTTTTGCAAATTTATTAAAATTGAAAAAAAAACCCCTAAGCAATCACATGTACATAAGTATTCACAGCCTTTGCCATGAAGCTCAAAATTGAGCTCAGGTGCATCCTGTTTCCACTGATGGACATGATTTGGAAAGGTACACACCTGCCTGTATAAGGTCCTACAGCTGACAGTGCATGTCAAAGCACAAACCAAGCATGAAGTCAAAGGAATGGTCTGTAGACCTCCGAGACAGGATTGTCTTGAGGCACAAATCTGGGGAAGGGTATAGAAAATTTCTGCTGCTTTGAAGGTCCCAGTGAGCACAGTGGCCTCCAGCATCCATAAATGGAAGAAGTTCAGAACCACCAGGACTCTTCCTAGAGCTGGCTGGCCGTCTAAACTGAGTGATCGGGGATGAAGGCCCTTAGTCAGGGAGATGACCAAGAACCCAATGGTCACTCTGCCAGAACACCAGCATTCCTCTGTGGAGAGAGGAGAATCTTCAAGAAGGGCAGCCATCTCTGCAGCAATCCACCAATCAGGCCTGTATGGTAGACTGGCCAGACGGAAGCCACTCCTTAGTAAAAGGCACATGGCAGCCCGCCTGGAGTTTACCAAAAGGCACCTGAAGGACTCTCAGACCATAAGAAACAAAATTCTCTGGTCTAGTGTGACAAAGATTGAACTCTTTGGCGTGAATGCCAGGCGTCATGTTTGGAGGAAACCAGGCACCGCTCATCACCAGGCCAATACCATCGCTAAAGGGAAGCATGGTGGTGGCAGCATTTTGCTGTGGGGATGTTTTTCAGCAGCAGGAACTGGGAGACTTGTCAGGATGGAGGGAAAGAGGAATGTAGAAATTTCCAGAGACATCGTGGATGAAAACCTGCTCCAGAGCACTCTTGACCTCAGACTGTGGCGACGGTTCATCTTTCAGCAGGACAACGACCCTAAGCACACAGTCAAGATATTAAAGGAGTGGCTTCGGGACAACTCTGTGAATGTCCTTGAGTGGCCCAGCCAGAGCCCAGACTTGATTCCAATTGAACATCTCTGGAGAGATCTGAATATGGCTGTGCATCGACACTTACCATTCAACCTAATGGAGCTTGAGAGGTGCTGCAAAGAGGAATGGGCCAAACTGCCCAAAGACAGGTGTGGTAAGCTTGTGGCATCATATTCAAAAAGACTTGAGGCTGTAATTGCTGCTAAAGGTGCATCAACAAAGTATTGAGCAAAGGTTGTGAATACTTACAGTATGTACATGTGATTTCTTAGTTTTTTATTTTTAATAAATTTGCAAAAATCTCAAAAAAACTTTTTCACTTTGTCATTATGGGGTGCTGTGTGTAGAATTTTGAGGGGAAAAAAATTAATGTAATCCATTTTGGAATAAGGCTGTAACATTCCAAAATGTGGAAGAAGTGAAGTGCTGTGAATACTTTCCAGATGCACTGTACATTATTATCTAATGCAAAACCATTGTCTTTATGTGTGTACTGTCAAAAAACCCCGTGCGTCATTGTGCGGCGCACAAGGGAGGGAGTGAAAAACCCAAATGCGGAAGTAGAAAGTGCCATTTTATTAAATATACCAGCAAAGTAACAAGTCCAGTTGACCACGAAATACAGGGATGTGCAAATGATGAAAATAAGGCCACCAGACTTACAGGACGTCTGCTGGATGCTCTACAGCCCTGTCAAAAAGGAGCCTAGTGCTGCAGCACAAAGGGAAAGGCGATCATGAGACTTACGAGGCTGGAGCGATCCCGGGGCGATCCGTGCAGTCTGGAGGATGGAGAGAGAACCTGGGCCAGCCGTAACACCAAGGGGTTAACCGAACTTATAAAGTGCTGGGCTGAGTACAACAAAGGTAATGATAACGCATACGTGGAGAGCTAGCTGCCTCGTATGGAGGTGAATGCTCTGACAATCTCTTTCCACAATTGCAGTGAACAAATACTCCTGAAGCTAACGAGGAAAGAGACTGGCGGTGCGAGAAAGCGTGGGCTGAACTTGATTGGAACCTGGTGTGTGAGAGAGCGTGTATGAGCGTGTGAATGGGAATGAATGGAGCGTGTGCATGGATGTGTGTATGTGTGTGAACACCCATGACAGTACAGCTGATGGCACTTGACAGGAGGAGGGGGCGTGCCCAAGCTGTCAGGGAGCAGAGGCCCAATAGCTCCCTGAAATGCCAGGTGGAAAATAGGGCAAAACATAACAATAAGGAGAACTGGATTTGGAAGCCAAACCTAGATTCATGACATGTACAGTCACCAGTGTAGTATATTGATGAATGTGAGCTGCATTCCACACACTCCTCTGGTGACTCCCACCATCAAACCAATCAAACCATTTAAGACTGACTTTATTCTATTGACTTTTTTTGAAATTCAAGTACAGGAACCACACAAGAACTGAGTAGGTGTTTACCTATTCTCTACAAACTTCATTGAAATCTGTAGCTTGACTTTCACTGTAGTGGAAGAATAAATCGTTTTAGGTGTTTTTAAAATCCCCATGTGCTTATATTATTTTACAGAGACTATAGTAAGAGTATACTGAGGGAATATGTGTTAAAAACACACTGAGGGGAGTTATTAGAAAGAGAGGAAATGGAACAAACCACAGATTCAGAAAACTGAATCAGTTGCTTGTTAAACATTGCACTGCATCAGTAGATTGTAAACCTAAAAAAACCCTCCACTTTTTTTTCCAGTTTTTGTTTTCTGTGTGCAGAGCGTACAATCACATTTACACACAATACACATAAACCAAACACACAGCTAGTTTAGAGGCAATGGCCGAACATTTCTCCTGCACCTGTCTTTGTACTTCTAGACTATTATGATGGGAGGAACGTGAGTGTGTGTGTGTTGTGTGCATGTGTGTAGTGGAGCTCTCGGGGCCCATTAGAGTGCCAGTGCAGGGCGACTGCCAGGAGAATAGACTGCAGAAACAAGTGGATTAGGACTTTCTAATAAGGACAGGCAATACCTCTTGATGGATGACAGCCTTCATACTGTACTACTGTGCTTATAGGATGTGTGTTCTGAGGCGGCTTTACTGTACACGCACATGTTGGCATGTCATTAAGTTTGTGTGTATTGCTGTGTTCGGTTTTGAAGGAAACAGTTAAAATTGCGTCCTTGAAATTTCCCATTCCCATAATAAGGTGTTTCCTACTTTTTTTTGGCATTGAATCAGACTCCCCCCCGCCCCAAAGTGTCATAAAGGACCAGCTCACAGATGTCAATATAAATATGTGCTGTACAGTAGTGCTACACGCCTATTGGAAAAAATGACTGGATGCTGCTGAAAGAGGGACCTGTGTTCATCCAGTATCACATTCGCTTGGTAGTACAATAGAGCCCAAAGCGAGCAGCCATGGAAGTGTCGGCTGCTTGTGTAGTCAATGGGACCCTTTTACAAGCTATTTAAGGGGGTATAAAGCATGTCCTTTTCAGCGCGATGCCGGTGTCAGTGTGTTTCAAAGGTGCTCCAGGGCCATTTAGGAGCAGTGACAGCGCCTCCCGCTTTGATTAAAGCACCATAGTGCAGAAACGAGAGCAGCAACACTCTGTTAAGTGAATATGGAAATGACCTCCACCATCCTCTTTGGCTCCCACACCAATGTCTCTAAATCCATGTAGCAATTTGATACAAATGAGTATGTCTTGTTTTTCTGTCCACTTCAAGGCATTTAAAGAGTGTGTATGTGCACTTGTAGTGAAGTTATAGCACCCGAGGGAGGTGTGTGTAAGTTGCAGAGGAAGACTCAGTGATGGGGGGTGATGGTATTGTTTGTTTATGGTGGACCTATGATGCATTTCTTATTTTCTGTTATACAGTAGCTGTTTATAATGTATAGAGTGATACAGTAGCTGTTTATACTATAATTACTCTATACAAGCAAGAAATCTGTTTCTGTCTCTGTGTGTCACGCTTCATAGGACGGCCTATGATCTCTGCCTGAATATCATAGGACGACCTATGATCTGAGGCATCATAGGACACAAATGTGTCTTTATGATGCCACATAAACCATATGTCTTTTGATGTCACATACGCCATGTGTCTGTGTAATGTGTCTTTTGCTAGTGCATACCCATGCATGCCCGTAGAAACCCGTGCATGCTCGTAGAGGGGATGCAATGGAACAGAATTCTTGCCAGTTACAGAACAGTCGGTATAGCAACACAACACTAAGTGGCAATCACATGTGATGGCTTTTGTATGCACCAAAACATAAAAATCACACAAAATATGCCCTGCCACTATGAAGCAGGGTGTCCTCTTGTCTCAGATGGGTGCGATGTACTGCTGGAACCTCAGGTGTTTCATCTTCATGGCATCTTCTCTGACATGCAACAGTTGTCATCAAGACAAATCGTTCGGAGTCATGCTCTATGTGCCATCATATAGACATCATCTGGTGGGTCTTCTTCTTCATTCAGACGACTGAAGGGTCTCGTCCTGTCTCGGACGGCTGTGTTGTTCACAGTCATGCCTGCGGCGTACTGGTGGAACCTGAGGTGTTTCATGTTCACGGCATCCTTTCTGACATGCAGCAGTTCTCCTCATTCTATTGCTCTCCATCTGGTGGGTCTTCTTCTTCGTTCAGACCACTGGTTGAGGGATAGGTGCATCGTAATTACAGTTCATGGGCACAATCCTGAAAAAGTGGCTTTCGACCCTGTTCAGGAAGGCCCGTGCATGCTCGTAAAAACCAAGAAACCGGAGCACCCAGAGAAAATCAGCGCTTTGCTTGGCATTTTACACATTTGTAGACTGGCATTCATCAAGGTTACATATTTGCCATCATATAGGCATGGCAAGTCGTCCTATGATGCCTGAGCTCATAGGATGCACTATGATGATGAGGCAGAGATCATAGGCCATCCTATGATGTCCTAGAAACGTGCTAGAAAGTCTGTCGTACCCTATGCTGGTGAAGGGTGTCTTCCTGTCTCAGACGGGTGTGATGTACTGCTGGATCCTCAGGTGTTTCATCTTCATGGCATCTTTTCTGATGTGCAGCAGTTGTCGTCATTCTATTGCTCTCCATCTGGTGGGTCTTCTTCTTCGTTGAGACCACTGGTTGAGGGATAGGTGTGTCGTAATTCCAGTTCATGGACAGGATCATGAAAATCATAAAGACACATGGTCTATATGACATCATAAAGACACATTTGTCTGTGTGTCCTATGATGCCTGAGTTCAAAGACACATGGTCTATGACATCATAAAGACACATTTGTCTATGTGTCCGATAGGACATCCTATGATGTTCAGGCAGAGATTATATGACATCATAAAGACATTTGTCTATGCGTCATAGGACGTCCTATGATCTCTGTGGTCTGTGACATCATAAAGACACATTTGTCTATGTGTCCTATGCACATAGACACATAGACAAATCTATGTGTGACATCATAAAGACAAATCGTCCTATGATCTCTGTGGTCTATGTGACATCATAAAGACACATTTGTCATCCTATGATGCCTGAGTTCATAGGACGTCCTATGATGTTCAGGCAGAGATCATAGGCCATCCTATGATGTCCTATGAAGTGTGACAGACACACAGACATAAACACACAGCACTGGGGGCCCGGCGGAGGGCCTGGAGCCTGTCATGTTGTCAAAATCCTTGGGTGCTGCTGAATGAAGAGGGAGAGAGAGGGTGCGGGAGAGGGAAAGAGAGGGAGAGAGGAGAGAAAGAGAGAGAGACCAGGGAGAGAGAGAGGGAAAGAGGGAGAAGGAGAGAGAGAGAACAGAAAGAGGGAGAGGGGAAGATAAAATCTGTGTGACATCATAAAGGCAAATGTCCTATGATCTCTGTGGTCTTTGTGACATCATAAAGACACATTTGTCGTCCTATGATGCCTGAGATCATAGGATGTCCTATAATGTTCAGGCAGAGATTATAGGCTGTTCTATGATGTCCTATGAAGCGTGACATACACACAGACAGACACAACTATAAACCCTGGATGACTGCAGAGGTGCGCTCGCTGCTCACAGCCAGAGATGCATCCTTTAGAGCGAAGGACAGGATTGCCCTCCGCTCAGCCAGGTCTGCGCTCGCAAAGCGAATTAAGACGGCGAAACACGCCTACGCGGAGAAAATCCAGGGACATTTCTGTGACAGAGGGAACACCAAACAGATGTGGCAGGGAGTACGGACGTTGACAGATTATAAGTCTAGGCAGGGTGTCAATGATGATGATGCTTTGCTTCCAGACAGGCTCAATAACTTCTTTGCATGTTTTGAAGCATCAAACCCAACAATCGGAGGGAGGGCTGGCCCATCTTCACCATCTGTGGGGCCAGCTATCACCATCAATGCAGCGGACACAAGGAGGACCCTAATCAGGGTCAACCCACGTAAAGCTGCAGGTCTGGACAACATCCCGGGATGTGTGCTCCGAGTCTGCGCGAGTGAGTTGGTGGATGTCCTGACTGACATATATAACATTTCCCTGAGTCAGGCCATCGTCCCTAGATGCTTTAAGACCTCTATCATAGTACCGGTGGCAAAGAAAGCGGTTGTGTCCTGTCTGAATGACTATCATCCTGTCGCACTGACACCAATTGTGATGAAGTGTTTTGAACGGCTTGTTAAACCACACATCACAGCCTGCCTCCCTGCATCACTTGACCCGCTCCAGTTCGCGTATCGTTCAAATATCTCTACAGAGGACACTATAGTCACCACCCTGCACTCTGTCATTACCCACCTGGATCAGAAAGACGCCTATGCCAGACTCCTGTACATTGATTTCAGTTCAGCATTTAACACCATTATTCCCCAGAGACTGATGGAGAAATTACTCCTTCTCGGTCTGAACACCACCACATGTCTCTGGATCTTGGATTTCCTGACCGAGAGATCTCAGTCTGTCCGGGTTGGAAACACCATCTCCACCTCCATCACGCTGAGCACTGGATCCCCTCAAGGCTGTGTACTCGGTCCACTGTTGTTTACACTTTTAACACATGACTGTGTGTCCAGACATGAGGGGAACCAGATTATTAAGTTTGCGGATGACACCACAGTGGTGGGACTTATTCAGAGGGATGAGGAATCAATGTACAGGGAAGAAGTTAGAGACCTGGAGGGCTGGTGCAGGGAGAACAATCTGGTGCTCAACGTGGACAAAATGAAGGAGATGATTATCGACTTCCGGCGGTCACGGCCTGAACACGTCCCTCTCTGCATCAGTGGCCGTTCGGTGGAGAGAGTGGAGAACATCAAGTTCCTCGGAGTGCAGATCTCGCAGGACCTGACCTGGAGCAAGAATTCCTTGGGGATCAGGAAGCGGGCCCAGCAGAGACTGCACTTCTTGAGGAAACTCAAACAGGCCTCTCTCCCCATTTGCATCCTCAGGACCTTCTACAGAGGTGTGGTGGAGTGTTCTGACGTACTGCATTGCAACATGGTACTCCAGTTGCAGTATGTCAGACAAAAAAGCTCTGCAGAGGATAATTAAGGGAGCTGAGAAGGTAATTAGAGTTTCCCTCCCCTCTGTTCAAGAACCTTTTCAGAGCCGTTGTAGGAGCAGGGCACTCAGTATTGTTAAAGACCACTCTCACCCTCTGCTCAAACACTTTGAACTGCTGCCATCTAGCAAACGATTCCGGAGCATCAGAGACAGAACCACCAGACTGATCAACAGCTTCCTTCCACAAGCTGTTAGGATGCTGAACATTTGATCCGGAATCTTTTACACATATTACTGCACTTTATGGACATTATGTATATTATACAGTGGGGCAAAAAAGTATTTAGTCAGCCACCAGTTGTGCAAGTTCTCCCACTTAAAAGATGTGAGAGGTCTCCAATTTTCATCTTAGGTATACCTCCACTATGAGAGACAAAATGAGGGGAAAAAAATCCAGAAAATCACATTGTCTGATTTTTAAAGAATTTATTTGCAAATTATGGTGGAAAATAAGTATTTGGTCACCTACAAACAAGCAAGATTTCTGGCTCTCACAGACCTGTAACTTCTTCTTTAAGAGGCTCCTCTGTCCTCCACTCGTTACCTGTATTAATGGCACCTGTTTAAACTCGTTATCAGTATAAAAGACACCTGTCCACAACCTCAAACAGACTCCAAACTCCACTATGGCCAAGACCAAAGAGCTGTCAAAGGACACCAGAAACAAAATTGTAGACCTGCACCAGGCTGGGAAGATTGAATCTGCAATAGGTAAGCAGCTTGGTGTGAAGAAATCAACTGTGGGAGCAATTATTAGAAAATGGAAGACATACAAGACTACTGATAATCTCCCTCGATCTGTGGCTCCACGCAAGATTTCACTCCATGGCGTCAAAATGATCACGAGAACGGTGAGCAAAAATCCCAGAACCACACGAGGGGACCTAGTGAATGACCTGCAGAGAGCTGGGACCAAAGTAACAAAGGCTACCATCAGTTACACACTACGCCGCCAGGGACCCAAATCCTGCAGTGCCAGACGTGTCCCCCTGCTTAAGCCAGTACATGTCCAGGCCCGTCTGAAGTTTGCTAGAGAGCATTTGGATGACCCAGAAGAGGACTGGGAGAATGTCATATGGTCAGATGAAACCAAAATAGAACTTTTTGATTTAAACTCAACTTGTCGTGTTTGGAGGAGAAAGAATGCTGAGTTGCATCCAAAAAACACCATACCTACTGTGAAGCATGGGGGTGGAAACATCATACTTTGGGGCTGTTTTTCTGCAAGGGGACCAGGACGACTGATCTGTGTAAAGGAAAGAATGAATGGGGCCATGTATTGTGAGATTTTGAGTGAAAACCTCCTTCCATCAGCAAGGGCATTGAAGATGAATCGTGGCTGTGTCTTTCAGCATGACAATGATCCCAAACACACCACCCGGGCAACGAAGGAGTGACTTCGTAAGAAGCATTTCAAGGTCCTGGAATCGCTTAGCCAGTCTCCAGATCTCAACCCCATAGAAAATCTTTGGAGGGAGTTGAAAGTCCATGTTGCCCAGCGACAGCCCCAAAACATTACTGCTCTAGAGGAGATCTTCATGGAGAAATGGGCCAAAATACCAGCAACAGTGTGTGAAAACCTTGTGAAGACTTACAGAAAACGTTTGATCTCTGTCATTGCCAACAAAGGGTATATAACAAAGTATTGAGATGAACTTTTGTTATTGACCAAATACTTATTTTTCACCAGCAAATAAATTCTTTAAAAATCAGACAATGTGATTTTCTGGATTTTTTTTTTTTTTCTCATTTTGTCTCTTAGTTGAGGTATACCTATGAGGAAAATTGGAGACCTCTCTCATCTTTTAAGTGGGAGAACTTGCACAATTGGTGGCTGACTAAATACTTTTTTGCCCCACTGTATGTATATTATAGTTTTAGTCAGTTTTAAGTATTTATTTCTCTTAGCTACTTAGATTCACTTAGCCATTTTAATTGTTTTATATATACATAGGCAGTTATTATCATTTTAACTGCAACTGTAATAAGTCAACATTACTGTAATATCCAGGTGTGTCTCAGGGATGTGTGAATGGCTGTGGGGGTTGGGGGTGTGTGAATGTGTTTAAATTATGTTCTTTTTACAATACGGATGCCTGGAGAAATGCAGTTTCATCTTGCTTACACTACAGTTGTATGCATAGCATCATGACAATAAAGGTTGATTGATTGATGATCTCACGCATCATAGGACACAAATGTGTCTTTATGATGTCACATAGACCATGTGTCTGTGTCATGTGTCTTTTGATGTCACATAGTCTATGTGACATCAGACACAGACACATGGTCTCTGTCATAGACCATGTGTCTGTGTCTTATGATCTCTGCCTGAACATCATAGGACTGCCTATGATCTCAGGCATCATAGGACACATAGAAAAATGTGTCTTTGTGATGTCACATATACCATGTATCTTTGAAACCACAGAGATCATAGGACGATTTGTCTTTATGATGTCACACAGATTTGTCTGTCGACAAATGTGTCGTTATGATGTCACATAGACCACAGAGATCATAGGACGATTTGTCTATGTCTATGTGCATAGGACATGTCTTTGATGTCATATGATCACTGCCTGAACATCATAGGATGTCCTATTCCATGTGTCATTGTGATTTTCATGATCCTGTCCATGAACTAAAATTACGACGCACCTATCCCTGAAGACCCACCAGTTGGAGAGCAATCACTGTGGAGGGACGATCTTCTTATGAAATTGAATACAATGGACATTGGTGGTAGGATGTATAATTGGATAATGGATTTTTTAATACACAGGACAATTAGGGTTAAAGTAGGATCAGAAGTTTCTAATGACTTTGAAACAGAAAATGGTGTTCCTCAGGGGAGTGTAATAAGCCCTGTTTTATTCAATATAATGATTAATGACATGTTTGAGGATCAAGAGGGATCCATCAAAACAGCACTATATGCAGATGATGGAGCCATATGGACGAGGGGAAGAAATGACAGATTTGTGTTCAAAAACATCAGGAAAGTAATGGAGAAAGTGGAAAAGTGGTCATATGACTGAGGATTTAAATTTTCAAACGGTAAAACCTGCTATATGACTTTCACAAAAAAACGCAGAACTGGTACAGAACCATTAACATTATATAATCAATAGAGAAAGTCAGTGATTTCAAATATCTAGGACTGTGGTTTGATAATGCATACACATGGAGAGTTCATGCTGAAAATCTGGAGACAAAATGCAAAAAAGTAATTAATCTCATAAAAGCTGTAGCTGGACACGAATGGGGTGCAGATAAACAGGCATTAATTGACATTTACAGAGCACTAATGCGATCGACAATAGACTGGATGCATGATTTATGGCGCAGCAGCAAAGACGACTCTGGAAAAAATAGACAAAATGCAGCATAGAGTGCTTCGCCTGTGCATTGGAGCCGTCAAAACAACACCAAACAATGCAGTTTTAATCGAAGCAGGAGAAATGCCACTGGATTTGAGAAGAGATAAACTTGCATTGTCATACTGGGTCAAGCTGAAAGGATGTGACGAAGCAAATATTTCAAAAACAACACTACAAGACTGCTGGGAATACTCTAATTTCCAAGGACATGGGTTTGGGTGGACAATTGAAAGAAGGACCAGAATGTATGGGCTGCACACTATTGATATAGCTAACACCAGTCGAGTGAGTAATGTTCCCCCTTGGCTGTTTCCAGGAATAGAAGTAGACACTAGTCTGCTAATGAGGAAAAAGGATTGGCATATGAGTGAAGTTGGTGTTAAAACAAGCATTTACCTCAGGAACAGCTACTATAACTTCTTACAGCTCTATACTGACGGTTCAAAGAATAAAGAGGGCTCTGTTGGAGTTTGGAGTATACATCCCAGAATTTAAAGTGACCATCGCAAAAAGACTCTCCAACAATACATCCATGTTTACAGCAGAGATGGTGGCAATAATTATTGCTTTGCAGTGGGTGGAGGAGGTCAGACCGGACCAGGTGGTGGTGTGCACGGACTCACTTGCAGCACTAAAAACCATACAGACACTAAAGTCTACAAGGGAAGACCTGGTGATTGAGCTATATCACAGTTTATTTAGGGTACACAAGGGTGGTGGAGAAGTTCAGTTTTGTTGGGTTGCTGCACATGAAGGGTTGAAAGGGAATGACTATGCAGACAAATTAGCAGAAAGTGCTCTTGGAAAAGAAATACTACACCATTGTCTCTTAGAAAAGGTGAAGGGAAAGCAGTAATCAAGAAAAACGGAACTGAGCTATGGCAAAAAAGATGGGATGAAGATCATAAAGGTAGATCATATTAAAAAATGCAAAAATCTATTGCAATAAAGAATTTCATAACAACCAAAAGGAGGAAGACGTCATTATGGCAAGACTCAAGACTGGATCACAAACGTTTAAATGGCGCTTTATTCACCATGGGGAAAAGCGAAAGTGACAAATGTAGAGAATGTGGAGTAAAAGAAAATGTCGAGCACATCTTAATACACGGTCACAAATCCGGAAATGAATGACAGATAATGGAAAATGAATTTCGAGAAGCCGGTAGGGAATGGGATTTAACTGGGATTCTGGGAACAGATGGAGATGGAAGAGGCAATAAGAGTCACGAGGAGGGCTCTTTTCTCTTTTAACACAGGATTAAGTCATAGAATTTAGGGGTCAGGTTCAGATGACATAATGTTACACACTCTTGTACAGTAGGTGGCGGTATGCACCTTTCAGTTGTTTGCTATCCGGCAGTAACCGAGAGAAGAAGAAGAAGTTGGAGAGCAATAGAATGACGACAACCGCTGCACGTCAGAAAAGATGCCATGAAGATGAAACACCTGAGGTTCCAGCAGTACATCGCACCCGTCTGAGATGGGAGGACACCCTTCACCAGCATAGGGTACGACAGACTTTCAAACACGTTTCTAGGACATCATAGGATGGCCTATGATCTCTGCTTCATCATAGTGCATCCTATGAACTCAGGCATCATAGGACGACTCGCCATGCCGACATGACGGCAAGTGTGTAACCTTGATGAATGCCAGTCTACACTACAAATGTGTAAAATGCCAAGCAAAGCACTGATTTTCTCCAGGTGCTCCGGTTTCTTGGTTTTTACGGGCATGCACGGGCCTTCCTGAACAGGGTCAAAAGCCACTTTTTCAGGATTGTGCCCATGAACTGGAATTACGACGCACCTATCCCTCAACCAGTGGTCTGAACAAAGAAGACCCACCAGATGATGTCTATATGACAGCACATAGACAGAGCACATTACTCCCTCCACCATCATCATCATCATCATAGCAGTCTGTCGGCACTCCCTACAAGACATATATAGACACGGGTAGTAGTAGTAGTAGTAGATTAGTTTATTTGACAGGGACAGCGCAATAAACATAGACAATTAATCAAAGACAATCAATCTGATGTGTTGCACGTAGAGTGTATAGGTTCAGGTTCAGGTTACTTTATTTGTACCCGTAGGTAGATTTGTTTTGCAGTCTGGTGACATCCATATTTACAAGCCACATATTACGTTCAACATAGACACAAACACAGGCACACATGAAGCTGACTATAAACATCTTAAAAATACTCAAGGCTCCATCAATCAGGGTATAAAGACAAAGAGATGAGAGAAAAACCAGAGGTAAGAGAGAAGGGTCATATTAAAAAGTTAAAAACTAGTCAAAGAGGTTAAAAGCTGAAAGGTCTAAAACCCAATAAAATATTTAGAACCCAAATAACATCCTACAAAAATAAGTAAATATAAAATGGAGTTAATAAATAGGTACCTAAATTATGTGCAATATATTGTTACAACTTGTTCAACTCTTTGACAGCAGCAGGAACAAAGCTGTTTTTGTAGCGCTGGGTTTTACTTTTTGGGACAGCAAACCCATGTCTTGAGGGAAGAAGTTGAAAGTTGCAGTGCAAAGGGTGGGAGTCATCATTTAAAATGGAGGTAGCCATCCTCTGTACTTGTCTGGTGTACAGGGATGATGTCAGGCTCAGCTGTGACTCACCAAGCAAACGACTGGACCATCTAACTACCTGATCCAAGGATTTCCTCTGTTTCAGTGTTATCTGACCAAACCATGACACTAAAGAAAAGGATAAAACAGATTCAATAAAAGCCCGATAAAACATTGTCATTATGGTTCGGTCAATTTGGAAGCGTGCAAGTTTTCTCAAGCAGTGCAAATGTTGCTGACCCTTTTTGCATACCCTTTCACAGTTCTCTTCAAAGTTTAAATTACTATCAATAATCGTCCCAAGATATTTGTAGGATTGTACACATTCAGTGGTCTGGCCTTTTAGTACGGTGACTGTGTGCCTGTGAGTTTTCCTCCTAAAGTCAATAATCATGTCTTTAGTTTTTGTCGTATTCAGCTGCAGGTAGGAGTCCTCTCACCAGTGAACAAAATCATCAACTACTGGGTCGTGGCCACTCTGACCATCCTGGAGGAGACTGACAATAACTGAGTCATCAGCATACTTTATAATGTGTCTGTTGTCATGTCTGCTCCGACACATGTTTGTGTACAGGATGAAGAGTAGTGGTGACAACACACACCCCTGAGGAGAGCCAGTAGAAGAGCACTTTAGGTCAGACAATGTACCATTGACCCTTACTCTCTGCGTCCTGTTGGTTAAGAAATCCAGAATCCAACCCACCAGATTATTGCTCAAATCAAATTGTTGCAGGAGCCTTTCAACTAAAATATGAGGTTGGATTGTATTAAAGACGGAGGAAAAGTCCACAAATAAAAGCCTGGCCTGTGTCCCATTAAAATCCAGATGTTTAAAAAGCATGTTAAACAGAGTGACAGTGGCATCCTCCACTCCTCTGTGAGGCCTATAGGCAAACTGCAGAGGATCCAATGCATGCTCAGTCTGCTTTACGACCTCACATCTGACCAGTTTTTCAAAAATTTTCATTAAAATTGAAGTCAAAGCAATTGGTCTAAAGTCGTTTACCGTTTTAGGACAGCTGGATTTTGGAACGGGAACAACCACGGCTTCTTTCCAGATCTTAGGCACATGTTGTGTCTGTAAGGACTTATTGAAAATGTAATGAAATATAGGACTCAGTTCATGTGCACAGGACTTTACCAAGCGCCCACATATATTATTAGGGCCCTGACTTTTGTTCACTTTTACAGCGCAGAACTCCCTTTTAACATCCTGCACCTCAATATTAAAGTGCTGATTGTCTTTGAGTTTCTGTTTCAAATCTTGGGTTTCTGTGCTAAAGTCAAAGGAGTCAAAACGACCATAAAAACAATTAAGAGCATTAGCCAGCTCTGTGTCTGAATTAAAACCATCTAAAAACACACGATTACTGCGCTCTGTGCTCTGAAGGCCTGCAATAGTTTTCATACTGGCCCAGGCTGAACCAAGTTTCTTTGTTGCCATCTTGCTTTCCAACTCTGATGTATAATTCTGTTTTGCTCTTAAAATTTCGGCCTTCAGCTCTTTTGTGGCAACCTGTAGCTCAGAAACAGACCCCTGTTTAAAGGCAAGTGCTTTCCTCTGTAAGCAGGATTTAACTGATTTTGTAACCCATGGCTTGTTGTTGGGATATATTTTGACACGTTTACGTGGAACGATCATATTTTTACAGAAAGCCATGTATGAGCATGTGACGTCCACCAAAGAGTCCAAATCATCCCCACAGGACAGTGTGAACATCTCCCAGTCTGTACAGTTAAAGCATTCCTGGAGGCAGTGTACTGAATCCTCTGTCCACACATCTATGTCTCTGGTCTCCACCTTGCCTCTTCTGAGAGCAGTTTTATATGTGGGCAGCAAATGTACACAGTTGTGATCTGAGGATCCTAAAGGAGGAAGTGGAAGTGATTTATAGGCCCTCTCTATGGATCCATAGCACAGGTCCAATGTCTTTTTTCGCCTGGTTGGGCAGGAGACATACTGATAAAAGTTTTTAAGTGTCTTCTTTAAAGAAACATGGTTAAAATCCCCAAGAATAAAGTTTGGCGCCTCTGGAGAAATTGACTGCAGCCGCTGGACCACATCAAAGACGGTGCTGGAGGCGGAGTCAGCGTCTGCCCTCGGGTGAATGTACACAGTCGTGATGAAAAGTTGGGGGAATTCGCGAGGCAAATAAAAGGGGCGTAGTGACACAGACAGAAGCTCCACATCGGGTGTACAGATACGCTCTCTGACCGTGACAGATGTGCAGTACTGCTTATTAATATATAAACATACGCTGCCCCCCTGACGCTCCCCCGTTACCTCTTCCTGCCGATCAGAGCGGAGTGGGGCTCCAAAGCCGTCAATCCACAGGTCTGCGTCCCGGTCATGCGCATTAAGCCATGACTCGGTATAAGCCATGACACAGCAGTTCTTAAAGTCCTTCTGGTAGCGTACATTCCCTTGAATTTCATCCACCTTGTTCCTCAGAGATTGTACGTTCCCAAAAATCATAGAAGGAAGAGGAATGTTACCAAACTGACGTCTTCTCAGGCGCAATTTCACGCCTCCATGCTTTCCACGTTTCCTTCTCCCGTCTCTCTTTTCACCGCTGTGTCCGTCTCTCAAAATAAAGTCCAGCAGTTGCAGCTTAGACTCAATCACAGACGCTGCATCAACCGTGTTTAAATGCAGCAACATGTCCCTAGAATAATGTATTCTGCCTGCCATGATCCCGATCGCGTTTACCTCAGAGACAAAGAGCCGGAGGAAAAGTAGCAGCAGTGCAAAAAAGGGGAGGAAGTCTGTATTGATGGAACCAGGGAGCTCTTCGCCATACAGTCCACAAACATTCCAGGACAGAAACGACACAGAGAATTTCGTAAAAACACATTAAAGTGCATAAAAACAGACACACACAGACGACTGACTTTTTCACCAGCTGCCAGTCGCTGCGTGCGCATGCGCCCACTTAAGCAACATAACACAAAATCTTGTACAGTAGGTGGCGATATGCACCTTTCAGTTGTTTGCTATCCGCCAGTAACTGAGAGAAGAAGAAGATAACACAGAACAGTGAGAGGCAGGAGAAGAAGTAACAAGCAGGGGCAAACAGCCCCAGATGGCAGGGCATATTTTGTGTGATTTTTCTGTTTTGCTGCATACAAAAGCCATCACATGTGATTGCCACTTAGTGCTGTGTTGCTATACCAACTGTCCTGTAACTGGCAAGAATTCTGTTCCATTGCATCCCCTCTACGGGCATGAACAGATTTCTACGGGCATGCACGGGTATGCACTAGTGATATACTATAACAATAAAGTTTTAAGTAATACAGCTGTTGCATGTGTTTCAGACTGCTTTAGCTGTGCAGATTTTCTACTAACACATCTGTATGATGTCAGATAAAGGAGACACGTTTAATGTGATGATAGTAAACCCACTTTAATTCCATCTGTGTGAGGCAGGTCATCAGAAGGGGTTCATGTTAAAATAAGAAGAGTTGAACAATGATTCCTTTTATCATGTGAAGTGGTTGCTCAGAGGTTCTTTTCACAGAACTTTATAACAAGATACTTTTTACTCTTATTTGAGTATATTTATTAGGATAAAAAGTATACTTTCAAACTGAAAATCAAAAATGTTTTTATTCAAATGAATTTGGTTGTACTCTTTGAGTTACATATAGTTTTATTGATTTGAAAACTGTTTAGGAATGTGTTCTACTCAAAACGGAGATGAAAAAGTTGCAAATTTGCAAAAAAAAAAAAAGTTTAAAGAAACAAGAAAAAAGTGTCAAATTTATGTGAAAAAAAAATTAGACTGGAAAAATGTAACCTAAAACATTGCACAGTTGCCACAAAAGGTCACAAGTTTAGGAGAATAAAGTCAAATGTAAGATAAGATAAGATAAGATAAGCCTTTATTAGTCCCACAACGGGGAAATTCCAGGATTGCAACAGCACAGGGATAGCAACACTCAGAGCAACAATCAGAAGGCAAGAAAAAAAAACAAGCAAGCAAGAGCAGCTAATATACATATGTACATATTACTATAAAATATATATATACACACACACACACACACAGACACACAGTGCAGAGCATTGTAGCTGGCTGGATTGTTATGTACAATAACGGTCAGACATTTACAAGGATAAAATATATGTATGAGAAAAAAGGATGTCAATTTAATAAAGAAAATAATAGTAAATTTACAAGAAACAAAATACTCACTCCTAATTCATTACTCCATCTATCCACCCTTCCATCTTCTACCACCTTCCCGGAGGTCCAGGTCGCGGAGACAGCAGTTCAAGCAGAGAAGCCCAGACTTCCCTCTCTCCAGCTACCTGCTTCAGCTCTTCAGAGAGGGTACCATTCCCAGACCAACTGAGAGACGTAGTCTCTCCAGCGAGTCCTGGGTCTGCCCCGGGGTCTCCTCTCAGTGGGACGTGCCAGAAGCACCTCAAGTGGGAGGCGTCCAGGAGGCATCCTGATCAGATGGCCAAACCACCTCAACTGGCAACTTTCAATGTGGAGGAGCAGCGGTTCTGCACTGAGCCCCTCCTGGATGACTGAGCTCCTCACCCATCTCTAAGGGTGAGTCCAGCAATCCTACAAAGAAAGCTCATTTCAGCCGCTTGTATCTGCGATCTCATTCTTTCGGTCATTACCCAAAACTCGTGACCATAGGTGAGGTGAGGAACATAGATTGAATGGTAAATCGACAGCTTTGCCTTAGAGCTTAACTCCTTCACCACAACAGATCGGTACAACATCCACATCACTGCAGATACTGCTCTGATCCGTCTGTCATTCTCTCACTCCATTCTCCCCTCACTGGTGAATAAGACCCTGAAATACTTAAACTCCTCCACTTGGGGCAGGAGCTTGTCCCCAACCCAGAGAGGACAATCCACTTTTTTCCGGCTGAGGACCATGGACTCGGACTTGGAGGTGCTGATTCTCATCCCAGCCGATTCACACTCAGCGGCAAACCATCCTAGTAAGACCTGTAGGTCATTGCTGGATGAAGCCAACAGGACAACATCATCTGCAACAACACAGATGAGTTCCTGTGGTCACCAAGCATGACACCCTCCATTCCCTGGCTACGCCTAGAAATCCTGTCCATAAAAATTATGAACAAGATTGGTGACAACGGGCAGCCCTGGCAGAGTCTAACTCTCACTGGGAATGAGTCCGACTGAGTGTTGGCAATACAAATCAAACTCTCACAATGGTCATATAGAGACTGGATAGCTTGTAACAACAAGCCTGATACCCCATACTCCCACAGCAGCCCCCACAAAGACCACGAGGGAAGCAGTCCAATGCCTTCTCCAAGTCCACAAAACACATGCAAACTGGTTGGGCAAACTCCCATGAACCCTCGAGGATTCTCGAGAGGGTAGAGAGTTAGTCCTATATGCCTTGGCCAGGACGAAAACCACATTCCTCCTCCTGAATCCAAGGGTCGACCAACGGCCGGACTCTCGTCTCCAGTACCTTGGCATAGACCTTCCCAAGGAGGCTGAGGAGTGTGATCCCTCTGAAGTTGGAGCACACACTCTGGTCCCCTTTCTTGAAGAGAGGAACCACCACCCCGGTTTGCCATGCCGAAGGCACTGTCCCCAACCTCCATGCAATGTTGCAGAGGTGTGTCAACCATGACAGCCCTACAACATCCAGGGCCTTGAGGTACTCAGGGCGAATCTTGTCCACCCCCGGGACCCGGCCACCAAGGAGATTTTTAACCACCTTGGCAACCTCAGCCCCTGTGATGGGTGAGTCGTCCCCCTCGTCCACAAGCCCTGCTTCCTCTGTGGAAGGTGTGTCAGTGGAATTGAGGAGATCCTCAAAGAATTCCTTCCACTGCCCAACGATATCCCCAGTCGAAGTCAGCAGCGCCCCATCCGCACCATATACAGTGTAGACAGGGAGCTACTTCCCCCCCACCAAGCCATCGGACAGTTTGCCAGAATCTCTTCGAGGCTGACCGAAAGTCTTGTTCCATGGCCTCACCGAACTCCTCCAACACCCGAGTTTTTGCTTCAGCAACCACCCGAGCTGCACTCCGCTTTACTGCCAGTACACCTCAGCTGCTTTGGGAGTCCCACAACCCAACCAAGGTTGATAGGACTCCTTCTTCAGCTTAATGGCCTCCCTCACCACTGGTGTGCAGCATTTGGTTCCGGGGTTGCCACCACGAGATGCACTGATGACCTTGCGGCCACAGCTCTGGGCAGCCACTTCAACAATGGAGGTGGAGAACATGGCCCTTTCAGATCCATGTCTCCAGACTCCCTCAGAATGTAGTTGAGGTTCTTCCGGAGGTGGTAGTTGAAGACCTCCCGGACAGGAGCCTCAGCCAGGCGTTCCCAGCACACCCTCACTATATGTTTGGGTCTACCAGGTCTGAATGGCATCCTCCCCCGCCATCGGATCCAACTCACCACCAGGTGGTGATCATTTGACAGCTGTGCACCTTTCTTTACCCGACTGTACAAGACATACGATCACAGGTCTGATGACACAATAACAAAACCAATCATCGACCTGCGACCTAGGATGTCCTGGTGCCAGGTGCACATATGGACACCCTTATGCTTGAATATGGTGTTCGTTATGGACAAACTGTGGTTAGCACAGAAGTCCAATAACTGAACACCACTTGGGTTCAGAATGGGCAGACCATTCCTCCCAATCATCATACCTGCCAACTACTCCGGTTTTGCCGTAATGGTTATGGTTTTCAAGACCCCATTCCGGGTTACGGCTTTCCATCCATCCATCCATCTTCTACCGCTTTTCCGGAGGTCCGGGTCGCGGAGGCAGCAGTTCAAGCAGAGAAGCCCAGACTTCCCTCTCCCCAGCCACCTGCTCCAGCTCTTCAGAGGGGATACCAAGGCGTTCCCAGACTAGCTGGGAGACATAGTCTCTCCACCGAGTCCTGGGTCTGCCCCGGGGTCTCCTCCCAGTGGGACGTGCCTGAAACACCTCAAGTGGGAGACGTCCAGGAGGCATCCTAATCAGATGCCCATACCACCTCAACTGACTCCTTTCAATGTGGAGGAGCAGCGGTTCTACTCTGAGCCTCTCCCGGATGACTGAGCTCCTCACCCTATCTCTGAGGGTGAGTCCAGCAATCCTACGGAGAAAGCTCATTTCAGCCGCTTGTATCCGCGATCTCGTTCTTTCGGTCATTACCCAAAGCTCGTGACCATAGATGAGAGTAGGAACGTAGATTGACTGGTAAATCGACAGCTTTGCCTTAGAACTAAGCTCCCTCTTCACCACAACAGACCGGTACAACGTCCGCATCACTGCAGATGCTGCTCCAATCCGTCTGTCGATCTCTCGCTCCATTTTCCCCTCACTCGTGAACAAGACCCCAAGATACTTAAACTCCTCCACTTGGGGCAGGAGCCTGTCCCCAACCCGGAGAGGACAATCCACCTTTTTCCGGCTGAGGACCATGGACTCGGACTTGGAGGTGCTGATTCTCATCCCAGCCGCTTCACACTCAGCGGCAAACCGTCCCAGCAAGAGCTGTAGGTCATTGCTGGATGAAGCCAACAGGACAACATCATCTGCAAACAACAGAGATGAGATCCTGTGGTCACCAAGCATGACACCCTCCATTCCCTGGCTGCGCCTAGAAATCCTGTCCATAAAAATTATGAACAGGACCGGTGACAAAGGGCAGCCCTGGCGGAGTCCAACTCTCACTGGGAATGACTCCGACCGAGTGTTGGCAATACGAACTAAACTCTCACAACGGTCGTACAGAGACCGAATAGCTCATAACAACAAGCCCGATACCCCATACTCCCGAAGCACCCCCCACAAAAATCCACGAGGGACGCGGTCAAATGCCTTCTCCAAGTCCACAAAACACATGTAAACTGGTTGGGCAAACTCCCACGAACCCTCAAGAATTCTCGAGAGGGTAAAGAGCTGGTCCGATGTGCCACGGCCAGGACGAAAACCACATTGCTCCTCCTGAATCCGAGGTTCGACCAACGGCCGGACTCTCCTCTCCAGTACCTTGGCATAGACCTTCCCAGGGAGGCTGAGGAGTGTGATCCCTCTAAAGTTGGAGCACACCCTCCGGTCCCCTTTTTTGAAGAGAGGAACCACCACCCCGGTTTGCCATGCCAAAGGCACTGCCCCCGACCTCCACGCAATGTTGCAGAGGTGTGTCAACCATGACAACCCAACAACATCCAGGGCCTTGAGGTACTCGGGGCGAATCTCGTCCACCCCCGGGGCCCGGCCACCAAGGAGATTTTTAACCACCTTGGCGACCTCAGCCCCTGTGATAGGCGAGTCATCCCCCTTGTCCCCAAACCCTGCTTCCTCTGTGGAAGGCGTATCAGTGGGATTGAGGAGATCCTCGAAGTATTCCTTCCACCGCCCGACGATATCCCCAGTTGAAGTCAACAGTGTCCCATCCGCACCATACACAGTGTGGACGGGGAGCTGCTTTCCCCTCCTGAGCCGCCGAACAGTTTGCCAGAATCTCTTTGAAGCCGACCGAAAGTCTTGTTCCATGGCCTCACCGAACTCCTCCCATACCCGGGATTTTGCTTCAGCAACCACCTGAGCTGCACTCCGCTTGGCCTGCCGGTACACCTCAGCTGCTTCGGGAGTCCCACAAGCCAACCAAGCTTGATAGGACTCCTTCTTCAGCTTAATGGCCCCCCTCACCACTGGTGTCCACCACTTGGTTCGGGGGTTGCCACCACGAGATGCACCGACCACCTTGCGGCCGCAGCTCTGGGCCGCCGCTTCAACAACAGAGGTGGAGAACATGGCCCATTCAGACTCCATGTCTCCAGACTCCCTCGGAATGTGGTTGAAGTTCTTCCGGAGGTGGGAGTTGAAGACCTCCCGGACAGGGGCCTCAGCCAGACGCTCCCAGCACACCCTCACTATACGTTTGGGTCTACCAGGTCTGAATGGCTTCCTCCCCTGCCATCGGATCCAACTCACCACCAGGTGGTGATCAGTTGACAGCTCTGCACCTCTCTTTACTCGGGTGTCCAAGACATACGGTCGCGGGTCTGATGATACGATAACAAAATCAATCATCGACCTGCGGCCTAGGGTGTCCTGGTGCCAGGTGCACATATGGACACCCTTATGCTTGAACATGGTGTTCGTTATGGACAGACTGTGGTTAGCACAGAAGTCCAATAACTGAACACCACTCGGGTTCAGATCGGGCAGGCCGTTCCTCCCAATCACCCCCCTCCAGGTTTCACTGTCGTTGCCCACGTGCGCATTGAAGTCCCCCAGTAGGACAATGGAGTCTCCAGGAGGAGCACCCTCCAGCACCCCAGTCACAGACTCCAAAAAGGGTGGGTACTCTGAAACATCATTTGGTGCATAGGCACAAATGATGGTCAGGACCCGTTTCCCAACCCGAAGGCGCAGGGAAGCAACCCTTTCATCCACCGGGGAAAACTCCAATATAGAGGCAGCAAGGTGGGGCGATACAAGAATACCTACCCCTGCTCGTCGCCTCTCGCCCGGGGCAACTCCAGAAAAGGCCAAGCTCCAGCCCCTCTCCAGGAGACTGGTTCCGGAACCGGAGCTGTGTGTTGAGGTGAGGCCGACTATATCTAGCCGGTATCGCTCAATCTCGTACACCAGCTCAGGCTCCTTCCCCACCAGAGAGGTGACATTCCACGTACCAAAAGCCAGTTTAGAAAGCTTGGGATCAGTCCGCCAAGGTCTCCGCCTTTGACTGCCACCTAATCCACATAGCACCGGACTTCCATGATCCCTCCTGCAGGTGGTGAACCTACTGGAGGGCGGACCCATGTAACTCCTTCGGGCTGAGCCCGGCCGGGTCCCATGGGTGGAAACCTGGCCACCAGACGCTAGCCTTCGAGCCCCTCCCCCAGGCCTGGCTCCAGGGTGGGGCCCCGGTAACCCCATACCGGGCGGGGTACACTGAATCCTTGATATACAATTTATCATGAGAGTCTGTTGGATCGTTCTTAGTCTGGCCCTTCACCCAGGACCAGTTTGTCTTGGGAGACCCTATCAGAGGCAAATTGCCCCGGACAACATAGCTCCTGGGATCACTGGGGCATGCAAACCCCCCCACCACGATAAGGTGACGATCCATGAGGGGGGGTTACGGCTTTATTAATCAAAATTACGGTTTTTCACTAAAAATTCAGTCAAAAATTTTAAATCGTAAAAAAAACACGAAAGCAATTCCAAACATGAGATCGCTAGGAATCGTATCTAAATTTACCTGAAGCATTTGCTAAGCTAATGCTATCGCTATAGCTAATGCCATAGCTAGTCGTAGCACCTAACACCAATACAAAAAAGTGACTCCGTCTCCGGTGATTGGGGCTCGCCGGAGGAACCATCCGAGGCAACAGTTGGACGGGACCCGGATCAGAGTTCAAGTACAGCGGTGGTCGGAGACGGGGACCAGTGGAGGAGTAGCCAGGGCCCCAGCTGGATAAGAGCTGGAATCGGAGCCCAGCTACAGCAGCAGGGCTCAGCGGAGGAACTACTGAGGAAGACGGCGGTAGGTGGCGGGGCTCAGCGGAGGATCTACCGGGACCCCAGCTGGACAAGAGCAGGATCGGAGCTCAGCTACAGCGGTGGCGGGCGGTGGGACTCGGTGGAGGAGCTGCCGGTACCCCGGCTGGACAGGAGCTCAATTGCAGCGGCGGTAAGCAGTGGGACTAGCAGCAGAGGGGGCTAGCTGAGGCCCAGCTGGATTCGAGGTCGGTCGGATCGGATATCGGCGTCACCAGCAGAGATTGTTTTACTATCAACAGGTCAGTAAAAATGCCACCAAAGAAGGAGGAAATGGAAGAGATCAAAAAATCTCTGAGATTTTATCTTCTTGGAACATACAGTAAGTCAATATTATACAGTAATAAGTGGCATTCAGCTGTTTTATGTCATTTAAGCACAGTTCTGGTACTTAAAAATCATAAAAACCCAGGAGCTTCGGGTGCCTTTGCCCCCTTGCCCCCCCCACCAGGGCTCTGCCCTGGACCCCGCTGGGGGACTGTGTCCCCCAGACCCCCTGCTAAATTTTCAGATAATTTCCCCAACCCCAAATCACATCCCTGGGTAAAGAATGACATACTGAGGCAGGCCAGAAAGTTACGGGGAACAGAAGTTTACCTAAATGAACATCTAACAAAAACTAATGCTGAAATAGCACAGCAAGCACAGATGCTGAAAAGACAAAATGAGAAAGCTAAGAGGTGCACCATGGAAAACAACAATGCTTGAGAATTACCATAGAGTTTGTTCTTGATCTTTTCCATCAGCATATCTGCATTGACAATTTAAGGAAAATGGAAACATGATTGTTGAAGAAATATGAGGTTGTTAGCCACATTTAAACTTGATTTAATGCTAATATTTGTTTGCCGTCGGGGGGCTTCGCCCCCCTGAAACCCCCACCAGGACTTTGTCCTGGACCTACCGGGGCCTGTGACTTCTGGACCCCGGCTAGCTACTAGGCTTTTCAGGTTTTAAAAGTTGGCAGGTATGAATCATCCCCCTTCCAAGTTTCACTGTCGTTGCCCACGTGCACATGGAAGTCCTCCAGTAGGACAATGGAGTCTCCAAGAGGAGAACCCTCCAGCACCCCAGTCAGAGACTCCAAAAAGGGTGGGTGACTCTGGTGCATAGCACAAATGATGGTCAGAACCCGTTTCCCAACCAGAAGACGCAGGGAAACAACCCTTTCATCCACTGGGGAAAACTCCAATATAGAGGCAGCAAGGTGGGGGGGATACAAGAATACCCAAGCCTGCTCATCGCCTCTCGCCCGGGGCAACTCCAGAGTAGGCCAAGCTACAGCCCCTCTCCAGGAAACTTGTTCCAGAATCAGAGCTGTGTGTTGAGGTGAGGCTGACTATATCTAGCCGGGATCTCTCAACCTCATGCACCAGCTCAGGCTCCTTCCCCACCAGAGAGGTGACATTCCATGTCCCAAAAGCCAGTTTAGAAAGCCTGGGATCAGACTGCCATGGTCTCTGCCTTCGACCGCCACCTGATCCACATAGCAGCGGACCCCCATGGTCCCTCCTGCAGGTGGTGAGCCCACTGGAGGGCGGACCTATGTAACGCTTTTTGGCTGAGCCCGGCCGGGTCCCATGGGCAGAAACTCGGCCACCAGGTGCTAGCCATTGATTCCCTCCCCCAGGCCTGGCTCCAGGGTGGGGCCCCGGTAACCCCATACCAGGTGGAGTACACTGAATCCTTGTTCTAACATTCATCATGAGAGTCTGTTGGATCATTCTTAGTGTGGCCTTTCACCCAAGACCAGTTTATCTTGGGTGGCCCTACCGCAGGCAAATTGCCCCGGACAGCGTAGCTCCTGGGATCACTAGGGCACACAAACCCCCCACCCAAGATAAGGTGACGATCTCAAATAACATTTGTTCTTACTCTTGTTTAGGTCATTTTTTTTGTGTCTACTTGTATATAATCTCATAAGCACGGTGGCGCAGTGGTTAGCACTGCGGCAGCACAGTTTACCCTTGGCCGGGGGATCGTGGGATCGTGGGTTCGATCCCAGCCCCCGACCAACAGTGATCTGTGTGGAGTTTGCATGTTCTTCCCGTGTTTGCGTGTGTTTACTCCGGGATTTCTCCGGTTTCCTCCCACATGCCAAAAACATGCAGGTTAGGTTAATTGGAGACTCTAAAGGGGCCCTAGGTGTGAATGTGTGTGTGAATGGTTAAGGGATAGCGCCGTATCGTGGCTGCTTCATCCATCCAGGTGGTGGATGCCCTCAATTTCCCCTCTGGGGATCAATAAAGTATACTAAATCTAAATCTAAAATCTAAAAGTAGGGGTGGGCAATATGATCTAAAAATGGTATCACGATATTTCTGTGAATTTTCACTATAATGGTATTTTTTAATATTACATAATGAATTTTTTTCCTTTTGGATTTATGCAAAAAGGACAGTTTCACAGGCCAGCATTATTTACCTTCAACATATTTAGGAAAAACAAAACAAACTCTTATCTCTTATATAATGTTATAAAAATAGTTTTTTGTTCTGTATCAAATATTTCAAGAAAATAATATAAATGATAAATGCACACAGGTGTCGAGTTTTATGCTGAATCGCTTGCATTATCTTGAGTTGTTTACTTTACTGTTTAAAGAGTAAAGAGTTTGTTTTTATTTTATTTTTCTTTCTTAACGCCATGCTTACGTTAGCAGTGTGCTAGCTTGCCGCTTCTTCCATGCTAGTAGGCCTGAAAAGGAGTTAATGAACTGTTGTGCAGATTTGTTGTCATGTTTTGTTTTTCTTTTGAATTCTTGGATGAAATATGGGTGGGCAATACAGGGATGGCAATTTTCCGCCGATCTATTTTCAAATTGATCATTTCTGTGAATCGTCTAAATCCGTTGAGAAAATTTTAAGATAAGATAAGATAAGCCTTTATTAGTCCCACAACGGGGAAATTCCAGGATTGCAACAGCACAGGGATAGCAACACTCAGAGCAACAATCAGAAGGCAGAAGGGGGGGTAAGGTACCTTATTGTTACCGATTTTAGCGAAAATCAACACGATTACATAAGCGCTCGGCGCTTCCCCGGGTCAAGTCTCGCGATAACCCGGATGTACTCAAGCTACTGCTGCATTGTAAACAGCCCTGCGATTGGATAGTTGCAAACGATTGGACCAATCAAATGGCTCGTTGTATGCTTTGTCAAAAATTCATGGCGGCTTGTTCTCAGGGATGTGATTTTTCCTGTAATTCACCGAATTCCGCTTTATTTTATCTTCCAGGAAGATAAAGTACTGTACGTTAAGTACGTTAGCGGCTTGTGGTCCATGAACGCAGTGAAGGTGCGCCCTTTCAGGCAGAACTGGAAGTGGCGTATGGCCAGGTGGAGAGCCATTAACTCTCTGTCGAACACGCTGTATTTACGCTCACTGTCGTGCAAAGACCTGCTAAAAAAAAAAAAAGGTGAGCGGCTGCCAAGAACCGGCAACGCATTGCTCCACGACGGCCGCTATGCCCATGTCCGAGGCGTCGGTAGTGAGCGCTGTTTTAACCTCAGAACGCCTGCTTCCGTTCAGGAGTCCAGTCGACTCTGTCCGCCGGTTTCCGTTTCTTGAGTGTGGCGTATAACGGCTGTATGAGCTGGGCTGCGTGGGGGAGGAAACGGTTATAAAAGTTAACCATCCCCAAAAACTCCTGCAGCGGCCTGACATTGATGTTGAGGAGAACAAAATAGCAAAACAATTTAGTTACATTACTTTTATGATTCCAAGCAGTTTGAAATTGACAGTGCACAGTGGATATTGACTCATAACATTTGAATAGTTCTAAGACTTGGCTGCATCAGTGATTGTGCAAAATGAACTGCTCAAGACTCAATGGAGATTGAAACTGGTGATCTGAAATGAATGCTGAATTTATAAAAAGTAATGGTATGTTGGAATTTTATGGAATAGATAAAATAGATAATAGATAAAATTAACTGATTTTGATTTGATTAAGTGTTAAAGCTGCACTAGTGCTAAACCACTGCACGGTGGTGCAGTGGTTTAGCACTGTGGCAGCACAGTTTACCCTCGGCCGGGGGATCGCGAGGATCATGAGATCGTGGGTTCGATCCCAGCCCCCGACCAACAATGAGCTGTGTGGAGTTTGCATGTTCTCCCCGTGTTGCGTGGGTTTTCTCCGGGATTTCTCCGGTTTCCTCCCACATACTAAAAACATGTAGGTTTAGGGCGCTCGCGCACGCAGCGACCGGCAGCCGGTGGCTTGTCACCAGACTGCAAACAGAATCTACCTACGGGTACAAATAAGTAACAAAAAAAAAAAAAAAAAAAAAAGCATGTGATGGATAATGCTTGTTGGAATATTTTAGGAATGCTATCTTCTTGGAACATAAGTCAATATTATACAGTAATAAGTGGCATTCAACTGTTTGTTTTATGTCATTTAAGCACAGTTCTGGTACTTAAAAATCATAAAAACCCAGGAGCTTCGGGGGGCAAAGTGACAGTAAAGGTGAAAATTGGCTCAAAGTTCAACGAGGTAACAGAAACACTCGGACAGTTTCTGAAGAAACCAGAAAAGGAGATGAAGTTCAAAGTTCAGAGACTGACACAGCTTGCTGCCAAAAGGAAGAAAGTTTAACATTAGAAGTGACTTGGTGACCAGTGTAAATAGTGTAAATAGTGTAATAAACTCTTATAGAACTGTTAAATATGTTGGACTAAAGACAGTGAGACAACATTGAAGAAAAAGTAAGTTTTCATTAAATTTAATGATTTATCTAAGTCTAGTATTTCTTTTTTTTTTTATCATTTTTTTCAGTCTAAATTACTTCTGTTTTACTTAAAACCTCCCAGCTTCAGGGGGGCTGCACCCCCCCGGCCCCCCCATAAGTCAATCGACCAAATTAGATTTCAGCTGAAATCAGAATTTCCTGTTGCCATCCCTGGCAATATAAGCTGCAGCTTCAGCCATCACCCATTTCGGATAACTTATGTTGAACTGTATAATCAGAGGAGTTATTGTTAATTTGACCTTGTTGGATTTTTTTCCCCTTTGTTATATTATTCTGTTTCTTTTTTAATCTTTACTTTTAATCTATCCGAAATAAAGATTCATTCGTTCATTCATTCATTCATTCAGTTTATGTTGTGTTAATTACAGAAACCTTTAAACGTGGAGCGGGATCTGTTATAGAGTTAGCTGTAAACGGAAATACTGATCTTCATCCTGGCAGTGATCAAGTTTAAAGAGTTTGTCTGAACAGGAAACGCCTTGCTCTGTACCGCATTTTGAACAGAAAATGTTCAAACAGAACATCCTTGTTTTGTTGTTTATATCTCTTATTAAGCGATTATGCAAACCAGCATATCAGTGTGGTCTTAAAATTTTTACTATTTAAATGCTTTTAGGGATCTCAGAATTGTTAGCATGTCTGTAAACTGTTTTTTTGTGACTTACAAGACACATATCAAGCGCAAAATCTCACCACAGTACCAAGTCTGTTTTTTTTTTTTTTTTGCTGTGAATTTTCAGTTTGGTCATGCCCTCCTGAAACAGGTGAGTTTGGACAGACCATCACTACGTTCCGATCCACAGTGTGCTTCAGCTATATTCCTTTCTCCCTGCGCCATTCTCGGGGAATATCATTTAACTGCCATTCACAAAATTTGTCCATTTGAAACACCCTGTCATTGTAGACTTCCTCCTCTGTGCATTACCACGGTAACCATACTACTGATGAGCTGGATTCATGCTGCACCTCCGCTAAACCTCGTGTGATGAAATTTACATAATTGTCTTGACTCCGCTAGTGTACGCAGGACTCTACTGCCGATGGATCGCGTGTGGCCCGCCCATGATCTGAATGCGTTGACAGAGCATGCGCAAGAGTGAATGTTCCATTCACGAGATGGCGCTATCAACACAGCATACAAAGACAAAGTAGACGAAGAAGACAATAGCCATGGTTACATGTGCAAAATTTCTTCAATCTGATTACAATTCAGATAAGAACTTTACTGTTTACATGGATCCTGAAAAAGTTGATCCGATTAGGACGTACGTTTTCATGTGTCACACGTTTAAACGGACTAAATCATTTTGACATGCGCACAATTATCTGACATTCCAGAAATAGTAGAAGAAGAAGCAACTTCCGATGTAAACAAACCCCGCTTCATGTCTTTCTGTGTTTGAAATGAACCTGTATTGTGTTATTCAGAGTGTACTTTTGCTTCTGTTGGTCTCCATAATGAAGCTACAAGCACAGCAGTACATACTTCTGCATATGGCGAACAGAGGGAGACAGCAGGACGATATAGACCAGATTTGTTTTACACCCACCATGTCTTCCGCTGGTTGCTGTAAAGGCGGAAATACGTCACGTCGACGTGTAGCTGATGTACAGACATGCGCAGTAAACATATTTTCTACCCAAACTTCGGAATAAGTGTTTATATGCGCACCAATCAGATTAACAATCGGCATAACCCACCCATCTCAATCGGAAGGAAATTCTGATCTGAATGAGTGTGATCGGGTCAGAATATTCAGATTGGTTTGTTTACATGAAGCATTTTTATTTTGATCAAGATTTTAATCCCGTTACTTGTGTCCATGTAAACATTGCTATTGAGTTGGCGGAAGATGAGAATATACATACATGAATCCTTTTGCAGCAGCAGCAGCAACTTGAGTGGAGAAGAGCACCGGAAAACGGTAATTCCTCCTGTTCCTTGAAACAACGCCATTGTTTTTTTTTTTTTTTTTTTTTTTTTTTTTGTGTTTTTTTTTTTTTTTTTTTTAATTTTAACTTTTTTTAACAGTCTTACAAGAGGTAAGAAGGATAAGATAAAGTAATAAGAATAGTAAATAATAATAAGATAAAGTAACTAAAAGCATAATAAAAGTAGACAAAAAGAGAAACGGGGGGTTCTTTTCAGTCCAGAGTGTCCAGAGTTCTAGGGGTTTTCCATGAGTTTCCGATCATCGGCCAAACAGTGGAGTTTCACAGCATTCCGCTTCTTCATGTGTTTCAGTGATGAGAAAAAAAGGCAGAGTTCTTTATGAAATACATTAAAATTTGGCTTGCATTTTAAAAATCTATTTTTGTGTACATAAAATTTTCCCAAGATTACGAGGGTGTTAATAGACATATCATGCAATGAGTTCTTAATAATAAAGCCATACAAAATATTCTGACAGTTAAAAACAGGGGTTGGTACATGTTTAGATAACCAGTGATGAAAATCATCCCAAAACGCAATGGTGTACATACAGTAAAAGAAAATGTGATCTGTACTTTCTATATGTTCATTACAAAAGGAACAGTTATTGTTCTCAAAGCCAAAGCGTTTACTTAGAAACTCAGCAGAAGGATAAATTCCATTTAAAACTTTATAGTGGATCTCTTTTGCTTTCGGTGAAATAGGAAATTTAAAGAATTTAGATCTTAGAATTTGAGCTTCTTTTTTGGAGAAAAAATTAAGAATAGCAGCTCTAGAAACTGTTGCTGGGAAGATTTCTTTATTAAATATTTTCCTAATCGTTAAATTGTTTAATTTTGAGTCATCTAGGCGGAAACCATTCACCAAAAGCAAAGGGAGGTTTGGGCAAGAGCCAAATCTATTTAAAGTTGAGGCCATTAGTATAACTGTCTGAGGTATTGCCTCCATTACTTGGTTATATTCTCGTTTATCATTTATGTTATATTTAGCACAGAAGTTCTCAAAAGTTAAAACATTCCCTGTGCCGTCTAATAAGTGTAGTACAGACCAAATGCCCTTATTTTGCCAGTTTTGTAGGAATATTGATTTGTGTTTATATAGTACATATCTACAATTCCACAGAGGGGTCATATGAGGGCTAAAATTATGTTTATAAATCAATCTCCAATATAGTAAGACCTGTTGATGAAATGAGGAGAGTTTATAGGGGAGCTTTTTTAGGTCATAGTCACATCTGAGCAGGAATTCAATGCCCCCAAATTTAGCAAAAATTTCATTGGGAATATGAAACCAGAAATGTTTGGGTTGTTTAATAAATTGTCTCAGCCAGTTAATTTTGATGGTGCCATTAATGCATTCAAAGTCTATTGCTTTAACACCACCTTCCTCATATTCTTGAATCATGGTACCTTTTTTAATATAATGTGTTTTCCCTTTCCAGATATAATTGAAAATGGTTTGGTTGATGGCTTTAACGGCATCTTTGGGCATTGGTAATGAATGGGCTGGATAAATAAATCGGGAGATGCATTCCATTTTTGTCAGAAATGTTCTTCCTATGATGGAAATATCTCTTTGAGACCAGGAGTTGAGATAAGTTTTTGATTTCTCCAAGCAATTCCATATATTGAGCTTGACTAATTGATCAACATCTTTAGTGATATGCATGCCCAAATATTTCACTGTTTGTTTGACGGGAATGGTATGAATGGCTGATAGACTGCAATCATGAATAGGTAATAATTCACATTTACCTAGATTCAGTTTAAGCCCAGAGGCTTTAGAGAAAACATCTATATAATTAAGAATTTTAGGGACTTGATCAGAGTTGTGCATGAATATGGCTGTGTCGTCAGCCAGTTGGCTGATTGTTAGTTGTCTTCCAAATACTGTTAATTTATCAAAGTCAGAGTTTTTTATAAAAATTGAGAGCATTTCAGCTGCTGCAATGAACAACAGAGGCGAAATCGGGCAGCCTTGTTTTATTCCTTTGCCTATTGAAAATCTAGGGGAGGTACCATGTGGTAATAGAACTGAGCTGTTGGTATCCGTGTAAATTAGTTTTATAAAGTCTAAAAAGTGCTCCCCAAAACCAAAAAGCTCTAAGGTCCTAAACATAAATTTGTGTTCAATCATATCAAAAGCTTTAAAAAAATCCAAAAATAAAATAAACCCCTCGTCAATTAGGTCCCTATAGTCAAGTAAGTCCAATACCAGGCGTATATTGTTGTGTATTGAGCGCCCTTTAATAAAACCTGATTGTGTCTCTGAGATAAGATCAGTGATGCCAGTTTTGAGTCTGTTGGCATAAATATGTGTTAAAATTTTGTAATCATTATTAAGTAAAGTAATTGGTCTGAGATTATCAATCAATTTTGGGTCCTTGCCAGGTTTGGGAATTAATGTGATGACTCCTTGTTTCATAGTATTTGGTAAAACTGATGTAGCACGGATTTCCTTTAACATATTAAAAAATAAGTCTTTTAGGTTAATCCAGAAGTGCCTGTAAAAATTGGCTGTCAAGCCGTCTGAGCCAGGTGATTTGTCTAGAGCTAAGGATTTTAAAGCTTTCTCAACTTCCTCCATTTGGATCTCTGCGTCACATGATTTTCTAAAATATTCATCAATTTTCGGTATCCGTCCTGAAATGGATTCAAAGAAACCCTCTGCATTAGTATGCGAGTAAGAGGAGGAGTATAATTCACTGTAAAATTTAAATATTTCTTTAGAGATCCTCACAGAATCAGTACATTCTTTACCATCAATTATAAGAGACTTAATGGCATTTCGTTCTTGTCTTCTTTTCTCAAGCCTACAGAAGTATGCTGAGCTTCTCTCTCCCTCCTCTATCCATTTCGCTCTTGACCTAATATATGCTCCTTTGGCTTTATTAATATAGATGTTATCTAGGGAAGAGTGCAATAAAATCAGTTTTTGTTTGTCCTCTTCACATAAGGAATGTTTGTTGCATATTAAATGGATCTCTTTTACAATATCCATTTCTTTTTGTTTATTGGCTCGGCTTATGACTTTGCTGTATGAAATGGAGATCTGACGGATTTTAAATTTAAGAAATTCCCATTTCTCCCTGTAAGTTGACAATAATGTATCTTTAGTTATACTGTCGATTGTCCTTTTAACATCCTGACAGAAAGGGTCATGTTTTAGAAGATTTGAATTAAATTTCCAGTAGCCTTTATTTCTTCTGACTGCACTAGTGGGAGTTATGGTTAACTTGATCATACAATGATCTGTAAGCGGAGCTGCAGAAATTGAGGTATTTATGTCTATATTAGGTTGGAATTCAGAAATAAGCCAGTAGTCTAATCGCGATTTAATGGTGCCATCAGGTTTAAACCAAGTAAAGGTTTGAGTATCTGGATTTAACGCACGCCATATGTCACTAAGCTGAAATGTGTTACAGAAGTCTAGTAAAGTGGTATTATACTGATGATTAGGAAATCTTGAAGGTTGCCTATCAAGCCATTCATCCATAACCATATTGTAGTCGCCACCCAACACAAAAACAGGATTGATATATATTTGGGATAATTCCTTCAATATGTTAGTCACGTCTGTAATTAATTGTTTGTTCTGACTGCGGTTAATAAATCCATAAATGTTAACAAGAATCAAGAATTGTTTGTGTATTTCAAAAACGCAAATAATCCAGTGTCCTGTGACATCTCTTTTGGTTGCAACTACTTTCCCAGGAAAGTTATTTAGGAGTATGGCGACCCCTGCTGATCTATTTGTGCCATGACTATAGTATATTTTTTCTCCCCATTGATTTGTCCACATTTTTTCATCTGTATTGTTGCTGTGAGTCTCCTGAATAAGATAACAATGTGCTTTTTCATTTTTAAGGAATAGAAATGTAGCCTTTCTTTTTATAGAGTCTCGTAAACCCCTAGCATTAAGTGATGCAAAAGAAAAGGTTGTAATAAAAGACATAAAGGATAAAAAAGAATAAGGAAAAAATTAAAATAATAATAAAATAAAAATAACAAGTAGATAAACGGTTTAGGTTGTTACTTTGGACCAAGTACACTTGAAGAAAGCCCCTGATTAAATTGCTAAATATATGTTTTAACTCATAACTTTTTTCCCCTTTTTTTTTCCTTCCCTTTTTTCCTTTTTCTTCCTCTTTTTTCCTTCTCCTTCTTTTCCTTTTTTCCCTTTTCTTTCCCCTTTCCCTTCCTCCTTTTCCCCCAAGCTGCACGCTTGTTATGACAGAATCCAAAAACCAAATCTATAAAATTATCGAAAATATGTAATGCAAATTATCAAAATGGCATTGAAAAGGAGCTGCCTTATAAATCTACCCTTCAAAAAAAAAGGATTCAGGAACCTGAGTAAAAGTAGCATGTAAACATATCCAAATGCCAGCTGCCAGGAACACAGCGTACTTCAAAAGGGGACTATGAAATGACTCCCTATAAAGTAAACATTGAAGTAGCTTAGCAACATGTACAGAACATTAAAGAGTCAAAATGCTTGTTCAGCCATAGTTGTGAACCAGACCCTTAGATGCTGACTCTTCTACCATCGATGTATCCCACATGGCCTTTGTACCAGACGTTTTTCCCAGCTGCACGGGCTTGCTCCATCTGTGGCCATGCTGCTGCGCGGGCATCCCTGTCGGCTTTACAGAAATCTTGCTTGAATCGGATCCCGGCTACTCTGCAGAATTTGGAGTTTTTGGTCAGCCTCCAAATTTCTTCACAGTGGTATCTCATGACAAACTGAAGAATAACCTGGCGGTTTCTCCCATTTTCACGTTTTCCCAGGCGGTGGACATTATCAACAATAGTGCCCATGGTCGTTGCCCACTGCGGTGCAATTTCTGACAGAATGTGGATTACCTCCTCACGGATCATTTCGTTATCCTTTTCTTTGATCCCGTGTATTTTAAGGTTCCAGCACCTCTTGTACCTCTCCAGCTCAGTAATCCTTTCCTTTAGCTCTTCGTTTTCTTGTATAAGCTTGGGGATGTCTCTCTCAAAGCTCTGTAGTTTGGTCTGGCAATTTTTGATGTCAGCAGTATTAATTTCAACAAGACGGGTGATGCTGGCTACCATTGTGGCGGTCTCCCTTAACTGCGCTCCAAAATCATCAACTTTGGTGGTTAGTTTTGTGATAGCATCTACCAAGTTGTCGTAAGATTGCTCTTGGGCGGTTTTCATCTTTGAAAGTGGCGGAGCAGAGGACTTAGTTGGAGTGACGGGAGAACTTTTTCTCTTACCAGGACCGCTACTAACAGAGGTTTCCATCGGGGTGTAGTCATGGTCAGTAGTAGCTGTTGTTAGCTTAGCGTTCGTTTTCCCGCCGGACATATTAGTCGGATTTGATTAGTTTCCTGTGACAGAAACTTGCGTTCAAAATCACCAATTGAATTTACTTGCTTTGAAGCTGTCAGCTCTGAAAATGTTTTCAGTCTGAATATGAGTTATTGTCCAAGTTTCGGGGCTGGAGAATGCGGGTTTAGAAGAGCGAACTGGTCCGGATCGCCATCTTCCGGAAGTCTCAACAACAACGCCATTGTTGTTGCTAGAAAAAAAAAAAAAAAAAAAAAAAAAAAATGTGCGTCACTCTTGTGTTTTATGGCCGGTGAACAGACTGACGTGTTAGCACATTTGCGCTACCCATAGGCCTGGGGCGAAACTACAAATAACAGTTGTGGGCATGCGTCAACTGCTTGGTGTGGTAGACGAAAAAAGTGAGGATGTACAACGCCGCGTGCGCGCCGGGCTCATCCAAAGCACACGCGAACCAATGCGGACTGGAGGGGAAATGCAGCATGAATAAGGCTATACTATGGTGGATAATTTATATTTCTTAAATAAAATATTAATACAAATATTTTTTATTACAATCAGTTGATAAAAACCAGTGTTTCTTCTGGCTTAAAGACCTTGGCGTGGTGGTAACATATTTTTCCCGGGGGGGGGGGGGGAGTGTGCAGTAAACATACCAGAATATGTTCATTTTATACTATTTATTTCTTTTTAAAATTTTACACAGTAACGTTCCATATGGAACTTACCATTTGAAGTATTGTACAACCGAGGCTTGAATATTGGGCCAGTTGGGGTCCCACCCAGACATCCTTTGTTTAGACTTTTTAGTAATGTTATCCTTTATGGCTGTGTTGTGAGACATGTATATGTTGGACACTGCATATGTGATTTAACCTCACGATGAAGGAGAGCCAGCCCCCTGCGGTGCGGAGCCACAGAGCCTGGACCCCCTGCGGAGGACAGGGGACAGAAGACTTCCTGACCACTGAGGCTCGAGAGGAGAGAAGGGGGAGTTATGTAAATAAAAGGCTAATGAATGTGAATAAAGAGACTTTGATATAGATGTGTGATTTCCCCCGCGAGGGAAATGGTTTGATGTGAGAATGTTTAAATGAGAGAACTTTGGTGTGTTCATTCTCTTTGTTCGCTGCTCAAGAATAAGAGCAGACAGTGGAATGATTTCTTGAATAAACTGGAATGGAAGACAATTCGGTTTCGTTATTCAAGTCTCCCCACATTGGTGACTGACGACGATGAGAATGAACGAAGAAATTCTCAGGGTCCCGGACTCACAGCGCTCAGAGCTGGCGGGCGCAGTGGCCGTTAAGCTGCCTGATTTCTGGCAGGATAACCCACGGTCGTGGTTTCTGCAAGCAGAGTCGCAGTTCGCGTTCGCAGGAGTAACGGTGGATGACACTAAGTTCCACCATGTCATCGCTAAACTGGACAACAGCACAGCTCGGTGCGTGCAAAGCTTGGTGGAGCAGCCACCCGCGACCGACAGGTACGGCAAGCTGAAATCCACCCTCATCAAGTTTTTCACCCCCTCGGCTGAAGTGAGGGCGAGGAGGATCCTGTCTTTGCTAGACCAAGGTGGACACAGGCCGAGCGCCCTGATGGAGGAGATGATACAGCTGAGAGGTTTGGACAACGATGATTTCATTTTTCAGTTCATCTTCCTCTCCAACCTCCCGGCGCATGCGAGAAGCACGCTGGCCGGCAAAAAGTGTCACACCCTGGAGGAGTTCCGGGAGCTGGCCCAGGAGGCAGATGGGATCCTGGACGCCTGCGGCGGGCAAGCAACCACAGCAGCGACCCGAGACAGCGGGGAGCCAGAGGCGGCAGAACCAGACTGGCCGACGACGGCGGCAACACGACCGCGACGAGGGGGAGCCAATAGCCCGGCAGCAGAAGCGCGGGCACGACACAGCGGAGGAGAAGATCTCTGCTTTTACCATCGGAGGTTCGCAGAGAAGGCACGCAGGTGTGTGCCGCCCTGCATCTTCAGGAGTTCGGGAAACGACAAGACCGGGGGTCGCTAGCAGCTTCGACCCTCGGAGAACGCAACAAGCTGCTCTACATCACGGATGCGCGCTCCGGACGAGTGTTCCTCATTGACACCGGAGCACAAGTGAGCTTCATCACCCCAACATACGCGGACCGGGTGGCTGGACCCCACGGTAACGGAGCTACAGCGGCAAATGGCTCGAACATCAACACCTACGGGAGAAGGACCTTGCCTTTGTGCTTACATGGCCGCACATATGAATGGACTTTTGTAATAGCGGCGGTGAGTTTCAACATGTTGGGCGCGGATTTTTTGTGTTCACACAGTCTGTTAGTTGATCTTGCTAATAGACGGCTGGTAAATGCACTCTCTTTTTACTCTCTCCCCTGTTCAGCTCGAGTGTCCCCGCCACCAGTACAGACCCACGTCGCTACAGCAGGTGGTAAGTTTCACACACTCCTCACCCAATTTCCAGCGCTTACTGTGCCCACTTTTTCAGCGACGGTCGCGAAGCACGGGGTGAAACACTTTATCCCCACTTCTGGTCCTCCCGTGTTTGCAAAAGCTCGGCGCTTGGATGCAGTTAAGCTCGCCATTGCGCGCGAGGAGTTCGCCAGCCTGGAGAGGCTGGGCATCGTTCGTAGGTCGAAGAGCCCGTGGGCTTCGCCGCTGCACATGGTACCGAAAGCCGATGGCTCCTGGAGACCGTGCGGGGATTACCGCAGGCTAAACAACGCTACGGCGCACGATCGTTATCCCATCCCGCACATTCAGGATTTTTCGGTGCACCTGGCGGGGGCGCGCATTTTTTCAAAGATTGATCTAGTTCGCGGCTATCACCAAGTCCCGGTCCAACCGGAGGACATTCCTAAAACAGCGGTAATAACCCCGTTCGGACTTTTCGAATTTTTACGCATGCCGTTTGGTCTCAAAGGGGCGGCGCAAACATTTCAGCGGATGATGGATGCCGTGTTACGCGATCTCCCTTTCGTGTTTGTGTACCTCGACGACATTTTGGTCGCGAGTACTTCAGAGGACGAACACGAAACGCACCTCACAGCAGTTTTTAGGAGGCTGGGAGAGCACGGCTTAATAGTTAACCCAGCCAAGTGCCAGTTCGGCGTCGAGCGGATCGATTTTTTGGGTCACCGCGTCTCCCCGGAGGGAGCGGTTCCATTACCAGAGAAAGTACGCGCGGTAGCGGATTTTCCCCGTCCACAAACGGTCAAATCACTACAGGAATTCTTGGGGATGGTGAATTTTTATAACCGATTCCTGCCCCACGCAGCTCAAATCATGCAACCGTTATATGCCGCGCTCAAAAAACAAAAGCCGACCCAGGCGGTCGAATGGTCCCCGGAGCGGGAGCGCGCGTTCACAGAGGTTAAAAAAGCCTTGGCTGACGCTGCGCTCCTGGCCCACCCAGACCCTGCAGCACGTATCGCGCTGACGACAGACGCTTCAGATTTAGCCATAGGGGCCGTTATTGAGCAACAGGTAGCCGGAGTTTGGCAGCCTTTGGCTTTCTTTAGCAAATCTTTAAGCGCGGCTGAACGAAAATACAGCGCGTTTGACAGAGAACTGTTGGCGCTGCATTTGGCTATTCGTCATTTCCAGTTCTGGCTGGAAGGACGGTGCTTCACCGCTTATGTGGACCACAAGCCGCTCACATACGCCATGGCCAAAATTTCAGATCCGTGGTCCGGCAGGCAGCAGAGGCAGCTGGCCGCAATCTCGGAATTTACCACTGACATTAGGCACGTCGCGGGCAAATTCAATGTAGTAGCGGATTGTCTCTCACGCGCGTTCACGACCCCAACACGCGCAGAGGCAGAACGGGCCACCGTGACCGCGCCGCAGGAGAGCGGCACGGTGGCGCGCGCAGCCCCGGTGCACGTGGGTATAGATTACGCAGCCATGGCAGCGGACCAGGGGGCGGACGCAGACGTGCGCGCGCTCCAGTCTGGACCAACAGGGTTGAGGCTGGAGAGCAAGTGTTTACAAACCGGTATGCCCCCCCTGATCTGCGACATGTCGACGGGGCGCCCGCGTCCGGTGGTTCCGGCCACGTGGCGCCGCCGTGTTTTTGACTCGGTCCACTCACTGGCGCACCCGGGGGTGCGCGCGTCGGTGAAACTAGTGGCGGAAAAGTTTGTTTGGCCGTGCCTGCGCAAGCACGTGAAGGAATGGGCAAAAACCTGCATTTCCTGTCAACGGGCCAAAATTCACAGGCACACAAGAGCCCCGTTAGAACCGTTCCGCATTCCGGCCAGAAGGTTCGACCATGTGCACGTCGACCTTGTGGGCCCCCTACCGGCATCACAGGGGTTCACGTATCTTTTGACAATGGTGGACCGCACCACACGTTGGCCGGAAGTGGTCCCACTTGCGACGACCACGGCCGCGGAGGTGGCTCGCGTTTTTTTTAACGGCTTGGGTGGCGCGCTTCGGGGTTCCGTCGGACATTACGTCCGATAGAGGACCGCAATTCATCTCTGAGCTGTGGTCAGCGATGGCCAACGGCTTAGGAGCCAAAATTCACCGCACTACGGCTTACCACCCTCAGGCTAATGGTTTATGCGAGCGTTTTCATAGGTCTTTGAAGGCAGCACTCAGAGCGTCGCTCACGGATGCAGATTGGGTAAATAAACTTCCATGGGTTTTATTAGGGTTGCGTTCTGCGCCTAAAGAGGACTTAGACACCTCCCCAGCGGAGCTGGTATTCGCACAAACTCTGAGACTGCCGGGCGAGTTTTTACCAGAGCACCCAGAGCCCCCACCTCTCTCTGCTCTGGGACCGTTAGTCGGCACGGGGGCAGACACGCTCCCGGGTCCGGTTCATCACGCTTTTCCACGAGTTTTCGTCCCCAAGGCTTTGAAAAATGCCGATTTCGTTTTTGTCAGGCGCGAAGCCCTTAAAGCAACGCTCAAACCACCTTACGAAGGGCCATTTCGAGTGCTGGAGGCAGGTGATAAGCAATTTGTGCTAGATTTTGGAGACAGAAAAGAGACAGTCAGTATTGACAGACTAAAACCTGCTTTTGTCATGAAGGACGTGTCTGTACCGGTCGCGGTGGCGCCTCGACGAGGCAGGCCCCCGCAGAGGGCAATTAACCACTCTCTTCCTCAGTCAACAGACCCGAAGCAGAACAGCACCACAGGCAAGGCGGGGCCAACGCACAGCAGATTCGGCAGACGGCTGAAGCCCAAGCGGCGCACAGACTGAATGTTGGTGTTGATTATTCAGTAGTGAGTAAGGTGCTATTAAATTTTGGGAATTAGTCTGTTCTTCATCGTTTGGGGGGGGGGGGTTATATGGCTGTGTTGTGAGACATGTATATGTTGGACACTGCATATGTGATTTAACCTCACGATGAAGGAGAGCCAGCCCCCTGCGGTGCGGAGCCACAGAGCCTGGACCCCCTGCGGAGGACAGGGGACAGAAGACTTCCTGACCGCTGAGGCTCGAGAGGAGAGAAGGGGGAGTTATGTAAATAAAAGGCTAATGAATGTGAAGAAAGAGACTTTGATATAGATGTGTGATTTCCCCTGCGAGGGAAATGGTTTGATGTGAGAATGTTTAAATGAGAGAACTTTGGTGTGTTCATTCTCTTTGTTCGCTGCTCAAGAATAAGAGCAGACAGTGGAATGATTTCTTGAATAAAGTGGAATGGAAGACAATTCGGTTTCGTTATTCAAGTCTCCCCACATCCTTCTCTCTTTCCTCTGCCTGAACACTTTCCTCTCCTTGGCTCCTCTCTTCTGTTTCATCTTGCCTTCTCTGAGCTCTGTCTTATTCAGGTTCTCTCTCTGTCTATGGTGGTATACAAACAGGTTAGAAAATATCAAGTGTCACGTTTTGTCCTGCGGGATTTTTTTGTCATAGTTTACATAAATGACAAAAATATGTGTATTTTTTTGTATTTTTATTCTAGTGTTTCTTTTTTACCTTTGAGAGAGTAGGGAAGGGAAGGAAACATTCATAATAGTAATGTACTCATGCATACTTAAATTATATGATCAGGTGGGTATAGTAACCAGAAATTCTACTCATGTAAAAGCAGTGCTTTGAAATTAATAATTAAAAGTAGACAACCCAAAATTTCTAGTTAAGGGTGACATAATGCATGGCTCAGGAGACACACACACAGGCTCAGGATAGATTTAACAGCTTTATTAACAACAGGGAAGTGTATGGCTGCGTGTCTGTGGAATAAGAATGTATTGGTGGTGGCGTCTGCGTCAGGCACGGGGGCAGGAGGCCGTACAGCCGGACAACCCTGTGGGAGAGAGCAGAGGGAGAAGGGTAACGGGCACCACACCAATACAGGGAATAATGATGATGGCTGGCTTACTTGGTTATGACAGGTGGCTGGCGTCAACAAGGGCGAGGCCCGGGAGACAGCGACCTGCAGTACCTGTGGCAGCAGCGTAGAGCCAACGGCGAGATGAGAAGTCCGTCGCCAGGAATGTCCACCTGTGCACAGGGGAAGGCTAGAGGAGAGAGGTAAGGGGAGCTTACCCAAGTAATCTTCGCTAGTAGGGTTGAGATCCGTAGTAGCAAAGGGGCCGAAGTTGAGAGACGGCTTCAGGCCGAAGCCTAGGGCAGAGTGGATTAAATACCTCGCCGCTGACGAGGAGCAGGTGTGCGCGCGGCTGGCGCCGCTGATGAGCGGCAAGTCATGACAGTACTCCCCCCTCTAGCAGTGCCTCCTGGCGATGGTCTTTCCGGGTGCGCTCGATGAAACTCAGAGATGAGTGACCAGTCCAACACCAGCGAGGAAGGCACCCACTGTCTCCACTCGGGTCCATAGCCCTCCCAATCCACCAAGTACTGCAATCCGCGACCCCGGCGTCGGGCGTCCAAGATCTCAGTGACGGTCCAGGCCGGATGGCCACCAATCATCCGGGGAGCGGGGTGCGCCGCAGGTGGAGGGCAGAGGGGGTCAGAGACCACCGGTTTAATTTTGGAGACGTGGAAGGTGGAATGGATGCGGAGGGTGGAGGGAATAGCCACACGCACAGTCACCGGGTTGATGATCCTGGTTATGGGATAAGGTCCGATGAACCGTTGGGCCAGCTTTCTCCTCTCACCCTTTACGTTAGCGTCCTGTGTGGAAACCCAAACTTGCTGTCCCACCTGGTAGGCAGGTGCAGGTCTCCTATGTCGGTCCGCCGTAGACTTGTTGCGCTCCGCTGTGCGTAAAAGCGCATTACGCTCCGTGGACCAAAGGGAGCGACACCGCCTCAGGTGTGCCTGGACAGAGGGGACAGCCAACTCGCCCTCCTGCGTGGGGAACGGAGGTGGATCATAGCCCAAGGATGCTTTAAAGGGCGACATCCCGATGGCAGTGGAGCGAGAGGTGTTGTGGGCGTACTCCACCCAGGCGAGGTGAGAACTCCAGGACGTGGGTTTGGATGAAGTGACGCAGCGGAGCGTGGCCTCCAGCTCCTGGTTAGTCTGCTCACACTGCCCGTTAGACTGGGGGTGATGGCCGGAGGAGAGGCTTACCTTGGCTCCCGGGGCGTTACAAAATGACCTCCAGACGTCCAAAGAAAACTGGGGGCCGCGGTCGGAGACCACGTCGACCGGGATTCCATGCAGTCTGACCACGTGCTGGATGAGGAGGTCCGCCGTCTCCAAGGCTGAGGGAAGTCCACGTAGGGGCACAAAGTGGGCGGCCTTGGAAAAACGGTCAACAATGGTCAGAACTGTGTCAAAGTTGTTGGAGACAGGGAGCCCGGTGACAAAGTCTAGGGCGATGTGCGACCAGGGCCTGCCAGGGATGGGCAGGGGCTGGAGCAGACCCGCAGGGGGAGCGTTACGTGACTTACTGGTAGCACAGACGGTGCAGGCCCGGGCGTAACGGGCGGCATCCTTCCGCAGGCCTGGCCACCAAAAGGATCGCTGGAGGAGGTCAATCATCCGTGAAGCTCCAGGATGGCAGGTGAGCTTAGAGGTGTGAAGCCAGTGTATAACGTCCCCCCGGACGGCAGATGGCACGAAGAGCCTCCCCTCCGGTCCGCCGCCAGGGTCCGGTTCCGACTCCTGCGCCCTCCAGATCTTGTCTTCTATGTCCCACGAAACAGCCCCCACGACGCACGACCTGGGCAAGATGGTGTGAGCAACGTCTTCCGCGGCTTCCAGGGCAAATTGCCTGGAGAGGGCGTCGGGCAGGCCGTTCTTGGAGCCAGGCCTATATGTGATGCTGAATTTGAACCTTGCAAAGAACAGGGACCAACGCGCCTGGCGGGCGTTCAGACGCTTGGCAGATCTCAGGTATTCCAGGTTCTTGTGGTCAGTGAGGACCACAAAAGGCAAGGCTGCCCCCTCCAGCCAGTGACGCCATTCTTGAAGGGCAAGCTTGATGGCAAGAAGCTCTCTGTCCCCCACGTCGTAGTTTCGCTCCGCCGGGGACAGGTGCCGAGAGAAGGCGGCGCAGGGTCGCTTGACTCGGTTGGCTGGGGACCGCTGGGACAACACCGCCCCCACCCCCGTGTCCGAAGCATCCACCTCCACTATACACTGCAGCGCGGGGTTGACCTGGCTGAGGACCCGGGAGGAGGAGAACTCCGTCTTCAGCGCCTGGAAGGCCGTAGCGGCCTCTTCAGTCCACCGGAACGGGGTCTTAGGAGAGGTGAGGCGGGTCAGGAGCCCGACGATGGCTCCAAAGTTCGGGACAAAGCGGCGGTAGAAATTGGCGAACCCGATGAATTGCTGAACCTGTTTCTGAGAGGTAGGTGTGGGCCAATCCACCACCGCTTTGATCTTCGCTGGGTCTGGAAGCACCTGGTCATGGGAGATGACGAACCCCAGGAAGGAAGTCGTCTTGGCGTAGAATTCACATTTTTCCCCCTTGACGTACAGACGGTTCTCCAGCAGTCTCTGCAGGACCCGCCTCACGTGGACCCGGTGTTCATCCCTGGATCTGGAGAAGATGAGAATATCATCCAGGTAGACGAATACAAACAGGCCGATGAAGTCCCGGAGGACGTCATTGATGAGGCGCTGAAAGACGGCTGGAGCGTTGGTCAACCCAAACGGCATCACGAGGTATTCAAAATGACCGTTTGGGGTGCGGAAGGCGGTTTTCCACTCATCTCCCTCCCGGATCCGGACGAGGTGGTAAGCGCTGCGGAGATCCAGCTTGGTAAACCAGGTCACCCCCTGGAGGGAGTGGAAGGCGGTATCCATAAGGGGCAGGGTATACTGGTCCTTCTCCGTGATATTGTTGAGTGCTCGATAGTCGATACAAGGACGAAGAGATCTGTCCTTCTTTCCCACGAAGAAGAACCCTGCACCTACTGGAGAGGAAGATGGTCGGATGATCCCAGCACTGAGCGACTCCTTCAGATAGCTGTTCATTGCCTCCTTCTCTGACGCTGACAGGCTATAGAGACGTCCTGAAGGTAAGGGCGCCCCCTGGCGGATGTTAATGGCGCAGTCGTAGGGCCGATGAGGAGGCAGAGACATCGCCTTGGACTTGCTGAAAACAGCACCCAGGTCGTGGAACTCTGTGGGCACAAGGGTGAGATCCGGGGGCGCGGTGTCCAGAGCTGTGGGAGGCGAGGACGGGGCGCAGGCAGCGGATTGGAGGCAGGTGCCCATGCAGAAAGTGCTCCACGCTGACACCTTCCCAGTCTTCCAGTCCAAGGCGGGGTTGTGGAGGCGGAGCCAGAGATATCCGAGGATGACAGGAGTTACCGAGGTGGGTAGGACGTAGAAAGAGATATCCTCCCGGTGGTTTCCAGAGATGATCACCGGGACGGGGGATGTTCGGTGAGTTACTTTTCCCAGGGAAACTTGGGAGAGATTGACTAGGGCGAGAGGAGTGTCGAGGGGGTGACAATGGATGCCCAGTCGGGTTGCCAGGCTTTGTGAAATAAAGCTACCCTCCGCGCCTGAATCCACCAGTGCATGTGTGAGGTGCCCAGTGAGGTTGTGACAGAAGCGGATGGGCAGCGTCAAATGTGTGAGGGGATTTAACCGATTAGCGTCCGCAAGGCCCCCTACAGTGACTCGCGGACCTCCTCGTTTGGCTTCTCCGGGCAATGCTCCACCGTGTGCTGGCTACCTCCGCAATACATGCAGAGGCCCAGGTCACGGCGGCGTTGTTTCTCCGCCAGGGGGAGCTTTGTCCGGCCCGTCACCATTGGTTCCAACTCCTCGGAAACCTCCGGCGGCGGCAACGCCAGGTGGCGAGCTTGGGGCAGGCGTGCAGAGGCGCCCCGCGAGCGAGAAGACTGCTTCTGCTCAGAGGCGCGCTTGCGCAGCCTGTTATCCAAGCTGATGGTAAGAGAAATCAGCTCCGCCAGCGTCTCCGGGGTATCCCGGCCGGCCAGCTCATCCCTCAGAGCAGAATTTAGGCTGCGGAGGAAGATGCCGCAGAGCGCGCACTCTTCCCAGCCAACCTCCTCCGCGGTAACCCGAAGTTGAGAGACGGCTTCAGGCCGAAGCCCAGGGCAGAGTGGATTAAATACCTCGCCGCTGACGAGGAGCAGGTGTGCGCGCGGCTGGCGCCGCTGATGAGCGGCGAGTCATGACAAAGGGTACAAAGAGCACCCACTTAAAAACTTCAGTAATGCCTTCAGTCTTGAAGGTTTGAGGTTTTTCTCAGAAATTTATAACAATTTTCTTATAGTTTTCTACTTTTCTCTGTAAATCTATTTAGAGTTGAAACCATGTTCCTCAAATTTGTAATTTTCTCTTGTAAAATTGACTTTTCTTGTACATTTGAAACTTTATTATAAATTTGTAGATTATTTTATGACTAATTTTTGTCTGTTTTTTAAAATAAAATTACTGGGTTTTTTTAGATAAATTTGAAACTGTGGTAATTTTTTTTTTACTTTTTCCTTGTAACAATTTACATTTTTGACCATAATTTTGCAGTCAGAACAGAATAATAATTTAACTCTGATTACAAAGAAATCTCTATAAAATTGCGTCTAAGTTTATGTATATTTTTGTTACAGTTACTTCACAGTCTCCCATTGCATTACAGTTACAAATTCAAAATCTGGTTTCTCTCTACAAAGATTTAACTATAGACTTTATGCTCAGGAATCCGTTACCAGTTAATTTGATATTTGATGCTTGTTGATCATTTCACCTACTTACAAATCAATTGAATGTAATGTCACTTAACTTGAGTTTGATTATTAAAACTGTTAACGGTATATATCAGTGTCAGGTCAGGCATTGGTTTGCTTGCTACTGGATAACCATGAAAACCGGTACTACCTGTCTCATGGGTCGGGCCATCGGCGATTCAACCGGCAATCCTGCCCTTCCAAGGGTGTGGAGGGTGAAACTGAGCATCCTGGCAGAACTAAAAACAATATCTGTCACAGGTCTGTGGTGGACCACTCCCAGTTACACGGGGTGACACTGGACATCCCGGCAGATGAGCACATCTGCCGCAAGGTCTATGGTGGACTTTTGCCAGTCGGTGTATTGTGACATGCACTACTCAAAGAGCAGAGATAAACACACCTGTCATCTGGTCAGTCACTGCAACAGATACTGGAGTCAGTTTGTCTTGGCCTGTCCTTGCCACTGATAATACCTCTATCTGCCAAGAATGTACCGCTAGTCCAGCAAAAGCTAGTGGTACTCAAATACTTTGCAAGCAGTTTCATGAAATGGTCAGTCAGAGAGTAACTCATACCAGCTTGGACGTCACCCGGGTTAACAAGGTCAGGAGTTCCTGGCAGCAGAAGGCGAAGGACAGAGCTGCGTGGAGGAATCTGATCAGACCTAAATGAAACAGTTATTGTCGCCCCCGACAGACTGCTATGATGATGATGGTGACCTTGAGTTGAATTACCTGCATTGTAACTCGTTGCATGGACCTCTCCTGGGGGTTTGTGGCTCTTGTCGCAATGAACGGATGGGTTTTTGTTGTCGTCTTCAGGTCATTGAATAAAATCAAGATGAAGCAGCCAAAATGGAACAAAAATACAACTACAGACTCTTAGAGTGGCACACTGTCAGATGTTAACACTACTCCAGCAGTGTGGTTGAAGTGCGGAAAAAATGGAGGCAGATTATCCACATTGCTGCATCATTTTTTTTTTTTTTTTTTTTTTTTAACATGGCACCAGTCTGAAACGGAAATTGAAACTTAAATATTTCCACTCAACTGGATGCAGATGGAGTGGCAACTTCCCGCGCCATGTTTGTTTTGCAGTTTCTATAACTTTATTGGCAGCGTAATGGTCTGACGTCACGCAGCAGATCCCAAATATCGCGATATTCATTTTTACACCAGTATCAACATTTCTACTGATATTGTCGTGAACAATACGATATGGTACACCCCTACTTCACAAGGCAGCACTACTCTTACTGGAGGAAAATTTCTGGCTGTTTTGCCCACCTCTGTGAAGAAGTGGCTGGAACTGGCTTATAAACCATTTTTGATTATTTACAATAATTAAATATGTTTCTGTTAGCATTGGACTTCAGCTGCTTGGGAACTTTGCTAGGACCCCACCTCTCTCTTTTTTCCCACCTCTACACCTGGTTGAACATTAGACATTGGAGACTAATGCAACTAATACTCAAGATGTGCCCTCATAAATTATCTCCTTGCCTCTCATTTTCTCTACATAAGTTTCTAGTTTAGGGCAATCTGTTCACATCTCTGCAGCTTGGGCAAGATATATACACTTTTAACCCAAACCTGAACACGATATAGTGATAGATTACTGTTAAACAAATATTTTCTTCATTTGCAGATGCATATGCATTTACTGATCCTCATTCATAACACAGATCACATTCTATTCCCGCACGGCTGTGTCCTGTAGGTGAGCTCATTTGCATGTGCACTCTGTTACATTCCATTGGCCCTCAAATGGATATGTCTCACCGTAGAAGATTCCAGTAATTAACCTAGCACAACATAGTTGTCATCCAGTAATTGACCTAATTGTTTGGCTTGTCAACTCCTGTTCTATGTATTAAGCATTAAATATGCTGGATATCATTAATCAAAGGATTATCACGTATTCAGGGGAGGGGAATGCACTGTGTCTTGTTCTTGTTTAGCATTGGGGGGGTGTTAAAATGTCCATGAGGTGCTGGATAACTCCAATTTTCTTTTTGTAATTTAATTACCGTAACGTTTTTACTGACTTTAAGCTTTTAATAGCTTGTGAAAGTTCTTATTTTATAGCCAAATGACACTCCATCAAAATATCCACAGGGGTTTACAGGACATCTTCTTTGCAAGGCAGAGTGGGTCTGTTTGAAAATGTGTAAAATTGAATTTTGTTTAGCCTGGGTAAATCACAAATCACAATCTGTTATTCCACACGCCATCATCCCATTACTGTAAAGCTCCTTCCTCTACCTTAATGTGCTGTCTATGAGTGTTGACATCAGCTTACCAGCCTTGATACTATATAGCCCCTCACCAAGACACTTGTGTGCGTGTTTGTGTATTTATCTGTGTGCATGCTCGTGTGTATGTGTATATGAGAGCAGGAAGATGGCTTAGGTCCAATTCACAGCTGATTCACGGCTGAGGCTTATGTATTTAGAAGCAGATTGCCTCCAGGTTGCTATAAAAGGTGTTGAGCTGCCACTTTTATTGGATTTTTAAAGTGAGGCGATTACATCCCGAATATGTCTAATAGTTCCCTACATACTGCTTATTTAGTTTCAGCAATCTTGCCTGCTCAGTTTGTCTGTCTAGAGCAAATGGGAAAAGGTGTGCTCACTTATACCCTGGGCACACACCCAGTGCATTAATAACAATAATAGTAAAAAGGTAATCAAATCTGTAAAAACAATATGTACTTAATGTTGGCCCAGAATCTGCCGCTAAAAGCCCACCTCATCAAACTGCAAATTAGTCTCGGCTGTAACTTTATTATGGTCTGGCCCAGAGACGGGCAGCCATAAATAATTCAACTCCGCCATCTCTGGAAGTAGGGAGATTTAATTCTGAAGAGTGGAAAGTGTGTACATGTGTGTGCCTGTGTGATGTGGGTGCACTTGCTTAGATGCATGCATGCCTGCAAGGTTTCGTTTGAGCCAGTGTGTGTGTGCGCCTTTGTGAAATTAGACAACACCACCCTCCACACACAAATGCTTACACCACACTCTTCTTTCCCTCCGTGCTCCCATTGGCAGGCTGCTACCCTCCTGTTGCAGAGCATTCCCCCCACCAGGTAGCACCATGGCAACATACTCAACCACATCCATCAGTCAGCTAGCATCTCGACCCTCCCAGCTATAACCACCTAGTGAGAGACACACCAGGGGAGAATGGAAGGAGAGGAGAGAAATGCAACAAGAATGGTGCTGAGGAAGACAAAAGCACCAGAATGAATGAGAGTAAACCTCCCCAAAGAAGGAAATTAACTTTATGATAACAAGTCAACATTTTTGTTCTCATAACTTTATTCTCAACTTTATTTATATAGTGCCATTTCACAACAACAGTCATCTCATAGCACTTTCAACTGTATGGGAAACCCCCACAATTGCAGAAAGACCCCAGCAATCAAGTGATTGCCTGTGAGCAAGCACTTGGAGATGGTGGAGAGGAAAAACCCCTTTTAACAGGAAGAAACCTCCAGCAGAACCAGGCTTGGGGGGGCATTCATCTGCTGTGACTGGCTGGGGGGGTGAGGGGATAGAGAAGAAGAAAAGAACAGACATTTAGAGAGCAAACAGCACGATGGGGACTCAATCTGTGGGAGAGAACAAACAAATGTTAATGACCAGCAAAAAAAAAAAATAATCATTGAGAGTGAAGAAAGGAGTGAAGGCCAGTGCATTATTGGAGGTCCCCCGGCTGTCTAAACCTATTAGCAGCATAACTAAGGGAGGGTTCAGAGACACATGATCCCTCCCTAATTGTAGGCTATATCAAAAAGGAAAGTTTTAACCCTATTCTTAAAAACAGAGCTTGAGTCTGACTCCCGAATCCAGATTGGCAGCTGGTTCCACAGGAGAGGAGCATGGTAACTGAAGGCTCTGCCTCCCATTGTACTTTTGGAGATTCTAGGTATTACAAATAATCCAGCATTTTGGGAGTGTAGTGCTCTGTTAGGATAATATGGTAGTATCTGTTTAGAGCTTTGTAAGTGAGAAGAAGGATTTTAAACTTAATTCTAAACTCTGTGGGAATCCAATGAAGGGCGGCCAGAACCGGAGAGATATGATCTCTGTTTCTAGTACCTGTTAAAACTCTTGCTGCAGCATTTTGGATCAACTGAAGACTTTTTAAAGATGTTTTAGGACAACCTGATAATAAAGAGTTACAATAATCTAATCTAGAGCTAACAAAAGCGTGGATCAGTTTCTCAGCATCACTCTGAGACAAGATGCTCCTAATCTTGGCAATATTACACAAATGATAGAAGGCAGTCTTAGAAACAAGTTTAATATGTGAATTAAAAATCAGATCTTGATCAAAAATAACTCCAAGGTTTCTCACAGAACTATTAAGAGAAAGAGTAACCACATCCAAACTAAGAGTTTGATTTGGAAAGGTATTTCTAAGGTTTTTTGGACCAACAAGAATGACTTCAGTCTTATCTGAATTTAAGAGCAGAAAATTACAAGTCATCCAAGCTTTGATTTCCTTAAGACAGGCCTCTCACTTGGCTAATTGATTACTATCATCTGGCTTCATTGACAGGTATAATTGTGTGTCATCTGCATAACAGTGAAAATGTATACAGTGCTTTCTAATAATGTTGCCTAGCGGAAACATATATAAACTAAAAAGAATAGGGCCTAGCACAGATCCCTGTGGAACTCCATGACTGAGCTTTGAGTTGGAAGAAAACTTATTATTGACATGAACAAACTGGAACCTATCAGATAAATAAGATCTAAGCCACTGCAATGAAGCTCCATTAAGTCCAACTTAGTGTTCTATTCTATCAAGTAGAATATTATGATTGATAGTATCAAAAGCTGCACTAAGATCTTAAAGGACAAGTACAGAAACAAATCCATTATCAGATGTGATAAGGAGGTCATTAGTGACCTTCACTAAGGCTGTTTCAGTACTATGATGGATTCTAAACCCAGATTGAAACTCTTCAAATAAACCATTTCCCTGCAAGTGGTCAAATAATTGCGTAGCAACAACTCTTTCTAAGATTTTTGAAATGAAAGGGAAATTAGAGATTGGTCTATAGTTAGCTAAAACTTCTGGATCTAGCGTTGGCTTTTTGAGTAAGGGTTTAATTACAGCAGTTTTTTTTTTTTTTTTAATTTAAGTTTTTGTAAAGGGTATACAGGTCATTACAGCATTGCATTGTTTACATTTTCATCACATGTTCCCTTATTTTTTGCTATTTGACAACATTGGAAGAATAATTATCACGACACCCCCTTTTTTTTAAAGTGAAAGAAAAAGTGAAATAAAAAAAAATAAAATAAACAAACAAACAAACAAAGCAGCAAAAAACAAACAAAAAGAAAAATAAGTAATTAAAAGTAAAAGAGCATCTGAGTAGCGTTGGAACAAAGAGCGGAACCATTATTGAAATGGTATTTGTCAAAGATTAGATCTAATGGAAGACACACATGCAATCCAGGGTTGCCAAAAGTTCATGAACCCATCCATGTCCTGTCTCAGTGCGAATGTCAACTTTTCCATCGAGTAAATGTCTTGGATCACGTTAGACCAATCTTCAGGTGTAGGACAGTCCTTCAACATCCATTTTTTAGTTAGGGCTTTTTTACTTGCCAATATTAAAATATTGAATAAGTATTTTTCTCCTCGTCTTTCCAGTGAGTCCGGTAGTAAACCCAAATACAAAGTTACAAATGAAAAGGGAACTGTTATTTTGAATATTTTCCCCAATATTGTCTGTACATTGGTCCAATATTGGTGGATAACTGGGCATGACCAAAACACATGAAAATGATTTGCAGTCTTTTCACCACACAAGCGCCAACAGTTCAACCCCTTATGGGTAAATTTGTTTTGTGCAGGTGTTCTGAAAAATCTTACCAAATTTTTCCATCCAAATTCTTTCCACTGCAGGGATGAGGTACTTTTCCATTGCCGTTTATTTAGCTTTTCCCATATTTCCAGATGTAAAGTGAAATTCCCCTCTTTTTCCCATCTCTCTTTTATATATGATGTGTTGTCTCCTTTTAAGTCTTGGAGACCTTGGTATATTTTAGAAATGTATCTGATCCCTGGGATCCCTTTTATATGCCATTAAGAAGACCTTCAGAACACCTGACTGGGCCCTTTCCAAATCCTCCTTTTTAAGTATATTGTTTATGTGGTGTCTAAGCTGAAAGAACCTGTAAAGATCTTGATTTATTAGACCTTGTTTTTTCAAATCTTCAAAACTTCTTAAAGTTTGCCCCTTAAAAAAATCGTAATATTTTATCAGCCCTTTCTCTTTCCACTTTTTAAATCTAGTGTCTGTTTTATTTGGAGTAAAGTCTTGATCATAGGCAATCCATTGCAGAAGTCGATAGGGCTCTTTAGTTTGATTCTCTCTGACTATCTTAAACCAAATTTTTAGTGGGGTCTCTATCCACGGGTTAGTGTTATTCAAAAGTTTAGGTAAGGCATTGTTCCCTATTATCGCCTGTAGGGGGATGTCACTTGTTATTTGGCATTCGATCTCCTTCCATTGTGCAGTGCAGACTGGGTTACATATCTCTATTAAAGTTTTAATTTGTGTGGCTTTAAAATAGTCCCTGATATTTGGCAGCGCAAGCCCACCTTTGTCTTTGTTTAGCTGTAAGGTTCTATATCTGATTCTAGGTCTCTTGCCCTGCCATATGAATCTTGAGATCCTTCTGTCCAGCTCCTGCCATGTTTTTTTGGGAGGTTCTACCGGTATTGTTTGGAAAAGATATAGAAGGCGTGGAAGTATATTCATTTTGACTGCTTCAATTCTTTGTGCAGTACCCAAGAATGGTATCATATTCCATCTTGCTAGGTCAGATTTAATTTTTGTCACCAGTGGATCATAGTTTAGTGTTATAATTTTGTTGAGTTGTTTCGGGATATTGACCCCCAGATATTTCATAGATTCCATCTCCCAGTTAGTTTTGAGTTTGCTTTGTGAATAATGATTTGGGTCATAGTTGAATGTTAAAACTTGGGTTTTATGCATGTTTAATTTGTACCCCGATAAATCTCCATAGTCTGAAAAAACTGAGATTAGTTCTGGTAAAGAAGTGTCCGGCTGCCCTAGGTATATTAAAATGTCATCAGCAAAGAGTGCTATTTTATGTTCCTTCTGACCAAGTGTAATACCTTGAATTTTTTGATTTTGTCTTATCCATTGGCTCAGAGGTTCTGTGAAGATTGCAAAGAGCAGTGGAGACAGGGGACAGCCCTGACGACATCCTCTTTCCAGCTCAAAAGATGATGATAAAGTACCGTTAATCCTTATTTTAGCTGTTGGTTTTTTATATAATGCCTGTATAGTTCTAATGAAGTTGTTATGAAAATTGAAACTGGATAAGATTCTATATAGGAAAGACCAGTCAACCGAATCGAATGCTTTTTCAGCATCTAATCCCAATATGACTGCATTTAAGTTATATTTTTTTATATGATGAATTATGTGTAAAGTGCGTCTAATGTTGTCTTGTGTCTGTCTTTGTCTTATAAAACCTGTTTGGTCTAAGTGAATTAAGTCTGTCAGTATATTTTCTAACCTTTTGGCAAGGATAGTGGTAAAAAGCTTATAGTCCTGATTTAACACACTGATTGGTCTGTAGTTGGAGCAGTCTAGTTTATCCTTTTCAGGTTTAGGTATAACTGCAATGACCCCTTCTCTCCAGGAGGGTGGGATTTCCCCTGTGTGGAGGACATAGTTAAATGTTTTCAGGAGGAGAGGAGATAGTTGCTGTTTAAAGGTTTCGTACCACTCTGCTGTATAGCCATCTGCTCCTGGGGATTTGTTAGCTTTAAGTTTCATAATTGCTTTTTCCAGTTCTTTAGGTTGTATTTCTGACAGTAGTGTTTTATTTTGTGACTCCGTAAGTTGGGGAAAGTTTAATGTGTTTAGGAGTGCCTCGGATACGTTTTTATGTTTTTTGTGGGAGTATAAGTTCTTATAGTAATTCTCGAAGCTTTTAAGAATATCCTGAATTCTGAATTTTATTTCCTTTGATACTGGGTCTCTGATTTTGTAGATTGCTCTTTCTGTTTGTTGTTTCCTCAATTTATAGGCTAGTAATTTTGCCGATTTACTGCCTGCTTCATAGTGTTTTTGTTTCAGAAATGTAAGTTTCTTCTGGATTTCTATTGTGTAGATCTCATTTATTTGATTTTTAATTTCCTTAATCTTGTGCGAGTCATTAGAATGAGTGTTGCCTTTGTGTTCTTTTTCTAGGTTCCTAAGTTCTGATTCTAATGTGATTAGTTTTTCTTGTCTCAGTTTCTTTTGGGTTGCCAGTTTTGCAATAATTTTTCCCCTTATTACAGCTTTGCATGCATCCCACAGTATTAAAGGGGATACTTCTCCATTATCGTTTTCTTCCAAATATCTGAGAATATCTGATTCCAGTTCATCTTTCAGTGGTCCTTTCAGGACATTTGAATTCAGCCTCCAAGAAAATGTATTATTTGTGTATTTTTGGATATTTAAGTCCATATAGATCGGACTGTGGTCAGAGAGATCCATCAGTCCTATTTTACATGTTTTTACTCTTCCAATGTCTCTATTAAACATAAAAAAGTAATCAATCCTTGAGTAAGATGAATGTGGCGTTGAGTAAAATGTATAATCTTTTACATTGGGGTTGAATTCCCTCCACACATCACAGATTCCCATTTCTTTTAGTAGCATCCGAGTTTTCCTACTTTGAGTGTTATTTTGATGTGAAGAATTACCTGTTGCATCCCGGTATGGATTCAGTCTTAGATTGAAGTCTCCACCACATATCACTAAACCTTGGGCTTTAAGTTATCATTAGGTCAAATACATTTTTATAAAATTTCCAGTTAGCCCCTGGTAGTGCATATACTGTACATTCAGCAGGGTGATATCTTCTCCCTCTAGCCGCCCAATTACCAAACTGTACCTCCCTTCTTTATCCTTGTGTTCTGATTTTTTTTCAAATGTAATTTTGGTTGATATCAATGTCGCTACTCCCCTCCTCCTCCCTGACTTATATGAAGATGAAGAGATCATTTTAAACCCTTGTCTATTGAGTTTAGTGTGCTCCACATCTGTTAGGTGGGTATTATTTCTGCTTTCTTTTTTCATTTTGCGTAGAATCTTGGATCTTTTAACTGGATTCAGGATCCCTTTTACATTTTATGAGACTATTTTGGTTACACCCTGTTTCTCCATTGTATTGTCTTATTTAGTATAACAGTGTGGTGGCCCTCTTTTATGCTACTCAGAAACTTAAAGAACATTAAGAGCATAAAAAACATTAAGAACATAGTGTATGAAACTTTAAAACAAAAAATTGTCAAAAGAACTTCCTGAGCTGAGGTCTTTTTAAAGACCCTGTAAGAGCCTTGATGGAGTGTAGGCTCTGAGGGAAATTCCTCAAACTCTATTACGTGTTGAGGGCCCTCTCTTACCCCTGTAAGTTGTCCCATGTTTTTAACGTGAATTTCAGATCCCAATCCGAACTTGTAATGATTTTTTTTTTTTTTTATTATGCCTATATCCTATGAAATTGTGTGCACCCTCCCACCCCCATCACAGCAAACATTCACTCTAATACAGTATTTGTTAGTGTGGGGAGAACATGTGGGTCAGTGTCACATTTCTGTTTTAACAAGTTTTTTTGTTTTTGTTTTTTTTAATTAAAAAGACATTTGTTTCTAATGCTATGACTGATCCATGAAATGTTTTACCACATGCTGATTCTGCATCTCCTTTAGTGTTTGTTACCTTGTCGGAGGGGGGTTGGAAGTGCAGAATGACTAAAAAAAAAAAAAAGGTCGCTATTCCCTCCTGAAACTGGCAGGCTTATCCTTGTAGCTCTGGCGCTGGGTTTCCCGCTGCTGGCCCGTGGATTTTGAAGGTCTCTGTGTGGACCACGTTTGAGCCTTGATCCTATCGCTCGGGTCTGCTGCGGGTTTAAACACCGTTACTGGGAGCCCTCTTCTCACCATGTCAATTGTTGCTTCTTCCGCCGAATTGTAGAGACATACCTCTTCACCGTAAAAGACCCTTAACTTCGCAGGAAATGGCGTCTGAAAGCGCAGTTTCTGTTCCCATAGCATCTTTTTAGCGTCGTTGTATTCCCGGCGCTTTTTAAGAACCTCTGGGGCGTAATCGTGTTCCATGAAGACTTTTCTCTCTTGGTGCATAAATCCTTTTTTCTGCCAAGCCCGTCTTACAACCTCTTGTTTTATTTTGAAATTGGCGAATCTCACCACCACAGAACGTGGGGGCGCTTCCGCCGCTGGCTTTGCGGCTAATGTACGATGAGCCCTTTCTATCTTCAAATCAGTGGTTTGTGGAATATCCAACTTCTCTCTCAGTAAGGATTCCACGCATTCCGCCATTGTGTTGAAACCATCTTCGGCTCCTTCTTTCAGACCGTGTATTCTAATGTTGTCTCTTCTCTGTCTTCCTTCTTGGTCGGTTAGCTTAGCCTCCAGTCTTGACTGTCTTTTGTGTAAGTCCAGCATGGAATCTTCAAGCACTTTTATTCTTTCTTCAGCTTCCAAGATTCGGTTCTCGGCCTGGTCCACTCTGCTGTTCGTCCTTTTTAATTCCTCTCTGAATTCACGAAATTCGGCCCGAAATCGTCGTAATTCTTCAAATAACGATTTCAAGCTAACCTTCTTGTTAGCTACGTTCAGCTCCTCGTCTTCTGAACGGAGGTCCTCTGGTTCAGATTCTTCGGCCGATGCGTGTCCTAGCCTGGGAAATGTCACTTTCTTCTGTTTTTGTTTAGGCATGATGTTTTTGTCTTTTGATTTTTACTCTTCCAAAAGTCCGTTAAGTCTGATTTTGAAGATGTTTTCCTGGATTGGGTCTGGGAGCTTCAGCGTTAAGCTGCTATCACCATGGCGTCCAGACCGGAAGTCCTAATTACAGCAGTTTTAAAAGCCTGTGGTACGTGGCCTAATGTTAATGAAGAATTGATTATTTGAAGAATAGAGCTACCAATAAATGGGAAGATTTCTTTAAATAACCTGGTAGGAATAGGGTCAAAAAGACAAGTTGAAGGCTTGGATGAGGAAATTATTTTATCTATCTCTAAAAGGTCAATTGAAGTAAACTCATCCAAACAGATATCAGTTGAAGGAGTTGTAGTAGTTACTGTATTTAAGTTAACGGTGGGAAGAATTGGACTGATTTTACCTCTGATAGATGAAATTTTATTATTGAAAAAGTTTCATAAAGTCCTGACTAGTAAGCTCTAAGACAGTGATTCCCAACTGATGGGTCGCGGACCTGTTTTCAGTGGGTCGCGGGCCTTTGCCTGGGCAAATAAAATATCAAGAAATAAATCAACTTAGTGTCATCGATTCACACTCCTTAACAGTAGATGGCAGGAGGTGGCGGGCGACACCATATTTTGCACCATAGAAGAAGACTCGCAACGTTTGTTTGTATATGCTAATTGAGCATGGCGAAACGCAGATACGACACGGACTGTATGAGATATGGATTTTTTTATATTGAGGACAAAGGAGTACAGAAACCTCAGTGTGTTTTGTGCAGCGAGGTGCTGGCATGTGCCAAGCAACGTTGCCAAGCAATGAAGAGAGTCAGCTGGTGGAGCTATCATGTGACCGCACGCTGAAAAAGAGGTTCACGGAGGTAAGCCTCTTGCAGTTCTGGTGCAGCACTGTGATAAGCGAGTATCCTTCTCTTGCCATTTGAGCAGTAAAAACCCTCCTACCTTTCAGCACTACATATCTCTGTGAGTGTGGCTTCTCAGCTCTGGTTCAGTTGAAGACAAAACAGAGAAACAGACTGGACATTGAGCATGACCTCAGAGTCGCTTTGTCTAATAGAACTCCAGACATTGAGACTCTTGTCAAGAGCAAAAAAACATCCCCAGTTCTCCCATTAATTCCTCCAGACTCAGGTCTATGATGTCACTGTTACAGGTTTTAGTGAGTGTTCCTTCATTTTCTTCAAAGCACATAACCTTATCAGTAGGTAAATACTGAAAAAACAATCAGAAGAAAAGTCAATTCTGAGACTTGAATTCTTTTGAATTGCACTTTTTGTTTAATTTGTAATTTAAAATGCAGCTAATTCAGCATTAAAAGGAATTGTTCCCTCTGTTGTATTGCCACTTACTGGTCATTTTGCTTAATCATTAAATTTGTTTTGTGTTTGTATACTGTGATATTCTGTTCTTCTACCTCAGGTTCAAAATGCACAATCTTTACATTCAATAAATTTGAAAATCTTTGATTTGGGTCGCGGCTTGTCATTGAGGGGTGATGGTGGGTCCCAAAGCCAGACCAGTTGAGAACCACTGCTCTAAGGGAATGCTAGGATTGACAGAGTCCTGACTCTGTCAGCCTGGCTGCAGTGCTGAAAAGAAACCTGGGATTATTCTTGTTCCCTTCTATTCATCATCATCATCTGACTGGCGCCTAGCGGCTGCCCCGGCCTTGGATGCGCTCTGCAGAGCGTGCCCAAATGCCAAGTCACGTTTCGTTACCTTGTATTCATACATGTGTAATGACAATAAAGTTGAATCTCATCTCATCATCTCATCTCATCATAGCAGTCTGTCGGGGGCGACAATGACTGTTTCATTTAGGTCTGATCAGATTCCTCCACGCAGCTCTGTCCTTCGCCTTCTACTGCCAGGAACTCCTGACCTTGTTAATTATTCTTGTTCTCCCCTATTAATGCAGAATAATAACTTGTTCTAGCTTTTCTCAGAGATTTTTTATAAATTAAAAGATGATTTCTTCAAGCTAAATAGATTTCATCTAATTTAGTGGAGCACCATTTTATTTCTAATTGACAAGTCTTCTGTTTTAAGCTACAAGTTTCTGTGTTGAACCAAGGAGTTAGAAATCTCTGATTAGACTTTTTCTTTTTTAAAGGGGCCACCATGTCTAGAGTCTGATGCAGAGAAGCTGTAACACTATCTACCATGCTGTCAATTACAGAAGGAGCAAGCTCTCCATAGCTTATCTCTGTTGTGTTGACACATGGCATAGAAGAAACAATCTGCATACAATTGGTAACATCATCTGAGAGGCATCTACTGTAGTAATATTTTCTTTAGGAGCCAAATAGTCAGAAATGGTAAAATCAAAGGTTAACAGACAATGGTCTGACAGTACAGGGTTATGAGGAGACACTACCAGATTTTCTATTTCTTTGCCATATGTCAGAACAAGGTCCCAACATGTGGTGGAGATAATGGGTAGAATTTCCTACTTTTTGAGAAAACTTCATTGAGTCTAATATTGAATTAAATGCCATATTAATGCAATCACTGTCTACATCTACATGTATATTAAATTATATCTGATTTCAGCACTAAATCAGCTAAGAATTCAGCAAATTTGGATAAAAACTTGGAATAGGTTGAGGGAGGACGATAAACTATTTCAAATAAAATTGGGTTTAGCCTAAAATTAATGACATGCCCAATACTGAGGACCAGGCCCTCAAAGGAATTATAACATGTTTTTTGCTTTACATTAAGCAGTAATTTGGAATGGTAAATTGTTGCCACTCCTCCTTCATGACCAGAACTTCTGAGATTTTGACAGTTTAAATCACCAGAGGGAGGTGATTCATTTAAACCAACATAATCCTCTTGTCCTAACCAAGTCTCTGTAAGGAATAGTAAATCAATCTGATGATCAATTAACCGATGATGGACTAGCAGAGACTTGGGAGTTAGAGAACTAATATTTCACAAACCGCATTTAATTTTTAAATTATGAGGAGGAACAGAGGCCAAGTCTTTAGACCAAGAATTTAGAGGCTTCATGTTTGAGTTTTACCAACTTTTTGTTTAATTACTTTGGGATGCTTATACATTATATTTTTATTTACTTTGGAGGGAGCAGACTGTGATTATCTGATGGGGGAGACAGGGGCTAAGTTGAGGGGTAGCGGATGAAGAGTTGCTGCAGAGAGGCGTATAAGACTGCGACTCTGCTTCCTGGTCCCTACTCTGAGTTGTCAAGGTTTTGAAAATTTGGATAAAAATGATGCCAGATTGTGAGATAAAAGAGATGCACCATCCAAAGTGGGATGGATGCCGTCTCATCTAATAAGACCAGGTTTTCCCCAAAATGAGTTCCAGTTGTCCATGTAGCCCATGTTGTTTGCAGGACACCACACAGACAGCCAGCGGTTGACGGATGACAAGCGGCTAAACATGTCATCACTGATCAGATTGGGGAGGGGCCCAGAGAATACTACAGAGGCAGACATCGTTTTGGCAAAGTTACGCACCGATTCCACATTGTTTTGTGACTTCTGACTGCCGGAGTCGGATGTTGTTAATGCTGGCGTGGATAACAGTTGTGGAGTAGTTACTTTTAGCCAGAATTCTCAAATTTGACTCACTGTCGCTGACTATGGCCGCTGGAGTCTCTAGGTTCACGTTTCTGACTACAGAGTCGCCAATGATCAAAGTTTTTTCCTCAGTGGGTGTGTCGCTGAGCGGGGAAAAGGGATTAGAAACATGAAGAGGTTGGTGGTGAACCAGGGACTTGCGACTATGCTTCCTTCTCACCGTCACCCACCCATTCTCTGCTGGCTGCTCAGGAGAGGTGGAAGTCGGGCGACGGCTAGCAGGCCCTATGCTAGGGTGCTCCGCTGCAGCTAAGGGGAGTCTGTCATAATTAACTGGCGCTGACGGTGTTTCAATGCAGCAGAGCCGGGATTCCAAATCACACAACCTCTCCCCGAGCGCCTCAAAAAGACAACATTTATTACGTTTACCATTAACACTAAAAGAGGCAGAGGTGTAGCTAAACATCTGACACAGAGAGCACACCAGAGGAGAAGAGGAAGGAGAGCTAGGGACCATAACTAGTGGCTAACCTGAAGCTAGCATAAACACCGATGAAATGTGAACAGAAAGTTAAAGAGGGTGATTAGGTGACACTGAGTGCATACACAGATGCAAGAGGCTTGTTAAACAGAAGTGAAAGGTGACGGTAGATGGGGAAAAAAGTGATTAAAATACAATTAAAGGCAGTAATCCTCAGGAGAGTGAGGAGAGCTAACCACAGAGCAAACCACAACGACAGCCAGCAACACAGGAGGTGATGATATATTACCACAGGAAGCCTATAAACCAGGGGTGTCAAACTCATTCCATGGAGGGCCAAGTACCTTGCATGTTTTACTTCCACCCAGTGTCTTCAACAGGTGTTTTCACTGATCAGCAATCAGTTGGAAGAAATTTGATGAATCACCTGTTGAAGACACTGGGTGGAGGAAAAACCTGCAGGGTCTTGACCCTCCATGGAATGACTTTGACACCTCTGCTATAAACTGTCCTTACAGTCTTTATGGGGATGGAGAGTCGCAGGTTAACCGAGGGGAGAATTTTGGATTATTTTGCCGACAAGTAGAATAGACTTTTTAAGTTTTTTGCAAATATTTATTTAAAAAAAAGAAAACAAGAAAAACTAAAAAAAGCACTGAGAGAGCACATACGTCAAAGCTCCTTCTGCCCCTTGTGGATCACCTCCAAAATGTAATGGGTTTGTGTGTAGGCCTAGAACCACTTCTGGTGAAAACTGCATCAAAGTCTGTTCATTAGTTTAGGAGTGTTGTTACTGACACACTGTGAGAAGATTTGAGCCTTGGCGGAGGTATGCATTCTCAGATCATCAGCAAAAACTGTAATGGCTTCCTGTCTCGCCTAAGAACCACCTCTGGTGAAAATTTCATCCAAATCTATCCATTAGTTTTTGTGTAATCCTGCTGCACAAATACAAACAAAGCCCTTGGTGTAGGTATGCACTTTCATATCATCACCAAAATTTAATCATCTGTTCCCTGTGCCATTACACCCCTTTCTGAAAATTTCATTAAAATCTGTTCATAACTTTTTGTGTAATGTTGCTAACAGACAGACAAACCAACCAATCAGTGCCAGCGAAAACATTACCTCCTCCTCTTGGTGGAGGTAACAAGCTTTTTCATATTTTTGCAAAGAATTGTATTTTCCATCCATCCATCTTCTACCGCTTTTCCGGAGGTCGGGGTCACGGAGGCAGCAGTTCAAGCAGAGAAGCCCAGACTTCCCTCTTTCCCGCCGCCTGCTCCAGCTCTTCAGAGAGGATACCAAGGCGTTCCCAGACCAGCTGGGAGACATAGTCTCTCCACTGAGTCCTGGGTCTGCCCTGGGGTCTCCTCCCAGTGGGACGTGCCCAAAACACCTCAAGTGGGAGGCGTCCAGGAGGCATCCTAATCGTACCACTTCAACTGACTCCTTTCAATGTGGAGGAGCAGCGGTTCTACTCTGAGCCTCTCCCGGATGACTGAGCTCCTCACCCTATCTCTGAGGGTGAGTCCAGCAATCCTACGGAGAAAGCTCATTTCAGCCGTTTGTATCCGCGATCTTGTTCTTTCAGTCATTACCCAAAGCTCGTGACCACAGGTGAGAGTAGGAACGTAGATTGACTGGTAAATCGACAGCTTTGCCTTAGAACTCAGCTCCCTCTTCACCACAACAGACCGGTACAACGTCCGCATCACTGCAGATGCTGCTCCGATCCGTCTGTCAATCTCTCGCTCCATTTTCCCCTCACTCGTGAGTAAGACCCCAAGATACTTAAACTCCTCCACTTGGGGCGGGAGCCTGTCCCCAGCTCGGAGAGGACAATCTACCTTTTTCCGGCTGAGGACCAGGGACTCGGACTTGGAGGTGCTGATTCTCATCCCAGCCGCTTCACACTCAGCGGCAAACTGTCCCAGCAAGAGCTGTAGGTCATTGCTGGATCAGAATCAGAATAAAATTTATTGCCATTGTTCATGTAATACACAAACTAGGAATTTGTCTCGGTGCAATACTGCAACATTAAACATAAATTAAAAAATAAGAAAACTATGCATGCAATAAAAAATTAAATAAAAATAAAAATAAATAATGCTATTCTATACAATTTTTAAATGATAATTGTACATGAGTTGAACTGCTGTACCTAATGCACAAGAGTCTAATAAGTCATTTAGTGTTCAGCAGTCTGATAGCAGAAGGAAGAAAGCTGTTCATGTAGCGAGAAGTTTTAGTCCGAATGGACCGTAGTCTTCTGCCTGAAGGGAGGGGAGCAAACAGTGCGTATCCAGGGTGTGAAGGGTCGGCTGTGATCCGACCTGCATGCCTCCGAGTCCTGGAGATGTACAGGTCCTGGAGGGATGGAAGCTTACAGTTGATCACCTTCTCAGCAGCGTGCACAACGCGCTGCAGTCTTAATCTGTCCCTGACAGTGGCACCAGCATACCACACAGTGATAGAGGTAGTGAGGATGGACTCGATGATGGCCATATAAAACTGCACCAACATCTTGGTGGGCAGCTTGAGCTTCCTCAGCTGCCGCAGAAAGAACATCCTCTGCTGGGCCTTTTTGATAAGGGAGCTGATGGTCGACTCCCACTTGAGATCCCGGGTGATGGTGGTACCCAGGAAACGGAAGGAATCCACAGTGGTGATAGGAGAATCTGTAAGGACAAGAGGAGGCAGAGGGGCTGTGACTTTTCTAAAGTCCACAATCATCTCCACTGTCTTCTAAGCATTCAGCTGCAGGTTATTGTGGCTGCACCAAGACGTTAGCCGGGCCACCTCCTTCCTGTAGACGGACTCATCGCCGTTGGAGATGAGCCTGATAAGGGTGGTGTCGTCCGCAAACTTGATCAGCTTGACAGACTGATGGCTAGAGGTGCAGCAGTTGGTATACAGGGAGAAGAGCAGGGAGGAAAGTACACAACCCTGTGGTGATCCGGTGCTGATGCTTACATCGTCCGAGACAGTCTTTCCCAGCCTCACATGCTGTCTCCGGTCCGTCAGGAAGTCAGTGATACACCTGCAGAGGGAGTCAGGCACGTTGAGCTGGATCAGCTTGTCCTGGAGCAGAGCAGGGCGGATGGTATTAAATGCAGAGCTGAAGTCCACAAACAGGATTCTAACATAGGTTCCCGGGGAGTCCAGATGCTGCAGTATGGAATAAAGGGCCAAATTAACTGCATCGTCCACAGACCTGTTGGCTCTGTAGGCAAACTGCAGCGGATCCAAGAGAGAAGTAATGATGGTCTTGAGATGGGACAGGACCAGGCGCTCAAAGGACTTCATGACTACAGAGGTAAGCACTACAGGTCTGTAGTCATCAAGTCCAGTGATCCGTGGCTTCTTGGGAACAGGGACGATGGTAGAGGTTTTGAGACAGGCCGGCACATGGCATGACTCCAAAGAGATGTTAAAAATGTCTGTAAAGACAGGAGTCAGCTCCTCCGCACAGTGTCTTAAGGTGGAGGGAGACACGCCGTCCGGACTGGGGGCCTTGCGCGGGTTCAGTCTAGAGAACTGTCTTTGCACGTCCTGCTCACTGATGGCAAAGGCAGGAGGGAAGGAGAGGGGAACCGCCTTTGATGAAATGGGGACCATGTAGGCAGTGTCACAGGGGGGAGGGGGAATATTGGACACAGCTGACGAGGTGTCAAAACGGGCATAGTGTTGGGACAGTCTTTGACAAAGGACTTTGTCATCCTGTCCCTTAGAAGCCTGAGGCCGATAGTTGGTGATTTGCCTTAGTCCTCAGTTGGATGAAGCCAACAGGACAACATCATCTGCAAACAACAGAGATGAGATCCTGTAGTCACCAAGCATGACACCCTCCATTCCCTGGCTGCGCCTAGAAATCCTGTCCATAAAAATTATGAACAGGATCGGTGACAAAGGGCAGCCCTGGCAGAGTCCAACTCTCACTGGGAATGAGTACGACCGAGTGTTGGCAATACGAACCAAACTTTCACAACGGTAGTACAGAGACCGAATAGCTCGTAACAACAAGCCCGATACCCCATACTCCTGAAGCACCCCCCCACCACAAAAAAAACCTCGAGGGACGCGGTCAAATGCCTTCTCCAAATCCACAAAACACATGTAAACTGGTTGGGCAAACTCCCACGAACCCTTGAGAATTCTCGAGAGAATAAAGAGCTGGTCCGATGTGCCACGGCCAGGACGAAAACCACATTGCTCCTCCTGAATCTGAGGTTCAACCAACGGCCGGACTCTCCTTTCCAGTACCTTGGCATAGACCTTCCCCAGGGAGGCTGAGGAGTGTGATCCCTCTAAAGTTGGAGCACACCCTCCGGTCCCCTTTTTTGAAGAGAGGAGCCACCACCCTGGTTTGCCATGCCAAAGGCACTGCCCCCAACCTCCACGCAATGTTGCAGAGGCGTGTCAACCATGACAGCCCTACAACATCCAGGGCCTTGAGGTACTCAGGGCGAATCTTGTCCACCCCCGGGGCCCGGCCACCAAGGAGATTTTTAACCACCTTGGCGACCTCAGCCCCTGTGATAGGCGAGTCATCCCCCTTGTCCACAAACCCTGCTTCCTCTATGGAAGGCGTATCAGTGGGATTGAGGAGCTCCTCGAAGTATTCCTTCCACTGCCCGACGATATCCCCAGTCGAAGTCAACAGCGCCTCATCCGCACCATACACAGTGTGGACAGTTTGCTGCTTTCCCCTCCTGAGCCGCCGGACAGTTTGCCAGAATCTCTTCGAGGCCGACCGAAAGTCTTGTTCCATGGCCTCACTGAACTCCTCCCATACCCGGGTTTTTGCTTCAGCAACCACCCGAGCTGCACTCTGCTTGGCCTGCCAGTACACCTCAGCTGCTTCGGGAGTCCCACAAGCCAACCAAGCTTGATAGGACTCCTGTCTTCAGCTTAATGGCCCCCCTCACCACTGGTGTCCACCACTTGGTTCGGGGGTTGCCACCACGAGATGCACCAACCACCTCGTGGCCGCAGCTCTGGGCCGCCGCTTCAACAACAGAGGTAGAGAACATGGCCCATTCAGACTCCCATGTCTCCAGACTCCCTCGGGATGTGGTTAAAGTTCTTCCGGAGGTGGGAGTTGAAGACCTAGAGAATTGTATTTTGAAAAGATTTATTTTTCAATGGAAGCTGGCCATTTTTTTTGCCATTGACTTTTGCATCATTAATGATGAAGACCATGTATTAAAGTTTTAGAGTATTAAATATGTTCATGAGTGTATAGGTATTAAAATAAAATAGATATACCAAACAAGTACAGTAAAATTTGGACTACTGTATGTACATTTTTTTCATTATTTAGGAGTGCTTTTATTTCAGTGACCACCTGCCCCCCAAAATGTCTGTGCACATTACTGTATTTTGATCTCACTGGAAACTGGATTTGGTAAAGATGCTCTACTAGCCAAAAATTGAAAGTATATAAAAGAATAAGGCCAATGGAATAGAAAATATATAAATAAATAAATAAGTGTGCATAAATGAAAAGTACTACAGGTCCATTCTCAAAAGTGCATTATAGACAAAGAGGTTTGGAAATACTGATGACAGTAAATATATTCTCAAAGACAGATAAACAAAGCATATACTAGCATCAAATTGTCCATAACAGTGGAGATTACTAACCAAAGGTTTTAATGGAAGTGACCCCATCTTAAACCTTGGAATGTAAAATTCAAAATTCGGTTTGTGTTTGAGGGGCCCACACACAGTGCTGTACCCGGAGCCCCAAATGTGGTGCTATGCCCCTGGCTATGGGTTGGTTTTCTTTAGGTGGATTTGAGGGTTTAGTCATGGTGGAATTATGAGCAGCGCGGTGGCGGAGTGGTTAGCACTGCGGCAGCACAACAACTCACCCTTTGCCGGGGGATCCTGGGTTCGATCCCAGCCGCCGACCAACAGTGATCTGTGTGGAGGTTGCATGTTCTCCCCGTGTCTGCGTGAGTTTACTCCGGGATTTCTCCGGTTTCCTCCCACATGCCAAAAACATGCAAGTTAGATTAATTGGCATCAAACGGGATTCTAAATTGTCCTTAGGTGTGACTGTGAGAGTGAATGGTTGACTGTCTCTCTGTGTTGGCCCTGTGATGGACTGGCGATCTGTCCAGGGTGTACCCTGCCTCTCGCCCAAAGATGCTGGGATAGGCTCCAGCCCCCCCGTGACCCAAAAAGGATTAAGCGGAAGAAGATGGATGGATGGAATTATGAGCGGTTCCAAATGCCAGTCAATTTTGGCCCAAAAGCTTTAGGTGTCAGCTATAAAGCTGAAGATGAATTTCACCTTGCAGCACAACAATAACCCTAAACATACATCTAAATCAAAGAAATATTTTGTTTTCAGTTGATTTGATTGAGCATTGGGAATGGTTACAGCAGAGTACAAAAACATCCAAGAATTTACAGGAAAAGTGCATATACACCTGTGTTCGAGATTATTATGCAAATGTTATTTGTTTCTGATTTTCCTAAATAGTCGATGCAAATTTTGTGTGTGTACTTTTATTGATCCCAAGAGGGGAAATTCAGGGCATCCACCTGGATGGATGAAGCAGCCATGGTACGGCTCCATCCCTTCACCATTCACACCTAGGGCCACTTTAGAGTCTCCAATTAACCTAACCTGCATGTTTTTGGCCTGTGGGAGGAAACCGGAGAAATCCCGGAGTAAACCCATGCAGACACGGGGAGAACATGCAAACTCCACACAGATCACCATTGGTCAGGGGCTGGGATCGAACCCGGGATCCCATGGCCAAGAGTGAGTTGCTATGCTGCCACCGTGCTAACCACTGCACCACCGCACCGCCCAAATGACAGTCAGAATAATTTTCAAGTCATCAACCGTTGGAGCATAATTCAAATTTTATTGAACAAACCTCTCAATGATAACTGTTTTTTTTTTTTTTTTTTTTTTTGCAAAAATAAAAACTCAAAATGCACTGTTCCAAATTATTATGCCCAACAGATTTTCAAAACATTTTATTGGTTGTAAAGAACTAAAAATGGTCATTTGTTGAATTTGCAGCATTAGGAGGTTATATTTACTAAAATCAAAAGCTATTTCAATCAAAAACATCTTAACAGGCCAAGTTACTTGTTAACATAGGACCCCTTCTTTGATACAGTATAACTTTCACAATTCTTACATCCATTGAACTTGTGAGTTTTTGGAGAGTTTCTGCTTGAATTTCTTTGCAAGGTGTCAGAATAGCCTTCCACAGCTGCTGTTTTGATGTGAACTGCCTCCCACCCTCCTAGATCTTTTGCTAGAAGATGCTCCAAAGGTTCTCACTAGGGTTGAGGTCAGAGGAGTATGGGGGCCACACTATGAGTTTCTCTCCTTTTATGCCCATAGCGGCCAATGACACAGAGGTATTCTTTGCAGCATAAGATGGTGCATTGTCATGCATGAAAGATAATTTTGCTACAGAAGGCATAGTTCTTCTTTTTGTACCATGGAAGAAAGTGGTCAGTCAGAAACGCTGTATACTTTGCCAAGGTCATTTTCACAGGTTCAGGGACCCTAAAGGGGCCTACCAGCTCTCTCACCATGATTACGGCCCAAAACATGACTCCGCCACCTCCTTGCTGACCTTGCAGCCTTGTTGGAACATGGTGGCCATCCACCAACCATCCACTACTCCATCCATCTGGACCATCCAGGGTTGCATGGCACTCCTCAGTAAACTAGACTGTTTGAAAATTAGTCTTCATGTATTTCTGGGCCCATTGCAACTGTTTCTGCTTGTGAGCATTGGTTCGGGGTGGTCGAATAATAGGTTTATGCACAACTGCAAGCCTCTGGAGGATCCTACACCTTGAGGTTCGTGGGACTCCAGAGGCATCAGCAGCTTCAAATATGTGTTTGCTGCTTTGTAATGGCATTTTAGCAGCTGCTCTCGTACTCTGATGAATTTGTCTGGCAGAAACCTTCCTCATTATGCTTTTATCTGCATGAATCAATCTGTGCTCTGAATCAGCCATAAATTTCTTCACAGTACGATGATCACGCTTAAGTTTTCGTGAAATATCTAATGTTTTCATACCTTGTCCAAGGCATTGCACTATTTGATGCATTTCAGCAGCAGAGAGATCCTCTTTCTTTCCCATATTGCTTGAAACCTGTGGCATGCTTAATAATGTGGAAAACCGTACTTCAGTAGTTTTCCTTTAATTGGGCTCACCTGGCAAACTAATTATGACAGATGTCTGAGATTGATGTCAGTGATTCAGAGAGCCCTGAGACACAATACCATCCATGAGTTTAATTGAAAAACAAAAAAACTGAATGTTTATGACACTAAAATCCTATTTGCATAATAATTTGGAACGTGGTGTCGAAAAAGTTTTTACAAATCCTACAAATAGAAGAGGTTGTAAAAAAAGGTATATGTTGTAGAGGGTGTGAAGGAAAGGATGTGGAGGCGAGGCACGAGCGTAGGTCAGCACAGATTCTTTATTTACCCTCTAACATGAATACAGTCTGTTGGCCCCAGCGTCACCGCTGGGGCCCGGTTAATTCAATTCAATTCAACTTTATTTATATAGCGCCATTTCACAACAACAGTCATCTCATAGCACTATCAACTGTAGGGGGGACCCCCACAGTTGCAGAAAGACCCCAGCAATCAGACGATCCCCTGTGAGCAAGCACTTGGCGACGGTGGAGAGGAAAATCTCCCTTTTAACAGGAAGAAACCTCCAGCAGAACCAGGCTCAGGGAGGGGCAGTCATCTGTTGCGACTGGCTGGGGGGTGAGGGGATAGAGAAGAAGAAAAGAACAGACATGTAGAGAGCAAACAGCACGATGGGGACTCAATCTATGGGAGAGAACAAACAAATGTTAATGACCAGCAAAAAAAAAAAATATTTCATAGAGAGTGAGGAAAGGAGTGAGGCCCAGTGCATTATTGGAGGTCCCCCGGCTGACTAAACCTATTAGCAGCATAACTAAGGGAGGGTTCAGAAACACATGATCCCTCCCTAATTGTAGGCTATATCAAAAAGGTAGGTTTTAGCCCTATTCTTAAAAACAGAGATCGAGTCTGACTCCCGAATCCAGATTGGCAGCTGATTCCACAGGAGAGGAGCTTGATAACTGAAGGCTCTGCCTCCCATTGTACTTTTGGAGATTCTAGGTATTACAAGTAATCCTGCATTTTGGGAGCGTAGTGCTCTGTTAGGATGATACGGTAGTATCAGATCTTTTAAATAAAAAGGAGCCTGATTGTTTAGAGCTTTGTAAGTAAGAAGAAGGATTTTAAACTTAATTCTAAACTCTATGGGAAGCCAGTGAAGGGAGGCCAGAACCGGAGAGATATGATCTCTCTTTCTAGTACCTGTTAAAACTCTTGCTGCAGCATTTTGGATCAGCTGAAGACTTTTTAAAGATGTTTTAGGACAGCCTGATAATAAAGAATTACAATAATCTAATCTCGAGCTAACAAAAGCGTGGATCAGCTTCTCAGCATCACTCTGAGACAAGATGCTCCTAATCTTGGCAATATTACGCAAATGATAGAAGGCAGTCTTAGAAACAAATTTAATATGTGAATTGAAGGACAAATCCTGATCAAAAATAACTCCAAGGTTCCTCACAGAGCTATTAAGAGAAAGAGTAACTGCATCCAAACTGAAAGTTTGATTTGGAAAGGAATTTCTAAGGTTTTTTGGACCAACAAGAATGACTTCAGTCTTATCTGAATTTAATAGCAGGAAATTACAAGTCATCCAAGCTTTGATTTCCTTAAGACAGGCTTCTAACTTGGCTAATTGATTACTATCATCTGGCTTCATTGACAGGTATAATTGTGTGTCATCTGCATAACAATGAAAATGTATACAGTGCTTTCTAATAATGTTGCCTAACGGAAGCATATATAAACTAAAAAGAGTAGGGCCAAGCACAGATCCCTGTGGAACTCCATGACTAAGCTTTGAGCTGAGAGAAAACTCATCATTTACATGAACAAACTGGAACCTATCAGATAAATAAGATCTAAACCACTGCAACGAAGTTCCATTAAGTCCAACATAGTGTTCTAATCTATCAAGTAGAATATTATGATCGATAGTATCAAAAGCTGCACTAAGATCTAAAAGGACAAGTACAGAAACTAGTCCATTATCAGATGCAATGAGGAGGTCGTTAGTGACCTTCACTAAGGCTGTTTCAGTACTATGATGGATTCTAAACCCAGATTGAAACTCTTCAAGTAAACCATTTCCCTGCAGGTGGTCAAATAATTGCATAGCAACAACTCTTTCTAAGATTTTTGAAATGAAAGGGAGATTAGAGATTGGTCTATAGTTAGCTAAAGCTCCTGGATCTAGCGTTGGCTTTTTGAGTAAGGGTTTAATTACAGCCGTTTTAAAAGCCTGCGGTACATGGCCTAAAGTTAATGAAGAATTGATTATATGAAGAATAAAGCTACCAATAAGTGGGAAGACTTCTTTAAATAACCTGGTAGGAATAGGGTCTAAAAGACAAGTTGAAGGTTTGGATGAGGAAGCTATTTTGTCTAACTCACAAAGGTCGATTGGAGTAAACTCATCAAGACAGACATCAATAGAAGGAGTTGTAGTAGTTACAGTATTTAAGTTAACTGTGGGAAGAATCTGATTGATTTTATCTCTGATGGATGAAATTTTATTATTGAAAAAGTTCATAAAGTCCTGACTAGTAAGCTCTAAGGGGATGCTAGGATTGACAGAGTCCTGACTCTTTGTCAACCTGGCTACAGTACTGAAAAGAAACCTGGGATTATTCTTGTTCTCTTCTATTAATGCAGAGTAATAACTCGTTCTAGCTTTTCTAAGAGATTTTTTATAAATTAAAAGATGATTTCTCCAAGCTAAATAGATTTCATCTAAATTAGTAGAGCGCCATTTTCTTTCTAATTGACGAGTCTTCTGTTTTAAGCTACGAGTTTCTGTGTTGAACCAAGGAGTTAAAAATCTCTGATTAGACTTTTTCTTTTTTAAGGGGGCCACCAAGTCTAGATCCTGATGCAGAGAAGCTGAAACACTATCCACCATGTTATCAATTACAGAAGGAGCAAGCTGTCTATAGCTTATTTCCGTTGTGTTGACACATGGCATAGAGGAAACAATCTGCATAAATTTGGAAACGGCATCATCTGAGAGGCATCTACTGTGATAATATTTTTCTTTAGGAGCCAAATAGTCAGAAATAGTAAAATCAAAGGTTAACAGACAATGGTCTGACAGTACAGGGTTATGAGGAGACACTACAAGATTTTCTATTTCTATGCCATATGTCAGAACAAGGTCCAATGTATGGTGGAGGTAATGAGTAGAATTTCCTACTTTCTGAGAAAACCCAATCGAGTCTAATATTGAATTAAAAGCCACATTAAGGCAGTCACTATCTACATCCACATGTATATTAAAGTCCCCTACTATAATTATTCTATCAGATTTCAGCACTAAATCAGCTAAGAAATCAGCAAATTCGGATAAAAATTCTGAATAGGTTGATGGGGGACGATAAACTATGGCAAATAAAATTGGGTTTAACCTGAAATTGCTAAAGTGCCCAACACTGAGGACCAGGCCCTCAAAGGAATTATAACATGTTTTTTGCTTTACATTAACTAGTAATTTGGAATGGTAAATTGTTGCTACTCCTCCTCCACGACCAGAACTTCTAGGATTTTGACAGTTTAAATAACGAGAGGGAGTTGATTCATTTAAACCAACATAATCCTCTTGCCCTAACCAAGTCTCTGTAAGGGAAATTAAATCAATCTGATGATCAATTAACAGATCATGGACTAACAGAGACTTGGGAGTTAGAGACCTAATATTTAATAAACCACATTTAATTTTTAAATTATGAGGAGGAACAGAGGCCAAATCATTCAATTTAGAGGCTTTATGTTTAATTTGAGTTTTACCAATATTTTGCTTTATCACTTTGGGATGCTTATACATTATATTTTTATTTACTTTGGAGGGAGCAGACAACGATTCTCTGATGGGGAAGACAGGGGCTAAGCTGAGGGGTGGCGGATGAAGAGGAGCTGCAGAGAGGCGTGTAAGACTGCGACTCTGCTTCCTGGTCCCAACTCTGAGTAGTCACGGTTTTGGAAATTTGGATAAAAAAGATGCCAGATTGTTAGATAAATGAGAAGCACCATCCAAAGTGGGATGAATGCTGTCTCGTCTCATAAGACCAGGTTTTCCCCAAAAAGAGCTCCAATTGTCAATGTAGCCCACGTCATTTTTAGGACACCACACAGACAGCCAGCGGTTCAAGGATGACGAGCGACTAAACATGTCATCACTGGTCAGATTGGGGAGGGGCCCAGAGAATACTACAGTGGCAGACATCGTTTTTGCAAACTCACACACCGATTCTATATTAAGTTTTGTGACTTCCGACTGCCGGAGACGGATGTCATTAATGCCGGCGTGAATAACAATTGTGGAGTATTTACAGTTACTTTTAGCCAGCATTTTCAAATTTGACTCGATGTCGCCTGCTCTGGCCCCAGGAATACATTGGACTATGACCGCTGGAGTCTCTAGGTTCACGTTTCTGACTACAGAGTCGCCAATGATCAGAGTTTTTTCCTCAGCGGGTGTGTCGCTGAGCGGGGAAAAACGATTAGAAACGTGAACAGGTTGGTGGTGAACCGGGGCTTTGCGACTAGGCTTCCTTCTCACCGTCACCCACCCAGTCTCCTCGCTGCTGAGGAGAGCCGGGGAACCACTGACAGGGGGGCCTAAGCTAGCTAGCTCCGCTGCAGCTAATGGGCGTCCGTCGAGATTAACTGGCGCAGACGGTGTTTCAATGCAGCGGAGCCGGGATTCCAAATCAGACAACCTCGCCTCGAGCGCCTCAAAAAGACAACATTTATTACATTTACCGTTATCACTAAAAGAGGCAGAGGTGTAGCTAAACATCTGACAGAGAGAGCACACCAGAGGAGGAGAGGAAAGAGAGCTAGCAGCCATAGCTAGTGGCTGGAGAGCAAACCACACAGGCAGACAGCAAAACAGGAAGTGACGATACGTTACCACAAGGAAGTGACGAGGAACAGTCACTGCACAGTGTGTTAGTTAGTTATGATGAGAGTAGAAGTGTAAGAGCGAAGAGAGATAGAGATGAGGGAGAGCAGTTTTTTTTATACCTTATACAGACAGAGAGAATGCATGGCACATTAGCATATCAATTGTTTTCTAATACCATTGGTCAATACACATGATTAGCATGACATTGGTTGGCACAAAGATGCATGCGTTCAGTCCCGTCAGACTGTCTCCTGTGGCTCTTTTGGTCGTGTGTCAGTTGTCCTCTGCTTCCTCCGAGCCCCTGCTGCGTGTGAGGCAAGTTCCAGAAGAATGTCCCAGAGGAATGTCTCCCCGCTATGTTTAGTGTCACCACAATGTACAGTATACGGGGGGGCTGAAAAGTTTATAGTGGTGAAATTTGACCAAAGGTGGTTTATTTTTCAACATAGCCTCCCCTTCAGTCCACACACTTCTTCCATTGGTGTTGCAGCACTTGGATCCCTGTGGTTGAAAAAATAAACCACATTTGGTCAAAGTTGACCACTATGAACTTTTCAGCCCCCCTCGTGTGTGTGTGTGTGTGTGTGTGTGTGTGTGTGTGTGTGTGTGTGTGTGTGTGTGTAAAAGAAACAGATTACAAAAATGTATGAATGCATACAGTGGTTCAAGAGAACAAAAAAGCAGAAAAATATGGAACAAGAAAGACAAGCAACGACAAGAACGAAACGGTAAGTCAGGTGTGTGTAATAAAACAGAGTTCAGTAACCTTAACAACAGGTTTAACCATTCACTCATGCATGCTGCACTATACATCCAAAAACAATCAAATAAATTCTTCATGTGACAGCTTTCAGAGTTTTCCATCTGACCACAAAGAGGTCATTTTTCTAAACACTCAAAACTGTAGACATTCCAAATCAGAGTGCAGACAGCCATGGTGAGAAGTGATGTTTCAGGACAGATGGAAACAGTCTGATGCCCGTGAAAATGTCATCACTGTACCTGTGCCATATATCTTCATTAACAGAGCACGGATAGCCATCAGGGAGGATGCCCTCATTTTCATAGGAATGTTCAAGTGTAGCATGTTAAGACTGATGCAGTGCCCTACAACCAATGTGAAATCACTGTAGGTCGAGACTCATCCCATTAGTGCCATTTAGCATTCAGTTCTGCAGAGTTTGCCCTGAATTGTGTTAATCTATCTTGTTTTATGGGAGAGTGGCAACAGAAGACTGTTGTGTTGTTTGACAGTGAAACATATTATTATATTACTAGGCTGGTCTGACATCTGCCACTCAAAGGTGGACTCAAAGATGAATGTGAGTTTAAGGAGAAGAAGGTGGTCCAAGTGGAGCCTCAGGTTTTGTAATTTTGGAGTAGAATGAGAAAATGTGAACAGTAAAAGGGAAAATGGAGAGGAAGGGAGACAACTGTGACTCGAGCAGAGATAGGTTTCTTTATATAACAGTGGCCACATTAAGGGTGTCTGGGTGCATCTACAGTGATGTAATACAGAGGCAATATATGTGGCAATATTAGAGGTCCAAGAAGGGGCTTGAGAGAGCAGGACCTGCGGGAGTTTGTTCAGCTTGTGTCTGCTTTTATGTGTGTCTGGAGTTATTATTGCTAATGTTGTGGGGACACATCGCTATGCACAGTCACACTACAAGGACAAGAACAGGTTGTCATGATCTGCCCTCCAGGCAGATGAGGTTTTAAAGGAAGAAGGACCCAGGGCATTGACTGAACTCCATAATCTGTTTTATTAATAAACAAAAACCTCAAGGAACAAAACATAAAATAAATATAAAGGACTACACGGGGCAGAAAGCAACACAGGAAAACCGGAAATGAATGACGATGACGCCAGACAGAACACATGCACAAACTGACATAAATAAGGTAACTGATAATTACAAACATGAGAGCTGGGCAACAATCAAGGGCTGAACAGGAGCACACATGAGGAAATGGCTGTGGATACGGAAACATGAGGGACTGGAGACAATAAATGGTGTTCACTTATATAGCGCTTTTTACTCATCTCTAGATGACCAAAGCGCTTTACAGATCCTGCTATCCACCCATTCACACACACATTCACACACTGATGGCGGCAGAGCCGCCATGCACCAGCACTGGCCTGACCCACCAGGAGCAACTGGGGGTTCAGTGTCTTGCTTAAAGACACTTTGATATGCAGACTGCAGACAGAGCAGGAATCGAGCCCCTGACCCTCTGAGCAGTAGTCGGCCACACTGCACCTACGCCACAGCCGCCCCACACATGCAATAGGTAGACAAATATACCACAGGACCATAATAAAGACATTAGAGACAAACAGGGTGACACAACAGACCAGGGGAGACAAAGGAGACAATAGCTATAATAACAATAATAATACACAGAGGGCCAAAAATGAGCAAAAAGCACGGGCACAGTCCCAGACCGTGCCCAGAACTTGACATAATCCCCCCTTTAAGGGGTGGATTCCACACACACCCCTAAACAAAAACAAACACAAAAAGCATAACACCAAAATGGGCGGGAGGAGAGGGACGAGGCATGGTGGGAACACAAACATAGGAAACACACACACAAAAAATGTCCAACAGGTAGTCTCTTAGAGTCCCAGGATCACTGGACTGGGGAGCACAGTAAATCGGGGGGCTGACCAGCATCCAGGAGCTGCCGGACCAGAGAACATGACGGGTCTGGTGGTCTTCCAAAGTCCCTAGACCACCAGACCGGAATGCAGGATAGGTTAAGTGGCCTACCACTGTCCTTTTCCCACCAGATCATGGGACGAGGTGGGTCAGGGGGCCTCCCAGAGTTCATGGGCCCCCAGACCGCAGCACGGGACTTGGTTAACACAACCTGAAGAGCCTTTTGCTCCAAACCCGGTGACTGTGGCGCACTGACATCAGAAACAGCAGGTAGAGGCTCCCTGACTAGCGACGGGTGGAGGTTCCCCTGACCGCTGGAACGAGGTGTGGAGGTCCCCTGACCTCTGGAACAGATGGTACAGGAGCATCCTGTCCCGACACCTGGAGAACCACCCCCTACTGCAGTCACCTCAGATGGGGGAAAAGGGCAGGGTGAGGCATCACCGAAATCACCAGGAGCTAGGCAAGTCTTTACTAGTATTGATGTTATAAAAGTAAAGAACTTGCCTGAGCTCCTGGTCCTCTGCTGCTGGAGTGACCACCTCAAGATGAGCCGCAGGAGCCAGAGCGTGCACCTCGGGCAGAGCTGTTGCTGTGGTGTGTGCCTCAGGGACTTCCGGAGCTGCTGCGTGCACCTCGGGGAGGACTGGACCTGGAATGTGCACCTTGGGGGCAGCTGGAGCAGGTTCATACACCTTGGAGACTGCCGGAGCTGCTGCATGCACCTCGGGGAGAACTGGAGCAGGAATCTGCACCTCGGGGGCAGCTGGGACAGGCTCGCGCACCTCGGAGACTGCCGGAGCTGCTACGTGCACCTCTGGGAGGACTGGAGCTGGGATGTGCACCTCAGGAAAAAAGAGAGATGGACGGTGATAGTGCTAACACAGGGGTAACAGCAGAAATACACATGTGGACAAAATTGTTGGTACCCCTCTGTTAAAGTGGTAATAAATAAAAGTGGTAATAAATATAGTGGTAATAAAAAGTGGTAATAAATAAAAAGTCTATGAAAATTAACCAATAAAAATCAGACAATGCTTTTGGATTGTGGTTCAACAGAATTATTTTAAAAAACAAACTCATGAAACAGACCTGGACAAAAATGATGGTACCCTTAACTTAATATTTTGTTGCGCATCCTTTTGAGGCAATCACTGCAATCAAATGATTTCTGTAACTGTCAATGAGACTTCTGCACCTCTCAGCAGGCATTTTGGCCCACTCCTCATGAGCAAACTGCTCTAGTTGTCTCAGGTTTGAAGGGTGCCTTCTCCAGACGGCATGTTTCAGCTCCTTCCACAGATGCTCAATAGGATTTAGATCAGGGCTCATAGAAGGCCACTTTAGAATAGTCCAATGTTTCGCTCTTATCCATTCTTGGGTGTTTTTAGCTGTGTGTTTCGGGTCATTATCCTGTTGCAAGACCCATGACCTGCGACTGAGACCAAGCTGTCTGACACTGTGCAGCATATTTCTCTCTAGAATACCTCGATAGTCTTGAGATTTCATTGTACCCTGCACAGATTCAAGACACTCTGTGCCAGATGCAGCAAAGCAGCCCCAGAACATAACAGAATCTCCTCCATGTTTCACAGTAAGGACAGTGTTCTTTTCTTGGTATGCTTCATTTTTCCGTCTGTGAACACAGAGCTGATGTGCCTTGCCAAAAAGTTCCAGTTTCGTCTCGTCTGTCCATAGGACATTCTCCCAGAAGCTTTGTGGCTTGTCAATATGCAGTTTGGCAAATTCCAGTCTGGCTTTTTTATGATTTGTTTTCAACAGTGGAGTCCTCCGTGGCCGTCTCCCATGAAGTCCACTTTGGCTCAAACGACGACGGATGGTGCGATCTGACACTGATGTACCTTGACCTTGGAGTTCACCATGAATGTGTTTAGAGGTTGTTCTGGGCTTTTTTTGTTACCATTCGTATTATCCGTCTCCTCCTGCAGCCTCGTCCAGGGAGGTTGGCTACAGTCCCGTGGATCTTATATTTCTGAATAATATGTGCAACTGTTGTCACGGGAACATCAAGATGCTTGGAGATGGTCTTATAGCCTTTACCTTTAACATGCTTGTCTATAATTTTCTTTCTCATCTCCTAAGACAACTCTCTCCTTTGCTTCCTCTGGTCCATGTTTAGTGTGGTACACACCATGTCAACAAACAGCACAGTGACTACTTGTCACCCTTTAAATAGGCCGACTGACTGGTTACAAGTTTGTAGACACCTGTGATGTTAATTAGAGGACACATCTTGGTTGAACATGTCCCTATGGTCAAGTTATTTTCAATCTTTTCTAGGGGTACCATCATTTTTGTCCAGGCCTGTTTCATGAGTTTGTTTTTTAAAATAATTCTGTTGAACCACAATTCAAAAGCATTGTCTGATTTTCATTGGTTAATTTTCATAGAATTTTTATTTATTACCACTTTTGTCAGATTCAAGTTATTTCTGTGACCATTGTGGGTTTTTCTTTCATTAACAGAGGGGTACCAACAATTTTGTCCACGGCTGTAAGGTGGTCGGGGCTCAGCAGTAGAAGGGGGCTGCTACTGAGGCCCCTGACATAGAACGAGGCAAGACATGTCATTAGTTGGTAACAAGAAATGCACTTGTCTGTTCCGCTGTTCTGCTGTCACTGCCGGAGAAAAGCCCAGAGTGGAGGCAGTGACTGCTGGTGGGGCAGCGGGCATGGGCACCAGCGTAGCACATGTGGGAGCCGGCACTGCAGGTAGGGGATGACGTGGAACTGGCATTGCTGCTGTCACAGCACAATCACCCGATGCCAGCTGCTGTCCTTGAGCACCACACCTCCAGTCTCTGTGAGACTGTTCAGGCCTGCATCATTTACAGGTAGAATAATTGTAAAAGATCTAGACTTTTATTATAATTCCAAATACGAACGTAAAGTTAGCAACGCCGAAAATAATATCAATCCAATAAATCTCAACAAAATCAAAAGAAACAGTAGCTCTCCCGATGAGCGCTCGCACACCGTCTTCAGATGAAGGTAGGGCTCCCTATATTTGCATGCTGAGTTATAAAAAATATAGTGTAGCCTATATTTAGCCTATGTATGTCCATCTTTACATTTTGCATTGTGGAGCTCATGTAAGCAGGGATGAGGTGGGAAGCTTTTGCCCCAACTGTGCTCCATAGGTTTTGGCCTGTGTTGCCACAGTAAATACCCAGTCAAATCAGGTGGAGCTACTGTACATCACGTTTTGTGTTCATATATTTTGTTATTCAATATATGTTTTGTATAGCTTCTTCAGGCATCTGTCTTCCACAGTGGTCAGGAGAAAATAAATCCTGGGGAGAGTTTGTGCATCCTGTTTTATCGGGTTGGATCCAAGATTCACCTGACATTCGCTTGGTATTTTACCTGGAGTTGGCAAAGGTCTCAAAAATTTTCAAACAGTGGCAAAAGAGTTGTAAATAGTTGGTAATCATGGACCCTGTTTACATGGTCACAAGTAAACCTATTACTGGAATAAACCGATAAAGGTAGTAAACGACTTAAGGTGTTTACATGCACCGAGTAAATTGTTTATTGGGCAAATAAACTAGTGGTGTTCATCTGTTTTCTCATAAACTGGTAAAGGTAATTGGACTACTTTGTTTACATGACAGTTTGAATAATCAGATAACTCCAGTAAGCTGATTATAATTGGTTTACTTATGACCATGTAAACGGGGTCATTGTAAACACTCTTGCTAACATTTGTTAATAGTTGTTAATGTTCGCCAACTGCTTTCACAAGCACTCTTGCAAACACTTGCGTGAATGTTGCAAATGGTGGTTAAAGGTTGCTCAATGTTGTTAATTGTTGCAAATGACTGAGGCGAACACTGATGTTCGTGAAGATTCCTCAGAAAAGTTGGCAAATTCAAAAATTGTCACGTTTGTCTTCATTCACTGCTCCATGAGATTGGAACACGATGCAGGCAAAGGAGGACCCAAATGCAGGCAGGGTTCAGGTGAAGATTTATTTAAATTATAACAAACAAAAGACCGAGGCATATATTGGAAAACAACCTAACTGAAACACTGGTTAACTAAGAAAACAAAGCACGGTGTGAGGGGCTGATAAACAAAGCTGAACACTGAGGAAATAATATCTAAGGAACATAATCTATGTTCTCCACCTCTGTTGTTGAAGCGGCGGCCCAGAGCTGCGGCCACAAAGTGGTCGGTGCATCTCATGGTGGCAACCCCTGAACCAAGTGGTGGACACCAGTGGTGAGGGGGACAATTAAGCTGAAGAAGGAGTCCTATCAGGCTTGGTTGGCTTGTGGGACTCCCGAAGCAGCTGAGGTGTACCGGCAGGCCAAGCAGAGTGCAGCTCGGGTGGTTGCTGAAGCAAAAACCCGGGTATGGGAGGAGTTCGGTGAGGCCATGGAACAAGACTTTTGGTCGGCCTCGAAGAGATTCTGGCAAACTGTCCAGTGGCTCAGGAGGGGGAAGCAGCTCCCTGTCCACACTGTGTATGGTGCGGATGGGGCGCTGTTGACTTCAACTGGGGTTATCGTCGGGTGGTGGAAGGAATACTTTGAGGATCTCCTCAATCCCACTGATACGCCTTCCACAGAGGAAGCAGGGCTTGTGGACGAGGGGGATGACTCGCCTATCACAGGGGCTGAGGTTGCCAAGGTGGGTAAAAATCTCCTTGGTCGCCGGGCCCCGGGGGTGGACGAGATTCGCTCTGAGTACCTCAAGGCCCTGGATGTTGTAGGGCTGTCATGGTTGACACGCCTCTGCAACATTGCGTGGAGGTTGGGGGCAGTGCCTTTGGCATGGCAAACCGGGGTGATGGTTCCTCTTTTCAAAAAAGGGGACCGGAGGGTGTGCTCCAACTTTAGAGGGATCATCCTCCTCAGCCTGCCTGGGAAGGTCTATGTCAAGGTACTGGAGAGGAGAATCTGGCCGTTGGTCGAACCTCGGATTCAGGAGGAAGCAATGTGGTTTTCGTCCTGGCCGTGGCACATCGGACCAGCTCTTTACTCTCTCGAGAATCCTCGAGGGTTCATAGGAGTTTGCCCAACCAGTTTACATGTGTTTTGTGGACTTGGAGAAGGCATTCGACTGTGTCCCTCAAGCTTTTTTGTGGGGGGTGCTTCGGGAGTATGGGGTATCGGGCTTGTTGTTACGAGCTATTTGGTCTCTGTATGACCGTTGTGAGAGTTTGGTTCGTATTGCCAACACTTGGTCAGACTCATTCCCAGTGAGAGTTGGACTCCGCCAGGGCTGCCCTTTGTCACCGATCCTGTTCATAATTTTTATGGACAGGATTCCTGGGTGCAGCCAGGGAATGGAGGGTTTCATGCTTGGTGACCACAGGATCTCATCTCTGTTGTTTGCAGATGATGTTGTTCTGTTGGCTTCATCCAGCAATGACCTACAGCTCTTGCTGGGACAGTTTGCCACTGAGTGTGAAGCGGCTGGGATGAGAATCAGCACCTCCAAGTCCGAGTCCATGGTCCTCAGCCGGAAAAAGGTAGATTGTCCTCTCCGGGTTGGGGACAGGCTCCTGCCCCAAGGGGAGGAGTTTAAGTATCTTGGGGTCTTATTCACGAGTGAGGGGAGAATGGAGCGAGAGATTGACAGACGAATCGGAGCAGCATCTGCAGTGATGCGGACGTTGTACCGGTCCGTTGTGGTGAAGAGGGAGCTGAGTTCTAAGGCAAAGCTGTCAATTTACCAGTCAATCTATGTTCCTACTCTCACCTATAGTCACGAGCTTTGGGTAATGACCGAAAGAACGAGATTGCGGATACAAGCAGCTGAAATGAGCTTTCTCCGTAGGATTGCTGGACTCACCCTCAGAGATAGGGTGAAGAGCTCAGTCATCCGGGAGAGGCTCAGAGTAGAACCGCTGCTCCTCTACATTGAAAGGAGTCAGTTGAGGTGGTATGGGCATCTGATTAGGATTCCTCCTGGACGCCTCCCACTTGAGGTGTTTCGGGCACGTCCCACTGGGAGGAGACCCCAGGGCAGACCCAGGACTCGGTGGAAAGACTGTGCCTCCCAGCTGGTCTGGGAACGCCTTGGTATCCTCTCTGAAGAGCTGGAGCAGGTGGCTGGGGAGAGGGAAGTCTGGGCTTCTCTGCTTGAACTGCTACCTCCGTGACCCGGACCTCCAGAAAAGCGGTAGAAGATGGATGGATGGATGGAACATAATCTGCAGATACACAGGGATAATCCAGGAGAGCACGGAGAGAAAGTCACATAATGTACAATGGCTTCAGGGAAATGCACAAGACAAACATTTAAGGTTTGGGAAATGGGTAGAAAAAACCCAGAAGGGAACACAAACATAAAGGAGATAAACACAAACAAACAGAACCTGAAGGACAAAAACAGGACAAGGGCATAACTAGGAGGAGGCACAGGGAAAAACATGATAAATAGAATAAAAAGTAATGAGGGAAACACATGAAACCAAACTTAGTGTAAGCTGGAAATCACAATCAAAGACTAACAGGAAATGCATTTCAAAATAAAACAGGAAATCAAGTTGCATAATCCGAACCAAGTGCACAACAGGAAACCATTTCAAAATACAACTGAAACTAAACAAGAGTAATCATAACATCAGCAAGTCCAAGAAAACAGGAACTTACCTCAAACTGTTGGGGCATGATTATAGAGTCTTAAGTCACGCCCCCTCTACTTCCACATATGGAACCTTAAATTGAAAAAAATATCCATAGAAATCAATGGCAAGAGCGAAATTATCTTTTAATCCCAATCACATTTTGCAACGAGTTACACATGAGATTGAGATTGAGATTCAACTTTATTGTCATTACACATGTATGAATACAAGGTAACGAAACGTGACTTGGCATTTGGGCACGCTCTGCAGAGCGCATCCAAGGCCGGGGCAGCCGCTAGGCACCAGTCATAAAGAAGAAAGGAAAAAAAAGAAAAGAAAATGGATATGACACAGTAGGCGGGAGAAAAAAACACATGTTTTATCAGAATGACGCTCGGCAAGTGAGCGAAATTTTGATTGCAGGCAAAAAAAAAACCTCAATGCACATTTAGCAGACATTTAGCAGGAGATCACACACAAAAGTTGAGAGGCAGTGTATTGTATGCATGTAGTGTTGAATGCATTGTGTAGTGTAAATGTAACAGTTGTTAGTGAGCAGCAGAGGGCGCCTCCTGGCAGTGGATAGATGTTATAATCATGTGACTTATAAACAAGTCCAGAGTCCAGAGTCTATCTCTCTTGCTCTCTCTCTTGCTTGCAGAAGGCACATGGGCATTGTCCTTGAGGGTCCAATCCGCTGACGACAAACAACTGATTGTTGATTGTTTGGGTAGACATAAGAGCCGGTCCTTCCGCTTATCTCAGTCAGGAGGAATGTAAACACGGGGCAAACAAGGTCAAATCAAATCAAATCAGCACAGTGCACTCAGAGAATAGAATTTGTCCTCACCCGTGTAATTCTGTGCTTCCATTATATGTGCAGGCTTAAACTGTTTTTCCATAGAGAGCACAGGGCTTCAGATGTATTCCTTCACTGAATCACTGTCATTCAGTTCACCGTTTGCCGCTACTCGTGCTCTCCCCAACTGGTCGAATTTGATGAAGGAGCTTGCCGGGTCCGCTTTGATCAGCTCTCTCACTTTCCTTCAATTTCTGATGCATCAGGGAACTCCACAGCCAAAAATAGAAGTCCTGAGATCATAACCAATAATGTTTCCACAGACGCATGAATTCCAATGTCCATGAGTCTCCTCGTAGGTTCCAATTCTTGGGCTCCCCCTTGGCCCAATTCTTGTTGAAAAATAGTGACAATAGCACATTTAAGCCGCTTCCAAAATCCATAATTTCCGTTTAGATTAAGATTCAGCAGAAGAAGAGCGACTAAACACAGACAAAAACGCAACATTGCAAAAGCTGGGAATAGATCAGGAAGGCAGGGGAGGAGGGAAGAAAAATGCGACTGCTCTCTCTCAAGGCAAGAAGAAAAAAAAACACATATGGTGTTTATCAATTTTAAAGATAAATTTCCACGTAATTAAAGTTGTTGGCTGTCGTATAATAACAGATTAATATTTAGTTTTTATTTCAACCAAAAAAAGATTAAGCAGAAGAAGATGGGTGGATGGATTAGTGGACAACAACTCCCATCATCCCACCTCACTAAACACGAGCATGGCAGGAGATTCCTAAAACCTCATGTCCTGTTTCCTGACTGATGAAAAAAATGATCCAAAGAGGAGAAAAACAACACAAAGGTATTGTGAGAGCTGCAGCTGATCCAGAGGACTTAGTTACTTCACCCTGGGCACGCTTTGAAAAGATAACGTAAGCTCCATCCATCAGTGTTTGTAGTTTTTTAATTTACATATTTTCACAACCTTATACCTTAACAGTTAGACAACAACCTACACCGTTATTTATGTGGAAAATTATTGTTTAAATTGACAAACATCATATGTGTAACTCGTAGCAAAATTCAGTCGAGGTCAAAAGGTAATTTCACTCTTGACATTCATTTCATTGGAGAACTTTTTCAATTTAAGGTCCCATATGTGGAAGTAGAGGGGGCGTGACTTAGGTTCTCTGTAGAGCATGCCCCCATAATAACAGTTCCACATGCTTGTCTTTTGGTGTCCATTTTGGAACAATCTACATTTTTTCTATAGACTTTATAAAGCAGACAGGTCAATACTAATAATCACTTTACCTGGCATATTTGTTTCTTCTTCTTCCTCCTCCTCCTCCTAGCTGCTCCCTTTAGGGGTCACCACAGTGGATTGTCTGCCTCCATCCATTTTTTTTTTTTCACTTCCGGCGCCACACGAGTAGGCTGCCTTTTGCAACAGCGGATCAATTTCTGCCTATTTCTATTACTATCTGGCTCTCTTGCCAATCTTTATGACCCAGCGTCACCTTTATTCCATCCAAACACGTAGATCGTCCATATGTCTCCTGAGTCAGCGGACGGAGCCACTGTTTCTGGCAGGAGGCAGTATAACAGGGACCAGCTGTTAGCACTCAACCGGCCCATGATGCTAACGAAAAAACTCGACATACCGGAAGAATTAAGACGAAAAGGACATGGGTGTCGTGCTGGAGTAAGACGGTGGGCAAGGAATATAAGGTACAGACCCGCCCTCCCATCTGTCATTATGGGGAATGTACGATCGATACTCGGAAAAACAGATAAGCTAGTGGCTATCTCCCGCTACGATAGCATATACCAGGAGTGTAGTCTGATGCTGTTTACAGAGACGTGGCTAACAGAACTAGCAGCAGATGCTAACATTGAACTGGAGGGTTTCCACACAATACGGGCAGACCGAACACCAGACAGTGGCAAGGCAAGGGGCGGTGGAGTGTTGATGTACGTCAATAACAACTGGTGCAGACCGGGACATATCACGGTTAAACAACAACACTGCAACAAAGACATTGAGTTTCTAGCTGTTAGCATGCAGCCTACCTACCTCCCGAGGGAATATTCACACGTGATCTGCATTATTTATGCAAATCCGATGGCGAACGCTGGGACAGTGCGTGATGTCATCCACTCAGTAACTGGCAGGCTGCAGACAGAACACCCAGATGCTCTTCTCCTCATCTCAGGCAATTTCAACCATATTTCACTGTCTCCCGTTCTACCCACATTCACCCAGTATGTCACATGCCACGCTAGAGACAATAAAACACTGGACTTATTCTATGCAAACACTAAGGAGCGTACACCTCATCACAACTCCCCCCACTCGGGAGATCGGATCACAACTTGGTTCATCTCCTGCCGGTGTACAAACCCCTAGTGCACAGACAACTTCCGGTCATGCGCACAGTGAATTTATGGTCTGAGGAGGCAATGGACGCTCTAAAGGACTGCTTTGAAACCACTGCCTGGGAGCAGCTCTGCGATCCACATGGTGAGGACATCGATGGCCTCACTCACACCATCACGGACTACATCAACTTCTGTGTGGACAACACCGTACCCACCAAGACCATACGGTGTTGCTCGAACAACAAACCCTGGATCAACCCTGAGATAAAAACACTTCTGAGAGAGAAGAAGAGGATCTTCAGGTCGGGGAACAGGAAGATGCTGAAGTCCTTACAGAGGGAGCTGAGGAGGAAGATCAGAGAAGGCAAGGACAGCTTCAGGAAGAAGATGGAGGACAAGCTGCAACAGAGTGACATCGGTGGGCTCTGGAGAAACCTCAAAACCATCTCTGGGTTCCAGAATACCTCTTCCCAGGCCATGGGGGGCAGGGAGTGGGCAAACAATCTGAACCTGTTTTTTAATAGGTTTGACCAACCGCCCCCCCCCCCCCCCGACTGCACAATAACCACTGCTGCCTCTAAAGACATCGAGTCCTGCTGCCCACACCCCACTCCACCAACACCCCCCCACTCCCAGCACACAGCCCCCCAACCTGACCCTCACTAAGACCCAGGTGAGGACGGAGCTGAGGAAGATCAAGGCGAGGAAGGCGTCGGGACCGGACGGCGTCAGCGCAAAGCTCCTCAAGTCCTGTGCAGATCAGCTGTGTGGGATTGTGGAGCATATCTTCAACCTGAGCCTGAAGCTGGGGAGGGTACCACAGTTGTGGAAAACATCTTGTGTGGTACCTGTACCAAAGATTTCCCACCCCAAAGACCTGAACAGCTCCAGACCAGTGGCCCTGACGTCCCACATGATGAAGACCCTGGAGAAATTGCTCCTTGCTCACCTCCGCCCCCTGGTGGGACCAGCGATGGATCCACTCCAGTTTGCCTACCAGCATGGCATTGGGGTGGAGGATGCAGTGATCTTCCTCCTTCACCGTTCTCTGTCCCACCTGGAGAAGCCCGGGAATGCGGTGAGGATCATGTTCTTTGACTTCTCCAGTGCTTTCAACACCATCCAACCGATGATCCTGAAGGACAAGCAGCTGTGCACAGGGGTGGACCAGCACCTGTCATCATGGATCCTGGACTACCTCACTAACCGGCCACAGTTTGTGAGAACCCGGGACTGTGTGTCCGACACGATCATCGGTAGCACGGGGGCCCCCCAGAGAACGGTTTTGGCTCCCTTCCTGTTCACCCTTTATACTGCGGACTTCTCACACAACACAACACACTGCCATCTACAGACGTTCTCTGACGACTCTGCGATCGTCGGCCTCATCTCTAACGGAGATGAAGCTGAATACAGAAGACTTATCCAGGACTTCGTGGACTGGGGCCATCAGAGCTGCCTCCAGATCAACGCGAGGAAAACTAAGGAGCTGGTGGTGGACTGCCGCAGGCAAGGTCACCCCCTCACAGCACCAGTAAACATCCAGGGAACAGACATTGAGATGGTGACATCCTATAAGTACCTGGGTGTTCATTTGAACAATAAACTAGACTGGTCACACAATACCGACGCACTCTACAAGATGGGACAGCACAGGCTGTTCCTACTGAGGAGACTCAGGTCTTTTGGTGTACAAGGGGCACTGCTGAAGACATTCTATGACACGGTGGTGGCATCAGCCATCACTTTTGGAGTGGTCTGCTGGGGCAGTGGCATTACAGCAGCCGATAGGAAGAGACTGAACAAACTGATCAAGAAAGCTAGCTCTGTCCTGGGGAAACACCTTGACCCAGTGGAGGAGACAGGAGAGAGAAGAATGGTGGCTAAACTGTCATCTCTGCTGGAGTCCGAGTCCCACCCTATGCAGGACATACTGAACGCACTGAGGAGCTCATTTAGCAGCAGACTACATCATCCTAGGTGCGCAACAGAGAGGTTTCGCAGGTCCTTCCTACCTATGGCTGTCAGACTGTATAACCTAAGTAGGGCTGCTCGCAGAGATAGCAAAAAAAAAACGTGACGACCTAATAGTATTGAATGCAAAAGATGCAATAGACTTACACAATGGTCCCCTCCAGTATATACAACTAGGACAATATCGGTCGCTACAGAGGGTGACAATATGTATGGGTACATATTCATCTATGTAGGATAACTAAGTAGATGGTTATGCTGTTTATTCCATCTTGCGACAATGCTCCGCACTTTGTATATATCAGGGATGGCAATTTTCAGCCGAGCCGCGGATTTCCGCCGATTTATTTTCAAATTGGTCATTTCTGTGAATTGTCTAAATCCGTTGAGAAAATTTTAGGGGGGGGGGGGTAAGGTACCTTATTGTTACCGATTTTAGCAAAAATCAACATGATTACATAAGCGCTTGGCGCTTCCCCGGGTCAAGTCTCCTGCGATAACCCGGATGTTTTGTACTCAAGCTACTGCTGTATTGTAAACAGCCCTGTGATTGGATAGTTGCAAACGATTGGACCAATCAAATGGCTAGTTGTATGCTTTGTCAAAAATTCATGGTGGCGTGTTCGTGTTGGAATTCTGAGCTTTCGGTATCGTTTTCAGCGGAATTATGAGATTTTTATCGAAGGATCAGGAGTCATCAGTGCTAGAAATAGACAAAAGTGTCAAAAATAAGTTCCGATGGAATTGGCTTGAGAGAAAAGTGACGATAAAGGTGAAAATTGGCTCAAAGTTCGACAAGGTAACAGAAACACTCGGACAATTTCCGAAGAAGCCAGAAAAGGAGATGAAATTCAAAGTTCAGAGACTGACACAGCTTGTTGCCAAAAGGAAGAAAGTTTCACATTAGAAGTGACTTGGTGACCAGTGTAAATAGTGTAATAAACTCTTATAGATCTGTTAAATATGTTGGACTAAAGACAGTGAGACAACATTGAAGAAAAAGTAAGTTAACTTTTCATTAAATTTAATGATTTATTTAAGTCTAGTATTTCATTTTTTTTATCTTTTTTTTTCAGTCTAAATTACCTGAAAACCTCTCAGCTTCAGGGGGGCACAGCCCCCCTGGCCCCCCCATAAGTCAGTTCACCAAATTAGATTTCAGCTGAAATCAGAATTTCCTGTTGCCATCCCTGATATATATTTATATATTTATATATTTATGTGTATGTATGTACAGTATATCCACTGCTCTTATTTATATATCTTCCGTATCTTCTTAATTATTGCTCTGAGTGTTGCTGTCCCTGTGCTGTTGCAATCCTGGAATTTCCCCATTGTGGGACTAATAAAGCCTTATCTTATCTTATCTCACCCTATCCCTCGCGTCTTCCTTTGTAACACCAACCCTCTCCATGTCCTCCTTCACTACATCCATGAATATTTTCTGTGGTCTTCCTATTTTCCTCCTGCCTGGCAGCTCCATCTTAAACATCCTTTGTCCAATATAATAATAATAATAATAAATCAGATTTATATAGTGCTTTTTCAGAGACGCTCGAAGACGCTTTACAATAGTACATTATTCATACACTCCACAGACAATGGCAAGCTACTACTGTAGCCACAGTTGCCCTGGGGCAGACTGACAGAAATGAGGCTGCCAATCTGTGCCGACAGCTCTCCAACCACTACTGAACATTTATGCACATTCATGCCCACTGTCACTGGACACTGGAGGCAAGGTGGGTGAAGTGTCTTGCCCAGGGACACAACTGCAGGCAGTCTGGCAAGAGGGGGATTCGAACCATCAACCCTCCAGTTATTCAATGACCAGCTCTACCTCCTGAGCCACTACCGCCCACATTTCCCCCCTCCATTCCATGTTTGCTGAGCATCAAGCTGGATGGCTGGAAGTTCCATTTTTTTCATGGTCTGTTGGCATGATCCGGCTGGGACTTGAACCCTGACCTCCCAGTTGTGGGGCGGATGCTCTACCTCTAAGCCACCACTCTGGTGGCTTAAGCCTGATTCATGCTGCATTTTCCTTCTGGTCCGCTTTGGTCCACGTGTGCTTTGGACGAGCCCGGCGCGCACGTGGCATTATACATGCTCACCTTTTTCATCTACCAGGCCAAGCAGTTTACACATGCGCACAATTGTTATTTGTAGTTTTGCCCAGCCCTATGGGTAGTGCAAATGTGCTAACATTCCAGTTTGATCACCTGCTATAAACACGAGAATGACGCATATTTTTTTTGTAGCAACAACAATGGCATCATTTTAAGGAAAAAGACAAATTACCGTTTTCCAGTGCTCTTCTCTGCTCAAGCTGCTGCTGCTGCAAAAGGATTCATGAATGTTTACTCTAGTCTTCCACCTCCTTGTTGTCTTCCTCATTGTAGAATATGTAGAAAGAAAGTGGCTGACAGCACTTAGCCACTCCTTAAGATCTCAGTTGTTCATTGTAGAATATGTATGTGTGCCGCTGGGAATCTCGGGTATTCTGGCTACAGCTTGTGAGAACTAGCGGCACACCTCTTGAGGGATGCACAAAATAAAGCTCGTACTCTGAACCTCACGTGAATTGCTGTGTATCTTCGATCCTTCTACATGGTGTCAGAAGTCAGCCTCTGCCCAGCATGTCGCAGAACCTCCGACGGATTGATCCACTCGTCTTTGACGAAAACATCGCAGACAACTGGGTCAAGTTCAAGCGCAAATGGCGCGGTTACAGCATCGCGGGGCTAACGTCGGCTAGCAAACAGGTGAAAGCGTACATGCTCCTCAACCTCGCCGGTCCCGATGCGCTGGACAAGTACGACACATTCACCTTCGAACAAGGCGAAGATCCGGAGGATCCTGACACACTGGTAAAGAAATTTGATGAAATTTGCCTTCCTATAAAAAACGTCATTATGGACAGACATGCGTTCAATACTACAGGCCAGAAACCACACCAGTCTATTCAGTCATATGCAGCCACGTTAAGGTCTCTGGCCAAGAAATGTGAGTTCGGCCCGTTACATGATGAACTGATTAGAGACAGGTTGGTGTGTGGTGTCCGCGATGACACCCTCCGCACCCAGCTACTGAAAGAAAAGAAATTGACGCTAGATGCAGCCATTGAGATGTGTGTGCTACACGAGCAATCTGAAAAGGGCAACATGGAACTAAAGAAGGAAAAAGACGACAAAGAAATGAAAAAGGAAGGAGACCTGTGTGCAGTGCAATTCAACCTGTGCTCAAACTGCAGTGGGCAACACCCACCCAGTCGCAGCAGCTGCCCAGCTTTCAATAAACGCTGCAACTCGTGTGGAAAATGGAACCACTTCTCCAAATGCTGCAGATCGAGCGGGGAGCGTAAACCCAGCGCACAGCGTGGGCAGCAGCCGAGCAGACCACCCCACACCCCACGCAGAGGAGGATACGCGCACAAAATAAGTGAACTGGACACAGAGACCGCACATGACCCAGTCGAACTCTTCTACTGTGAAAGCGTGGAAACGGCTACAGAAAAGGGCGAGATATTCACCATGCTGTCGTCCTCCACCACCGGAAAACAACTGAAAGTAAAGATTGACACTGGGGCTCGGTGCAATGTGATCTCCAAAGCCGCTCTTGACCACAACGACCCCAATGCGGGCATCGACCACAGCCGTATAACCAACCTCGTGGCCTACGGAGGACAGGTAATAAGAACAATGGGCATGGCTACTGTGCATCTCAAATGCGGGACATTACACTTTCATGTTGTTGACAGTGATGTGAAACCTCTTCTCGGTCTCATTGATAGTGTAAAACTGGGCTTTGTGAAACTGGGACCAAATGTGCATGCACTCCAACAGGGGGCGCCAGAACTGACAGAATACAGAGACCTGTTTGACAACAGCGCTGTAGGCAAGCTTCCGGTGGTGTACCACATGCGTCTGGACGACACAGTGCACCCCACGATCTGTGCTCCCAGGCGGGTACCACTAGCAATGAAGGACAAGATCATTCAGGAGCTCAACAGAATGACCAAGCTGGAAATCATCAAACCAGTCCACGAACCCACAGAATGGGTATCTGCAATGGTGGCTGCCTGCAAGAAGGATGGCAGCATCCGGCTGTGCATCGATCCAGTCCATCTCAACAAAGCACTTCTCAGGCCCCACCATCCCATGAAAGCAGTCGAACAAGTGATAGCTGACATGCCGGGCGCCAAAGTGTTCAGCGTCCTAGACGCAAAATGTGGATTCTGGCAGGTGCCACTCAGCAGCGAGTCCTCCAAACTGACCACGTCCATGACACCAGTGGGCCGGTATGCTTTCCTCCGAATGCCCTATGGGATATCGACGGGGAGTGAGGTGTTCCAGAGGTGCATGGAGCAACTCTTTGAAGGGCAGCCATGTGCAATTGTCGTCGACGACATCCTTGTCTGGGGCAGCACTACAGAGGAGCATGACGCGCGTCTACGTCAGGTCATGGAGAGAGTGCATGCCGTCAACCTCAAGCTGAACCCAGACAAATGCCGCTTCAGGGTGTCTGCAGTCTCATACGTGGGGCACCTGCTCACCGACCAGGGGATCAAACCGGATCCTGCCAAGACTGCCGCGGTTCGCCTGATGCCTCCCCCAGAGGACAAGCATGGGGTCCAGAGATTCCTTGGCATGACAAACTACCTGTCAAAGTTCATCCCAGGCTACAGCGAAGTCACAGCACCCCTGCGTCAGCTCCTCCTTCAAGATGTGGACTGGGTCTGGCAGGAGCATCACACAGCGGCCTTCAACAAACTCAAGGACCTTCTCGCCAGCCCCCCAGTCCTTCAGTATTTCGATGTACACCAGCCAGTGGTGCTGTCTGCTGATGCCTCTCAGCATGGTCTAGGGGCTGTCTGCCTACAAAACAACAAACCTGTGGCGTTTGCCTCCAGAGCCCTCACAGAGACAGAGGGGCGCTACGCACAAATAGAAAAGGAGCTCCTGGCTCTAGTCTATGCCTGTCAAAAATTCCACGACTACATATATGGCCGTCCTGTGACAGTGGAGACCGATCATCAGCCCCTCATCACCATACTGCGAAAGCCCCTCCACTCTGCATCCGCTCGCCTCCAGAGAATGATGCTGAAGCTGCAGCGTTACAACCTTCAGGTTACCTACAAAAGAGGCAAAGAACTGTATGTTGCAGACACCCTCTCACGTGCACATCTGCCGGCTGCTGACCAGACCGACAGTGCTGAGGACTACGATGTCATGACGGTGGAGGTGCTCTCCTCAAGAAGACTGGAGGAACTGAGACGTGAAACACTGGCAGACCCTACGTGCCGCCGGCTAGCTGAGGTCATCACCACAGGCTGGCCTGACTCGTCAAAGAAACTGCCTCATGATCTCAGACCATTCTACAGCATGAGAGATGAGCTCACGATGGACAATGGCCTGCTGCTTCGCGGTCTACACTCATCTACTTTCTTTGTATGCTGTGTTGGTAGCGCCATCTCGTGAATGGGACGTTCAGTCTTGCGCATGCTCTGTCAATGCGTTCAGATCGTGGACAGGCCATGCGGTCACAGCATTTGGGCTGCACGCGGTTGTCCTGAGCCCTGCATACACTAGTGGAGTGGAGACAATGACGTAAATTTCGTTACACGAGGATTCCAGTTGCACATACGCGGACAGCGGAGGTGCAGTATAAATCCAGCTTTAGAGTGGATATATCCACTATCCTTCCTCTGCCCATGCCCAGACTATGTCAGCCTTGCCTCTCTTACTTTGTTTCCAAACCGCTCAACCTGAGCTCTCCCTTTGATATTTTCATTTCTAATCCTGTCCCTCTTAGTCACTCACAATGAGAATCTTAGCATCTTCAACTCTGCCATCTCCTGCTCCACCTCATGTTTTTTTTGTCTGTGCTACTGTCTCCAAACCATACATCATAGCAACTCTCACCACATCTTATAAATCTTCCCTTTTACTTTAGTTGCTACCCTTCTGTCACAAATCACTCCTAATACGCCTGTCCACCCACTCCACCCAGTGTGCACTCTCTTCTTCACTTCTCTTGTGCATTTTCCATTGCATTATATGGTTGACCCCAGGTATTTAAACTCATCTACCTTCACTACTTCTACTCCTTGCATCTTCACCATTACGCCTCTCTCTCATTCACACACGTGTTCTGTCTTGCTTTTACTGACTTTCATTCTTCTTCCCTTCAGGTTCTCTTCCACCTGCTCCCTACTCTTGCTACAGATCACAATGTCATCTGCAAATATCACAGTCCACTGAGACTCCGGCCTGACCTCGTCTGTTAGCCTGTACATCAGCATGGCAAACAAGAATGGCATATTTTTGCTTTAATTAATCTGCTAAAACATTCAAAGAAAATATTTGAATTTTAGAAAAAGTATTACAGTGATCCCTCACTTATCGCGGTTAATGGGTTCCAGAGCCGACCGCGAAAAGTGAAAAACCGCGAAGTAGCGTCACCCCTAATGACGTCATCCATAAATAATACGTACGTTCATTCTCTCACTCTCTCTCTCTCTCATATGATACGTGTGTGTGTGTGTGTGTACGTGTACATACATACGTAGATGTAAATAAAGTGTACATAAATATGTTTTTAGAACTCTTTTAAGATAAGATAAGATAAGATAAGCCTTTATTAGTCCCACAACGGGGAAATTCCAGGATTGCAACAGCACAGGGATAGCAACACTCAGAGCAACAATCAGAAGGCAAGAAAAAAAACAAGCAAGCAAGAGCAGCTAATATACATATGTACATATTACTATAAAATATATATATACACACAGACACACAGTGCAGAGCATTGTAGCTGGATGGAATAAATATATGAATATATGAACACACAGTGCAGAGCATTGTAGCTAGATGGAATAAATATGTAAATATATAAACACCCACAGTACGGAGCATTGCAGCTAGGTGGAATAAATATGCAAGTATATAAACACACACAGTGCGGAGCAATGTAGCTAGATGGAATAATATGTAGATATATAAAAACACAGTGCGGAGCATTGTAGCTAGATGGAATAAATATATAGATATATAAATATAAACACACCCAGTGCTGAGCATTGTAGCTAGATGGAATAAATATGTAAATATATAAACACACACAGTGCAGAGCATTGTTGCTAGATGGGATGAAACAGCATAACCGTCTACTTAGTTATCCTACATGGTTTTATTCTTATAACAAGATACGTAACTCAAGATGAAGATGATTTACTTCACAGGTTAATGAGAGCTTTACTGCTCCTCAGGTGACGCCTCATAGTCAGGTGCTAGAAGCGCAGGATCATCGAGGGCAGCTTCCGATAGAGCTGGAGAAGCTGCAGGAGGCGGCGTAGTGGCTCGACGGGAAGACTATTTCGCACAAAATGGCACAAGAGAACAGCAAAAAGTTCCACGCTGCGAGACTACGTAACACGAGTGATAAAGAGCAATGAATGCGGTGTTCCTTCCCTTCATGGGCGCTCGGCAGGGAGAGGAGGTGGGTGAAACGTCTCGGCCAATCAGCTTGCGGGGTGAAACGTCTCGGCCAATCAGCTTGCGAGATTTCCGAGCCGAGCCAACACGAGAACAGCGAACAGAGAGGTGGATTTTTTGAGTTGTGCGGCTCTCCGTGTTGATACCTGATGGTCTAATGTAGTCTCCCTGCCTTCTGCTAGCGCCCGCCCATTATTTCTCAATTTTGAATTTTTGATGAATATTTTTGAAAAATCCGCGATGCACTGAGGGCGCGAAAGGTGAAGCGCGAAGTAGCGAGGGATCACTGTATATATACTATGAGGGCATAGTGTCTGGGGGTTTCTCCACTCAGACAAGGCAGAGGGAAGGAGAGAGCAATGGACCGAAAGAGGAGGTGTCACGGGGGTTATCAGACAACACTGCTGGGTCTATGCGCCCCCCGGGGAGAGTAAGAGCTGCCAGTGCCACTGAAGAGAAGAAGAGTGAAGAGTGTTGGAGCGGCGACAGCATTATGTTAATGTGCAACACATTTCTTTGTTCAAACGACAGTGTGTTATGGTCGGAAGTTCCGGGTCTCGATGCATGGAATTAAAGATATAAAAGAGGAATGCACAGAGACCCAGGATTCTCTTTTGCTATAAGTTATGTTGGAGGAAGAATAAAGTTTCTGTGTCGTCCAGCTCGTTGCCTCGCCTGCCTTCTTTCTCCACATTGGTGACCCTAAGACGTGCCATGGAAAGCGAGCCGAGCACCACCCCGGGAACTGCCTGGAGGGAGAGCACCAGTGCCGTGTGTGTGGTCTCAGTCGAGCTCCCAGACTTCTGGCTTCACAACCCGACTGCGTGGTTTTTGGACATAGAAGCCCAGTTCGCACTCTGCGGGACAACAGCAGACGATACCAGGTATTACTACGTGGTCGTTGCGCTGGATGTGCCACGCAACAGGTGACGAGCCTACCCCAGGAACCGCCGGGCTTAGGCGCAGATTTTTTATGTGCTTATGGGTTGTTAGTCGATGTTGCTAATAGGCAATCAGTGGATGCAGTTTCTTTCACCTCACTGCCCTGTACAGCTCAGGGAGCTGGGTTGACAACACTGGCTAACGTTACAGCTGCAGGGGGTAAGTACCAACATTTGCTCACACAGTTTCCAGCACTCATGGTCCCGACTTTTTCTGCTACGGTGACGAAACACAGGGTTGAGCACTTTGTAACGACAAAAGGTCCACCGGTGTTCGTGCGACCTCGGCGTTTGAACGCAGCTAAACTGGCCAGCGCGCGAGAGGAGTTTGCCAACTTAGAGCAGTTGGGCATCATCAGGCGCTCCAACAGCCTGTGGGCATCCCCGCTACACATAGTGCCCGAAGCCGACAGGTTGTGGTGACCATGCGGCGATTTCCGGTGCTTGAATAGCACCACAGAACACGCTTATTATCTCATTCCGCACATCCAGGATTTTTCCGTGCACCTGGCTGGGGCGCGTGTTTTTTTGAAAGTGGATCTGGTCCGTGGAAACCATCAGGTCCCGGTGTGCGTAGAAGACATTCCAAAAACAGCGGTAATAACTCCTTTTGGCCTTTTCGAGTTTTTATGCATGCCGTTCGGATTAAAAGGTGCGGCGCAGACTTTCCAGAGGATGATGGACGCAGTGCTTCGCAACTTGTCCTTCGTCTTCGTCTACTTAGACGACATTCTGGTAGCCAGCACGTCCGAGCAGGAGCACATCGCCCATCTCAAGACAGTTTTCCAGAGGTTGGAAGCGTACAGGCTGATAGTCAACCCAGCAAAGTGCCAGTTCACTGTGCCAGTAATTGATTTTTTGGGCCACCGCATTTTGCCGGAGGGCGCGATCCCGTTACTGGATAAGGTGCACATGGTGTCGCATTTTCCGCATCCGCAGACCGTGAGAGCACTACAGGAGTTTTTGGGAATGGTTACTTTTCTATAACAGTTTCCTTCCCTGAACAGCCCAGCTGATGCAGCCATTATATGCCTCGCTTAAAAAAAAGAAGCCTGCGGAAACCATCAATTGGACTCCTTAGCAGGACCAGGTTTTTGCAAACGCCAAAACAGCACTGGCGGATGCCGCGTTGCTAGCCCACCTGGATCCGTCTGCACGGATAACGCTCACTACGGATACCTCTGATGTTGCCATAGGGGCAATGGTGGAGCAGTGCGTCTCAGGTTCGTGGCGGCCACTGCCATTTTTTAGCCAAACCTTGCATGACAACAAATGCAAATACAACACATTTGATAGAGAATTGCTGGCTCTCCACCTGCCAATGCGCCATTTCCAGTTTTGGCTGGAGGGGCGCGAGTTCACCGCGTTCGTGGACCATAAGCGTACGTTTCTGTGTCGTCCAGCTCGTTGCCTCACCTGCCTTCTTTCTCCAATATACAGTGTGTGTATGTATATATATATATATATATATATATACAGTATATACTGTGTGTATATATATATATAGGGGTATTATTTTTGATACTTTGTTCATAACCTTTTATGACATACCTGCTGTCACCAAAGTTTCAAAGTTCAAGTATCAATACTTGAAAAATATGCAGTTGGAAGCATGTGTAATTATCAATTTAGATGAAGATTTTAACAGCAATATTTGCCATCCATTCTTAAAACCTGTGATTCCACAGTAGAGGAAGAAGACATGAAATTATGATGAAGACGAGCAGAATGAGTTGTAAAACAAGCCAGGTTAATGAAATCTGAAAACAACAGCCTGAGGGGATCTTTCAGTGGCTTACCGGCAAAATCCCCAGAGATGAGCTGCATTCTCATTTAGTGACTGTACTAAAACCTGTCACACAATTCTGGCTCACTGTAAAACAATGAAGCTATACTTTCCTCAAAACAAATAAAGTACACACTTCAAGGTAGCCCCATCTGCACTTTTTTGTCCTTGCCCTTATCCAGGTTTAATAGCTTGTTTCCTGACACAGTAACTGCCTGAGGGAGGGAAAGTTGGTGGTGTGATCTGGGTAATCATTGTCCAGATAAGGGGAAATACTGTATAAAGAAGGGTGCTGAAATATTGATGAGGGCCCGACATGGAGCCCGCAGCTCTGTAGCTTAGCCACCATAAAGTGCTTTATCATCCTCAGCTGTAATTGAGCAGTAGGTGAGAGGCCCTCGGGGCAGCTTGCAGGACCCGGCAGCTTTAATGCTACTCCAGCTTCCAGACCCCCCATGATGTCTCGCAGACTGAAACAGAATTTAAGGGAATCTACTTTTGCTTCTCCTATTTAATTGGATGCTATTTGTCATCCAAATGGCACGGTCTGTCTTTACTGGAGTTAAAAGTACCACATGTCTAGATGTTCTAGACTGGTTGTATTTTTTTTGAAAGTTGAACCGACTGGATTCAATTTTACTCTATTATGTATTCTGCACTCCGCGCTCTTATGTACATAGTTCCACCCGCGAAGCCACTACTGTACCTGTGTATATACCAATGGGCTATTTGTATTTTTACTTTTATATTTACTTCAGTCGTATGGTTAATTGTGTGTTCTGTGACTGTTTTATTTTAATTTCTTCTCTCTTACTTTATTGCACAGTAGCCTGGTGGAGCACCCACAATTTTGTTGTGCTGTACAGCTGTACAATGACAATAAAGCCTATTCTATTCTATTCTATCCTATTCCGTTCTTTTCTATTCTTTTTCTACATCATTGTCTCTGAAAATGATGCAAAAAGATTTAGAACAATAAAGAAGTTATCTGAGTGGAAAACATTTGGAGTCAGAAGTTGCATGGATTTACCCAGGATTTCCACTGACTCCAGATACGGTCTGTTATGGCTACGATCTGGTCTCCACAGCAAATAGTTCCTATTCTGATTCATGTTCTACTCCCCATCTGGTCTGGACCACTGTGGAACGAATCAGACTCATCGGATTTGAATTGCTAAAAATATGCAAGGAGTCTATTTTTAACGGATACCGGATCCAGTCTGCAAGGAAAAGCCCCGGTATCTACTGTATTTAATAACTGTTTGTTCATTAAAAACTATTTAAGGATCGTCTGTTATTTTCTGAGGTCTACTTCTCCACCAGTGTTTCAGAGAAGGTAAAAACTTTGTGATAGAAAAGTTTCATATTTGTCTTATATTTGTGATTTGCTTTGTCTCAGAGTCTGTGTAAAAGTGTCAAGGATGCAGTTGCATTAGTTGTCATCTTGTTTTTAGTTCATTTTGTGCGGCTCCCATGTGACTGGTGCTGAGTGAGCGCCATGGTTCCTGAGAAAGAAATAATCTGTACACCAAGTTTTGACCAGATTTGCTGGACCAATCATGATGGACAATTCCTTCTCCACCTCTCAGATAACGAAGGGCTTAAAGAACTGAGTGATGTGTGTTTGAGTCAGAATGGTGCGCGAATAGGCTCTGAGACTATTTTTGTGTTGTTCTCCACTGGCCAGTGTAATTAAATTTGCTGAAACTCTGATCCAGCCTGGTTTTTGGCTGAAGGTTAAGAAGAATTTTTCTAACACTTTGACATAACATATAGACACCAAATATCTCTCTGTGTTGGCCCTGTGATGGACTGGTGATCTGTCCAGGGTGTACCCTGCCTCTCGCCCTAAGATGATGGGATAGGCTCCAGCACCCCCGCAACCCGAAAAGGATTAAGCGGAAGAAGATGGATGGATAGAATTAAAGTTAACGGGCTACTTAAGTATTATTAGGGCACAAAAATTCAGGTGGAGATAGGGATGGGAGTTGATAAGATTTTATCAATATCAATGGCATTGTCGAGTTTGCTTATTAATGCTATTCTTTATCAATTCTCTTTTCAATTCTTGATTAGTTTTCCGTGTGAAAAAAAGCAGGCCTTCACAGGATTTCAGCATCAACACAGGAGTTTAATGATTTTTCTGAAAAAACAAAAACAATGCTTCTTTTCTTAAAAAGATGTAATAAAATCAAATATAAATAAAATCAAATATACACACGTGGACAAAATTGTTAGTACCCCTCTGTTAATGAAAGAAAAACCCACAATGGTCACAGAAATAAGTTGAATCTGACAGAAGTGGTAATAAATAAAAATTCTATGAAAATTAACCTATGAAAATCAGACAATGCTTTTGAATTGTGGTTCAACAAAAATATTTAAAAAACAAACTCATGAAACAGGCCTGGACAAAAATGATGGTACCCCTAGAGAAGGTTGAAAATAATGTGACCATAGGGACATGTTCAACCAAGATGTGTCCTCTAATTAACATCACAGGTGTCTACAAACTTGTAATCAGTCAGTCGGCCTATTTAAAGGGTGTCAAGTAGTCACTGTGCTGTTTGGTGACATGGTGTGTACCACACTAAACATGGACCAGAGGAAGCAAAGGAGAGAGTTGTCTCAGGAGATTAGAAAGAAAATTATAGACAAGCATGTTAAAGGTAAAGGCTATAGACCATCTCCAAGCAGCTTGATGTTCCTGTGACAACAGTTGCACATATTATTCAGAAATTTAAGATCCACAGGACTGTTGCCACCCTCCCTGGACGTGGCCGCAGGAGGAAACTTGATGAAAAATGGAAGGGACGGATAATACAAATGGTAACAAAAGAGCCCAGAACAACCTCTAAACACATTCATGGTGAACTCCAAGGTCAAGGTACATCAGTGTCAGATTGCACCATCCGTCGTTGTTTGTGCCAAAGTGGACTTCATGGGAGACAACCAAGGAGGACACCACTGTTTAAAACAAATCATAAAAAAGCCAGACTGGAATCTGCCAAACTGCATGTTGACAAGCCACAAAGCTTCTGGGAGAATGTCCTATGGACAGACGAGACAAAACTGGAACTTTTTGGCAAGGCACATCAGCTCTATGTTCACAGACGCAAAAATGAAGCATACCAAGAAAAGAATACTGTCCCAACTGTGAAACATGGAGGAGGTTGTGTTGTGTTCTGGGGCTGCTTTGCTTCATCTGGCACAGGGTATCTTGAATCTGTGCAGGGTACAATGAAATCTCAAGACTATCAACGTATTCTAGAGAGAAATGTGCTGCCCAGTGTCAGACAGCTTGGTCTCAGTCGCAGGTCATGGGTCTTGCAACAGGATAATGACCCAAAACACACAGCTAAAAACACCCAAGAATGGCTAAGAGCGAAACATTGGACTATTCTAAAGTGGCCTTCTATGAGCCCTGATCTAAATCCTATTGAACATCTGTGGAAGGAGCTGAAACATGCCGTCTGGAGAAGGCACCCTTCAAACTTGAGACAACTGGAGCAGTTTGCTCATGAGGAGTGGGCCAAAATACCTGCTGAGAGGTGCAGAAGTCTCATTGACAGTTACAGAAATCGTTTGATTGCAGTGATTGCCTCAAAAGGTTGTGCAACAAAATATTAAGTTAAGGGTACCATCATTTTTGTTCAGGCCTGTTTCATGAGTTTGTTTTTTAAAATAATTCTGTTGAACCACAATTCAAAAGCATTGTCTGATTTTCATTGGTTAATTTTCATAGACTTTTTTATTTATTACCACTTTTGTCAGATTCAAGTTATTTCTGTGACCATTGTGGGTTTTTCTTTCATTAACAGAGGGGTACCGAAAATTTTGTCCACGTGTGTATGACTGTAAACATGTTTTGCCTAGAAAAGTGGGTATTTATGCCTTGTAACATTTGTTCTGTTTAAATGCTGAAAAGCAATATAAATAAAAGCAGTATAAATGAAATACTGAAATGATTAGATTTCACATATACAGTATATGCACAGTGTCTGTACATCCACATGTATAAAATACTCAATTGTATATTAACGTACTGGTAAAACCTCAAGACATTGTTCAGTCTGGGAAGGAGTCTAGTTCAATATTAATCTGTAACCTACATCACAGGTACCACTTACCCAAACTCCAGCTGTTTTACAGTCATGAATGGATGCAAGCCTTTAAATACAAACTTCATTGCAGCTCTGCGCTCAGCTGATGTCAGTGAGTTTTCTTGGCAAGGAGTGGTGGACGAGCAGATTGGTAAAACCTCAGAGCTACCTGTTGCTGTCATATTTAAATATGAGCTCATTCTTTTATGAGCTCATATTTAAATATCAGACGTTTTTAGCTGGGTTTTGTGAATTAGAAATGGATCAAATTTAGCTTGCAAGGCTGCTAACATTGCACTAATAATCTACTACTAATAATAAGCTAATATTACCATCACTAACGGAGATGCTGCTGTTTGGGAATCAGGTGCAGATGTACTTCGTACACTGTCAAATACATCTTTCAATTTATCCCATGCTGCCGTGTCAAAAGATGTTTCAACTGTGTTTACCATATACCATGCTGCTCATGTTTACCATACACTTTTGCCATTATCCTGTGGTAGCAACGGCTTCATGATGTTGCTTGTAACGACACCATGTGATGTCATAATGCATGCCGTTTTTAGAAAAAACATGGAAGAGGATAACATCAGCGATGCACAATTTTGGGGGCTTGAAAAATTTAGAACTGGTTCCCAACAGTGACTGGATCTCAAAAAGAGCCAGTACATCACGCTTCCTTGTTGTTGTGATCACAATCGGTCCTTATTGGTCTCTCTTGGGTCTTTCTTGAGATCTTGCATTATTTTATATCATTTTCATGCGATGTATTTCAAACCCCGTTCTTATCCACGCAGCTTCAAAACACAAACAGAGCTGGTAGGGATGGATGCAAGGCTCCATCTGTACTGCATTTGCAACAAACTTCATCTGGAGTCAGTCGAAATCCTGGGTTAGGCTCAGTTTGATGTTGAGATTTTAGTGTAGACACTTCAAATTTTAATTTTGCGCTTAATAAAAGCAGCTCAATTTAGCCCTCTCTCTTCTCTTCTTCTTTCAACTTTCCACACAGAGTAACACCTCCCCATGGAGCTGCCCATGATAATGACCATGTTTTGCCCTTTCCAGCAAGCCATGTGGGCACAAGAGCACAGCGGCTTGCCAGTTGGCAGGATGAAAGGGCTGCCTGGGTTGATAACAGTAATCAAACAAGTCAGCGGATATGTCAGCGAATGGACCAAAAAAATGGGATGAAGGGAGGGAAGTGTGAAGAATAAAGAAAATAATAGGCGGTGACAGAAGTCCATCCAATAAGAGAGCTGGTTGAGGTTTTTTTAATATATATACAAAAGGCTGTCAGTTCAAGCACTAGAACCTGCACCCTGTGTCACTTTGCTACTCCCATTTAAATCGGTTAATTAGTACGAAGTTGCATAGAGGGAGATTGACGAGTGTGTTGCCATGAGACGACTTGCCTGCTAATTAAGACGAGCTCTGGGAGGGCAGGGGATGAGCGGGTGTGAGAGAGTGAGCACACACTCTCATGAATAACCTTTTGCATAAATCTGTGTGTATGAGGGCTTTTTTCTCATGTATCTGCGCGTGGGTAAGTCACATGTTGTGCGAGGATACATGTGAGTGGGGAGTGCAGAGAATTGCACAGGAGAGGAGGGGTTGTTGTAATTTGTGGGGGTACCCGTGTGAAACAAGCATGGAAGGTGGAGAGGGAAAATCTGTTATTCTGCGTAATTACCTCATAATTGTATCTCTTACTGTCGGTGATTGCTTTGTTTATTGGGGGAGAGGATAAATGAACTCCTGCAGGTTTGACTCATTCTTTGTCTACCATTCATGCTGTCTGCATGTGTTGTTAAGCATGTGTGCTGTGTCGTCTTGTTTGTTAAGTTTTTCCAGCAGAAAATTGCTTTATCAATGAAGTGGTCATAGAATAACTCCTCAGGCAGCATGGGAGCTGAATAATAAACATCATTTAATATTCATATGGATCTGTCACTTACAAATATCCTCAGCTATATCTGAAAGGTGCTGAGATTGGCAGTAAAAGACTTTAGACAAAACATTTTAAGTCTGACCAATTCTTGCCATTTGAATTGTACTTAAATTATTTAAAAATTCCCCTTTAAACTGTTGCACAAGCTAATTTACAGTGGGTATAAAAAGTCTACACACCCCTGTTCAAATGCCAGGTTTTTGTGATGTAAAAAAAAATGAGACCAAGAAAAATAATTTCTAAACTTTTCTGACATAATGCACGGCTCAGGAGACGCACACACACAGGCTTAGAGTAGTTCAAAGAGTTTATTAACAGCAGGGGCGAGTGAGTGAGTGTCTGCGGGATGTAAATGTGCTGGTGATGGTGTCTGCTCCAAGCGCAGGGGCAGGTGACCGTACAGCCGAGCAACCCTATGGAGAGAGCACAGGGAGAGGGTGACGGGCATACACCAACACAGGAGGAATTTAAGGCGAGAGAAGGACTTACTTGGTGGGTCAGGATAGCTGGCACTACAAGGGGGTGAAGGCCCGGAAGACAGCCACCTGGAGAGCTCCGTGCAGCAGCGAGGATTGGGCGATGGAGAGGAGATGTCCGCCGCTGGGGAATCCACCTGTGCACAGGGGAGAAGACTGAAGAGAAAAAGGTAAGCGATCTTCTTACAAAAATGGTTTGCTGAAGGGAAGTATGCTCACAACGGTGAGGGACGAAGTCTGACGGCTTCAGGCCGAGCCTCCGGGCGAGACGGCCTTTATCCCTCGCCGCTGATGATCGTCAGGTGCGTGAGCAGGTGGCGCCGCTGATGAATGGCGCGGCGTGACATTTTCCCCCCATTTGCCCCCAATAGAGAATGGCACGTGATGTCACCTGAGGGAAAAACCACAAGGAATTGTGGGAAAAGTGTTCAGCCTGCCTGTCCTTAGTAGTGAGCAATGAATGCAGTTAGGCTGCGTGTCCACCAAATGTGTTTTTTTCTGCGGTGGGTGACTATTTTCTGTTCATTTTCTATGTAGTCTGGGCTGCACGGTGGCGCAGTGGTTAGCACTGCGGCAGCACAGTTTACCCTTGGCCGGGGGATCGTGGGGATCGTGGGTTCGATCCCAGCCCCCGACCAACAGTGATCTGTGTGGAGTTTGCATGTTCTCCCCGTGTATGCGTGGGTTTACCCCGGGATTTCTCCGGTTTCCTCCCACATGCAAAAAACATGCAGGTTAGGTTAACTGGAGACTCTAAAGTGGCCCTAGGTGTGAATGTGTGTGTGAATGGTTAAGGGATAGCGCCGTATCGTGGCTGCTTCATCCATCCAGGTGGCGGATGACCCTCAATTTCCCCTCTGGGGATCAATAAAGTATACTAAATCTAAAAAAAAAAAATTTAATATGCTTAGTGCCCTCTGCGCAAGAACACAGCGTCAGCGCTGTGCTCATGGCGCTGAAAGCTGTGAAAAAGTTCAGCTTTAAGAGCGCTGCAGTGCTCATCAGTTGCACACCTCTCTCACCAGCCGACCACAATCAGCCTAAAAATACACCATGATCAATATTTAACAGCTAAAGTTTGGAGGGATGTGTATTTTTTTACCAGCTTGATGTGATTTATTCTAGTGCGTGGAGTGTTTCAGAGCAAAATCTGAAATCCTCGGCACACTTTGAGTGATGGAGCAAGCAGCTTCCAGGATATCTGGCAGAGAGCTCTTTTAATATGCGCATAAAAAGCACTCAGGAAAACAGGTTGAGAGCATTTTTACTTTCCCTGTGGACACGTAAGCCTTATTAAAATGACACTATGTTATTCAAACATAGGAAATGTAAATATACAGTGGGGTAAAAAAGTATTTAGTCAGCCACCAATTGTGCAATTTCTCCCACTTAAAAGATGAGAGAGGTCTCCAATTTTCATCATAGGTATACCTCAACTATGAGAGACAAAATGAGAAAAAAAATATCCAGAAAATCACATTGTCTGATTTTTAAAGAATTTATTTGCAAATTATGGTGGAAAATAAGTATTTGGTCAATAACAAAAGTTCATCTCAGTACTTTATTATATACCCTTTGTTGGCAATGACAGAGGTCAAACGTTTTCTGTAAGTCTTCACAAGGTTTTCACACACTGTTGCTGGTATTTTGGTCCATTTCTCCATGCAGATCTCCTCTAGAGCAATGATGTTTTGGGGCTGTCGCTGGGCAACATGGACTTTCAACTCCCTCCAAAGATTTTCTATGGGGTTGAGATCTGGAGACTGGCTAGGCCACTCCAGGACCTTGAAATGCTTCTTACGAAGCCACTCCTCCGTTGCCCGGGCAGTGTGTTTGGGATCATTGTCATGCTGAAAGATCCAGCCACGATTCATCTTCAATGCTCTTGCTGATGGAAGGAGGTTTTCCCTCAGAATCTCACAATACATGGCCCCATTCATTCTTTCCTTTACACAGATCAGTCGTCCTGGTCCCTTTGCAGAAAAACAGCCCCAAAGCATGATGTTTCCACACCCATGCTTCACAGTAGGTATGGTGTTCTTTCTCCTCCAAACACGACATGTTGAGTTTTTACCAGAAAGTTCTATTTTGTTTTCATCTGACCATATGACATTCTCCCAATCCTCTTCTGGATCATCCAAATGCTCTCTAGCAAACTTCAGACGGGCCTGGATATGTACTGGTTTAAGCAGGGGGACACGTCTGGCACTGCAGGATTTGAGTCCCTGGCGGTGTAGTGTGTTACTGATGTAGCCTTTGTTACTTTGGTCTCAGCTCTCTGCAGGTCATTCACTAGGTCCCCCCGTGTGGTTCTGGGATTTTTGCTCACCGTTCTCGTGATCATTTTGACCCCACGGGGTGAGATCTTGCGTGGAGCCCCAGATCGAGGGAGGTTATCAGTGGTCTTGTATGTCTTCCATTTTCTAATAATTGCTCCCTCAGTTGAGTTCTTCACCCCAAGCTGCTTACCTATTGCAGATTCAGTCTTCCCAGCCTGGTGCAGGTCTACAATTTTGTTTCTGGTGTCCTTTGACAGCTCTTTGGTCTTGGCCATAGTGGAGTTTGGAGTCTGACTGTTTGAGGTTGTGGACGGGTGTCTTTTATACTGATAACGAGTTCAAACAGATGTCATTAATACAGGTAACGAGTGGAGGACAGAGGAGCCTCTTAAAGAAGAAGTTACAGGTCTGTGAGAGCCAGAAATCTTGCTTGTTTGTAGGTGACCATATACTTATTTTCCACCATAATTTGCAAATAAATTCTTTAAAAATCAGACAATGTGATTTTCAGGATTTTTTTTTTCTCATTTTGTCTCTCATAGTTGAGGTATACCTATGATGAAAATTGGAGACCTCTCTCATCTTTTAAGTGGGAGAACTTGCACAATTGGTGGCTGACTAAATACTTTTTTGCCCCACTGTACATATAAAATGTCATACAAAATCCAGGATGACACAAGAAAGTGAAAACACTTATTTCACAATGTGGTCCTTTCAGTCACATTATTATTCTTCCAAATACCACACAACGTTAGAATGGGGAAGTTTTGCTGCATTATCAAATACAACAGCTGCTCTCAAGATTGGTGTGGAAAAAGACTGATAACGGCGTATGCTTTTTTTAACTTCCCGACTTGGAAGAAGAGTGGAGCAAATTGGGTCTCTGAGCTAAAAAGAGGCGTGGGATGGAATTGATTATAGCAGTCAGAAGGAGATACATCTGCTCCGATAATATTCCTACACACATGGTCATGTGTTCACGGCATTTTCATAAAGGTAAGTTGTGATTTAAAAAATATTTAGAAGTTCAATTCAATTCAATTCAATTCAATTCAACTTTATTTATATAGCGCCATTTCACAACAACAGTCATCTCATAGCACTATCAACTGTAGGGAGGACCCCCACAGTTGCAGAAAGACCCCAGCAATCAGGCGATCCCCTGTGAGCAAGCACTTGGCGACGGTGGAGAGGAAAAACTCCCTTTTAACAGGAAGAAACCTCCAGCAGAACCAGGCTCAGGGAGGGGCAGTCATCTGCTGCGACTGGCTGGGGGGTGAGGGGATAGAGAAGAAGAAAAGAACAGACATGTAGAGAGCAAACAGCACGATGGGGACTCAATCTATGGGAGAGAACAAACAAATGTTAATGACCAGCAAAAAAAAAAATATTTCATAGAGAGTGAGGAAAGGAGTGAGGCCCAGTGCATTACTGGAGGTCCCCCGGCTGACTAAACCTATTAGCAGCATAACTAAGGGAGGGTTCAGAAAACACATGATCCCTCCCTAATTGTAGGCTATATCAAAAAGGTAGGTTTTAGCCCTATTCTTAAAAACAGAGATCGAGTCTGACTCCCGAATCCAGATTGGCAGCTGATTCCACAGGAGAGGAGCTTGATAACTGAAGGCTCTGCCTCCCATTGTACTTTTGGAGATTCTAGGTATTACAAGTAAACCTGCATTTTGGGAGCGTAGTGCTCTGTTAGGATGATACGGTAGTATCAGATCTTTTAAATAAAAAGGAGCCTGATTGTTTAGAGCTTTGTAAGTAAGAAGAAGGATTTTAAACTTAATTCTAAACTCTATGGGAAGCCAATGAAGGGAGGCCAGAACCGGAGAGATATGATCTCTCTTTCTAGTACCTGTTAAAACTCTTGCTGCAGCATTTTGGATCAGCTGAAGACTTTTTAAAGATGTTTTAGGACAACCTGATAATAAAGAATTACAATAATCTAATCTCGAGCTAACAAAAGCGTGGATCAGCTTCTCAGCATCACTCTGAGACAAGATGCTCCTAATCTTGGCAATATTACGCAAATGATAGAAGGCAGTCTTAGAAACAAATTTAATATGTGAATTGAAGGACAAATCCTGATCAAAAATAACTCCAAGGTTCCTCACAGAGCTATTAAGAGAAAGAGTAACTGCATCCAAACTGAAAGTTTGATTTGGAAAGGAATTTCTAAGGTTTTTTGGACCAACAAGAATGACTTCAGTCTTATCTGAATTTAATAGCAGGAAATTACAAGTCATCCAAACTTTGATTTCCTTAAGACAGGCTTCTAACTTGGCTAATTGATTAGTATCATCTGGCTTCATTGACAGGTATAATTGTGTGTCATCTGCATAACAGTGAAAATGTATACAGTGCTTTCTAATAATGTTGCCTAACGGAAGCATATATAAACTAAAAAGAGTAGGGCCAAGCACAGATCCCTGTGGAACTCCATGACTAAGCTTTGAGCTGAGAGAAAACTCATCATTTACATGAACAAACTGGAACCTATCAGATAAATAAGATCTAAACCACTGCAACGAAGTTCCATTAAGTCCAACATAGTGTTCTAATCTATCAAGTAGAATATTATGATCAATAGTATCAAAAGCTGCACTAAGATCTAAAAGGACAAGTACAGAAACTAGTCCATTATCAGATGCAATGAGGAGGTCGTTAGTGACCTTCGCTAAGGCTGTTTCAGTGCTATGATGGATTCTAAACCCAGATTGAAACTCCTCAAATAAACCATTTCCCTGCAGGTGGTCAAATAATTGCATAGCAACAACTCTTTCTAAGATTTTTGAAATGAAAGGGAGATTAGAGATTGGTCTATAGTTAGCTAAAGCTCCTGGATCTAGCGTTGGCTTTTTGAGTAAGGGTTTAATTACAGCCGTTTTAAAAGCCTGCGGTACATGGCCTAAAGTTAATGAAGAATTGATTATATGAAGAATAAAGCTACCAATAAGTGGGAAGACTTCTTTAAATAACCTGGTAGGAATAGGGTCTAAAAGACAAGTTGAAGGTTTGGATGAGGAAACTATTTTGTCTAACTCACAAAGGTCGATTGGAGTAAACTCATCAAGACAGACATCAATAGAAGGAGTTGTAGTAGTTACAGTATTTAAGTTAACTGTGGGAAGAATCTGATTGATTTTATCTCTGATGGATGAAATTTTATTATTGAAAAAGTGCAAAAAGTGCAAAAAGTGCAAAAAGATGTCCCCTCAGCTGCAGAGCAGCTGTCTTGCGTGCTGGGCGCTTTGGCAGCACCTCAGCCACGGCTCTCTGTCATCTCTCAGTAATGTGTAAAAACGCACAGGGCAAAATCAAATAATTTCCCCACATCATCTCTGCTATTCCCAATTTCTTTCGCTAATCTGGAGCAGTGTTTTTTGTTTTGTTTTTTTTTAATGGGAGCTTTTCGTGTTGCTGACTTTTTTTTTTTTTTTTCTTGAAGTTGTAATTACTTGTTGCCTCCATTACACACGGATTTAATATCAGCTGGGGACTGAAGTCCATAGACTGTTTGGTATCATTAAACTAAACAGATTATTCCCTTTCAGGTGACTATAAAATATCACTGCCCGGATTTAGGATGTTTTTTATAGCAGCTAATTATACCGGTGATTTTTTAAGATGTGCCAGCGCTATCAGCTGATTGAGCCACCTCCTCCGGTGTTCTGACATTTTGGCATATTTATTAGAACAACATTGACATTGACGTTAAAATCTTTTTCCTGTAGCTTGAAAGTGCTCAGACACATCCCCGACAGTTGCTATTATTCGTACAAGTACGTGTGTTTAGCTCTGTGTGTATACGCTGCAGGCAGCAGCTCTGTACGCTGCAAATTCTCCATTATATGGTAGCTGTAAGTTAGAAACCTGTTCAGTAAGTTACACATGGGTTCAAAGAGTGTTACTCATATGATAGAAATAATTTTTGGGTGCGCTAGATATTAATCTTGACGTATTTTGACTTTGTAGAAACAATGACTGCTCACCTTTGTGTTAAACGATGGTTTTCTGATCATTCACCCAGAATATTTGAGGTGGCTGGACCCATCCATTGGTAAACTGAACATGAATTCCATTGGTGAATTGAACCCCCTACTTCTCTTACACTCATTATATGTTTGCGCAGCATCTAATGTTTGAAAAGTGCTATACAAATAAAGTTTGATTGATTGAGGAGCCTCTAATGATTTATAGTTGTTAAACTGCTCATGGGTGTATGCACTCACCCCACAAACCAGGTAGGCAAACACATCTGACAGCGTGACTCAAAGCAGTTGATCGTAATCCATGGTCCATTTGTTGTGCTCATAAGATAAGATAAGATAAGCCTTCATTAGTCCCACAATGGGGAAATTCCGGGATTGCAACAGCACAGGGATAGCAACACTCAGAGCAATAATTAAGAAGATACGAAAAAATATAAATAAGAGCAGTAGATATACATACGTACACATAAATATATAAATATATATACAAAGTGCAGAGCATTGTGGCAAGATGGAATAAACAGCATAACCGTCTACTTAGTTATCCTACATAGTATGAATATGTACCCATACATATTGTCACCCTCTGTAGCGACTGATATTGTCCTAGTTGTATACTGGAGGGGACTATTTGTGTAAGTCTGTTGCGTCTTTTGCATTCAATACTACTAGGTCGTCACGTTTTTTTGCTATCTCTGCGAGCAGCCCTGCTTAGGTTATACAGTCTGACAGCCGTAGGTAGGAAGGACCTGCAAAACCTCTCGGTTGCGCACCTAGGATGATGTAGTCTACTGCTAAATGAGCTCCTCAGTGCATTCAATATGTCCTGCATAGGGTGGGACTCGGACTCCAGCAGAGATGACAGTTTAGCCACCATCCTTCTCTCTCCTGTCTCCTCCACTGGGTCAAGGCGTTTCCCCAGGACAGAGCTAGCTTTCTTGATCAGTTTGTTCAGTCTCTTCCTATCGGCTGCTGTCATGCCGTTGCCCCAGCAGACCACTCCAAAAGTGATGGCTGATGCCACCACCGTGTCGTAGAATGTCTTCAGCAGCGCCCCTTGTACACCAAAAGACCTGAGCCTCCTCAGTAGGAACAGCCTGCGCTGTCCCTTCTTGTATAGTGCGTCGGTATTGTGTGACCAGTCTAGTTTATTGTTCAGATGAACACCCAGGTACTTGTAGGATGTCACCATCTCAATGTCTGTTCCCTGGATGTTTACTGGTGCTGTGAGGGGTTGTCCTTTCCTGTGGCAGTCCACCACCAGCTCCTTAGTTTTCCTTCGTTGATTTGGAGGCAGTTCCAATGGCACCAGTCCACGAAGTCCTGGATAAGTCCTCTGTACTCAGCTTCATCTCCGTTAGAGATGAGGCCGACGATCGCAGAGTTGTCAGAGAACTTCTGTAGATGGCAGTGTGTTGTGTTGTGTGAGAAGTCCGCAGTATAAAGGGTGAACAGGAAGGGAGCCAAAACCGTTCTCTGGGGGGCCCCCGTGCTACCGATGATCGTGTCAGACACACAATCTCGGGTTCTCACAAACTGTGGCCGGTTAGTGAGGTAGTCCAGGATCCATGATGACAGGTGCTGGTCCACCCCTGTGCACAGCAGCTTGTCCTTCAGGATCATTGGTTGAATAGTGTTGAAAGCACTGGAGAAGTCAAAGAACATGATCCTCACCGCATTCCCAGGCTTCTCCAGGTGAGACAGAGAACGGTGAAGGAGGAAGATCACCGCATCCTCTACCCCAATGCCATGCTGATAGGCGAACTGGAGTGGATCCATCACTGGTCCCTCCAGGGGGCGGAGGTGAGCAAGGAGCAGTCTCTCCAGGGTCTTCATCATGTGAGACGTCAGGGCCACTGGTCTGTAGCTGTTCAGATCTTTGGGGTGGAAAATCTTTGGTACAGGTACCACACAAGATGTTTTCCACAACTGTGGCACTCTCCCCAGCCTCAGGCTCAGGTTGAAGATATGCTCCACAATCCCACACAGCTGGTCTGCACAGGACTTGAGGAGCTTCGCGCTGATGCCATCCGTTCCCGCGGCCTCCCTCCCCTTGATTTTCCTCAGCTCCGTCCTCACCTGAGTCTTAGCGAGGGTCATGTTGGGGGGCTGTTTGCTGGGAGTGGGGGGGTTGTTGATGGAGTGGGGTGTGGACAGCAGGTCTCAATGACTTTAGAGGCAGCAGTGGTTGTTGTGCAGTTGGGGGGGGGGGGCGACTGGTCAAACCTATTAAAAAACAGATTCAGATTGTTTGCCCACTCCCTGCCCCCTGTGGCCTGGGGGGAGGTATTCTGGAGCCCAGAGATGGTTTTAAGGTTTCTCCAGACCCCAACGATGTCACTCTGTTGCAGCTTGTCCTCCATCTTCTTGCTGAAGCTGTCCTTGCCTTCTCTGATCTTCCTCCTCAGCTCCCTCTGAACGGACTTCAGCATCGCCCTGTTCCCCGACCTGAAGATCCTCTTCTTCTCTCTCAGAAGTGTTTTTATCTCAGGGTTGATCCAGGGTTTGTTGTTCGAGCAACACCGTATGGTCTTGGTGGGTACGATGTTGTCCACACAGAAGTTGATGTAGTCCGTGATGGTGTGAGTGAGGCCATCGATGTCCTCACCACGTGGATCGCAGAGCTGCTCCCAGGCAGTGATTTCAAAACAGTCCTTTAGCGCGTCCATTGTCTCCTCAGACCATAACTTCACCGTGCGCATGACCGGAGGTTGTCTGTGTACTAAGGGTTTGTACACCGGCAGAAGATGAACCAAGTTGTGATCCGATCTCCCGAGTGGGGGGAGTGGTGATTAGGTGTACGCCTCCTTAGTATTTGCATAGAATAAGTCCAGTGTTTTATTGTCTCTAGTGTGGCATGTGACATACTGGGTGAACGTGGGTAGAATGGGAGACAGTGAAATATGGTTGAAATCACCTGAGATGAGGAGAAGAGCATCTGGGTGTTCTGTCAGCAGCCTGCCAGTTACTGAGTGGATAACGTCACGCGCTGTCCCAGCATTTGCCGTCGGATTTGCATGTAGACCGCATGCTAACAGCTAGCAACTCAATGTCTTTGCTACAGTGCTGTTCCTTAACCGTGATATGTCACGGTCTGCACCAGTTGTTATTGCCATACATTATCACTCCTCCGCCCCTTGTCTTCCCACTGTCTGGTGTCTGGTCTGCCCGTATTGCGTGGAAACCCTCCAGTTCGATGTTAGCATCTGTTGCTAGTTCTGTTAGCCACGTCTCAGTATATAGCGTCAAACTACTCTCCCTGAAGACACTCTCGTAGCGGGAGATAGCCGCTAGCTCATCAGTCTTACTGAGCAGAGATCGAACATTCCCCATAATAACGGATGGGAGGACGGGTCTGTACCTTATATTCCTCGCCCGCTGTCTTACTCCAGCTCGACACCCATGCCGTTTCCGTCTTATTTCTCCCGGTATGTCGAGTTTTTGTGTTAGCATCGTGGGCCAGTTAAGTGCTAGCAGCTGATCTCTATTGTACTGCCGCATCCTGCTAGAAACAGTGGCTCTGTCCGCTGGCTCAGGAGACATTTGGCCAATCTACCTGTTCGGCTGGAATAAAGGTGACGCTGGATCAGAAAGATTGGCAAGAGAGCCAGATAGAAAATAGAAATAGGCAGAAATTTATCCGCTGTTGCAAAAAGGTACTTGTGTGGCGCCGGAAGTAAAAAAAAAAACCAAACAAAAAAAACCCCCAAATGATCATATCGACCTATCCCATTTATTTCTTAAATTTTTTAGAGGTAGTGCTCCTTTACTTCCTTATTCAGTTTCTTTGAATAAGGAATTTTAATTTTCTATTTGCTGCGTTCCATCAAACGTGTGTCTGTCCACGTTAGCAGCTGCCTAGACTACAGGTAAACAAAGAAGCCGGACAACGATGATGGTGACAACGGACCACAATGCAGCACAGCATGACGTCAATGCCCATTCTCTATAGGCACTTGATGAAAAACAGATTTTAATCATTCCATCCTCTAACAATGTGCTATGTTTAGAATAAAAATGATGAATGATTCTGTCCTTGCAGCAATGAATTGTGAGAGCTCATGAAGACACAGACAAGGGGTTCTCTTTGGCTACTCTTGTAAAGATTAGTTGAAAGAGTTTTTGAAGATCCCCTTATTTTAGTGAAACAGCTTCCACTCAAACTATGAAAATCAGACAAATGCAGTCTCTAACTAAAATAGATTTATTCAGAGAAAAACAAACCTCTCGTAAAGAAATATTTGTTTTCAACAATAACGTGCTGTGACTAGATTATTTTTTTCTAATATTACAATTAACAATTTTTTAACTGTATATACGGTACAAGTAGAATTGTATGTGCATAAGGGTGTGTCCCAGTTCACCTCTTCACTCTATCCTTTTGCCCTACCCCTCCGTTTTGCACATTTACAGTGAATGTGCAAAACAGAGGGGTAGGGCAAAGGGGTGAATTGGGACCCACCCTAAATCTATTGCCCTCATGTAGGGCTGTCACTGTATCAGATGTGGTTGGCACAGTGGCAGCACAGCAAGAAGGTCATGGGATCGATTCTACCCTTGACCATCGTGGGTTTGGTCCCAGCCCCAGACCATCGGTGACCCTTCTATGTGGAGTTTGCATGTTCCCCCCGTGTCTGTGTGGGTTTACTCCGGGTACTCTGGTATCCTCCCACATGCCAAAGACATGCAGGTGAGGTTAATTGGCATCAACTGGGGATTCTAAATTGTCCTTAGGTATGGATGTGAGAATGAATGGTTGTCTGTCTCTCTGTGTTGGCCCTGCGATGGACTGGCGATCCGTCCAGGGTGTACCCTGCCTCTCACCCAAAGATGCTGATGTAGGCTCCAGCCCCCCCCCCACGACCCGAAAAGGATTAAGCGGTAGAAGATGGATGGATGGATGGATGGTTATCATAGCAGAAAAAAATGACAGCTGTATTATAATAATATCTAAAGAAAATGTGGAAAAAAAATCCCGTCCATCAGATTGATCTTTGATTGTGTTTATTGTCAGTTTCTGGTTAAACCCTGTATGTAAAGTTGCACTGGTGTGTTAAAAAAAGAACTCTTAATGCATTGTGCAGGGGACAACTACTTTCTCAAAAAACACAAACACAGTCACACTTGTGAATTAAGTTTTTTTTTTGGTGTGGGTGGAGTTTTTCTCTCTCTTCTGCTTCTACTGATGTAATTTTCCCCATCAATATGAGCCACAAATTGCAGTTAGCACAGTAGCTAATTCTATTGTTTATTGACTAGTGGCAGCCAGTGCTAAGGTACACCACTGTCACTCGTGATAAAGTGAGAAGAGGAAATGGAAATACTTTGAGAGGGGCTGGAGATGTAGTAGTTATCACAGTATTGTGATATTTATATTATTAGCATGGTAATAATATTGCGTATTTACTTTTGACTAATTAATTGCATATTTTTAATAATTAATTGTCATTAATCTCTTAATCTGAGAAAGAATCAAGGAAAAAGAAGTATACTTTATCAAGTTTTAATTGCATTTTATTACTTGAATATACAAGTGACCCTCATATTCAACAAAAATACTGCTAGACCAGGGGTCCCTGATTAGTTTTCAAGTGCAGTTTTTTATTTTGTTTGTTTTTGTTATTGTTTTTAATTTATTCTTTTATTTTGAACGGTCAGAGAGGAACTCAGTGCTTCTACTTAAGATAACTTTCCTAATCATTTCAGCATGTGAAAGTCCAAAGGAAGCAATTTTCCCATTGATTTCCAGAGAACATGCGTAATCCTGATCCTACTGGTGAATTAGATGCTTTTATTCACTTTATAGGCTATATCAGAGTGAGTGGTCTGCTGGAGTTAGTGTTTTCCTCTGCTCACTCTGACAGAAACTTTCCTTCTTTTCATAATGTTGAGTAGGGCTGGGCAATTTGACCTTAAATCAGTTCAATCAATTTATTTCGGTTAATCGCCCAGCTCTACTATTGAGTGAACAGTGCCAGTCAATGAGCACTAAATTAAGTGTGTGGGCTTGAAGTGGGGTGTGTGCACAGGATGAGGTAGTGCACTTAAGGTGCCCTGAGTGTTCTGGAAGACCAGTTGTGTGTTTTGCAAACTTGGCAGATTTAGACCTTGAAAAACAAGTTCTACTCTTCTTTGAAGCTGAGCCAGCTGCTGAGACTTACTGGTCACTACTGCTGACACCACCACAGGAAGTGATCTAACAGTGTCAAGTTTTTTTAATACCTAACCAGCCCTTATTAATCCATCCATCTATCTTTTTCCACTTAATCCTTTTTAGGTCGCGGGGGCGGGGGCTGGAGCCTATCCCTTATTAATCAAAATAATTAATGCGTTTAGTATCCCAGCTATGGGCGCAGTCGGGGCTACGTCACTTCCGGTTAGTAACACATCGCCGCCATCTTAACTCGGTGAAAACAACCCGTTACCAAGCATTGTCGAGTGCAGTTTTTTGACTTTTTCTCATGGCATGTGACTACGTAGAAAAGCTTGATGAGTCAGCCAGGCTACGTTACCTGGAGAAGCTGACAGCAAGTGGACTGACAGATTGCCCATACAAGCTACCAGCCGGAAAATGGGTTAATGACCCGACCAGGTGGCCAGCTGTGCAGTGGCCGGACGTGTACAGCTACTTGATCGACACCCCTGGTAAGCATATTTGCTTCGACCCATATTAACATGATTAACCCTCTTACATGTTTTGAATGTTTTTAAGGAAAGGCCCCTATGGGTAACATGACCAATCCATTAAATATCAGGGCAGCACAGGAGTAATTCTTAAAAGAAATAATTAAACAAGAAAATGTTCACTGATGCTAAACACTGCTTAGGTGCGCTTGTGTTGGATCGAAATAAGTGTAGGCGGACACGAGTGAAATTTAAAAGGGTGCTTCATGCAGACAGTCAACTTATATACCCGGCTAATGCATGCATGGCACATTAGCATCACAGTAGACAGCAGGAAAGCATATACATTTGTATTAGTCACACATATCAGGCGCAGCATTACTGGCGCCGGGATTCCTTTCTGTTCCAGAGCCGCAGAAGGTGCGAGGCGCTTCTATAACGATCAGTAATTGCTCACGCTGAGCTCTCTGCCAGCTCGCTGTGGGAGTCACACGAGGTGTTCTCTTTTCCCGTATATTTTTCTTTTTGCCGTACAGAAATGGCAATACGCCCGTATTTGCTAAAATTGCATTTTCCCCGTATTAAAATACGGCGAAACCGTATTTGTCACCTCTTTCATTAATGGCCAGCCCCTTTGTTGCACTATTTACTACAGTCTACAGTTAAATTCGTCAGGCTGACTGCACATAGAGAGGTCTGTATTGTTGAGTGAAAAGGGAATCAGTCATGCATTTCCACAGACGAAATGTCCGTCTCTGTTTACAATACAGAGAGGCTTGTGTCGGCGGCTAGCATTTTCAAAACGTGACCCATCAAGTGGCAACTAATTAAACTAACACAATATCACTCAATTACCTGATATAGGACGTGATGAGCTGAATATAATGCACTACGACAGGCTGGACAAGCTTGACTGGGTCACGGCAGCTGCCTGGGAATAGGTCGCCACTGAATTGTTTTCACCTAGTACAGCGTTGCCATGTGGGTTGCTAACCGGAAGTAGGCCAAATGCCCGGATGCCCGACTGCGCCCATAGTGGGTATTGTTGCCGTTATCCTCATGTTAACTAAAACAGTGGTGCATATTGGAAACCATACTTGGTGTAGGGAGTTAGAAATGAAGAAGCGATGTGACTTTATAAATCAAAGTTTAATATCAGCTTCACCTCCCTAACATGTCTCATCTCGGTGGAGAAGCAGAATAAGAGGTCAAGCGCAGTCAGACCTTCATACTTATACCCACACTCAACAAAAGACATTGCATATCAAAGCTGACATCCCGCATTAACATAATCCCCCCTCCATTGTCCTCCGTCTCCTCCACCTGACCCTGGGTGGTCAGGGAGATCGATCCGGTCTCCACCGCTGCGACTCTGTCTGCTCTTTGATCCTCGCTGGCGGTTGAGACCTCTTGTCCTGTTCATAGGCGGGAGGTCATTCCACATATGTAATCACTAAACATTCTAATACAGTGATCCCTCGCTACTTCGCGCTTCACCTTTCGCGCGCTCAGTGCATCGCGGATTTTTCAAAAATATTCATCAAAAATTCAAAATTGAGAAATAATGGGCGGGCGCTAGCAGAAGGCAGGGAGACTACATTAGACCATCAGGTATCAACACGGAGAGCCGCACAACTCAAAAAATCCACCTCTCTGTTCGCTGTTCTCGTGTTGGCTCGGCTCGGAAATCTCGCAAGCTGATTGGCCGAGACGTTTCACCCCGCAAGCTGATTGGCCAAGACGTTTCACCCACCTCCTCTCCCTGCCGAGTGCCCATGAAGGGAAGGAAGACCGCATTCATTGCTCTTTATCGCTCGTGTTACGTAGTCTCGCAGCGTGGAACTTTTTGCTGTTCTCTTGTGCCATTTTGTGCGAAATAGTCTTCCCGTCGAGCCACTACGCCGCCTCCTGCAGCTTCTCCAGCTCTATCAGAAGCTGCCCTCGATGATCCTGCGCTTCTAGCACCTGACGATGAGGCGTCACCTGAGGAGCAGTAAAGCTCTCATTAACCTGTGAAGTAAATCATCTTCATCTTGAGTTACGTATCTTGTTATAAGAATAAAAGAGTTCTAAAAACATATTTATGTCCACTTTATTTACATCTACGTATGTATGTACACGTACACACACACACACACCTATCATATGAGAGAGAGAGAGTGAGAGAATGAACGTACGTATTATTTATGGATGACGTCATTAGGGGTGACGCTACTTCGCGGTTTTTCACTTTTCGCGGTCGGTTCTGGAACCCATTAACCGCGATAAGTGAGGGATCACTGTATGTCTATACATATGTAGGTATGGAATATATGATTAATATAAGCCACAGCCCCCCCAAACGACTAAGAAAAGGACAATCAAATTAAGTTTACAGTTTAAGATAATCTCTACGACATATTATACTGTTAACCTCTTGACAGGGAAAACGAGGAAAAATCTTTCCAGCAGTCATGCTCCTGTAGAGAATTCAGTGGTAACCACAACAGTATAGTAATATCACAAATCATCCTTAGAACTGTCACGGCACAATCTGATAACACAGTTAACAACTCTTGGTCAATTTGTATCAGTCCCTGTGCCGTCTGGGTTTTAATCTTCTCCCGAATCTGCTGTGGGTCCGCTTTGGCGTCGTGGTGGGACCCTCCTGTAAGGAATCTGCAGCTTGGGGAGGAGAGTGGTTATTTGTTCCCTGCAGGGGGGCTGAGTTTTTTTCTTGGGGGGTCTACCCCGCCGAGGTGCTCTCACCACCCGTGCAGGTTCGTCTCTCAACAAGAAGGCAGGTTTAAGTCTGTCAATGCTGACTGTTTCTTTTCTGTCCCCTAAATCAGGCACAAAATGCTTATCACCAGGTTCCAGCACTCTGAATGGTCCGTCGTATGGTGGACGGAGGGTTGATTTTAAAGCTTCGTGCCTAACAAAAACGAACTCGGCGTTTTTTAAAGCTTGGGGGACAAAAACCCATGGAAAAGAGTGATGTGCCGGTCCGGGGAGAGTGTCCGGTCCGGTGCTGTCTAAAGGCCTCAGGGCTGGAAGATGCCCGGGCTCTGGGTTCTCTGATAAAAACTCACCTGGGAGTCTGAGAGGTTGTGCAAAAACTAATTCTGCTGGGGAGGCGTCTAGATCCTCTTTAGGCGCAGAACGCAACCCCAATAAAACCCAGGGAAGTTTATTCACCCAATCTGTATCCGTTAGTGAGGCCCTGAGGGCGGCCTTTAAAGATCTGTGAAAACACTCGCATAACCCATTAGCCTGAGGGTGATAAGCGGTGGTGCGGTGAATTGTCGCCCCTAAGCTGCTAGCCATGGCTGACCAAAGCTCTGAGACAAATTGAGGCCCCCTATTGGATGTGATGTCCGATGGGACGCCGAAACGTGCCACCCAGTTTGTTAAAAAAACGCGAGCGACTTCCGCAGCTGTGGTTGACGCCAAAGGGACCGCCTCAGGCCAGCGCATAGTACGGTCTATCATCGTTAACAGGTGTGTGAAACCCTGAGACGAAGGTAGTGGTCCCACGAGGTCGACATGAACGTGGTCAAACCTTCTGGCTGGGATTCGAAAAGGCTCTAGAGGAGCTATTGTGTGTTTGTGTATTTTGGCGCGCTGACAAGACATGCAAGTTTTTGCCCATTCCTTTACATTTTTGCGCAGGCCTGGCCAAACAAACTTTTCTGCGACCATTTTAACCGAGGTGCGCACCCCTGGGTGCGCGAGGGAGTGAACCGAGTCGAAAATGCGGCGGCGCCATGCAGCTGGGACTACCAGGCGAGGTCGGCCGGTTGAAACGTCGCAGATTGGGGGGGTACACCGTCATGTAAACCCCTTTCCTCCAGTCTTAACCCTGTTGGTCCAGACAGGAGCGCGCGCACGTCCGCGTCGCTGCTTTGTTCCTCTGCCATGGCTGCGTAATCTATCCCTACATGAATTGGGGCCGCGTACGCGTCCACGTTGGCGAAGAGTTCTGCGGCTGAGGTAGTATAATCTGTCTCCTCGTGCTCTGGCGATGTCACAGCGCGAGAGAGGCAGTCTGCTACCACGTTAAGTTTGCCTGCCACATGTCGAATGTCTGTGGTGAACTCTGAAATTGCAGCTAGCTGTCTTTGTTGCCTGCCTGACCATGGTTCTGAAATTTTAGCCATCGCAAAAGTGAGCGGTTTGTGGTCTACAAAAGCCGTGAAGCGCCGCCCTTCTAACCAGAACTGGAAGTGGCGGATGGATAAATGAAGCGCTAGCAGCTCCCTGTCAAAAGTGCTGTATTTACGCTCAGTTTGGTTTAAAGATTTGCTAAAAAATGCTAAAGGTTGCCAGGTTCCGCCAACATGTTGCTCCACGACTGCCCCTATGGCCAGGTCTAAAGCGTCTGTGGTTAACGCTATGCGGGCCGAGGGATCGGGGTGAACCAACAATGTGGCATTCGCTAGAGCACTTTTTACTTCCGCGAAGGCGTGTTCGCGTTCCGGGGTCCATTCGACCGCGTTGGAAGGCTTTTGTTTTCTGAGCGCGGCATACAGGGGCTGCATGAGTTGAGCTGCGTGGGGGAGGAAACGGTTGTAAAAATTCACCATTCCCAAAAATTCTTGCAGCGATTTGACCGTTTCTGGTCGTGGAAAATTTTTTACCGCGCGGACTTTGTCTGGCAATGGGACTGCCCCCTTCGGTGAAACTCTGTGTCCCAAAAAATCAATTTGTGACATGCCGAATTTGCATTTGGCTGGGTTGATTATTAACCCGTGCTCTTCTAGTCTCTGAAAAACTGTAGTGAGGTGTTGTTCGTGTTCTTCCTCTGACGGGCTGGCTACCAGCATATCATTGAGGTAGACGAACACGAAGGGGAGGTCGCATAATACCGCGTCCATCATACGCTGAAAGGTTTGAGCAGCGCCTTTGAGGCCGAACGACATCTGCAAAAATTCAAAAAGACCGAAAGGGGTTATTACAGCCATTTTAGGAATGTCTTCTGCTCGAATGGGGACTTGGTGATAGCCGCGGACCAGGTCTATTTTAGAAAAAATGCGCGCACCCGCCAGATGTAGTGAAAAATCTTGGATGTGAGGAATTGGGTAGCGGTCATGCGCTGTCGCATTGTTTAGTCTGCGGTAATTGCCGCATGGTCTCCAAGAACCGTCGGTTTTCGGGACCATGTGGAGTGGTGATGCCCAGGGGCTTTTCGAGCGTCTAATAATGCCTAATTTTTCCAGGGTGGCAAACTCGTCCCGTGCTATGGCGAGCTTGGTCGTGTCTAAGCGCCGAGCTTTGGCGAACACGGGTGGGCCTGTTGTGGGGATGAAGTGTTCAACCCCGTGTTTCGCTACTGTCGCTGAAAATTTTGGAACTGTGAGTGCTGGAAATTGGGTGAGGAGTTGGTCAAACTTACCTCCTGCTGTTGTAACGCTGGACTGCACGGGTGGTGGAGAAACTCGAGCTGAGCAGGGGATAGAAGAAAATGACCAATAATAAAATAACCAAGTGCCTATTTGCTAGATCAGGGGTGGGCAGTGAGGGCCATTCCATTGCAGGTTTTCTGTTCCGCCCAGTCTCTTCTGCAGGTTTATGCTCTGATCAAGTTCAAGGATTGCTAATCAGTGAAAACACCTGCTGAAGAGACTGGGTGGAACAGAAAAACTGCAGTGGAATGGCCCTCCATGGCACATGATTGCCCACCCCTGTGCTAGATCGACTAACAACCCATGTGCACACAAAAAATCAGCGCCCAACAAGTTAAAACTCACCGCCGCTACAATAAATGTCCATCTATAGTTGCGGCCGTGGATGCAAAGAGGCAGGTTCCTTTCACCGAAGGTGTCGATGATCGAGCCGTTGGCTGCCATCGCTCCATTTCCCCGGGGACCCATGGCCCGGTCTGCGTGGGAAGGGGTGATAAAACTCAGCTGAGCTCCGGTGTCGATCAGGAACTGTCTCCCGGTGTGTCCTTCAGTCACATAAAGCAGCTTATTTGTCTCGCCGAGAGCCGTAGCTGTTAACGGTTCTCGGCTTTGGCGTTTCCCGAACTTTTGAATTTGCAGGGGGGGACGCATTTGTACGCCCTCTCAGCGAAACGGTGGTGGTAATAGCAGAGGTCGTTCCGCCTGCTGCGCCTTGGTCGTGTTGCCGCCATGGTGGGCAGGCTCTGCTCGGTTGTCTGTGGTTCTCCGCTGCTCTGGGCTTCCGCGCTGAGATCTGCGGATGCTGCTGTGGCCATCTGTTCGCTGCAGGCGTTGATGAGTCGCTGCGCTTCTCGGGCCAGCGCGCGGAAGTCCTGCTGGGTGCTGCACCGCATGTTGACCAGCGTCCCTCTCATGTGTGGCGGCAGAGTGCTGAGGAAGATATGTTGGAAGAGGAAGTTGTCGTTGTCCTCTTCTTTAAGCTGCAGCATGTCCTCCATGAGGGCCTTGGGTCTGCATCCTCTGTGACCGTAGATCGCCAGGATCTTCTCTGCTCTCTCCTCAGCTGAGGGGACGAAGTTCTCGACGATGGTCTCCTTAAGTTCTTTGTATTTGTCATGAGCGGGCGGCTGCTGGATTATGCTCCGCGCACATCTTGACGTGGCAGCGTCGAGTTTGGCGACGATGTGATAAAATTTTGTCTTGTCCGCCGTTATGCCCGCTAGCACAAACTGAGCCTCAGCTTGCTGGAACCACGAGCTCAGGTCGTCTCGCCAGAATTCTGGCAGCTTGACGGTGACGGCGCTTGTGTGGGCCGTCCCTGATGTGTCCGCCGGGTGAGAGCGCCTTTCTTCTGCTCTCACGGTGGGGCTGGGGATGGTGCTCGGTTGAGCCCTCTCTGTAGCTTCTGCCGTGGGGGAACGTCCTCCATCCGTTCCCCTGTCTGCATGGGCGCCAGCGCTTGCCTGGGTCGCCTCTGATGAGTTAATCGCGGGAGAACGTCTCTGTTCCATCCTCACGTCTGGTCACCAGTGTAGGGAGTTAGAAATGAAGAAGCGATGTGACTTTATAAATCAAAGTTTAATATCAGCTTCACCTCCCTAACATGTCTCATCTCGGTGCAGAAGCAGAATAAGAGGTCGAGCGCAGTCAGACCTTCATACTTATACCCACACTCAACAAAAGACATTGCATATCAAAGCTGACATCCCGCATTAACATAATCCCCCCTCCATTGTCCTCCGTCTCCTCCACCTGACCCTGGGTGATCAGGGAGATCGATCCGGTCTCCACTGCTGCGACTCTGTCTGCTCTTTGATCCTCGCTGGCGGTTGAGACCTCTTGTCCTGTTCATAGGCGTGAGGTCATTCCACATATGTAATCACTAAACATTCTAATATGTCTATACATATGTAGGTATGGAATATATGATTAATATAAGCCACACTTGGTACACAAAAGTGAGTATTGTGATGGATGATTCAATGGGCATAGAAGGGCTTGTGAAGTTGAGTTTGATTACAGAAAATGAGATGTAATTTTTGTATGTGGCATTTATCACTGATATACGTACTAGTACTGCCAGTTCCCATACATTCAGTCAAGCAAAATTCCAATCTCCTCATTCCATGTTCAAAAAAAAAAATGCAATGAAATCAGCAGAATGTGCACACTGCTGAGTTAAGAAGTGTTTATATTCGTCATCTGCTTTACATCTCTATAATAGATACGTTTGAAGTGAAAGCACCAAATGACCTTCAGCTGTCTCTCTCTCTTTTCTCCTCTTTCTGTTGTCTTCTAAAAATAGACACCCCCCTCCCCAGTCATCAGCGTAGCTCTGCAACTGGCCCTGTGGGCACAGGCTTTGGCAAGAGGGTACCAGAGATGAGCCTAATTAACTCATTGAGAAGGCGAGAGAGAGCGATGGAGGGAGAGCTGGACGAGGGGGAGGGAGAAAGGGACAGAGGTGGTGGTGGTGACAGAGATGGAGGGGGTAAAGGATAGAGTGGTGCAAAGAGGAAGACTATGAGGAAGAGGGAAGAGAAAGGAGTAGATAATGAGAACGAGGGGTCAGAGACAGAGAGAGAGAAGAGGCGACGCGGGGTCTCCAGGGCAAGGATATAGTCGTGAACAAGGCAGAAGAAGAGTGATGGAGAGCAGCACTAATTAGACACAGGACCAAAGCGCCCCCCCCCCCCCCCCACTTTACATAGCGGTGGAAAAGCAATGGAACAGAGGAGGAATGGAGATGGATGGGCTGGGTGGCTGCTGCACCAAGATATCAAGAGGAAATATGTAATCTTCAATATTGAGAGCGGGAGCAAACCGACTGACGGCAATCTCAGCCAACTCAATTAGCCAGCGTCTATAAAACAAACTGCTCTTAATCGGCTCTGTCAGGCACTCATAGGCAAATGAACTGGCTGCTTCCTGTGGGAGGAGGGGAGAGAGGGCTAGAGATAACGGCAAAGATGACGGCACCATTCCACCTCTCCCAGCACTTATCTTATATCCACTCTTGATGCTTAATATTGTGCTTTTTTTTTGGCTCAGTATGCTCATGTTATTTACCTCTCCTGCACACTGCTCATTTTTCATCACATATATTATCTATATCCTGTTGTCCCCTCATTTATTCTATTTGCCTTTTTTTGTGACTGCAAATAACAGTTTTTTTTTGTTTTCCTATTTTGTTCAACTTTTAAAACATACTGTATTTTCAACCATTACCCTGTATTAGCGAGAAGTGGATGTTTATGTTCCTCTTTGTTATTCAGTTGCACCCTAAAACCATTTAGATTTTACAAATTTTCATCAATTGACAAAAAGTAACTTAAATTCAAAATGAGCTACATTTTGTGGGGAGTGCCATGGGGATTAATACACTAATTAACCATTTTATTGCTCTTTAGAACGCTCACTGCTCCTTTAATGGTGCAACACAACATACAGAAATCTGCTGTCTATATTACTTTGCATGCGTCCCATACACACATAAAACACTTATCCTGGTTCTAAATTAGAAGCATTTGAAATAGTCAATAACTTCTACAAAAGTGACTAGGCTACAGTATAGTCACATGTAGGTTTCTGTATCTGACAGAAGGAAGCTTAGTGGTGAAGTGAAGCAGAGCGGTTTAATGGTGAGTTGCTCCTCTCAGTTTATCTTATATCCTGTCATGATAACGTGGTCCTAAGGCTGAAGCTCAGAAGGGGACGTTCCTTTGGAATAGTTTCTCCCAAACTTTGGAATGGTCTCCCCTATGGGTAACCCCCACAACAGCCACGGACAAGCAGAGCGCTCAGCTGGGGCAATTAGCAGAACAACGGGATGTGTGTATTGATATCAATAGGCAGCCGCTCTTTGTCTAGCTTCTTCCTGCCAGTTCCGCTGTTGATATGTATGACTCAAATGCAAACGTTCATGCTTCCTGCTCTCACTGTGATGCAAATGTCCCATGCCTTTCATGTATTGTCTGTAACTGGGTATAAAAACTGCATTGCTCTGTAACTCCCTCTCTCTCTGACTGCTCATCTGACTAGACGCATCCATTGTCTGCTAGGAGAGCCTCCGGGCTCGCTCTGGCGCGCATGCACGGCGCCGAGGTGAGTTCTGTGATGGCGGTATGATTAATAAACTCCCTTAAAAACTCTCAGCTCGCCGCTTATTATTTCATGCCGCCACATCCCTCACCTCATGTCCAGGCTTGGACTTACTTTGGACATGTTAAATAACAACTCAAAATTTATCTTTTCTTCTTGCCATTTTGAAAATTTTCGACCTGATTGTTGCTGTTTAGTGAGTCTATCGTGCTTCTTTTATTCTCCCTGTGTTTTATCTTTCCGTATTTATCTATTTAAACTAGTTTTATTTGGATTTTGATTTTACCTAGTCTTGTTTTAATTTTTATTAATTTATTTATTTACAGCACTTAAGTCATCATTGTTTATGATGTGCTTTACAAATAAATATGAATTCTCTTATTGAATACATGATAATTTTTTGGATTAAAAACATTAAATTAATGGATGTTAACTTTGTTAGTAACCACATGGGTATCTGATTTCGCTTTCCTTTAATTGAAACTCGGATATATTTTTTTTCACATAATTCAAAGTTGGGTTGTCAAAGCTAGTGCTCAGTAGTACATAGAGATGTCAACACCAAATTTAGTGTAGAATTTGTGAGTACTATAAGCAAACTTCTACACATGCATTCATGTTGAGGTCAAAAACTCAAAGGTCAAGGCCACAGTATTGTATTAATTAAAACATGAGTGATATATTTTAATAGTTAAACATGGTATTTGGTCTACAGGTAGTTTTGTTATAATAAAATAAGCAATTAGATAATGAATAATAACCGCTAAAACCTTCTTAAAAGCACTGTCACTATGATTATTTGTGGTATCTTTGTATTTAGGCTACATACGAGATAAGATAAGATTGTTATGTATTCAGACAAATTATCTTATACACTATATAATTAGTGCATATAATAAGAAATTATTGTCATTGTTTCCCAGGAGATTTGAATAAACCACGGTATCCTAGTGTTCGTCCTACATATATTAAGCTTACTCTGTATTCATCCAAGGTGTCTTGAGTTTTATATATACTGCTCACAGCAGGGAAAATAAGTATTGAACACATCAACAATTTTCTCATTAAACATGTTTCCGATGGAGTCATTGACCTGAGATTTTCACCAGATATCAGTAACAACCCAAGTAATCCATACATACAAAGAAGTCAAGGCAACTGTGTTCACAAAACAAGTTATTCCCTGTGTCATTCCACTTTGTTAAATATAAGTAGTGAACACATGAAGAAAGAGGTGGAAAAAGGCATGGAAAGCCAAGAAACCAGCTGAAATCCATCAGAATTGAGGAAGCCATCCCATCTCCCATCAGCGCAAATTAATTTCAGCTTGTTAAGTCCTGACTGATAGCCTTTAAAAAGGTCTGTGACTATTAGATTGTCACACTATGAAGAATTCATGATGGGTAGAAGCAAAGCGCTCTCTCTAGACCTTTGCAACCTTATCGTTGCAAAACGTAATGATGGCATTGATTACAAGCACATTTCTAAACTGCTGAATGTTTCAGTGAGCACTGTTGGAGCCATCATTCTAAAGTGGAAAGAACATCATTTTGCCATAAAATGGCCACGACCAGGAGCTCCTCGCAAGATTTCTGACAGAGGAGTCAAAAGACTTATCAGAAGAGTTATCCAAGTGCCAAAGACCACTTATGGAGAGCTCCCGAAAGACCTGGAGTTAGCAGGTACTTCTGTTTCAAAGAAAACAATAAGTAATACACTCAACCGAGATGGGCTCTATGCCCGCTCACCTCACAAGACTCCATTGTTGAAGAAGAAACATGTTGAAGCTCATTTAAACTTTGCTGCATAACATTTGGGCAAGCCAGTAAAATACTGGGAGAATATTGTCTGGTCAGATGAGACCAAAATTGAATTTTTTTGTTGGCACAACACACAGCATGTTTGGAGGAGAAATGGCACTGCACATCCCATCATGGTCTGGGGGTGTTTTTTAGCACATGGTACAGGCGACATCATATAATTGAAGGAAAGATGAATGGACAAAGACAGACACATCCGTGATAAGAACCTGTTTCCGTCTGCCAAAATGCTGAAGATGAAACGAGGGTAGGCATTTCAGCAAGACAATGATCCCAAACACACAGCCAAGGAAACTCTCAACTTACTCCAGAGAAGGAAAATAAAACTGCTAGAATGGTCCAGTTAGTCACCTGACCTGAATCCAGTTGAAAATCTGTGGAACAAACTGAAGATCAGAGTTCATAGAAGACATCCACGGAACCTTCAAGATTTGAAGACAGTTTGCGTGGAAGAATGGGCTAAAATCACCTCTGAGCAATGTCTGCTCCTAGTTTCTCCATACAGGAGGTGTCTGGAAGCTGTTATTACCAACAAAGGTGTTTCTACTAAATATTAAATGAATTTCACCAAGCGTGTTTAATGCTTATTTCCTGTGTCATTCCACTTTATTAAATATAACTTGTTTTGTGAACAAAGTTGCCTTGATTTCTTTGCATGCATGGTTTACTTGGTTTGTTACTGATATCTCAGGTCAATGGCTCCACCAGAAATATGTTTAATGAGAAAAATGTTGATGTGTTCAATACTTATTTTCCCCGCTGTATATGTATACATATATCAATCTACCATACACACCATCCATGGTTAACATTTGGATCATTTTTTAAAAATATATGCAGATCGTTATTTTTCTGTGATTATCTTTTTTAACTTTTAATGTGCTTTCTGAGTTATCAGTTTACAAAACATGTTTCAATAAAAGGTTTAAATGAGGCCAGTCATGTGTAATCAATTTACATTGTGCAATAATGTTTAATAAATCATTATAGTAATGGTTTAACTGTAAGTGTATGGGATGACTTATGGTGCTTCAAACAGCAGCAGCTGTGTATAAAGACAGCTGCTCTGGTGCCACTGTAGAACCTCTACCATGTGTTATAATTAGTAAAACTGAGTTTATGTTTTTCTGCTATTTTGCTGACTGGAGACTAACAAGTGGTGGAGCCGCGAGTTTTGATCTGCAAATAGGTGATTCAGGGCAGCTATAAGTCATATTTCTGGTTCTACGGGGGGATAATTTCATAAATCTAACAGAAAGAATGCATATTTGTGAATATTTCTGTCTTTTGCGTACATGGTTAAAGGTATGAATACACAAAGTTTTATGAATCTGACCTCAGGTGTCCAGTGGTTTCCATTCATTTCCATATAGAATATAAACCCATTATCGCTGCAATCAAATCTGCATATATTTTTCTCAAACTTACATTGTTCTGATGTAATTCAGTGCAGGATTTTAAAAGGATTCTATGCTTAAACTGCATTATCACTATATGATATTCTAACACGTACATGGGAATATGCAGACTGTATACATGCAAATGGAGGCCATTGGCCTCTGTGGATCTGTTGGGGAAATGCATTAAAAACCCTTAATGCATTTGACAGAAGGTCACAGTTCAATCCTCAGAGCAGCTGGTTAAATCTAGATTACGAAGCAAGGGAGCAATCTTTAGGCCTCAATTGTGCTACCAGTGAGCTACCCTTGAGCAAGGTTTTTAACCCCAATGACTCCAACATTCAAGTCTGCGTGCATGTACAATGTGAAATGTAAAAGTCGAGGTTTGTATGTTTGTGTTTTTATGAATGTAAACAGGGAACCTTTCTCCCAAAAGTAAACAGAAAAACTGCAGATACTTTGTAGGATGCAGACGTGCCACCTTAGGCCTTTAAATTAAATTAGGCTTGGCTGGAAGTTGTAACACTTTTTTTGGGAGGGGGAAATCCATGAACCACATACCACCTCGGCCATATGTCCACACACTCATCCTGTCTGCCCTACTGTCTTACACTCAGTGGCCCCTGATGAGTGGCCTGGCCCAGACTGACTGTAATTACCAAACTGGAGGGGCAAGTAGTCTAATTAACACATTAACAAGCAGCTGCCAGCTGACAGGGGTCCACGGCACCACCGAGCAAGGGTGTGACAACTTCATCCCCCATCTGTCACCAAGCGCACACAAAAGACGTGCACTTGGGCGCGTCTGGCACATGAGTGGGTCCACCCCTTCGGCACAGAGGAGTTGAACAGAGATGTTGATGGAGAACTATGAGGCTAAGTGCCTTTTCTGGTGGTACCCTGCTGATGCTCCCATGTCACTGTGCGGGGTAAGGGTGGGGCGGGCAACAGCACCATACATCACATTTGGCATCCACCAGGTGGTTTGACTCTGTGCCAGGTCCATCCATGCTGAGCTGTTATCCAGCTTGGATTTCAGGGAAAATACAGTTTTTATATAATTTTATTTGATTTTTATGTTTTTATTTTATACTAGTACATACTTGTGCATACCCGTCCATGGCCATAGAAACCAAGTATAAGCAAGTATTTCTACATGCCTGTTGCTGCAGGGTCTCCTCCTGTCTGAGACAGCTGTGTTGTTCACAGTCATGCCACAGGCATCACTGACAGAGATTTCTTGAATTTATACAGTGCCTTCAACCTTACTGAGTGAGATTTCCGGATTTCCTGCTTCGAATGGGTGTGGTTTAAAGTAGTGTGTCCTATTCAGTCTCAGCTTCTCTGTGCCTTGCCTGGCGTGCAGTGTTGGCGGCCAGCCGACTATTCCGCACCTCCTGGGTCTCAGCTTGTCTGTGCCTTGCCTGGCATGCAGCGTTGCTCGCTTTGCAGGCATTTCGGGCTTCCAGTGACTCCGCACATGCATGGCGCACTGCCACACGTTTCCTGTCTGTCTGTGCATCCCTTGTCTGTTGTACCCTATGCCGGTGAAGGGTCTCCTCCTGTGGCAGGCATCATAGGACACTACATCATAGGTCGGCAGGCAGCGTGAGTGATGGTCTGTATGACATCATCAAGACATCAAGGCAGGCATCATAGGCCACTACATCATAGGTAGCCAGTCCCGTTGTCTATATGATGGCATCACCTATATGACGTCTAGGTAGCCAGTCCTATTGTCTATATAACGGCATCGCCTATATGACGTCATCGCGAGTCCTCTGTAGCCTGAGATCATAGGATCATCACAGGACAGCAGGCAGACATCATAGCCCGTCCTATGATGCCCTATGATTGTGGACAGACAGACAGACACACAGATTTCTTAAATTTATATACGGCATCGCGAGTCCTGATGTTCACTGTATATGACATCATCAAGATATCAAGGACAGCATCATATCATACGCTGTCAGGCAGGCATCATTGTATATGACAAAGACATGAAGGCATGATGTCATATACATCAAGTATATGACATCATAAAGACATGAAGGCAGGCTTGATGTCCTATGATGCAGACATCGTTGGGACATCATAGGAACATCATAGGCTGTCCTATAATGCAGACATGATAGGGACATCATAGGCACATCATAGGCCGTCCTATGATGTCCTATGATCGTGACACACAGACAGACAGACACACACACAAACATAGATTTCTTGAATTTATAGAGTGACATCACTGACAGAGATTTCTTGAATTTATAGAGTGCCTTCTGCCTTACTGAGTGAGATTTCCAGATTTCCTGCTTCGAATGGATGTGGTTTAAAGTAGTGTGTCCTATTTGGTCTCGGCTTCTCTGTGCCTTGCCTGGCGTGCAGTGTTGGCAGCCAGCAGACTATTCCGCACCTCCTGGGTCTCAGCTTGTCTGTTCCTTGCCTGGCATACAGCGTTGCTCGCTTTGCGGGCCTTTCGGGCTTCGAGTGACTCAGCACGTGCATGGCACACTGCCACACGTTTCCTGTCTGTTTGTGCATCCCTTGTCTGTTGTACCCTATGCTGGTGAAGGGTCTCCTCCTGTGGCAGGCATCATAGGACACTACATCATAGGTCGGCAGGCAGCGTGAGTGATGGTCTATATGACATCATCAAGACATCAAGGCAGGCATCATAGGCCACTACATCATAGGTAGCCAGTCCTATTGTCTATATGATGGCATCGCCTATATGACTTCTAGGTAGCCAGTCCTATTGTCTATATGACGGCATCACCTATATGACATCATCGTGAGTCCTATGTAGCCTGAGATCATAGGATCATCATAGGACATCAGGCAGACACCATGGACCGTACTATGATTGTCATGAGCTCCCCGTGTGCTTTTCCACAGCACATGGAGGAGGGGTGAAAGGACGAGGATTTACTCGCTGGGTGTACACCACACACACATTTGTTAATTACCACAACTGGCAAACAGTTTCAGTGCAAATATTTCACAAGAGCTTAAGGAGTCCTCCAGGAGGCTCGACAGTCACAAGTGAGGATACCGGGGAACACACACACACACAGGATTACTCACAAGACTGGAGCGGTCCAAGTAGTCCAAAAAAGCATCAAGAGAAACAGTCCATTAATGACTTTGACTATCATGCGGCGATTGACGACCGCATGTCTAGTGCAATGACCCAGCAATGCGTGACTGGAAAAAGGCTCCTAAAGTATACGCATTGCTGGGGATGGTTAATTGGAAGCACCTGGGCAAGGCCCGGGAAAGATAATCAACGGGGCTTGGAACAGCTGATGGTGATCAGTGAGGGGGGCGTGGTCAGACCGGCAGACTGTCAGCAGACACACAACTGCCGGCCCCAGAACAGTGGCTATGGGCACGGTACACACTGGACATACATACAGTGGGGCAAAAAAGTATTTAGTCAGCCACCAATTGTGCAAGTTCTCCCACTTAAAAGATGAGAGAGGTCTCCAATTTTCATCATAGGTATACCTCAACTATGAGAGACAAAATGAGAAAAAAAAAAATCCAGAAAATCACATTGTCTGATTTTTAAAGAATTTATTTGCAAATTATGGTGGAAAATAAGTATTTGGTCACCTACAAACAAGCAAGATTTCTGGCTCTCACAGACCTGTAACAACTTCTTTAAGAGGCTTCTCTGTCCTCCACTCGTTACCTGTATTAATGGCACCTGTTTGAACTCGTTATCAGTATAAAAGACACCTGTCCACAACCTCAAACAGTCAGACTCCAAACTCCGCTATGGCCAAGACCAAAGAGCTGTCAAAGGACACCAGAAACAAAATTGTAGACCTGCACCAGGCTGGGAAGACTGAATCTGCAATAGGTAAGCAGCTTGGTGTGAAGAAATCAACTGTGGGAGCAATTATTAGAAAATGGAAGACATACAAGACCACTGATAATCTCCCTCGATCTGGGGCTCCACGCAAGATCTCACCCCATAGGGTCAAAATGATCATGAGAACGGTGAGCAAAAATCCCAGAACCACACGGGGGGACCTAGTGAATGACCTGCAGCGAGCTGGGACCAAAGTAACAAAGGCTACCATCAGTAACACACTATGCCGTTAGGGACTCAAATCCTGCAGTGCTAGACGTGTGCCCCTGCTTAAGCCAGTACATGTCCAGGCCCGTCTGAAGTTTGCTAGAGAGCATTTGGATGATCCAGAAGAGGACTGGGAGAATGTCATATGGTCAGATGAAACCAAAATAGAACTTTTTGGTAAAAACTCAACTTGTCGTGTTTGGAGGAGAAAGAACACCATACCTACTGTGAAGCATGGGGGTGGAAACACTATGCTTTGGGGCTGTTTTTCTGCAAAGGGACCAGGACAACTGATCCGTGTAAAGGAAAGAATGAATGGGGCCATGTATCGTGAGATTTTGAGTGAAAACCTCCTTCCATCAGCAAGGGCATTGAAGATGAAACGTGGCTGGGTCTTTCAGCATGACAATGATCCCAAACACACTGCCCGGGCAACGAAGGAGTGGCTTCGTAAGAAGCATTTCAAGGTCCTGGAGTGACCTAGCCAGTCTCCAGATCTCAACCCCATAGAAAATCTTTGGAGGGAGTTGAAAGTCCGTGTTGCCCAGCGACAGCCCCAAAACATCACTGCTATAGAGGAGATCTGCATGGAGGAATGGGACAAAATACCAGCAACAGTGTGTGAAAACCTTGTGAAGACTTACAGAAAACGTTTGACCTCTGTCATTGCCAACAAATGGTATATAACAAAGTATTGAGATGAACTTTTGTTATTGACCAAATACTTATTTTTCACCATAATTTGCAAATAAATTCTTTAAAAATCAGACAATGTGATTTTCTGGATTTTTTTTTTCTCATTTTGTCTCTCATAGTTGAGGTATACCTATGATGAAAATTGGAGACCTCTCTCATCTTTTAAGTGGGAGAACTTGCACAATTGGTGGCTGACTAAATACTTTTTTACCCCACTGTACTAAACATGCATGCACAACGGCCCCATGGCCCACAGAGAGATCAGGACCAAGCTGGGGAAAACCAAGCCGGCTTGGTTCCTGACAGACCCCCCCCCCCTTTAAAATGGTAAAAGGCGTTCACTTATATAGCGCTTTTCTTCTCATCTCGGATGACCAAAGCGCTTTACAGATCCTGCAATCCACCCATTCACACACACATTCACACACTGATGGCGGCAGAGCTGCCATACACACAGGTCATTAACCAGGCCAACAACACAAACCTGGGTGGGAGGTAGGGGGAACAGGAAAGGTGGGAACACAACACCCCACCCAGGGTCCACAATAGCCCCTCTAAGTCCAAAGGTGTGGAGGCTTTGGAGGCTGTCCTGAGTCCCAGACCCAGCGGGCAGTCCGGTGGACAGAGTCTGGTGGCCTGCCGGACTGCACGGGCCATCTGGCCCAGAACCCCAGTCACTCAGGCGGTCGGCCAGCGCTGTCAAGCCACCAGAACCGGCAGGATGAAGCAGGAGGCAGCCTGCCCACTGGAAGGCTCACAGGGGGGTGACCGCACCATAGAGAGGGAACCTCCACGGCGTCGGACGGAGAGGAGAAGGGAGCCACGGCGTTCTCGGGCAGACCCACATCACATCCCAGCTTGGGCCACGGCTGCTCCCGTGATGGACCCCGACCGGACCGGCCCCACTGCACCCGTGGTGGACCCTGACCGGGCCGGCTCTGCTGTATCCGCGGTGGACCCTGACCGGGCCGGCTCCGCTGCACCTGCAGTGACCTCCAGCTGAGGCTCCGTTGTACCCTCGGTGAACTCTGGGTGAGGCTCCGTTGCACCCTCAGTGAACTCCGGCTGGAGCTGGGCTGCACCCGCGGTGAACTCCGGCTGGAGCTGGGCTGCACCCGCGGTGAACTCCGGCTGGAGCTGGGCTGCACCTGCGGTGAACTCCCCAGCGGGGGAGGTCATGCTCCCCTTGACCCCTGGCGTTGACCCCCGATCCTTGGAGGCCTCTGGAGGGATCAGCTGCTCCCCGGCGACCCTGTCAGGGAGCTCCGACCCCGGAGAGGGAGAAAGAGAGACCGGGTCAGGGTCGCCAGCAGCAGCAGAGCCCGGTGAGGCAGTCCCGAGGGCTACTGGGAGCTGCCCCGGGTCCTCCTCACTATGAGTTGGGCAGTGTGGCATTGACATAGAAACTATTGACATAATGGAGCACACTTGCCTGAACTCGGGCTTCACCGCCGTCCAGGACTCTGGCGATTTAGGGTGTGCAGGTTCCTCCGGTCCGTCGGATGCTACACCCCCATCGACCTCCTCCGGGACCACTGGGCCCACGTCATCATGGCCCTCCCGGGCCTCCGGTTCCTCTCCCGTCGAGTGACCTGGATCCGGTGCCGGTGAGCTCGTGGTGGTACATAGAAAGGGTTGGGTGAGGTCGGGTATGGGGGCACTACATGCTGCTGGGGCAGAGCACTCAGGGGCTTGCTCACCCCAAGTCTCCTTGCCAGGAGGCAGGCAAACTTGTTCATCAACCATAAAAGTTAAATGAGAAATAACTTGCCTGTCCTCCTGACATGAGATGTCCTCAGCAGCCTCCGGGATGTCTCCCCCTTCCGGGCGTTCCTCCTTGTACTGCGGCAGCGAGACCGTAGACCTCTTCCAGTGCGAGCTCCTCCTCCTCTTCCTCCCGGATGGCTCAGGGACCAGATAGTATGGGATGTGAAGCGCTGCGCTGGGCAGCGAGTCCGTCGTGCCGAGAAGCTTCGCCTTCTCTGGAGATTAAGCAGGTGCGGGGGGTGGAACCCTCACAGCCGGGGAAGCGCATTCTTGGGCCTCCCTCTTGCGGCGCTCCTCCCTCTCCCGATGCTCCTCCTTGACCTGGCTGTTGAACACGGCGAGCAGGTTCGACCACTCCTCGTCCGATGGTAAGCCCGGGGATTGAGCCGGTGTGGGGGGTGGAACCTTTGCAGCCGGGGAAGCGTGTCCTCAGACCTCCCTCTCGCAGTGCTCCTCCCTCTCGCGATGCTCCTCTTCGACCCGGCAGTTGAGTGCGGCGAGCGGGGCTGACCACTCCTCGTCCGTCGGCACTCCCAGGGACTGAGCAGTCACCGGCCCGGGAGAAGAAGCAGGGGACTCCACCGGTGTGGCTGCCAAGAAACACCTCAGTGCTGGCTCAGGAGCAGGATCCTCCAAGGCCACTGGCTCCTCTGCCGTCTGACGGCTCCGATCCTGGATCGACAGACACTCACCAGCAGATGGGGGAGACACGGGGGGGGGGGGCAGTAGACAAAGAGTTATTAGCTGCAGCTGTTGGAGGGAGCCCAGCGATCTGCTGAAACTGGGTCCCTCTTCCGGGAGACAGACAAGGTTTGTTATTCTCAGATTGAGTTAAATGAAAAGACACTTGCCTGTCCTCCCGGTCTCTGATGTTTTCTGCTGCAGAAGACAGTCTGTCATCCCCCTCCGTGTCAATTGCCATTTTGGCCCCTTCAAAGGACCAGGAGGACCTCTTGGCGACTGGAGAGACAACGGCTGCCAAAGACGAGGAGGGCTTCTTCCGGCATTCCAATGCAGGATGACGCTGCTGTGGTGGAGCTAGGGTAACTGGAGCAGGAGCGGGGGCAATGGAGCCGTTCCTCCATGGGGCACTCCTCCGTGCACACTACGATCCAATGGGAGATGACTCCATCTTGAACCCGGGGGACGAGCGCTGGAGCACGGTGACGGAAGCCAGCAGTTCCGTGTACTGAGGGTACCTCCAGAGGCTAGGATGCGCCTCCAGAATCCCCACCGGTCCATAAACGCTCCACCGATCCCTCTCGGGTCCGTGGCAGCGAGAAACTCATCCACATACCTCCGGATGAAGGTTGCTGCCCACTCCTCCTTCAGGCCAGGAGACCCCGCTGCCAATCCTCCTTTCCTTGGACAAGGTCGACGAGCCGGGGACATAATGCGCTCTAGACACAGACGGATGAAACAGTCCAAAAATGAGAAAAGGTTTGTGTGGGTGTAACCCGCTAAATCCTTTTTATGATGGCTGGGTCATTCTGTCATGAGCTCCCCGTGTGCTTTTCCACAGTGCATGGAGGAGGGGTGAAAGGACGAGGATTTACTCGCTGGTTGTACACCACACACTCATTTATTAATCACCACAACCAGCAAACCATTTCGGTGCAAATATTTCACAAGAGCTTAAGGAGTCCTCCAGGAGGCTCGACAGTTACAAGTGAGGATACCGGGGAACATACACACACAGAATTACTCACAAGGCTGCAGCGGTCCAAGTAGTCCAAAAAAGCATCAAGAGAAACAGTCCATTAATGACTTTGACTATCATGCGGCGATTGACGACCGCATGTCTAGTGCAATGACCCAGCAATGCGTGACTGGAAAAAGGCTCCTAAAGTACACGCATTGCTGGGGATGGTTAATTGGAGGCACCTGGGCGAGGCCCGGGAAAGATAATCAACGGGGCTGGGAACAGCTGATGGTGATCAGTGAGGGGGGCGTGGTCAGACCGGCAGACTGTCAGCAGGCACACAACTGCTGGCCCCAGAGCAGTGACTATGGGCACGGTACACACTGGGCATACATACTAAACATGCATGCACAACGGCCCCATGACCCACAGAGAGATCAGGACCGAGCCGGGGAAAGCCAAGCCGGCTTGGTTCCTGACAATGATGTCCTATGATCTTGATAGACAGACAGACAAACGAGATTTGTTAAATTTATAGACGATGGCATTGCGAGTCCTGATGTTCACTGTAAATGACATCATAAAGACATCAAGGACAGCATCATATCATACGCTGTCAGGCAGGCATCACTGTTTATGGCATCATAAAGACATGAAGGCAGGCTTGATGTCCTATTATGCAGACATCATAAGGACATCATAGGAACATCATAGGCTCTCCAATGATGCAGACATGATAGGGACATCATAGGCACATCATAGGCCGTCCTATGATGTCCTATGATCGTGGGACAGACAGACAGACACACACACAGATTTCTTGAATTTATAGAGTGATAGAGTGATGTTTTTAAATGTGTCCACAATATACAATGTAAGTTATCTAAGAAAAAGCCATACTGCACGGCATTTTGCATTCCTCTGCCCAAAGCTTTTTTTTTTTTTTATTGGCAGTGTCTCTTATTTTGAAATTAAAATATATATTGGCACATCTGGGATACAGGAAATTTAAATGGCTTTGTCCATGTCTGAATGTATCAACATTTTTAGTAGCAAGTGATACATCCTATACGTACAGTATGTGTTGACATTATGGGATTTAGTGGTTGTGGAAATAAATACATGAAGAACTAGAAAAGCACTCGGAGAGCGCAGACCTCCGCCAAGCGCCACAGTTCCCCCCATACAGTGTTTGCGTGTACGTTTTCAGATTCCTTGACCATGAAAACATATGACTAGCAATTGGATTGACAATGATAGGATTAGTGGTTCAGTAGTTATTCACGAAAATGACATTTTCCGTAATGGCGACCACAGTTCCCCCTATACAGTGTTTGTGTGTACGTTTTCAGATTCCTTGACCACGAAAACATATGACTAGTAATTGGATTGACAATGATAGGATTAGTGGTTCAGTAGTTATTCACGAAAATGGCATTTTCCGTAATGGCGGCCACAGTTCCCCCCATACAGTGTTTGTGTGTACGTTTTCAGATTCCTTGGCCATGAAAACATATGACTAGCAATTGGATTGACAATGATAGGATTAGTGGTTCAGTAGTTATTCACGAAAATGGCATTTTCCGTAATGGCGGCCACAGTTCCCCCCATACAGTGTTTGTGTGTACGTTTTCAGATTCCTTGACCATGAAAACATATGACTAGCAATTGGATTGACAATGATAGGATTAGTGGTTCAGTGGTTATTTTCTGTAATGGCGGCCACAGTTCCCCCCATACAGTGTGTGTATGTTTTCAGATTCCTTGGCCATGAAAACATATGACTAGCAATTGGATTGACAATGATAGGATTAGTGGTTCAGTAGTTATTCACGAAAATGGCATTTTCCGTAATGGCAGTTTTCTTCTGGACAGTGATCCGGATCACCACCAAAATGTAATCATCTGTAGGATACCCCATTTCTGATAATCTGTGAAAATTTCATGAAAATCCGTCCATAAGTTTTTGAGTTATCTTGCTAACAAACAAACAGACAAACAAACAGACAGACAGACAGACAAACCAACGCCGATGATCACATAACCTCCTTGGCGGAGGTAAACATAGTGGAGGGTTACATTTGCAATCTATACTGTATACTAGTCCCTTGTGGTGACTCTAGACGCTGCCGGTGGACATTATCTCACATCCAGAAGCAGAGAGAGGGGCTGAACAATGGAGTGAGAGGGGTAGCCTCCCACAGGGGTAATTAGACCAGACTTTAAGGCGCCTTCGCCTCCTGCTGCTCTAAGCTGCAGCGCTAGGAGGCAAATGTATTGTTATGAAAGTAACGTGTTATGATAATTGTGCCACACAGTGCCTTTGTATGTAACGTGTTATGATAATTGTGCCACACTTGGCCTTTGTGAAACCCCATGTAATATGCACCAGCCCCCAGTTCCTATGCGCAGGTCAATAAAGCTATATAAGAGAACGCAGAGGAACTGGAGGAAGGCTTACTGGCTTCAGGCTTTGCCAGACACACAGCCCCAGCGTCCACACTGGGGTCATAGGCTGTACATTTATGTTAGAGGGTTTAATAGAGAATCTGTGTCGACCTACGCTCGTGCCTTGCCTCCACATCCTTCCCTTTTACCCTCTACACCCTCACATTATCTTGATCCCAAACCGAGCGAACAACCCACAGAGAATCAAACTCAAGTCTCCGGGGTAGAAATTGGGGTCAAAATCGCCATTTTTTGTGACAAACATACAAAAAAATGAGAAATCAGGAAGGGGGCAAAACACTTTTTCACACCACTGTGTGTGTGTGTGTGTGTGTGTGTGTGTGTCACAGGCAGAGAGTAGACAGACTGACTGAAAATTTCATGAAAAAAATGTATTCCACGGACTAAGAAAATGTTTTTTTTCAGACAGCAAAAAAAAACTAGAAAAGCACTCGGAGAGAGCAGACCTCTGCCAAGCGCCACAGTTCCCCCCATGCAGTGTTTGTGTGTACGTTTTCAGATTCCTTGACCATGAAAACATATGACTAGCAATTGGATAGACAATGATTGGATTAGTGGTTCAGTAGTTATTCACGAAAATGACATTTTCCGTAATGGCGGCCACAGTTCCCCCCATACAGTGTTTGTGTGTACGTTTTCAGATTCCTTGACCACGAAAACATATGACTAGCAATTGGATTGACAATGATAGGATTAGTGGTTCAGTAGTTATTCACAAAAATGGCATTTTCCGTAATGGCAGTTTTCTTCTGGACGGTGATCCAGATCACCACCAAAGTGTAATCATCTGTAGGATACCCCATTTCTGACAATCTGTGAAAATTTCATGAAAATTTGTCCATAAGTTTTTGAGTTATCTTGCTAACAAACAAACAAACAGACAGACAAACCAACGCCGATGATCACATAACCTCCTTGGCGGAGGTAAAAAGTGTTGTGTCTAAGGCAGTCCTTCTCAAATAGTGGGGCGCGATGCCGGGGGGGGGCGTGTGTGACCCCGGGGAACAGGCTTTGCTTTTGCCGTGTAAAGTGTAATTGCACATCCACGGCAGCAGGTGGTGCAGTGGCGCTCTCATTGTCAAAGTCTGTGCGGGAGTTTAAAACTTTTTAAATTGCTGTCAACAAACCCCTCGAGAGACACCATGGAGAAATATTTAACAGTAACGAAAAGAAAGGCGGAGAGAGGCACAGGTAAAGAGACAAATGAAAGTCTCCCAAAAGCTAAGACAAGGAAATATGACGAAGCTTATCTAGCGCTTGGCTTCACTCTGACTACGGTGGGAGACGAGGAAAGACCGGTGTGTTCACTGTGTCTGAAAGTGTTGGCAGCGGACAGCATGAAGCCAAATAAATTAAGACGTCACCTACAGACATTACATCCTCAACACGTTGATAAGCCGCTTGATTTTTTTCAGCGAAAACGTGCGGAGTACGGCCAACAATCATCCTGCTTTGTGAACGCTACATCAGTAAACCAGCGAGCACTTTCAGCATCATTTAAAGTGGCACACCAAATTGCGCAGTGCAAAAAACCCCACATAATTGCAGAGGAGTTGATACTGCCTTTTTCTACCTTTTTCTTCAGACTAAAATGTTAAATATATTGGTACTCCTGTGTTAATGTTCCAGATCAATTTACATTTAATATTATTTATTGATTGAATTATTTTTCTCAGCATCAAATGGTTCAGTTGGTCAAAAATGTTTCTTCCACAATATCTTTATTGAACCTTTTTTTTTTTTTAAACAAACATGATACAAACAATCAAACACTAACACTAAAGTACTACAAAAAAAAAAATGCACTAAAAAACACCAACAACCACCAACAAAATCAAGTCTTCAACAATGCTCCTCTGTTTAGTCTAGACAGTCCAATACATAAGTATACATATTATATTCACCAGTTTGGAATTTACAAGGTCCGCACATATCATTCACCTTCTTCTTCAAGAGTTATGTTTAAATTTTTTACATAATCAATAAAAGGTCTCCATATATTCTCAAACACAATTTCCTTTGATTTCAGTATATATGTTATTCTTTCTAATGGAAGGTTTGTTAACATCTGTCTTAACCACTGAGTCACATCTGGTCTATAAGTCTTTTTCCATAATAGTGCAATACATTTTTTGGCATTAAGCAAACTGAGGTCTATGAATGTTCTTTCACTTTTATTAAAATTATGCTTTTCTGGGTACAGACCCAACAAAAACAGTTTAGGATTCAGTATGATTTGTTTTGAGATTATTTTTTCAATTGTTACCCTCACCTCTTCCCAAAACATTCTTATTAATCTACATTCCCATACACAATGAAATAGAGTTCCTTTACTTTCCATACATTTTGTGCACGTATCTGGTATATTTTTGTTATATCTATTTAACTCCTCCGGTGTAACATACATCCGCATTAACCATTTGAAGTGTATCAATTTAAGGCGTGCATTTATTGATTTGGTTTGAGCTTCTGTACAAGCCAATTCCCATTGTTCCTCTGGAATTTCAGTTTGCAGATCTTCTTTCCAGTAGTTTAATCTTTTCAGTGAGTTTTCACTTGAAAATAGTGTCAATGAGTTATAAAACTCTGAAATAATACCCTTTCTTTTACTATCTTTCATCAACATTTTTTCCAAGGATGAATAGATAGGTCGAGTGAGAGCTTTATTTTGATTTGATCGAATAAAGTTTCTAAGTTGAAGATATTTAAAAAAGTGTGTTCTATTGAGATTAAATTTGATCCTCAACTCTTCAAAAGACATTATGTTTTCTGCACATGGCAAATATAAATCCTGAATCTTTTGTATCCCTTTTAAATTCCATACTTTAAATACAGCGTCCGCTCTCCCTGGTTTAAAATATTGATTACCCCATATTGGACTAAATTGTGACAATAACTGTGGTTCTTTTAAATAGTTTTTAGCTTCACACCATATTTTGATCATATGCTTTACAAATGGATTTTTAACTTGTTTTTGTAATTTTTTTGCCGAATCTGAGTATATGAATATGGGAAGAGGTAAAGGTAAATTGTATGATTCCATTTCAGTCCAGTGAGGGAGATCATTTGATGAAAAATAATATGTCATAGACCTCAGTTGTGCCGACCAATAATACAACATAAAATTTGGACATTTCAGACCTCCACGATCAAATGGTAAATATAATAAAGACAGACGTAATCTAGCCCTCCTGTTGTTCCATATAAATTCCACTAACTTTTTTTTAATTCTTGAGAATAAATCTAAAGGTGGTGGTAAGGGAATGTATTGAAATAAATAAAGTATTTTAGGTAAAATATTACTTTTAAGTATATTAATTCTCCCGATCATCGACATTGGTAGTGACATCCATCTCTGAAGTAACTCATCAATATCTGTCATTAAGGCTTCATAATTGACACTGGTGACTGATTCTAGCTTAGGCACAATTTGGATTCCTAAATATTTGAACTGATTTACAACATTGAATTGATTTACCTCAGGGGCTGGGTAATTTCTCTGGGTCTCATTTAGCATTAATATTGAAGATTTAGTTTTATTTATTTTATATCCTGATATTTCCCCGAAATTCTTTATTAAATTCAACAAGGTCGGAATTGATTTTTTAAGATTCGACATAAACAAAATTATGTCATCGGCATACAGGGAGATTTTATGTTCTGTTGGTCCAACTTTAATTCCATATATTTATGACTGTAGACGTATCGCCATCGCTAAAGGTTCAATTGCCATAGTAAACAGTAAAGGTGAAAGTGGACAGCCTTGTCGACATCCTCTATTGATTTTTATTGATTTTGAAATATTGTTATTTGTTAGAATTTCTGCAGTAGCATTATTATATATTATCTGAACCCATTTTATAAAATTATTTCCAAGTCCAAACCTTTGTAAGACTTCAAAAAGAAAGGGCCATTCAACTCTATCAAAGGCTTTTTCGGCATCCAGTGATAAGAGAGCTGTATCCGGTGCTTCTTTATTAGAATAAATAATATTAAATAGTCTTCTTACATTATGGAAGCCTTGTCTTCCCTTTATAAAGCCATTCTGATCTCGATTAATAATATTTGGTAACATTTCTTGTATTCGTCTTGCTAAAATTTTACAAATTATCTTAAGGTCGGCATTTAATAGGCTTATTGGTCTCATATTTTCACATTTATTAGAGGGCTTACCTGGTTTTGGCAACAGTATAATTAAGGCATTATTCATATATGATGGTAAATTACTATTTTGAAATGCTTCTAAAACCATTTCCAAAAAAGGTTTTGTTAATTTATTCTTAAATTTTTTATAAAGGTCAACTGGAAGACCATCTGGTCCTGCACTTTTTCCTGATTTCATATTATCAATGGCTAGCCCAACTTCTTCTTGACTAATTTTAGACTCCAGTATCTCCCTATTTTCATTTGGAATACACGGTATAAATAGTTCATTCAAAAACCCATGTAGTTTTGTTAAGTCAGATTCATTTTTGGTATCATATAATTTTTCATAGTAATCTCTAAAGGCTCTATGGTCAAAAATGTTTCTAGTTTAAATAAGGATTGACATATTTTTTATTTCAGGCACTTTGATGCACTTTAAGTTTTTTTTTTCTGTTTTAGACTATAACAGGGTTTCTGTGTGGCAAAATAAAGTTAATATTTGTTGAAAGTTGATTTATATTGCTTTTTTCTTTTGTTAATGTTAAAAAGGATACAATTTTAGGTATACTTATACAATTTTTATAGATAATGATCTTATTTATAGTCACTGCGGCGAGTTGGGGTGAGTTGGGGGGGCGCGAAATATTTTCTCTTTCCTAGGGGGGGCTTTGCAAAAAATAATTGAGAAGCACTGGTCTAAGGCAACCAGTAATCGTACTGGCAAAAGACATGTTTGCACAACAGCACAGCTTAGTGGTAGAAAAATAACACTGCAAAGACATCAAACCACCCACCAAACCACACCCATCACCTGCAAACAAACCCACAAACAACTCAAAACTAATGAAATGTCTGTTATATATATTACCGGTGTTGGACAATTAAAATTTTTAATCACAATTAATCTTTTGGAATGTTGGGTTAATTGTGATTAATAATACGTTAATCACATTTTTTTCCCATACAGATACAGTGTATCTTAAGTCAGTAATTTTTCAAGTTTGTCATACTGTTTTGAACATGGAAGTGGACAAATATGCCTGCTTTCTTCACCTGCAGGTTTATTAAAGCTCTCAACATATCCAAAATGACAAAAATTATCCAGAATATTCTCCAGAAAATTCTCAAAAGTATTACTGCGTGGCTGGGTCTTTCAGCATGACAATGAACACCCCCCAGGCAATGAAGGAGTGGCTTTGTAAGAAGCATTTCAAGGTCCTGGAGTGGCCTAGCCAGTCTCCAGATCTCAACCGCATAGAAAATCTTTGGAGGGAGTTGAAAGTCCGTGTTGCCCAGCAACAGCCCCAAAACATCACTGCTCTAGAGGAGATCTGCATGAAGGAATGGGGAAAAAATACCAGCAACAGTGTGTGAAAACCTTGTGAAGACTTACAGAAAACGTTTGACCTCTGTCATTGCCAACAAATGGTATATAACAAAGTATTGAGATGAACTTTTGGGATTGACCAAATACTTATTTTACCGAGGAATTTACCAATTAATTCATTAAAAATCCTTCAAAGTGATTTTCTGGATTTTTTTTTCCTCATTTTGTCTCTCATAGTTGAGGTATACCTATGATGAAAATTGGAGACCTCTCTCATCTTTTAAGTGGGAGAACTTGTACAATTGGTGTCTGACTAAATACTTTTTTGCCCCACTGTATACTCATAGACGCTTTACAAATAGGTACATTATTCATTCACTCCAGACAGACACTGGTAGTGGCAAGCTACTTCTGCAGCCACAGCTGCCCTGGGGCAGGCTGACGGAAACATGGCAGCCAATATGCGCCAACGGCCTTTCCGGCCACCACCGAACATTTTATACATTTATACACATTCATACCCAGTGTTACGGACACTGGAGGCAAAGCGGGTGAAGTGTCTTGCCCAGGGACACAACGGCAGGATATCTGGGGAGAGCGGGATTCAAACCGCCAACCATTGGGTTATTAGACGACCTGCTCTACCTCCTGAGCCAGTGCTGCCCAATAAAATCAATAAAATAAAAGGTAAGAGAAGCAAACATCCATCACTTTTAAGGAGATCAACACAAAACCTTGTGTGTCACAACAGACAATTTCCCTTTTAGCAGAAAAATTACAAACATAAACAACTATCTCTCTTGTGACGACACCCCACCGTGCTACAAAAACGGCAGGGGAGTGAATGGACATTATGAACACAGCTTGAGATTTTTTTTAGACTGGTACTCACCAACAGTTGGACCTATGAGAATGAAAACAGGCAAATTTCTGTCCGTGTCAGCAACTGGAGGTCAGCTATAACCTAGCATGTAGCTAGTAGCTACTAGCTACAAGCTAGCTAGCTTGCACAGAAGAACAACACAACATCCAGGCAAAGTTTTGGAGGAGGCTGTAACAGTTATCCAGGTGAGAGCTCTGACAGATAATGTTGTAAACTTGAACATGACAGCACTTTGGGGATATCCATGGCTGTAATTCAGCTTGTTTGACTTAGCAATGTCTGCATGGTGTGCAGTGTCTGTGGCCAGAGTGGCCTTGGTAGGGAGAGCCGCTAGGCCACAAAGTACTGTTGATGCTTTCTGCCATTAACTGCCATTAACCACGATCACAAAATTTGTCGCTGTTAACAGGGCCAAAGCATTAACAGGCGATTAACGTGATAATGCCAACACCACTAAAAAAAAAAAATGTGTATATATATATCCCATAGATTAAAAAAACTCTTAAAAAACATGTCATACACACCATGTTATCACCAAACAAATACTGTACATTGTCATCTTACATATATTCTTTTTTTAAAATTCCCCCTTCTCTCTATTTCTCGTTCGTTCGTGCATGTCTGAACTGAGTTTTGATCTAAAAACATCTGTTTTCACCACCATTTCAGTCAACGTTTGCCAATGGAGCTTAGCTTAGGCTGACTTAGGCGAACTCTGCATAACTTAGCCCAGCGCTCAGGAGCTTTTACAAACTGAGCAAAACTTTCACCAATGTTTATTTCAAAATGTCAGCAAATTCTCAACAGGCTGAAAATTCTCAACGAATACAACTTTCGCCAGCATTTGCCAACTATCATTAACTTTTATCAACTTTTGCCAACAGTCAGACGTTTGCCAAAACGTTAGTAAAAGTTGTTCCAAACATTGTAGTGTGGATCCACCCAAAAAAGCTGGTCCACGTTGGCAGGAAGCCTCCACAAATGCTGATCTTTATTTGAGCCTCGCCTGACGCTGGTGTCAGCTGAACTGTGCTGAGTTTTCGTTTGCTTAAGTTAACTTAAGTTGACAACTGCTATACATATGCTAGCCTAAGATGGCAAAAGTTTGACAACGCCGAATGAAACACTGGGAAATGCTAGCAAAAGTGTATAAAAGTTCGTAAAAGCTGGTGTGTGCACACAAACATAATTTCACCAACATTTGGACTATTTTTCTGATTTTTCAAAATGTCAGTAAAGGTCTGTCCAAACGTTATAGTGTGAACCCAGCTTTATAATAATAATGATAATAATTAATACAAAGCTCCCAAAGGAGAACTAAAGGTGAGGGTGTGAGTTGACTCATGTCCTGTGACAAGAAAATATAATTTATAACACAAGGAGAGGACATGAGCTCAACTCATGACCTGACACCCATTGTCATGTTCCTGGGGCACGGGTTACAGCCGTGCCCAGCTTCTCTGCCCGGTGAACATTGTATTGCTTATTTTCTGTTATTTCTTAGTCTACTATGATGTTTTGTATTTTTCTTTATTATATTTTCTATTTCCAGTCAGTTTATTTTGACAGCACTGTGCAGCTTCCGGTTGCCTATTCCTTGGGGGTGCACAGCTGCTGCCAATTGACCACGTATGAGCTACACCTGTCTGTAATCATTGTATGGGTATTTCAGTGACGCAACGACTGCTGTTTGTTGCCGTGTCCTACTCTTCACTACTCTCTTTTGTTGTTCCCACCGTGACCAATCTTCATGGTTTGGGGTCCTGCTGTTGAGGTAAGTTGAAGTGCTCCGTCTGGGTTTGTCTCAGCCGTGGAGCTCCATTGCCCTCGGGTCTCCGGCTGAGTTTTTTCCCTCTCATCTGGCATTCCCAGTGTTTTGGCACCACAGATGTTGAGCCCAACTTGCCTCCAGCATTTGTGCTTTTTTCATTTCCCCTTTTGGGTGTTTATATTATTCATTATCTATGTGTGTGCTGCTGCTTATTGTAGGAGGTGGCGCCATAATCTGATGTAGCCTCCTTCATTCATTTTCGCTCAGGCTGTTTCCCTACATGTTGTGCTCAGTTTCTCGCCGCATGCTTAACTGGTAATTTGGCTGGCGATTGCGCTCGCCATAGGTTGGCTATTTCTGCTGCCTGTTCCTCTGTGTATTCCCAGGTTAGCTGGCGATTACGCTCGCCTTAGTTTAAACTACTCTCGCCAACCTGTAATCACCTGCCTTCAGTATTGTGTGTGTCTCTATGTTTTGTTAATAAATGTGCAGAAACCACCAACATGTGCGTGGTGTCCTATTTCTCACCCGCTTAACGGGCAATTCATGACAGAAGGACACGGCCAGTCTGGACACCAGCTGTTGTAAGTTTTAGGTGATCTTCTTTTTTTTTTGTCCTCTTCTTGAGTTGACTGTCCTAGGGGTGGTTTGGTTTTCACCATGGACTTCCAGGTTCTGGGACTCAGTGTGAAGGAGTGTGCGATGGCAGAGGACGTTGTGGATTTAGTCTCTCAAGCTCAGGCCACCCACACCCCTGAGACTATCTATGGCTACGTGGACTTTGCTGCAGGGTTGGTTGAAACGTGTCCTAGTCTCTGGAACTATCCTGCCCTGACTCCACTCCTCACAATGGTGTATGAAACCAGGCAGCGAGTGGTGGAGCTGCTGGAGGTTGGTCCCCCACGTCAACCCAAGCAGAAGAAGCGTCCACGGGAATGGAGAGCTTGCCGCTTCCGCCCCCAGCCCACGCCATCACCCCTTACCCAGACAGTGCCCAAGGCTCTCATGGAGAGAGAGCCAGACCTCGGAGCGGCGGCTGACTCTATCATCTCCCAGGAATTCAGGCAAGTGAACTCTTGTATTCCATTACCTAAGAATGAATTGTTTTGCCTGGTTCCTGGAGAGAGAACCCAATGTTTGCAGGCTGCACGGTGGCGCAGTGGTTAGCACTGCGGCAGCACAGTTTACCCTTGGCCGGGGGATTGTGGGGATTGTGGGATCGTGAGTTCGATCCCAGCCCCCTACCAACAGTGATTTGTGTGGAGTTTGCATGTTCTCCCCGTGTTGCGTGGGTTTACTCCGGGATTTCTCCGGTTTCCTCCCACATGCCAAAAACATGCATGTTAGGTTAATTGGCTGTTCTAAATTGTCCCTAGATATCTGTTTCCTATAGGCCCTTAGAATAGAGGGTTAGTATTAATGAAAGCGCTTTGAGTGGTCTTTGTGACTAGAAAAGCGCTATATAAGTGCAGGTTAGTTAGTAGTTAGTAGTCCACTGGGTTTTCTCCACCAGCTGCCACCGAGTCTCTCTCACCTGCTGCCTCCGTGTCTCCTCCATCTGTTCCTGAGTGTTTGCTGGATCCTGACCCATGCCGCTGGACGATGGAGGAGCCCATGGTCCTGGAGGACTCTAAACCAGTGCCAACGCAGAGCCAAACCCCAGCTGTCACACCGGATGAGCCACCAGCGTGGTCCACTTCAACTGGGAAGACTGAGACTGCTTCCACCGTCACACCTGCTGCGAAGACCTCTGCAGCAGAGTTGCAACCGAACCTCCAGAGGACTGAGCCTGGAGCAACATCGCCAGGATCGATGGAGTCCTGGACGGCGGTGGAGCTCGAGTTCAGGCAGGTACCCTCTTCTGTTCCTTTTGTTTCTAATTGGGAGAGGTCTTGTCTGACTCATGGGGAGGAGAGCCAAGTGCAGCCATCAGCTGCACCAGAGCTAACCTCACTGGGCTCTGCTGCTGCCGGCAACCCTGACCCTGTTTGTCTGCTTGTTTTTCCCGAGCCTTCTTCCAGGGTCATTGGGGAGGATCCACCTGAACCAGCAGTCTCCGTGGGTCCCTGTTCGCCGTCTGAAGCCATGATGGGGCCAGTTCCTCTCACCGAGATCAACGTTGGCGCTCCACCTGCTGCAGCAGACAACACCCTACACCGGGAGATCAGGCAAGAAGGCTCAGGGTTTGCAGTCCCCTGAGTCCTCACAACCTGCTGCAGCTACCTTTCCCTCACCAATACTCCCTATGTCTCCTCCTGTTTTTCCTGAGTGCCCACTGGCCTTGGAACTGAGCCACCAGACAACCAAGGAGCCTGCGGCCCAGGGAGATCCTGCTCAAGGGCCAGTGGTGAGTAAAGACCCAGCCACCGCGCTGAGAGTGCCATTGGTGTGGGTCACATTGCCTGGGGCAAACAAGACTGCAACTATCATCATGCCTGCTGCGGAGGCTGCCGCAGCAGAGTCAGCAATTAAGCTGGACCTCCAGAGGGTCGAGCCCAAGGAAACACCGTCACCCAGATTGTCGGAGTCCTGGACGGCGGTGGAACTCAAGGTCAGGCAAGTGCTCTCTTTTGTTTTTCTCCTCTCTGTTTTTGAGCATTCTTGCCTGGCTCTTGGTGAGGAGAGCCAGATGCGGTTGTTCGCTGCGCCTAAGCTCACCTCACCAGGCTCCGCCGCTGCCGGTGACCCTGACCTCTCTTCCCTCTGTGCTGTTTCCGAGCTCTCTCCCAGGGTTGCTGGAGAGGATCCAACACCACTTGAGGCCTCCGTAGATCCAGGTTTGCCACTGGAGGTTGGTCCGGGCCCAGCTCCCTCCATTGTGGAGGCCATCGTGGGTGCAACCATGACCCGGCCGGGGTCCACCGTGGGTGCAGCCATGGCTTAGCTGGGGTACGTCGTGGGTGCTGCAATGTCCCAGACCGGGACCACCGCAGGTGCGGCAGCGCTCCAGCCCAGAGCCACCACGGGTGCAGCTGCATCCCGAGCTGGGACCACTGAGAGTGCCGCTACGTCCCAAGCTGGGACCACCGCAGGTGCAGCCATGGCCCAGCTGGGGCCCATTGTGGGTGCAGCTCAGCCCCTGCCCGGAGCCACCACGGGTGCAGCTCAGCCCCAGCCCGGGGTCACCATGGGCGTCCCCCTTAAAGTTCCTCTTAGAAGTCCGCCTGACGGGCGGCCTCTTCAGTCTTATTGGTTTAGGGGTAAGGGTAGGCCACCCAGCATGCCCCAGCACAGATGCCGGTGGTCTTGGGACTTAGGGAGACCTCCAGAATTGCCCCTGCTGCTTCGTTGGTGCTGGGGCATGGGGAGGCTGTCCGAAGCGCTCCAGCACACATGCCGGTGGCCGTGGGACTCAGGAAGACCACCTGAACTGTTCACCCATTCGTCATTGGGTTCAGAGTCCTGTGTGCCGCCCTTTGGACTGGGTGTAGTCATAAGTGTTTTCTTTTGATGTTCTTTTGTTTTTTGTTACTGTTTGGGTCCCTCCGTTCCCGGGTTCCCCCTCCTTCCCCCCCAGGGTGGATCATTTGTTTGTATGCGGGAGGTTTGTTGCTCTTGTGATGTTGCCCTGGGGTGTCTGGTCCCCACCCCTTAAGGAGGGGGGCTCTGTCATGTTCCTGGGGCACGGGTTAGAGCCATGCCCAGCTTCTCTGCCCGGTGAACATTGTATTGCTTATTTTCTGTTATTTCTTAGTCGTCTATGATGTTTTGTATTTTTCTGTATTAAATTTTCTGTTTCCGGTCGGTTTATTTTGACAGCGCTGTGCGGCTTTCGGTTGCCTATTCCTTGGGGGTGTAAAGCTGCTGCCAATTGACCACTTATGAGCTACACTTGTCTGTAATCATTGTATGGGTATTTCAGTGATGCAACGACTCCTGTTCATTGCCGTGTCCTACTCTCCACTACTCTCTTTTGTTGTTTTCACCGTGACCAGTCTTCATGGTTTGGGGTCCTGCTGTTGAGTTAAGTTGGAGTGCTCCGTCTGGGTGCCGTTTTCTCCCTATTTGTCTCAGCCGTCGAGCTCCATTGCCCTCGGGTCTCCGGCTGAGATTTTTCCCTCTGATCTAGCGTTCCCAGTGTTTTGGCACCACAGACATTGAGCCCAACTTGCCTCCAGCATTTGTGCCTTTTTCATTTTCCTTTTGGGTCTTTATATTATTCGTTATCTGTGTGTGTGCTGCTGCTTAATGTAGGAGGTGGCGCCATTGTCTGACGTAGCCTCCTTCATTCATTTTCTCTCAGGCTGTTTCCCTACATGTGCTCAGTTTCCCACCGCATGTATAACTGATAATTTGCAAGTTGGCTTGCGATTACGCTTGCTATGCATAGTTTGGCTATTTCTGCTGCCTGTTCCTCTGTGTATTTTCAGGTTAGCCGGTGATTACGCTCACCTTAGTTTAAACTATTCTCGCCAACCTGTAATCACCTGCCTTCAGTATTGTGTGTGTCTCTATGTTTTGTTAATAAATGTGCAAAAACCACCAACGTGCACGTGGTGTCGTATTTCTCGCCCGCTTAACGGGCAATTCATGACACCCATAGAATATAGAATTAAGTTTAAAATCCTTCTCCTCACTTACAAAGCTCTAAATGATCAGGCCCCTTGTTATTTAAAAGATCTGATACTGTGGAGAATGTGGAAATGATGAGGCTGGGTTTATTTCACAAGTCAGGTTTATTCCATTCTCCAACATCATCAAAAACAGAAAGAGAAAGAATCCCCCAACATCTGTCCCTTTTATACCCCAGGACATCAAAGCACACAGTCACATTGTCTTTTAATCCCAAATCACAATGCGTCTTCTTCCAGGTCTTCTCACCTCCACCTAAAGTCACTGGTGGTCAGGAAATCCCTCAAGGTCATCTCTTTGCATACAAAAGGCCACCTTTCACATCCTCCTGTTATTTCCTAGGAGGCTCAGTCCTTTTGTTCCTCTGAGATGTGAAGTATACAATAAGCATACAGTAATATACATGTGAAGCATATGAAGCCCACATATGTGTCCCACATGACCCCCCCCCCCCCCAAGCGTCTAAGATGGAACAACGTAATAACAGTTTGCATGTCATAATAAAATCACTACACATCAGTCCACATGCTGCTTGGGCCTCAGTCTTCTCCCATATTTGCTGTAAGCAGGCTTTACCACCTCTGCGGCGCCCTCCTGCTGGGGAGCTGCTGTCTGAGGATGAGAACTGTTAGTCAATCTCTGTGGGTGTTCTGGGGAATGCTCTCTAGGGGGTCTGCCGCGTCGAGGAGCCTTGGCCAACTGCACACCTTCGTCGGCCACCACAAAAGTGGGTTTGAGCCTGTTTATGCCAGTCATTTCTTTTCTGCCCCCCAAATCTATCAAAAAATGCTTATCCCCTGTTTCCAGCACTCTATATGGTCCATCATAAGGTGGTCGTAACGGTGGGCGATGGGCATCATGTCTGACAAAAACAAACTCCGCATTTTTTAAAGCCTTAGGCACAAAAACGCGTGGAAAACTGTGGTGAACGGGGCCAGGTAGCGTGCTCGTGTCCGTGCTACTCTGTAACCGCTGAGCTGGGGAGCACTCTGGCGCAGGATTATCTGGGAGAAATTCCCCGGGCAGCCAAAGTGGCTGTGCGAAAACTAGCTCAGCTGGGGAGGCTTCTAAATCCTCTTTAGGTGCAGAACGCAACCCCAATAAAACCCATGGTAGCCTGTCCACCCAATTTGCATCCGTAAGTGACGCTCTGAGGGCCGCCTTCAATGACCTGTGAAAACGTTCGCATAACCCGTTAGCCTGCGGATTGTACGTGGTCGTGCGGTGCCCCCAGGCTGCGGGCCATCGCTGACCAAAGTTCGGAAACAAATTGAGGGCCTCTGTCGGACGTAATGTCCGATGGGACTCCAAAACGCGCTACCCATGCCGTTAAAAACACGCGCGCCACCTCCTCGGCTGTGGTTGACGACAGTGGGACCACTTCCGGCCAGCGCGTGGTGCGGTCGACCATTGTCAGAAGATGTGTGCGCCCCTGTGAGGGTGGGAGGGGGCCTACGAGGTCCACGTGAACATGATCAAACCTCTTAGCCGGAATGTGAAATGGCTCCAAGGGAGCTCTCGTGTGTCTGTGTACCTTGGCTCGTTGACAAGCCATGCAGGCTGCCGCCCACTCTCTAACTTGTTTGCGCAGGCTCGGCCATACAAATTTCTCTCCCACCATTTTGACTGACCCGCGCACTCCCGGGTGTGCCAGAGAATGGATCGAGTCAAAAACGCGGCGGCGCCACGCGGCCGGTACCACAGGATGCGGTCGCCCAGTGGAGACATCGCAGATTGGGGGGGGCATACCGTCTTGCAGCACCCTGTTCTCCAGCCTTAACCCTGTTGGTCCAGACTGGAGCGCGGACACGTCCACGTCGCTAACCTGATCCGCGGCCATGGCTGCATAATCTATCCCTACGCGGACTGGGGCCGTGCGCACTTCTGTGTCGCTAACCCGATCCGCGGCCATGGCTGCAAAATCTACCCCTACGCGGGCTGGAGCCGCCACGGCGCGCGAGAGGCAGTCTGCCACTACATTAAGTTTACCCGCCACATGCTGGATATCGGTAGTAAACTCCGAGATCGCGGCCAGCTGTCTCTGCTGCCGGCCCGACCACGGTTCTGAAACCTTGGCCATTGCGAAAGTCAGCGGCTGGTGGTCAACGAACGCGGTGAAACGGCGTCCCTCCAGCCAGAACTGGAAGTGGCAAATGGCCAAGTGGAGAGCTAACGACTCCCTGTGGAATGCGTTGTATTTTCGTTCACTATCGCGCAAAGTCCTGCTGAAAAAGGCGAGCGGTTGCCAAGCTCCGGCTACATGCTGCTCCACAACCTCCCCTATGGCCACATCTGACGCATCAGTAGTGAGCGCTATGCGGGCCGTTGGGACTGGATGTGCTAACAATGCAGCGTTTGCCAGGGCTGTTTTGACTTCAGAGAATGCGCGCTCTTGCTCCGGAGACCATTCGATTTTATTTGTGGGTTTTTGTTTTTTTAGTGCAGCATACAATGGTTGCATGAGCTGCGCTGCGCGGGGGAGGAAACGGTTATAAAAATTCACCATTCCCAAAAACTACTGTAACGCTTTGACCGTTTGTGGCTGGGGAAAATTTGTTACTGCGCGCACTTTGTCAGGCAGAGGAACCGCTCCTTCCGGAGAGACGCGATGCCCCAAAAAATCAATCTGCGTCACCCCAAACTGACACTTCGCTGGGTTGATTATTAACCCGTGCTCTGCTAACCTCCGGAAAACTGCCGTGAGGTGGTTTTCGTGTTCGTCTTTGGACGCGCTGGCTACCAATATGTCGTCCAGGTAGACGAACACGAAGGGGAGATCGCGCAACACCGCGTCCATCATGCGTTGGAACATCTGCGCTGTGTCTTTAAGCCCAAACGGCATGCGCAAAAACTCGAATAGCCCGAACGGAGTTATTACCGCTGTCTTGGGTATGTCCTCAGCGCGCATTGGGACCTGGTGGTGACCGCGTACCAAGTCTATCTTAGAAAAAACGCGCGCCTCCGCCAAATGAACTGAAAAATCTTGGATGTGCGGGATCGGGTAGCGGTCGTGCGCTGTAGCGTTGTTCAACCTGCGGAAATCACCGCAAGGTCACCACGAGCCATCAGCTTTCGGGACCATGTGAAGCGGTGAAGTCCATGGGCTTTTCGAATGCCTGATGATGCCCAACTTTTCCAGGTTGGCGAACTCCTTGCACGCTATGGTCAGTTTAGCTGAATCCAAGCGCCGAGCTTTTGCAAAAACGGGCGGTCCGGTGGTAGTAATAAAATGTCCCACCCCGTGTTTAGCCACGGTTGCCGAAAACGTTGGGACCGTGAGTGCTGGGAACTGAGTGAGGAGTGTGTGGAACTTACCACTTGCAGCTGTGACGTTGGCTTGTGCTGTTGGCGGGGCCACTCGAGCTGTACAGGGAATAGAATAAAAAGAGAGTGCATTAACCAGGCGTCTGTTAGCAAGATCAACCAACAAACCATGTGAGCACAAAAAATCTGCCCCTAACATGTTGAAATTGACTGCAGCTATGACGAAAGTCCACTCAAATGTACGGCCATGTAGGGACAGAAGCAGAGTCCTTTCACCAAAGGTCTTAATCGCCGAGCCATTCGCTGCTGACACCCCGGGACCACTGGAAGGAGCCAGTGTGTGATGAAACTCAGCTGGGAGCCTGTGTCCACGAGGAAATGCCTCCCCGAGCGCGCATCTTTCAAGTAGAGCAGCTTGTTCTCCTCCCCGAGGGCCGCAGCTGCTACCGACCCCCGGTCTTGGCGTTTCCCAAGCGCTTGAAATGGCACGGCGGTATACATTTGCGTGCCCTCTCTGCGAAGCGGCGATGGTAGAAACAAAGGACGTCGTCTGCTCCGTGTTTCTTGGCCCCTGCCGCCGCCGCCGTCGTCGGTGAGTCTGGTACTGCAGCCTCTGGCCCCCTGCCATCTCTGGACGTTGCGCCGAGCTCTGCTGTCGTGGCCATGGCCGCGCGCCGTTTATTGCCGTTGACGAGTCGCTGCGCCTCCTGGCCCAGCTCGCGGTAGTCTCGTCGGGCCAACAGTGGTGAACTGGCCAGGGTCACTCTCACCGCTGACGGTAGGGTCCTGAGGAAAAGGTGGGTGAAGATGAAGTGATCATCGTCAGAGTCTTTCAACCTCAACAGCTTCTCCATAAGGTCCGCAGGCCTGTCGCTTTCAAATTCAGTCAGCACCAGGAGCCCCTCTGCTCGCTCCTCCACCGAGGGGGTGAAGTACCGGATGAGTGCAGCCCTCAACGCGCCGTACTTGTCGCTGTCCGGCGGCTGGTTGATCAGGCTCTCCACCCGCTGGGCTGTGTGGTTGTCCAGCTTTGCAACCACATGGTAGAACTTTGTGTCGTCTACCGAAATCCTCCGGAGGTTGAACTGCGCCTCGACCGCGTTAAACCAGGAGCACGGATTGTTCTGCCAGAAGTCCGGTAGCTGAACTGTGGCTGCATTCGTTTGGCTGGCTCCTGACGAGTCTGGCTCGGGAGAATTTCTTCCACTCATGATACGTCTTAGGGTCACCAGTGTGGAGAATGTGGAAATGACGAGGCTGGGTTTATTTCACAAGTCAGGTTTATTCCATTCTCCAACATCATCAAAAGCAGAAAGAGAAAGAATCCCCCAACATCTGTCCCTTTTATACCCCAGGACATCAAAGCACACAGTCACATTGTCTTTTAATCCCAAATCACAATGCGTCTTCTTCCAGGTCTTCTCACCTCCACCTAAAGTCACTGGTGGTCAGGAAATCCCTCAAGGTCATCTCTTTGCATACAAAAGGCCACCTTTCACATCCTCCTGTTATTTCCTAGGAGGCTCAGTCCTTTTGTTCCTCTGAGACGTGAAGCATACAATAAGATACAGTAATATACATGTGAAGCATATGAAACCCACATATGTGTCCTACAATACTACCATATCATCCTAACAGAGCACTATGCTGTCAAAATGCAGGATTACTTGTAATACCTAAATCTCTAAAAGTACAATGGGAGGTAGAGCTTTCAGTTATCAGGCTCCCCTTCTATGGAACCAGCTACCAATGTGGATTCGGGAGACAGATTTGATTTCTGTTTTTAAGAATAGGGTTAAAACTTTCCTTTTTGACAAAGCCTATAGTTAGGGTTGGATCAGGTGACCCTGAACCCTCCCTTAGTTATGCTACTAATAGGTTTAGACAGCCGGGGGACCTCCCACGATGCAATGGGCTTCACTTCTTTCTTCACTTTTAATGTAAAATTTTTGCTGGCCATTAACATCTGTTTGTTCTTTTCTATAGATTGAGTCCCATTGTGCTGTTTGCTCTCTACATTTTTATTCTTTTTTCTTCTTGTTCTCTATCCCCTCACCCCCCCCCCCCCCCAGCCAGTCGCAGCATATGACTGCGCCTCTCTGAGCCTGGTTCTGCTGGAGGTTTCTTCCTGCTAAAAGGGAGTTTTTCCTCTCCATCATCGCCAATTGCTTGCTCACACGGGATCACCTGATTGTTGGACTCTTTTTGCAATTGTGGGGTTTTCCCCTACAGTTTGAAAGTGCTATGAGACAACTGTTGTTGTGAAATGGCACTCTATAAAGATGAATTAAATTGAATTGAAATTGAATTGATTGTATTCTGAGGTGTGTGAAACTTTCAATCATCTTTTACATATTTGAGTACTTGTTTAAGAGATGTAGAAGAAGAATTAAAAGCGTTGTGTCAGGTGTTCATCCTCTTCTCTCTACCTCTCTGTTTTGCCAGCTGGGTGCTACCAGGTGCTGCAAATCTTAAATACACACAAACAGAATAAACAATCGGTAGCCATTTATCTGATGAACATGTCACTGAAACAGAGCAAAATTTGTCATCCAGAATTTCAAGCTGCTTGACAAAAGCAGCAGATCGAAGTCCGAGATTGTTCCAGTCAGTGCAGTGAGTCAGTTCCAGAATATGCTAAAGGCAGGGAAAATGTGGTGTGGGAGCTGATTGTTGGCAAGGATTGATTCTTTTTAAGATAAGATAAGATAAGCCTTTATTAGTCCCACAATGGGGAAATTCCAGGATTGCAACAGCACAGGGATAGCAACACTCAGAGCAATAATTAAGAAGATACGGAAGATATATAAATAAGAGCAGTGGATATACATATACTGAGCAACTTTAAAAACGCATAAAGTTTATGACAGCGTATTTATTTCAAATTTAATAAGTTTTTGTTCTGAAACCCCTGTAACTGTTGTTGAGCCTAAAATGTTGACAAGTTGTACACCACACGCGTCAAAACATTCTCGAACTCCGCCGGTTTGCGTTTGAGTGATAACGGAGATCTCGTCGGTTCTGCATAAAAGCTCACAGAGACGTGAGTTTTGAATACAGGAGTGTTCAATAACAAGTGCGCCTATAAAAATGCGGGTTCCAAAACGCCTTCCTTGTACGCAGTAATGATGCCGCGCCTTACGCAAGCATTACGTGACCAAGCCATAGGCATGCTTCAAGCGGGAATGCGGCAACAACGAGTGGCGGAGATGGTGGGAGCCATCAGACTCGCCAGACCTCAACCCTATTGAACATCTGTGGGATGTTCTGGATCGCAGGCTGAGACAGAGACACCCACCTCCGTTGACCAAAGCTGCGCTTTTTGCTGCCCTGAAGGAGGAATGGCAGGCTATTCCACAAAACCAAATCAACAGATTGATTTCCTCAATGCCCAGACGATGTGAAGCAGTTCACAGTGCAGGAGGTAGACACACTCGTTACTGAACAAAGGGGACTCCTTGAAGAATGTTCAGAAACTTGTGTACAAACTGTCTGCCATGCATTGAATCCATGGACTCTAGTCATTTTAAGCCTACTGAATCTTATTGCACAATTTATATGTCCACTTGTTGTTAAAATTAAATTAAAAATAGTTGTCAAAAACAATATGCGTTTTTAATGTTGCTCAGTATACATACACATAAATATATATCAGAGATGGCAACAGGAAATTCTGATTTCAGCTGAAATCTAAATTGGTCAACTGACTTATGGGGGGGCCAGGTTTTATTGCAAAATTAGGAAATGTAGACCTAAACTATGAATGTGTAGTCCTGTAAATGTGATGTTTACATGTGTAATGCATGTGGCGTATTGTTAGTTTTGTTTCCATGAATCCATGTACCATCCCTTTGCCCCCTCTGTAATTAACCAGCAAGAACAAATGCAGTTGTCAGTAGATATATAGACAGTTCAGTGTTCATTATAGTAAAATTAGGACAATAATTCTTTTTTTTTTTTTTTTTTGGATTGGCACTCAGACTCATATCAGGGTACATGTAGGACAGTATGATCATCGGGACACTACAGCAATCAAGAAAATGCACCGCTTTTCGGTAGGTCTTTAACCCTTTGTGAAGAGCTGTTGGAGTGAAATCAATACAGATATAATGAGCTGTATTGGTAGCACTGATTATAATCACCTCTTTACATTAGCAGAAGAAGATTTATTTTTACATATATAATATAATTTATATTTTGTGAAAAGAGCAATTCGGCATCAGAGTGCTTTTCTTCTTCTTTCGGCTGCTCCCTTTAGGGGTCACCACAGCAAATCTTCTGCCTCCATCTCACCCTCTCCCTTGCATCTTCCTCTGTAACACCAACTCTCTCCATGTCCTCACTCATTACATCCATGAATCTTCTCTGTGGTCTTCCTCTTTTCCTCCTCCCTGGCTGCTCCATCTTCAACATCCTTTGTCCAGTGTATCTACTATCCCTCCTCTGCACATGTCCAAACCATCTCAGCCTTTCCTTTCTTACTTTGTCTCCAAACTGCTCAACCTGAGCTGTCCCTCTGATATACTCATTTCTAATCTTGTCCCTCTTAGTCACTCCCAATGAGAATCTTAGCATCTTCAACCCCGCCACCTCCAACTCCACCTCATTTTTTTTTTTTTGTCTGTGCCACCGTCTCTAAATCATACATCATAGCAGGTCTCAGTACCAGCTTATAAATCTTCCCTTTCACTCTAGCTGCTATCCTTCTGTCACAAGTCACCCCTGACACTCTCTCCACCCTTCCTGCACTTTCTTCTTCCCCTCTCTTGTACATTTTCCATTACTTTGGATGGTTGACCCCAGGTATTTCAACTTATCTTTCACTACCTCTACTCCTTGCACCTCTGAGGTCCTCAGATCAACATTTACTGGCTTTCCCCCAAACCCATTTTAAAACTCAAGGTGATCGAGCCTTTCAGGCAGTGGCACCAAAATTGTGGAATGCTCTACCACTGTCTTTGTGCTCAGTAGACTGTTGACGCTTTTACAAAGCTGCTGAAGACCCTGCTTTTTAGTTTGGTTATAGTTCTTATTGGGGGGGGGGGGGGGTTCGTTGTATTTGTGAATGTGTGTTTTATTTTACAGTAAAGCACTTTGTGATTCTTTCTGTGAGAGGTGCTATATAAATAAACTTTACTTACTTACACAGTCTAAAGATCTAAGATTCCTTTTTAGTACACAAGGAATGAGCAATGACCTTTATGTAGTTAGAAGAGGAGCCATTTCGTGTTTTATAAACAATCAAAAAAATTTTTAAATAAATTTTTGCATGTATGGGGAGACAGTGCAGGGGTTTTAAAACTGGGGTGATGTGTGATATGTAATGAAATTGCACATGTATAACGATACATATCTCTATGGGTCACATGGTAATTTGCAGCTCTCTTATAGGTTCTAAAGTGGAGTAAGGTATAATAATGGAGCTAGTTCAGTGTCAGGTTCCTGTACTTGAGAGGCTGCACACCACAGGAGATGTTCATTCATTCATTCATTCATTTAGTTTAAACCCTCAGAAAACACATTGAGGGAAATCATCATTTTCAGTGATGCTGAGGTACAAAAAATAGAGACACAAACATAATCTAGAAGAAATATGGAGTACAGAAACATTGGCAATATCAGTTACAAAAGTTTAGGTGCACAAGAATAAGAGCAATAAAACAGTAAAACACTAAATTTAAAAAATAAATTTAAAAAAAACGATAAAACATTAAGTCAAGAACAAGAGCAATTAAAATCAATAAGATTGAAAATGAAACACTGAAATTGTCTCAAGGATATTAAAGAAGTCAGTTTAAAATTTTGTTGAAACTGGTTCCAGGTATGTGAGGCATGATAACTAAAGGCAGATTTTCCTAGTTCTGTATGAACTTTAGGTCCTCGCAGGGTGAGCCAGGACCGTGAATAAGTATGGTGGGTATGACTGCCACTGTTTCAAGAGAGTAAGTTAGACAGGTACAGTGGAAGCTTAAGTAAAATAGCTTTATATATAAATAAAACAAATGTTGCTCTCTTTTTTTATCAAGTGAAGGTAGGCCTGATTTCTGATAAAGCATGCAATAGTGTTTTCAGAGTTGCCCCTCTAGGGCAAAGGAGAAGAGGACTCATATGCAAGGTGGATTTGATAAACCATAATTTATTGCCGGACTTGACCAAACATAACAGAAAACAATGCAACTCCATGGCTGTACTAAGGCGAGAACACAACAGACTTCCGATGCGGGATTGCAGGCAGGATTACTCACAGACCGAACAGAAGCATGGGTGAGATGCCGACATACACCATAAGTCAAGGACACTGCACAGAACACAGACTGAAACACATATATAGACAGGAGGGATGATTAACACAACACAGATCAGATGGCACAATCAAGGGCAGCAGGGAAGTGGCTGCAGGTGAGGAGCACAAGATGAGTGGGGCTGTACAGACAAACACAGACAGGACGCACATGAAACATGACAATAAACATACAGGACAACAATGCAGGAGTAATACAGAGTGGGCAGTGGCTATAGGCACAGAAAACATGAGGAGCTGCAACAATAGGCAAACGGATACACACACAGGCCCAATACCAAACAGGGGATGACACAGAGAACAAGTGGTATAAATAATAACCATAAGAAATCATAGAAAACATAACGGTATTAACATAAAGCGTGGGTCTGATGCTGTGATCAGCCCAGACCCACGGTCTGGGCTCTGTCATGGTGTTTGTCTGTACAGCACCCCCCCCCCCCCCCCAGGGTGGTTCCAGACACTCTCAAAGATACAACAAAGAAAAAAACAAGAAAAAAACCCTCCCAGGGTGTGTGGTGGAGGTTCAAGGCCAGGTGGGGCAAAACAAACTCTTACCCCCCACAGAGACCAAAATCAAACATAGCTCCGGTAGACGAAGCCCATTACCCCAAAGTTCAACACAAAATGGGTCAAGTGGTCTACTCCAGTCCATGGACCACTGGACCGAAGAACAAAGTTGATCTGGCAGTCTCCCAGAGTCCCTGAGCCACCAGATCATGGGACAAACTAGTTCAGAGGGTCTACCTGAGTCCACCGGAAACCACATCCGAGTACCAGGTGGGTCAGGTGGCCTACCAAAGTCCCAGAGCCACTGGACCAGAACACTAGGCAGTTCCGGTGGTCTGTCAGAGTCCCTGGGCCCCCAGACCAGAGAGCAGAATGGGTCTAAAGATAACTGTGGGGTGCTTTAAACTCAGGTGAAAATAACATGGAAATTTTAAACTGAGGAGCTGATGACAAAGAACCCTTAAACTCAGGAGATGATAACATGTAAACTTTGAATTCAGGAGATGATAACATGGAACCCTTAAACTCAAGAGATGCCATAGACGCCGTAACCCCACAAGGTAACACAGGAGCACTTTGATCTGAAAATGACACACGAGCATCATACTCGGGGAGAGTGACAAGAAAATTTACCCTCAGGAGCTGGCAATAAAGAATCTCTACACTCTAGAGATGACAACATAGAATCCTTATTCTCGGGATAACTCTGGAGTTTTAAACTCGAATAGTAACATGGAAATCCTGGGGTGATGACATGGACATTCTAACCTCAGAAGGTGATAAAAATGACACAGGAACTTGAATCTCAGGAGTCACTGATAACATGAGAAATCCCTGTCCTAAAGAAAACCATTTGGGGGCCTCTCACTCAGAAGAAAACAAAGTAAGAACCCTTTGCTCTGGGGAAAACAAAATAGGAGCCCTTCTCTCTGGGGAAAAAGCATGTAGGAGCTCTAGACTTCAGAGAAAATCCTGGGGTTTCTTTGCTCACAAGAAAACTTTTTAAACTCAGAAGAGGACAACAAAAGGCCTTTAAACTCTAGAGGTGACAACAAAAAACTTTTAAGCTCAGAAAGTGAAAATGTAACGCCCTCAAGCTTAGGCGATAACATTGGAGCCCTTTGCTCAAAAGAAAACAACATGGGGGTTTCAAACTCAAAAGGTAGTATTGGGGCCCTATGCTCTGGAGACCGCAAATGAGCTTTTTGCTCTGGAGACCACAACATAAGAGTTTTTAGTTCTGAAGCTATTAATACAGGATGTTCTCGTTCAGAAGATGACAAGGGGGTCTCAGACTCAGAAAATAACATTGGAAACTCCAGCTCAGGAGCTAATGACACAGAAGTTTCCAGCTCAGGAGTTACCAACACAGTACCTTTTGTTTGAGAATCTAATAACAAGGGTTTTTGTTTTTTTTTGTTTTTTTAGCTCAGGAGACAGTGATACAGGAACTCTTGGTTCAGCAGACAATGACACAGACGTTTTTGATTCACAAACCGATGAGCTGTCAGTTTCGTAGCAGGTGGCTGAGACGCACAGCCCTCAGAAACAGCTGACAGAGGCGTGCTGGACTCAGGAACAGACAGTTGCTGTGCACCAACCTCAGATGATGGTGATAAAGGCGTGCTGACTTCAGGAACAGGCACTAGTGCGGGTGGGGGGGCTTTAGCTCAGCAACCTGCAGCAGATGAGTTTTAAATTGAGCAACCAGTAGTTGGAGAGGCCCCAGCTCCAAGTCCAACTACGATAGGCACATGCTGCCCTCAGTGAGCACTGACAGGAGCTCGACGGCCTCAGGAACCAACGATGGAGGCATGCCGGCCTTGACTGCAGATGACTGGGGAATGTCGGTCTCAAGGGCAGACTGTTGAAGCACACAGACCTCAGGCAGCCAAGGTGGATCGGGCTGCTCAACCTCTTGGACGAAGGGTGGAGGTCTCCTGACCTCTTGGACAGCAGGTGGACTGTGGTCCTCCTGCAGCTCCATCCTCGACACGACCACCTCGGACGAGGGAGGAGAACAGGCAGTCAATGAGGTGCCACCACAGTCATTAGCAGCAGAGACTGGTGAGAAGGACCCAAGAGCCGGTGGGCTCTGCGGTTGTGTTACTCCACCAGGAATAAGGCAAGTCTTTTCTAAAATAGTTGTAGAAATTAATGAAAAAAGTACTTGCCTTGACTCCTGATCTCCTGCTGCAGGGGTGACGACCTCAGGCTTGACTGGTGTAGATCCTCTGACCTCAGACTTGACTAGTGGAGGTCCTCTGACCTCTGGCTCAACAGGTGGAGGTCCTCTGACCTCTGGCTCAAAAGCAAATGGCTCATCCACTTCTGGCGTGCAGGAAAACTCACTGAAGAGCATGAAATCTCTGAAAAGGGGCAGAATATCTTCCCACAGGTAGGGCTTGGCAGCTGTGATCCATTGAGCCCTTCTTCATGCCAAGTCCTGCCACACATCCCTCTGACAAAGTTTGAAGTATTCCCCCAGCTCCTTGATGAGGCGCTGCAGCTCCTCGCGGCGGACAGTGTCCTCGGGCATGGAGCTCAGGAGAGAGGGAAGCACAGAGGTAGGTGAGGATATAGGAGCAGCAGCAGAGTATACAGCAGAGACAGGGAGAGAGAGCTCAGCAGTGGTGGGTGAGTGCCACTGAGCCCCCTTCCCAGGAACAGGGCAAGACTTTTAATTAATAGATTCAAAACAGTGATAAGATACTTGCCATTGTTCCTGCTCTGCCGCTGCTGAAGCATCAGGCGAGTCCTCGTGGAAGCTGCTGGAACTCACCTGACTGAAGATCTCTGCCCATTGGAGTGGATCTGAAATGGCAGGCTCAGGGGCTGGAAAGCACCTTGAAGCAGGTTCAGGACCTGGGAAGCGACGAGGAGCTGAAACTGGAGCTGGGTCACGCCGTGGCGTTAGTATGTTTGTTGCCAGCTGGTTCCTACCCAGCTGGGACACATGCTTTGGGAGGAGTCACGGTTTGTAGTCCAACATAAGCTCTTTCTGGGCAAGCAAAGTCTGTCAACGCTCCTCCTGCTCCTCCTCGTCAACCGGGCACTGAGGGTCCAGCGTCGCAAACCCAATCCGGCAGACCACTGGGTTCTCAGGAACTGTGGCTTCTTCCCAGATGATCCGGTTGCCACCCAGTATCGGCAAACACTCCAGGGATGGCAACAGGAAATTCTGATTTCAGCTGAAATCTAATTTGGTCGATTGACTTATGGGGGGGCCGGGGGGGCGCAGCCCCCTTGAAGCTGAGAGGTTTTCAGTAAAACATAAGTAATTTAGACTGAAAAAAAATGATAAAAAAAAAAAAAAAGAAATACTAGACTTAGATAAATCATTAAATTTAATGAAAAGTTATCTTACTTTTTCTTCAATATTGTCTCACTGTCTTTAGTCCAACATATTTAACAGTTCTATAAGAGTTTATTACACTATTTACACTGGTCACCAAGTCACTTCTAATGTGAAACTTTCTTCCTTTTGGCAGCAAGCTGTGTCAGTCTCTGAACTTTGAACTTCATCTCCTTTTCTGGTTTCTTCAGAAACTGTCCGAGTGTTTCTGTTACCTCGTCGAACTTTGAGCCAATTTTCACCTTTACCGTCACTTTTCTCTCAAGCCAATTCCATCGGAACTTATTTTTGACACTTTTGTCTATTTCTAGCACTGATGACTCCTGATCCTTCGATAAAAATTTCATAATTCCGCTGAAAATGATACTGAATGCTCAGAATTCCAACACGAACTAGGGATGTGATTTGGGGTTGGGGAAATTATCTGAAAATTTAGCAGGGGGTCTGGGGGACAGAGTCCCCCAGTGGGGTCCGGGGCAGAGCCCTGGTGGGGAGGCATGGGGGGCTTTGCCCCCTAAAGCTCCTGGGCTTTTATGATTTTTAAGTACCAGAACTGTGCTTAAATGACATAAAACAAACAGCTGAATGCCACTTATTACTGTATAATATTGACTTATGTTCCAAGAAGACAGCATTCCTAAAATATTCCAACAAGCATTATCCATCACATGCTTTAACACTTGATCAAATCAAAATCAGTTAATTTTATCTATTCCATAATAGAAATAAAATTCCAACATACCATTACTTTTTATAATTTCAGCATTCATTTCAGATCACCAGTTTCAATCTCCATTGAGTCTTGAGCAGTTCATTTTGCACAATCACTGATGTAGCCAAGTCTTAGAAATATTCAAAAGTTAAGAGTCAATGTCCACTGTGCACTGTCAATTTCAAAACTGTTTGGAATCATAAAAGTAATCTAAATTGTTTTGCTATTTTTTTTCCTCAACATCAATGTCAGGGTGCTGCAGGAGTTTTGGGGGATGGTTAACTTTTATAACCGTTTCCTCCCCCGCGCAGCCCAGCTCATACAGCCGTTGTACGCCGCACTCAAGAAACGGAAACCGGCAGACAGAGTTGACTGGACTCCTGAGCGGGAGCAGGCATTCTCTGAGGCAAACGCTGCACTACTGGCGCACCCAGACCCGGTGGCTTGGATAGCGCTACCGACGCCTCGGACATGGGCATAGCGGCTGTCGTGGAGCAATGCATTGCTGGTTCTTGCCAGCCGCTCACCTTTTTTAGCAGGTCTTTGCACGACAATGAGCGTAAATACAGCGTGTTCGGCAGAGAGTTAATGGCTCTCCACCTGGCCATATGCCACTTCCAGTTCTGCCTGAAAGGGCGCCCCTTCACTGCGTTTGTGGACCACAAGCCGCTAACGTACTTAACGTACTTTATCTTCCTGGAAGATAAAAAAAAAAAGCGGAATTCCGCGAATTAGCAGAAAAATCACATCCCTGAGAACACGCCGCCATGAATTTTTGACAAAACATACAACGAGCCATTTGATTGGTCCAATCGTTTGCAACTATCCAATCGCAGGGCTGTTTACAATACAGCAGTAGCTTGAGTACAAAACATCCGGGTTATTGTGGGAGACTTGACCCGGGGAAGCGCCGAGCACTTATGTAATCGTGTTGATTTTCGCTAAAAACAATAAGGTACCTTACCCTCCCTAAAATTTTTTCAACGGATTTAGATGATTCACAGAAATGATCAATTTGAAAATAAATCTGCGGAAATCCGCGGATCGGTGGAAAATTGCCATCCCTGGCACTCAGAAAACACACGGGTGGACACAGGAAGTGCAGGTGAGGATGGAGGGATGGAAATAGTGGCGGCAGAAACAGCAGCTGATAACGGTGGCGAGAGCTTCGCAGTGGTGGTAATTAACTGCTGCTGAGCCCCCTTACCTGGAGCAGAACAAGACCTTTTAGTGGCAGATGTTAAAAAATGGAAAGGTACTTGCCTCTGCTCCCGCTCAGATGAGTCCTTCCGGGAAAAGTTGGAGCTCGTCTGATGAAGAGCCGGAACTGAAGGTACGTGATGCTAAGAGGAGTGGCGTCTCCCAGTGCCTTTCTTCCACCCGGATCCACCGAACGCCAACCGAGATTCATAAACTTCTTTCTCGGCAGTGGACTCTGCAGGGGATAACAGTGGCGGGAGGGCTTCTGGCTCCAGCGAGGAGGAGACAGTGGGAGGATGAGGTTCTGAAAGTGGGGGTGAAAGCACACCCTTGGTCTGGCAGTGAGTTATTTCGCGACTTCTCCCCAGCAAAGCATCATATCTTCACGGGAAGAGCAGCTCTGGGCACCAGCAGCCGTGCTCTCAATCATAGCCACCACTTCCAGCTCATCCCAACTCCACTTTTTTCTCCTCCTTTTTTTGCCCGCTGGGTCTTGGATTGGTGGTGTCCTTCTGTCAGAATTACCCCTCTGGGGCAAAGGGGAGGAGGACCCATATGCAAGGTGGATTTGATAAACCATAATTTATTACCAGACTTGACCAAACATAACAGAAAACAATGCAGCTCAAGGGCTGAACTAAGGCGAGAACACAACAGACTTCTGGCACAGGATTACAGGCAGGATTACTCACAGATCAAACAGAAGCGTGGGTGATATGCCGACTTACACCATAAGTCAAGGTCACTGCACAGAACACAAACTGAAACACATATATATAGACAGGAGGAATAATTAACATAACACAGAGCAGATGGCACAATCAAGGGCAGCAGGAAAGTGGCTGCAGGTGAAGAACACAGGATGGGTGGGGCTGTACAGACAAACACAGACAGAGGATGCACATGAAACATGACAGTGAACCTTCAGGACAACAATGTAGGAGTAATACAGAGTGGACAGTGGCCATTGGCACAGAAAACAGGAGGAGCTGCAACAATAGGCAAACAGATACACACACAGACCCAATAACAAACAGGGGATGACACAGAGGGCAAGTGGTATAAATAATAACCAAAAGAAATCATAGAAAACGTTATATTGACATAAAGCGTGGGTCTGATCCTGTGATCAGCCCAGACCATGACAGGTGTGTCCTGTATCCATCACCAGTAATGAAATGTAGGGCAGAATGGTAAAAGGAATCTAAAGCCCCTTTTCCACTAGCCCTTCTCACCTCGACTCAGTGCACTTTGTAGGCTTTTCCATTAGGACCTGGTACAAGGTGCCAGGTACTATTTTCGGGTCCATCAGACTGAGGTACCAACCATGCTGAGTCGAGCTGAAAATGTGACGTCAACAGACTGCAGGCCACTGATTGGTCAGGGTGTAACGTCATGAGAGCAACGTCGTCTACAGAATCTCCAGCTGCCATTTGCAAAGATTCGTCTGCGAGCGAGCAAGCAAGTGTCAGTATAAACAGCAACTGTAGAAATGGCTTCACAGAAATCAACACCGTGGTCCAACAGACTTTTCTGTGCCTTTTGGCTGACGCAAGAATTCAGAGGGAACTAGACGGAGCGACCCGAAATGAATTTACGGCCACCAACCGGCAAATAATGGGAGGATGTGACCACGGCAGTTGAAAAACCTTGATATAGAGGATATACAGTAGAGGATGGTGAGTGTTTTGATATGATGTTATATTATGCATCTTTTACATTATTTATCCCAGCGGTGCAAAGTTCGCTTTGAACAAACAACACCGTTGTGTCCCGTATGCAGACAGTGAGCTAGCTAGTTAGCCATCAGTGCTAACTCCGTTCTCTGCTTGTATTTTGCGCTTGTGTCAACAACATCTGATGAAATAAGCTAGTGTTAATCCGGGTTAAAAAGGTGTTTTTTTACATGTTACACTTTTGTTGTTGTGTGTATTTTCGTTCTAGAGTCCGACCAACATCTGCTTTGACACCACAATGTAGCATGACACAGCAATGTGTTAAGACTGGTAAGTTGCACACCCCGTTGTTTTTAGTAGTGGTAGACAAAGTACTCAAATCCTTTGCTTTTTAAGTTAAAGTATAGCTAAAGTGCCAAAACTAAAGCAGCACAATTTCCACTTAATGTGAAAGGGACTGAACTGAGATTTATTTGATTGTCCATCCATCCATCCATCTTCTACCGCTTTTCCGGAGGTCCGGGTCGCGGAGGCAGCAGTTCAAGCAGAGAAGCCCAGACTTCCCTCTCCCCAGCCACCTGCTCCAGCTCTTCAGAGGGGATACCAAGGCGTTCCCAGACTAGCTGGGAGACATAGTCTCTCCACCGAGTCCTGGGTCTGCCCCGGGGTCTCCTCCCAGTGGGACGTGCCTGAAACACCTCAAGTGGGAGGCGTCCAGGAGGCATCCTAATCAGATGCCCATACCACCTCAACTGACTCCTTTCAATGTGGAGGAGCAGCGGTTCTACTCTGAGCCTCTCCCGGATGACTGAGCTCCTCACCCTATCTCTGAGGGTGAGTCCAGCAATCCTACGGAGAAAGCTCATTTCAGCCGCTTGTATCCGCGATCTCGTTCTTTCGGTCATTACCCAAAGCTCGTGACCATAGGTGAGAGTAGGAACGTAGATTGACTGGTAAATCGACAGCTTTGCCTTAGAACTAAGCTCCCTCTTCACCACAACAGACCGGTACAACGTCCGCATCACTGCAGATGCTGCTCCAATCCGTCTGTCGATCTCTCGCTCCATTTTCCCCTCACTCGTGAACAAGACCCCAAGATACTTAAACTCCTCCACTTGGGGCAGGAGCCTGTCCCCAACCCGGAGAGGACAATCCACCTTTTTCCGGCTGAGGACCATGGACTCGGACTTGGAGGTGCTGATTCTCATCCCAGCCGCTTCACACTCAGCGGCAAACCGTCCCAGCAAGAGCTGTAGGTCATTGCTGGATGAAGCCAACAGGACAACATCATCTGCAAACAACAGAGATGAGATCCTGTGGTCACCAAGCATGACACCCTCCATTCCCTGGCTGCGCCTAGAAATCCTGTCCATAAAAATTATGAACAGGACCGGTGACAAAGGGCAGCCCTGGCGGAGTCCAACTCTCACTGGGAATGACTCCGACCGAGTGTTGGCAATGCGAACTAAACTCTCACAACGGTCGTACAGAGACCGAATAGCTCGTAACAACAAGCCCGATACCCCATACTCCCGAAGCACCCCCCACAAAAATCCACGAGGGACGCGGTCAAATGCCTTCTCCAAGTCCACAAAACACATGTAAACTGGTTGGGCAAACTCCCACGAACCCTCAAGAATTCTCGAGAGGGTAAAGAGCTGGTCCGATGTGCCACGGCCAGGACGAAAACCACATTGCTCCTCCTGAATCCGAGGTTCGACCAACGGCCGGACTCTCCTCTCCAGTACCTTGGCATAGACCTTCCCAGGGAGGCTGAGGAGTGTGATCCCTCTAAAGTTGGAGCACACCCTCCGGTCCCCTTTTTTGAAGAGAGGAACCACCACCCCGGTTTGCCATGCCAAAGGCACTGCCCCCGACCTCCACGCAATGTTGCAGAGGCGTGTCAACCATGACAACCCAACAACATCCAGGGCCTTGAGGTACTCGGGGCGAATCTCGTCCACCCCCGGGGCCCGGCCACCAAGGAGATTTTTAACCACCTTGGCGACCTCAGCCCCTGTGATAGGCGAGTCATCCCCCTCGTCCCCAAACCCTGCTTCCTCTGTGGAAGGCGTATCAGTGGGATTGAGGAGATCCTCGAAGTATTCCTTCCACCGCCCGACGATATCCCCAGTTGAAGTCAACAGTGTCCCATCCGCACCATACACAGTGTGGACGGGGAGCTGCTTTCCCCTCCTGAGCCGCCGAACAGTTTGCCAGAATCTCTTTGAAGCCGACCGAAAGTCTTGTTCCATGGCCTCACCGAACTCCTCCCATACCCGGGTTTTTGCTTCAGCAACCACCCGAGCTGCACTCCGCTTGGCCTGCCGGTACACCTCAGCTGCTTCGGGAGTCCCACAAGCCAACCAAGCTTGATAGGACTCCTTCTTCAGCTTAATGGCCCCCCTCACCACTGGTGTCCACCACTTGGTTCGGGGGTTGCCACCACGAGATGCACCGACCACCTTGCGGCCGCAGCTCTGGGCTGCCGCTTCAACAACAGAGGTGGAGAACATGGCCCATTCAGACTCCATGTCTCCAGACTCCCTCGGAATGTGGTTGAAGTTCTTCCGGAGGTGGGAGTTGAAGACCTCCCGGACAGGGGCCTCAGCCAGACGCTCCCAGCACACCCTCACTATACGTTTGGGTCTACCAGGTCTGAATGGCTTCCTCCCCTGCCATCGGATCCAACTCACCACCAGGTGGTGATCAGTTGACAGCTCTGCACCTCTCTTTACTCGGGTGTCCAAGACATACGGTCGCAGGTCTGATGATACGATAACAAAATCGATCATCGACCTGCGGCCTAGGGTGTCCTGGTGCCAGGTGCACATATGGACACCCTTATGCTTGAACATGGTGTTCGTTATAGACAGACTGTGGTTAGCACAGAAGTCCAATAACTGAACACCACTCGGGTTCAGATCGGGCAGGCCGTTCCTCCCAATCACCCCCCTCCAGGTTTCACTGTTGTTGCCCACGTGCGCATTGAAGTCCCCCAGTAGGACAATGGAGTCTCCAGGAGGAGCACCCTCCAGCACCCCAGTCACAGACTCCAAAAAGGGTGGGTACTCTGAAACATCATTTGGTGCATAGGCACAAATGATGGTCAGGACCCGTTTCCCAACCCGAAGGCGCAGGGAAGCAACCCTTTCGTCCACCGGGGAAAACTCCAATATAGAGGCAGCAAGGTGGGGCGATACAAGAATACCTACCCCTGCTCGTCGCCTCTCGCCCGGGGCAACTCCAGAAAAGGCCAAGCTCCAGCCCCTCTCCAGGAGACTGGTTCCGGAACCGGAGCTGTGTGTTGAGGTGAGGCCGACTATATCTAGCCGGTATCGCTCAATCTCGTACACCAGCTCAGGCTCCTTCCCCACCAGAGAGGTGACATTCCACGTACCAAAAGCCAGTTTAGAAAGCTTGGGATCAGTCCGCCAAGGTCTCCGCCTTTGACTGCCACCTAATCCACATAGCACCGGACTTCCATGATCCCTCCTGCAGGTGGTGAACCTACTGGAGGGCGGACCCATGTAACTCCTTCGGGCTGAGCCCGGATTTATTTGATTGTGTGAATATTAATTACAGAATGATTGAAAATGAATGGGACATCCAGTATGAGCCACTGTATAAGAACTGCTTGTTTATTTTTTGTCATATCAGTTGTGTGACACTATTTTTTCAACAAGGAAAAGTGCTCCGGGGGAAGCTGTCTGCCCCGCTGGAACGGCTCCAGTGGGCTATCTATGTGACACAGGTAATTGGAAAATGCTGTGTCTCTCTAATCTCTCTATCGAAGATATTGAAGATTTGTTTATCTTCGTAATCTTGGTGATTGGGATAATTCTGATTGGGACGGGAATTGTCTTGGTTTACCGCAAATTGCTGAAGATGGATTCAACCTATCAAAATGCTGGCCAGGCGAGGTGCATCCAACAAATTGAGAAGCTGGAGAAGACCCTGATAGCGACTACTGGAGAACTGTCTCGTAAGGTGGATTACATCATGGGTTCGCTCAGGTCTTTCCACGACGAATTCAAAGCTGCGCAATGAAGGATTAATGTACTGAATCTACAGAAGAAATACAAGTCTTCTCTGTGATCAGTCCTATTTGGCATTATTATTTCCCCATGAAAATTCCTCCTGGCTGTCTGCAGACTGTGTTTTTTCAAAATCCTGAGCACAAGGCCTTGGACAGCCAGCTGCAGCGCCAGATAAGACTGGGCGCCAGACAGACAAAACATCTTCTGCCAAGGGTCCTTGGGTCTCTCTTATTATCATCAACACTGCTCAACACCGCACACACATTGATTCATGAACTGATTAAAGATATACTGTACACTGCTCTCTTGTGTCTTGTGAAATTCTGAGTTGTTGCTCTGTGCTATTGAGAGATTTTTTTTCATTGTAATCATAATCTGCTTAAAAAATAAGCTGTATTCTGATAACGAAGTTTTTTTTCTCCTCCCCCCTTGTGTCGTTCCCTCCCTTCCCCTCCCTTCTTATCTATCTCTGTTTGATGAGGCGCCTATTATGGCTGCCGTGTCGTTGTGTCGCGCGCATGCGCACCAATGTCAAGTCAAGTTCCTCGTGTGTTTTTTACATGCTTGGCAATAAAGTTTATTCTGATTCTGATTCTGATTCTGATCCTTCATAAGTTACAGTATATTCATAATAGTGTATCTTGCACTTTGGGGAATGTGAGTTGTTCAGTCACCATTATAATTTAGTTTATATGTGTAGTTTATAGTCTATTGTCAATCAAGTCATGCAGTACTATAACAGGACACATTACAGATATTTGAGACCCATTGTAGTGCATCCTTTTATATTTTAGAAATACAAGTACAAAACACTGCCCACACTTGAAGCCAGGGCAAGAAGAGACACAGCGGTGATAGAGCGGTGGCTAAATTTTTATTGATAAAATTTACGAGTGACTCCATACTCGGAGATGCACACCCTCAATTAAAGTACTATTTCTTTATGGCTAATATAACCCCATAACTACAATATGGCACCTGGCGATCAATTTTTGGCAGCTGATCACTTTTTGCCACAACACCACAGACTCAGTGCCGCTGGAGCAGGTACATCCCATGATGTCTCAACAGTCTCTCTGTGATTTTCACACAGACCAGAGCAATTTATTGCACAGGAAGCTAAACTTTTCTACAGACATAATGAAGTTCTGTAACCACTGCGCGTTTGTGAAGCTTGGGTGACATCCCACCACTGGGAGACTCGGTTGAATGCCCAGACCCATGGTTTAAGCAATAATTTTGCCACAAGAGAGCCCTAATAGCGATAACTTGCCAACATTGGGGAACATTTGCCAACATTTGGAGATGGCAGTGGCTCAGGAGGTAGGGCAGGTCGTCCAATAACCGGATGGTTGGCAGTTCGAATCTCGTTCTCCCCAGATATCCTGCCGTTGTGTCCCTGGGCAAAACACTTTACCCATCTTGCCTCCAGTGTCCATAACACTGGGTATGAATGTGTATAAATGTTCGGTGGTGGCCGGAAAGGCTGTTGGCGCCAATTGGCAGCGGCAGCCACGTTTCCGTCAGCCTGCCCCAGGGCAGCTGTGGCTACAGTAGTAGCTTGCCACTACCATTGTCTGTCTGGAGTGAATGAATAATGTATCTACTTGTAAAGCGTCTTTGAGTGTCTATGATAAAGCGCTATATAAATCTGATGCATTATTATTATTATTATTATTAACATTACAATGTAGTATGGCGGACTGAAAGCAAACTAGCTTTAGCAATCATTAGCTTTCCTTCATATGTGATCTAGTTCATATCCTCACGTCTTTGGCTTTATACTGCTCTATGGCTTCCTAAACGCTCCAGTACTTTTCCAGAGTGTTTCGTCTCACCGCCTGTAGCCTTCTCTGGCTCTCCTTTTTTGCCTTTACTCTGAAAAAAAGCCAGAGACCAAGCAGTCGCCTCATAATCCCCCATCTTGTGTTTTGCTTGTGTCACGTGTTTTCCGTCACGGGAGTGTTGCGCCGCCTTGCTGTAAAAAAACTCCCACCCACCTCAGGCGGTACTCAGCTGTAATGGAAACAAAAGCGAGCTGAGATGAGTAAAGCTGTGTTGAGGCGAGTTGGGCTATATAAGTCCTAATGGAAAAGGGGCTTAAGGGTCTCAAAGTTGAAATAGCTGCCAGCCCATATAAATAACATCCCCGTAATCTAAAATAGACAGGAAAACTGCTTCAAATGTTTTTTTCCTGGTGGCTAAAGGAAAACATTTGTTTCTGTAAAGAAAACTCAACTTAGGTTTCAGTTTACACAGTAAATGGTCGATGTTTATATTAAAAAACAATTTTATCGAGTCAAATGCCCAAATATTTATAGTACTGTACTGTTTATTTTCGATGAGGTTCATAAGGAGGATGCCCCATTGTATTATGTAGTCACACACTGGCACTGACAGTTCAAGTGTGGTCAAACATCGGAGGAAATGGCACCGATTCCCAGGTGAACACAGTGCACTGATGAAGACACCATCTGGCAAGTGGAGGCCACCATTTTGAAGGATCACCATATAACCGTTCGCAAACTAGCCCAACATGTCAAGATCAATGTGGGGTCTGTGGGAAAAAATCATCCTTGACCATTTGCATATGTGGAAGTTGTTTGTATGATGGATTACCCTGTTGCTCACACCTTCCCAGAAGCAGGAACAAGTCATATGCTCCCAGGCTCTTTTGGCCATGTGCCAAGAAAACCAGGAGGACTTCTTTGACAGACTGATCATGAAGGACAAAACATTGGTCCATCATTATGATTCAGAGACTAAAACCCAGTCGAAGCAATGGAAGCATTATGACTCACCACCTCAGAAGAAGGCATGTGTCCAGCTCTTGGTGGGCAAGGTCATGCTCATGGTCTTTTGGGACCAGCATGGAGTATTGATTAGGTATTTCCTGACAATGAGTACCACAATTACTAGGACTTACTATGCTTTCATTGCTGTGGAAAATGTGGAAGGCCATCAAACTGAGAGGCGTGGGATGCTGACCAAAGGTGTCCACCTCCTGTAAGACAACACCCGGTTCATACCTCACATGTTGCCCAGATGGAAACATGGTCCTACGGCTATGAAATCCTTACTGTTCCGACCTCACACTGTCTGACTTCCACCTTTTTCCACCCATGAAGTTATTTTTGAAAGGCAAGCACTTCCAAAACAATAAAACGAAGTCAAGGTATGGCTTCTGATGCAACCTGCAGACTTCTACAAGCAAGGTTTTCACGGCTGCATAAAGTGCTGTGACAAGTGTTTGACTCTTGGTGGTACCTATAGAGGTACCACCAACTGTGCCAAGTTTCATTCTTCTCAGTCCATGAGAAATGAGTGAGAGGAAATCTTTAATGAGCAACCCTCGCAAGGTCGGTGTCTGTGATGACACCATAATTTCTTGCATATTCTTTGGGATCAAAAGAGTGGGAAGTGAGATGAGCAGCAATTTCTTGTCTCTTTGATTTTGATCCTTTAAATATGATTTCTGTTTTATCTGTGTTTACTTGCAGGAAATTTTGGTTCATCCATACATTAATGCATTTGATTAAAGCACATTACTTTGTATTGTCAGATCATCTCTTCCTGCAGGACAGAAGAATACATCTACAATTGATGTTGCTGCACAGTTTTTTGTACTGAATGCTTCATGTGTTTAATGGACTTTAGGAATGCCTTTTTTTTTCTGTCCACTCTTTTTATTGCCTCATCTCAGAGTCCAGGGCGCTGCTCTTCTTCTGTTGTCAAGACAACCACACACAGTGGCTCTGCCTGTGTGTGTGTCTGTCTGTCTACTTAAGCCCGCTAGTCTATTTTTATTTGGAGGGTACTTTTAAGGTATCCAGGTACTTTGCAAGCACAAGAGCAATGTCTGGCTGCAGCATCAGTATAACTGATTGCTGAAAGGCCGCATATGACTGCTAAACTCAGAGGGCTATGCTGATGCTTATATAAACAAAATACTGTATATGAGAGGGTTTTTTTTTGTAAATCTGAACTCAAAAACATTTTCCATGACCCTGCTGTTGTCTAATCAGCATCTTATTGTCTCTCTGCCCAAGGTCTGAAGTATCATACTGTCTCAGCAAACGGCACGCTCTACCCGGCGGCACAGTGATGCTTCATATCCAATTGGTTTTATTTCATCTCTGAAGCAATAGAAGGGACATCCTCCTCCTCTCCCCTCTGCAGCCTCCCGAAGTGTAGCAGATAGTGTTTTCACGCAGTGTAGACCCAGCACTCTTCTCATTCATCAGCTCGCATATTTGCATTTTCAATTAATTGCCAGTGTCACGCACGACAACTTGGAAAGCATCCCCAGCTTTGTGTGCGACCTTTAATTGCAATCATTACGCAACACAACTAACCCGCCTGTGAGTGTTCAGTTGTACACTGGGTTTAATTATGGGAACAGAGTTAAAAGCATTACTCAACAGACTAATAGACCGGATACTAGAGCTGTTTTTTTTAGGAATGGGGAGCTGAATGAAATGATGGCTGAATGCTGAAATGGTAATTGTTGCAGATTTGCATAGTTGCATCGTTTCAAAGAGGATGTAAGCAAATTAGAAAACACAGCTAATGCAGTTTAAAGGAATAGTGCCACATTTGGAAAAAAATGCAGCTTATTATGTCTCGCTGAGAGTTAAATGAGATTAATATCATTTTCATTGCTGTGTATAATAAGTGCAGGGTTGACTCTGTGAGGGAAGTACCCTCTTACTCATTGTTTGCAGTGCTAAATATTTATCATATTTACACAAAAAAGGGAATGATATTTATCTCCAGATCTAATTTCTTGGTGGGACTGCAAATACGTGTCTGATTATTCCTTTAAGTACAAACACAGACTCTGGGTCTGCTATTCATTCAGATGCACAGACTCACAAGCGAGATGGACTCAGTCTTATTTATTCATATGCACGCTGACACATTCTGGCTCACAAATAGATTTTCCTTCTTGCATGTGAGCGGTTAGGAACAAAGAGACAGCGTGATCCAGAGTGATGAAGAAAAAAAAAAGCAATTATTCTGTGTGGGGCTCTGTACCTGGGGTTAGAGCCTCGCCTCTGGAGTAAATAAGTCACTGTGAGTGTGTGCGCTCACGTTGCACGTTGCATGTACGCACCCACACATATGCACATATACGACCTGAATCTTATGTCTAGCTACAAATGTGGATCACGCACACAAATATGCTCTCTCACAGACACACATAATCCCCATCCTTCTTTCTGTCACACAGATCGCCCTTACGGTTCAGTAATGAAGCTCTGTGTGTTGCATTCACACTTGGCCGCTGAGCCAATAACACGGAGACTGCAGCAAAGCACCCCCCTCTGCTCTCCAACTCCTATTTGCCTCTCTTCCTTTCACCCTTTTCCATTTTTATGTCATTTTTTTTCCTCCCTCCTTCCTCTCCTCACTTACTCCCACACTTTTCTAGACCCCTGATAAGAAATCCTCCTGCTGGTTCTGTGAAATAAGGAAGGGCAATTTGACTTGAACAAGAGAGCGAAAGGAAGTGGCCGGGGGGGGTTAAGAGAAATTTTAAAAAGCAGAAAAAGGTGTAATAGTGAATTTGTCAGTGTGCAACTGGAGTCTGGTTTAAATCTTAATATCCTATTTAAAGGGGTTTTTTTTCATCACACACCCTAATTTATTGGTGAGGCTTCATGTTCAATTTATCAAAATAAACTATGCACTCATGGTCATGGCCAGCAGGGCAAATTACAGCAAACAGCAGACGATGGTGGGGGGGTGTCATAGGGAGACACAAATATAGATGCGCTGTTTTTCTTTTCTTTCTTTATTAACCCTCTGCTCTTATTCTCTGTCAGTGGCTCGGTGATGGGAGTTGGTGTGAATGACTGAGCTCCCAAGAAACGAAGGAGGGAGGGAGAGAACAAGCAAGAGAGAGGGACAGGGAGAGAGAGGAGGGAGAGGAGAGAGCTGGGCGGGGGCGTGAATCCAAGACACCAGGGAGAGCTTTGTTTAAAAGCTGTATAAATTTGTTTAGGGATCTCCAGTGTATCAGCTGTAAGGAAGTGAAATTTGAAATCCACTCAATTAGCTCTGTGTGTGTGTGTGTGTGTGTGTGTGTGTTCTAGTCTTCTATGGTATCTACACACTGATGTGCATATACATATATGGAAGTCTTTTCTGAAGCCTGTGTGCTCTATTCAGTTACTGTTTGAGTGCATCTTCTACATACTCAGTGTACTGCCTTGTGTTTGACAGGGAGAAAAAGAGATTTGTCAAATGATGTTTTAATCAAAGTGTTTGTATTTTGCTAATATTGTTTTTTTCCCTCTAGTTTGTCTTTTTTTCTCAGCAGAGCTGTTAAATGTGCTTTGCTGTGGTGTTTTTAAACATCTCCTCCAAGGAATCGACTGATTGATCGTGTACGTCACTGTTACTTCTTCTCTTTGAAATTGATGTTTGACTTTCTGCCATAGGCATTTATTTAGCATCTCTGTTGTATCAGCAGTGGCAGAATAAAAGCTCACTTGGGCATTTAAGGCGTTTTTCCACTTGGAACCCAAAGGCCCCGTTTGGCCCCGATCGGCCTCCATTGTCCGGTTTCCCACTCGGAACCCAAAGGCCTCACAGTTCCCTTTTTCGGAACAGTTCCAGTTTAACTGACACTTTTTTCGGCACCGTTAAAAGCAGGTCCGAAGGCTCCCGGCCCCGTTTCGTCATGCCACTGCTGGTCATTCATTGGTCTGTGCGTAGCGTCATGAGAGTGGGCGTTACGTGGGCGTTACACTGACTTTCCAGAATCGCTTGCTGGTCGCCATTTGCAATTTTTCGTCAGTGAGCCCGCAAACAAGTGATATTATAAACCACAACGAGAGAATGGCTTCACAGAAATCAGCAGAAATCCAACACCGCAGTCCAGCAGAGTTTCCTGTGCGTTTCGGCTGATGAGAGAATGCAGAGGGAAGCAGACTGAGCCTGCAGTGGTGCGCACAAACAGACGCACCAGAAATTACACGGAGACGCACCGGGAATTAGACCCAGCCACCCGAATTGAATTGAATGTGCAGCCGCGACACACCCAACTTCAGCAGTTGAAGCCGTGATATTGTGATATACAGGATGGTAAGTGATCTGATATTCATGCTTTATGTTATTTTTTCCAACAGTGGAAAGTTCACTTAGGACTGACAAAAACTTAATCGTGTTTAAACGATGACCTAGCTTAATGCTATGTCCGTCCTTGTATGTTGTTTTTTGTGTTGACAATATCTGATGAAATAGTTAGTTGTAATCCTGGTTAAAAGTTTTTTATTTTTTTTTTAGATTATGCTTCCACACCGACGGAGCCCACCTCCCGCGATACGAGCACCCCGGCTTCTCCTGCTACGGATCTAGATCATCCGGCACCAGAACCAAGTCCAGCTCACTCACAGTTTGGCACCGTCAACACTTTCACGCACAGGTAAAGCCCAATAGTCAAATAATATAATTATATTATATTGTAATAATGTAATACTCACGGTACAGTTTATTGTTTCATGTAAAGCACATCAAAAAAGTCCAGCAATGCAATTGCATATTTAATCACAGGCATGGAAAAGCTAATGAGCTGTTGTAGCACAAAACTCATTATTTGAAAGTCAGCGTGCTTCATTTTCATGATTCAGTTGAGCCTACTGTATAAATGCATTCAGAATTTTTTCCATCCATCCATCTTCTACCGCTTCTCCGCGTCACGGAGGCAGCAGTTCAGGCAGAGAAGCCCAGACTTCCCTCTCCCCAGCCACCTGCTCCAGCTCTTCAGAGATGATAGACCAGCTGGGTCTCTCCACCATAGAATTTGGGTCACCTCTAGAATTTTTTGACCACCATAAAAAGCTAGGCATTTGGAAACATAAACCCAGCTTTTACTAAATGTATTGTACAAACACAGTTGTGATACTCATAAAAGAAAGTAATTTTTTCAAACCCAGCACTTGACTTTCACCAGTGTGTGTCCCTTGTACAGGTACATCTCAAAATAACTGCAATGTCATGGTACAGTGTGTTTTTTGTGACTCACAAAAGACGGTGAAAGTCATATAAGATGGTATCTGTCATAATCTGGACAATCCATATGGGTTTTATGTCAGGAGAGTTTCCTGGCCAAATCAAACACAGTGATGCCTTGTCCATTACACCAGGTTTTGATTGTTTAGGCACTGTGGGGCGATGGTCACTCCAGCTGGAAAATGAAATCCGTTTCTCCATAAATCCTCATACTTTTGAGAACACTCCTCTTTTTTTAATATCTATTTTTAACATAACCATCGATTTTTCGAGAAAAGTAATTTTGGATATTCATGCGCTGTGAGACAATAAATGATTAAAATGTAACAATACTTCACTGTCTGATTAATGATTCTGTATAATATATGGGTCTCACTTTCTGACATGTGTCCAAAAATATTTAACTTTTGTATTAATTTTTGGGGATGTACTGCTACATGTTTTGAGGTTGATTTTACTGACACCAGCTCACATTTCTGTCTTGTAGGTAAGAGGATGCAGAGCAACACAAAACAAGACCTTTCAACTATTTTTGCATCGATGCAAGAAGCAGAAAGGGAACAGCACCGTGAACAGCTGGAGCTTCAGCGGGAACAGCACTGTGAGCAGAGGGAGCTCCAGCGGCAACAGTTGGAACTCAATTCACTGCTTGTGGATGAGGTCCGTCAGTCCAGGGAAGCCGAAGTTGCTGTACGAAGGGAGGAAATTGCGCAGAATGCTGCCCTCAATAACACTCTCATGGCAGTCTTTGAAACCCTCGCACGGCGTGTGTGACCCGTTTTCCCAACCATTATTATGTATATACTGTACATTAATCAATGACCAGTGTTAATAACGTTGAATAAACCCGTGACTGCTGACATCATGTGTTGTCTGTTACTACTAAGTTTTACACTGTCTTAAAACCCTTGAAAAGGTTGGGAAAAATTTGTCATTGCAGTGTGTTATGGAGTCCAATAACTGCCGACACATACATTAAAAGCCAGCCACTACTGACCAAGCTTTATATCCATGTGCAACAACACGGACACCTAATATTTTAAGTTCTGTATTTGGAAATGTTCATAATGCCAACCCAGGTAATGGTTTTATGTGCACAAAATATTCAACTTAGCCATTGTAAGGACGGGTGAGTGTGGGGTGTACAGCAACAACTGTTTTGGTGCGCCTCACCCAATTCTGTACTCAGCATTAACAAGTACACTTTAAAGAAAATGTGGACTTGTAATTTTGTAAGATATTTTTTATTAGATGGCTGTCCCAGTACTTGTAACTATGATATTAAAGATCCACATGTCCACATTAAATATACGAAAAAATTGCGTCATTGCAATGGCACAAGGTTACATGAGATGAGTAATGCATAATAATACACAGCAGCCTCACCACCAAAATGATATTAAATAGCTCTTGGACTACTAATTGGTCCAGGGAAAGTGGCGCAGCCTAAAGGGGAGTGTAGCACCGCCTCCAACTCCCTCAAAACCCCGCCTCCAACTCCCTCCTTCTCCCACCCATACTACAGTGAGCCTTGTGCTGTGGAAAACCACCAGTGCCGGAACAGGACTGTTCGGTCCAAGGCCAAACGAGGCCTTTGGGTTCCAAGTGGAAAAGTGCCTTTTGGTGGAACAGTGGCACTGCTGCCTCAAACTAAGACCCAGGTGATGGCGGAGCTGAGGAAGATCAAGGCGAGGAAGGCCTTGGGACCGGACAGTATCAGTGCGAAGCTCCTCAAGTCCTGCGCAGACCAGCTGTGTGGGATTGTGGAGCACATCTTCAACCTGAGCCTGAAGCTGGGGAGGGTACCACAGTTGTGGAAAACATCTTGTGTGGTACCCGTACCAAAGACTTCCCACCCCAGAAACCTGAACAGCTACAGACCAGTGGCCCTGACGTCTCACCTGATGAAGACCCTGGAGAGACTGCTCCTTGCTCACCTCCGCCCCCTGGTGGGACCAGCGATGGATCCACTCCAGTTCACCTACCAGCATGGCATCGGGATGGAAGACGCAGTGATCTTCCTTCTTCACCATTCCCTGTCCCACCTGGAGAAGCCTGGGAACGTGGTGAGGATCATGTTATTTGACTTCTCCATTGCTTTCAACACCATCCAACCGATGATCCTGAAAGACAAGTTGCTGTGCGCAGGGGTGGACCAGCATCTGTCATTGTGGATCCTGGACTACCTCACAAACCGGCCACAGTTTGTGAGAACCCGGGATTGTGTGTCCGACACGATCATCGGCAGCACGGGGGCCCCCCAGGGAACGGTTTTGGCTCCCTTCCTGTTCACCCTTTATACTGCGGACTTCTCACACAACACACTGACATCTACAGAAGTTCTCTGACGACTCTGCGATCGTCGGCCTCATCTCCAACGGAGATGAAGCTGAATACAGAGGACTTATCCAGGACTTCGTGGACTGGTGCCATCGGAACTGCCTCCAGATCAACGCGGGGAAAACGAAGGAGCTGGTGGTGGACTGCCGCAGGCAAGGACAACCCCTCACAGCACTAGTAAACATCCAGGGAACAGACATTGAGATGGTGACATCCTACAAGTACCTGGGTGTTCATTTGAACAATAAACTAGACTGGTCACACAATACCGACACACTCTACAAGAAGGGACAGCGCAGGCTGTTCCTACTGAGGAGGCTCAGGTCTTTTGGTGTACAAGGGGCGCTCCTAAAGACCTTCTACGATTCGGTGGTGGCATCAGCCATCACTTTTGGAGTGGTCTGCTGGAGCAACGGCGTCACAGCAGCGGACAGGAAGAGACTGAACAAACTAATCAAGAAAGCTAGCTCTGTCCTGGGGCAGTGCCTTGACCCAGTAGAGGAGATAGGAGAGAGAAGGATGGTGGCTAAGCTGTCATCTCTGCTGGAGTCCGAGTCCCACCCTATGCAGGACATACTGAACGTGCTGAGGAACTCATTTAGCAGTAGGCTACATCATCCTAGGTGCGCGACCGAGATGTTTCGCAGGTCCTTTCTACCTACGACTGTCAGACTTTGTAACCTAAGCAGGGCTGCTTGCAGAGATAGCCAAAAAACATGACAACGTAATAGTATTGAATGCAAAAGACGCAACAGACTTGCACAAAATGGTCCCCTCCAGCATACAACTAGGACAATATCAATCGCTATGGAGGGTGACAATATGTATGAGTACATATTCTTACTATGTGGGGTAACTAAATAGACGGTTATGCTGTTTATTCCATCTAGCTACAATGCTCCGTACTGTGTATATATATTTATGTGTACATATGTACATTCACTGCTCTTATTTTCTTATCTTCTAAATTATTGCTCTGAGTGTTGCTATCCCTGTGCTGTTGCAATCCTGGAATTTCCCCATTGTGGGACTAATAAAGGCTTATCTTATCTTATCAAACCAAGTAGGTCTTTGGTTTGAACCCAAGAGCTGACCAGCTGAGGACCTTTCTGTGTAGAGTTTGCATGTTCTCCTTGTGTCTGCGTGGGTTATCACTGGGTACTTTGGTTTTCTTCCCACAGTCCAAAGACATACACTTTAGCTTAATTGGTATTAACTTCTTCTCCTTCTTCTCCTTCTTGCTTTTGTGACTGATCTAGTAACGTGTGACTTTTTCTTGCAAGTTTATTACAGGTTCTTACGAATTTGAAACTTTTTTGTCATAAATTTGTGATTTTCTCCCTTTATGAGTTATTTGTAAACTTGCAACATTTTTCTTGCAAATCTACACTTTTTTCCCTCATGTTATTGAAAATCGTGACTGTTAGATCAAAAATGAATTGATTGAGACTGAATCAATCAATAGGTGGTTTCCAAGTTCTGAGCCATTTATTCTCTTTCTGATCAGAAAGGAGGTAATCGGTCACAGCATAACGTGTCTCAGAGCTCGCTCACACCAACTCCCTAACATTTGTTCAAGGATGTTGCTTCTTATACCTCAGGCAGGGTCCCTGACCTTATCTTAGCTAGACTGGCTGGAGCCATCTCTCCAAGAGACTGCTTCTAATCTGTGATCAGCACTGAACATTCTGCTATGATCTTTACATGACCTGGTCATCCTAAGTCATCCTAACTTCAGGCATACAGTACAGAACAGCTTGGTATGATAAAACAATAAAACCTTCGTCATTATTTACAATCTTGCTCAACCTAATCTTACACTGAGAAACAGACATTCTTTTCAAGCTCTGAGACAATGGAAAAACACAGTGAATCAGACATTGACTCATTATATGCACCAGATACAATTATAATATAAAAATAGAATAATACAGCATTAAAATCATATAGAATAATTAATGAAACCTGAAAATATCCTATCATTTCCCCCTTTGATGCTTAAAAAGCATCAGAGATGAAACACTATGGCTGTCTAAAACCTCATTGGGCAGCTTGCTAAGTTCTGGTGCATTTTATGCTAAAGCATTTTATTGCAAAAGATCCTAACTCGCTTTTTAATGAGGAAAGTCCGCCATCAGCCCCGCTGCCACTCCCGAGCGCCACTGGAATGTTTCATTTCCTGGGGAGCATGTGAGGATAACACCTTTTATTTCAAAAAAGAAATCAATCATCTAATTAAGTCATAAAAGAGAAAAATTGAACCAGTGATGGTGATTAACCATAAATTGAGATGAAATAGTGTATGTATTTGTCGTTCTATGTGTCAATAGATTAGCAGTGATTTAATAAAAAGTTAATACTTATGTGTAAATGTAACTTCAATAAAGAACAATAAAAAATGACTAAAAACCTATTATGTCTAAAAGACATATGTGTATGTTTGTATTAGAGATCTATGTGTGCTAGCATCCTAACCTATGTGTATTAGTACCTTAATGTGAAAATGCAACAAGGTATCAACAATCAAACAACAATCAATACAGTAAAACTGTATACTGGCTAAAAAGTGATTAGTAACATAGTGGTTTCAAATACAACATATATTAAAACAGAACATAAACAGGATAAAGTGAAAAATCTCAAATAAGGATAACACAACTTCTCTGAACTTCAAGACATATTTGATTACTCTTGCAGCTCAGTACATTTCAAATTCACATCATGAACATACATCTCCTTTCGGTTTTCTACATGTCAGTCATACTTTTACTCTGTACTCATAAAACATTAAGCTGGTGTTGTTTCCCCATCATCTCCAGTGGTGGCCTCATGATATAACGCTAAATTCACATGAACAAGTTTCAGCATCATATCACGGATGCAAGGAATGAAACATGAAAAGATCAAAAGTATCACTACAATAATCACCACCAAGTTTATGACAAGACTCCTCCATGAGGAAAACAACTAGTTTATCCAGTGTGATGAGTCATTAACATTATCCTTAGCTCCAGCAGTCTGCAAAGCAGTCAGATTACGTATGGCTGAAGCAATGACACTTCCATCTGCATCATATGCAGGTATAAAGGTGCAACAGTACTGACCTACAATTGCGCACACACCCCCACGGGCGGCAGTCAACTGATCAAGTACCATTCTATTCTGTGTTGCTACAAGTCTTATAGCAGTCATTTCCTCCCTTTCACCTTTCCAGGCAGCTAAGGAAAAATTCACAAAAGACTGAAGTCTATAATTAAGAGTCTCAATCCACAAGGTATTTTTTACCTCTCCCACCCAAGGGAATAGCGACTGAACTACCTTTTGACCTGTAGTAAGTATCTTGAACTGCTGTGGCACGTCCGTACCCCAGATGGAATCATGTGGTGTGAAAATGGCATCCTGTGATAGGTCTCTTTTCCCTCTGCTCGTCTGACCCACTGACAAAATCAGGGTGTTGTCTGTCACAAAGACGGGAGCACAGGTTCCTGCCCAGTTCATAAGCAGATGGGAATACACCTTTTGACCACACAGCCACCAACCACCCGTCACCATATGTGCGTCATACATATGGAAGTTGCAGATAGCAGCACTGCAGAGCTCCAGCATGGTGACAGGTCCATAATGACAATGGTCAACCTGTGGACACCACCTGCCCATCCGATTGGTCAGGGTACTAGCATCACAGGTGCGGTGTATACTGTATACTGCCTCACACTGAGAAAGGGGTAGGTCACCCAGAGGGTTGTTACCACTTCCCTTCCGACAAAAAGAAAAAGTCCCTGATGAAACTAACCTTGCCCTCAGAGTAAGGGGTACCATAAGTTCTCTGATTGATAGAGTGACGAAAGATTTCACAAGAGTGATTCAAAATGATCTTTTTTGTATAGTCCCTTTCATAGCTTTCTGTAAAAAAAAAAAAAAAAAACAACAACACAGAGCTTTTGCTGGTTCAATCATTTTAGCTACAACAGCAGTCTGTCCAGCTGACGTTGGCACTAAGGAGCAAACATAACAATTGGAATGATTAGCTGCCCTGGCCGTATAATTAGCATACCTCCACCACGTATTGGCAGCATATTCATAATTGTGATGCTCATGTAGCTCTAGCCAATTATGCTGAGTATGTGCAAGGTCCCTAGCACTACGATGTATGGTTTGTGGTCCAGCTAAAAGAAACCAAAGTAATAACGTCACGCCTAGGATGATGATGTAAAGGAAACAACAACTACACCCTTTAATGATCGAACGTCTTTCTTGCGCTTCTCGTCTCTCCATGATGATCAACCACTTGCTTTCCTATCCCAAGCCGATACCGGACACCTCACAGGGCATCTTCAGTCGACACTTGTATAACGAAACAATTAAAAAAGTCTCTTGCTGAAAGTCTTTAATGGAATGAAGTTGAAAATATTTATTCGGTAGTCCCTAGCTGTGAGTTCAGAGTAGGATAAAGTTTACAGTGTGTTAAATGCACCCAAGAGTCCCGTCCTTCAACTTTCACCGCTGTTGGCATTGACAAAACAACTTTATGTGGTCCTTGCCAGGGTGAATCAGTCCAATTTTTCTTTTTGATGGCTTTGATGAGGACGAGGTGTCCTGGCTTGGCCAAGATCGGTGCAGTTTCCTCGTGAACCCTCCTGGGGAGAGTAGCAGCGATAACATCTCTGTTAGTCAACATCCTTCTCATGTAATCTGCTAAACACACTTCTTCATCACTAGGATTGAATGGTCTCAAAGGTGGCAGCAAGTATGGTTTGCCATACATGATTTCAAATGGAGACAACCCCCCTTTGGTTGGGATTATCCTCATGTAAAACAAAACTAATGGGAGGCAATAAATCCAATTTTGCCTGTTTCTGACATTGTTTTTCTGAGTTTCTTTAATAGTTCTGTTTGTGCGTTCTACCAGTCTTGCAGATTGTGGGTGATAAGCTGAATGATTCTTCAAACTGATGTTCAGTGCTGTGCCCAAATGTGATATAACTTGATTTGCAAACTGTGTACCATTATCTGAGTAAATTTTCTCAGGTATTCCAAACCTAGGTACAATTTCGGCAAGCAATTTCTTTGCCACTGTGATTGCATTTGGATGTGTGCAAGGAAAAGCTTCTGTCCATATTGGACTAAATTGTGACAATAACTGTGGTTCTTTTAAATAGTTTTTAGCTTCAGGATGTTGCTTCTTATATCTCAGGCAGGGTCCCTGACCTTATCTTAGCTAGACTGGCTGGAGCCATCTCTCCAAGAGACTGCTTCTAATCTATGATCAGCACTGAACATTCTGCTATGATCTTTACATGACCTGGTCATCCTAAGTCATCCTAACTTCAGGCATACAGTACAGAACAGCTTGGTATGATAAAACAATAAAACCTTCGTCATTATTTACAATCTTGCTCAACCTAATCTTACACTGAGAAACAGACATTCTTTTCAAGCTCTGAGACAATGGAAAAACACAGTGAATCAGACATTGACTCATCATTTTTTTTTTTTTTTTTTTTTTTTTTTTTTTTCTCTCGGCGCCACACGAGTCGGCTGCCTTTTGCAACAGCGGCTCGATTCCGAGTCTTTTTCCCTTCCTCTCTCTTTTGATCCGTCTTTTTTTTTCACCCCACTTATATCACGGACACACAGATCGTCCTAAATGTCTCCTGAGCCGGTGGACGGAGCCACTGTCTATAGCAGGATACGATACAGCAGAGAACAGCTGCTAGCATTCAACCGCCACCCGGTCCCATTGGAAAAACTCGACATACCGAGTGAACTGAGGCGAAAACGCCGCGGCTGCCGGGCTGGAGTAAGGCGGAGGACAAAAAATATAAGGTACAGACCCTCCCTTCCATCTGTTGTCATGGGAAATGTACGGTCGATACTGGGAAAGTTAGATGAGCTAGCGGCTATCTCCCGTTATGATAGCACATACCGGGAGTGCTCTCTCCTTTTGTTTACTGAGACGTGGCTAACTGAACTAGCAGCAGATGCTAACATTGAGCTGGAGGGTTTTCACATGATACAAGCTGACCGAACACCAGACAGTGGCAAGGCTAGGGGCGGTGGAGTGATCATGTATGTTAACAACAACTGGTGCAGACCGGGACATATCACTGTTAAACAACGACACTGCAGCAAAGACATTGAGTTGCTAGCTGTTAGCATGAGGCCTACATATCTCCCGAGAGAACACTCACACGTGATCTGCATTGTTGTTTATGCAAATCCGACGGCGAACGCTGGGACAGCACGTGACGTCATCCATTCAGTAACCAGCAGGCTGCAGACAGAACACCCAGATGCTCTTCTCCTCATCTCAGGCGATTTCAACCATGTTTCACTGTCTCCCATTCTACCCACGTTCACCCAGTATGTCACATGCCACACTAGAGACAATAAAACACTGGATTTATTCTACGCAAACACTAAGGAGGCGTACACCTCATCACAACTACCCCCACTCGGGAGATCGGATCACAACTTGGTTCATCTCCGGCCGGTGTACAAACCCCTAGTGCACAGACAACCTCCGGCCATGCACACTGTGGAGTTATGGTCTGAGGAGACAATGGACACCCTAAAGGGCTGTTTTGAAGCCACCGCCTGGAAGCAGCTCTGCGATCCACATGGTGAGGACATCGATGGCCTCATTCACACCTTCACGGGCTACCTCAGCTTCTGTGTGGACAAATCCGTTCCCACCAAGACCATACGGCGTCACTCAAACAACAAACCCTGGATCAACCCTGAGATAAAAACACTTCTGAGAGAGAAGAAGAGGATCTTCAGGTCGGGGAACAGGGAGATGCTGAAGTCCGTACAGAGGGAGCTGAGGAGAAAGATCAGAGAAGGCAAGGACAGCTTCAGGAAGAAGATGGAGGACAAGCTGCAACAGAGCGACATCAGCGGGGTCTGGAGAAACCTCAAAACCATCTCGGGGCTCCAGAATACCTCCCCCCAGGCCACAGGGGGCAGGGAGTGGGCGAACAACCTGAATCTGTTTTTCAATAGATTTGACCAACCGCCCTCCCCCCTGACTGCACAACAACCACTGCTGCCTCTAAAGAAATCAAGTCCTGCTGCCCACTCCCCACTCTACCAACACCCCCCCACTCCCAACACACAGCCCCCCATCCTGACCCTGACCAGGACCCAGGTGAGGACGGAGCTGAGGAAGATCAAGGCGAGGAAGGCGCCGGGACCGGACGGCATCAGCGCAAAGCTCCTCAAGTCCTGTGCAGACCAGCTGTGTGGGATTGTGACGTATATCTTCAACATGAGCCTGAAACTGGGGAGGGTACCACAGCTGTGGAAAACATCTTGTGTGGTACCTGTACCAAAAACTTCCCACCCCAAAGACCTGAACAGCTACAGACCGGTGGCCTTGACGTCCCACTTGATGAAGACCCTGGAGAGACTGCTCCTTGCTCACCTCCGCCCCCTGGTGGAACCAGCGATGGATCCACTCCAGTTCGCCTACCAGCATGGCATTGGGGTGGAGGATGCGGTGATCTTCCTCCTTCACCGTTCTCTGTCCCACCTGGAGAAGCCCGGGAATATGGTGAGGATCATGTTCTTTGACTTCTCCAGTGCTTTCAACACCATCCAACCGATGATCCTGAAGGACAAGCTGCTGCGCGCAGGGGTGGACCAGCACCTGTCATCATGGATCCTGGACTACCTCACGAACCGGCCTCAGTTTGTGAGAACCCGGGACTGTGTGTCCGACACGATCATCAGTAGCACGGGGGCCCCCCAGGGAACGGTGCTGGCTCCCTTCCTGTTCACTCTTTATACTGCGGACTTCTCACACAACACAACACACTGCCATCTACAGAAGTTCTCTGATGACTCTGCGATCGTTGGCCTCATCTCCAATGGAGATGAAGCTGAGTACAGAGGGCTTATCCAGGACTTCGTGGACTGGTGCCATCGGAACTGCCTCCAGATCAACGCGAGGAAAACTAAGGAGCTGGTGGTGGACTGCCGCAGGCATGGGCAGCCCCTCACAGTACCAGTAAATATACAGGGAACAGACATCGAGATGGTGACATCCTATAAGTACCTGGGTATTCATCTGAACAATAAACTAGACTGATCACACAATACTGATGCACTCTACAAGAAGGGACAGCGCAGGCTGTTCCTGCTGAGGAGACTCAGGTCTTTTGGTGTACAAGGGGCGCTGCTGAAGTCATTCTATGACACGGTGGTGGCATCAGCCATCACTTTTGGAGTGGTCTGCTGGGGCAGTGGCATTACTGCAGCCGATAGGAAGAGACTGAACAAACTGATTAAGAAAGCTAGCTCTGTCCTGGGGCAGCGCCTTGATCCGATGGAGGAGATAGGAGAGAGAAGGACGGTGGCTAAACTGTCATCTCTGCTGGAGTCCGAGTTCCACCCTATGCAGGACATACTGAATGCACTGAGGAGCTCATTTAGCAGCAGACTACATCATCCCAGGTGCACAACCGAGAGGTTTCGTAGGTCCTTCCTACCAACGGCTGTCAGACTGTACAACCTAAGCAGGGCTGCTCGCAGAGATAGCAAAAAGACGTAACAAACTAATAGTTTTTTGAATGCAAAAGATGCAATAGACTTACACAATGGTCCTCTCCGGCATACAACTAGGAACATACCGGTCGCTATGGAGGGTGAGAATATGTATGGGCACATAATCATACCATGTAGGATAACTAAGTAGACGGTTATGCTGTTTCATTCCATCTAGCAACAATGCTCTGCACTGTGTGTGTTTATATATTTGCATATTTATTCCATCTAGCTACAATGCTCCGTACTGTGGGTGTTTATATATTTATATATCTACATATTATTCCATCTAGCTACATTGCTCCGCACTGTGTGTGTTTATATACTTGCATATTTATTCCACCTAGCTGCAATGCTCCGTACTGTGGGTGTTTATATATTTACATATTTATTCCATCTAGCTACAGTGCTCTGCACTGTGTGTTCATATATTCATATATTTATTCCATCCAGCTACAATGCTCTGCACTGTGTGTCTGTGTGTGTGTGTATATATATATATTTTATAGTAATACGTACATATGTATATTAGCTGCTCTTGCTTGCTTGTTTTTTTCTTGCCTTCTGATTGTTGCTCTGAGTGTTGCTATCCCTGTGCTGTTGCAATCCTGGAATTTCCCCGTTGTGGGACTAATAAAGGCTTATCTTATCTTATCTTATATGCACCAGATACAATTATAAAAATAGAATAATACAGCATTAAAATCATATAGAATAATTAATGAAACCTGAAAATATCCTATCAGTGACTTTGTCCAACAATTTCTTTGTTATAAATTTGTGATTTTTTTCAAATGTATTCACAATTTTTGCTCAAATTTGCAGCTTTTCAAGTACATTTCTGGCTTTTTTTTTTCTTATGAATGTGCTATTTTTTGGTGTAAATTTCAACTTGAATCTCACCAATTGGCAGAGGTCTTTCTATTAAATGTATCAGTCTGAGAAAAGTAAAATATAAACCATGCCCGCTAATATAACAAAAATCATACAGATAAAGACAGTAGTAAATGAAATATTTCAAGAGTCAGAATAGATGAATGATTTTAATTCTGATGGGAAAAAAAACTGAAGAAAGAAAAACATTCAAATTAATAAAATCTAAACCCCAAAAAAGATTGACCAGCTACAGACGTGGACAAAATTGTTGGTACCTCTCTGTTAATGAAAGAAAAACCCACAATGGTCACAGAAATAACTTGAATCTGACAAAACTGGTAATAAATAAAAATTCTATGAAAATTAACCAATGAAAATCAGACAATGCTTTTGAATTGTGGTTCAACAGAATTATTTTAAAAAACAAACTCATGAAACAGGCCTGGACAAAAATGATGGTACCCTTAACTTAATATTTTGTTGCACAACCTTTTGAGGCAATCACTGCAATCAAACGATTTCTGTAACTGTCAATGAGACTTCTGCACCTCTCAGCAGGTATTTTGGCCCACTCCTCATGAGCAAACTGCTCCAGTTGTCTCAGGTTTGAAGGGTGCCTTCTCCAGACGGCATGTTTCAGCTCCTTCCACAGATGTTCAACAGGATTTCGATCAGGGCTCATAGAAGGCCACTTTAGAATAGTCCAATGTTTCGCTCTTAGCCATTCTTGGTTGTTTTTAGCTGTGTGTTTCGGGTCATTATCCTGTTGCAAGACCCATGACCTGCGACTGAGACCAAGCTGTCTGACACTGGGCAGCACATTTCTCTCTAGAATACCTTGATAGTCTTGAGATTTCACTGTACCCTGCACAGATTCAAGACACCCTGTGCTGCAGTGTTCTTTTCTTGGTATGCTTCATTTTTGCATCTGTGAACATAGAGCTGATGTGCCTTGCCAAAAAATTCCAGTTTTGTCTCGTCTGTCCATAGGATATTCTCCCAGAATCTTTGTGGCTTGTCAACATGCAGTTTGGCAAATTCCAGTCTGGCTTTTTTATGATTTGTTTTCAATAGTGGTGTCCTCCTTGGTCATCTCCCATGAAGTCCACTTTAGCTCAAACAACAATGGATGGTGCCATCTGACACTGATGTACCTTGACCTTGGAGTTCACCATGAATGTGTTTAGAGGTTGTTCTGGGCTCTTTTGTTACCATTCGTATTATCTGTCTCCTCCTGTGGCCACGTCCAGGGAGGTTGGCTACTGTCCCGTGGATCTTAAATTTCTGAATAATATGTGCAACTGTAGTCACAGGAACATCAAGCTGCTTGAAGATGGTCTTATAGCCTTTACCTTTAACATGCTTGTCTATAATTTTCTTTCTCATCTCCTGAGACAACTTTCTCCTTTGCTTCCTCTGGTCCATGTTTAGTGTGGTACACACCATGTCACCAAACAGCACAGTGACTACTTGTCACCCTTTAAATTTGCCGACTGACTGATTACAAGTTTGTAGACACCTGTGATGTTAATTAGAGGACACATCTTGGTTGAACATGTCCCTATGGTCACATTATTTTCAATCTTTCCAGGGGTACCATCATTTTTGTCCAGGCCTGTTTCATGAGTTTGTTTTTTAAAATAATTCTGTTGAACCACAATTCAAAAGCATTGTCTGATTTTCATTGGTTAATTTTCATAGAATTTTTATTTATTACCACTTTTGTCAGATTCAAGTTATTTCTGTGACCATTGTGGGTTTTTCTTTCATTAACAGAGGGGTACCAACAATTTTGTCTACGTCTGTATACTTGCATTGAAGTACAGTTTCTTTTCATAAATGTACTCATGTAAAAGTGAAAGTTACAATAGACCTACCGACTTCTTCTTTCAGCTGCTCCCTTTAGGGGTCACCACAGCGGCTCATCTGCCTCCATCTCACCCTATCCCTTGCATCTTCCTCTGTAACACCAACTCTCTCCATGTCCTCCTTTACTACATCCATGAATCTTCTCTGTGGTCTTCCTCTTTTCCTCCTGTCTGGCAGCTCCATCTTCAACATCCTTTGTCCAATATATCCGCTATCCGTCCTCTGCAAATGTCCAAACCATCTCAGCCTTGCCTCTGCTACTTTGTCTCCAAACTGCTCAACATGAGCTGTCCCTCTGATATACTCATTTCTAATCTTGTCCCTCCTAGTCACTCCCAATGAAAATCTTAGCATCTTCAACTCTACCACCTCCAGCTCCACCTCCTGTCTTTTTGTCAGCACCACTGTCTCCATACCATACATCATAGCAGGTCTCACTACCATTTTGTAAATCTTCCCTTTCACTCTAGCTGCTATCCTTCTGTCACAAATCACCCCTGACACTCTCTCCACCCACTCTCTTCTTCCCCTCTTTTGTGCGTTTCCATTGCTTTGGATGTTGACCCCAGGTATTTAAACTTATCTACTTTCACTACCGCTACTCCTTCCATCTTCACCGTTGCACCTGCCTCCCTCTCATTCACACTCATGTATTATGTCTTGCTTCTACTGACTTTCATTCCTCTTTTCTCCAGACCATACTTTCACTCTCCAGGTTCTCTTCCACCTGCTCCCTACTCTCACTGCAGAGCTGGATGAACAATTGTATGAACAATCTGTATGAACAATTCCTGTCTGGTTTCCACCCCCTCTATAGCACTGAAACTGCACTTTTAAAAATCATCAATTGCCTCTTTATAGCAGCGGACTCTGGCCTATTTATCATTTTCATCCTCCTTGATCTGAGTGTGGCCTTTGATACCATCTCCCACACTGTTCTCCTCAATAGACTTACCTCCATTGGCATCACTCATGCTCCACTAAACTGGTTCAAGTCATACTTTTCAGACCGCACTCGGTTCATCCAGCTTAATTCTTTCACTTCCCAGCCCTCTCCCATTACCACATGTGTGCCCCAGGGTTCTGTCCTGGAGCCCCTGCTCTTCATCCATCTACCTTTTACCCCTTGGCAACATTTTTCGTAAACACAATGTAGATTTTCATTGCTATGCGGATGACACCCAGCTCTGCCTCTCCGGTAAACCCAACTCCACCCTGCCCCCTTCCTCCCTTAGCGACTGTCTCAATGACTTAAAATCCTGGTTCTCAAACTTTCTCAAACTCAGCTCTGATAAAACTGAATGCCTTCTTGTAGGTACTAAATGAACATTATCCAAACTCGCCAGCTTTTCCATTAAAATTGACAACTCCTGCATTTCCCCCTCCCTTCAAGTTAAGAGCCTGGGTGTCATCCTCGACAGTATTCTTTCTTTTCACTTCCATCTCAGTAATATCACCTGGTACCGCATACTTCCACCTACGCAACATAAACTATCTCTGTCCCTCACTTACTCCACACACCGCAGCCATCCTTGTTCACAGCCTTGTCACTTCCCACATTGATTACTGTAACACTCTTCTCTTTGGTCTTCCTCACAGATCCCTCCATAAGTTCCAACTGGTTCAGAACTCTGCCAACTGTATAATCACTAAAACTGCCTCTATTCATCACATCACCCCAGTTTTACAGCAGCTCCATTGGCTCCCAGTTAAGTTTTGCATCACTTTCAAAATCCTTCTGTTAACTTTCAAGGCCATCCATAATCTTGCCCCTCCGTATCTGTCAAACCTGGTCCACATTGCCACTCCTCTCCGTTCCCTCAGATCCTCCTCCTCTCTTCACCTCACTGTCCCCTCCACCTACCTTGTCACAATGGGGAGCAGGGCATTCAGTTTCTCTGCTCCCCATCTCTGGAACTCCTTACCACCTGACATCAGAAATAGTGATTCTCTCTCTCTCTTCAAATCCAGACTCAAAACCCATCGGTTTAGACTATCTTACCTCTTAACTACCTGCGCTCTGTCTCATTTTTAATATGTTTTTAAATCTGTTTTTATTTGTTGTTTTGATTTTATTGTACGGTGTCCTTGAGTGCTCTGAAAGGTGCCTATAAATTGAATGCATTATTATTATTATTATTATCTGTAGTACTCTTTCTTGGCATAAAACCATACTGCTGCTTACTGATTGTGACCTCTCCTCTTAACAAGGCTTCAACAACTCTTTCCCATATTTACATAGTGTGGCTGATCAACTTTATGCCTCTGTAGTTACTACAGTTCTGAGCATCACCTTTGTTCTTGAAAATTGGTACCAAAACACTTCTTCTCCACTCCTCAGTCATCCTCTCACTCTCCAAGATTGTGTTAAACAATCTGGTTAAAAAGTCCACTACCATCTTTCCTAAACATCTTCATACTTTCACAGGTCAGTCAATCAATCAATCAGTCAGACTTTATTTATAAAGCACTTTTCATACAATGTTGCAGCTCAAAGTGCTGTACAAAATAAGCAACATACACCAAAAGCCATAACATAGTTTCACCCACCCATACACACATATAATTACAACACACCGACTAATTGACCTACCATATACGTAAAACTGTGTTAAAAAAAAACACATAGTGCTTCCTCAGTTCAGTTTTAATGTTCTATCAGTGAGGAAAAACCAGAGGCAATAATCAGAATCAGAATCAGATTTATTGCCATTGTTCATGTAGTACACAAACTAGGAATTTGTCTCGGTGCCATGCTGCAACATTAAAAACATGATGAGATAAAGAGATAAACTAAAAAACTAAAAGACTAAAAGCATGCAATAAGTGTAGAATAATAATAATAATAATAATTATAATGAGTAATACTAGTCAAGGCAGTTTTAAATAAATTAGCAAGTAGCAGATAATATGGGGTACCACAGTGCAGTTGATAATGCAACAGAAAAACAGTGATGAATGACATGAGTCTGGTTGAGCTGCTGTACATAGTGCACGAGAGTCAATAAGTCACTTAATGTTCAGCAGTCTGATGGCAGAGGGGAAAAAGCTGTTCATGTGCCGGGAGGTTTTAGTCTGAATGGACCGAAGTCTTCTACCTGAGGGGAGGGGGGCAAACAGTACGTGACCAGGGTGTGAAGGATCGGCTATGATCCGGCCTGCACGCCTCCGGGTCCTGGAGATGTACAGGTCCTGGAGAGATGGGAGCTTGCAGCCGATCACCTTCTCAGCAGTGCGCACGACGCGCTGCAGCCTTAGTCTGTCCCTGGCAGTGGCTCCTGCATACCACACGGTTATGGAGGAGGTGAGGATGGACTCGATGATGGCCGTGTAGAACTGCACTAACATCTTGGTGGGTAGCTTGAGCTTCCTCAGCTGCCGCAGAAAGAACATCCTCTGCTGGGCCTTTTTGATGAGGGAGCTGATGGTTGGCTCCCATTTGAGGTCCCGGGTGATGGTGGTGCCCAAGAAGCGGAAGGAATCTGCAATGGTGATGGGAGAGCCTGTGATGGTGAGGGGGGGCAGGGGGGTTGTGACTTTCCTGAAGTCCACAATCATCTCCGCTGTCTTCAGAGCGTTCAGCTGCAGGTTGTTGTGGCTGCACCAGGACACCAGCTGGGCCACCTCTTTCCTGTAGACGGACTTGTCGCCGTTGGAGATGAGCCCGATGAGGGTGGTGTCGTCCGCAAACTTGATCAGCTTAACAGACTGGTGGGAGGAGGTGCAGGAGTTGGTATAAAGGGAGAAGAGTAGGGGGGAAAGTACACAGCCCTGGGGTGATCCGATGCTGATGCTAACAGAGTCCGAGACAGACTTCCCACATAAAAGACATAAGACATAAAACATAAAAGTAAGACATAAGACATGTAAGACATAAAACCAAGCAATAACAGGATAAATGCAGATAAAGACATTAAAATTTTTTTGTAAAAACAGGATAAAAGGTGTAAGAAAAGATGGGGGGGGGGGCAAAATAAATTTAAATTAAAGCCAGGTCAAAAAGGTGGGTCTTCAGTTTGGTTTTAAAGTATCAACATTCTCTGCAGCCCTCAGAGCTTCAGGAAGGCTGTTCCACAGACATGGACCATAATGACAGAAAGCCGTCTCACCATGAGTTTTAGTTCTGACTGTAGGAATGATTAAAAAACCTTGACCTAAAGACCTGAGGGTTCTTGAAGGCTCATAATGTAAAAGCAATTCTGATAAATAATCAGTGCTAAGACCATTAAGAGCCTTAAAAACCAATAAAAGAACCTTAAAATCTATTCTGAAGCTGACGGGAAGTCAGTGCAGAGACTTTAAAATGGGTGTTATGTGTGCGGTCTTTCTGGTCTTGGTCAGAACCCGGGGGGCTGAGTTCTGGAGTAGTTGTGGGGGGCTGTAGTCTTCTGGACCAGCCGCCTTTCCATTCTTCAACCTCTTCAAAGCTGCCCTCACTTCTGCCTTTGCTAATCCTCGGGACTTCCTTGTTCACCATCTTTTCTTCATCCATCCTCCTCTCTCTCTCATTTTCTTCATTCATTAGCTCCTCAAAGTATTCCTTCCACCTTCTCAACACACTTTTGTCACCTGTTAATACATTACCATATCTGTCCTTCACCAACCTAACTTGCCGCACATCCTTTCCAGCTTGATTTCTCTGTCAAACCAATCATTACAAGTCCTTTTCTCCTTGCTTAGTGTCCAGCCTCTCATACAATTGACTATATGCCTTTTCCTTTGCCTTTGCCACCCCTCTCTTTGCCATGCACCTAGATTCCAAATACTCCTGTCTACTTTCTTAACTCCCTGACTATCCCACTTTTTCTTTGCCAACCTCTTCCTTTGAATACTTTCCTGTACCTCCTCAGTCCACCACCAAGTCAAAAAGGATTAAGTGGTTAAGAGAATTAATGAATGCTCTTTTTCAGTAAAAGCGGCAAAAAAACAAACAAAAAAATATCACTTAATATAAGGGGCAGGTCGGTGGAACAGTGGTTAGCACTGTGGCAGTGCAGCACAGTAAGAAGGTCACAGGATCGATTCCACCCCTGACCATTGTGACCCTTCTGTGTGGAGTTGGCATGTTCTCTCCGTGCCTGCTTGGGTTTACCCCAGGTATTCCGCTTTCCTCCCACCAGCCAAAAACACGCAAGTTGGGTTAATTGGAGACTCTAAAGTGGCCCTAGGTGTGAATGTGTGTGTGAATGGTGAAGGGACTCATCTATCCAGGTGGATGCCCTTTTAATTTCCCTCTGGGATTAATAGAGTATACCAAAACCAAAAAAGTCTAGGCTTTTATGAGTCATTAAGATGTCCTAAAATATATTGCAATGTCCAAAATTTTCTTTAGGTATTAAAATTCTAGAGGGTGTGTTTGAAATCATATTGTAAATGTATTTTTTTTGTAGATGCTTGGATTTTGATGTATAGTAACTTGTTTAACATATTTTTTCCTTTGTTGTTTTGCACACTTAATTGTTATTACCTCCACCAAGGAGGTATTGTAATCTCGGCGGTGGGTTTGTCTGTCTTTTTGTTTGTTTGTTAGCAGGGTTATGAAAAACCGATGGATGGATTTTGGTGAAACTTTCACCAGAGGTAGGCCTTGGGCTACGAATTAACCCATTACATTTTGGAGGTAATCCATGAACGCATACCTCCACCAAGGCCTCACAATGTTAAAGAATGGTGGCTGTGGCTCAGATGTAGTGTGGCCGACTACTGATCAGAGAATCAGTGGTTTGATTCCTGCTCTGTCTACAGTCTGCATGTCGAAGTGTCCTTGAGCAAGATACTGAACCCCCAGTTGCTCCTGGTGAGTCAGGCCAGTGCCTGTGCATGGTAGCTCCGACGCCATCAGTGTGTGGTGGATAGCAGGATCTGTAAAGCACTTTGGTCATCCAGCGATGAGTAAAAAAGTGCTATATAAGTGAACGCTATTTACCAAGAACGTGAAAAAGTGGTCCACAGCTTGACTCAGATCTCCTCTAAAATCTAATGCAGGGATGTCAGACTCATTCCATGGAGGGCCAAGACCCTGCACATTTTACCTCCACCCAGTCTTTTCAGCAAGTGTTTTTACTGATCAGCAATCAGTCTTAGCTTCAATCTGAGCCTGAAGCCAGGGACGGTACCACGGCTGTGGAAAACATCCTGTGTGGTACCCATACCGAAGACTCCGCACCCCAAGGACCTGAACAGCTACAGACCAGTGGCACTCACATCGCAGCTATTGAAGACCCTGGAGAGGCTGCTCCTTGCCCACCTCCGCCCCATGGTGGGACCAGCAATGGACCCACTTCAGCTTGCCTACCAGCATGGCATCGGGGTGGAGGATGCAGTGATCTCCCTCCTACATCTTTCCCTGTCCCACCTGGAGAAGCCTGGGAGCACTGTGATGATCATGTTCTTTGATTTCTCCAGTGCTTTCAACATCATATAACCAGTTATCCTGAGGGACAAGCTGCTGTGTGCGGGGGTGGACCAGCACCTGTCATCGTAGATCCTGGACTACCTCACAAACTGACCATAGTTTGTGTAAACCCAAGACTGTGTGTCTGACATCATCATCTACAGTACCCCCCCCCCCCCAGGGAACAGTTCTTGCTCCCCTGCTGTTCACCCTCTATGCTGCAGACTTTTCACAGAATACACCATACTGCCATCTACAGAAGTTCTCTGACAACTCTGCGATCGTAGGCTTCATCTCTGATAAGATAAGATAAGATAAGATAAGATAAGCCTTTATTAGTCCCACAACGGGGAAATTCCAGGATTGCAACAGCACAGGGATAGCAACACTCAGAGCAACAATCAGAAGGCAAGAAAAAAAACAAGCAAGCAAGAGCAGCTAATATACATATGTACATATTACTATAAAATATATATATACACACAGACACACAGTGCAGAGCATTGTAGCTGGATGGAATAAATATATGAATATATGAACACACAGTGCAGAGCATTGTAGCTAGATGGAATAAATATGTAAATATATAAACACCCACAGTACGGAGCATTGCAGCTAGGTGGAATAAATATGTAAATATATAAACACCCACAGTACGGAGCATTGCAGCTAGGTGGAATAAATATGCAAGTATATAAACACACACAGTGCGGAGCAATGTAGCTAGATGGAATAATATGTAGATATATAAAAACACAGTGCGGAGCATTGTAGCTAGATGGAATAAATATATAGATATATAAATGTAAAAATATAAACACACCCAGTGCTGAGCATTGTAGCTAGATGGAATAAATATGTAAATATATAAACACACACAGTGCAGAGCATTGTTGCTAGATGGGATGAAACAGCATAACCGTCTACTTAGTTATCCTACATGGTATGATAATGTGCCCATACATATTCTCACCCTCCATAGCGACCGGTATGTTCCTAGTTGTATGCCGGAGGGGACCATTGTGTAAGTCTATTGCATCTTTTGCATTCAAAAAAACTATTATTTGTTACGTCTTTTTGCTATCTCTGCGAGCAGCCCTGCTTAGGTTGTACAGTCTGACAGCCGTTGGTAGGAAGGACCTACGAAACCTCTCGGTTGTGCACCTGGGATGATGTAGTCTGCTGCTAAATGAGCTCCTCAGTGCATCCAGTATGTCCTGCATAGGGTGGAACTCGGACTCCAGCAGAGATGACAGTTTAGCCACCGTCCTTCTCTCTCCTATCTCCTCCATCGGATCAAGGCGCTGCCCCAGGACAGAGCTAGCTTTCTTAATCAGTTTGTTCAGTCTCTTCCTATCGGCTGCAGTAATGCCACTGCCCCAGCAGACCACTCCAAAAGTGATGGCTGATGCCACCACCGTGTCATAGAATGACTTCAGCAGCGCCCCTTGTACACCAAAAGACCTGAGTCTCCTCAGCAGGAACAGCCTGCGCTGTCCCTTCTTGTAGAGTGCGTCAGTATTGTGTGACCAGTCTAGTTTATTGTTCAGATGAACACCCAGGTACTTATAGGATGTCACCATCTCGATGTCTGTTCCCTGTATATTTACTGGTGCTGTGAGGGGCTGCCCATGCCTGCGGCAGTCCACCACCAGCTCCTTAGTTTTCCTCGCGTTGATCTGGAGGCAGTTCCGATGGCACCAGTCCACGAAGTCCTGGATAAGCCCTCTGTACTCAGCTTCATCTCCATTGGAGATGAGACCAACGATCGCAGAGTCATCAGAGAACTTCTGTAGATGGCAATGTGTTGTGTTGTGTGAGAAGTCCGCAGTATAAAGAGTGAACAGGAAGGGAGCCAGCACCGTTCCCTGGGGGGCCCCCGTGCTACTGATGATCGTGTCGGAAACACAGTCCCGGGTTCTCACAAACTGAGGCCGGTTCGTGAGGTAGTCCAGGATCCATGATGACAGGTGCTGGTCCACCCCTGCGCGCAGCAGCTTGTCCTTCAGGATCATCGGTTGGATGGTGTTGAAAGCACTGGAGAAGTCAAAGAACATGATCCTCACCATATTCCCGGGCTTCTCCAGGTGGGACAGAGAACGGTGAAGGAGGAAGATCACCGCATCCTCCACCCCAATGCCATGCTGGTAGGCGAACTGGAGTGGATCCATCGCTGGTTCCACCAGGGGGTGGAGATGAGCAAGGAGCAGTCTCTCCAGGGTCTTCATCAAGTGGGACGTCAAGGCCACCGGTCTGTAGCTGTTCAGGTCTTTGGGGTGGGAAGTTTTTGGTACAGGTACCACACAAGATGTTTTCCACAGCTGTGGTACCCTCCCCAGTTTCAGGCTCATGTTGAAGATATACGTCACAATCCCACACAGCTGGTCTGCACAGGTCTGGTCTGATGGGGATGATGCAGAGTACAGAGGAACTTATCCTGGACTTTGTGGACTGGTGCCTGCAGAACTGCCTCCAGATCAATGTGAGGAAAACCAAGGCGCATACAATGCAACATAAATATGCAATATAAATAAGTATTACATTGTGGCGGACCACTAGGAGGCTCCAGTCACACTCAGTGATTTGGGGAGAAGGGAGGAGGGATGGGGGGAAACTTTATGTATGCTCACTGGCACCAAATGTTATTCATGTTTCATCCATGTTTAATGTTGCAGCATTGCACCGAGACAAATTCCTAGTTTGTGTACTACATGAACAGTGGCAATAAATCTCATTCTGATTCTGATTCTGATTCTGATGTTATGGCTGGAGTTGAATAAAGTTCTGAACTGGCAGCTCTTGGGTCTCGCCACTGCATTCCTCCACACTGGTGACCTACGACATTGATAATGCTCAAAATGGAAGACGGCACAAGCTCTTCTTCGGGAACACCCATGCTAGGGTTTCCCTTCGAGACCCTGGCCTTATTCGCCTTGGCGGTCAAGCTCCCGGACTTCTGGCTCCATGATCCCGCTGCCTGGTTCATCCACATTGAGGCTCACTTTGCCCTCCGTGGGATTTCTGCAGATGACACAAGATACCATTACATGGTGGCTTCGCTCAACCCGTGCTCCACTCAGCACACCATGAGCCTGCTCCGAGACCCCCCACCCTGGGGGAAATACAGCACTCTCAAACAGCTGTTGTTGCGGCGTTACACCCTCTCCTATGGGGAGAGAGCGGAGAAGCTGCTCTTCCACTCTGAGTTAGGCAACTTCTCTGTCTATGGACATGGCGTATATGTCTATGGCTGTCTGGCTGTGGAGTTAATGGAAAGTATGCTGGCTTTGCTGGGTACAGATGATGGATCTTTTCTCTTCGCCCATTTCTTCCTCAGGAAACTGCCGATTTTGGCACGGACAATTTTGGCCAACTCACCGCTGCTGGCTGCCGGAGACTACCGCGTGCGGGCGGAAGAAGCGGACTGCATTATCCTGGCGAATAGGAGTTTCGGTGTCCAGGTGGTAATACCGGGGCCTTCCACGGAGTCCACGGAGGCTGTGGAGATTACGGTTGTGGCTGGGATAGCCACTCGGAGGTGCCAGAACAGGACTGTGTGCTTCTACAATCAGTGTTTTGGCGCCGACGCGTAGCGTTGCCTCCCGCCATGCTGTTTCAAGATGCCGGGAAATGGACCAGCTAGCGGTCAGTAGCAGGTACAACCACTGGCAACAAAGAGAAGCTTCTTTTCCTCGAGGACACACATTCCAGGAGATGGTTTTTGGTCGACTCTGGTTCCCAGAAGAGTCTTATTTTGCCGACTGGTGCTGATGGACTGGCGGAAGGCTGTGTCCCATCGTTTACCACCGTTAATGGCTTCCCTATCAAGACGTTAGGAGAAAGGTCAGTGACTGTGTTTTCACGGACACAAGTACAAGTGGGACTTTGTGGTAGTTGCCTTCTCGGTTCCTATCATAGGTTGCTGACTTTCTGTGTGCTTATGGTCTCCTTGTAGATGTTGCTAATAGACGCTTAGTTGATGCTGTTTCTTTTACTTCACTGCCTTGTATAACTCAGGGAGCTGGGCCACTAACACATGCTAATTTTTTAGCCTCAGGGGACGTGTACCAGTGCTTGCTTTCTGATTTTTCCGCGCTCACAGTGCCTACTTTTTCCGCTACTGTGACCAAACATGGGGTTGAGCATTTTATCACCACAAAGGGCCCTCTGGTTTTCGCGCACCCACGCTGCCTCAAGACACCTAAGCTAGCCATCACACAGGAAAAGTTTGCTAACTTGGAATGTTTAGGGATCGTTAGGCGCTCCAGTAGCCCTTGGGTGTCCCTGCTGCACATGGTGCCCAAGTTCGATATTTCGTGCCGGCCGTGCGGTGATTTCCGTCGCTTGAACAACATCACAGAGCACGACCGTTATCCCATCCCTCACATTCAGGATTTTTCGATGCACCTGGCCAGAATGTCCCATTTTTTCTAAGGTGGATCTGATTCGCAGCTTCCACCAGGTCCCGGTGTGCACTGAAGATGTCTCAAAAGCGGTGGTAAAAACACCCTTTTGCCTTTTTGAGTTTCTTCGCATGCCGTTCAGGTTTAAGGGTGTGGCTCAGACTTTTCAGAGGATGATGGACGCAGTGCTCTGTGATTTGCCATTCATGTTCATTTACCTGGATGACGTTCTGGTGGCTAGCACGTCTGAAGAGGAGCACCTCTGTTATTGGAAGCAAATTTTCCATCGGCTGGAGGCACACAGATTGATAGTTAATCCAGCAAAATGTCAGTTCAGGTTGCCGGAGATTGATTTCTCTGGCCATCGCATTTCATCTTAGGGCGCGATTCCACTGCCGGATAAAGTGCGGGCGGTGTCGGATTTCCCGTGTCCGCAGACCGTGAGGGCACTGCAAGAGTTTTTGGGGATGGTTAATTTTTACAACCGTTTCCTTCCCTGGGCAGCCCAGCTGCCACAACCACTTTACAACGTGCTCAAGAAGAAGAAACCCACGGATGGCAGCAACTGGATCCCTGATCGGGTTCAGGCTTTTTTGGACGCCAAAGCTGTGCTCGCCAATGTGGCTTTGCTGGCCCATCCGTCCTCGTCAGCACAGATTGTGCTAACTACGGATACGTCTGACGTCGTGGTCAGAGAAGTGGTGGAACAGTACATCTCCGGTTCATGGCAACCTCTTGCCTCTTTCAGCCGCACATTGCGTGGTAACAAGCATAAGTACAGCACTTTCGACAGAGAGTTATTGGCTCTCTACCTGGCCACGCACCACTTCCAGTTTTGGCTTGAGGGTCGCATATTTACCGCATTTGTTGACCACAAACCTCTAACCTACGCGATGTCCAAAATCTTGGAACCATGGTCAGCACATCAGCAACATCATCTAGCCGCAATATCGGAGGTCATTACTGACATTCAGCATGTGGCTGGCAAGCTCAACGTTGTGGCCGACTGTTTGTCACTCACACTGGTCTTTCCACTGTACTCAGGCATTGATTTTTTTCCCCCATGGCTGCCGGCCAACCGGGAAACATGGACGTTCTTGCGCTCTGTTCCACAGGTACGGGCCTTAAACTAAAGAGCAATTTGGTACAAGAGGGCTATCCCCCCTGCTTTGCGATGTCTCCGCCGGCCGTCCCCACCCGGTTGTTCCAATCTCTTGGCGCCGCCACATTTTTGAGTCCGTTCACTCACTCTCGCACCCTGGTGTATGCGCTTTGGTTAAGCTGGTGGGGTCCAAATTTGTTTGGCTCCGCTTGTGCAAGGATGTGAAGGAGTGAAGGCTGCAGCTTGCATTGCGTGCCAACGGGCTAAGATTCAGAGGCACACCAGGGCCCCCCTTGAGCCTTTCCGGATTCCGAACAGGAGATTTGACCACATCCATGTGGACTTAGTGGGCCCCCTTCCGCCATCGCAAGGTTTCACGCACCTTTTGACAATAGTGGACCGCATCACGCATTGGCTAGAGGCAGTCCTGTTGGCTTCTACCACTTCTGTCAACGTAGCCCGCACATTTTTATCATCTTGGGTCACGCATTTCGGTTCCCCATCAGACATTACCTCCAATTGGGGTCCCCAGTTCGTTTCTGAACTCTGGTCCACCATGGCTGAGAGCCTGGGGGTCAAAGTTCACCGTACCACTGCATACAATCCACAGACTAATGATTTGTGTGAAAGGTTCCACAGGTCACTAAAAGCCGCATTTAGAGCTTCATTGACCAACGCAAATTGGGTCGACCACCTCCCTTGGGTCCTACTTGGGTTACGCTCCGCGCCCAAGGAGGATCTTGGCGCTTCCCCAGCTGAGCTCATTTTTGGTCAGCTGTTGAGGGTCCTGGGTAAATTTTTGCCAGAAGATCTCGTGCCCGACATCGACTTGTCCACTCAATTTTTTCCTAAGGTTGAGTCAGTTAGTGTTCCATTGTCGCTGCACCATTGTTTCCCTCGTGCTTTTGTTCCGAAGCGTTTGGAGCATGCCAAGTTTGTTTTCGTCAGACACGAGGCCCAAAGGACTCCGCTGCATCCGCTTTACGACAGCCCTTTCAGGATTTTGGAAATGGGTGCAAAACATTTTGTGTTGGATTTTGGGGAGCGCAGGGAAACTATTTGCATAGATAGGCTCAAGCCCATTCATGTGTTGGCAGACGAGCAAGTGGTGCTGGCCCAGGCTCCCCGATGGGGACGCCTGCCTGCGGTGGGTTTGCAGGTTAGTCTTTCCCCTACAGAGGACTTTTTGCCAAGACTGGAGACTGAGTTGTTTTCCTTCCCGCCTCGTTCTGGAGACTTCTCAGCTGGCTCAGCCACTCCACAATACAGCCGTTACGAGCGATTGCTCAAGACCAGGGTGCTGGACTGATAAGGCCCCTTCTGGCTGTTCGGGGGGAGGGGGTGCTGTGTGGCGGACCACTAGGAGGCTTCACTCACGCCCAGTGATTTGGGGAGAAGGGAGGAGAGATGGGGAAACTTTATGTGTGCGCATTGGCACCAAATGTCATTGATGTTATGGCTAGAGTTGAATAAAGTTCTGAACTGGCAGCTCTCGTGTCTTGTCACATCATTCCTCCACAACATACTGATTTATATACATATTTATGTTAATACATACTTCATACTGTAGCTGCTACAGAGTGATTGCTGCTAAACAGAATTTCGTTGTATCTTGGTGTGCAGTGACAATAAAGCTTCTTCTTCTTGACTGATTACCATATGCCTCCATTTTGCACCAAGGCAAAAAAATTCAGGGTTTCTTGTAGTAACATTTCTCCATGGCAGCCCGCCTCGCCAGAAATCGTACCGCCACGCCAAGCCGATATGATTTAAGTAATAAAAATATTTGAAGCAATGACTTTCCACAAGCGCGCACACTAACAACGCGCATGTCCGTCATCCACACGGCGTTTAGAAGCGCCCCGCTCACATGAGTTTTCCAGTCAGCAAACAGTGTCTTGCTAAGCGTGACTGTCCGACAGAAACATGAGTTTGTTAAAGTACTTTAAACACGGAAAAAATCATAAGAGGTATGTAAGCACTGGCGTTTATCATGGTTTTAACCCTCTGGAAATGGGAGCCATAATGGAAGTGTCGCTTAGCTAAAAGATGTGGTTAAAATTTAAATGCAGCCAGTTTCATATGAAGGGAAAGGCAGGGGGACTGATGAATTGCTGAGGATATATTTCACCAGCCACTACAATATTAAGTTGTGAGATTGGCAGTTTCTCTCTTTTCTCGCACAAGCAGGCGTGCCGTTTTTATTCTCCAGCGGCAGTGACAAAGCAACAGCTAAAAACGCTAGCTCTAAACTGAGGTCCTTCAGCGGCTGCCTAGAGAGGTGCCTGATGAGAAAGCCTGAGCGCACAACTATAACGGCCGTTGCTAAACAACTGGCCATTTATGTCCGCACTAAGTGGCCAGGAGCCACTTAGTGAATGAAAAACCCACGTGCAGGAATGGTTTCGTGCGTTGTATTGAACAAAACCCCAAAACGTGGTAATGGGAATGAATGAAGTGGGGATGTGTATGTGTGTGAAACACCCGAGCTACCGAGTGCCCGAGCTGTCAGGGAGCGAAAGACCCAAAGGGCTCCCTGACGCGCCTGATGGAAAATAAATAAATATGTGCATTTTTTAAAAATATTTTTTTAACCAAATAGCCAAATTAGGAGTTATTTACTTGTATGATTAGCATATTTGTAATTTGTGTGTATTTTTTACTATTGAATGAAAAAAAAAGAATTGAATTGTAGGCGCTTCCTGGCCAGATATCTTGATACTAGGAGACCGGCTCCCGACCATGTAGTCACTTCGCAACTAAAACTGCCTAAACAGATCATTCTGTACATGAACACTTATTGTGGTGAATTATGTCTTTAGAGTCCGCTGCAGTTCCCTATTATGTACCTGGCAGGTTAGATGACCGAAATTCACGAAGTCAATGACTTTAATCTGTCAGCAGCCTTCAGACAAACTAAAAGTGTCAATGTGAAGGTCCCTCGCCTCCTTCCGGGGAGAGGGACATTCCTGTGGTAACGTATCATCACTTCCTGTGTTGCTGGCTGTCAGTGGTTTGCTCTCATTCTCCCGAGGATTTTGCTTTAATTGTATTTTAATCACTTTTTTCCCATCTACCATTAGCTCTCACTTCTGTTTATCAAGCCTCTTGCACCAGTGTGCACACTCAGTGTCATCTAATCACACTCTTTAGCCTTCTGTTCACCTTTCATCTGTGTTTTTGTTAGCTTCACGTTAGCCACTAGCTATGGCTACTAGCTCTCCTTGCTCTCCTCCTCTGGTGTGCACTCTTTGTCAGATGTTTAGCTACACCTCTGCCTCTTTTAGTGATAATTGTAAATGTAATAAATGTTGTCTTTTTGAGGCACTCGGGGCGAGGTTGTCTGATTTGGAATCCTGGCTCCGCTGTATTGAAACACCGTCTGCGCCAGTTAATCACGACCGATATCCCTTAGCTGCAGCGGAGCTCCCTAGCTTAGGGCGGCCTGCTAGCGGTCCTCCGGTCCTCCTCAGCAGCAAGGAGACTGGTTGGGTGACGGTGAGAAGGAAGCCTAGCCACAAAGCCCCGGTTAACCACCAACCTGTTCATGTTTCTAATCACTTTTCCCCACTCAACGATACACCCTCTGAGGAAAAAACTCTGATCATTGGTGACTCTGTAGTCAGAAACGTGAACCTAGAGACTCCAGCGGCCATAGTCAAATGCATTCCTGGGGCCAGAGCAGGCGACATCGAGTCAAATTTGAAAATGCTGGCTAAAAGTAACTAAATACTCGACAAATATTATCCACGCCGGCATTAACGACGTCCGACTCCGGCAGTCGGAAGTCTTAAAACTTAACGTGGAATCGGTATGTGACTTTGCCAAAACAATGTCTGCCTCTGTAGTATTCTGTGGGCCCCTCCCCAATCTGACCAGTGATAACATGTTTAGCCGCTTGTCATCCTTCAACCGCTGGCTGTCTGTGTTGTGTCCTGCAAACAATGTGGGCTACATAGACAATTGGAACTAATTTTGGGGAAAATCTGGTCTTATTAGACGAGACGGCGTCCACCCCACTTTGGATGGTAGGTCTCATTTATCTAACAATCTGGCATCATTTTTATCCAAATTTCCAAAACATTGACAACTCAGAGTTGGGACCAGGAAGCAGAGTCACAGTCTTACACGCCTCTCTGCAGCTCCTCTTCATCCGCCACCCCTCAACTTAGCCCCTGTCTTCCCCATCAGAGAATCATTGTCTGCTTCCTCCAAAGTAAATAAAAATATAATGAATAAACATCCCAAAGTGATTCAACAAAAAGTTGGTGAACCTCAAATTAAACATGAAGCCTCTAAATTTAATGATTTGGCCTCTGTTCCTCCTCATAATTTAAAAATTAAATGCGGTTTGTTAAATATTAGGTCTCTAACTCCCAAGTCTCTGCTAGACCATGATCTGTTAATTGATCATCAGATTGATTTAATATCCCTTACAGAGACTTGGTTAGGGTAAGAGGATTATGTTGGTTTAAATGATTCAACTCCCTCTGGTTATTTAAACTGTCAAAATCCCAGAAGTTATGGTCGTGGAGGAGTAGTAGTATCAATTTACCATTCCAAATTACTAGTTAATGTAAACCAAAAAACACGTTATAATTCCTTTGTGGGCCTGGTCCTCAGTATTGGGCATGTTAGCAATTTTAGGCTAAACCCAATTTTATTTGCCATAGTTTATCGTCCTCCATCAACCTACTCAGAGTTTTTATCCAAATTTGCTGAATTCTTAGCTGATTTAGTGCTGAAATCAGATAGAATAATTATAGTAGGGGACTTATATATATATATGTAGATAGTGACTGCCTTAATTTGGCATTTAAATCAATGTTAGACTCGATGGGGTTTTCTCAGAAAGTAGGAAATTCTACCCATTATCTCCACCATACGTTGGACCTTGTTCTGTCATATGGCATAGAAATAGAAAATCTGGTAGTGTCTCCTCATAACCCTATGCTGTCAGACCATTGTCTGTTAACCTTTGATTTTACTATTTCTGACTATTTGGCTCCTAAGGAAAAATATTACTACAGTAGATGCCTCTGAGATGATGTTGTTACCAAATTTATGCGCATTGTTTCCTCTATGCCATGTGTCAACACAACGGAAATAAGCAATAGACAGCTTGCTCCTTCTGTAATTGATAGCATGCTAGATAGTGTTACAGCTTCTCTGCATTAGACTCTAGACATGGTGGCCCCTTTAAAAAAGAAAAAGTCTAATCAGAGATTTCTTAGGCCTTGGTTCAACACAGAAACTTGTAGCTTAAAACAGAAGACTTGTCAGTTAGAAAGAAAATGGTGCTCCACTAATTTAGATGAAATCTATTTAGCTTGGAGAAATCATCTTTTAATTTATAAAAAATTTCTGAGAAAAGCTAGAACGAGTTATTATTCTGCATTAATAGAGGAGAACAAGAATAATCCCAGGTTTCTTTTCAGCACTGTAGCCAGGCTGACAAAGAGTCAATCCTAGCATTCCCTTAGAGCTTACTAGTCAGGACTTTATGAACTTTTTCAATAATAAAATTTCATCTATCAGAGATAAAATCAGTCAGATTCTTCCCACTGTTAAAATACAGTAACTACTACAACTCCTTCAATTGACATCTGTTTGGATCAGTTTACTCCAATTGACCTTTTAGAGTTAGACAAAATAGTTTCCTCATCCAAGCCTTCAACTCTTCTTTTAGACCCTATTCCTACCAGATTATTTAAAGAAGTCTTCCCATTTATTGGTAGCCTTATTCTTCAAATAATCAATTCTTCATTAACTTTAGGCCATGTACCACAGGCTTTTAAAACTGCTGTAATTAAACCCTTATTCAAAAAGCCAACGCTGGATCCAGGAGTTTTAGCTAACTGTAGACCAATCTCTAATCTCCCTTTCATTTCAAAAATCTTAGAAAGAGTTGTTGCTACACAATTATTTGACCACTTGCAGGGAAAGGGTTTATTTGAAGAGTTTCAATCTGGGTTCAGAATCCATCATAGTACTGAAACAGCCTTAGTGAAGGTCACTAATAACCTTCTGATCGCATCTGATTATAAGATAAGATAAGATAAGATAAGCCTTTATTAGTCCCACAACGGGGAAATTCCAGGATTGCAACAGCACAGGGATAGCAACACTCAGAGCAACAATCAGAAGGCAAGAAAAAACAAGCAAGCAAGAGCAGCTAATATACATATGTACATATTACTATAAAATATATATATACACACACACACACACACACACACACACAGACACACAGTGCAGAGCATTGTAGCTGGATGGAATAAATATATGAATATATGAACACACAGTGCAGAGCATTGTAGCTAGATGGAATAAATATGTAAATATATAAACACCCACAGTATGGAGCATTGCAGCTAGGTGGAATAAATATGCAAGTATATAAACACACACAGTGCGGAGCATTGTAGCTAGATGGAATAATATGTAGATATATAAAAACACAGTGCGGAGCATTGTAGCTAGATGGAATAAATATATAGATATATAAATATAAACACACCCAGTGCAGAGCATTGTAGCTAGATGGAATAAATATGTAAATATATAAACACACACAGTGCAGAGCATTGTTGCTAGGTGGGATGAAACAGCATAACCGTCTATTTAGTTATCCTACATGGTATGATTATGTGCCCATACATATTCTCACCCTCCATAGCGACCGGTATGTTCCTAGTTGTATGCCGGAGAGGACCATTGTGTAAGTCTATTGCATCTTTTGCATTCAAAAAAAAAAAAAAAAAAAAACTATTAGTTTGTTACGTCTTTTTGCTATCTCTGCGAGCAGCCCTGCTTAGGTTGTACAGTCTGACAGCCGTTGGTAGGAAGGACCTACGAAACCTCTCGGTTGTGCACCTGGGATGATGTAGTCTGCTGCTAAATGAGCTCCTCAGTGCATCCAGTATGTCCTGCATAGGGTGGAACTCGGACTCCAGCAGAGATGACAGTTTAGCCACCGTCCTTCTCTCTCCTATCTCCTCCATCGGATCAAGGCGTTGCCCCAGGACAGAGCTAGCTTTCTTAATCAGTTTGTTCAGTCTCTTCCTATCGGCTGCAGTAATGCCACTGCCCCAGCAGACCACTCCAAAAGTGATGGCTGATGCCACCACCGTGTCATAGAATGACTTCAGCAGCGCCCCTTGTACACCAAAAGACCTGAGTCTCCTCAGCAGGAACAGCCTGCGCTGTCCCTTCTTGTAGAGTGCGTCAGTATTGTGTGACCAGTCTAGTTTATTGTTCAGATGAATACCCAGGTACTTGTAGGATGTCACCATCTCGATGTCTGTTCCCTGTATATTTACTGGTGCTGTGAGGGGCTGCCCATGCCTGCGGCAGTCCACCACCAGCTCCTTAGTTTTCCTCGCGTTGATCTGGAGGCAGTTCCGATGGCACCAGTCCACAAAGTCCTGGATAAGCCCTCTGTACTCAGCTTCATCTCCGCTGGAGATGAGACCAACGATCGCAGAGTCATCAGAGAACTTCTGTAGATGGCAATGTGTTGTGTTGTGTGAGAAGTCCGCAGTATAAAGAGTGAACAAGAAGGGAGCCAGCACCGTTCCCTGGGGGGCCCCCGTGCTACTGATGATCGTGTCGGAAACACAGTCCCGGGTTCTCACAAACTGAGGCCGGTTCGTGAGGTAGTCCAGGATCCATGATGACAGGTGCTGGTCCACCCCTGCGCGCAGCAGCTTGTCCTTCAGGATCATCGGTTGGATGGTGTTGAAAGCACTGGAGAAGTCAAAGAACATGATCCTCACCATATTCCCGGGCTTCTCCAGGTGGGACAGAGAACGGTGAAGGAGGAAGATCACCGCATCCTCCACCCCAATGCCATGCTGGTAGGCGAACTGGAGTGGATCCATCGCTGGTTCCACCAGGGGGCGGAGATGAGCAAGGAGCAGTCTCTCCAGGGTCTTCATCAAGTGGGACGTCAAGGCCACCGGTCTGAAGCTGTTCAGGTCTTTGGGGTGGGAAGTTTTTGGTACAGGTACCACACAAGATGTTTTCCACAGCTGTGGTACCCTCCCCAGTTTCAGGCTCATGTTGAAGATATACGTCACAATCCCACACAGCTGGTCTGCACAGGACTTGAGGAGCTTTGCGCTGATGCCGTCCGGTCCCGACGCCTTCCTTGCCTTGATCTTCCTCAGCTCCGTCCTCACCTGGGTCTTGGTCAGGGTCAGGATGGGGGGCTGTGTGTTGGGAGTGGGGGGGGTGTCGGTGGAGTGGGGAGTGGGTAGCAGGACTTGATTTCTTAGAGGCAGCAGTGGTTGTTGTGCAGACAGGGGGGAGGGCGGTTGGTCAAATCTATTGAAAAACAGATTCAGGTTGTTCGCCCACTCCCTGCCCCCCGTGGCCTGGGGGGAGGTATTCTGGAGCCCCGAGATGGTTTTGAGGTTTCTCCAGACCCCGCTGATGTCGCTCTGTTGCAGCTTGTCCTCCATCTTCTTCCTGAAGCTGTCCTTGCCTTCTCTGATCTTTCTCCTCAGCTCCCTCTGTACGGACTTCAGCATCTCCCTGTTCCCCGACCTGAAGATCCTCTTCTTCTCTCTCAGAAGTGTTTTTATCTCAGGGTTGATCCAGGGTTTGTTGTTTGAGTGACGCCGTATGGTCTTGGTGGGAACGGATTTGTCCACACAGAAGCTGAGGTAGCCCGTGAAGGTGTGAATGAGGCCATCGATGTCCTCACCATGTGGATCGCAGAGCTGCTTCCAGGCAGTGGCTTCAAAACAGTCCTTTAGAGTGTCCATTGTCTCCTCAGACCATAACTCCACAGTGTGCATGGCCGGAGGTTGTCTGTGCACTAGGGGTTTGTACACCGGTCGGAGATGAACCAAGTTGTGATCCGATCTCCCAAGTGGGGGGAGTTGTGATGAGGTGTACGCCTCCTTAGTGTTTGCGTAGAACAAATCCAGTGTTTTATTGTCTCTAGTGTGGCATGTGACATACTGGGTGAAAGTGGGCAGAATGGGAGACAGTGAAACGTGGTTGAAATCGCCTGAGATGAGGAGAAGAGCATCTGGGTGTTCTGTCTGCAGCCTGCTGGTTACTGAATGGATGACGTCACGCGCTGTCCCAGCGTTCGCCGTCGGATTTGCATAAACAACAATGCAGATCACGTGTGAGTGTTCTCTCGGGAGATATGTAGGCCTCATGCTAACAGCTAGCAACTCAATGTCTTTGCTGCAGTGTCGTTGTTTAACAGTGATATGTCCCGGTCTGCACCAGTTGTTGTTAACATACATGATCACTCCACCGCCCCTAGTTTTGCCACTCTCTGGTGTTCGGTCAGCTCGTATCATGTGAAAACCCTCCAGCTCAATGTTAGCATTTGCTGCTAGTTCAGTTAGCCACGTCTCAGTAAACAAAAGGAGAGAGCACTCCCGGTAAGTGCTATCATAACGGGAGATAGCCGCTAGCTCATCTAACTTTCCCAGTATCGACCGTACATTTCCCATGACAACAGATGGAAGGGAGGGTCTGTACCTTATATTTTTTGTCCTCCGCCTTACTCCAGCCCGGCAGCCGCGGCGTTTTCGCCTCAGTTCTCTCGGTATGTCGAGTTTTTCCAGTGGGACCGGGTGGCGGTTAAATGCTAGCAGCTCTTCCCTGTTATATCGTATCCTGCTATAAACAGTGGCTCCGTCCACCGGCTCAGGAGACATTTGGGACGATCTGTGTGTCCGTGATATAAGTGGGGTGAAAAAAAAAAAGTGATCAAAAGAGAGAGGAAGGGAAAAAAAAACTCGGAATCGAGCCGCTGTTGCAAAAGGCAGCCGACTGGTGTGGCGCCGAGAGGAGAAATGGACTTATGGACTTGTTTCTGTACTTGTCCTTTTAGACCTTAGTGCAGCTTTTGATACTATCGATCATAATATTCTACTTGATAGATTAGAACACTATATTGGACTTAGTGGAACTTCGTTGCAGTGGTTTAGATCATATTTATCTGATAGGTTCCAGTTTGTTCATGTCAATAATGAGTTTTCTTTCAACTCAAAGCTCAGTCATGGAGTTCCACAGGGATCTGTGCTAGGCCCTGCTCTTTTTAGTTTATATATGCTTCTGTTAGGCAACATTATTAGAAAGCACTGTATACATTTTCATTGTTATGCAGATGACACACAATTATACCTGTCAATGAAGCCAGATGATAGTAATCAATTAGCCAAGTTAGAAGCCTGTCTTAAGGAAATCAAAGCTTGGATGACTTGTAATTTCTGCTATTAAATTCAGATAAGACTGAAGTCATTCTTGTTGGTCCAAAAAACCTTAGAAATACCTTTCCAAATCAAACTTTTAGTTTGGATACGGTTACTCTTTCTCTTAATAGCTCTGTGAGGAACCTTGGAGTTATTTTTGATCAACATCTGTTTTTCAATTCACATATTAACTTTGTTTCTAAGACTGCCTTCTATCATTTGCGTAATATTGCCAAGATTAGGAGCATCTTTTCTCAGAGTGATGCTGAGAAACTGATCCACGCTTTTGTTAGCTTGAGATTAGATTATTGTAACTCTTTATTATCAGGCTGTCCTAAAACATCTCTAAAAAAGTTTCCAGTTGATCCAAAATGCTGCAGCAAGAGTTTTAACAGGTACTAGAAAGAGAGATCATATCTCTCTGGTTCTGGCCTCCCTTCATTGGCTTCCCATAGAGTTTAGAATTAAGTTTAAAATCCTTCTTCTCACTTACAAAGCTCTAAACAATCAGGCCCCTTTTTATTTAAAAGATCTGGTATTACCCTATTATCCTAACAGAGCACTACACTCCCAAAATGCTGGATTACTTGTAATACCTAGAGTCTCCAAAAGTACAATGGGGGGGCAGAGCCTTCAGTTATCAAGCTCCTCTCTTGTGGAACCAGCTGCCAATCTGGATTCGGGAGTCAGACTTGATCTCTGTTTTTAAGAATAGGGTTAAAACCTTCCTTTTTGAAATAGCCTACAATTAGGGAGGGACCATGTGTCTCTGAACCCTCCCTTAGTTATGCTGCTATTAGGTTTAGACAGCCAGGGGACCTCCAATTATTGCACTGGGCTTCACTCCTTTCTTCATTCTCATTGAAATATTTTATTTTTTTTTTTGCTGGTCATTAACATCAGAATCAGAATGAACTTTATTGCCAAGCATGTTTTTACACATACGAGGAATTTTACTTGACATTAAAGTGCGCTCATGTTAAGTGCTCCCTAATGACGCAGCAGCCGACAGGCGCCTGTACAGTGGGGGTAAAGAGGAGGAGGGGGAGGGGGTAACATATTGGGCAGAGAGAAAAAAGCATAGTTATCAAAATAGAGCTCAAGTGAGCAAGATTATGATCACATAGAAAAAAACCCTCTAATTGCACAATTAGCAGACAAGTTACAGTTACACACATTAACAGAGCAAGAGAAAGACCAGTGTGTGTGTGTCAGTCATGTGATGTACGTGGATGCAGTGTGAAGTGTCAGTAACTGATGAACAACAAAATTCCTCTCCTAAGCAACGACTAGGTGTTATGACCATGGTATTCTAAACATAGATAACATGTCCACAAGAGTTCATCTCTCTTCAGTGCATGTCAGATAGTAAGTTCCATGCTAGTCACATGATGACGCTGTCCTTAGAGAGTTCAGATTGCTGCACATCAGAGTGTTTGGGTGAGAGAGAAGCCAAAACTCCCTTCTGCCTTATCTTTTCTCCTGGAGGAATGAATTCTCCCAAGGACGTCGAATCAAGGCCTGATAGGCACAGTTCACTTAGAGCATAGAATTTTCACCTCTCATGCGATTCTGTGCATCACAATTTGCATATACATTTCCAGGCTTAAAAATCATTTCCTGGAGAGCACCCAGCGACTCCGAGATGTTTCCCATCTTCCGATTCAGTTCGCCATTAGCCGCTATCAGTGCCCTCCCCAGCTGGTCGAATTGTTGAAGGAGCTTCGCCGGGTCCGCATTTTGATTAGCTCTTTCCAACTTCCTTAATTTCCGATACACCAGGAAAACTCCAAAGCCAAACAGCAGAAATCCTGTGATCATGAAGCCAAACGGGTAGATGTCTTCCACATCTTCAATCGAAAGATCACACAGACACATGAATTTCCAATTGTCCCATGAGTCTCTCACATAACCCGCAGCCGTAGTACCTGCAGGACAGTTGGGCTCCCCCGGGCCCAATTTTCTGTTTGAGAAAGTGGTGTCAATTGCATTTAAAGCCCAGCTCACCAATTCCATAATTTACCGTTTGGATCGAGATGCAGCAAGAAGAAGAGCGGGACACAAACAGGACACAGCAAGCTGGGATCAGTGAAGGGAGGAGAGGAGGGAGGAGGAGAGAAGAAATGCGTCTGCTCTCTCTGAAAGCCGGAAGAAGAAATAACATCTGTTTGTTCTCTCCCATAGATTGAGTCCCCATCATACTGTTTGCTCTCTAAATGTCTGTTCTTTTCATCTTCTCTATCCCCTCACCCCCCAGCCAGTCGCAGCAGATGACTGCCCCTCCCTGAGTCTGGTTCTGCTGGAGGTTTCTTCCTGTTAAAAGGGAGTTTTTCCTCTCCACCGTCGCCAAGTGCTTGCTCACAGGGGATCGCTTGATTGCTGGAGTCTTTCTGCAATTGCGGGGGTTTCCCTTACGGTTGAAAGTGCTGTGAGATGACTGTTGTTGTGAAATGACACTATATTCTATGGCACTATATTCTCCTCTCGGCGCCACACCAGTAGGCTGCCTTTTGCAACAGCGGCTCGATTCCGAGTTTTTTTTCCCTTCCTCTCTCTTTTGATCACTTTTTTTTTCACCCCACTTATATCACGGACACACAGATCGTCCCAAATGTCTCCTGAGCCGGTGGACGGAGCCACTGTTTATAGCAGGATACGATACAACAGGGAAAAGCTGCTAGCATTTAACCGCCACCCGGTCCCACTGGAAAAACTCGACATACCGAGAGAATTGAGGCGAAAGCGTCGCGGCTGCCGGGCTGGAGTAAGGCGGAGGACAAAAAATATAAGGTACAGACCCTCCCTTCCATCTGTTGTCATGGGAAATGTACGGTCGATACTGGGAAAGTTAGATGAGCTAGCGGCTATCTCCCGTTATGATAGCACTTACCGGGAGTGCTCTCTCCTTTTGTTTACTGAGACGTGGCTAACTGAAGTAGCAGCAGATGCTAACATTGAGCTGGAGGGTTTTCACATGATACGAGCTGACCGAACACCAGAGAGTGGCAAAACTAGGGGCGGTGGAGTGATCATGTATGTTAACAACAACTGGTGCAGACCGGGACATATCACTGTTAAACAACGACACTGCAGCAAAGACATTGAGTTGCTAGCTGTTAGCATGAGGCCTACATATCTCCCGAGAGAACACTCACACATGATCTGCATTGTTGTTTATGCAAATCCGACGGCGAACGCTGGGACAGCGCGTGACGTCATCCATTCAGTAACCAGCAGGCTGCAGACAGAACACCCAGATGCTCTTCTCCTCATCTCAGGCGATTTCAACCACGTTTCACTGTCTCCCATTCTGCCCACTTTCACCCAGTATGTCACATGCCACACTAGAGACAATAAAACACTGGATTTGTTCTACGCAAACACTAAGGAGGCGTACACCTCATCACAACTCCCCCCACTTGGGAGATCGGATCACAACTTGGTTCATCTCCGACCGGTGTACAAACCCCTAGTGCACAGACAACCTCCGGCCATGCACACTGTGGAGTTATGGTCTGAGGAGACAATGGACACTCTAAAGGACTGTTTTGAAGCCACTGCCTGGAAGCAGCTCTGCGATCCACATGGTGAGGACATCGATGGCCTCATTCACACCTTCACGGGCTACCTCAGCTTCTGTGTGGACAAATCCGTTCCCACCAAGACCATACGGCGTCACTCAAACAACAAACCCTGGATCAACCCTGAGATAAAAACACTTCTGAGAGAGAAGAAGAGGATCTTCAGGTCGGGGAACAGGGAGATGCTGAAGTCCGTACAGAGGGAGCTGAGGAGAAAGATCAGAGAAGGCAAGGACAGCTTCAGGAAGAAGATGGAGGACAAGCTGCAACAGAGCGACATCAGCGGGGTCTGGAGAAACCTCAAAACCATCTCGGGGCTCCAGAATACCTCCCCCCAGGCCACGGGGGGCAGGGAGTGGGCGAACAACCTGAATCTGTTTTTCAATAGATTTGACCAACCGCCCTCCCCCCTGTCTGCACAACAACCACTGCTGCCTCTAAGAAATCAAGTCCTGCTACCCACTCCCCACTCCACCGACACCCCCCCCACTCCCAACACACAGCCCCCCATCCTGACCCTGACCAAGACCCAGGTGAGGACGGAGCTGAGGAAGATCAAGGCGAGGAAGGCGTCGGGACCGGACGGCATCAGCGCAAAGCTCCTCAAGTCCTGTGCAGACCAGCTGTGTGGGATTGTGACGTATATCTTCAACATGAGCCTGAAACTGGGGAGGGTACCACAGCTGTGGAAAACATCTTGTGTGGTACCTGTACCAAAAACTTCCCACCCCAAAGACCTGAACAGCTACAGACCGGTGGCCTTGACGTCCCACTTGATGAAGACCCTGGAGAGACTGCTCCTTGCTCATCTCTGCCCCCTGGTGGAACCAGCGATGGATCCACTCCAGTTCGCCTACCAGCATGGCATTGGGGTGGAGGATGCGGTGATCTTCCTTCTTCACCGTTCTCTGTCCCACCTGGAGAAGCCCGGGAATATGGTGAGGATCATGTTCTTTGACTTCTCCAGTGCTTTCAACACCATCCAACCGATGATCCTGAAGGACAAGCTGCTGCGCGCAGGGGTGGACCAGCACCTGTCATCATGGATCCTGGACTACCTCACGAACCGGCCTCAGTTTGTGAGAACCCGGGACTGTGTTTCCGACACGATCATCAGTAGCACGGGGGCCCCCCAGGGAACGGTGCTGGCTCCCTTCCTGTTCACTCTTTATACTGCGGACTTCTCACACAACACAACACATTGCCATCTACAGAAGTTCTCTGATGACTCTGCGATCGTTGGTCTCATCTCCAACGGAGATGAAGCTGAGTACAGAGGGCTTATCCAGGACTTTGTGGACTGGTGCCATCGGAACTGCCTCCAGATCAACGCGAGGAAAACTAAGGAGCTGGTGGTGGACTGCCGCAGGCATGGGCAGCCCCTCACAGCACCAGTAAATATACAGGGAACAGACATCGAGATGGTGACATCCTATAAGTACCTGGGTATTCATCTGAACAATAAACTAGACTGGTCACACAATACTGACGCACTCTACAAGAAGGGACAGCGCAGGCTGTTCCTGCTGAGGAGACTCAGGTCTTTTGGTGTACAAGGGGCGCTGCTGAAGTCATTCTATGACACGGTGGTGGCATCAGCCATCACTTTTGGAGTGGTCTGCTGGGGCAGTGGCATTACTGCAGCCGATAGGAAGAGACTGAACAAACTGATTAAGAAAGCTAGCTCTGTCCTGGGGCAGCGCCTTGATCCGATGGAGGAGATAGGAGAGAGAAGGACGGTGGCTAAACTGTCATCTCTGCTGGAGTCCGAGTTCCACCCTATGCAGGACATACTGGATGCACTGAGGAGCTCATTTAGCAGCAGACTACATCATCCCAGGTGCACAACCGAGAGGTTTCGTAGGTCCTTCCTACCAACGGCTGTCAGACTGTACAACCTAAGCAGGGCTGCTCGCAGAGATAGCAAAAAGACGTAACAAACTAATAGTTTTTTTGAATGCAAAAGATGCAATAGACTTACACAATGGTCCTCTCCGGCATACAACTAGGAACATACCGGTCGCTATGGAGGGTGAGAATATGTATGGGCACATAATCATACCATGTAGGATAACTAAATAGACGGTTATGCTGTTTCATCCCACCTAGCAACAATGCTCTGCACTGTGTGTGTTTATATATTTACATATTTATTCCATCTAGCTACAATGCTCAGCACTGGGTGTATTTATATTTATATATCTATATATTTATTCCATCTAGCTACAATGCTCCGCACTGTGTTTTTATATATCTACATATTATTCCATCTAGCTACATTGCTCCGCACTGTGTGTGTTTATATACTTGCATATTTATTCCACCTAGCTGCAATGCTCCGTACTGTGGGTGTTTATATATTTACATATTTATTCCATCTAGCTACAATGCTCTGCACTGTGTGTTCATATATTCATATATTTATTCCATCCAGCTACAATGCTCTGCACTGTGTGTCTGTGTGTGTGTGTGTGTGTGTATATATATATTTTATAGTAATATGTACATATGTATATTAGCTGCTCTTGCTTGCTTGTTTTTTTTCTTGCCTTCTGATTGTTGCTCTGAGTGTTGCTATCCCTGTGCTGTTGCAATCCTGGAATTTCCCCATTGTGGGACTAATAAAGGCTTAGCTTATCTTATCTTATCTTATCTTATAAATAAAGTTGAATTGAATTGAATTGAATTGAACGTTTGATTTCAAAATAAGTGAGGTTTTTCCTGCTGTCTGGGTGGTGAGGAGATTTCTAAAAAAAACAACAAAAAATATAAATATAAAGAGAATATTATAACAGAAATAACGGCATCCTTGGTCATTTAAGTTAATTTATTTAATTAAATACAATTTTATTAATATTTTTTCTTTGTAATCAGAGTTAAATTATTGTTCTGTTCTGACTGCAAAGTTATGGTCAAAAATGTAAATTGTTATAAGGAAAAAGTAAAAAAAAAATTACCACAGTCTTTCAAATTTATCTAGAAAAAACCCAGTAATTTTATTAAAAAAATTTTATTTAAAAAAAATACAAAAATTATTCATAAAATAATCCACAAATTTATAAAGAAGTTTCAAATGTACAAGAAGAGTCAGTTTTACAAGAGGAAATTACAAATTTGAGGAACATGGTTTCAACTTTAGATTTACAGAGAAAAGTAGAAAACTATAAGAAAATTGTTATAAATTTTTGAGAAAAACCTCAAGCCTTGAAGACTGAAATCATTACTCAGGTTTTTAAGTGGGTGCTCTTTGTACCCTTAACTCAGTTAGAAATTTTTGGTTGCCTACTTTCAATTATTAATTTCAAAGCACTGCTTTTACATGAGTAGAATTTCTGGTTACTGTACCCACCTGATCATATAATTTAAGTATGCTTGAGTACATTGCTATTATGAATGTTTCTTTCCCTTCCCTACTCTCTCAATGGAAAAAAAAGAAACACTAGAATAAAAATAAAAAAAAATACACATATTTTTTTCATTCATGTAAACCATGACAAAAAAATCCTGCAGGACAAAACATGACACTTGATATTTTCTAACCTGTTTGTATACCACCATAGACAGAGAGAGAACCTGAATTAGACAGAGCTCAGAGAGGGCAAGATGAGCCAGAAGAGAGGAGCCAAGGAGAAGAAAGTGTTCAGGCAGAGGAAGGAGAGAAGGATAACACCACTAAAAAGTCGAAACACAGGATGTCTGGGATTCAAGCCTCGGTTGTACACTACTTCAAATGGTAAGTTCCGTAAGCAACGTTATGATGTAAAATTTTAAAAAGAAATAAATAGTATTAAATTAACATATTCCGGTATGCCCCCCCCCCCCCGGGGGGGAAATATGTTGCCACTGCGCCAAGGTCTTTAAGCCAGAGGAAACACTGAAATTAAATGAGAAACAAAGTTGTAGTTGGTGCATGTTTTCTGTCTTGTCCCAAGCTTGAGGTTACATCGAGATTTGGCGTTATATGGTCAGTGTTTGGTACTGTAGAACGTCGGGATTCCCCGTGCATAATTTTTTGGCCTCTAGGCTGTTCAGGACCCATAATAGGAAAATGTAAGTAGCCCCACTGCAATAGATAATGTATCCTGATCTTTTAATAGCATATGTAATAGCTTCCTCTTTGTTTATTTAAGGCCCTTTTCCACTAGCCTCACTTAGCCCTACACCGCACCACTCAGCCTGCGTTTGAGCATTTTCCATTAGCCCCAGCACCGGTTAGCAGGTACTTTTTTAGTACCTGATCCAGGGCAGGGTCTAACCGAGCTGAGTAGGGCTGAGTATGGCTGTGATATGACTTTAAGAGACTGGTCGCCGCTGATTGGTCAGGTCGTAATGTCACGAAAGCGACTTTTTCTGCTGAATTTACTCCACGACCACCATTTGTAGTTGTTCAGCCAGTGAACACAGTGCGCCCCTTTAATACAGTATATTATATTAATATAAGATAAGATAAGATAAGCCTTTATTAGTCCCACAATGGGGAAATTCCAGGATTGCAACAGCACAGGGATAGCAACACTCAGAGCAACAATCAGAAGGCAAGAAAAAACAACATCTAGTAAACATATGTCCATATTACTATAAATGTATATATATAGACACACAGTGCAGAGCATTATGGTTGGTTGGTGAATATACTGTATAATATACTTATATAATAATATACTCCTCATATTATATATTAGGAGGTGCGCAATTTTCTTTCTATATTAGCCGATGATCGCATCCAGCGCGAGTTGGACGGATCTACTCGAAATGCAGGTGTCCGAGCAGATGGCTTCCCAAGGGCACATCCGTACTGCCAAACGGTGTCGGGAGAAGCTGAAAAAGCTGAAAAGCGATTGCCAAGCAGTGAAGAACCACAATGCTCGAAGTGCAGTGGATCGGAAGGAGTGGAAGTGGTTCGCTGAGAGACATTGGGCTCGACACGGCCACAGTCACGGCCTTGGAAACTGTGGATGGTGAGTGTTGTTTTGATATTGCGCATCTTTTCGCCACTTTATCCTTTCTGTGCCAAGCTCACTGTTTTTAAGAAATAGGAAGGTTGTTAGATTGTGGGTAATGGTTGTTACTGAGGCTTTCCTATTGTTTTGCAGCCAACTGCAGATTCACGCTTGCTTTGTGTTAAGTATTAGCGTGAACAAAACGCTGAATTACGCTTATTGTATTCCGGTTAAAAACTTTAGAGTGTTGTGTACATGTTGCACTTTGGTGTTAAGTTTTAAATTGCGTGCATTTTCTTTCTAGAATCGCAGTTCATATCACAGGGGTCCGCCTCAGTGGACATGGGCACACCGGACTCTCCTGGCGCTGCGTCTGCGTCTGGCGGAGCGCCAGCTGAATCGACTACGATGTCAGCCACATCACCAGCTCCATCTGAATCACGTTCAAGTGCCGGTAAGGCACAATAACCACGATTTTTTTGGTGGGGGGGAAACAGGTCCAGCGGAAACCAGGGTCGAAAATCTATCCATCCATCCATCCATCTTCTACCACTTAATCCTTTACAGGTCGCGGGGGGGCTGGAGCCTAACAAGTTATGTACCAAATTGATTAATGCAATTTCCTGTAGCTGCATATTAATTAATTGAAAATGTCTTTTTAAATGTACAAAAAGGTTATTCTTTGGTCTTCACTTATTGGTGTTCCACAACCATTTTTAGGTGTGGTGATTGAAGTGCTGTTGTAACTCCTGTTTTAGAAAAACAACTAAACTCATGAACTGCCGTTGAAATCAACATGCTTCATTGAAATGCTTTGCGTCAGCTGACTGTATTAACCCATTCAGATTTCTGCAGCCACACTACAAGCAACTAGTTTAAACATTACCCATCCATCCATCCATATTCTTAATCTTAATCCTTTTTAGTTTTGCAGGGGGGCTGCACCCGAAGACAGCACCCTGCGTGTTGCAAAATCTGCTCTACTGAGGGGCAGCAACATGACAGTTCAGCTTATATACAGCAATGAAGCATAATATAATAGTGACATTCCACCACAGACTTTCACCTGTGTAATTCCATAATATATGTAGTGATCCAGCTTTAACGACCATGCCTTTCTGTCTTTCCATCTATATTAGCGATGGTCAACATGCATGACGAAGAGATGCGGCTCTTGGAACGGCAACATGACCAGCGGCAAGAACACCATCAGGAGTACATGCAGCATTTGCGACAGGTGGCCGCAGATGTGCGGGCAGATGCGCGTAAAGCCCTGGAGCAGGACGCTGTGTTACGAAGGGAAGAGCTCGCAGAGATGTCATCATTCAACAGAGATTTCCTGACCCTATTTGGCAGGCATGTGGACGCATTTAGCAGTCGGCGTGTCTAACCATGTCTCCCCACGCCCAGTCTGTTTTTTTGTTTGTAAATTTTGCTTCTGGAATAAAATTGTATTGTTTGCATCAAAAGTCTGGTTTATCTGTTATGACACCGTATGAGAAAAGCCAATAATTACATGCACATTCCATTCTCTGTTCACTCCACATGCTGCTGTTCATCAGGTCAGGTGTATAGCCTTCTAACGGTATTTTTTTTTTTTAATTTTAAACAAATTTGCAATGCGGAATCCATTTCTCTTGAACGGGTACATTTTTTATGTTATAAGCAGTTGTACAGGTGTGCTTGAACTTGTAGACACTGATAAAGGTAAGTACATGTAAGTTGAATGTTGCATCACCAGTCAAAATTTAATAAATTAAGAAGGAATCTCGCAAAAATTTGGCACTAATAACAGTAGACAAATCGGACAAGGATACACAACTGTGTTTTTGTTGCACACAACTGTTGTTACCAACAAGTGCAAAATTTATATTCCCTTTTCCCAAAAATTAAAAATCAATTTGTAAGTAAAAGTGGGAGACCTTGATATGGGAATATGACATGTAACAGCACATGATTTATAGTACAATTTGCATTTCCACCTAAGCAAAAGTGGCTTGTCGAGCTGGATTTTTGTGAAGATGGCCTGTGCGGTGTTTCTGCATGTAATTACATACCTGTCAAGTGATACAGTTTCGCCGTATTTTAATACGGGGAAAATGCAATTTTAGCAAATACGGGCGTATTGCCATTTCTGTACGCCAAAGAGAAAAATATATGGGAAAAAAAATTATTGAGAGTGTGGGGAGGAACACGTCGTGTGTGACCCCCACAGCGTACGGGGCTGTCAGAGCGCTCAGCGTGAGCAATTATCACAACAGTGAGAAGTGTGGACTCATCATTAGGCTGATGGCTTCGCACATTCTTAACAGATAAGCGTTATGAACAAGAGGACAGGTAGATGGACCATGCACAACATTTTATTTACAAAAAACATTTTTGAAATATGTATGCACATAAATGTGGGTGAAATAGACAGGTACTGCATCACAGCACAGCATCTCGTATATCGGCTCCCTGCTTCTCTGCTCTCTGTGCCGCTGCCACCACTGGTTCATCTACTGCATCATCCAATGTAGTGTCAAACGTCTCTCCATGACTCTCACACAGATTGTGCAGAGCACAACAAGTCAGCACCATAGATTTAACCAGTTTCATGTCACAGTCATTCCTCTCTCCTTCCTCCTTCCTTCTCTCCTCGTCATCAGCCATTTTCTTTGCTGTGGAGGATTCGGTCGCGTGTTTGACGTCATGAGAGTGTGGCGCCGCCTGCTGTTCAGGAACTCCCACCCACCGCAGGTGTGCCAGCAGGTGCGCCAGCAGTAATGTTGAAAAGCAACCGAGGCCGAACCGAACCGAAGTGAGTAGAGTCGGGTTTTCAATCGGGGCTGGGCTGGGCTAGTGGAAAAGGGCCTTTAGTGACTGCAGGGCATCCTTTATCTTGCAGCTCCATTTAGGACCTTTTGAGTGCTGGTTCAATCTAGTTTTAGTGACAATCATGACAATTAAGTATTTTGTTTTCCGTTTTCCCAACATGCAAGCATTGCATGTGTGCAGAATGTTGTATCAGAAATACATTTGTTTAGATTGGATACCTGGTTACTTATAAAATCATCTATCCTCTTTTTTGTGCTATGAATTCAGTGTCTCCACTAAAAATTGACCACAAAGACTGACATTATGAAAACAAAGTTACAACAGAGATATCCATGTTGCTTGTCTGTAGGTTTTGGTCTATGACGTGTGCTTCTTCATATGAACAAAAATATAATTTTCCTCTGTTGCACAATCAAAGAGATGAGTACAGAAGCCATCTATTGATAAAACTGTCATAATGTCATGTAATTCTCTATTTACATGTTTGATTGCACTATATAAAGATCAGGGGAAAAAATGGTTTATTCCATATGAGGATTTTTGAATATATTTTGAATGTGCATAAAGAAAAGAATGGATGGGTGAGATCTCAATCTAAAGGATACTAAAAATTTGAAAGGATGTTGCAAAAAGCCTGACTCCTGTTTTTTTTTTTTAAATCATTATTGTAGTATTGTCATTGTAGGATTAATCAACTGTAATTTTCCTCCATCTGGGATAGTTGTGATTTTTATCAGCCATGATTTCCCTGAGGGCAACATGCAGCTTTGACTTAAACCCACTGGTCAATCAGCTGTGAGGTAACTGATCTCCAACCAACAGTGAAGGGGCTAGATGAGGTCATCAACCTTGTCACCCTCGACCTTCTTCCTGTGACCTTTAGGTCTGTTGTGGTGGGAGTCTGGCGTTGGGACGCAGGGTTAATCAATAGCAGCAGCAGCATGTAATAAGACAAGGGCTCTCTAGGGAGGGCCCCAAACAAACATTCAAGTTCTCTGCCTGTCTCTCTGTCAACTGCCTTTGCTCATGTGCAGTTGTCATGCATTTTAAAAGCTTCTTGTTTTTTGGGAACAAGTTTTTGTTTTGTTGTCTTTTGCGAGCAATGATTTATTTGCATGTCTTAAAGGTGAGCAAGATAACATTGTTGCATCCTGTTAGGTGTTGCACTCGCTCTTTCCCCATTATGAATGAATGAATGAATCTTTATTTCAGATAGATTAAAAGTAAAGATTAAAAGAAAGGAACAGAATAATATAACAAAGGGGAAAGAAAAAAAAACATCTTACAAGGTCAAATTAAACAATAACTCCTCTGATTATACAGTTCAACATAAGTTATCCGAAACAGGTGATGGCTGAAGCCGCAGCTTATATTGCCCACCCATATTCCATCCAAGAATTCAAAAGAAAAACAAAACAAGAGCGATTACAATTCAGAACAAAACTAAGACAAAATGTGACAAAAATCTACGCAACAACACAACACAGACTGAATATAATAATCCTTATTTGATTTTACATGTCATCTTGTATATATGTTTGGAGTATTTCTTCCTTTAGTTTTTGTTTAAATTGTCCAAGCGTTGTACATGATTTTAATTCAGGTCCAAAAGCGTTCCACAATCTGACTTCTTGCACTGAGACACAGTGTTGCTTGGTGGTAGTTCTCACTGAAGGTTTTTGAAATATACATGTTCATCTGAAATGATATTGTTTCTCCCTTATTTGGAACAACTTTTGGATATTTGCGGGCAGTGATAGATTCTTCACTTTAAACATTATTGCTGCAGTTTTAAAGTCAACCAGATCTTTCAGCTTGAGAGCTTTTAATTTAAGAAAAAGTGGGTTTGTTGGTTCCCTGTAAGCAGCTTTGTTTATTATTCTAATAGCTCTCTTCTGAAGCATAAAGATTGGCTATGTGTTTGTTTTATATGTATTTCCCCATACTTCAGTACAATATGTCATGTAAGGGAGTATTAATGAATGATACAAAGTATATAGTGTGGGTTGATTCAGCAAATATTTCACTCTGTGTAGTATTGCAATTGATTTAGATATTTTACCTTTAATATAATTAATATGTGACTTCCAACACAGTTTATTATCAATTATTACTCCAAGAAATTTAGTTTTGGATACCCTTTCAATCTCTACACCATTTACACTGAGTTTAGATACTGAGTTGTTGTGATGGTTGTTAAAAACTATAAATTTTGTCTTACTTAAATTGAGCATTCATTTGTTTGAATCAAACCACAGTTTAAACTTTCCTAATTCCTTTCCGAGTGTATCCAAAAGTTGTTCCAAATTGCTTCCACTGCATAATAAAGTAGTGTCATCGGCAAACAATATTAAATCCATTTTTTCCAAAACTTTACATATATCATTTATATACATATTGAATAGCAGTGGCCCCAAAACTGAACCCTGTGGGACTCCACAAGTAACCTTCAGTAACTGTGAGTTTTTGCTACCAACACATACATACTAATATCTGTTCTTTTAGTAACTACATAATCAGGACAGTGCTACCCCCCAATACCATAATTTTGTAGTTTCTTTAATAAATTATGATCCACTGTATCAAATGCTTTTTAAGATCCAGGAATACCCCAACTAAATACTCTTTATTTTCAACGGCAGTTGATATTTTTTCTATAAATCCTATTAGAGCAAATGCAGTTGTCCTCTTGTGTCTAAACCCATATTGCTGCTCACACAATAAATTATTCTTCATTATGAAGTTGTCAAATCTCTCTCAGAATATTTTTTCAAGTATCTTGGAAAATTGCGGCAATAGTGAAATAGGTCTATGGTTTGTTAATTCCCCTCTGTCACCCGTCTTGTATATCAGAATTACTTTAGCTATTTTCATTGCATTGGGAAATATACCTGTCTGGAGAGACAGGTTACAAATATAGGTCAGTGGCTTCACTAAGCATTCAATGATAGTTTTGACTAAAAGCATGTCAATACCATTACTATCCGTAGATGTTTTACTTTTAAATGATTTAACAATTTCAATGACCTCTCTCTCGTCTGTGTTCTTTGTGAAAAGAGTCTTTTTTAGCAATGTTTTTGCTTATTGTATTACCTGTAGGTGCCGTAATGGGTATTTCTCGAGCCAAATTATGACCAAAGTTAACAAAAAATTTATTAAATTCATCTGCAGGTGAGACTGCATTCACACTCTAAGGTTTTTTGTTTTTGTTTTTGTTTTAAATATTGGTTGGGTAGCTTGTATTTCTGTTTTTATTTCCAAGAATATTGTTAAATATTGTCCATGTATTTTTAATATTATCTCCGTTTTTCTCCAGCTCTTTACTGTAATAGTCTCTTTTACTACATCTCATTATATATGTTAACTTATTTTTGTATGTTTTATACCGCTGCTCTGCTTCTTTTGTCCTTTTCTTTAGAAAAGCTTTATATAATGAATTTTTCTTTTTACACGCTTTTTGTAATCCCTTGGTTAACCATGACTTGTCAACAAATTTCTGTTTAAGCTTTTTCTTTACTAATGGACATTTTTTTTTCATAAAGAGTGGTTACAGTGTTCATAAATGTGTCATAGGCTTCATTTACATCTGATACATAGACTTTTGTTCAGTCTTGCTTCAGCAGGTCTTCTTTAAAAGAACTGATTGCAATTTGTGATTTGTATCTGAAAGATTTTAAAGTTTTCTTCTGTATTGGCCCCCGTGTGGCCATGGATAAGTGCAAAGACTGGCAAATGATCACTTATGTCATTTAACAATCATCCACTTTCTATTTTCTTATCAATAATATTAACAAACAGGTTATCAATAAGTGTAGCAGTGTGAACTGTGATTCTACTGGGATGTGTTATTGTGGGATATAGACTCATACTGTACATAGAATTCATGAACTCTGTAATTACATTTTGTTGAAATGGATTTAGTTAATCAATATCGAAAACTCCACAGATTACAACCATTTTCTTACTAGTTATATTATTGTACAGCTTGACTAATTTATCTCTGAATGTCTCAATGCAAGTTCCCGGCGTTCTATATATACAACTTATAATTAGATTTTTTTTTATCTTGGTCAGTCTCAGCAGTAACACATTCCAGAATCCCTGGTAGTGCAAAGGACATTCCATTTACAAGTTTACACCTATACAGGTCATCAATATACAGTGCAAAGCCACCACCCTTTTTTTTTGAGATCTATTAATATAAAACATCTGATATCCCTCTATTACCATCAGAGAAGCCTGCTCTTCATTAAGCCAAGTTTCAGAGACTGCGGCAGCTGTAAATTTTCTATCTAACTGTTTTAAATAGTCCTGAATCTGTGGAAAGTTTTTGTTAAGACTTCTGCTGTTGAAATGTATTATTGATAGTTTACCATCTAATTGTACTTGACTTTTAAATTGCTTTTCAGTATAATATTCACAATGATTATGAATATTATTGAAGAAGTGGTTTTTAGGATCAATATCATTCTCCATCTCTTGTAGTTTATGTTCAGCATAATGGAATGGCATATTTTCAGAGTTTGAATTTCCTCACTCTGTGTCAAATGACTTCCTCCAACTGGGGATAATTGATGTCTACTAAAGTCAGTCATAAGTTTTTTGTTTTGTTTTGTTTTTTAAAGTACATTAACATGGTATGTCACAAAAGAACTATTCTTGCCATGTGTGGATATGGATTATCATAGTCTTTTAATTTTCTTAATCAGTGTTCATCTATATTTATTTAAATCAGTAAGATCTCTGATTATTATGGCCTTTGCTTCCTCAGATGTTCCATTTAGTTTGACCCAAACTCTACAGTTTCTTGTCCATGTTGCCTGTATCTTATTTTGTCTTTTCAGCATCCGTGCTTGCCGTGCTACGTGTTTCAGCATTAGTCTTTGTTAAATGTTCATTTAGGTAAACTTCTGTTCCCCGTAGCTTTCTGGCCTGCCTCAGTATGTCATTCTTTACCCTTCTGTTCACAAAGCACATCACAATTGATTTCTTTGTTTTATTATCTTTTCTGGGTAAAGTATGACAGGCTGAAATTGAAATTATAATATTGCACCAGTTGTCAGGTTGAAGCAAATATCCACACTGGACATCTACCTTCAGACTACAAGTATCTCTCAAATTCAGGCATATTGCTGCACAATTAATAGCATCTGGCAACCCCATTGCTTCCTGCTAAATGATAACATGTGATATCAACCTACAGTAGTTATGCTATTGGCTTTGAGATCCTTACTGGCCACTACAGTTCTTGTCAGTCAGCTGCTCAAATGTACATGATCTATGGCAGCTACTGAACACACACAAGAAGTCATACAATATGGAATTTCTGTTGGTGCTATTTTCAGAGTCTTTAGGTGCTCTTGAAAAGTCAGACTCCAAGAATTGATCCTGAGTTTATATCTCAGACTATTGTTTCATTCTTTTACAACAGAGCAGTGCTTATGTGGGGCATGGCTAACAAGTACTTCCGGGCCATAAAGTAGAAAGAAAGCCAACTTTGTTGTCATTCGATCCATACAGCCAATCATGTACAGTAGAATGAAGTTACATTTCTCCTATCTACAATGTCAGTTGCGTCTACTAGAAGTGGCCAGAGGGCCACTGCCATAAACAAACAACTTTCCTTCCCCCATTCTATTATGCTGAGCACCAAGCTAGAAGGCAATGAAGACCAGTTTTATATGTCTTTTGTATGATCTGGGCAGAGCTTGAACCCTCAACCTCCCAGGTGTGGTGCAGATGCTCTACCACTAGGTCGCCACTCCAGTAATTTTTTTGAAGATTGCAGGTTTTAAGGAAAACCTGCAATCATATGCAGCATTCCTAAAGGGGGAATCCAAAATGGCTACTAATGCAGTCAAAACATTATATAGACAAATATTCATGAAAAACAAACATATTTTTGGAACTTTAATTCTTTCTCCTTATTTGTGCAGATACATTTATCAAATTGGCTCTGGGAGGAGACCCTAGGGCAGACCTAGGACTCGGTGGAGAGACTATGTCTCCCAGCTGGTCTGGGAACGCCTTGGTATCCTCTCTGAAGAGCTGGAGCAGGTGGCTGGGGAGAGGGAAGTCTGGGCTTCTCTGCTTGAACTGTTGCCTCCGCGACCTGGACCTCCGGAAAAGCGGTAGAAGATGGATGGATGGATGGCTCTGTATTTGCTTGTATTCTACTGGTGTTGTAGTTGAGAACTTGTCAAGACCAGAGTCTCCACAGGCTGAGATCAAGATGAAGGTCTATATACACAGTGGTCTTGGTCTTGGGAGACTCTGGTCTCAACTACAGTGCTATATTCTTCAAGAGTGGTTTTCATGGGGACATATAAATCAGTTTCTAGTTTGCTTTTTTGGTGTGACTGTTAATTTGGACATGGCATCTGTGACATTAACTGGCAACTGACCACTTGATGGCCGATGCCAATACCAATATATGCTCATGTTTTTCCCACCTATTTACATCTCCTTTTGTCTTACAGTGATGATTAACTGGTTATGGTAACATGTTCAACAGAACTGTAACCTTCCTCCTTTTAATAGGCTTGGAGGATACTGTTCCTGCATCAACCAGTGTCAATAATAGTTTGCCAGTGACCAACTTATTACTGTTGATTGTTTCGGTACTGGTTGATTGTTTTGGTATCGACTAAGAAATGTATATATATTATAAAAAATAAATAAATAAAAAAACTTAACTGAAATAGTTTAAAAGGGTTCAGTCCAGATATTTTCTGAATTTGCAACTGTTGTCTATTGTTGTTTCATGGCAAAATCAATGCCACACAACTGTTACACCAGAAAAATATCAGCACTGCCAATATCTTACTTGCTGATAGCTGATATCAGTCAATAAGGTAAATAGCTGCCGATACAAATGTGAGGCTAATTTATCGGTGCATCCCTACTTTTTTTTCTGTTACTTCAGATGACCTTGAAAAAACAAACTTACAGAATATTACATTTGCTGCCTTAGAAATGTCACTGTTTGTCAAATATGAGAAGTGATTATAGCATACAGTATTTGGTGGTCCCGATAAGGTGGTCACAGGTATTTGAATCTTTATGATATATAAATGGGGGCTGCTCCAGGATACTGCATTGAGTTGAGGTTGAGCACGTTGTTTTGGTCAGTTGCACTATATAGTCATTAGTTCAGGCATATGCTCTATATATAGAAGTGGCTGTGGCGCAGGTGTTAAGAGTGGCTGACCAATAATCAGAGAGCTGATGGTTTGATTTCTGCTCTCTCTGTGGTCTGCATGTCCAAGTGTCCTAGAGCAAGACAGTGAACCCTGAATTGCTCCTGGTGGGTTGGGCCATGCCTTGAATGGCGCCTCTGCCACCAACTGTGTGTGAATGGGTGGATAGCCAAATCTGTATAGCACTTTGGTCATCCAGGGATGAGAAAAAGTGCTATGTAAATGAATTCCATTTACCACATACTGTATATTGAAACCTTGGTCTCTTGATATTGCTGGGTGATTTTAAATTGGCTCGATTAACATCTCTTTTTCACTGTTTCAGTTATATGAACTCCCCAAATGTTCAGTTTACTATCAGTCTTGAGGATATTTTTATTAATTGTTAGTTGATTATGGTTGGTAAAGTTAACTCATCTCTCGTGTTGATTTTGATTAGCAACATTTAACTTAGAAACCCAAACAGAAAATTATCAGAGAGAAATACATTAGATAGATGCTTGTGTGATTCTTTGTATTAAGATACTTGACATGTAATAGGAAATCAAGAAGATTTTTTTTTCTACATGCCCCCCTCTCCCACCAAATTGGTGTTTCCAGGCAGATTTATTTTCACAGACACTCCCTTGCTTCTTCTTTCCTCACTGTCTTTGGGCAAGAGAGACAGTTTTTTTTTTCTTTCTGTCTCATCTTCTGATCAAACCTGAGGTCCATCCTCCCATCTCATCATTCTAATTCACTCCGATCATCTTTCCAACTCATCGTTCTTTTATCTTTGTCTGATCGAGGTCTCTGGTGGGAGCAGAGAGGTGACAGGCGTGCGTCTGCCTCTTCCTGCTGTTGGCCATCCTAATGAGCCTGAAACACGGGGGGGTCAGTTGATTATGGAGATGAGGAGATCCAGGCAGGCCAAAAGGTGACAGACCTTGCTAATAGGTGCCCTAACCATTCCTCCACCCCACCCTCCTAACTTTTCTCTCCTCCCTTTTTTCTGCCTCTCCTCCTTCACTCCAGTTTTTTCATTGGGTCCTGCAGGGTGTAATGAAGAGGACTGTATACTAAACAGGAGCCGTGGCCACCTGCTTATGCCTTTCTCCATCATCTTTCTTTCCTTCTCCTTCTCTCTTTTCGTGATCTAGGTTGTTTGAAAATTCTCTCCCACATAGGAAGGTCGGTTCAGTCATCTCTTCTGGTCCAAGGCCATCTTAGTGGGGTCTCTTTGTAGCCCCCATGCTGGAGCCCACTGCTGCTTCCTCCAGCAGTGACTGTGTCTGAGTGTTTATGGGTATGCTATTTTCCTCAGTTTCTTTCCCTAGCCCCCCCACCCCACCCCACCCCACCCCCACCCCCCGCTTTCTGGTCAGACCTCAGTGGGCTTGGTTGGCTTTGAAATGCAGCCAAAACTCAGCTACACAGGGATGACAAAAGACACAGATGCTATTTTTCAGCTTTTATTTATTTTTTTGTATGCTTAAAGCCAAAGACACAGTGACACACACACACACACACACACACACACACACACACAGATGAGCAGTATCTATTCATCAGCTGTAAATTACCTGAAACACATCCACCCTCCTCTTCTTTCAGTTTACTAAGCAATCTGGTTTATTTCTCACAGGGGCAAGATGGTGAATTAACCCTGGGTAAATATATATTCCTGTGACCCTTTTATATTGAGTGTAGCCTTGATGAATCTGTGGAGGTGCATTCAATGCCCCTGGTGCAGTGTGAAGCAGCGGGGTCACCTGGATTGGGCAGTGGCTCATTAAAGAAAATAAAATAATTAAAAAGGCTCAGAAACTTGCCTCATTCGCGCTTCCTTCGACACTTGATCTTCCTGGGTCCCAGGAATGTATTCTGTTTTACCAGTCAAAAGCTCACTGGGTGCTTTTGGTTGCTAGGTCAAACTGAATGATTAAACAGGAAGCGATTCATTGGTCAGATCAGACGATATGCAGATTAGAGCCTCCGTGTTGTTCCTGTGCCAGGCTCAGAGAAATACCGCATGCTGTGATGGCTGTTGCTAGGGGAACATTGGTTTTTAGGACAGCTATGATTTTTTTTTATGAATACACCTGAATTTCTTTTAGTAGTTGACAGTGCTTCAGAGGTTTTAGCATTTCTGAAGATGCTTTCTGTATGAAATGTCACTCTTAAATAGCCTTTACATTATGCCTGTTCTTGAAAATACCAACTGCTGATAACAGTGATAAAAGGTGTGTTAGCATTTCTGAGGTCATTCAGGTGTCAAATCAAGTCAAACACACACTGTGGCTAGTTCAAATATTTGAGGCAATTTATTGAAATTTTATTAATAAAATGCTCCCGGCTCCTGTAATTATCTGATTGCCAGAGCGAGAGGTTCCTGCCTCTGAGGGATATTTAGTGTCATAGCTGAACTTGCAGTGAGAGGCGGTGCCGTTGATTAGCTCCTGTTAGCGTCAGGTCTCATCCACTTCTCTGTGTTATCCTTTAGCATTAGTCTAATGGGCCAGGAAACCCAGATAATGAGTCTGGGCACAGATTAGCATCGGATTCAGCCACTGTGCCTGCAAGACACACAACTACACATTATACATAAGGACACTTGCAAGTGAAGAATTTAAAAAATTCAAATTGTACCAGAGAAAAGAAATTTTAGAACGCAATCATTTTACTCAGTTTAATTCAATGTCTCTTCATGCTTGGTGAGGTGAAAAATCCGACCACACTGCACTTGCCATGGGGGGCATGTTTGGCCAACATGTCCCACCCTTTAAGTTAGATTTTGTCATTCATTATTATCTTAAGTATTCTCCTGGTCCTGAGTTTACCTAGTAGTGTGTCTGTTATTATTCTCTGACCATTCTTAGTACTTAGGTTTACTCTTATTTTGAAGTACTTCCTGTTTGCTCACATTTAGTCTCATTGTGTTAGTTCAACCATATCTCATGGTTTAAGTTTTTAGCCTTCCACAGCTGTCTTTGCATTGCAGCCCATGAGCTGTATTCTTGTACTGTTTGTTAATAAATCGTGTTTAAACTGGAGGAAAGCCTGCATTATGAGTCCATCCTTCATGCCTGCCGGAGGCAGCCTTGACAGTATGTTGCCGCCAACGAAGGACTCAGTAGCATTGTATAACATGACTGAGGGGTAACTTAACACAACTATAGGTTCTTAAGGACGTAGGAGGAACATGGTACAGTCCAGGAGGACAAAAACAGCAATTAAAAGTTAAAACCCATAGGCGCATTTATTAAAACCATAAAAAATAACTACAAATGCCCATAAAAAGAATTAAAAATAAGTAAAACTAAGGCTTAAAAAAAGGCAAGTTACCTAAAAAAGACCATAAAACAATTAGATAAAATACGGGCAAAACAAGACACTACTAAAATACTAAAACAATAAAAATAGCCTTCTGGAGGGGGAGAGGCAGATCCATCCACCGCCATCAGCTTGAGTCCGCACAGCCTGGGTAACCCTGCAAAACAAAAAGGAAAGCCACCAGCAATTTTGCCCACACATCATTGGTGCTACTCTCTGGGTGCTGCTAGCTTCCCAGGTTACTTACATGACGGCAGAGGTCCTTGCCCTGCCCCTGTCATGATTCAGCGTTGGCGCACCCACCTCTGTGTCTCTGCCTCGACTACCACTTTGCACCACCATGCAGCAGTTGCTCACCTTGGTCTGGCTGTCTCCCTCCTGGACAGCCCTCCTTGGACCTGCTCCCGTTGGCCACAGGCTGTGGCGTGGGGCACGGTGGGCAACTTCCGGCTTATCTTTCTGCTGCTGTCCTCTTTTCTCTGTGGCCCCAGCTCTTCCTCTGATAGTGACTTTTTTTTTCTTGCTGGTGCCATTCCAGTCCCAGGCTGGTCTCCAACCTCTCCCTCTCTGGCTACATGCGATAAAAAGCCCTCCGGCTGTTTGTCTTGGGCCAGGGCAGTAGAACCCAGGCCCCTTGCACCACTCCTCAATTGTGTCTCTTTATATGTTTGTAGTGGTGCACTTCTAAGTTCCCATCTGACCAGTCTGTCTTGTGCCTGTTGCTTCACCTTTAAGTATGAGGCAGTAATTGTGCACAGGTGCAACTCTTCAATCAGCACATGTTATGGTTTATTAAGCTGACAGCTCACGTGCACGATGCTACAGCACAGGAAAGTAACCACACAAAGGGGCACGTTTGAAAGTTTATTAAATTGCAAAACAAGCGCACAGCTGAGGAAACAGTCACTCACCAGAGGAACCACCCTGTGGAGAGAAGATGAAAGCTGTGAGCGGAGGAACAGAGTAAGGGGAAATGGGTGAGCCAAACTGCCACTTACTTGGGAATCCAGGGAGAACCGGCAGGGACCCAGCGGAGAATAGACAAACCAGTAGGGTGTGGGGGATGAGCTGGTGGTGCCTGTGGAGATAGGAAGCTGAGGGAATGGTGAGATGTGGCAGTCCTGGAGACACACCTGCACGGTGGCAGCAACCTGAGGAGAGAAGAGCAGCAAGGTAAGACAGCGTGTCTAGGCTTGTTAAGTTATATGTGCTTGTCTGTGAAGCGGACAGTATTCCCAGACAAGCCAGCGTTGAATGTGCAGAGAGAGCCTCCTTAAGTATGCTGGCTGATGAGCGGGCGCAGGTGCGTCTTCTGCCTCAGGTGTAGTGATGAGTTGATGAAGGTCAGGCAGGACGGGAGGGGCACGCTCTCACTGCCCATAACAGCACAAGTGGGGAGTGTAAATAATTAAGAAGGTAAGTCAGTCTTCAAATTAAAAGTACATGTTAAAACATAAAAACTACAAAACATGTAAAACAAACTGAAAACCATACAAAACCCCCCAAAACGGTAAAATACTTCCACCCCCTGACACTTTGACTTTATAGGGATGGTGCTGAATGCTTAGCAGTGTTGGGGAGCCACAATGATCGAGGACTTAATTGCCAACGCCTGCACCTCCCACACTCTGGAGAATGCTCTGGCCTTTTTAGATGCCACAGCTGTTGTCGTTGAGGACTTTCCCAGCCTGCGGAGTTTCCTCAAGCTGAAGGGACTCCTCATCTCCGTACCGAACCTGCGGTGGTCACTCCGCGGGCTAGTGAGAAGCTCTCCTCCCGACCAGACTTCTCAACACTCTTCGGGACCTGTGCCGGTGACCAAGCTTCTCCTGGTTCCTACATCCACAGTTTCTCACCATTCTCCAGCCCCAGAACCTTTTCTTCGCCGCTCTCCAGCTCCCGAACCACTTACTCGCTGTTCTCCAGCTCCAGAATCGACTCTTCACTGCTCGCGAGCTCTAGTACCAGCTCCATGCCACTCTACAGCTGCTTCTTGCCTGGTGATCTCAACAGTCACCCCAAGGGACACGCCTGGGTCTTTTACAGCAGCAGCAGCAGAGCAGGGGGCAAGGCAAGTGCATTCTCCTCATTTCTTAACACCTTTGAGTGAAATGTCTTGCCTTGTTCCAAGTGAGGGGCCTCAGTGGCAGCCACCCACTGTTGCTGAGCCTCACCACCTGTCTTTGCTGCCGTCTTCATTTGTCTGCCATCACCTACCTCTATCCTTTCTCCTTTTCTTGAGGTCATTTCCACCTCTGCTGTCTCCTTGCCAGAGGCCATGCCCTCCTCTGTTTCCATGCCAGGGTTGGTGATCTTCTCAGTGGCAGCAGTTCCTCCTCAGATCTCAACGGCTGCTGCCCCTCTCCAGTTCTCCAATGCAGCTGTGTGCTGCTTTCCCTCTCTTCCTCTTGAGTTCATCAGTGCAGCAGCTGCTGCTGCCCCTCTCCAGTTCTCCAGTGCAGCTGCTGCTGCTCCTCTTCTTCTCCAGTTGTTCAGTGCAGCTGCTGCTTCTTCTTCTTTTAGATTTGATTGGTGGTTGGCAACCAGCTTACAGGTGCATTACCGCAACTGACTTGATTATCATCACTCTATATCTTTGTATAAGGAGTTCTTATAAGGAGCTCTGAATAACTCCCCATGTGCTGTTCCTCCTCTCCAGTTCTCCAATGCAGCTGCTGCTTCTCCTCTTCATACCTCCACTGTAGCTGCTTCTCCTGTCCATACCTCACCGGCTGTTCCATCAGCTTCTCCCAAGGTCACCACTCCAGCAGCGATGCTGCCCAGGTCCTCACCAGCAGTAGACCAGGAGCTAAGGCAAGTGCTTTTCATTGTATTCATAACATCTCTCATAAAATGGTCTTGCCTTGCTCCTGATGGGAAGAACCAGTTCCACCCTCCATCTGCCTCTGGGTTCTCCCCATCGGTCTCTGTTGCTGACAATTGTGGTGTCCCTATGCCAACCTCTAACTCTTCTCCCTCATCCAAGGTGGCTTCATCTGGGTTTCCGTCCGATGAGGCCGAGGTGTCTAGGTTGGTGCTCCAGGAGGTCCATGCTCCACCACCTGTGCTCCAGGAGGTCCACACTCCACCACCTGTGCTCCAGAAGATGGATGCTCTTAGGTCCTCACCTGAGTCATTCCCTAGTCGGCCTCCTGGGGAGTTCTCTGCCTCAGTCTGACTGGGTTTGGATTTTGGCTGGCCTCCCAGCACACTGTGTTCCCGTTTGGGGGGCCATGAACTTTGGGCGGCTTCCCGATGAATTGTCTCTCTCTATCTGATGGTCCATGGACTCTGGTCAGCTACCCGACAAACTGTCTCTCACCATCAGGTGGGCCTTGGATTGTGTTCAATCACCTGTTTCTTTTTCCTCTGCTTAATCCTGAATTTTTTAAAAAATTTTTTTTGGGGGGGCAAATGTTTCTGACCCTCCAGTCCTTAGTCCCCCACTGCGCACCCGGTTTGGGGTCCCTTTTCTTTTCTAGGGGCGTCTTGAATCCGCCCTTTAGAAGGGGGGCACTGTCATGGGGGACATGTTTGATGAACATGTCCCACCCTTTAAGTTAGATTTTGTCATCTATCTATAAATGCACCAAATCTCTGTGTGTGTGTTCCTCAGATATCTCCCAAACCGTTCGTCAGACTGGCCTCAGATTTTATAAGTGCATTGCTGAGGTTACGAGGGTGTGCATCCCTGAGTATGGAGTTGCTCAGTCAAAATATGTAATTTTTATCAATAAAAGTTTAGCCAAAGCTCTGTCAGTGCTCTGTCGCTTCATGTCCTGGCTTCAGGAAGTGTGGGCAGGGTTTTGGATTGATTCCGTGCTGATTGGATAATAAGCTGCATCACAGCCATGCTGATTGGATAATACATGGCATCACAACCATGCTGATTGGATAATACACGGCATCACGACCAGTCAGTCACCACAGCATTCACTAAGCAAAACAAGGAAGGGAAAAATGACAAATTTGACTAAAAAAAGATAATACTGAAGATTTAATGCTTAAAAAAATTATACCATAAAGTTGCCATGATTGTGTAGGTCTAAAAGATAATTCAGCATATGTGGAGAACACAAGGCGCACAAGCAGACTGGGCGGCGCGTCAGCGGGGACCCGTGTCTGACAAAGAACACCGGTGTATCCAACACAGAACATGCCGGGAGAAGCAGCGGGCCGATATGACTGGGCTCAAAGGCACGCTAACTGATGGCGATAAAAAAAAAAAAAAAAACTATTTTCAATAAAGTGAAAAAACCGAGATACTGCATGGAGTGTGCTTTTGTTAGGAGGTGCAGCCAACAGCAAAATGTGGTGTATCATGGAAGACAGCTGAGCTCTGCACTTCGAGCGATCAGCTGATTGGATCCACCTCCTCCAGTGTTCTGACATTTTGACATATCAATCAGAACAGCACTGGACAGCTGATGTACAGACTGCAGTCAAATGTAAAAAAAAAACCCATGGGAGGAGGGCTAAACAGTGATTTGGATCATTATCATGTAGCTTGAAAGTGCTCAGACACATCCCCAACAGGTCCCTTATACGAGCAAGTACCTTTGTTTAGCGCTCTGTGTGTGTATGTATGTGTGTGTGTGTGTGTGTGTGTGTGTGTGCGCGCGCGCGCTGCAGGCAGCAACTGAGCAGAGCTCTGTATGAGTTTTTCCTGTGAACCAACGCTACAAATACATCATTATATGGTAGCTCCAAGTTAGAAACCCATTCAATAAGTTACACATAGGTTCAAAGAGCATTACTCATATGTTAGAAATAATTTTTGGGTGGGTACACTAGACATTAATCTCGACGTATTTTGATTTTTGAGTAACTATGAGTCACTGACAAGTAACGTGTGTAAACGAACATATAACTTCCCTACAACCTTTGCTCCGCGAATGTGGGACATATCAACCATACGCTGGATATGTCTGAAAATTTTCAGCATGCTGACAATTTTTCAACATACTGAAAATTTTCAGAGGAGCTCGGCGAACTACGCCGTATACCAGCATAGTTCAGCATTCTTCAGCATGCTCTTAAACGCAGGACACAAAAACGGCCAAATAACAAAATAAATCATTGTAAGTTAAATATTTACTGACAAATGGGCAAAACTGATGCAACAGTTGCAGTCAAAGGGGTCCTTCTGCTCTGTATAATAATGTTGGGTGTTTTGTAGTTAATTCGGTTGATTACAGTCTTAAAAAACCTTTTAATAACAAAGTATTGCTGTAGTATAAAATGATGTACTACAATGGGTCTCAAATATTTGTAAACGTGTCTTGTTATAGTGCTGCATGAGTTTATTGACGATACACAGAATAAATTCAATATTATACTTAACTCCATCATTGAACAGTGATATAAACTAAAACTAGAAAAGCACTCATAGAGCGCATACCTCCGCCAAGGCTCCTTTTGTTTGTCATAGATCACCTCTAAAATGTAATGGGTTTGTGTGTAGGCCTATAGCCACTTGTGGTGAAAATTGCATCAAAGTCTGTCCATCAGTTTTGGAGTATTGTTGCTAACACACTGTGAGAAGATAAGAGCCTTGGCTGAGGTATGCATTGTCAGATCATCACCAAAATATAATGGGTTCCTCTCTAGCCCAAGAACCACCTCTGGTGAAAATTTCATGCAAATCCATCCTGTAGTTTTTGTGTAATCCTGCTGCACAAATACAAACAAAGCCCTTGGTGGAGGTATGCACTCTCAGATCATCACCAAAATGTAATCATCTGTTCCCTGTGCCATTACACACCTTTCCTGAAAATTTCGTCAAAATCCGTTCATAACTTTTTGAGTTATATTGGTAACAGACAGACAAACAGACAAACCCCGGTAAAAACATTACCTCCTTGGCGGAGGTAATAGTTGTAATGGTGACTGAATAACTCCCATTCCTCAAAGCCCAAGATACACTATTATCTTGAATATGAGTGATAAAAGATGTCACAAATAAGTGATCTGACAAACAAAATAAACAAGGGATCTGAAGCAGTCGCTAATATTGGATGTCCCATTCATTTTCAGTGTTTAGGTATTCTGTAATTAATATTGACACAATCAAATAAATCTTAGTGCCATTTACTCCCTTTTATATTTGTCAAAGTCTAACATGTGATTGCCTACATATAGCCTACACCTCTTTGTATTCCACTTTGAAACACAGCCTACATTTGGGCCTGTAAAGACTAATTGGGATACCTGTTTCAGACAGGAACTGACATGATTGGTCAACCCAGAAGCAGACTCAGACTGAAGAACGGAATAAACGCAATTATACTTTATTGTTGAGTGAGTGAGTGAGTGAGTGAGTGAGTGAGTGAGTGAGTGAGTGAGTGCGTGTGAGTGTAGTTGTGAGCAGCGGGATGAGCAGAGCACGGATCGAACTGGCAACCCTAGGAGAGAGAGAAGACAGGTGTATAAGTTCACTGCGGCCGAATAGAATGGACAAGTGAATGTACAGTCTTACTAAGTGGGCGAGGAGCTGAGGTGCAGAAGGACTCCCAGGCTGTTATGTCCGCTCACCGCTGTCCGTTCTGTGTCCGTGCCGTCGCCGAGGGGTACGGTGAAGTCGTGCAGGTAAGTTCTCAGTGTTCATGCAGAGTGTAGAGAGGAATGCTGGTCTGCCGCCAGGAGGAGGTGGTCCACCGCCTGGAGGTTTCCACCTGTGCACAGGGGAGAAGAGGTGAAGAGGAAAAAGGGAATGGAATCCCAGTTGCTTACTTGAAGTCGGGGAGAGCTGGCTCCCAGAAGACCTGACTGAGCCGGAGGAGGAGAAGGAGGCAAAACTCCGAAGAGGCAGGAGGAAGAGATGTAGACGAGAAGATCTCTTCAGTCCGAAGGAGCGTTGACGTCTCCGTGCAGACCAAAGGGCAGCGCAGCTTAAGTAGGCTGTAGATGAGTGGGTCAGGTGTGCACGCAGCTGTGGAGGCAATTAGGACAGCAGGCATGCAGAGCAGATCACCACAGGAATACTTGTGTTCTACGGGCAGTGCACTAGTTCACTACAATTTTAAGTATTCTCTTGGTCCAGGGTTTACCTAGTAGTGTGTCTTTTATTATTCTCTGACCATTCTTAGTTCTTAGGTTTACTTTTATTTTGAAACACTTCCTGTCTGCTCCCGCTTTGTCTTATTCTGTTAGTTCCCCTTTTCCTGTTCTATCGTAATATTCCTCTGCTTTACTTTAAGTTTCATGTCGTGCTCAGCTGTCTTAGTTAATCACTTGTTTCCTTTATTTGTTGCCACTAGATGCCTTCTCTTTGTGGCAACATTTCAGGATTACCCTCCGATTCTTCGCCTCGTCTTCTGGTTGTGAGTTTTAGCCTTCCAAGGGTCTGTTTGCATTGCAGCTCATGAGCTGTATTCTTGTACTGTTTGTTACCTCCGCCAGGCTGCAGGCCAGGAGGTTATGTTTTTGCCAGGGTTTGTCTGTCTGTCTGTTTGTCTGTCTGTTGGTTAGCAAGATAACTCAAAAAGTTTTGGACGGATTTTGATGAAACTTTCAGGCATTGTTGGAAATGGTACAAGGAAGAACTGATTAAATTTTGGGGATGATCCGGATCACCGTCTGGATCCAGGAATTTTTTAAAGAATTCTTTAACATTGTGAGATACGGCCATTTTCAACATGTGTGCAGGTGCAATGGAGGGCGCTGGTCGTCATGTCTGACGAACACGAACTCCGCGTTCTTCAAAGTTTTAGGCACAAAAGCACGCGGAAAACAGTGGTGGGCTGGGCCCGGCAGCGTGCCTGTGTTTGCGCTACGCTGCAAAAGCTGAGACGGGCAGCTGTCCGGCGCGGGATTATTTGGCAGAAATTCCCCGTGCAGCCATAGGGGCTGCGCAAAAACAAGCTCTCTGCCGGGGAAGCTTCCAAATCCTCTTTTGGCACGGAGCGCAACCCCAATAAAACCCACGGCAACCTGTCTACCCAATTTGCATCCGTCAGTGAACCCCTGAGTGCTGCTTTCAGTGATCTATGAAAACGCTCGCATAACCCATTGGCCTGTGGGTTGTACGCGGTTGTGCGATGAATTGCAACGCCCGCAGCCTGGGAGTTTGGAGATGGAGGAGATGGACACAACAGCAACACTTGAGTTTATTACCTCCGCCAAGAAGGTAATGCTTTTACTGGCATTTGTCTGTTTGTCTCTGTCTGTCTGTTACCAACATAACTCAAAAAGTTATGAACAGATTTTGACGAAATTTTCAGGAAAGGTGTGTAATGGCACAGGGAACAGATGATTAGATTTTGGTGATGATCTGAGAGTGCATACCTCCACCAAGGGCTTTGTTTGTATTTGTGCAGCAGGATTACACAAAAACTACTGGATGGATTTGGATGAAATTTTCACCAGAGGTGGTTCTTGGCCTAGAGAGGAACCCATTACATTTTGGGGATGATCTGGGAATGCATACCTCAGCCAAGGCTCTTCTCACAGTGTGTCAGCCACAAAACTCCAAAACTAATGGACAGACTTGGATGCAATTTTCACCACAAGTGGCGATAGGCCTACACACAAACCCATTACATTTTGGAGGTGATCCATGGGAAACGGAAGGAGCCTTGGCGGAGGTATGCGCTCTATGAGTGCTTTTCTAGTTAATAAACTGTGTTTAAAGTGGAGGAAAGCCTGCATTATGAGTCCACCCTTTATGCCTGCCGGAGGTAGCCCTGGCAAAACTAAAATTGAAGTCATTCCCATCTATTTTTTGTTATGTTAAGATTTTGCTTTTTCTTTAACTAGTGCATGCCCATAGAAAGCAAGTATTCCTGTCTGAAACAGGTAACCCAATCAGGCTTTACAGGCCCAAATACAGGCTGTGTTTGAAAATGGAATACAAAGAGGTATAGCCTATATGTAGGCAATCACACATTAGACTTTGACAAATAGGAAAGGGACTGAACTGAGATTTATTTGATTGTGTGAATATTAATTACAGAATAACTGAAAATGAATGGGACATCCAATATTAGCCACTGTTTAAGAACCGCTTGTTTTATTTTTTTGTCAGACTTATTTGTGTGATCTTCTGTGACATATTCATAAATGTGGTATGTTGCACTTTGGGGAATGGGAGTTGTTCAGTCACCATTATAAATTAGTTTATATGTGTATTTTATAGTCTGTCATCAATAAAGTCATGCAGTACTATAACAGGACACATTTACAAATATTTGAGACCCCCTGTAGTGCATCCTTTTAAATTTTAACAACATTATAAGTAAAAATAAATGAACATTATTATTTTTTTTTGTATTTGTATCTTGTATACTTTATTGATCCCCAGAGAGAAATTCAGGGCATCCATGTATGGCGCCAATCCCTTCACCATTCACACACACACACACACACACACACACACACACACACACACACACACACACACACACACACACACACACACACACACACACACAAACAGAGGAGAATGAGCCATTTGGCTGCAACTTTTACATCAGTGTTGCCCATTTGTCTGTAAATATTTAAATAAAAATGGTTTATTTTGTTATTTGGGGATTTTTGCGTTTTGTTGTCATTTAGTCAAAGCGTGCATATGTGTCCGCATGTAATATGCAGTTGAAGCAGCAGTCGGGACTGTCGTCTACCACTGGCTGGGCAGGCTGAGCATGTCTCCCCGTGAACGATTGTGGAGCGCCCGGTCGACAGCTCAACAGCTCTAACCTTTGTTATAAATGTAAATCACACACGTGAACAAAATTGTTGGTACCCCTCTGTTAATGAAAGAAAAACCCACAATGGTCACAGAAATAACTTGAATCTGACAAAAGTGGTAATAAATAAAAAGTCTATGAAAATTAACCAATGAAAATCAGACAATGCTTTTGAATTGTGGGTCAACAGAATTATTTTAAAAAACAAACTCATGAAACAGGCCTGGACAAAAATGATGGTACACTTAACTTAATATTTTGTTGCACAACCTTTTGAGGCAATCACTGCAATCAAACGATTTCTGTAACTGTCAATGAGACTTCTGCACCTCTCAGCAGGTATTTTGGCCCACTCCTCATGAGCAAACTGCTCCAGTTGTCTCAGGTGTGAAGGGTGCCTTCTCCAGACGGCATGTTTCAGCTCCTTCCACAGATGTTCAATAGGATTTAGATCAGGGCTCATAGAAGGCCACTTTAGAATAGTCCAATGTTTCGCTCTTAGCCATTCTTGAGTGTTTTTAGCTGTGTGTTTCGGGTCATTATCCTGTTGCAAGACCCATGACCTGCGACTGAGACCAAGCTGTCTGACACTGGGCAGCACATTTCTCTCTAGAATACCTTGATAGTCTTGAGATTTCATTGTACCCTGCACAGATTCAAGACACCCTGTGCCAGATGCAGCAAAGCAGCCCCAGAACATAACAGAACCTCCTCCATTTTTCACAGTAGCCACAGTGTTCTTTTCTTGGTATGCTTCATTTTTGCGTCTGTGAACATAGAGCTGATGTGCCTTGCCAAAAAGTTCCAGTTTTGTCTCGTCTGTCCATAGGACATTCTCCCAGAAGCTTTGTGGCTTGTCAACATGCAGTTTGGCAAATTCCAGTCTGGCTTTTTTATGATTTGTTTTCAACAGTGGTGTCCTCCTTGGTCATCTCCCATGAAGTCTACTTTGGCTCAAACAACAACGGCTGGTGCAATCTGACACTGATGTACCTTGACCTTGGAGTTCACCATGAATGTTTTTAGAAGTTGTTCTGGGCTCTTTTGTTACCATTCGTATTATCCGTCTTCTCCTTTGGCCACGTCCAGGGAGGTTGGCTACAGTCCCGTGGATCTTAAATTTCTGAATAATATGTGCAACTGTAGTCACAGGAACATCAAGCTGCTTGGAGATGGTCTTATAGCCTTTTTACCTTTAACATGCTTGTCAATAATTTTCTTTCTAATCTCCTGAGACAACTCTCTGACATAATGTTGGGCCCAAGGAACACGCACACAGGCTTGAGTGTGATTCAAAAGCTTTATTAAACAACAACAGGTGTTTGGATGCGTGAGTGTGAGGTGTGGATGGATTGCTGGAGGACAGGGAGCGCCGAGGGCGGAACAGTGCGCCGTGCAGCCAGGCAACCCTAAAGGCAGAGCAAAGACAAGGGTGAGTAATGGCTTACACCCCGCAGGGTTAACACACAGTGTGCTGCTTATTTGCAGGTGTCGAGGTGGCTGGTGTTGGCTAGTCGCAGGACTCCTGCCTGGAGGACAGTGCCCAGATGCGTGCTCGGCAAAGCGAGGAAGGGATGGACGAGGATGAGGCGAAGGAGAGGGAAATCCGCTGCCTGAAGGATCCACCTGTGCACAGGGGAGAATACTGGAGAGCAGGTAAGGGAATAACAGCTTACGTGCGTGAGGAATGAAGGCGCAGGCCGGGAAAGAACGGTCGTGCGCTGGAGTTGGGAGCATAGACGAGCAGACGGCTCCAGACCGAGGCTCCAGGCAGAGCGGGTTAAATAGTCCGAGGCTGATGAGGTGTGGGTGTGCGCGCCGCTGAATCAGATGACAGGCGAGAGCGAGTTGTGACAGTACTCCCCCCCCCCCCCCGAGCAGCGCCTCCCGGCGCTGGCTTACCTGGGTGCACCCGGTGGAACTCCGCGATAAGTTGCTTATCCAGCACAAAGGAAGGGTGCACCCAGGATCTCCACTCAGGGCCATACCCCTCCCAGTCCACCAGATATTGTAGCCCGTGACCCCAGCGGCGGGAGTCCAGGATGGAGGTGACCCTCCACGCCGGGTCGCCGTCAATCATCACGGGAGGGGGAGGCGCCCTAGGAGGAGAACAGAGTGGGTCAGAGATCACAGGCTTGATTTGGGAGACGTGGAATGTTGGACAGACACGGAGGGAGAGGGGGAGAGCCAAACGCACAGCCACTGGATTAATTACCTTCGTCACAGGGAAGGGACCAATAAAGCGTTGAGCCAGCTTCTTCTTCTCCGCCTTCAGGTTGATGTCTCGGGTCGATAACCAAACCTGCTGGCCTACCTGGTAACGAGGAGCGGCTCTCCTGTTGTGATTTGCTGCGTTGGAGTTGCGCGCCGCTGTGCGTAATAGCGCTTGGTGCGTCTTGGTCCACAGGCGCCAGCAGCGTCTGAGATGCGTCTGGATGGAAGGAACTGCCACCTCACCCTCCTCTTCGGGGAACAACGGAGGGTCGTACCCCAGGGACGCCTGGGAAGGAGACATCCCGATGGCCGACGATAAGGTGGAGTTATGGGTGTACTCCACCCAGGGCAGATGGGTGCTCCAGGAAGAGGGACTTGAGGAGGTGATGCAGCGCAAAGAAGCCTCCAGCTCCTGATTGATGTGCTCGCACTGCCCATTGGACTGTGGGTGATGACCGGAGGACAGACTCACCGTGGCCCCCAGGGCATTGCAAAAACACCTCCAGACCTTGGACACAAACTGAGGCCCCCTGCCCCCTCCAGCCAATGACGCCACTCCTGCAGCGCGAGTTTCACTGCCAGGAGTTCCCTGTCACCGACGTCATAATTCCGCTCCGCTGCAGACAGGCGCCGGGAGAAGAAGGCGCAGGGGCGCACCACCCCGTCCACCGGAGAGCACTGAGACAAAACTGCCCCCACCCCCGTGTCGGATGTGTCCACCTCAACCAGGCACTGTAGTGTTGGGTCAACCTGGGTCAGGACCCGGGAGGAGGAGAACTCTATCTTCAGCGTCTCGAAGGCTGACGCTGCTTCCTCTGTCCACCGGAACGGCACCTTGGGGGAGGTGAGGCGGGTCAGGGGAGAGGCGATGGAGCTATACTTTGGTACAAAACAGCGGTAGAAGTTGGCGAATCCTAGGAATTGTTGCACCTGTTTCCTGGACGAGGGAGTGGGCCACTCGACCACCGCTTTGACCTTGGCAGGGTCGGGGAGAAGCTGGTTGTGGGACACGACGAAGCCCAGGAAGGAGGTCTTGTTGGTGTAGAATTCGCACTTCTCCGCCTTCACGTACAACCTGTTCTCAAGGAGCCGCTGGAGGACCCGCCTCACGTGAGCCTGATGCTTCTCCCGAGATCGGGAGAAGATCAGGATGTCGTCCAGGTAGACGAATACAAAGACCCCCAGGAAGTCACGAAGGACGTCGTTTATGAGTCGTTGGAAGACGGCCGGAGCGTTGGTGGGTCCAAACGACATGACCAAATACTCGAAATGGCCGCTGGGCGTCCGGACCCCTGTCTTCCACTCGTCGCCCTCCCGGATCCGAACGAGGTGGTACGCGCTGCGGAGGTCCAGCTTGGTAAACCAGGAGGCTCCCTGGAGGGAGTTGAAAGCGGAATCCATGAGGGGTACACGCACACAGGCTCGAGTGTGATTCAAAAGCTTTATTAAGCAACAACAGGTGTTTGGATGCATGAGTGTAAGGTGTGGATGGATTGCTGGAGGATAGGGAGCGCCGAGGGCAGAACAGTGCACCGTGCAGCCAGGCAACCCTAAGGGCAGAGCAAAGACAAGGGTGAGTAATGGCTTACACCCCTCAGGGCTAACACACAGTGTGCTGCTTACTTGCAGGTGTTGAGGTGGCTGGCATTGGCTAGTCGCAGGACTCCTGCCTGGAGGACAGCACCCAGATGCGCACTCGGCGAAGCGAGGAAGGGATGGACGAGGATGAAGCAAAGGAGAGGGAAATCCGCCGCCTGGAGGATGCACCTGTGCACAGGGGAGAATACTGGAGAGCAGGTAAGGGAATAACAGCTTATGTGCATGAGGAACGAAGGCACAGGCCGGGAAGGAACGGTCGTGTGCTGGAGTTGGGAGCGTAGACGAGCAGACGGCTCCAGGCCGAGGCTCCAGGCAGAGTGGGTTAAATAGTCAGAGGCTGATGAGGCGCAGGTGTGTGCGCCGCTGAATCAGATGACAGGCGTGAGCGAGTTGTGACACTCTCTCCTTTGCTTCCTCTGGTCCATGTTTAGTGTGGTACACGCCATGTCAACAAACAGCATAATGACTACTTGTCACCCTTTAAATAGGCCGACTGACTGATTACAAGTTTGTAGACACCTGTGATGTTAATTAGAGGACACATCTTGGTTGAACATGTCCCTATGGTCACATTATTTTCAGTCTTTTCTAGGGGTACCATCATTTTTGTCCAGGCCTGTTTCATGAGTTTGTTTTTTAAAGTAATTCTGTTGAACCACAGTTCAAAAGCATTGTCTGATTTTCATTGGTTAATTTTCATAGAATTTTTATTTTTTGCCACTTTTGTCAGATTCAAGTTATTTCTGTGACCATTGTGGGTTTTTCTTTCATTAACAGAGGGGTATCAACAATTTTGTCCACGGCTGTATAGGTAGGAGAAAGGAGAGGGAGGATGAGGATAAATGAAGGGACAGAACGGGACAGTCGTGATAATCAAAGCTTATCCGGGCAGACGTCACAGACACTCTGGAGACAAGAATGTAAATCTAACAGAATGTTCATAAAACACTAATCTATGAAAGCTGAGGAGTTCCTGTGCATTCCTGTGACCTGAAACAGGACATGTCAAAGAGATTATAAAGAGTGGTTTAGATCATTCCTTACGCATGTACTGACCCTGTACTGATCTTCAGTCTGAACTCTCCGAAATTGCTCACAAAAACATGCCAAGAATATATGAACTTATTGGTCACTGTGGAGCCCAGATACACAAAGGAATTGACAAACTCAACGGCATCATTCCCAAACTGTAACGGGGTGGGTCCGGTCCATCACAGACATGCATTAGCTTAGTCTTTGTCCAGCTCACCTGAAGGCCCAGCTTTGCTGCCTCTTCATGGTAGACAACTAGAGCATCTCTCAGCTGACTGTAGGATGGCCTGAACAGGATGTTATCATCAGCATATTCAAGGTCAGCCAGATGGTAGTTGCCAAACCACATGCTAGGGACCCACTCACAGACCTTGGTCATCAGATAGTATATGACATAATTGAAGAGATCAGGAGCGGCCACACAACCTTGTCGGATCCCGCTGTTGATGGGAAATCAGCCAGACTCCTTTCCATTCACACAGACACAGCTCTCCAAGCTGCTGTAGAGCCACTTAAACAGGGCTGTGATCTTGGGTGGGGCTCCGAGGGTCTGCAGGATACTCCAAAGAGAAGCGTGGTCCACAGTGTTGAAGGCAGCCTTAAGATTTATAAAGGCTATATAGAGATGGCGGTCCTTGCAGAATTCATATGAATTCCGCAAGGACCAATCTGGCCAGGCATCATCAATAAGCTAAATCCATCAAGGGGCTTCACATGGCACCCAAAGGACCAGGACTAGAGGTGGGACTCGCCAGAGGCCCCACAATACAAAATTATCATGATAATTGGGCTTCCATGCGATATTATCACAATCTTGTGATACACTGAGTAATGCCATATTATATATTGCAATTTCCCATCTCTACTAGATCTCACTAGTCACTTCTTTGCTGGGCTGACTTAACCAGACAGTGAGCCTTTAGCACCATCTAATGGACTGAACAGTCAATTAGTTTTTATTCCTCTTGTACCTAAATAGGAAAGTTTGTATTTGCAACATTTATTTAATAATTTTTAATCAAGTATCATGATATTGATGTCTTTAATCTGTGCAGTATCACCATCACAAAGTATTTCGATATTACACTGTACGGATTTTTTTTCCTCACACCTGCCACTAATGTTGTCATGGGTGGTTCTCGCGGACCACTAATGAGATGCTATAGGCCAGCCGATGAGTTTGTATATTTATTAATAAAGACAAGGATGACAAAGTAAACCGCCACGTGGGACGAAAACAAGAACAATGACTACCGTACTGACACAGTGACGAATAAACATAATCTAAGGGAAAAACTTACAGGACTCAGAGAATAACAGGATGACTGGAGCCGGACGTGGGGACTCCAGCCGAATGCTGCACGAGAGCAACGTCCATCGTATGTGTGAGGTCGCAGCCCGGAGTAACCGCAGCTGCTCCCTTAAATAGGGCAAAGGATTAATCAACTGATGAGGGCGTCATCTGCTGAATTAAACCTAGCTGTCATTGCTGAGCTCCGCTCTGACAGCCGGAAGCTCCGCAGAGACGCTGTCAAAATAAGAGCACTGGGAAACTACAGAAATAAACAGACTGGAAGGGAAATACCGCATGACCTGAGCGCAGACGAGATCGGCGCTCAGACCACGACAGTACTCCTCCCTGAAGGACGCACTCTGGGCGTAACTGTAACACCTAATCCTTCCCCCCACCGAAAGGGCCAGAAGACCCGCACAGGGCAGGAGGAGGGGGAAAGAAAAGGCTTAGGAGGGCTAGAATCAGAAAAAAAAAAAAACACTGGGAAAAAATGACAAGGGAGACTACAAAACCCCTAGGAACATGGGCAAAAAACCCCACCAATAAACTTCAGGATGTACAGAGAACAAGAATGCAAATAAAAAGTACAAGGCAGAACAAAAAAGAAAAACCCCTCAGACTACAAGAAACTGCAATACAGGCACAGAGTATCAGTAACCAGATGACATTGGGGGCAAAAAGTCATGCTATAAAGCGGTAATCAATTAAACAGTTCCAGGATCTAAGTAACCAGGCAGGGGCGACAAAAGCGCATACACAGACTATAGAGAGGGAGGATGAAAGAAAGAAAGAAAAAAAAAAGCGCACGCTAAAGAGCGGCGAAATACACACAGCATAGATACAAATAAGGTTCCAATAAATGGGTGTAACAGACAAATCTAAGACTACAGAAGAAACAAAAACAAAGAGCACACTAAATTGCGGCGATATACAAACAGTTCAGATTCAGATAAGGTCCCAATAAACGGGCATCACAGAACATATCTCAGGCTACAGAGGAAAAGAAAACACACAAAGGACACGCTAAATGCGGCGATAAATATACAGTTCACTATAGTCCAAATAGCACACAGAGGCATCCCTGATATTTTAGAGGAGAGCAAAAAATACAGGGATGACAGCAAATAGAGCACAACGCAGCAAGAAAAAACAACAATGAGTTCAGGGGGTCTTCCCGCATTTAGCGTCCAGATCGCTGGCAGGGGAAAAAGGATAAGTTCAGGCAGTCTACCCCAGCCCCAGGCCTGGAAAAACAGTATCTCTGGCGGCCGGACCAGGTCGCCAAACAAACGGTCCAGAAAGTCGGGTGGCCGACCCAGAACGCCAAACCGGCGAAGCAATCTCCCAGGCGGCTGACCCGCATCAAAAGGCCACAAAGACCAAAAGGGAGGGCTCGGGGACGGCCTGCCTGCCGGGGAAAATGGCGAGGGGAAGCCGAGCCGAGAGTGGGGAACCTCCGCAGCACCCAGTGGGAGGGGAAGGGGAACGGGGAAAAAATGAGGGACCAGTCTGACGTCGTTCGAACTTTGCATGAACCAGCGCTGCACCCTTGCTGGTCCCCGATCAGGACAGAGCTGCACCCATGACGGACCCCGAATGGGCCGGAACAGCACCCACGATGGACACCGATTGGGTCAGAGCTGCACCCACGACGAACCCCAATTGGGCCGGAACAGCACCCACGACGGACCCCGACTGGGCCGGAACAGCACCAGAGACGACCTCCAAACCCGAACCCGGAACTTCCAGAACAGCAACCGAAATAGACACCACACCGGTGACCCTGATCTCGAGTTCTGTCGCCATCCAGGACTTCGACAATCCGGGTTCAGTAGGAAGAAGGTCCTCCTCTGGTTCCCACTCGGCTACGGTGGGCTTCGTAACCGGCATGATGGTCCTCACAGTCTGAGGACCCCCTGACGCTGACGTCCACGCCGAACACCCGCAGAATCAGAATCAGAATCAGAATCAGGTTTATTGCCATTGTTCATGTAGTACACAAACTAGGAATTTGTCTCGGTACAATGCTGCAACATTAAACATGATAAGATAAGAGAAATAAACTATACATGTAATAAAGTGTAGGATAAGATTAAGTGATACTGGTCAACAGTTAAAATATATATTAGCCAGCAGCAGATACTGTGGAGAACTATATAGTGCAGTCGGTAATGCAGGAAGAAAACAGTGATGATTGACATGAGTCTGGTTGAGCTGCTGTACATGGTGCACGAGAGTCACTTAGTGTTCAGCAGTCTAATGGCAGAGGGGAAGAAGCTGTTCATGTGACGGGAGGTTTTAGTCTGGATGGACCGAAGTCTTCTACCAGAGGGGAGGGGGGCAAACAGTACGTGACCAGGGTGTGAGGGATCGGCTATGATCCGGCCAGCACGCCTCCGGGTCCTGGAGATGTACAGATCCTGGAGAGATGGGAGCTTGCAGCCGATCACCTTCTCAGCAGTGCGCACGACGCGCTGCAGCCTTAGTCTGTCCCTGGCAGTGGCTCCTGCGTACCACACGGTTATGGAGGTGGTGAGGATGGACTCGATGATGGCTGTGTAGAACTGCACTAACATCTTGGTGGGTAGCTTGAGCTTCCTCAGCTGCCGCAGGAAGAACATCCTCTGCTGGGCTTTTTTGATGAGTGAGCTGATGGTCAGCTCCCATTTGAGGTCCCTGGTGATGGTAGTGCCTAGGAAGCGGAAGGAATCAGCAGTGGTGATGGGAGAGCCTGAGAGGGTGAGGGGGGGCAGAGGAGTAGTGACTTTCCTGAAGTCTACAATCATCTCCACTGTCTTCAGAGCGTTCAGCTGCAGGTTGTTATTGCTGCACCAGGACGCCAGCTGGGCCACCTCTCTCCTGTAGGCGGACTCGTCGCCGTTGGAGATGAGCCCGATGAGGGTGGTGTCGTCCGCAAACTTGATCAACTTGACAGACTGGTGGCTGGAGGTGCAGGAGTTGGTGTAAAGGGAGAAGAGTAGGGGGGAAAGTACACAGCCCTGGGGTGATCCGGTGCTGATGCTAGTATAGTCTGAGACAGTCTTTCCCAGCCGCACATGCTGCCTCCGGTCCGTCAGGAAGTCGATGATCCACCTGCAGAGGGAGTCAGGCACGTTGAGCAGGGACAGCTTGTCCCGGAGCAGAGCGGGGCGGATGGTGTTGAATGCGGAGCTGAAGTCCACAAACAGGATCCTGGCGTAGGTTCCCGGGGAGTCCAGGTGCTGCAGGATGGAGTGGAGGGCCAGGTTGACTGCATCGTCTACAGACCTGTTGGCTCGGTAGGCAAACTGCAGCGGGTCCAGGAGAGGGGTGGTGATGGACTTGAGGTGGGACAGGACCAGGCGCTCAAAGGACTTCATGACTACAGAGGTGAGCGCTACAGGTCTGTAGTCATTAAGTCCAGTGATCCGTGGCTTCTTGGGGACAGGGATGATGGTGGAGGATTTGAGGCAGGATGGCACGTGGCATAACTTAAGGGAGGTGTTAAAAATGTCTGTGAATACAGGAGCCAGCTGTTTCGCACAGAGTCTCAGGGTGGAGGGAGACACGCCGTCTGGGCCGGGGGCCTTGCGCGGGTTCAGTCTGGAGAACTGTTTGAGCACATCCTGCTCACTGATGATAAGGGGAGGGGGGGAGGAGGGGGGGGTGCCTTAAATGAAGTAGGGAATGTGGAGGCTGTGGAGCTGGAGGGAGGGGGGGAGTTGGACACAGATGACGAGGTGTCAAAACGGGCATAGTGTTGGGACAGTCTCTGACAAAGGGCTTTGTCATCCTGACCTTTAGGAGCCTGAGGCCGATAGTTGGTGATCTGCCTCAGTCCTCTCCACACGGAAGCCGAATCATTAGCAGTGAACTGCTGCTGGAGTCTCTCTGAGTATAGAGATTTAGCCCTCTTCAGCTCTCTGTTAAACCGGTATTTAACCTCCCTGTAGCAGTCCCTGTCTCCACTTTTCAGCGCTGCTTCCTTCTCCTTCCTGATCTGTCTGAGCTTAGCTGTGAACCAGGGTTTGTCATTAGAGTAACTCACCCTGGTGCGTGATGGAAGAATGTTCTCTTCACAAAAGTGGATATATGAGTTCACAGTGTCCGTGTACTCATCCAGATCATGCGTGGCTCCTTTAAGCATGCCCCAGTCAGATATTTTCCATGCATGGCGTGGTGTCAGAAGATCCTTGACCTGCTGGGTTGAACAGCTTCTCCATGGGGACCCGGGGACGCTTTGTCGTCGGTGCAGGCTCCAGGTGGCAATCCGCCCTCCTCCTCTGCCCATGACGTGGCTGCGGGGCCAGACCCAAACTCTCCGGGGCTGCAGGCTCCCTCCTCATCCGGCGGTGTAATCCAGACCATGGGGAACGCTCAGGGGAAGGAGACACAGAGGCAGCAGGTTCAATGTTAGAGGCTACAGCAGGTGGAGGGAGCTTGGGGGACTGCGAACCCCGAACTCCACCCGCAGGAGTCAGACAAGGCAAATCACAGGGATGAGGGGAAGAATGAAATTGCACTTGCCTTTCCTCCAGAGGGCCGATGGTGCCTGCTGTAGCGGGCTGAGCGCTTCCCTTTCCTCTCCGGATGGTGACTGAAGGCCCCCCGGGAAGACGAGGAGAAGCCACCTGCACAGGATCGGGGACGGGCACCGCCGGAGCAGGACTCACGGAGCTCACAGCAGCTGGGGAGAGCGTCAAGGAGGAGGAAGGAACAGTCGAGGCGGGCCAGGGACGAGGCACATACAACCTGGAGACAGCAGCGGCTGTCTTACCCCTCTGACGGAACGCAGGAGCATCAGCTGGCTGGGAGATGGAGTCTCTCCGACGACTTGGCACTGGATCCGGACATGGTTCTCGCTGAGGCTTATTTGGAGCGTGGCGACGACGTTTATTGGCAGATGGCGAGACGAAGGTGGGGTCAGGGAAACACGACACCTGGGCTGGATGGGTGACAGGAGCTGAATCCCGATGCGAGGAGCGGGGATGCCACTCCGCTGGCCCTCCTGCCGGGGTTTCGCTCCAGTCCGCGGATCTCCATCCTCGTTGGGGACGCCGCACTCGGGGGAGAAGGTGAGGGTTCCTTGGCTGTCTTCTCGAGTGCTCTCTTGATCAATTCCCGTTGCGCCACAATCCACGTCACCCTCTCCTTTCCTTCCGGAAAAGAGGTGAGGTGATACTTTAATAAAGTCCTTTGGGCGAGAAGCAGGTAGTCGTGTGCCACATAGGTGGGCATGAGGAGACAGGCCTTGGCCAGGTATCGATCTATCTCCTGAAACTACTCAGGGCAATACCCATGCTCGAGAGCGGATATACTAACACCATACAAGCCCCATTGAAGGGAAAAAACTCAGGCCCACAGCAAACTCACGGTGACCGGTGTCTCATGTTGGCTGCAACCTACTGTCACGGGTGGTCCTCGCGGACCACTAATGAGACGCTATAGGCCAGCCGATGAGTTTGTATATTTATTAATAAAGACAAGGATTTTTTTTTTTTTGTTACTTATTTGTACCCGTAGGTAGATTTGTTTTGCAGTCTGGTGACAAGCCACTAGCTGCCGGTCGCTGCGTGCGCAAGCGCCCCATATCCCTAACCTGCATGTTTTTGGCGTGTGGGAGGAAACCGGAGAAATCCCGGAGTAAACCCTCGCAACACAGGGAGAACATGCAAACTCCACACAGATCACTGTTGGTCGGGGGCTGGGATCGAACCCACGATCCCCGCGATCCCCCGGCCGAGGGTAAACTGTGCTGCCACAGTGCTAACCACTGCGCCACCGTGCAGCCCAGGATGACAAAGGATGACAAAGTAAACCGCCACGTGGGGTGAAAACAAGAACAATGACTACCGTACTGACACGTGACAAATAAACATAATCTAAGGGAGAAACTTACAGGACTCGGAAAATAACAGGATGACTGGAGCCGGGCGTGGGGACTCCAGCCGAACGCTGTACGAGAGCAACGTCCATCGTATGTGTGAGGTTGCAGCCCGGAGTAACCGCAGCTGCTCCCTTAAATAGGGCAAGGGATTAATCAACTGATGAGGGCGTCATCTGCTGAATTAAACCCAGCTGTCTTTGCTGAGCTCCGCTCTGACAGCCGGAAGCTCCGCAGGGACACTGTCAAAATAAGAGCTCTGGGAAACTACAGAAATAAACAGACTGGAAGGGAAATACTGCATGACCTGAGCGCAGACGAGATCGGCACTCAGACCACGACAAATGTATTTGCCGAGACACTACTGGACATCCAGTGTCTGTGCTCAGATAAGTCAGACTGTTTTACTGGCATGAGATTGGCGTATACAATATCAAATACATTTTTTTTTTTTACCAGTCAACCTGTGGCAGCACCACTGCAGTAAATGCTAGCATTACAGTAAGTTTATATGTGCTGAGCTGAAAAGACTGTATAATGTGTGGTTGTGTGCTCAAGTGCTTAAAGGAGGCCCAAGGCTTCGTCTGTGATGTGTTTGAAGAAGGAGTCGTGTGAGGTTTGCAGTGCAAATGAGCGTATGCCAGTGTGTTTGTTTCTCAGCCTTTCTCTGTCTCTGTGTGTGCATTAATGTCCTCAACCATATGTGTAAATGTTGTGTCTATCTGCCTTTCCCATGTATACATGAATGCAACCCTCTGCGTGCGATCCCTCCTGCAGGGCAGTGGAGTGGGCCGGATGGAGGAGGCTTTTTTCTGTGCCATCTGAAGCCAAGCCGCCTAAAGAGGCCTTTTCAGAAGTGGAACGCCAGTGATAGATAGTCACTTATGCTGCAGCTGACATCCAATCTGGCATCAGTGATTATAAAGCTCTCACCTCTTCACACGTCCCTCTGTAGCCATTGGAACCCCTCTGCTCAAACACAGAAATCCCATTTTGTGTCACGGAGCAGTGAAATGAGGTTGTGTCTGGGTATATGTGTGTTTTAGTAGGTCTATAACAGGATTGTGTCTGCATGTGTCAAAGCCCACAGGCAGAAATCATATGTGTCATTGTTCATTCTATCGCAATATCTTTTCAAATTGTTAGCGTATGCTTTTATCCAGTCTGAACTAAATTATAACAGTTCTGGGGCAAGTAAAAGGTGCTGTATGATGACTCTTTGACTGTTTCCACAGACAACATATCTTCTGAGTTGACAGGTCGTTTCTCCCGTTTTCTGTCTTAAGACTGAACAAAGCCTCTTTGGTCATGCTTTATTCTGTTCTTAAGCTCTTCTTGTCTTATCTTTCCATTTTTCTATTGTTGCTTTTCTCATCACCTCCACTGTCCTGTAGGTTCTCGTTCCTTTTTTACCCCTCTGTGTGACAGCCATTGCTGCTGTATTCAAGACATAATCCAAACTCACCCTTGCACACTTTGGGTTGGAATCCACGGGGGAGCTGTAAGCCCAGCATGGAACCTCCTCTGAGAAAGCTACACACAAATGCATATTGGCTATTTGATTAGAAAATGCTACAGAGTCCTGTTTTTCTGCATGTATGTGTTTGATATAATGCCTTTGTGTGTGAATCACAAGCTTGTATCTTCTGTGGGGTTTTTTTGTTCTTGTGATGGCCCCTTGCACCACCATTCTGTGGATCCTTAGTGAGTCTGGCACACTTTTAATAAGTCCCCACTTGCACAAAGCAAATAGCTTTATTATGAGAAGGCATCATGAGAGAAGACCAGTTCAAACCCACCAGTCTGTCACTGTGCCATCTTGGACCAGTCCTCTGACTGTCTTTGTGCGCCACCAACCAGAAGCATCTCTGCCTCATGTTGGAGTCCACTTTTCCTTGTTTACTGATCTGTGTTTTATTCGTATCATTATTCCTGGGCATCAAAAAGTCTATGAATATAGTCATTTCAGCTATAGCCTGACCTAAGTCCGTGTGTATACACATGGAGCAAAAAACAGGTGTATATCTGCTTGTCAAGTCAGTGCCTCACTTGATTTTATGTACTGTATATACAGTATGTGGGTTTATGTCTGCAATAACATGCAGACACCTGGGATTGCATGCAGTGAACTTGTGGACAAATCTTAAAACTTAAAAAAAAATTTTTAGTGCTTCTATGACCTTCATTTCTAACTTCAGCTAAGAGACTTTTTTTTCAATAAAAAAGGTCACTACATGAGTATACCACTTGGTTCTCTGTATGCTTCATGTCCATACACGTACATTTGCTTATTTAAATTTCAAACGTGATCTGGATGAGGACACGGATTCTGGGTCACTTTTTCATTTTCTTTAACATTGTGTGAGATAGGGCCTTGGTGGAGGTATGCACTCATGGATCACTCAATTTAATCCATTCATAAATAGCCCAAGGGTCACCTCTGGTGAAAATTTCATCCAAATCTGTCCAGTAGCTTTGCGTTATCCTGCTAACAGACAGACAGACACACCCCTTTGGTGGAGGTACAGTATGTGCTCTCTGAGTGTACTCTTGTTTAAAATGCCAATCTTCTGAATTTAAGAAATATTTTTAAAAGAGAATGGGGGGAAAAAACTTGACAGTTGCAATTTTTTTTTATTTGATCAAAAGAAAAAAATATGGACTCACTCAATTCTGAGAAAATATTATGGAATCATGAAAAAATGCTACACCACTGGTACTTTGTGGTGCCACCTCTGGCTTTGATTACAGCTTGAATTCTTTGAGCCATTGACTTAAGTATTGACAAACAGTATTCTTCATCAATCCAGCTGAAACCTTCTCTTATTGCTGTTGCCAGATCCGCTTTGCAGGTTGGAGTCTTGTCATGGGTTATTTTCTTCAATTTCCACCATAGATTTTCAATGGGATTGAAGTTATAATAATAATGGAATAGATTTATATGACGCATGTCAAGTGACATCTCAAAGCGCTTACAGTGAGTCTATTATTCATTCACTCCAGACAGACATTGATAGCATTGATAGTGGTAAGCTACTACTGTAGCCACAGCTGCCCTGGGGCAGACTGATGGAAACGTGGCTGCCAATCTGTACCAACGGCCTCTCCATCGACTACCGAACATTTATACACATTCATACCCAGTGTCATGGACACTGGCGGCAAGGTGGACACAACAGCAGGATGGCTGGGGAGAGTGGGATTTGAACTGTCAACCTTCTGGTTATTGGACGACCCGCTGTACCTCCTGAGCCACTGCCGCCCACAGGTTTGGACTAATTGCATTCCATGCCATTGACATTACAGTATATGGCTTTCTTCTCTCTCTCTTTCTCTCTCTCTCCATCCATTTACCAATGGTGAAACACCAACAACAACGTTCCTTCTCCAGGATTTGCGGCTCCTCATTGCTGACAGTATGTCAGATCCAAAGAGTCCAGTATCTTGTTCCAGGAGGTTTTGTAAAGTTACATGGGGCAGCCTAAGCGTCGTCTAGCATTAGGTGAGAAGAACACTTCCAGCAGCTTCATCATGATGGACAACATGACCAGCAAGAGCAAGACAGAGGCATCTAGTGATGTCAGAAATTATTGGCAGCAAACAGTAGAGAACACTGTTTGGGGTATGACTATGCCAAGAGATATTACGAGCTGCACAGATCATTTTAGTGTAGGTGCCATCTATTCTTTTGGTGCAAGCAGCATTCAGTGTCCAAGAATCTGAGCCATACAGGAGGATGGTTTCAACAGTGGCCTTGAACACTTTACTTTTGTCTTTGTTTGATTTCTGATAGGTGCTATCCGAATTTTCTTGAGTGTGTTTAGCGCACTCCAAGCCTTTGCTGTCCGAACACTTATGTCATGATCCATGTCAGTGAAACCCCCTAGGTCCTTGAACTCTTGACCAAGATCATTTTTGGAGCTGTCCAAAGCAAGAAGTTGACTATCGGAAGTAGGATTAAGGTGCATATACTGTAATATCTTGAAGGAAAGTATTCATGCTTTTTATCCTATGACAAGATACATTATCATCCTGGAAAGTGATATCATCGTGACCAAACACCCTTTCAATTGATGGAATAAGAAAAGTCCAAAATTTCAATGTAAGCTTGTGCATTTATTGAAGTTGTAATGACTGCCATCTATGGAATAAGGTTTGTGCCAGCAGGAACTGAATTTGAATTTTAGTTATTTGAATAACTGAAGTTGAACCTGAATTAATCAGTTTGAATAATTGCTTTTACAATTTGAATCTGAATTGCCTAATTTGAAATTGAATCTATTGGTTTGAATGTGTATTGCAATAAAATTGAAACTGTATTTCATTTACTTGAAAAATTTGGCTCCCTAATTCATTATTAGAGTTCAGTTTCACTTCTTGTCATACGAATTCAGTTTTTTATTTCAGGTTTTTGTGCCACACATTTGGGACCTAGCCTCAGTCAAAACTAGTCGAGCACAGATAGAAAGAACTCGGTTTTATGTCTGCAACTCTCGCTTTACGTGCTGTTTACCTGTTACCACTCAAGTCTGTGCAGGCCTTTAATTCAAAGTGATGTCCAGCAGCCACACGCCAGGTTTGTAAAAATAATAATAATGATGTCATGTATGAGAAGAGGTGTCATGTATGCATACAAAACATTATTAGCCAGGGCAACAGATTAGCAGAGATTAACAGCAGAGCCTCCATTCAGGTGTTGGAGGTGTAGCAGCCCAGGAGGAGGTAAATGTGCTATCAGGACACTGCTTTTTCTAAAACCAGAGGCTTTTTGTGAGAGATGTTTCTTCTACACAAGGTTCAGTGGAGTCAGAAAGTGGACAAAGGTCAGTAACTTGTGCTAAAATTGGCTATTTAGTATCATAGAAGAAATAATTATGAAATGATAAGAATGAAGCATTCTGCCTTCTCTGAGTTACTAAGAGGATGGAGACTGTAGTTACAGTGGTTGTCCTTTAAAATTAGGTTTCAAACTAATAAAGCTGTCAGTAGGCTGGCAAGTAAATTAGTAGTGTTGTTAGCTTGATAACTAGCTACAGTCAGCTGGTAAGATGCTAACGTCAGAAATCAGCACTTAAAAATGACTTTAGATATAATCTATAGATTATTCATCAAAACGGACACACTTTAGATTTGTAACAGCCTAATATTGCATTTAATGTATTGATGTATTGACCATTGCCATAAAACTTGTCATATTTGCCTTGTGACAGCAGATGATCAATAACTGTCCAGTTTTGTCTGTTTCATTATTAACTACACAGAGCTCATCCACAACATTAGTGCAGTATTGTTTGCATGATAATTTATAATCTGTAACATATCACATGATGTACAGAAACATAATTGTATTAACATGATGATGTAGAAGAGCTTGGAAGAACGAGGCGGTGTGATATATAAACCAAAGTTTATTATCAGCTCCTCTAACAAGTCTCATCTAAGTGCAGAAGCAGAAGCAAGAAAAGAGGCCGAATACCTCCGGCTCTCTGAACTTATACTTGCACATAACAAAAGACATGCATATCAAAGGCTGACATCCCTCATTATCTTAATCCCCCCATTGTCTCCGTACTCCTCCTCATGGCCCTGGGGGGTGAGGGCAGCTCCTCCGGTCTCCACCGCAGTGTCTGGGAACGTCTTTGTTCTTCACTGGCGGTTGAGAGTCTTTGTCCTTTCTGAGGTGTGAAGTCGCCTTACATATGTAATCACCAAACATTCCCACATGCTTCAACATATGTAGGTTATGGAATATATGATTAATATAGCCCACAGCCCCCCCCCCCAAACGACTAAGAAAAGGACAATAGAGAAATTGACAGTTTAAGATAATTACTATGACATACTAACTGCTATACCTCTTGCCACAGAAGAAACTTTCCAGCAGCCATGCTCCTAAGAGAGTTCAGTGGTAATCATAACAGCATAGTAAAATCACAAGTCAGTCCTAAACTGTTACAGCACAATTAGTGAACAACTGTTGAGTAGTTTGCATCAGTCCCTGTGCTGTCTGGGTTTTAATCTTCTCCCGAATCTGCTGTGGGTCCGCTTAGGCGTCCTGCTGGGACCTTCCTGTAAGGAATCTGCAGCTTGGGGAGGAGAGTGATTATTTGTTCCCTGCAGGGGGGGCTGAGTCTTTTCTCTTGGGGGGTCTACCCCGCCGAGGTGCTCTCGCCAACTGTGCAGGCTCGTCTCTCAACAAGAAGGCAGGTTTAAGTCTGTCAATGCTGACTGTTTCTTTTCTATCCCCAAAATCAAGCACAAAGTGTTTATCACCAGGTTCCAGCACTCTGAATGGCCCATCGTATGCTGGGCGGAAAGTTGGTTTTAAAGCTTCATGCCTAACAAAAACGAATTCAGCGTTTTTTAGAGCTTGGGGGACAAAAACCCGTGGAAAAGAGTGATGTGCCGGTCCGGGGAGAGAGTCCAGTCCGTTGCTGCCTAAAAACCTCGAGGCTGGAAGATGCCCTGGCTCTGGGTTCTCTGGTAAAAATTCACCCGGGAGCCTGAGAGGTTGTGCAAAAACTAATTCTGCTGGAGAGGCATCTAGATCCTCTTTAGGCGCAGCACGCAACCCCAATAAAACCCAGGGAAGGTTATTTACCCAATTTGTATCCATTAGTGAGGCTCTGAGGGCGGCCTTTAAAGACCTATGAAAACGCTCGCATAACCCATTAGCCTGAGGGTGATAAGCGGTGGTGCAGTGAATTGTCGCCCCTAAGCTGCTGGCCATGGCTGACCAAAGCTCTGATACAAATTGAGGCCCCCTATCGGACGTGATGTCCGATGGGACGCCGAAACGTGCCACCCAGTTTGTCAAAAAAACGCGAGCGACTTCCTCCGCTGTAGTTGACGCCAGAGGGACTGCCTCTGGCCAGCGCGTGGTGCGGTCTATCATTGTTAACAGGTGTGTGAAACCTTGGGAGGAAGGTAGTGGCCCCACGAGGTCGACATGAACGTGGTTGAACCTTCTAGCAGGGATTGGAAAAGGCTCCAGAGGGGCTTTTGTGTGTTTGTGTATTTTGGCGCGCTGACAAGAAATGCAAGTTTTTGCCCATTCTTTTACGTTTTTGCGCAGGCCCGGCCACACAAACTTTTCGGCGACCATTTTAACCGAGGCGCGCACACCTGGATGCGCGAGGGAGTGAATTGAGTCGAAAATACGGCGGCGCCATGTGGCTGGGACTAACGGGCGAGGTCGGCCGGTTGAAATATCTCATATTAGGGGGGGCACGCTGTCGCGTAAACCCCTTTCCTCCAGCCTTAACCCTGTTGGTCCAGACAGGAGTGCACGCACGTCCGCGTCACTGCTTTGTTCCTCTGCCATGGCTGCATAATCTATCCCTGCATGGATTGGTGCTGCGTATGTGTCCGCGTTAGTGAAGAGTTCTGCGGCTGAGGTAGTATAATCTGTCTCCTCGCGCTCTGGCGATGTCACAGCGCGGGAGAGGCAGTCTGCTACCACGTTAAGTTTGCCTGCCACATGTCGAATGTCTGTGGTGAACTCTGAAATCGCAGCCAGCTGTCTTTGTTGCCTGCCTGACCATGGTTCTGAGATTTTAGCCATGGCAAAGGTGAGCGGTTTGTGGTCTACAAAAGCCGTGAAACTCCGCCCTTCTAACCAGAACTGGAAGTGGCGGATGGATAAATGAAGCGCTAGCAGCTCCCTGTCAAAAGTGCTGTATTTACGCTCAGTTTGGTTTAGCGATTTGCTGAAGAATGCTAAAGGTTGCCAGATCCCGCTGACATGTTGTTCTACAGCTGCCCCTATAGCTAGGTCCGAAGCGTCTGTGGTTAGTGCAATGCGGGCCGAGGGGTCGGGGTGAACCAACAATGTGGCATTAGCTAGAGCGCTCTTTACTTCCGCGAAGGCGCGTTCGCGCTCCGGGGTCCATTCGACCGCGTTGGAAGCTTTTTGTTTTCTGAGCGCGTCATATAGGGGCTGCATGAGCTGAGCTGCGTGGGGGAGGAAACGGTTGTAAAAATTAACCATTCCTAAAAATTCTTGCAGCGATTTGACCGTTTGTGGCCGTGGGAAACTTTTTATCGCGTGGACTTTGTCTGGAAGTGGGACTGCCCCCTTCGGAGAAACTCTGTGTCCTAAAAAATCAATTTGTGACACGCCGAATTTGCATTTGGCTGGATTGATTATTAACCCGTGCTCTTCTAGCCTCTGAAAAACCATAGTGAGGTGCTGCTCGTGTTCTTCCTCAGACGAGCTGGCTACCAGCATATCGTCGAGGTAGACGAAAACAAAAGGAAGGTCGCGTAATACTGCGTCCATCATCCGCTGAAAAGTTTGGGCGGCGCCTTTGAGGCCGAAAGGCATCCGCAAAAATTCAAAAAGGCCGAAAGGGGTTATTACAGCTGTTTTAGGAATGTCCTCCGCTCGAACTGGGACTTGATGATAACCGCGGACCAGGTCTATTTTTGAAAAAATGCGCGCACCCGCCAGATGCAGTGAAAAATCCTGAATGTGAGGAAATGTATAATAAAGTAATAATAATTGTAATAATAAAGGCTTATCTTATCTTATCTTATCTTATCTTAATTGGGTAGCGGTCATGCGCTGTCGCATTGTTTAATCTGCGGTAATCGCCGCACGGTCTCCAAGAACCGTCGGATTTCAGAACCATGTGAAGTGGCGAGGCCCAGGGGCTTTTCGAACGTTTAATAATGCCTAGTTTTTCAAGGGTAGTAAACTCGTCCCAAGCTATGGCGAGCTTGGCCGCGTCTAAGCGCCGAGCTTTGGCAAATACGGGTGGGCCCATTGTCGGAATAAAATGTTCAACCCCGTGCTTAGCCACTGTGGCTGAGAATTTGGGAACTGTGAGTGCTGGAAATTGGGTGAGGAGTTGATCAAACTTACCTCCTGCTGTGGTGACGCTAGCCTACACGGGTGGTGGAGAAACTCGGGCTGAGCAGGGAATAGAAGCAAAGGACAGTGCTTTAGCCAAGCGTCTGTTCGCTAGATCGACTAATAACCCATGTGCACACAAAAAGTCTGCGCCTAACAAGTTAAAACTCACCGCCGCTACAACAAATGTCCATCTGTAGTTGCGGCCGTGGATGTGGAGGTGCAGGCTTTTTTCGCCAAAAGTGTCAATGTTGGAGCCGTTGGCTGCCACCGCTCCATTGCCCCGCGTGCCCTTGGCTCGATCCGCTTGGGAGGGCATGACAAAACTTAGTTGAGCTCCTGTGTCAATAAGGAACTGCTTGCCGGTGTGTCCGACCGTCACGTATAACAGCTTACTTTTCTCGCCGAGAACCGCTGCCGTTAACGGCTCTCGGCTTTGGCGTTTAAATTTGCAGGGGGGAACACATTTGTGAGCCTTCTCGGCGAAGCGGTGGTGGTAATAACAAACATCGCTCCGTCTGTTACGTTTTGGCCGTGTCGCTGTCACCGCGGGCTGGATCTGCCCCATGGGTTGAGGCTCGCCGTGGCTCTGGGCATCAGCGTTGAGGTCTGCGGATGCTGCCGTGGGTGTCTGTTCCCTGCAGGCGTTGACGAGTCGTTGAGCTTCGTTGGCCAGCACGCGGAAGTCTTGCTGGGTGTTGCATCGCATGTTGGCGAGTGTCCCTCTCATGTGTGGCGGCAGCGTGCTGAGGAATACGAATTGGAAGAGGAAGTTGTCATTGTCCTCCTCTTTAAGCTGCAGCAAGTCCTCCATGAGGGCTTTAGGTCTGCATCCTCTGTGGCCGTAGACCGCCAGGATCCTCTCGGCTCTCTCTTCGGCTGAGGGGACGTAATTTGCCACGATGGTTGCTTTCAGTATTTCATATTTGTCTTGGGCCGGCGGCCGCCGCATTATGCTCCGCACACACCTCGAAGTGGCGGCGTCGAGTTTGGCGACGATGTGATAGAACTTCGTATCGTCGGCCGTGATGCCCGCCAGTGTAAACTGGGCTTCAGCTTGTTGAAACCACGAGGCGGGGTCTTCCTGCCAGAAATCCGGCAGCTTGACAGTGACGGCATTTGTGTAGACCATCACTGCTGTGTCCGCAGGGTGAGAATGCCTTGCCTCGGCTCTCTCAGCGGCGCTGGTGCTCGGTTGAGCCCTCTCTATCACTTCTGCCGGGGGGGGGAACGTCGTCCATCTGTTCCCCTGTCTGCGTGGGCGCCGGCGTCTGCCTGGGTCGCCACAAATGAGTCGATCGCGGGGGAACGCGTCAGGGGTCACCAGTGTAGAAGAGCTTGGAAGAACGAGGCGGTGTGATATATAAACCAAAGTTTATTATCAGCTCCTCTAACAAGTCTCATCTAAGTGCAGAAGCAGAAGCAAGAAAAGAGGCCGAATACCTCCGGCTCTGTGAACTTATACTTGCACATAACAAAAGACATGCATATCAAAGGCTGGCATCCCTCATTATCTTAATCCCCCCATTGTCTCCGTACTCCTCCTCATGGCCCTGGGGGGTGAGGGCAGCTCCTCCGGTCTCCACCACAGTGTCTGGGAACGTCTTTGTTCTTCACTGGCGGTTGAGAGTCTTTGTCCTTTCTGAGGTGTGAAGTCGCCTTACATATGTAATCACCAAACATTCCCACATGCTTCAACATATGTAGGTTATGGAATATATGATTAATATAGCCCACAATGAGCATATTCAGAGCATACTTAGAGCTTTATCAGAATAAATTATTCTATATTTTCATGTCAGGTGAGTAAATCTCACTAAACATAAGTAAAAATCGGTGACATGTATACTGCGTTTTATTTTTTCAACAAATGTGTAGTACATGTGATGAGTAGACCGCTGTGGTAAAGTTTCAGCCATAAATGCATTAAACTTAATAATTGTTTTAAAAAGATAACTTCAGTCAACTTATTTGTGAGATATTTTTTAAACCTAGCACTGATTTCCAGGTACAGGACCAGAGTCAGAGTCAATAGATGAGGAAAATTCAACAGTTTGTAAAACAGGAAAATAAATGAAACAGCTTTCATTGTGTACCAAGTGGTTGTATTTAGTTTAGTAAATACCATATTTGTATTGTGTCTTATATTTATTTATGTCTATTTTTTTAAACAGGAAAGGTCCAAAGATGAGCTTGATCCCCTATTTCAACATCCTGGTCTTCAGAAGAACTGGTGATGAAGTAACGAAGAAAGAACAGCATCTGCTCCTGGAGGAAGTTCAACGTTATTATTAATGATTTGAGCACTATGACCTATGAGCAGCCTGGGAATTGGAAATATTAGATGGCTAATAAATTCTTATGGGGGTCCTTTTTTCTAAATCTCATTGCATCATTCATTTTATTGACACATTTTAACACTTTTAGCATTTTTTACTATGATTTTTTTTTTATTTGAAATATCTGCAGTTTTTTTTAAGCTGTCCATTTAATCTTTTCTAGTCCAATAAGTCTTTGAATTTATTTTTTTTCAAACCTTTTTACAGTTCCCATTGAATCAATGAGATTTATTCTGAAAAGTGCTGTTTAAATACAGCTTCACTGCTCTATACATTGATAGTATCACAGAAACTGGCTCAGACTTTGTTTTTGGTAAACTGCTGTGAGGGACTGTGTGTTGCTTTAAATGAGCCACCCCACAATATTTTTTTAAATTTGTTTTGGCATCTTATTTGTTCTGCATTTTATGATGGAGTTCTTATCTGTAAATACAAACATGTTGTTGCACCTTTTGCCCACATCACCAAACAGAACTCTTGACAGTTAAAAAACACTGAGTGGCAAAAATGAGTGGCAGAAATAGGGTATATGGAATACAACACAATAAATACAAACAGTATTCAATCACAGCAGTACACAGAGTACCTGCTTGCAGGAGAGCTAATCTTATCATTCCAGTTTGTATTAATTGGCAAAATATTCAATAAAGGCTCGGAATCAGTTCTTCATTTACCATGTGCACCTTGGTTTTACCCACACATCACTACAGTCAAGTAAATGGTGTGGTATTAACATCTAAAGTTTTAAAAAAGGTACTCAGTGCACTGCTGTGACTAAATATTTTGTGATTTTTTTGTTTGTTTTGCTGCATTTTGTTTTATTGCGCAGTAGTCTGGTGAAGCACAAACAATTTTGCTGTACTGTACAACTGTACAATGACAATAAAGCCTATTTTGTTCTATATAAAATAAGGGTGTCACATGTGATTGCCACTCAGTGCTGTGTTGCTATGGTAACTGTCCTGTAACTGCCAAGAATTCTGTTCCAATGCATCCCTTCTATATAGGATTTACCAGTGGATTGTGGGAGTTGTAGTTGAAAGTAGTGATATACCTCAGCAGTGGCTCAGGAGGTAGAGCGGGTCATCCAATAACCAGAGGGTTGGTGGTTCAAATCCCACTCTCCCCAGCCATTCTGCTGTTGTGTCCCTGAGCAAGACACTTTACCCACCTTGCCTCCAGTGTCCATGACACTGGGTATGAATGTGTATAAATGTTCGGTAGTGGTTGGAGAGACCGCTGATATGGATTGTCAGTGACATTTCCGTCAGTCTGCCCCAGGGCAGCTGTGGCTACAATAGCAGCTTACCATTGTCTGGGGAGTGAATGAATAATGTATCCATTGTAAAGTGTCTATGAAAAGCGCTATATAAATCTGATGCATTATTATTATTATTATTACCTTTGAAAAATGTCTGTATGGAAGAAAATGGAGAGTTAATATCTGTAAAAGTCCTTTATTAAAAGGAGCAACAAACTTTGTACGGTGAGAATTATTCAACTGTACAACACTGGATTTGATTCAAATATTTAAAATAATCTAATCAATTTATCTGCATAGAAGTTACAAGTTCATGTTGAAATTATTACTTCTTACTAGGAGACAGTAAGCTCTTTAACTTCTAAGGAGATGTGATGGTGTTAAGGGTGCAGAAACGTAACTCCCATTGGCACTTATGTGAACCATGTGACTCCAAAAACATCTCCTTGTTTACAGAGGTGGGCAGAATAGCTCAAATATGTACTCAAGTAAAAGTAGCATTATATGTCTCACTTGCATACGTGCAAGAGTAGTCCCCTAAAAAACTACTTCAATAAGAAAGTATTAGTGTGTAACACTTTCACTCTTGCTTAATTTTTTTTATCTCCATTTCCAACTGTTTTAATAAGTTTGCACACTCATGTTTTAAATTTTGCAGCTTTGCAATTTTACAAGTGTTTTTTGTTTCTAGAGACTAAAATATAAACTACCAACATTTGCCCTCCACTATAATAACATCACATGGAGAAACAGTAAATATTCACTAAGCCAGAATATGAAAACAATTAGAAAATAATTTCACATATGATGAGAAAAACTTCACTCCCATTTATTTAAAATAAGTGAAATCAAGATACTGAAAGAGTACAGTCACGTGTACTTGAGTTAAAGCACCAGGATTTTTTTTCCAATTGTTTTTCTTTTTTGGCTTAGTGAGTACTTATTACTGTTATTTAATTAAATTAAGTATATCAAGTAATTTTGAGGGATCACTTGTTTACTACATTTTCTTTAAATAACTTGTTGAGTTGGATCTACTGAATACTGATAGTTAGTATGGTTAGGCATGATCCCAAAATAAGTTTACATTAATATTAAGAAAAATTTAATCACACATTTTAAGGGTTGGTCCAGCCATTGATCAAACCTCAGATTCAGGAGGAGCAATGTGGTTTTCGTCCTGGCCGTGGCACATCAAACCAACTCTTTACCCTCTTGAGAATCCTCGAGGATTCGTGGGAGTTTGCCCAACCAGTTTACATGTGTTTTGTGGACTTGCAGAAGGCATTCGACCGCATCCCTTGTGGTTTTTTGTGGGGGGTGCTTCGGGAGTATGGGGTATTGGGCTTGTTGTTACGAGCTATCAGGTCTCTATACGACCATTGTGAGAGTTTGGTTCGTATTGTCAGCACTCTGTCGGACTCATTCCCAGTGAGAGTTGGACTCCATCAGGGCTACCCTTTGTCACCGATCCTGTTCATAATTTTTATGGACAGGATGTCTAGGCGCACCCAGGGAATGGAAGTTGTCATGCTTGGTGACCACAGGATCTCATCTCTTGTTTGCAGATGATGTTGTCCTGTTGGCTTCATCCAGCAATGACCTACAGGTCTTACTGGGATGGTTTGCTACTGAGTGTGAATCGGCTGGGATGAAAATCAGCACCTGCAAGTCCGAGTTCATGGTCGTCAGTCGATTTACCGGTCAATCTACGCTCCTACCCTCACCTATGGTCATGAGCTTTGGGTAATGACTGAAAGAATGAGATCGTGGATACAAGCGGCTGAAATGAGCTTTTTCGTAAGATTCCTGGACTCACCCTTAGAGATAGGGCAAGGAGCTCAGTCATCCAGGAGGGGCTCAGAGTAGAATCACTGCTCCCCTACGTCGAAAGGAGCCAGTTGAAGTGGTTTGGGTATCTCATCAGGATGCCTCCTGGACGCCTCCCACTTGAAGTGTTTTGGGCGCGTCCCACTGGGAGGAGACCCCGGGGCAAACCCAGGACTCGCTGGAGAGACTACGTCTCCCAGTTGGTCTGGGAACACCTTGGTATCCTCTCTGAAGAGTTGGGACAGGTGGCCAAGGAGAGGGAAGTCTGGGCTTCTCTGCTTGAACTACTGCCTCCGTGACCCGGACCTCCGGAAAAGCGGTAGAAGATTGATGGATGGATTTTAAGGGTTTTAGTGACACTATATGACCTACAGCACACATCAAACCATCTCAGAATTAAATGAAATAAACATGGTTGCATTTTCCAAAAGTTCCTTATTTTTAAACTCAAGTTGAACAAGAATTTACATGATTTTATATCACTCATCTTAAATGTTGGGTACTTTTTCATCAGCCACCCCTCCAACAGCTATAAACTGGGGCTGTAGTTATTCCTCCTGTTCAGTCTCTCATGTTTAGAGGTGAAGGCCCATTCATTCCAGTCTGATGTTGATGTTCTCCTCTGCCTGGTAGGAGGTCTGTCATGTTGGAAGAGTGCAACAAACACACTGAGAACTGGAACAGATCTGTTCAGGTGTGCTTGAGTTGATCAAGTGAAGGTGGAAACTGAGACGTGGTCAGAAAAAAGAGCAGCAGGATCCCAATGGTCATCTCCTTCCTGCCAGAGGAGACAGAGGTGAAGTTAGGAGTTTTTATAGTGAAATAATTCAGTCACATAATGGCATCAAACAGGAACCTGTCTACAGTCTTCTACACCTTGTACCTACAAGCTCTTGGGGCCCCTTAATACAGCATGGAGATCTGAGATGTTGGACCAATTTTTGATCTTAGGGATCATTTAGGAGATCCGTGTGTGTTTTGGCCTGAGTCAAAAATCTGAGGACACAGTGGAGAGTGTGGAAATTGTTAAATGTCATTGATAGATTAAAAAAAACTAGAAAAGCACTCGGAGAGCGCAGACCTCTGCCAAGCACCACAGTTCCCCCCATACAGTGTTTGTGTGTACGTTTTCAGATTCCTTGACCATGAAAACATATGACTAGCAATAGGATTCACAATGATAGGATTAGTGGTTCAGTAGTTATTGACGAAAATGGCATTTTCCGTAATGGCGGTTTAGCACCACAGTTCCCCCCCATACAGTGTTTGTGTGTACGCTTTCAGATTCGTTGACCATGAAAACATATGACTAGCAATTGGATTCACAATGATAGGATTAGTGGTTCAGTAGTTATTGACGAAAATGGCATTTTCCGTAATGGCGGTTTAGCGCCACAGTTCCCCCCATACAGTGTTTGTGTGTACGCTTTCAGATTCGTTGACCATGAAAACATATGACAAGCAATTGGATTGACAATGATAGGATTAGTGGTTTAGTAGTTATTCACGAAAATGGAATTTTGCGTAATGGCGGTTTTCTTGTGGACGGTGATCCGGATCACCACCAAAATCATCTGTAGGATACCCCATTTCTGACAATCTGTGAAAATTTCATGAAAATCCGTCCATAACTTTTTGAGTTATCTTGCTAACAAACAAACAAACAAACAGACAGACAAACCAACGCCGATGATCACATAACCTCCTTGGCGGAGGTAAAAATTGGCCAGATCTGCACCTTTGTGTAAAGGCGGTATTACACTCATATCTGTGTTCCAGGGTCTGATGTAGATGGTTTATGGATTTGCAGTAAAATGTATTGGAACAAACAACCTCTGTTGTATTACTGGTGGAGGACTTGCTGACTTCTAATAAAATCCTATACCAGGGATCACAAACTGGTGGGCTCCAGTTCAGATCCGGACCCCGAGATTCCTCTGTCCAGACCTCGAAGCCTTTTGATACAATTTGGGGAAAAGGAAGACTGTTTTAGTTTGGTGGGAAAGAAGTGGAACTGAACTGCTGCATCAGCGACTGCCCGACAGATTATGGCACGGGCCCTTGGGTGCTCTGTTCCGGCTGCAGACTGCCCTCTTTGCTGTCCCATGAACGCCACTCTCTGCAGAGACTCTGCAGCTCCAACCATCCTAGACAGCATGTAGCAGGTTGCAAAAGGCATGCAGGTTCGCTGCTGCCCACACACACACACACACACACACACACACACACACACACACACACACACACACACACACACACACACACAAAGCAGACACGGAAAAACTCTGTCAACGCTCCATGTGTTACTGAACATAAAAAAATTCCATCTCCCCTTTCCCTGTAACTATGGAGTTACAGCTCCATCCATGCTGTAACAGAGTTTACTGTTGAGATTTTAAAAAAATGTCGAGGAATTCTGTCCTGTGGAATTATATTTTGTGTCCGTTTTTTTTTTTTTGTCTTAGTTTGAAACAGTTTTTTTTTCTGCAATGAAAATATTGTGAAATTTAGTTTTTTAGATATTAATCTTTTTATAAAATGCAATACAATTTAGTTTGTGTTCTTCTGTCAAACATTTTTAGGATTGTAGTTGTAGATTTTAGAATTTTAGACCTATTTATTTGGAGTCAACAAACACATTTAGTGTTCTGTATTATAAAATTTTATATTACGTTTTGTTTGAAATTGAACAAAATTCATTTTAATATTTTTTTTGTTTAAAAATTAATATAGAACTAAAACCAGGTAAAACATGAGCTTTAGCGGTACTCAAATACTTTGCAAGCAGTTTCATGAAATGGTCAGTCAGAGAGCAACTCATACCGGCTCGGACGTCACCCGGGTTAACAAGGTCAGGAGTTCCTGGCAGCAGAAGGTGAAGGACAGAGCTGCGTGGAGGAATCTGATCAGACCTAAATGAAACAGTCATTGTTGCCCCCGACAGACTACTATGATGATAATGATGTATAAAATAATGTGTGAAAGCAAGTTAAATGAGCCTGGCCTTTCTTGAGACAGCTGTGGTCTTCTGAGAGAATGTCCATGAAAGGATGACAGTTCTTAAAAGCACATTTTGAGATAAATTTGTCCATGTTTATTTTATTATTTAACTTTTATTTATACATGGTAGTTCCACTGAGGGACAACTTCTCTTTTTCGAGGATACTCTGTTCACACTCACACCAGGAAGCTGCCCAGTACAACCACAGACTCACCTTTGACCACTGAGCTGCTCCAGTTGGGGTTAAGGGATTTGCTCAGAGTACCACAGTGGAGTTAAGGAGGGTGGGGCAAACATTGCTATGTTATCTGTCCCACCCACATCTAACCCTGCCAGTCCAGGGATCGAACCTGTGACCCTCCACTCACCAGTCCACATCCCTAACCATTAGGCCACCACTGCCCACCATGTGTCAGGTTTCTCTTCTATTTGTTTTAATAAAAGGTGTTGGAAGTAAATACTTTGCTTTAAAAGTGCCAACTTGTCACACAGTGGGAGGGAAAAATCTTGAATAGAAAAAAAAATGTGTCAAGATGCACTGAGAATTGTTTTAGAATCAAGTCAGAGTTCTGAATCATAATCGAATCATGAGGTGCCTAAAGAGTCCCACACCTAGTTCGGACCTCAGCTGGGGAAGAGGACTGACTTATCGGACCTTTTTCAGTTTTATTTGGTGACCCCTGTCATATAGGAAATGGTACAAAGAAATGCATATTTCCTGAACCTGAGTTGACAATGATGTGAACACTGATTTATATTAGATACAATTATAAATTCACTTAAAGACTCATAAACCTCGTTCTTCTCTTTTCAGAAATTAATATTTAAAAAAATAATTAAGTTCAATGTATTTATGGCTGAAACTTTACCACAGCAATCTACACATGTACTACACATTTGTTGAAAAAATAAAATGCAGTATACGTCACAGATTTTTGCTTACGTTAGATAGATAGATACTTTATTTCAAACAAAAAAGCAAAAAAGCAAAAAAACAAAACAAATGACAAGTGCAACAAAAGTGACAGTATACAGTGCTCAAAAGGAAGAAGTTAGCACTTATTTACTCCAACTCCTCTTTTCCCTAAATACAGCCCATGTGAAATATATACATATTACCTCAATTAAGACCCCAAGTAGACAACTAGAAAAGCACTCGGAGAGTGCAGACCTCCGCCAAGCGCCACAGTTCCCCCCATACACTGTTTGTGTGTACGTTTTCAGATTCCTTGACCATGAAAACATATGAGTAGCAATTGGATTCACAATGATAGGATTAGTGGTTCTGTGGGTAACCCCCACAACATACTGGGACAAGCAGAGCGCTCAGCTGGAGCAATTAGCAGAACAATGAGATGTGTGTATTGAGATCAGTAGGCAGCTTCTCTTTGTCTAGCTCCTTCCTGCCAGTATCCTGCTGCTGATATATATGACTCAAAGGCAAATGTTCATGCTTCCTGCTCTGTACTGTGATGCAAATGTGCCTTTCATGTATTGTCTGAAGTGGGGTATTTAAACTGCATATCGCTCTGTAACTCTCTCTCTCTGACCACTGCTGCTGACGAGAGCCTGTGAGCTCGCTCCGGCGCGCCTGCACGGCGCTGAAGTGAGTTCTGTAATGGCGGAATGAAATAAAACCCACTTTTAAACCCCAGTTCGCTGCTTATTATTTCATGCCGCCACACTGGTGACCCCAAGAAAAGAACACGCTGGCAGCCCCTCGGCGGTGACTCTCCGACGACAAGCGAACGCAGCAGCCTGACGCAAATGGACTGCCCTCCCTTCGGCTACAGGGAGACCTCGACGCAGAACCAACACCAGGCGAACTCTCCGGAGATCACCCACGACCGGGAAAGCCGCAGAAAGCTTCATGGTGCGACCCTCGCCTGAGATCGGGACATCCACGCTGGACCGGCCGAGGGACACAGAACGTCTTCTCCCTTTCACCGCTCCTCCTCCCTCTCACCGCTCCTCCGCATCGACACGAGCCCGAGGGACAAAGATCGTCTACTACCTCTCACCGCTCCTCCGCATCGACACGAGCCCGAGGGACAAAGATCGTCTCCTCCCTCTCACCGCTCCTCCACATCGACATGAGCCCGAGGGACAAAGATCGTCTACTCCCTCCCACCGCTCCTCTGCATCGACACGAGCGCGCACGACGGAGAACGCAGCACTTGGACCAGAACGCACCATGACCTGGCACCAGTGAACTACAGCAACAGCCAAGACAGGGAGGACCATCGGCGCCGACGATGCTGATCTCCATCAAGCTCCCTGACCCTGACTCGCCTCTCAACAGCGGACCACCCACGCACCGAACCCCCGCGCGCACACCGGGGGGTTACGAAGACAGCGCACCACGCACGGGACAATAACGGCTCCACAGACCGCCATCGTCCTTCGCCGCTGCACACAGAACCTTCAGGGCTGCTCACACACCTGAAGCACGCACGCAGCTCACTCACAGGATTTTGTATGGGTCTCAGCCACGGCGCACAAAGGGAATTCAGCCGTCAGCTGTCCCCGAGGGTTTTAGGGCTGCGTGCGCTCACCTAAAGCCAACACGCCAAGTCCCTCACACAGCTGCAGCTCCTTTTTTCTCACAGCCGCTACGCAGCCTTGCAGCTCCTGTTTTTCTTCATAGCCGCGAGAGGAGTCAGAGACAAATTTTTCTTCTCACAGCTGCTGTGGACCTCCACACGTTCAACGGGACAGCCCCTCAACACCGTGGTCCACATGCAATTTTTGCGCGGCCCAGACAACTTCGTTCCCGGGCCGGCACTCTCTACCCCCACCCTCCTCCCTCCCCCTCCTCCGCTTACACAGAGTTTTTCCCGCAGCTCGCCACCAAAACCGGACGATCGAGGCCTCAGCCCCCCGCTGAGCCCTCTGGGGGGGAGTAGTGTGGGTAACCCCCACAACATACTGGGACAAGCAGAGCGCTCAGCTGGAGCAATTAGCAGAACAATGAGATGTGTGTATTGAGATCAATAGGCAGCTTCTCTTTGTCTAGCTCCTTCCTGCCAGTATCCTGCTGCTGATATGTATGACTCAAAGGCAAATGTTCATGCTTCCTGCTCTGTACTGTGATGCAAATGTGCCTTTCATGTATTGTCTGTAGTGGGGTAATTAAACTGCATATCGCTCTGTAACTCTCTCTCTCTAACCACTGCTGCTGACGAGAGCCTGAGAGCTCGCTCCGGCGCGCCTGCACGGCGCTGGAGTGAGTTCTGTGATGGCGGAATGAAATAAAACCCACTTTTAAACCCCAGTTCGCTGCTTATTATTTCATGCCGCCACAGTTCAGTAGTTATTGAGGAAAATGGCATTTTCCGTAATGGCAGTTTTCTTCTGGACGGTGATCCGGATCACCACCAAAATCTAATCATCTGTCGGATACCCCATTTCTGACGATCTGTGAAAATTTCATGAAAATCCGTCCATAACTTTTTGAGTTATCTTGCTAACAAACAGACAGACAGACAAACAAACAGACAGACAAACCAACGCCGATGAAAACATAACCTCCTTGGCGGAGGTAATTAGCTATATTTTGTACATATCAACACCCATCCATCCCAACATACACACGGTCCACACATCTAAACCCAGCCCCAAACAACACAGATATACACAGATATGCACAGTACTGTCCCACCTACCATACCATAGTGTCCCAGAGTGAGCATAGTGAATCGTACATATTAATACTACCCTTCTAGCATATATCCTTTCAACAAGTAATGTTTATACCTATTTTTGAATTGATTTCTGTTTGTACTGTACATAGTTTTAGTTCCAGCTCCAGACTGTTCCACAAATCCATCCCACAGACAGATATGCACATACTTTTTTTAGTTGTTCGTACCTTAGGTTTTGTAAAGTTTAAGTCTCCTCTCAAATTATAATCATTGTCTCTTTTTTTGAATATTTTTGTATATTAGTTGGGAGTTTATTAATTGCCCTGTACATTACTTGTGCTGTCTTATATTTAACTAAATCCATGAACTTTATGGCATGTGACTTTAAAAACAACGAGCTGGTATTAAATTAAATCAATTAAATCACCCTTTATTGTCATTCAACTGTACAACCAATCATGTACAGTAGAACGAGATTGTGCTTTACCTGTCTACTGTGTTAATTACACACACCCCAAGTGTAGAATCAGAGGGCCGCTGCCATGCAAGGCGCCGCCACAAATTTCCCTCCTCCATTCCATTATTGCTGAGCACCAAGCTGGACGGCAGGAAGTTCCACTTTTATATGGTCTTCGGCATGACCCGGCCAGGATTTGAACCCCTGCCTCCCGGGTGTGGGGCGGATGCTCTACCAACTGAGCCACCACTCCGGTAAAATACCATACTCCGGTATGGTCTCTATATCCGACATTATTTATTATCCTTAGAGCTTTTTTTTTGTAATGTGCATATTGGCTGTAGGTTGGTCCTGTAGGTGTTTCCCCAGACCTCTACACAGTAGTTAAGATATGGTAGAAACAGTGAATTGTACAGTAAGAACAATGATTTATAGTCCAAAATGTGTCTTGTCTTCCCCAGTAACCCTATACATTTTGCCAACTTGGCCTGGATGTGACTGATGTAAGGTTTCCAGCAGATTTTAATGTCTAGCGTCACCCCCAGAAACTTATTTTCCTGTACTGTTTCTATTCTGGTATCATCTATCGTTATCATTATTTCATGATTTATTTTATAATTTCCAAACAACATAATCTTTGGGTTTTTTTTTCAGATTTAGAGATAATTTATTTTTGTTAAACCACTGTGTTAACCTTTTCATTTCAGTTGTGACCACCTCTAAAACCTGCTGCAAATTATCACCAGTGCAAAGGATATTTGTGTCATCTGCAAACAAAATAAATTTCAGAATTTTTGATACTTGGCATATGTCATTTATATATAAGATAAAGCATTTGGGTCCCAAAACTGACCCCTGGGGCACACCACAAGAGATGTTCATGAAGGGTGATTTGTGCTCACCAATTTGTACAAATTGTCGTCTGTTACTTAAATAACTTTCCACCCAACTCAGTCCAACCCCTCTTATCCCATACTTTTCCAGTTTCCTCAGTAAAATTCTGTGGTCAATGGTGTCAAAAGCTTTCTTTAAATCTATAAATACTCCTACAGCAAACTTTTTTTTTTTATCTATACAACTAATTTCTTCTATGAGTTTGATCAGTTCCAAATGCATTCCAATGCATTCCTGGGGCCAGAGCAGGTGACATCGAGTCAAATTTGAAAATGCTGGCTAAAAGTAACTGTAAATATTCCACAATTGTTATTCACGCCGGCATTAATGACATCCGTCTCCGGCAGTCGGAAGTCATGAAACTTAATATAGAATCGGTGTGTGAGTTTGCAAAAACGATGTCTGCCACTGTAGTATTCTCTGGGCCCCTCCCCAATCTGACCAGTGATGACATGTTTAGCGGCTCGTCATCCTTGAACCGCTGGCTGTCTGTGTGGTGTCCTAAAAATGACGTGGGCTACATTGACAATTGGAGCTCTTTTTGGGGAAAACCTGGTCTTATGAGACGAGATAGCATTCATCCCACTTTGGATGGTGCTTCTCATTTATCTAACAATCTGGCATCTTTTTTATCCAAATTTCCAAAACCCTGACTACTCAGAGTTGGGACCAGGAAGCAGAGTCGCAGTCTTACACGCCTCTCTGCAGCTCCTCTTCATCCGCCACCCCTCAGCTTAGCCCCTGTCTTCCCCATCAGAGAATCGTTGTCTGCTCCCTCCAAAGTAAATAAAAATATAATGCATAAGCATCCCAAAGTGATAAAGCAAAATATTGGTAAAACTCAAATTAAACATAAAGCCTCTAAATTGAATGAATTGGCCTCTGTTCCTCCTCATAATTTAAAAATTAAATGTGGTTTATTAAATATTAGGTCTCTAACTCCCAAGTCTCTGTTAGTCCATGATCTGTTAATTGATCATCAGATTGATTTAATTTCCCTTACAGAGACTTGGTTAGGACAAGAGGATTATGTTGGTTTAAATGAATCAACTCCCTCTGGTTATTTAAACTGTCAAAATCCCAGAAGTTCTGGTCGTGGAGGAGGAGTAGCAACAATTTACCATTCCAAATTACTAGTTAATGTAAAGCAAAAAACATGTCATAATTCCTTTGAGGGCCTGGTCCTCAGTATTGGGCACTTTAGCAATTTTAGGTTAAACCCAATTTTATTTGCCATAGTTTATCGTCCCCCATCAACCTACTCAGAATTTTTATCCGAATTTGCTGATTTCTTAGCTGATTTAGTGCTGAAATAATTATAGTAGGGGACTTTAATATACATGTGGATGTACATAGTGACTGCCTTAATGTGGCATTTAATTCAATATTAGACTCAATTGGGTTTTCTCAGAAAATAGGAAATTCTACTCATTATCTCCACCATACATTGGACTTTGTTCTGACATATGGCATAGAAATAGAAAATCTTGTAGTGTCTCCTCATAACCCTGTACTGTCAGACCATTGTCTGTTAACCTTTGATTTTACTATTTCTGACTATTTGGCTCCTAAAGAAAAATATTATTACAGTAGATGCCTCTCAGATGATGCTGTTACCAAATTTATGCAGATTGTTTCCTCTATGCCATGTGTCAACACAACGGAAATAAGCTAAAGACAGCTTGCTCCTTCTGTAATTGATAACATGGTGGATAGTGTTTCAGCTTCTCTGCATCAGACTCTAGACTTGGTGGCCCCCTTAAAAAAGAAAAAGTCTAATCAGAGATTTCTAACTCCTTGGTTCAACACAGAAACTCGTAGCTTAAAACAGAAGACTCGTCAATTAGAAAGAAAATGGCGCTCCACTAATTTAGATGAAATCTATTTAGCTTGGAGAAATCATCTTTTAATTTATAAAAAATCTCTTAGAAAAGCTAGAACGAGTTATTACTCTGCATTAATTAAAGAGAAGAAGAATAATCCCAGGTTTCTTTTCAGTACTGTAGCCAGGTTGACAAAGAGTCAGGACTCTGTCAATCCTAGCATTCCCTTAGAGCTTACTAGTCAGGACTTTATGAACTTTTTCAATAATAAAATTTCATCCATCAGAGATAAAATCAATCAGATTCTTCCCACAGTTAACTTAAATACTGTAACAACTACAACTCCTTCTATTGATGTTTGTCTTGATGAGTTTACTCCAATCGACCTTTGTGAGTTAGACAAAATAGTTTCCTCATCCAAACCTTCAACTTGTCTTTTAGACCCTATTCCTACCAGGTTATTTAAAGAAGTCTTCCCACTTATTGGTAGCCTTATTCTTCATATGATCAATTCTTCATTAACTTTAGGCCATGTACCGCAGGCTTTTAAAACGGCTGTAATTAAACCCTTACTCAAAAAGCCAACGCTAGATCCAGGAGCTTTAGCTAACTATAGACCAATCTGTAATCTCCCTTTCATTTCAAAAATCTTAGAAAGAGTTGTTGCTACGCAATTATTTGACCACCTGCAGGGAAATGGTTTACTTGAAGAGTTTCAATCTGGGTTTAGAATCCATCATAGTACTGAAACAGCCTTAGCGAAGGTCACTAACGACCTCCTCATTGCATCTGATAATGGACTAGTTTCTGTACTTGTCCTTTTAGACCTTAGTGCAGCTTTTGATACTATCGATCATAATATTCTACTTGATAAATTAGAACACTATGTTGGACTTAATGGAACTTCGTTGCAGTGGTTTAGATCTTATTTATCTGATAGGTTCCAGTTTGTTCATGTAAATAATGAGTTTTCTTTCAACTCAAAGCTCAGTCATGGAGTTCCACAGGGATCTGTGCTAGGCCCGACTCTTTTTAGTTTATATATGCTTCAGTTAGGCAACATTATTAGAAAGCACTGTATACATTTTCATTGTTATGCTGATGACACACAATTATACCTGTCAATGAAGCCAGATGATAGTAATCAATTAGCCAAGTTAGAAGCCTGTCTTAAGGAAATCAAAGCTTGGATGACTTGTAATTTCCTGCGATTAAATTCAGATAAGACTGAAGTCATTCTTGTTGGTCCAAAAAACCTTAGAAATTCCTTTCCAAATCAAACTTTCAGTTTGGATGCGGTTACTCTTTCTCTTAAAAGCTCTGTGAGGAACCTTGGAGTTATTTTTGATCAGGATTTGTCCTTCAATTCACATATTAAATTTGTTTCTAAGACTGCCTTCTATCATTTGCGTGACAGAGAAGAAGAGGATCTTCAGGTCGGGGAACAGGGAGATGCTGAAGTCCGTACAGAGGGAGCTGAGGAGAAAGATCAGAGAAGGCAAGGACAGCTTCAGGAAGAAGATGGAGGACAAGCTGCAACAGAGCGACATCAGCGGGGTCTGGAGAAACCTCAAAACCATCTTGGGGCTCCAGAATACCTCCCCCCAGGCCACGGGGGGCAGGGAGTGGGCGAACAACCTGAATCTGTTTTTCAATAGATTTGACCAACCGCCCTCCCCCCTGTCTGCACAACAACCACTGCTGCCTCTAAGAAATCAAGTCCTGCTACCCACTCCCCACTCCACCGACACCCCCCCCACTCCCAACACACAGCCCCCCATCCTGACCCTGACCAAGACCCAGGTGAGGACGGAGCTGAGGAAGATCAAGGCGAGGAAGGCGTCGGGACCGGACGGCATCAGCGCAAAGCTCCTCAAGTCCTGTGCAGACCAGCTGTGTGGGATTGTGACATATATCTTCAACATGAGCCTGAAACTGGGGAGGGTACCACAGCTGTGGAAAACATCTTGTGTGGTACCTGTACCAAAAACTTCCCACCCCAAAGACCTGAACAGCTTCAGACCGGTGGCCTTGACGTCCCACTTGATGAAGACCCTGGAGAGACTGCTCCTTGCTCATCTCCGCCCCCTGGTGGAACCAGCGATGGATCCACTCCAGTTCGCCTACCAGCATGGCATTGGGGTGGAGGATGCGGTGATCTTCCTCCTTCACCGTTCTCTGTCCCACCTGGAGAAGCCCGGGAATATGGTGAGGATCATGTTCTTTGACTTCTCCAGTGCTTTCAACACCATCCAACCGATGATCCTGAAGGACAAGCTGCTGCGCGCAGGGGTGGACCAGCACCTGTCATCATGGATCCTGGACTACCTCACGAACCGGCCTCAGTTTGTGAGAACCCGGGACTGTGTTTCCGACACGATCATCAGTAGCACGGGGGCCCCCCAGGGAACGGTGCTGGCTCCCTTCCTGTTCACTCTTTATACTGCGGACTTCTCACACAACACAACACATTGCCATCTACAGAAGTTCTCTGATGACTCTGCGATTGTTGGTCTCATCTCCAGCGGAGATGAAGCTGAGTACAGAGGGCTTATCCAGGACTTTGTGGACTGGTGCCATCGGAACTGCCTCCAGATCAACGCGAGGAAAACTAAGGAGCTGGTGGTGGACTGCCGCAGGCATGGGCAGCCCCTCACAGCACCAGTAAATATACAGGGAACAGACATCGAGATGGTGACATCCTACAAGTACCTGGGTATTCATCTGAACAATAAACTAGACTGGTCACACAATACTGACACACTCTACAAGAAGGGACAGCGCAGGCTGTTCCTGCTGAGGAGACTCAGGTCTTTTGGTGTACAAGGGGCGCTGCTGAAGTCATTCTATGACACGGTGGTGGCATCAGCCATCACTTTTGGAGTGGTCTGCTGGGGCAGTGGCATTACTGCAGCCGATAGGAAGAGACTGAACAAACTGATTAAGAAAGCTAGCTCTGTCCTGGGGCAACGCCTTGATCCGATGGAGGAGATAGGAGAGAGAAGGACGGTGGCTAAACTGTCATCTCTGCTGGAGTCCGAGTTCCACCCTATGCAGGACATACTGGATGCACTGAGGAGCTCATTTAGCAGCAGACTACATCATCCCAGGTGCACAACCGAGAGGTTTCGTAGGTCCTTCCTACCAACGGCTGTCAGACTGTACAACCTAAGCAGGGCTGCTCGCAGAGATAGCAAAAAGACGTAACAAACTAATAGTTTTTTGAATGCAAAAGATGCAATAGACTTACACAATGGTCCTCTCCGGCATACAACTAGGAACATACCGGTCGCTATGGAGGGTGAGAATATGTATGGGCACATAATCATACCATGTAGGATAACTAAATAGACGGTTATGCTGTTTCATCCCACCTAGCAACAATGCTCTGCACTGTGTGTGTTTATATATTTACATATTTATTCCATCTAGCTACAATGCTCTGCACTGGGTGTGTTTATATTTATATATCTATATATTTATTCCATCTAGCTACAATGCTCAGCACTGGGTGTGTTTATATTTATATATCTATATATTTATTCCATCTAGCTACAATGCTCCGCACTGTGTTTTTATATATCTACATATTATTCCATCTAGCTACATTGCTCCGCACTGTGTGTGTTTATATACTTGCATATTTATTCCACCTAGCTGCAATGCTCCGTACTGTGGGTGTTTATATATTTACATATTTATTCCATCTAGCTACAATGCTCTGCACTGTGTGTTCATATATTCATATATTTATTCCATCCAGCTACAATGCTCTGCACTGTGTGTCTGTGTGTGTGTGTGTGTGTATATATATATTTTATAGTAATATGTACATATGTATATTAGCTGCTCTTGCTTGCTTGTTTTTTTTCTTGCCTTCTGATTGTTGCTCTGAGTGTTGCTATCCCTGTGCTGTTGCAATCCTGGAATTTCCCCGTTGTGGGACTAATAAAGGCTTATCTTATCTTATCTTATCTTATATTGCCAAGATTAGGAGCATCTTGTCTCAGAGTGATGCTGAGAAACTGATCCACGCTTTTGTTAGCTCGAGATTAGATTATTGTAATTCTTTATTATCAGGCTGTCCTAAAACATCTTTAAAAAGTCTTCAGCAGATCCAAAATGCTGCAGCAAGAGTTTTAACAGGTACTAGAAAGAGAGATCATATCTCTCCGGTTCTGGCCTCCCTTCATTGGCTTCCCATGGAGTTTAGAATTAAGTTTAAAATCCTTCTTCTTACTTACAAAGCTCTAAACAATCAGGCTCCTTTTTATTTAAAAGATCAGATACTACCGTATTATCCTTACAGAGCACTACGCTCCCAAAATGCAGGATTACTTGTAATACCTAGAATCTCCAAAAGTACAATGGGAGGCAGAGCCTTCAGTTATCAAGCTCCTCTCCTGTGGAATCAGCTGCCAATCTGGATTCGGGAGTCAGACTCGATCTCTGTTTTTAAGAATAGGGCTAAAACCTACCTTTTTGATATAGCCTACAATTAGGGAGGGATCATGTGTTTCTGAACCCTCCCTTAGTTATGCTGCTAATAGGTTTAGTCAGCCGGGGGACCTCCAGTAATGCACTGGGCCTCACTCCTTTTCTCACTCTCAATGAAATATTTTTTTTGCTGGTCATTAACATTTGTTTGTTCTTTCCCATAGATTGAGTCCCCATCGTGCTGTTTGCTCTCTACATGTCTGTTCTTTTCTTCTTCTCTATCCCCTCACCCCCCAGCCAGTCGCAGCAGATGACTGCCCCTCCCTGAGCCTGGTTCTGCTGGAGGTTTCTTCCTGTTAAAAGGGAGTTTTTCCTCTCCACCGTCGCCAAGTGCTTGCTCACAGGGGATCGCCTGATTGCTGGGGTCTTTCTGCAACTGTGGGGGTTCCCCCTACAGTTGATAGTACTATGAGATGACTGTTGTTGTGAAATGGCGCTATATAAATAAAGTTGAATTGAAAATTGAATTGAATTGAATTGAATTCAAAGATGTAAATTTGTCTGCTCTAAAACCATACTGGCTGTCTGTAAGAACGTTGTGTTTTTCAATGAAATCATCCAGTCTTTTAGTGAAGATTTTTTCAAGTATTTTGGAGAATTGTGAGAGTAAAGAGACTGGCCTGTAATTTGTGCCTTTTAGAGAGATTTACTCACCTGACATGAAAATATAGAATAATTTATTCTGATTAAGCTCTAAGTACACTCTGAATATGCTTATCATGTTAATACAATCCTGATTCTGTACATCATGTGATATGTTACAGATTATAAATTTTCATGCTGTGGGGGCATAGTGTTGGACTTCTCCACCCAGGGAACAATGGACCGAAAGAGGAGGTGTCACCGGGGGGTATCAGACGGGACGGTAAGGACTATGCACCCCCTGGGGAGAGGAGTAAATGCCAGAGCCGCTGGGAGAAGAAGGGTGTCAGAGCGGCGCCAGCGTTTTGCCGTGTAAATGTGCCACACAGGCTTTGTTCTAAACATAATGTATGATGGTATTAAAGATATAAAAGAGGAATGTACAGAGACCCGGGATCTTTTTTTGCTGTAAGTTGTGTTGGAGAAAGAATAAAGTTTCTGTGTCATCCAGCTCGTTGCCTTGCCTGCCTCCTTTCCCCACATTGGTGACTCTAAGATGTGCCATGGAAAGCGAGCCAAGCACCGCCCCGGAGACTGCCTCAAGGGAGAGCACCAGTGCCACGTGCGTGGTCTCAGTCAAGCTCCCAGACTTCTGGCTTCAGAACCTGACCACGTGGTTCTTGCACATAGAAGCCCAGTTCGCACTCTAGGGGATAGCAACGGACGATACCAGGTATTACTACGTGGTCGTTGTGCTGGATGCACGTGCCACGCATCAGGTGATGAGCCTGCGCCAGGAGCCGCCAGCCCAAGGGAAATATGAAGCGCTCAAGAGAATGCTTCTCCAACGCTATACCCTTTCTGACAGTGAGAGGGCAGAGAGGCTCCTAATGCGTTTGGAGTTAGGGGACAAATCAGCAGTGGATATGATGGAGAGCATGTTGGCGCTGAGGGGGAAGGACAACGAATCTTTCCTGTTCGCCCACTTGTTCCTCAGGAACCTATTGGCTACAGCGAGGGCGATCTGGCCAACTCACCGCGACTGATTGCTAACGACTACCGCTCCCTGGCGCAGGAAGCGGACCACATCATTTTGGCAACCAGAACTCTCAGCGTGCAGACAGTGGCACCAGCATCCATGAGGGACTCCAGAGAGGTCGAGGAGCCATTAGTGGTAGCCGGGATGGACACCAGAAGATGAAGGGACGGGGCGATCTGTTTTTATCATCGCTGTTTCAGCTTGAATGCCCAACGCTACCTGTCGCCATGCCAATTCAGGAAGCCAGGAAGACGGCACATTCGGAATTTAGTTCCAGCTGCAACCAATGGCAACAGGAACAGACTGCTTTATGTCACGGACACACGTTCGGGGAGACGGTTTTTGGTGGACTCTGGCTCCCAGAAGAGCCTCATCCTGCCGGTCAATGCAGACAGGGTAGCAGGACGCAGCAGTCCCGAGCTCATGGCCGCCAATGGATCCACCATCAGGACATTTGGCGAACGGACACTGACGATATGCTTACACGGACACAACTTTAAGTGGGACTTTGTGATACCTGCATGTTCCAGGCTCATTTTAGGTGCAGATTTTTTATGTGCTTATGGGTTGTTAGTCGATGTTGCTAATAGGAGATTAATGGACACTGTCTCTTTTACCTCACTGCCCTGCACAGCTTGGGGAGCTGGGTTGACAACGCTGCTAAACTTTATAGCTTCAGGGGGTAAGTACAAACATTTGCTCGCACAGTTCCCAGCACTCATGGTCCCGACTTTTTCGGCTATGGTAACGAAACACAGGGTTGAGCACTTTATAATGACAAAAGGCCCGCCAGTTCGCGCAACCTTGGCGTTTGGACCCAGCTAAACCGGCCAGCGTGCGAGAGGAGTTTGCCAACTTAGAGCAGTTGGGCATCATCAGGCACTCCAACGGGTCGTGGCGACCGTGCAGCAATTCCTGGCGCTTAAATAACACCACGGAACACGATTGTTATCCCATTCCGCACATCCAGGATTTTTCCATGCACCTGGCTGGGGCGCGTGTTTTTTCAAAAGTGGATCTGGTCCACGGATACCATCAGGTCCCGGAGCGCGCGGAAGACATTCCAAAAACAGCAGTAATAACTCCTTTCGGCCTTTTTGAGTTTTTATGCATGCCGTTCAGATTAAAAGGCGTGGCGCAGACTTTCCAGAGGATGATAGATGCAGTGCTTCGCGACTTGTCCTTTGTATTTGTCTACTTAGGCGACATTCTGGTAGCGTGTCTGAGGAGGAGCACATCACCCATCTCAAGACAGTTTTCCAGAGGTTGGAGGTGCACGGGCTTATAGTTAACCCGGCAAAGTGCCAGTTTGGCGTGCCAGAGATTGATTTTTTTGGGCCACCGCATTTTGTCGGAGGGCACAATTCCATTAATGGATAAGGTGTGCGCTGTGTCGGACTTTCTGTGCCCGCAAACCATGAAAGCACTATAGGAGTTTTTAGGAATGGTTAATTTTTATAACCGTTTCCTTCCCCGGGCAGCCCAGCTGATGCAGCCGTTGTATGCCGTGCTTAAAAAAAAGGAAGCCCGTGGAAGCCATCGACTGGACTCCCGAGCGAGTCCAGGCTTTTGCTAATGCCAAAGCAGCGCTTGCGGATGCCACGTTGTTAGCCCACCTGGATCCGTCTGCACGGATAGCGCTCACTATGGACGCGTCTGATATTGCCATAGGGGCAGTGGTAGAGCAGTACTCAGGTTCGTGGCAGCCGCTCGCATTTTTCAGCCGAACTTTGCACGACAGCGAACGCAAATACAGCACGTTAAATAGGGAATTGTTGGTTCTCCACATGGCGACGTGCCATTTCCAGTTTTGGTTAGAGGGGTGCGAGTTCACCACGTCCGTGGACCATAAGCCGCTGACGTACGTGATAGCCGAGGTCTTGGAGCCATGGTCGGCCCAGCAGCAATGGCATTTGGCCGCGATTTCGGAGTGTACAACCGACATTCAACATGTCGCCGGTAAGCCCAACGTTGTAGCCGATTGTCTGTTGCATGCATTAGTCTCCCCTGTCTACATGGGATTAGATTTCCCTGCGATGGCCATGGGGCAAGCCGGGGACGTGGACATTTGTCCGCTCCAGTCTGCGCCTACTGGGTTAAGGCTGGAGAGCAGGGTGGTGCAAAAAGGGTGCCCTCCCTTGCTCTGTGACATCTCCACTGGCCGCCCACGCCCGGTGGTTCTGAGCTCTTGGTGCCGTCACATTTTTGAGTCGGTCCACTCCCTTTCGCATCTGGGAGTGCACGCTTCGGTGAAGCTAGTGGGGGCGAAATTCATCTGGCCATGCTTGCGCAAGGACGTGAAAGAGTGGGCTGCAGCTTGCGTCACGTGCCAGTGAGCCAAAGTGCACAAGCACACCAGAGCCCCCCTCGAGCCATTCCAAATCCCAGCCAGGAGGTTCGACCATATCCACGTGGATTTGGTGGGACCCCTCCCGCCGTCGCAAGGTTTTACACACCTCTTTACAATCATGGACCGCACCACGCGCTGGCCTGAAGTGGTCCCACTGGCTTCTACCATGTCCGCAGAAGTGGCTCGTGCTTTTTTGTTGTCTTGGTTGGCACGGTTCGGATCCCCGTCGGACATCACTTCCGACAGGGGTCCACAATTCGTTTCGGAACTCTGGTCCATGATGGCCTAAAGCCTGGGGGTCAAAATTCACCGCACTACCGTGTACAACCCCCAGGCTAACGGGTTAGGCGAGTGTTTTCATAGGTCGCTTAAAGCAGCGCTCAGAGCTTCGCTCACGGATGCAAATTGGGTCGACCGCCTGCCCTGGGTTCTTTTAGGGTTGCGCTCCGCACCTAAGGAGGATTTGGCAGCCTCCCTGGCAGAATTCGTTTTTTCTCAGCTGCTGTGGATCCCCAGAGAGTTTTTACTGGAAAACCCCGCACCCGAGGCTGATCCGCCCGTGCAATTTTTGCACAGTATGGAGGCTTTTAATGTACCGGGCCCGGCCCACCATTGTTTTCCCCGCACCTTTGTTCCAAAAAGCTTGCAGAACGCCAGTTTTGTTTTTGTCAGGCACGATGCGCACCGGAACCCGCTGTGCCCACCATACAATGGACCGTTCAGGGTGTTGGAACCTGGGGCGAAGCATTTTGTGTTAGACTTGGGGGGACGTAGGGAGACCATCTGCATCGACAGGCTGAAGCCCACTTTTGTGTTGGCAGATGAGCAAGTGGTGTTGGTCCAAGCTCCCCGGCGCAGACGCCCACGGTTGGTGGCTCCGCAAGTTGGTGATCCCTCGGCACGGACCTGCGCTCGCAAAGCTGATGGGTTTTTCCCCCTCTCTTTTTCCCTCCATAGACTGACATGCCCTCCTGTACACCCCGCCAGCAGGGCGGTTCGACTGGATCGGCGACCCCCCGCTACAGCCGCTATGGGCGCCAGCTCAAGCCCAAAGGATGGCGGGATTAGTGCCCTTTCTGGGTGTTCGGGGGGGGGGGGGGCTGTGTGGGGGCATGGTGTTGGACTTCTCCACCCATGGAACAATGGACCGAAAGAGAAGGTGTCACCGGGGGTATCAGATGGGACAGTAAGGACTATGCGCCCCCCGGGGAGAGGAGTAAATGCCGGCGCCGCTGGGAGAAGAAGGGTGTCAGAGCAGCACCAGCATTATGTCATGTTAATGTAACACACAGGCTTTGTTCTAAACATAATGTATGATGGTTCCAGGTCTCGATGCATGGTATTAAAGATATAGAAGAGGAATGCACAGAGACCCGGGATCTTTTTTTGGTGTTAGTTATGTTGGAGAAAGAATGAAGTTTCTGTGTCATCCAGCTCGTTGCCTCACCTACCTCCTTTCTCCACAATGCAAACAATATTGCACTAATATTGTGGATGAGCTCAGTGTAGTTAATAATGAAACAGACAAAACTGGACAGTTATTGATCATCTGCTGTCACATGGCAAATATGGCAAGTTTTATGGCAATGGTTTTTATCAGTACATTAATGTAATATTAGGCTGTTACAAATCTAAAGTGTGTCAGTTTTGATGGATCATCTATAGATTATATCTAACGTAATTTTTAAGTGCTGATTTCTGACGATAGCATCTTACCAGCTGAGTTATCAAGCTAACAACACTATTATTTTACTTGCCAACCTACTAACAGCTTTATTAGTTTGAAATCTAATTTTAAAGGACAGACAACTATCGTAACTACAGTCTCCATCAGTAACTCAGAGAAGGCAGAATGCTCCATTCTTATTATCATTTCATAATTATGTCTTCTATGATGCTAAATAGCCAATATTAGCACAAGTTACTGACCTTTGTCCACTTTCTGACTGCACTGAACTTTGTGTAGAAGAAGCATCTCTCACAGAAAGCCTCTGGTTTTTGAAAGAGCAGTGTTCTGACAGCACAATCCGCTCCTCCTGGGCTGCTACACCTTCAACACCTGAATGGAGGCTCTGCTGTTAATCTCTGCTAATCTGTTGCCCTGGCTAATAATGTTTTGTATGCATACATGACACCTCTTCTCATACATGACATCATTATTCTTATTTTTACAAACCTGACATGTGGCTGCTGGACATCACTTTGAATTAACCACTCAAGTCCATGCAGGCATTAACAGGTAAACAGCACGTAAAGCAGGAGTTGCGGACATAAAACAGAGTTCTTTCTATCTGTGCTCGACTGGTTTTGACTGAGGCTAGGTCCCAGATGTGTGGCACAAAAACCTGAAATAAAAAACTGAATTTATATGACAAGAAGTGAAACTGAACTCTAATAATGAATTAGGGAGCCAATTTTTTCCAGTAAATGAAATACAGTTTCAATTTTATTGCAATTCACATTCAAACCAATAGATTCAATTTCAAATTAGGCAATTCAGATTCAAATTTTAAAAGCAATTATTCAAACTGATTAATTCAGGTTCAAATTCAGTTATTCAAACTCAAATAATTAAAATTAAAATTCAGTTCCTGCTGGCGCAAACATTATTCCATAGTCATTTGCCCATACCTTTAACTAACATGCAGCCCCAAATCATCAGTGACCCCGGTTACATTGTCACAATGAACCGATTGCCTTTTCTGTATGCAAATCCCATTTCCTTAAGGTAATTTCTTGCAATTCGGTCACAAACATTGACTCCAGTTTCCACCCATTTGATCCTTGTGTGTTGTTATGCATTTTCTGTTTTCAAGAGTTTTTGCTTTAAGTTTTCTATCTTGATGCTTTGATGTCTTCCTTGGTCTACTATGCTTCCCATTTCCAACCTTCCCATTTTATTTGTACTTGGTCCAGATTTTAGACACAGCTGATTGGGAACAAACATCATCTTTTGCTACATTCCTTGATGATTTACCTTGTTGAAGAAGTTTTATAATCCTCTCCTTTGTTTCATCTGACATTTCTGCTGTGATTCATGCTTATCAAACACTCTTCAGGTAGTTACAGTATATTCATGTTGTCAGGTGACCTCATTCTTTGGGCACATAATGTTGCTGAACCTAGACTTGACCAAATGCAGTAACCCCAGATCATAGCACTGCCCCCACAGACTTGGACGGTAGGCAATAGGCATTTTATTTATTTATTTTTTTAATTTAACCTTTATTTATACAGGGGACGTCCACTGAGAGGCAACCTCCCTTTTTCAAGGATGCCATGTTCACATTCACACCTGGATGCTACCCAGTACAACCACAGACTGACCTGTGGCCACTGAGCAGCTCCACTGGAGCAGTTGGGGTTGAGGGCCTTGCTCAAGGGCACCACAGTGGGGTTAATGAGGGTGAGGCAAACACTGCTACGTTATCTATCCCACCCAAATCTGATCCTGCTAGTCCAGGGATTGAACCGGCAACCTTCTGCTCACCAGTCTGCATCCCTAACCATTAAGCCACCACTGGCATGATGGGTGCATCGCTTTATCCACCTCTCTTCTTAACCTGATGCACCCATCACTCTGGAACAGGGTAAATCTGGACTCATCAGATCACATACCTTCTTCCATTGCTCCAGAGTCCAATCTGTATGCTCCCTTGTAAATTGAAGCCATTTTTCCCAATGGTGGTGACTTTTTTTTTTTTTTTGGCCAGGCATTGTATTTTAGAATGGCAAATTACAGAGTGATTCAATAATATTTTTCACAGAATTGAGTGATTCCATATTTTTCCTCTTCTTGGTGTAATAAAAAAATTGCAATAGACAGCAGCAACTTTCTTTCATTCTTTTTAAAATGTTTTTAAAGCCACAAAGTTGGCACTTCTGAATAAAAATATTTTTGTTATATGTCTGTAATTAATTTATTTTTTACTAAATAAAACAACTGAATGGACATCCTCCAAGAGTGGTAATTCCATAATTTATGCCATGAGTTGTGTTCACTCATATCCACAGGTGGGCATGACTGAGGCTTTGCATATGCTGAATTAACACAAATGCTGAGGTTATTTTGGACCACATTTTAAAATTTAGTGTTTACCTTCATTTCTAACTTCAGCTAATAAATAGACTTTGTCAATAAAAAAGGTTAGTTAAAGTAACTGTATTCTTAGGGTGCTTTCACACCTAAATTTGTTTACTTTGTTCCGAATCAGTTGGAAAGTTTGTTACCGTGTATCATTTTCTCTTTGGTTCGGTTCCCTTTCACACAGGCAAAAATTCAAGCGGACCAAATTGTGTCACATTAAATCCTGCAAGACGTACATCAGAACGTTTTCTGTTCTTATTGGTCAGAATTTTTTGCCGTGAGAATAGGAAAGGTAAACACAGGAAGTAGGGTGACTACTGTGCATTTATGCATTTCTGGGGAGAAAATAATAATGGAGCGTAATCTACGGGAGTTTTTTGTCACCCTGGTTATCATTTATTACATTATGTGCATATACCACTTTCAGTAAATCATACAGTTTGAAAATGAAGCGTAGTTATGGAAGAAAATAACATGTTAACGTTCATTAATCCTCCAGAACCATGAAATGCTCAGCCACAGATATTTTCGAAGATCCATCAGGCATGTGCAGTGGTAAAAAATCTTTTACCGTTTGCTGCTGGTCCTGTTTTAGTGTGGTCCTTTTCTCACCTGCAGGACCGCACCAGAGTTAGTCATTTGATTCGAATCGAGACCACCTCTTTTTGGTGGTCTTGGCACGGTTGCTTTGGTGTGCACCTGAGTGCGATTACCGTGTTCTCACCAGACAAAACGAACCGCACTAACGGAGTTAACAAACTCGAGTTTGATTGAAATGAGCTAAAGCCTGCAGATGTGAAAGCACCCTTAAACTAACCATTTTTATGCCTCAGTGAAACTGAGAGGCATACGGTAAACAGTTAGTGCGTCTGTGTGGGGATGTGTGTGTGTGTGTGTGTATCTGTCTGTCTGCCTCTCTGTTTCAGCTCGCCTGGTTAAAATTAAGTGGAACTAAAGGCTTGTATCATTGTATCACCATATTTTCTTGACTTTTAATTTGCCAGAATTGCGAGATAAGGCTTTCAGGTTCAGGTTCAGGTTACTTTATTTGTACCCGTAGGTAGATTTGTTTTGCAGTCTGGTGACATCCATATTTACAAGCCACAAATTACATTCAACATAGACACAAACACAGGCACATATGAAGCTGACTATAAACATGATAAAAATACTCAAGGCTCCATCAATCAGGGTATAAAAAGACAAAGAGATGGGAGAAAAACCAGAGGTAAGAGAGAAGGGTCATATTAAAAGTTAAAAACTAGTCAAAGAGGTTAAAAACTCAAAGGTCTAAAACCCAATAAAATATTTAGAACCCAAGTGACATCCTACAAAAATAAGTAAATATAAAATGGAGTTAATAAATAGGTACCTAAATTATGTGCAATATATTTTTACAGCTTGTTCAACTCTTTGACAGCAGCAGGGACAAAGCTGTTTTTGTAGCGCTGGGTTCTACTTTTTGGGACAGCAAACCTCTGTCTTGAGGGAAGAAGCTGAAAGTGGCAGTGCAAAGGGTGGGAGTCATCATTTAAAATGGAGGTAGCCATCCTCTGTACTTGTCTGGTTTCCCCATAAAGGCTTTGTTTTCAAACACAAATTTAACTCACTATTGGTGTAATGGAGCCGTGCAAAAAACTATTGTAATAACTATGCCAGGCCACTAGAGGCAGCAGTGCGACTTTTTTTTTTTACAGCCGCCATCAGTGTATGAATGTGTGTGTGTGTGAATGGGTGGATTGCAGGATCTGTAAAGCGCTTTGGTCATCCTAAATGAGAAGAAAAGCGCTATATAATTGAACGACATTTACCATGATGGACCACTTCCGTGAGGTCTGCATTAGCTGCTGTACAGAGTTTTTACAACACCAGGTTAATGGATGATTATCACTCTATATATAATTCAAGAAATCTCTGTCTGTGTCTGTCTGTGTGTCTGTCACAACCATAGGACTCGTTAGACCAAAACTAAAAACAGATGTAAGGGCGGTCATTATTATATTACCCTGACTGTAGTGGTATATTTTACATGGGCAAAATGAGGAGACATCGCCCACTTTAATTTAACGACATCTTCAGCAGCTGACTGATGTCTGTATAGAAATGACAGAGCTGCTATTAGCCACAATGCTAACGTGTGCAATGATCTTTTATATCAACAATGACACAGTTTTTTTTAAGTCAGAGGGACTGATGTTCATCAGAAAAAAAAGGTCTCAAGTCTGATCCTACTGTTCTCTGATTGATTTTTTTCTCTGATAAAGTCTGGTGTCCACAGATCACTGCACAGACTGTTAGCATAGAGGTAACGAGTGCTAACATCAGTTCAACTCTTCAACTAAACTCAGGCAGAGCAGAAAGTATCTCTTCAGTGGAGAATTATGCAAAACGGATCACCACTGTTTCCTATTCTTTTTAGATGAAATAATTACCTCCGCCAGGCCGAAAAGGCCAGGAGGAGGTTATGTTTTTGCCGGAGTTTGTGTGTTTGTCTGTCTGTCTGTCTGTCTGTCTGTCTGTTTGTCTGTTGGTTAGCAAGATAACTCAAAAAGTCTTGGACGGATTTCCATGAAACTTTCAGGCGTTGTTGGAAATGGTACAAGGAAGAACTGATTAAATTTTGGGGGTGATCCGGTTCACCGTCTGGATACAGGAATTTTTTAAAGCATTTTTCAACACTGTGACATACAGCCATTTTCAACATGTGCGCAGGCGCAATACAGGGCGCTGGTCGACGTGTCTGATGAACACAAACTCCGCCTTCTTCAAAGTTTTAGGCACAAAAGCACACAGAAAACAGGGCTCGCCAGAGTGCCTGTGTTTGCACTACGCTGCAAAAGCTGACACGGGCAGCTGTCCGGCGTCGAATTATTTGGCAGAAATTCCCCGGCCAGCCATAGGGGCTGTGCAAAAACCAGCTCTCTGCCGGGGGAGGCTTCCAAATCCTCTTTTTTCCGCGGACCGCAAACCCAATAAAACCCACGGCAACCATTATCGCACCTTCTTTTGTCCAGCGGCTCCGGAACAGAGAGGAATCCCGGCGCCAGTAATGCTGCGCCTGATATGTCTCACTCTAATGCTAAAAGTGACTGCATCAGGGATTTACCACCTTGAATGAATGAATGAATGAATGAATGGCCTGGGCCCGCCGCAAAACCTCACACGGGCAACTGTCCGCCGACGGATTGTTTGGCACAAATTCCCCGGCCAGCCATAGGCGCTGCGCAAAAACGAGCTCTCTGCCGGCGAAGCCTCTAAATTCTCGTTTGCCGCGGAGCGCAACCCCCCAAAAAATAATATTGTAGCGAACTCAATATGAGCACCCTACTTGGCTTGCCAAGTGGCTTGACCCTATTGGCGACACAGGTACAGTGCGGGACTCCGGAGCGTGAGTTCGAACCTCCCGGTGGGACGTCGCCATGTCGAGCAGCACGTTACAATATAATATAAAACCCACGGCAACCTGTCTACCCAATTTGCATCCGTCAGTGGAGGAGATGGACACAGCAGCAACACTTCAGTTTATTACCTCCGCCAAGGAGGCAATGCTTTTACTACTGAACCACTAATCCTATCACTATCAGATTGATTGTCATTGATTAATTGTGTGTTTATTGCACTGTCCCTGTCAAATAAACAAATAATCATTGTGAATCCAATTGCTAGTCATATGTTTACATGCTCAAGGAATCTGAAAACGTACACACAAACACTGTATGGGGGGAATTGTGGCGCTTGGCGGAGGTCTGCGCTCTCCGAGTGCTTTTCTAGTTAACTCATTTATCTGCAACGACTCATCAGTTAATAAACAGCTTTCTTACTGTGGTAGACTGCAAGTCTAATTTAAAACATTACTGGCACATGCCTCTAGGGGGAACTACCTGTATTGTTCAGCACTACTATTAAGGGGACACATTAGAACAAGAGTGTGAAAACCCCGCGCAGAATCCATGTTCAGTCTATTATGTGTGTTGCAGAATAAACGGCAGAGTTAGCCAAAGAAATAACTCAAGTGTGATCATTGCTACACGGTAGGATATCACACAATTGGCGACGAGGATTAAAAGAAAAAAATCAGCGGCGAGAAACAGAGAACATTGCAAGTGTGGCGAACTCAAGTGACTCCAGTAGTTCGAGTGCAAGTTCAGAGGAGGAAAAACGAGGTTTCCCCACCACGACGAGCAATGGCGGCTGTAATCGGAACGGTAACCCCTTTTGATAACTCGACTCAGTCATGGGAAGAATATGGTGAAATGTTGGACTTTTTCTTCCAAGCTAATGAGATTGAGGAGCCAGACAAAAGGAAGGCTGTACTGTTGAGTGGAGTTGGTGCAACTACTTACAGTTTGTTGAGAAATTTAATAAGCCCTGCATTACCGAAAGATAAAACGTACGACCAGCTTACTGCTGAGCTTCAGAAGCACTTCAGCCCCAAACCGAGTGAAATCGTGCAACGATTCAAATTTAATTCACGCATAAGGAGGAACACTGAGTCCATAGCAGAGTATGTGGCAGAATTGAGGAAATTAGCACTGCACTGTGATTACAAAGACTCATTGGAAGAAATGTTAAGAGACAGACTTGTGTGTGGAGTGAATGATGACCGTATGCAACGGCGACTTTTATTTGAAACAAAACTCACTTTTGTGAAGGCTTTGGAATTATGCCAAGCGATGGAAACAGCATCTAAAGATGTGAGAGAGATGCAAGGGAAGCTAACAGAGGACACAGCAACGCATGTTCGTGTGCCTAAGACCCAAGTAGATGTCCACAAAGTGTTGACTGACAAAACTCAGCACAAATTCCCCAGTTATCGCTGCAAAGGCCAGCACAATGCCGCCGAGTGCAAATTTGCCACTGAGCTGTGTCATAATTGTGGCAAGCGAGGGCACATTAAGAAAGCATGTAGAATAAAGGTGGACAGCGCACAGGTGCTGAAAGCGACAGTTAATGGGCAAAAGTATGAAAACAAGGGCCCAGGAAAGGAACAGCGAGCGAATCAACTGAGAGGGGAGGGAGAAAGTGATACAGAAGACATGGGTTTTCACACAATTTACAACACGTCAGAGGAGCTGACCAAGGTAGCGCCCATCACGCGTACCATGAATGTTAATGGAATGAAAGTAACATTTGAAGTTGATACAGGCTGTGGAGTAACCATATTAAGTAAACAGCAATATACACAACTGTGGAAGAAAACAGACACAGCAGAATTAAATCCCTGTTCATTAAAATTAAAAACATACACAGGAGAGAAGCTAGACGTGCTAGGCATGGCACAAGTGAAGGTGCAGCACGAAAACAAAGAAAAGGACTTACCTGTAGTAGTAGTTGGGAGCGAAGGACCAAATCTACTAGGGCGAAGTTGGCTACAAGAACTGGCCATGATTGATCAGTTGGTGAATAAAGTGGAATCTCAGCCCAAATTGCAGCTGGAGGAGATCCTCGAAAGACACGCTGAGGTGTTCAAAGAAGGCGTGGGACAGCTAAAAGGTGTCACTGCAAAGATTAATGTGGACAAGGAGGCCCAACCACGATTCTGCAAACCCCGACCGGTACCCTATGCAGTCAAGCCACTGGTTGAAAGCGAGCTACAGAGGCTGCTGGATGACAAGATCATTGAGCCAGTGCAGGTTGCAGAATGGGCGGCGCCCATAGTCCCAGTGAGAAAGCCGGATGGCTCCATTAGAATATGTGGAGATTACAAACTCACTGTCAATCGAGCATCACGGGTGGATCAGTATCCAATTCCTAAAGTGGAGGACCTCTTCGCACAGCTGAACGGCGGCCGACACTTCACGAAATTAGACATGAGTCACGCCTACCAACAAGTAGTCCTGGAAGAAGAATCAAGAAAGTATGTAACCATCAATACACACAAAGGCTTATATACCTACACACGCTTACCATTTGGAGTAGCTTCCAGTCCTGCTATATTCCAGAGAACTATGGAGGGCATCCTAGGTGGAATTCCGAATGTTGCCATTTATTTGGATGACATCCTTTGTACAGGACCAAATGAACAAGAACATCTGAAAACGCTGGAGGAAGTGCTTCAACGGTTGGAGAAAAGCGGTCTGAGGTTGAAAAGAAGCAAGTGTGAGTTCATGGGAAAAGAGGTGGTGTTCCTAGGCCACAAGATCAACGCCAGTGGTCTACACCCTCTAACAGACAAAGTGGAAGCCATTGCGGAGGCGCCTGAGCCACAAAATGTTACTGAGTTAAAAGCCTACCTGGGCTTGTTGAACTATTACCATAGGTTCCTCCCAAAGCTCTCCACGCTGCTGGCACCACTACATACCTTACTTAAGAAGGAAGAAAAATGGTCATGGGGGGTCAAGCAGCAGAAGGCGTTTGAAGAGTCCAAAGCGCTACTTCAGTCCTGTAGTGTGTTAGTGCACTATGATTCAAACAAACCACTCATCCTGGCGTGTGACGCATCACCCTACGGTGTGGGTGCTGTACTCTCTCATCGTATGGAGGATGGCTCAGAGAGACCCATAGGGTTTGTCTCAAGAACTCTTAGTGCAGCTGAGAAAAACTACTCCCAGCTAGACAAGGAGGGCCTTGCAGTAGTATTTGGTGTAAAAAAATTCCACAAATACCTGTACGGGAGACAGTTCGCTATAGTGACTGACCACAAGCCACTAATTTCACTGTTCAGTGAAATGAGAGCCATACCCCAGATGACATCTCAGAGAATTCAGAGATGGGCCGTTACATTAGCAGCGTATGAGTACACCATCGTTTACAAAGCCGGACGGGACCATACGAATGCTGACGCGATGAGTAGGCTACCCTTGGATGGAGGAAGAGACAGCACGCCTGAGGAGGAGGAGAGAGTGCTATTGTTTGAAGATATCGGCGTGCCCCTGGTGAACGCACAACAAATAAAGAAGTGGACAGACAAAGACCCTGTTCTAGCAAGAGTGCGAGAATACATCTTGCGAGGATGGCCGAAGATGAACAGTCCTGAGTTCATTCCCTATGCCCGACGACAGGATGAGCTCAGCAACCAGGAAGGTTGTATCCTGTGGGGAGGACGCGTGGTTGTTCCACCACCTGGTAGGAATGCCTTACTGCAACAACTACACCAAGCACACCCTGGCATCACTCGCATGAAAGCGTTGGCGAGGAGTTACATGTGGTGGCCCAACATGGATGCAGAGGTGGAGGCGCTTGTGAAGTCATGTGCGGCATGCCAGGAGAACAGGAACAGTCCTCCAGCAGCCCCACTACATCCTTGGGAAGTTCCAGATAAACCATGGAGAAGAATTCACATTGACTACGCAGGTCCATGGATGGGAAGAAAGTTGAGGTCAACATTTGACTTAATACATCCAGACTTCAGAAACAAAGTGCATGATAAACAAGAGAAACAAAAAGGTTATCATGACATGCATGCTAGAGAGAGAATACTGAGAGAAGGAGACGTGGTCTACACCCGCAACTTTGGCTCAGGACCAGCCTGGGTGCCAGGAGAAATAACAGAAAAGACAGGCCCTGTGTCATTCAAGGTGACATTAGGTCATGGACAAGTGGTGAGGCGACACATCGACCAAGTTCATGGTAGGAGCTCCATTCCCCTGCCGATGGCACCAGAGGTGTTGTCTGACACCCATCCTGAGGAGAGCATCAACGAACCACCACTTCAGGTGAAACCTGAGGTAACCGTCTCTGCAGATTCTACGGGCAGCACTGCAGCAGCCGAAACAGTGGAGCAGTCTGAGTCTTCACCTGCAGTTGGCTCACCCGCCGTGAGAAGATCTCAGCGAGCTAGGAAAGCTCCAGACTACTTGAAGGACTATACTTAGTCAGTAGTGAGTTCCCCAGCCACAGGACAAGAATGCGTCCTGGAACCTCACTGGGATGCGGTAGTCAAACCAAATCCCCAGTTAGACTGTTATGTGTGTTATACATGTAAAAAAAAAAAAAAAAAAAAAAAAGAGAAAGAAATTATGTGTATGGCACATGTGTTTAAGAAGTTAAAAGTAACTGTGATTGTTTAGGGTTAAATGGGAGTTCCAGGATGTCTAGCAAAATTGGCTAGTGTAATTAAAAGTAGTTTAATCTAGAGGGGAGGGATGTGGTAGACTGCAAGTCTAATTTAAAACATTACTGGCACATGCCTCTAGGGGGAACTACCTGTATTGTTCAGCACTACTATTAAGGGGACACATTAGAACAAGAGTGTGAAAACCCCGCGCAGAATCCATGTTCAGTCTATTATGTGTGTTGCAGAATAAACGGCAGAGTTAGCCAAAGAAATAACTCAAGTGTGATCATTGCTACACGGTAGGATATCACACTTACCTTTGATGAAGACCCCTAATATCACTGCAGTCTTTAGGATTACAAAAAGCTCTTTTTCTCCCTCTGGTAAAAACTGATCATTTTAACAGGAACTTGGATTTGACTTTCATCCAGATAAATGGATTAATTAAAAAAATACTTCAACTAAATCCAGTTTACCAAGAACACAAATCAGTTATTTCATTGATGTCTACAATTCAAAGACTAGCACATAAAAATTACAGGACTGAATATGATAATGGGAGGCTTAAAATATTTAAAGGTGAAAATCTGTGCAAAATATACAACGAATTAAAAAAAAAGTTGAAAAAGAGAGTGAGAGAAAATAATTAGCTCATGACCAGACAGAGTGATGATACAGAGTGAAGTACAAGGAAACGAAGAATGATGTCTGAAGATAGAGTTGAGGTTTGGTTGGACACAGCAATGATGATAGGACTACAGCTCCTGACCAGATAGAGTGATGATATAGAGTGAAGTACGTGGCTGTAATGCACCTGTAAGCTGGTTGCCAGCCACCAATCAAATCTAAAAGAAGAAGAAGAACCCATTGTATTTGTTTTATAGGACAAAAAATATGCCCATTACTATTTGAATGACCACAGTTTTAGCTTCAGTTATCAATTCAAAGATAATAAACTGCAATAGATTTGGGGAAAAGGACTTCCCATAAGGTTTTATTAGTTATTTCTAGCATAGCACTCATCCTCAGGGTGCTTGTGAATAAGAGGCTCAAGTCATGAGTAAATTAAAAAAAAAAGAGTGAAAGTTTAAAAACCCTTTCAGTTTGTGTCTCAGTCTGGCAAAATTTCCACATATGGCTTTGTTATCAAAATACACTAATTTAACTCACTTTTACTGTCACTGCAGCTGGGAAAAAGGTATTGTAATAACTATGCCAGGCCAGTAGAAGTAACAGTGCGACTTTTTTACAGGCCCCATCCCCCCCATGCCTCCCTGCCACAGGCACCGGGGCATCAGCACCTTGGTGCTTTCATTGTACCAGGTATTAGTAAAAGTGATTTAATTTGGAGTTTAGTTTCATTTGATAAAATGGGCTGACTCACCACTACTTCAGAATAAATATTTTACCTCTCACTACAAAATCCAGATAAACATGGCAACTTTTTGGTAAATATGGTTAAGCAATTATTGGGTAAGATTATGCATTTTTGTTTAAAGTTAATCATGAGCAGAACATAAGAGAAATGGGGTATGTAAAATTTTTGCAATGCTAATACAATAATAACACTTATAGGTTAAATCTAAATAGTTGAAGCTACCTTGCCTAAATGTAATAAATTCCCCTATAATTCAATTTTTTATTTTTTTTTAATTACATTTATTTATTTAATTTTGTACCAGACTTTGTTTTCATTTGGCATTTATTTTCTGCAAATCTTTAATTAGTGATAACTCTGGTATCTTTTGCCAAAAATAGTTTGGCCACTTTTAGTTGTTAAAAATGTTAATGTTTCTCTTTTTTTTTTCTCCTTACTTTTGTGCAAAATAAACTGACCAAATCCCTTTGTTCGGCATAGGATTTGCTTCAGATTTCAGATAGTACCAGTATGCAGACACCAAATAATGGGATTTGGGCGAGGGGGTTATAAATGGAGAAATAACAGCATTGGGGAAAATAAGACACATGCTTAGTTGTGTCGTTCACTCACATCTATCCTCATAAATGGTGTTAAAATTTAATTCTAAACATGCACTTATGACAAAAATTGAATATGCCTGTCTAAGATTAAAAACACATTGACACATTTCTCTTGAAATATTAGTATTTCTAAGTATGACCTACAGTAGTGACATTACTCTTTTTGCAATAAACAAAAATCACAAAGAATACAACAGATTATTAAGGAGGATATAGGATTACAGCAACACAGATGAGATGTTTCTTTCAGTTTTGCCAGGTGTGGCTCTCAAAATGACTTGCAATTTTTGGCCATTCAAATTCATCTATGAGCTGTATGGGTGCCTCATTTTGGCACAGACATACCTGCAAATCAGTGCTCAGTGAGAGATCAATGAAATTTTCATTGATTAAAACCAGAACACATGCTTTTTGGATGATCTGTACCACACAGCAGGTGATTAGTTAAGACAAATTAAGACAATTTCATTAAAATGCCAGAAAAAGCCAAAACGTTGCATGGTTGAAAGCTCCAGTTAAATGACTGTAATTAGCTAATGTGAAACCTAGCAGACAGCTAGCATTCAGCCTGCAGTATTTAAATAGCTAAGTACTGAAAATTACCCCCCATAAAGCTGCAATAAATGGGGAAAACAGCTATTGAAAACACAAGTTTTACATATTAACATGAAAGTCCATGGGGATCTTCTCATCTTCTCTCTCAATGTTGGGGTCAGCCATAAGTGGCCATTTGAACGTATTGTGTTTAAGCTGTCTGTCCTTTCATAATTTGTGACAATCGCTACTTTTCCGTGGCAGTTGCCCGCATGTTCTCCAAACTCACATGTAATGATCTCCAGGTAGGTTTGCATCCAGTCATCTAAACTGTTAAAAATGCCAAAATGACCTATTCCGTCTGTTTGTATTTATCGGATTCCCACTTGGACATTTCCACTGTGTTGCTGTAACTTTTTGTACTGTCTTGTCTTGTGTGTTATATTAAAAACATATATTGTGCTATTATTCACACATTGCCACTAGATATATATTACTCATAGGATAATTATTGACACATAGTGGCATCTTAGTCAAGTAATACAGTGCATCCGGAAAGTATTCACACTGCTTCCCTTTTTCCACATTTTGTTATGTTACAGCCTTATTCCAAAATGGATTAAATTCATTTTTTTCCCTCAAAATTTTACACATAATATCCCATAATGACAACGTGAAAAGTTTTTGAGATTTTGGCAAATTTATTAAAAATAAAAAAACTAAGAAATGACATGTACATAAGTACTTTGCCATGAAGCTCAAAATTGAGCTCAGGTGCATCCTGTTTCCACTGATCATCCTTGAGATGTGTCTACAGCTTAATTGGAGTCCACCTGTAGTAAATTCAGTTGATTGGACATGATTTGGAAAGGCACACACCTGTCTATATAAGGCCCCGCAGTTGACAGTGTATGTCAGAGCACAAACCAAGCATGAAGTCAAAGAAATTGTCTGTAGACCTCTGAGACAGGATTGTCTCAAGGCACAAATCTGGGGAATTCAATTCAATTCAATTCAATTTTATTTATATAGCGCCATTTCACAACAACAGTCATCTCATAGCACTATCAACTGTAGGGGGGAACCCCCACAGTTGCAGAAAGACCCCAGCAATCAGGCGATCCCCTGTGAGCAAGCACTTGGCGACGGTGGAGAGGAAAAACTCCCTTTTAACAGGAAGAAACCTCCAGCAGAACCAGGCTCAGGGAGGGGCAGTCATCTGCTGCGACTGGCTGGGGGGTGAGGGGATAGAGAAGAAGAAAAGAACAGACATGTAGAGAGCAAACAGCACGATGGGGACTCAATCTATGGGAGAGAACAAACAGATGTTAATGACCAGCAAAAAAAAAATATTTCATAGAGAGTGAGGAAAGGAGTGAGGCCCAGTGCATTACTGGAGGTCCCCCGGCTGACTAAACCTATTAGCAGCATAACTAAGGGAGGGTTCAGAAACACATGATCCCTCCCTAATTGTAGGCTATATCAAAAAGGTAGGTTTTAGCCCTATTCTTAAAAACAGAGATCGAGTCTGACTCCCGAATCCAGATTGGCAGCTGATTCCACAGGAGAGGAGCTTGATAGCTGAAGGCTCTGCCTCCCATTGTACTTTTGGAGATTCTAGGTATTACAAGTAATCCTGCATTTTGGGAGCGTAGTGCTCTGTTAGGATAATACGGTAGTATCAGATCTTTTAAATAAAAAGGAGCCTGATTGTTTAGAGCTTTGTAAGTAAGAAGAAGGATTTTAAACTTAATTCTAAACTCTATGGGAAGCCAATGAAGGGAGGCCAGAACCGGAGAGATATGATCTCTCTTTCTAGTACCTGTTAAAACTCTTGCTGCAGCATTTTGGATCTGCTGAAGACTTTTTAAAGATGTTTTAGGACAGCCTGATAATAAAGAATTACAATAATCTAATCTCGAGCTAACAAAAGCGTGGATCAGTTTCTCAGCATCACTCTGAGACAAGATGCTCCTAATCTTGGCAATATTACGCAAATGATAGAAGGCAGTCTTAGAAACAAATTTAATATGGGAATTGAAGGACAGATCCTGATCAAAAATAACTCCAAGGTTCCTCACAGAGCTATTAAGAGAAAGAGTAACCGCATCCAAACTGAAAGTTTGATTTGGAAAGGAATTTCTAAGGTTTTTTGGACCAACAAGAATGACTTCAGTCTTATCTGAATTTAATAGCAGGAAATTACAAGTCATCCAAGCTTTGATTTCCTTAAGACAGGCTTCTAACTTGGCTAATTGATTACTATCATCTGGCTTCATTGACAGGTATAATTGTGTGTCATCTGCATAACAATGAAAATGTATACAGTGCTTTCTAATAATGTTGCCTAACGGAAGCATATATAAACTAAAAAGAGTAGGGCCTAGCACAGATCCCTGTGGAACTCCATGACTGAGCTTTGAGTTGAAAGAAAACTCATTATTTACATGAACAAACTGGAACCTATCAGATAAATAAGATCTAAACCATTGCAACGAAGTTCCATTAAGTCCAACATAGTGTTCTAATCTATCAAGTAGAATATTATGATCGATAGTATCAAAAGCTGCACTAAGGTCTAAAGGGACAAGTACTGAAACTAGTCCATTATCAGATGCAATGAGGAGGTCGTTAGTGACCTTCGCTAAGGCTGTTTCAGTACTATGATGGATTCTAAACCCAGATTGAAACTCTTCAAGTAAACCATTTCCCTGCAGGTGGTCAAATAATTGCGCAGCAACAACTCTTTCTAAGATTTTTGAAATGAAAGGGAGATTAGAGATTGGTCTATAGTTAGCTAAAGCTCCTGGATCTAGCGTTGGCTTTTTGAGTAAGGGTTTAATTACAGCCGTTTTAAAAGCCTGCGGTACATGGCCTAAAGTTAATGAAGAATTGATTATATGAAGAATAAAGCTACCAATAAGTGGGAAGACTTCTTTAAATAACCTGGTAGGAATAGGGTCTAAAAGACAAGTTGAAGGTTTGGATGAGGAAACTATTTTGTCTAACTCACAAAGGTCGATTGGAGTAAACTCATCAAGACAGACATCAATAGAAGGAGTTGTAGTAGTTACAGTATTTAAGTTAACTGTGGGAAGAATCTGATTGATTTTATCTCTGATGGATGAAATTTTATTATTGAAAAAGTTCATAAAGTCCTGACTAGTAAGCTCTAAGGGAATGCTAGGATTGACAGAGTCCTGACTCTTTGTCAACCTGGCTACAGTACTGAAAAGAAACCTGGGATTATTCTTGTTCTCTTCTATTAATGCAGAGTAATAACTCGTTCTAGCTTTTCTAAGAGATTTTTTATAAATTAAAAGATGATTTCTCCAAGCTAAATAGATTTCATCTAAATTAGTAGACCGCCATTTTCTTTCTAATTGACGAGTCTTCTGTTTTAAGGTACGAGTTTCTGTGTTGAACCAAGGAGTTAGAAATCTCTGATTAGACTTTTTCTTTTTTAAGGGGGCCACCAAGTCTAGAGTCTGATGCAGAGAAGCTGAAACACTATCCACCATGTTATCAATTACAGAAGGAGCAAGCTGCCTATAGCTTATTTCCGTTGTGTTGACACATGGCATAGAGGAAACAATCTGCATAAATTTGGAAACAGCATCATCTGAGAGGCATCTACTGTAATAATATTTTTCTTTAGGAGTCAAATAGTCAGAAATAGTAAAATCAAAGGTTAACAGACAATGGTCTGACAGTACAGGGTTATGAGGAGACACTACAAGATTTTCTATTTCTATGCCATATGTCAAAACAAGGTCCAATGTATGGTGGAGGTAATGAGTAGAATTTCCTACTTTCTGAGAAAACCCAATCAAATCTAATATTGAATTGAATGCCACATTAAGGCAGTCACTATCTACATCCACATGTATATTAAAGTCCCCTACTATAATTATTCTATCAGATTTCAGCACAAAATCAGCTAAGAAATCAGCAAATTCGGATAAAAATTCTGAGTAGGTTGATGGGGGACGATAAACTATGGCAAATAAAATTGGGTTTAACCTAAAATTGCTAAAGTGCCCAATACTGAGGACCAGGCCCTCAAAGGAATTATAACATGTTTTTTGCTTTACATTAACTAATAATTTGGAATGGTAAATTGTTGCTACTCCTCCTCCACGACCAGAACTTCTGGGATTTTGACAGTTTAAATAACCAGAGGGAGTTGATTCATTTAAACCAACATAATCCTCTTGCCCTAACCAAGTCTCTGTAAGGGAAATTAAATCAATCTGATGATCAATTAACAAATCATGGACTAACAGAGACTTGGGAGTTAGAGACCTAATATTTAATAAACCACATTTAATTTTTAAATTATGAGGAGGAACAGAGGCCAAATCATTCAGTTTAGAGGCTTTATGTTTAATTTGAGTTTTAACAATATTTTGCTTTATCACTTTGGGATGCTTATACATTATATTTTTATTCACTTTGGAGGGAGCAGACAACGATTCTCTGATGGGGAAGACAGGGGCTAAGCTGAGGGGTGGCGGATGAAGAGGAGCTGCAGAGAGGCGTGTAAGACTGCGACTCTGCTTCCTGGTCCCAACTCTGAGTAGTCACGGTTTTGGAAATTTGGATAAAAAAGATGCCAGATTGTTAGATAAATGAGAAGCACCATCCAAAGTGGGATGAATGCTGTCTCGTCTCATAAGACCAGGTTTTCCCCAAAAAGAGCTCCAATTGTCAATGTAGCCCACGTCATTTTTAGGACACCACACAGACAGCCAGCGGTTCAAGGATGATGAGCGACTAAACATGTCATCACTGGTCAGATTGGGGAGGGGCCCAGAGAATACTACAGTGGCAGACATCGTTTTTGCAAAGTCACACACCGATTCTATATTAAGTTTCGTGACTTCCGACTACCGGAGACGGATGTCATTAATGCCGGCGTGAATAACAATTGTGGAATATTTACAGTTACTTTTAGCCAGCATTTTCAAATTTGACTCGATGTCGCCTGCTCTGGCCCCAGGAATACATTTGACTATGGCCGCTGGAATCTCTAGGTTCACGTTTCTGACTACAGAGTCGCCAATGATCAGAGTTTTTTCCTCAGCGGGTGTGTCGCTGAGCGGGGAAAAACGATTAGAAACGTGAACAGGTTGGTGGTGTACCGGGGCTTTGCGACTAGGCTTCCTTCTCACCGTCACCCACCCAGTCTCCTCACTGCTGAGGAGAGCCGGGGAACCGCTGACAGTGGGACCTAAGCTAGCTAGCTCCGCTGCAGCTAATGGGCGTCCGTCAAGATTAACTGGCGCAGACGGTGTTTCAATGCAGCAGAGCCGGGATTCCAAATCAGACAACCTCGCCTCGAGCGCCTCAAAAAGACAACATTTATTACATTTACCGTTATCGCTAAAAGAGGCAGAGGTGTAGCTAAACATCTGACAGAGAGAGCACACCAGAGGAGGAGAGGAAAGAGAGCTAGTAGCCATAGCTAGTAGCTAGAGAGCAAACCACAAAGCAAACCACACAGGCAGACAGCAAAACAGGAAGTGACGATACAAGGGTCAAGGGTACAGAAAATTTTCTGCTGCTTTGATGGTCCCAGTGAACACAGTGGCTTCCATCATCCATAAACGGAAGAAGTTTGGAACCACCAGGACTCTTCCTAGAGCTGGCCAGCTGTCTAAACTGAGCGATCAGGGGATAAGGGCCTTAGTTAGGGAGATGATCAAGAACCCGGTGGTCACTCTGTCAGAGCTCCAGCATTCCTCTGTAGAGAGAGGAGAACCTTCAGAAGGACAACCATCTCTGCAGCAATCCACCAATCAGGCCTGTATGGTGGCCAGACAGAAGCTACTGACTGTAAAAGGCACATGGCAGCCTGCCTGTAGTTTGCCAAAAGGCACCTGAAGGACTCTCAGACCATGAGAAACAAAATTCTCTGGTCTGATGAGACAAAGATTGAACTCTTTGGCGTGAATACCAAGCGTCATGTTTGGAGGAGACCAGGCACCGCTCATCATCAGGCCAATACCATCCTTACAGTGAAGCATGGTGGTGGCAGCATCATGCTGTGGGGATGTTTTTCAGCGGCAGGAACTGGGAGATTAGTCAGGATAGAGGGAAAGATGAATGCAGCAATGTACAGAGACATCCTGGATGAAACGCTGCTCCAGAGCACTCTTGATCTCAGACTGAGGCGACAGTTCATCTTTCAGTAGGACAACAACCCTAAGCACACAGCCAAGATATCAAAGGAATGGCTTCAGGACAACTCTGTGAATGTCCTTGTGTGGCCCAGCCAGAGCCCAGACTTGAATCCAATTGAACATCTCTGGAGAGATCTGAAAATGGCTGTGCAACGACACTTCTCATCCAACCTAATGGAGCTTGAGAGGTGCTGCAAAGCGGAATGGATGAAACTGCCCAAAGATAGGTGTGCCAAGCTTGTAAGATAAGATAAGATAAGATAAGCCTTTATTAGTCCCACAATGGGGAAATTCCAGGATTGCAACAGCACAGGGATAGCAACACTCAGAGCAATAATTTAGAAGATAAGAAAATAAGAGCAGTGAATATACATATGTACACATAAATATATATACACAGTACAGAGCATTGTAGCTAGATGGAATAAACAGCATAACCGTCTATTTAGTTACCCCACATAGCATGAATATGTACCCACACATATTGTCACCCTCTGTAGCGATTGATATTGTCCTAGTTATATACTGGAGGGGACCATTTTGTGTAAGTCTGTTGCGTCTTTTGCATTCAATACTATTAGGTCGTCACGTTTTATTGCTGTCTCTGCATGCAGCCCTGCTTAGGTTATAAAGTCTGACAGCTGTAGGTATGAAGGACCTGCTAAACCTCTTGGTTGCGCACCTAGGATGATGTAGCCTACTGCTAAATGAGCTCCTCAGTGCATTCAGTATGTCCTGCATAGGGTTGGACTCAGACTCCAACAGAGATGACAGTTTAGCCACCATCCTTCTCTCTCCTATCTCCTCCACTGGGTCAAGGCGCTGCCCCAGGACAGATCTAGCTTTCTTCCTATCGGCTGCTGTGATGCCACTGCCCCAGCAGACCACTCCAAAAGTGATGGCTGATGCCACCACCGAATCATAGAATGTCTTCAGGAGCACCCCTTGTACACCAAAAGACCTGAACCTCCTCAGTAGGAACAGCCTGTGTTGTCCCTTCTTGTAGAGTGCGTCGGTATTGTGTGACCAGTCTAGTTTATTATTCAAATGAACACCCAGGTACTTGTAGGATGTCACCATCTCAATGTCTGTTCCCTGGATGTTTACTGGTGCTGTGAGGGGTTGTCCTGGCCTGCGGCAGTCCACCACCAGCTCCTTAGTTTTCCTCGCGTTTATCTGGAGGCAGTTCCGATGGCACCAGTCCACGAAGTCCTGGGTAAGTCCTCTGTACTCAGCTTCATCTCCGTTGGAGATGAGGCCGACGATCGCAGAGTTGTCAGAGAACATCTGCAGATGGCAGTGTGTTGTGTTGTGTGAGAAGTCCGCAGTATAAAGAGTGAATAGGAAGGGAGCCAAAACCGTTCCCTGGGGTCCCCGTGCTGCCAATGATCAAGTCGGACACACAATCCCGGGTTCTCACAAACTGTGGCCGGTTTGTGAGGTAGTCCAAGATCCATGATGACAGGTGCTAGTCCACCCCTGCGCACAGCTGCTTGTCCCTCAGGATCATCGGTTGGATGGTGTTGAAAGCACTGGAGAAGTCAAAGAACATGATCATCACTGCGTTCCCAGGCTTCTGCAGGTGAGACAGGGAACGGTGAAGAAGGAAGGTCACTGCATCCTCCACCCCAATGCCATGCTGGTAGGCAAACTGGAGTGGATCCATCGCTGGTCCCACCAGGGGGCGGAGGTGAGCAAGGAGCAGTCTGTCCAGGGTCTTCATCAGGTGAGACGTCAGGGCCACTGGTCTGTAGCTGTTCAGGTCTCTGGGGTGGGAAGTCTTTGGTACGGGTACCACACAAGATGTTTTCCACAACTGTGGTACCCTCCCCAGCTTCAGGCTCAGGTTGAAGATGTGCTCCACAATCCCACACAGTTGGTCTGCGCAGGACTTGAGGAGCTTTGCGCTGATGCCGTCCGGTCCCGAGGCCTTCCTCGCCTTGATCTTCCTCAGCTCCGTCCTCACCTGGCTCTTAGTGAGGGTCAGGTTGGGGGATTGTGTGCTGGGAGTGGGGGGGGGGGGTTGGTGGATGGGGGTGTGGACAGCAGGTCTTGATGAGTGTAGAGGCAGCAGTGGTTGGTGTGCAGGCAGGGGGGAGGGCGGTTGTTCACCCACAACCTGCCCCCTGTAGCCTGGGAGGAGGTATTCTGGAGCCCAGAGATGGTTTTGAGGTTTCTCCAGACCCCGCCGATGTCGCTCCGTTGCAGCTTATCCTCCATCTTCTTCCTGAAGCTGTACTTGCCCTCTCTTATCTTCCTCCTTAGCTCCCTCTGTACAGACTTCAGCATCTCTCTGTTCCCCGACCTGAAGATCCTCTTCTTCTCTCTCAGAAGTTTTTTTATCTCAGGGTTGATCCAGGGTTTGTTGTTTGAGCAACACCGTATGATCTTGGTGAGTACGGTGTTGTCCACACAGAAGTTGATGTAGTCCGTGATGGTGTGAGTGAGGCCATCGATGTCCTCACTATGTGAATCGCAGAGCTGCTCCCAGGCAGTGATTTCAGAACAGTCCTTTAGCACGTCCATTGCCTCCTCAGACTATATCTTCACCATGCGCATAACCGGAGGTTGTCTTGTGTACTAGGGTTTTGTACACCGTCTGGAGATGGACCAAGTTGTGGTCTGATCTTCCGAGTGGGGGGAGTGGTGATGAGGTGTACGCCTCCTTAGTATTTGCATAGAATAAGTCCAGTGTTTTATTGTCTCTAGTGTGGCATGTGACATACTGGGTGAATGTGGGCAGAATGGGGGACAGTGAAATATGGTTGAAATCACCGGAGATGAGGAGGAGAGCATCTGGGTGTTGTGTCAGCAGCCTGCCAGTTACTGAGTGAATGGTGTCACGCGCTGTCCCAGCGTTCGCCGTCGGATTTGCATAAATAACAATGCAGATCACATGTGAGTATTCCCTCGGGAGATAAGCAGGCCACATCCTAACAGCTAGCAACTCAATATCTTTGCTGCAGTGTTGCTCTTTAACAGTGATATGTCCCGGTTTACACCAGTTGTTATTGACATACATTGTCACTCCTCCGCTCCTTGCCTTCCCACTGTCTGGTGTCCGGTCTGCCCGTATTGTGTGGAAACCCTCCAGTTCGATGTTAGCATCTGTTGCTAGTTCTGTTAGCCACGTCTCAGTAAACAACATCATTCTAATCTCTCTGAAGACGCTTTCGTAGCAGGAGATAGCTGCTAGCTCATCAGTCTTATTGAGTAGCGATCGGACATTCCCCATAATAAAGGTTGGGACGACGGGTCTGTACCTTATATTCCTCACCCGCCGTCTTACTCCAGCTCGACATCCACGCCATTTTCATCTTATTTCTCCCAGTATGTCGAGTTTTTGCGTTAGCATCGTGGGTCGGTTAAGTGCTAACAGCTGGTCTCTGCTGTACTGCCTCCCACTATAAGCAGTGGCTCCATCTGCTGGCTCAGGAGACATTTGGGTGATCTGCATGTCTGTGATGGATAAGGTGTCATTGGATCAGAAAGTTTAGCAAGAGAAGCCAGATAGTAAATAAGAAATAGGAAGAAATTGAGCTGCTGTTGCAAAAAGGCAGCCGACTCGTGTGGCGCCAGAAGAAACTCTTGTAGCATCATATTTAAAAAGACTTGAGGCTGTAATTGCTGCCAAAGGTGCATCAGCAAAGTATTGAGCAAAAGCTGTGAATGCGTGTGATTTCTTAGTTTTTTATTTTTAATAAATCTGCAAAAAATTCAAAACTTTTTTCATGTTGTCATTATGGGGTATTGTGTGTAGATTTTTGAGGAAAAAAAATAATTGATTCCATTTTGGAATAAAGCTGTAACATGACAAAATGTGGATAAAGGGAAGCAGCACTGTGAATATTTTCTGGATGCACTGTAGATTCAAAGATGCAAACTGAGGTAGAAGAAACTAGAATATATGAGAGAAAGTAGCTAAAGAACACCATTGAGAAAAATCTGGTCATACTTGTCATTTCTTCATTTTGTCTATCAGAACAGCTTTTTTAATTTCTCTAAAAATGTCTGAATCTCAGTAACTGAATTTCCAAGCCCCCCATTCTCTCTCTATTTCAGACTTGTCAAATCTGATTTTCTTTTGTGGGTGTCTGATTATAGCATACCAGAAACAGACATATCCATGCTGCATAATACTCTACAAGCTCCAAAGTGTGTCCTGCCACAAAGTCGACATGAAAGCTAATGGAAGGACTTGATGTCATTTCGGCAGAGGTATAAAACAGCTTTTAATACCACCCCCGCTTTTTCCATTTAAGGAACCTTCCTGTCTCCACTTTTTCTGTTTCATGTGGTATTTTCTAACTCACCTCAGAGGAAAATGCCAAGAAGACAAAAAAAGTCAAAGCCAGCGTATTGTATGCTTAAGCAGCTGGTGATAATGATGGTGCATTGAGTCACTAATGGATTTTTGAAATAGCTTTTGTCTGCCAAGAAACAGCTTGACCCCACTTTCACTGTGCCTTTTATCAGCCAAAGTGCGAGAAGCATTCTTCCGCATTTCCTCAGTGTGACTCCACTGTCTTTGTCTTGATGTAGTTTGTCACTAAGTCAGAGAGAAAGATGCAAAGATTAAGAAGATTTTAAATATATTCCTTAAAGATATTTTTTAATTCATTGAAAAAAAAAAAAACTTTTTTAGTTAAGTTTTTCTTTAACTTCTTCTGTTCAGAAAAGTCTTATATTTCTTTTTTCCAGCATGCAGCATTAGACTTTAAGGAATTTAATGCATTGATTACATCATTTTGAAATGATATTAGTGTTTCTGGTAGCAATTGACTTTGAACAAATCATAGCCGATATTGGCATTTGACAGTCATAAATCCTTAAGGCATCTCACAATATAATTCCATATTAGGGCTGGCCGATATACCGGATATAATAATAATAATAATAATAATAATAATAATAATAATAATAACAATAATAATTTAAAAAAATTATTTATATAACGCTTTCCAAGGCACTCAGATGCTTTACATTAGGAAAAAATATATTTGTTGTATTGGTGCATTTGGCCACCCGCGATATATAAAATGGTTGTATTTACCACGTTAAAAGAAGCTGCAACTGCTGCTCAGTGCGGCTGCCCCACCCCCACATACTCAAAGAGAAATGCACACTGCAGCAAGTAGAGATAAAAAGGGAGATAACAGAATAAAAGTAGGTCCACCTTAAGCACCGGAAACGGGGGGGGGGCAGTACAGTCTGAACTCTGCAGGTGTAAAATCAAGCTCACTTTGCAAACAAACTTTCAAAGTAAGAGCTCCTATCTGGGCTTGCAACCCTTCAAAATAAGAGCGAGTGGCTCACCAAATAAAGAACTGATGGAATACAGACACAAGAAAAACAAGAATAAGCGACAAATTATACTTCTGTCACTTATTAGACCACCAAGTATTAACTATGTGTGGTAAACTGAAACATTTCTACCCATGTGGATAAACTTGATTACTTGGTAATGTGAGTTCTGTTAAGCAAAGTAAAAGAGATACTTTGCTCAATTACATATTAACTAACTAACTAACCTGCACTTATATAGCGCTTTTCTAGTCACAAAGACCACTCAAAGCGCTTTCACTAATACTAACCCTCTATTCTAAGGGCCTATAGGAAACAGATATCTAGGGACAATTTAGAACAGCCAATTAACCTAACATGCATGTCTTTGGATTGTGGAAGGAAACCGGGGCCCCGGAGTAAACCCACGCAGCACAGGGAGAACATGCAAACTCCACACAGAAAGGTTCCAACCCCTGCCAACCTGGGGATTCGAACCAGGAACCTTCTACTGTAAGGCAACAGTGCTAACCACTGCACCACCGTGCTGCCCAAGAATTTTCTCTGACATAAGTTGTACATAGTTGTGCATATATATATACTGTATATATATATATATATATATATATATATATATATATAGAGAGAGAGAGAGAGAGAGAGAGAGAGAGAATATATATATAGCCTACTATATACTGTATATATACAGAGTATATATATACACACGCACACGTGCTGTACATACAGATATACGCACATATACACTACTCACAAAAAGTTAGGGATATTTGGCTTTCGGGTGAAATTTATGGAAAATGTGAAAAGTTCACGCTACAGTAATATCATGAAAGTCCATCCATCTTCTTCCGCTTAATCCTTTTCGGGTCGTGGGGGCGCTGGAGCCTATCTCAGCATCTTTGGGCAAGAGGGATAGCACTCACCTTGAGGTCTCCAACATCGTTGGCGGCCATCATTTCTGCTCAGTGTGAATTAACTTTCATCAGAGAACAGTACTGAGGCCCACTGGTCTCTTGCCCAGCGTAAATGCTCCCTGGCCCATGCAAGACGATGACGCCTGTGTCTGGTGGTGTGGTCAGGTACCCCTGCAAGTCATCTAGCACACAGACCACACTGATGTAAAGTTTCAAATGGTCTGAGATGACACTTGGGTGCCTCTCATCTCCTTTAAATGTGCCTGGAGTTGAGTGGCATTCATCATCCAGTTCCGCAGGGCACTGTTCACAATGAAGCCATCATCAGCATGGGATGTGGCCAAAGGATGTCCACTTCCATGCCTTTCTGTGACTCTTCCAGTCTCTCTGTATCTCTGTTGCAATCTGCTGAAGACACTCTGTGACACTCTAAGCTCAGTGGACACTTCCCTCTGAAAATATCCTGTTTAAAGCCTTGCAGTGGTGAGGTACTGTTGATCAATTATTCGGTGTCGTCTTGGTCTCATGATGTCAAAATGTGAACAGCATGGTGAAGAAGACTGTTTACATACTAATTCTTATTGAACCAGAAAATTTATTGATCGATTCATGGATCAAACACCTGTTGTGAATTTTGCTGTTAAGCACCTTGTGAGAGAACAGCAAGTTATGCAAAAAGTACTGAAACATTGAACAGTTGGACATGTGCATTTAAAAGGTTAGAGGAGGTCAAATTAAGTTCACCTGTAAAGGTTATAGTGCATCTTGAAATTTCTCCCAAAAGTCAAATATCCCTAAGTTTTTGTGAATAGTGTGTGTGGATGTGTATATATATATATATATATATATATATATATAAAAGCACAGGGTGCTTAGTATGTAGTGCTGTAGCATAGTGTTGTGTCTGCCTGCTTCTGCATGTCTCTCGCTTCCAGCTGCAGCCGCCATCTAGCTCCTTGGAGTGAAAAGGAAGCCGAGTGCGTAAGTCCTCTCTGATGGTTTTACATCTCTATGCATCAAGACTCTCACGTAGCCTTCTAGCGGTACACCACGTTAACTGGATCCTTGCGGTTCCAGGACAGAACAGTGAGGGATCTCGGAGCAGGTTGGGGCCCCAGAGGTACAGTGTGCAGGCCCACCGGCGTGTGGATATGCCCTAACACTTATCAATCCAACCACCTGCTGCCTTGTAGGTTGTGCCTTCGTAGGCAAAGGCTAGGAGAAGGTAACTCCGAAATCAAATCCACCTGCTGCCTTGTAGGTTGTGCCTCTTTAGGCAAAGGCCAGGAGTAGGTAACTCCGAATTCAAATCCATCTGCTGCCTTGCAGATTTGTCTCCACACTGGAGAAAGGCTGCATCCATGCATGCTGCTCATCTTGTGGCAACCTTTGCACCAGGTGGCATATGACATACATTGGACGAGAGAGTGGGACTGGGAGTGCACAAACCTCTCTCACTTAAATCCATTCATGTGCAGGTCATCTTGCGAATCACATCACATCTATTACATCAAGTCCTGGGGCGACGGGCACGTGGCAATGGGAACAGGCACAGGATGATGCTGGAAGTTCTTAGCTACAAACCTGCACTCAGGCGGCTCATGTGTGACGGTCATTTGTCGTATACTGGGGTAGATGCAGCACTCGTATCTTGCATGAGTGACAGAGCAGCCTTCTTCAGGGACAGCACTGCTCTCCCCAGATGGGGAAGGGTACTGAAAAGGGATCCTAAACATTGCCTACTCCACTAAGAACCTGCCAGGCAGCCGCATCTGACTGGTCATCCAATACTGCGGCCGAAGACCAACACGAAAACACCAAATGATCTTTGCCTCATGGAATGTTAGAACCCTTCTAGACTGCGACAACAGACCAGCACACCGTACTGCAATACTGGCAAAGATGCTGGGGCAGTACAGCATTGATATTGCAGCCCTCAGTGAAACCAGACTCGCTGGTGAATCTAGTCTGGAGGAGGTTGGTACAGGTTACACCTTCTACTGGAGAGGCAAGCCAGAGGGAGAACCCAGAATTGGAGGTGTGGGCTTTGCAATACGAACATCTATTACTCAAAAGCTCGACAGACTACCTACTGCCATCAGCGACAGAATTATGTGCATGCGTATTGGTCTCCATAAGGGACGCCACTTAACCATTCTCAGTGTATATGCTCCCTCCATGACATACAGCGATGAGGAGAAGGAAGCTTTCTACAGTGACCTTGACCAAGCCATCAGGTCAACTCCCTCTAGCGATAAACTCGTAGTCCTTGGAGACTTCAACGCCCGGGTAGGCTGCGACAATGACGCCTGGGAAGGTGTTATTGGCAAACATGGTATAGGGAAGCTCAACTCAAATGGCCAGCTCCTTTTGGAAAAGTGCAGTGAGCACCAACTCACAATCACTAACACCCTCTTCCAGCAAGCCAACAAGTATAAGATAACCTGGATGCACCCTTGCTCAAAGCTGTGGCATCTCATAGACTACATCATCGTCAGACAGAGAGATGCCAGAGATGTCAAGCTTACCAGAGCCATGCGTGGAGCCGAATGCTGGTCTGACCACAGGCTGGTCAGAAGCAAGATGGCACTCCACATCAGGCCCAAGATACAAACCAGGAGAGTAAAACCACCAGCCAAACTTCAAGTCTCCTGCATTAAGGACTCCCATATCCAAGAGGATCTGCAGAGGAAACTTCAGGAAACCAACATACCTGAAAATTTCTAGGGTATGGAGGTCAAGGCAGCCTGGAAGCAGTTCAAGGATGCCACCTGCTCCGCTAGTGCAGATGTCCTTGGATTCGTCAAACGCAAACACCAGGATTGGTTTGATGAAAATGACCCGGAAATGTCACAGCTTCTGCACACGATGCACAAAGCTCACAGGAGCTACATTGACGACAAATCATCACCAGCCAAAAGATCGACTTACTTGAACGCAAGGCACACCTTGCAGAGAAAACTCCGCCAGATGAAGAAGTCATGGTGGGACAGTAAAGCCATAGAGCTTCAGGAAGCGGCTGGTAAGCATAACAGTAAGCTCTTCCATGAAGGGCTGAGGGCGGTGTATGGTCCTAAGTTCACTGGTAGCGCACCCATCTGATCGTCTGACGGAAATAACCTCCATACTGACAAATCGGAAATACTACAAAGCTGGGCTGAACACTTCAACACCCTGCTCAATAGGCCATCATCATTGTGTGAGGAAACCTTGGACGCCATCCCCCAGAGGCAGATACTGGCCGAGCTGGACCTCCCTCCTTCACTGGATGAAGTCAAGTGTGCCATAAAACAGACATCTGCGGGAAAGTCTCCAGGTGCCGATGGCATCCCTGCTGAGATTTTCAAAAATGGCGGTGTGCATCTGCAGAACAAACTCCTACAGTTATTTATACTCATCTGGCAGCATGGCACAGTCCCACAAGAGTTTAAGGATGCTTCTATTGTACATCTCTACAAGCGTAAAGGAGACCGCTCTGTCTGTGATAACCACAGAGGTATTTCCCTCCTGTCAGTTGTCGGGAAAATACTAGCACGCATTGTCCTCAACAGGATGATGTGCTGTCTCACTGCTACAGTCTACCCAGAATCTCAATGTGGATTCAGACCTGGAAGAGGTACAGTGGACATGATCTTTGCAATGCGACAGATACAGGAGAAATGTAGGGAACAGAACATGGACCTCTACATGGTGTTTGTTGATCTCACCAAAGTATTCGACACGGTAAATAGACCTGGCCTGTGGAAGATACTTCTCAAAGTTGGTTGCCCTGACAAGTTCATTTCCATCATAAGGTCTTTCCATGAGGGAATGCAAGCAAAAGTCCAAGGGAATGGAGATACCTCTGACCCATTTCCAGTGACAAATGGTATCAAGCAAGGCTGTGTTCTGGCCCCAACACTCTTCTCCATTGCCTTTTCTTTCATGCTCATGGAGGCTTTTTGCAACCTGGATAAAGGAGTGCACATTCAGTTTAGAACAGATGGCGGCCTATTCGATCTGAGACGTTTACAAGCTCGGATGAAGACCATGTCTAGTCAGAGACCTTCTGTTCGCTGATGACTGTGCCTTAGTTGCACACACACTGGAAGATATTCAGCTCATCACTGACAAATTTGCCACGGCATCAGAGAAATATGGTTTTACCATCAGTATTAAGAAGACGGAGGTTATGTACCAGCCAGCCCCCGGAAAATGCCATGCTCACCCTGTGGTAACTATCAACAACAGCCCGCTCAAGTCCGTAGAGAAGTTTTGTTACCTCGGAAGCACCCTCTCTTACTCTGCAACCCTTGACGAAGAGATCAACCAGCGATTAGCCAAGGCAAGTGGTTCCTTTGGCATACTTAGAAGGAGGTTGTGGGATGAACGTGGTATCAAGCTCCACACCAAGATTAAAGTGTTCAAGGCTGTTGTTCTTGCCTCCCTCCTGAGACGTGGACACCATATCGCCGACATATCAAGCTTCTTGAAAAGTTCCAACAGCGATGCCTGAGATCCATATGGGGTATCAAGTGGCAGGATAGAGTGACCAGTACAGAGGTATTGGACAAATGCAAGTTACCCAGCATTGAAAGCCTGATTATCAAGGCCCAGCTGCGTTGGACTGGACATCTGGCCAGGATGGAGGACATTAGGATCCCAAAGGCAATGTTCTTCAGCCAACTGCAGCAAGGAAAGAGGTCAGTCGGCAGACCCCGTCTCCGTTACAAAGACATCTTCAAAGCTACCCTTAAATCCTGTGACATGGATATCAACTCTTGGCAACATAAGATCGACTCGCATGGCACCATCTGTGTATGCAGGGTGTCAAGCACTTTGAGCAGTCCACACACTTAATCGAGAAGAGAGCTCGAAGGAAGGCTTCAGCTATGCCATCTTCCAGTAGTAATACAACTCTCATCTGCAGTGTCTGCAACAGAGTTTGTTTGTCCAAGATTGGACTCATCTCCCACCAGAAGACACACCGGTGAACTACACTTTGCAAGATACTCATGCATCGCTAGCGACGCAAGACTCCATCATCATCATATGTGACCCGTGTTGGCAAAATGAGTCAAAATGCACATAGTTACAAGCTTCAGTCACGAGAAGTCAAAAATCATGATTCTTTCTCTGCTGGAGGCAAGTCCCGGGAAAACCCCCGTCAGTGCCTGGTATCATTGTAAAGCTTGGAGCTCCTACTTTCTAAAAATACATGTTTTTGCGGAAGACATAACTCAGGACCAATCAAATGCGCATTTTCAAACCAGCCAAAATATGAACAAAATCGGCTTGTTCCTGGTCAGTTTTTGCCCATTTCCTACAAATTAAATATCATTTTAAAGGTCTTTCAATACAGAATATGAAAATAACAATACCTCAGTTTTGAATATTTCCTCATTGTGACTCATTTTGCCAGCACGGATCACATATATATATGCAGGCGGCACTGTATTAAAAATAGGCATTCGAGAAAACCAGAAATCACTGTCTGTGAATGCATTTCCCCTGCACCATCAATAAGTTAAAGTTATCAGACAAGAAACGGACAACAGTTTCAACACAAAATTTCCAAGAGGCAGTCCCCTCAATTTCCAGATGTTTACAGGATGTTGTCAAAAGAGGAGGAGATAATGCCATATTGTTGCCAATTATATACTGTATATATGTTCATTAGCATCCCAGTACTAATTTTCACAAGATGTCTCCAGATTCTCAGACTCTTTTAATGACGTCATGTGATGATAAAATACTCAGTCTTCATAAAATTACATTGAAGAACATTATTCTGATATTGCGCCACAATTTTTTGCAGATTGTTTAGTTTCTGCCTATGTTCTGAGAGACTGCATCTCTAAGGTGTTCATGTTGATGGGTCTGTTTCCCATTTACATAATTAGTTACAATTCAGTGGTGTGAAAAAAGTGATGGCCCCCTTCCTGATTTCTCGTTTGTATGTTTGTCACACTTAAATGTTGCAGATCACCAAACAAATTTAAATATTAGACAAAGATAACACAAGTAAACATAAAATGCAGTTTTTAAATGAAGGTGTTTATTATTAAGGGGAAAAAAAGGAAAAAAATTCAAACCTATATGGCCCTGTGTGAAAAAGTGATTGCCCCCTAAACCTAATAACTGGTTGGGCCACCCTTAGCAGCAACAACTGCAATCAAGCATTTGCGATAACTGGCAGTGAGTCTTTTACAGCGCTGTGGAGGAATTTTGACCCACTCATCTTTGCAGAATTGTTGAAATTCAGCCACAATGGAGGGTTTTCGAGCATGAACTGCCTTTTTAAGGTCATGCCACAGCATCTCAATCGGATTCAGCTCAGGACTTTGACTAGGCCACTCCAAAGCCTTCATTTTGTTTTTCTTAAGTCATTCAGAGGTGGGCTTGCTGGTGTATTTTGGATCATTGTCCTGCTGCAGAACCTAAGTGCGCTTCAGCTTGAGGTCTCAAACAGATGGCCGGACATTCTCCTTCAGGATTTTTTGATAGACAGCAGAATTCATGGTTCCATTTACCACAGCAAGTCTTCCAGGTCCCGAAGCAGCAAAACAGCCCCAGACCATCACACTACCACTACCATATTTTACTGTTGGTATGATGTTCCTTTTCTGAAATGCTGTGTTGCTTTTACGCCGGATGTAGTGGGACACACACCTTCCAAAAAGTTCAACTTTTGTCTTGTCAGTCCACAGAGTATTTTCCCAAAAGTCTTGGGGATCATCAAGATGTTTTCTGGCAAAAGTGAGATGAGCCTTTATGTTCTTTTTGCTCAGCAGTGGTTTTCATCTTGGAACTCTGCCATGCAGGCCATTTTTGCCCAGCCTCTTTCTTATGGTGGAGTCATGAACACTGACCTTAACTGAGGCACGTGAGGCCTGCAGTTCTTTGGATGTTGTTGTGGGGTCTTTTGTGACCTCTTGGATGAGTCGTGGCTGCACTCTTGGGGTAATTTTTGTCGGCCGGCCACTCCTGGGAAGGTTCACCACTGTTCCCTGTTTTCACCATTTGTGGATAATGGCTCTCACTGTGGTTTGCTGGAGTCCCAAAGCTTTAGAAGTGGCTTTATAACCTTTTCCAGACTGATAGGTTTCAGTTACTTTGTTTCTCATTTGTTCCTGAATTTCTTTGGATCGCAGCACGATGTCTAGCTTTTGAGGATCTTTTGGTCTACTTCACTTTGTCAGGCAGGTTCTATTTTAGTGATTTCTTGATTGAGAACAGGTGTGGCAGTAATCAGGCCTGGGTGTGGCTAGAGAAATTGAACTCAGCTTTCCAAAGATGTGATAAACCACAGTTAATTTATGTTTTGACGGGGGGGGGGGGAGTCACTTTTTCACACAGGGCCATGTAGGTTTGGATTTTTTTTTTACCCTTAATAATAAACACCTTCATTTAAAAACTGCATTTTGTGTTTACTTGTGTTATCTTTGTCTAATATTTACATTTGTTTGATGATCTGAAACATTAAGGCTGCGTGTCCACCAAACGTGTTTTTTGTTCCCCAACTGCCCTGAGCATTTTTTTTTTTTCAGCGTTTGTGCGCAGCGCTCTGGAAAAAAAAAAAAAAAGCCTATGCCCTGTATCCCAGCAACAGCTTGTCACTTTCAGCTCAGCACTTCCGCTTTTCCTATGGTCAGACTTTCTACTGATTTTTTAATAGCAGTCTGTAAATGACAATGGACAGGAAATGTTTTCTAGCAGCTCTGGATGTAAAATATGATGACACGAAAAACAGGAGTCTGAGTACAGACTAGTACTGGCGTCCTATGTCCCGCCCACGCAGCAGTTCTGATTGACTACAAGGTCTGACATTGACGAGCTCAGCTGCAGTCTCTGAAAAGTTTAATTTTTTTCAGCTCTGAGCGCCCTGAGCGCCACGACAAAAAACGGTCACCGCCGAGAGCGTTTCAGCACCAAGGGTGGTCAGCGCTGTAAACGCTGGACTACATAGAGAATGAAAGGACAATAGTCGCCCAGAGCAGAAAAAAACATGTTTGGTGGACACGCAGCCTTAAGTGTGACATACTGTCACAATCCTCCTCATGCGCCTTTACACAGCACATCGAGGAGTGAGGGAAGAACGGATTTAAGCGCTGGGTTATACTACAAACACATTTATTAAACAAAGGGCAGACAGTTCCAAAATAGAGACATACAAAAAGGCAACAGTGTACACTAAAATGACTCACACGACGAGCAGGCAGCGGGCAGACCACAGTGTACAGTGGCCACAGACGAACAGTACAAAAATAAGGCAGACTTTCAAAAGATGACTTGGTTCACTACTTGACTCACACGTATGACGTGCAGCGGGTAGACCACAGTGAACAAATGGCCACAAGACAAATAATACACAAAAAACTAAGCAGACTTACAAAAAGGATGAAGGGGTTCACTCCAAGACTCACACGCCTGGACGTGCAGCGGGCAGACCACAGTGAACGGTGGCCACAATACTCCCATAGAGACAATTCAGTGGTCCAGCAATGCTTGACTGACAAAGGCTGCTTAAGTACAAGCATTGCTGGAACAGCAGATTGGGTGCACCTGGGCGAGGCGCAGGAAAAGCAGTTACTGGAGTGGAACCAGCTGGCTGTCAAGAGAGAGGGGGCGTGGTCGGACTGGCAAGTGCCAGACAACGCCCACATGAATGTAGGTCAAAGAGGCTGCCTAACAGCTGCCGGCCAGAACAGTGGCTACAGGCATGGAAAAAAGAACAAAAGACATAGAAACAACAAGAACTCAAAAGATAACACAATACACAAATATACTGATAACCTGAGCCACAGAGAACCAGAGAACGTTCAGAACCGAGCCTAAAGGACAACACCGGCTCGGTTTGTGACACATACAAAAAATTGAGAAATCAGAAAGGGGGCAAACACTTTTTCACACCGCTTTATATTCCTCCAATTGCTTCTTTTTAGTGCCACTTACTTTTCCAGCATTTGGTGCCCCTGTCCCAACTCTTTTGAGACATGTTGCTGCCATCAAATTCAAGGTGAGCTATTATTTTTCATGAAATAGTAAAATGGCTTACTTTGAAAATTTGATGTGGTTTCTATGTTTTTATTCTGAAAAATACTAGTTTGAGATTTGCAAATCACTGCATTCTGGTTTTATTTACACTACCGTTCAAAAGTTTGGGGTCACTTAGAAATTTCCTTATTTTTGAAAGAAAAGCACTTTTTTTCAATGAAGATAACTTTAAACTAATCAGAAATACAATCTAATATCTAATATACATTGCTAATGAGATGAGATGAGATGAGATTCAACTTTATTGTCATTACACATGTATGAATACAAGGTAACGAAACGTGACTTGGCATTTGGGCACGCTCTGCAGAGCGCATCCAAGGCCGGGGCAGCCGCTAGGTGCCAGTCATAAAGAAGAAGGGAAAAAAAAGAAAAGAAAGGATATGACACAATAGGCGAGAGAAAAAAACATGTTTTATCAAATTGACGCTTAATGAGTAAGCGAAATTTTGATTGCAGGCAAAAAAAACCCTCAATGCATATTTAGCAGACATTTAGTAGGCAAATCACACGCAGAAGGAGAGCAGTGTGTGTATATCGTATGCATGTAGTGTTGTATGCATTGTGTAGTGTAAATGTAACAGTTGTTAGTGAGCAGCAGAGGGCGCCTCCTGGCAGTGGATAGATGTTATAATCTTGTGACTTATAAACAAGTCCAGAGTCCAGAGTCTATCTCTCTCTCTCTCTTGCTTGCAGAAGGCACATGGGCATTGTCCTTGAAGGTCCAATCCGCTGACGACAAACAACTGATTGTTGATTGTATGGGTAGACATGAGCCGAGCCTTCCGCTTATCTCAGTCAGGAGGAATGTAAACACGGGGCAAACAAGGTCAAATCAAATCAAATCAAATCAGCACAGTGCACTCAGAGAATAGAATTTGTCCTCATCCGTGTAGTTCTGTGCTTCCATTATACAGTATATGCAGGCTTAAACTGTTTTTCCATAGAGAGCACAGGGCTTCAGATGTATTCCTTCACTGAATCACTGTCATTCAGTTCACCGTTTGCCGCTACTCGTGCCCTCCCCAACTGGTCGAATTTGATGAAGGAGCTTGCCGGGTCCGCTTGATCAGCTCTCTCACTTTCCTTCAATTTCTGATGCATCAGGGAACTCCACAGCCAAAAATAGAAGTCCTGAGATCATAACCAATAATGTTTCCATAGATGCATGAATTCCAATGTCCATGAGTCTCCTCGTAGGTTCCAATTCTTGGGCTCCCCCTTGGCCCAATTCTTGTTGAAAAATAGTGACAATAGCACATTTAAGCCGCTTCCAAATCCATAATTTCCGTTTAGATTAAGATTCAGCAGAAGAGGAGTGACTAAACACAGACAAAAACGCAACATTGCAAAAGCTGGGAATAGATCAGGAAGGCAGGGGAGGAGGGAAGAAAAATGCGACTGCTCTCTCTCAAGGCAAGATGGAAAAGGATGTGGTGAATGTGGTAAATGACTATTCTAACTGCAAATGTCTGGTTTTTGGTGCAATATCTACAAAGGTGTATAGAGGCCCATTTCCAGCAACTATCACTCCAGTGTTCTAATGGTACAATGTGTTTGCTCATTGCGTCAGAAGGCTAATGGATGATTAGAAAACCCTTGTGCAATCATGTTAGCACAGCTGAAAACAGTTTAGCTGGTTAGAGAAGCTATAAAACTGACCTTCCTTTGAGCAGGTTGAGTATCTGGAAAAAAATTATTCTTTCAAATACAAATCATTATTTCTAACCTTGTCAGTGTCTTGACTATATTTTCTATTCATTTTACAACTCATGGTGGTAATGACTTTTCATGGAAAACACAAAATAATTGTCTGGGTGACCCCAAACTTTTGAACGGTAGTGTAGTGTAGATTTCACAGGCTTCTTGGAAATCAGGTTGTATTTATAACCTTCTTATCAGTGTCTTTCAGGATAAATCATACTTTGAAGACAACTTTAAAATGACAGCTAATAATTAGATGAAGTTCTGGGAACTTTAAATTCATCCCAAACTTGCCTATTTAACAGCATAAACAAAGAGTAAAAGAAAAAACACTCCACGTGTTGGTTAGGCAGTCTGCTGTCACTTCATAATTGCTGAGATGAGAAACATATGCTTTTGTGTTTAATGTCAGACAGCCTGTTGTTTTTCTCCCCTGTGGATGATTCCTGCCTTCTTTAATTAAAGTCTCAGCTCTAATTGGTGTCAGTACTACAAACAGTCCGTGGAAGGAGTTAAATGCAACTGCTGCGCGAGTATTTTTGCATATTTAGTTTTTTTTCCTCTCTTTTTTACTAATGTGTATTTATAATATCTTAAAGTCTATTACAATTTTTTCTGAGCAATTCTTCTTATACATACAAAGGTGATCATTATTCCTTTAAATTAAACTTTGTTGTGTTTAATTTGCAGTTCATGGCAGTTAGAATTTTGCAATGAAAAATCTGTATTAGAGTACTTTTAAATAAGCCAGCTCCTTGCTTAATAAATTGCATATTATACATATAGACGGAGGCTGGGAGTACTGAGTTATACTAACTCAAGTGCATGTATTGAGGTAACTTTTTCACAAAATTGTACTTTTGTCAGTAGTTCTGTTGTAACATACTTTACCTCTTACATGAGTACATTTATGAAAAGAAACTGTACTTCAGTGCAACTATAGCTGATTTTATTAATGTGAATGTTTTTCTCTCTTCAGTTTTTCTTCCCATCAGATTTGAAATCATTGATCTATTCTGACTCTTGAAATATTTCATTTGCTACTGTCTTTATCAGTATGATTTTGGTTATATTAGCAGGCACAGTTTATATTTTACTTTTCTCAGACTAATATATTTAATAGAAAGACGTCTCCCAATTGGTGAGATTCAAGTTGCAAATTTACACCAAAAAATAGCACATTCATAAAGCAAAAAGCCATAAATGTACTCGAAAAAGCTGCAAATTTGAACAAAAACTGTGAATTTATTTGAAAAAAGTCACAAATTTAACACAAAAAATTGTTGGACAAAGTCACTTTTTTATAACATGAGGGAAAAAAGTGTAAATTTTCAAGAAAAATGTTGCAAGTTCACAAAAAACTAATAAATTGAGAAAATCATAAATTTATGAGAAAAAAGTTTCAAATTCGTAAGAACCTGTAATGAATTGCAAGAAAAAGTCACAAATTTTTATCAGATCAGTCACAAATTTAAGAGCAAAAACTCACAATATGGCAAAAGAAAAAGTATTTACTACTTAACTGACCTTTTTAGTTGACATTTTATGACTCTCACTAAAGTAACATCTTTACTGACCAGTGGCTACTCTTGATTATATGAATAATTTATTTACTTTACTTGAGTGCAATTTCTAGCTATTTTACTCAGCTCTATCTAGAGTGAGATAAAGAGGGAAATTATGACATGTTATATTCAATATTACAGCCTTTGCTTCAGACTCTGTTGCTAATAATTCCTGTAACTGTGCAGCTCAGCACGTCTTTCTCTTGTCTCTTTACATTTTGATCTCATGCTCTAACACACCAAGTTCACAGCTTTTCATCCCTACCTACTGTATGTGGTCCCGGAAGATCAAAACCGAGCATCTGTGTTTGTGGGCGTTTTGGGGACGGAATGGTTTTACGGACACCGTAGTTTTCTCAGGTCTGTGGTCTGTGAAATTGGACTGCTCCACGAGGACCTCATCATCACACCACTCCGGCTGTGTAAAACAGTTGCACACTCACACACTTTGCTACATGCTCAAATTAGAGCGCACACAGTGCATGGGCAGTCCATACACAGAGATGCTCAATATTGTCCCTGTATCTTCTTTGATCACATAGTAATTTACAACCCTTCACTGCAGTGATAAAAAGACCCCCAGCCGCAGGAAGGGACGCTCCCTAATGTGCTCTCACCACAGCGGGGGGCGCATCATCTTCCCACATGCCTCTCTCACTGTACCTGCTCCCTTGTTTCTCCTCTCCTCTTTCCCTTAGGCCCGACTAGATACATCCACACTAATTGGATTAGCTGTGACAGTAATGCACTACCGAGTCTCGGTAGCACAAACACACTAATAAATTGCACAAGAGGGGGAATTAAAGCTTTCACTATCATTTACAAGATTAAAAGAGATTATGAGTGGCAGAGTTAAGTAAGTGTGAGTGCCCCTTGACGAGAGGAGGAGAAGGTTCCTGACCTTGGAGCTGTGGACCGGCACCATGCCTGGACGGTCAGACCCAGTAATTAGCCTGCAGACGAAGAAGCACGCCAGCAGACAGGCTAATAATAGTGTCACTGCTATTAATAATGAGAGTGATAACGGCGCTCGTAATTATGACAGTCGTAATCATAATGATGTAAATCATGTTACGAGTTAGTGCTTTAATAGTGCGTATGCGTGTGCATGCGTGTGTCGTAGGAATAACATGAAGGTGATGGATTAATTTGAGGATGTGTTTATGATTTAATGTCATTAGCACCCTATGTGAATCTACTGGATAATCATTTATGTAGCACTGCTTTGTGGTGGGAGCTGTCGTGATCTGCCTATGGATTGTTTATAGCTCATTGTACTTCTCACCAGGCTCTTGCAAACATTATTTTCTGGTCATATTTAGAGTAGATGATTAGAAAATATGTAACTCTTGAAAACTGGGTTGCACTTTGTCCATTTGCTAGTCCTAATATGAAGCTAGTAGATCAATTTCTGTTTTTGAGAATATATAGCAGCCCAAAATATCAGTCACCATTCCAACAGGCACCCCCCCCCCCATTGGATACATGCTAAAAAGACAACTTTTGCCTCATGTCTCGACAATTTTAACATTTTAATTAACTGGAAAACAGGGGCAGCGCGGTGGCGGAGTGGTTAGCACTGCGGCAGCACAGCAACTCACCCTTGGCCGGGGGATCCTGGGTTCAATCCCAGCCCCCGACCAACAGTGAGCTGTGTGGAGTTTGCATGTTCTCCCCGTGTCTGCGTGGGTTTACTCCGGGATTTCTCCGGTTTCCTCCCACATGCCAAAAACATGCAAGTTAGGTTATTGGCATCAAAACTGGGGATTCTAAGTTGTCCTTAGGTATGACTGTGAGAGTGAATGGTTGTCTGTCTCTCTGTGTTGGCCCTGCGATGGACTGGCGATCTGTCCAGGGTGTGCCCTGCCTTTAGCCCAAAGATGCTGGGATAGGCTCCAGCCCCCCCGCGACCCAAAAAGGATTAAGCGGAAGAAGATGAATGAATGAATTAACTGGAAAACATTACTTTTTTTTCCCTCTAATTTCACCCAAATTTCAGGTTTTTGGTTTAGGAGACTGGAAAAAAGTTATCTTTTTAATGAGCTTTTTGCTGGGTAACTTTTGTTTCTACGAAAATTGCTCTCATTTTTCTTTCACATTTACTTCCACATACCCAAAATTAAAGCCCAATCTGATTTTCAGAAGGACATAATGAAAGAAAAAATTAGCTCCCACACCCACACATGGTTGTGGCAGCTGCATGACAACTTCACACTTATTGCAACCCCTCATCAGGCTCTCATCAACTTGCTCATTCTTTTCTTCAGGCATCAGTACCCTCTGTTCTCAGTCCTTCCTCTGAGGTTAGCGAACACCACGCTCCCAACTCCACTACATTATTATTTTTTTTCTCATATCCAGCTAATTTTTACTGGTGCAGGCTGACCTTTTCCCGGTGCGTCTCCTCCTTGCTTCCCCTTGACCTTTTACTGGTTTGCCATGTCTACTTTGTCCTTTTGTTTTGCCCCGAGGTAATATCTCACATTCATGCTTTGAGATTTATTTACTGCCTTCCTCTGCACCGAGCCCTCTCTCTCTAACACACACACACACACACACACACACACACACACACACACACACACACACACACACACACACACACACAGAGAAATAGCCACTATGAGTTAATTTTGCATAAATGTTATTTTTCATGGGCTTTCTCTCAAGTACAAATACCCCAAAATACACATAAATGCTCCCAGGTGTTTGAAAGAGGAAACAATTCATCAATTTAATCCTGTATTTTGAATGATTAATTTAGATTATCTGTTGTATGGATGTTCTTCCAAATAAAGAGTGAGAACATTTTGCTTTAATAATTTAAAAAACATCCTGAAGATCTCAAGCTGAAATGGAGCTATATCATATACATGTTTCAGCTATTCCTCCAATTACTATCTCAACATACATTTGTTCCAGACCTCCAAGTAGGACCAGTGTGAACCGTTTCAAATATGATTAGAAAGCACTCACATCCTTATATGGTGATGGATGGGAATAAAAAGGGTTCAGTCATGCAGGAGACTCCAGTTTTGCATCTCATTGTTCTGTTAACACATTAAATACACATTTTAGATCGTTAAGAATAGGTAAAGTGTAGGGTTAGGGTAGGGTGAGGACCTATCTTAAACACATTACAGCTCTAACTCTGCCATGCCACTTCTTTTTTTAATACGGGACTAGACTTTGTAATACATCCTGGTGAAAATGCCTTGTATTGTTGTTTTCTGTTGGAGGATAGTCTCATATATTTTTTATATGTGACATATAGCAACATTTAATTAGAAAGTTAAACCTTACGTGGGTAATTTAGTTGTTTATTGATATGATCTTAATTTGACAGGTAGCTCACTAATGCATGCTAATCAAAGCTTGGTCATCTTAAGAATTTGAGTTATCATATTATGTGTTATTGTTGCTATGATGATTGTACCATCAGAGGCACAACTGCAGTAGTGAAGGGTCTGTGTATCCGTGCGTCTGTCTGCCCGTCTGTCTGTCCACGTATCCATGCTATAACTCAAGAGGAAATGATGCTAAGGTGGGTACCACGTTTGGCTATGCTTTTGGGATCAAAAGATCAAAAGTGAAGGTCACAGGTTCACATAAGGTCATTGTTGGGGTTTTCTCTGAATTACTTATTGTGTGATCCGTGCCCTATGTATCTATCGCCTGGTGATGTCTTTTTGTTTTGATTTGGCTCTATATAAATAAAGTTGAACTGAATTGAATTAATGCCATGTTTTGTTTTATTTTTTTTTTTTCAGATTTTATAATTAGCAAAGATCCAAGCATTTTCTAGTGCACAAAAAAGGTGGAAAAGGATGTACATAGAGACTACCACAATTTTTATTTAGATGCGCTAAAAAATGTAAATTATCCCTGGTTTGATGAAATCTTAATGGCAAATGTTGTCTTTGTAGCTTCCAACTGTCTGCTGAGGTCAATCATCAGTTGGTTCATAGCGGGTAAAAAGTTGCTGTAATTGCCACATTTTGATATTGCTGTAAAGCTTGTCTCATCTCAGGGTCTGCTAATAGTCTGGGGGCCCAATTCTGCCTTTCATGCTCTCAAGCTGTGGATCCTCTTGTTGTGGAATCACAACAAAAATGTAGCTCTTATCAAGCTATGAGAACCACTTATCCAAATTGTTTGCATTAATCCCCACTATTCATATAAGTGTGAAGTGATTTGAATGAGTGGTTGTTGAGAAAACACAGTTTTGCATCCAAAAATTCCATAGTTATGCAGAAAAAAAAGTGTAGAATGAGTGATAAGTTATAGTTTGTTTACATGATATGACATGTTAGCATCAGCATTGGATCACCCCAGGGCTGTGTACTTCCCCCCCTACTCTTCTCCCTTTATACCAACTCCTGCACCTCCTCCCACCAGTCTGTTAAGCAGATTAAGTTTGCGGACGACACCACCCTCATCGGGCTCATCTCCAACGGCGACGAGTCCGCCTACAGGGAAGAGGTGGCCCAGCTGGTGTCCTGGTGCAGCCACAACAACCTGCAGCTGAATGCTCTGAAGACAGCGGAGATGATTGTGGACTTCAGGAAAGTCACATCCCCCCTGCCCCCCCTCACCATCACAGGCTCTCCCATCACCATTGCAGATTCCTTCCGCTTCTTGGGCACCACCATCACCCGGGACCTCAAATGGGAGCCAACCATCAGCTCCCTCATCAAAAAGGCCCAGCAGAGGATGTTCTTTCTGCGGCAGCTGAGGAAGCTCAAGCTACCCACCAAGATGTTAGTGCAGTTCTACACGGCCATCATCGAGTCCATCCTCACCTCCTCCATAACTGTGTGGTATGCAGGAGCCACTGCCAGGGACAGACTAAGGCTGCAGCGCGTCGTGCGCACTGCTGAGAAGGTGATAGGCTGCGAGCTCCCATCTCTCCAGGACCTGTACATCTCCAGGACCCGGAGGCGTGCTGGCCGGATCATAGCCGATCCTTCACATCCTGGTCACGTGCTGTTTGCCCCCCTCCCCTCAGGTAGAAGGCTTCGGTCCATTCGGACTAAAACCTCCCGGCACATGAACAGCTTTTTCCCCTCTGCCATCAGACTGCTGAACACTAAGTGACTTTTTGACTCTCGTGCACTATGTACAGCAGCTCAACCAGACTCATGTCAATCATCACTGTTTTTCTGTTGCATTATTGACTGCACTATGTGGTACTTCACATTATCTGCTACATGCTAATTTTTTAAAACTGCCTTGACTAGTACTACTCATTATTACTAGTATTATTATTATTATTACTTATTATTACTTATTTTTCTACACTTATTGCACGTTTCTAGTCCTTTAGTTTTTTAGTTTATCCCTTTTTCTCATTATGTTTTTAATGTTGCAGCATGGCACCGAGACAAATTCCTAGTTTGTGTATTACATGAACAATGGCAATAAATCTGATTCTGATTCTGATTCTGATTCTGATTCATGGTCTTACCATTGAACTTACCAGTTTTCTGTTGACTTTAGTATCCTGGCATGATGTGAGGTTAAGGAAATTTTATAGTTGTTAGTATTTTATGAAGTGCCTTGCCCAATTTCACCTCCTTCACCTCAGTTTCCCCTTTTTAATCTGGTGATTTGTGTCTCTGTTTTGACTGTCAGTCAGCATATGTAGCGTATGATCGAGCTTTATTGCAGCAGATTTAGGGGCCCCTGTTTGTATTTGCCAGAGGCTTTTCTGTGCTGCTCCAGTTTGGCTGAATTCATTAAAAGGCACAGATTTGGTCCATTTTTGCTGTAGGTGGCAGTATCTGTCATACAGAAGCTCTGACAAAGTTGAAGTTTGCCTCAGGGCCACAGTTCAGTATGAGACTTTCTTTACTTTGATTTCTGGGAGTAGATTTGCTCTGCTGTTGACCTAGACCTTCTGTGTGAACTTTATCAGAACTCTTACTTTAAACATCACTTCCACTGTCAAGGGACTTGATGCTAAAACATACCCTTCGCTCCCGTTAAGATATCTTAGAAAGCAATGTACTGTATAAATTTTAATTTAAATGAAGATAAACTAGTAGAAAAGACATGGAAAATTGGCTTTGCAGGCTGTATTCTGTTGTCTAAATTGAAAAATAAATTCAGTGGCTTGGTTGTTTACAGAATATTTAAACCAGTTGTCTAAACCATTTTGTACCTATTTTCAGTGAAAATAGCACTGTGCGGCGGCATGGAAAAATAAGCAGCGTTGTTGAAGATTTTAAGTAGAGTTTATTATCATACCGCCGTCACGGGCTCCGCTCCCAGCGCCGTGCATGCGCGCCGGGAGCGAGCCCAAACGGCTCTCAGAGAAGAGGGACACAAAGTCTGTGTCCAGCAGCAGCAGTTGCAGAAGTGGGAATGAGAGAACGAGAGGATGTGTTACAGAACCTGTGCAGTATTTATACCAAACTCAAACAATACATCAAAGCAGATTCACAGCAGTTGGTCTGATCAAAGGGACTGCAGAACAGGCATGAGACATTTGCATTTGTAAGACCTACATAACAATAGGCAGATGCAGCCTCTGCTCCAGCTTGCAGGACAAAGAGGTTACAAGGCACATCTACATATTGATCTCAGCCTCTAGGTCACAGTAAGGACAGGACGCATGAACACTATAAATGAATGGCACATTACATCACAATACATGAATGGCACATTACATCTCAGTAGTGCAGCGGGAAAAACCAAGGAGTGCGAGCTGACTGTCTCTGTGTTCTGTCTCTGTGTTGTGGGGGTTGAGTCAACCCGCTACAACTGCTTCCATCTTCAGCTCTTCTTAACTGTTTATAACAATTTGAAAACACTGATTTAAACCCTGTGACCTTCTGTATAAGGCAACTCTGTCAAGTGTCTTTATGCTTTGTGAGTGAATGTGACAGAGGAAGACAAAAAATATAAATGATTCATATTGGGGAGTTTAGCAGTTTATTTACTTTATTATTAATAGAAGGCTAGCAGCTAGAGTGAAAGGGGAGATTTACAAGACAGTAGTGAGACCAGCTATGATGTATGGCTTGGAGATGGTGGCACTGACAAAGAGACAAGAAGTGGAGCTGGAGGTGGCAGAGTTGAAGATGCTAAGATTGTCATTGGGAGTGACTAGGAGGGACAGGATTAGAAATGAGTATCAGAGGGACAGCTCAGGTTGAACAGTTTGGAGACAAAGTAAGAGAGGCGAAGCTGAGATGGTTTGGGCATGTGCAGAGGAGGGATAGTGGAGATATTGGGCAAAGGATGTTGATGATGGAGCTGCCAGGCAGGAGGAAAAGATAAGATACATGGATGTAGTGAAGGAGGGCATGGAGAGGGTTGGTGTTACAGAGGAAGATGCAAGCGATGGGGTGAGATGGAGGGAGGTGATCCACTGTGGCGACCCCTAAAGGGAGCAGCCGAAAGGAGGAGAAGAAAAAGATTTACTTTATTTATTCTTGTTACAATGCATTTGTAACAATAAAGAGAAACTAAATTCTAAGTTCCAAACCCAAAACTACATATTAGAGTGGTCTATGGGGGGGAAAAAATAGATGTTGTTCTACCAGCCCCCGTTCCTGATGGGAAATAATGATTATATGCAAAAAAGGGGGAAAAATGAAATGCTCTTTGAACAATATTTAGGGGTTTCTTCCAAAGTTGGATTTGGGAATGCTGAATTGATTGTGAATGATGATAAAAGAGCATTTTGGTAGCTTGAAAATGAAATTTTCATGAAATTTCAGTTGCTGAAACTTAGAAACCGAGGCAGTCTTGTGGAGCAGCAGAAATTTTAAACAGGTATTTTCAGAAAATCCCGGCGCATTTTGATTATGTGCAGTTATTTCCAAAGGAAAACATGCAACTGATAAATTAGCACAAGCAGCCAGATCAGACAGCGTGACCAAGCAGAATGTCTGCATTAGCAGTACTACAATACCCATAAGCCCTAGGGTTTATGCTGTCTGCCAGCAAATTAACTCTGAATGGTGCTACCAGCCAATTATGCTGAAATAATGATGCACTGGGATCCTAGATTACACACCAATACCCACAAACACAAATACACTCACCCAGAGAAAACCATCTTACTTTATCACCAAACAGGCTACTTTGTATCTTTGTGTGTGTGTGTGTGTGTGTGTGTGTGTGTGTGTGTGTGTGTGTGTGTGTGTGTGTGTGATGAAATAGCCATCTGCCATGGGCAGTTGTATGTGAATCCCAAATGAAGATGAGTAGCTGGCTTCAAACAGCAGCAGCGTGTAAATTGTAAATGAACAGGGGAGTGTTTCTGCCTTTGGGCAGCATTAACCTACACCGCGGCAGCACCTCACAGTCCCTCAGATAAAGAAACACCAGCCAATTACCCCCTTTTCCTCAGTTTAATCCCTCTCTCCCTTTCACTGATTTTTCCGTTTGATTTTGTTCCCTTCTCTTTTAAGATGATACTGTTGGAGGTGTGTCAACAGAGACCAGTGTCAGCTGTTGGCTGATATTTGTAGACTGAGAGCGGGATGCACGGTGTGTGGATAATATGTGTGTGTGTGTGATTAAAAAAAGAACGTTTTATATTGCGTTTGATGTGAAGAAGCCGTGCACTGTGTTCATTAAGGTGCTCTCAGGGTTCTGTACACTTGTGATCAAATGATTTGAGGATGAGAATCCAGCTCTAATAGTTAATGGCAATTTAAACTCTTCCTGAAAAAAGTGCCTATTATAGTCATTATGTAAGGCTCAAGAAATACAGCTGAAGACAAATTGGACATTTTTCTCCGTCACCAGTTCAACTTTTATTTCAACTGGACTGTTCAATTAGATAAACTTTAAATAGACACAATAATGAACTCTTTTTTTTCCCTCTGGAAATATGGTGTGCAGTAGTTGAAACACTAAGGTTTTAATGATTTTGAATTAAATCAAAGGCTTGAGTCCTATATTGAAATGTGATTGTAATCATCACAGGCTTAAAATACTTACGTACCTGTGATTACTCATGTTTTGTTCTGCTTATGGTTTGAGGAACGTGGCTTTTCCCTTTTCTTTTGACCTCTGAGATGAAGGAAGAAAAAAATAAATTGATACTCCTACTAAACTATAAAGCATTGCAAACGTTTATGTGTTTGCACAGCTACACTTCGACAAGAATGGTGGAATGCCTCTGATCAGATCTTATCGTACTGCTGTTCAGGTAGCTCCGTGCCTGTCATGCTGTCTGTGGGATGACTGCTGTGAGACTGGTACATGTGCAGCCTCTGTATGTGCATCCCATCTTGTGCATCTTGGTGTTTATGTGTGCACTTTCTGCTGCACGTGCCTGGGTGCAGACAGGCTCCACGTGAGACCACTCAGACACAAAGGGGGTAATATATGTATATACAAGGCGGTGTGTGTGTGTGTCCCAGTCTTATGGAAATACAGTCAAGCTTGTGTCTCCATGCTTCCTGTTAATGCTGCCTGCTAAACCCCAAATGGGCCATTATGTGTCTGCAGCATGAGAGGTCAAGAGACCTCCTATGGAAATTTGAATGGGGGTAGGGATGCATTAATTCAACTTAGGCCTAGCGATAGATGCTCAGATAGGATATGCTCATTCTGTGACACACACATAAACACAGCTCAGAGATGCATGCATCCCCTAAATATGCACATATACAGATAGGTGCGGGATGCATGCATGATTAACTGCTCTGGATTTAAATATATACACAAGGGCTGGTATACACACAAATATATACAGGGGGCTGAAAAGTTCATAGTGGCCAAATTTGACCAAATGTGGTTTATTTTTCAACCGCAAGGATCCAAGGGCTGCAACACCGATGGAAGAAGTTTATGGACCACACTGACCACATGCTTATAGGAGATCAGTGCAGCGATTATACCTGAATCGCACGAGCAACCCCCTCTCTCACACGCACACACACACACACACACACACACACACATTCCCCACTGCTCTTCTCTCTCCTTGGCGACCTTATCTCCCAGGCTTAATCAAATTGCCAGTTAGATGTAGAGGCTGTAGCTGAAGGTGGTGGATGGGAGATAGCCTGGGAGAGCGAGGGATAATGAACACAGCCATGAAGCGCCCCTGTGCCTCAGAAAGGGAAAGGTGTTATAATAGATGTGGACAGACGTTCTCTGTCAGCAGACAGGACTCAATTCAGCCTCTCATCTTCTGTATTAACACGCTTTCTCTCCATCCCCTTCCCCCAGTCCACCGTAACCTTTCTCCTATCATTGGCTGTCAACGTCTCGTTCTCCCTTTCCTCATCATTTTTCCTGCCGATGTCTAACACCACACCTTTTTTTAAACAGCCTTTTCTCCTTTTCTGTTCTTCATTTCTGCTTCCTGTTTTCCTCCATTTCTCTTCCTTCATTCCTGCTCTTTTATGCTGCGACAGCCCCCCCCCCCCCCCGACTCTCTCTCTCTCGGATCTACATATCCTCAGCAGTAATTGACATTTTCTATTTGCCAGCCTCTTTTCCTGTCGGCTGCCAGCCAGCGTCGCCAAGGCAACTGCAATAGGTCCCTCTGCACAGTTAGACGGAGGAATGGGGAAAGTGGTGAGGAGGTGGGGGTGGGCCTTTGGTCTGCCTCTATGCAAGCCTGCTCCCTCCACTGACATGCACACATTGTCAATGCACACACACCACTCCTCCTTTGACCTGATAGGACCCTTGGTAGTCCACTTAGGAAGCAGTTAATAAGCAAAAAATAATCATGAATGTGGTGTTCAATAACAGCATTTAGACTAATTTATGGAATTAATGAGCATTTTATGATTCCCCGGGGTAGTGAGGGTTGGTGAGAACAGTTGTGTGCTCTATGTACACACATATAATCCCTCAATATGTTGTGCACATATGGATTATGATACAGAGAGCTATCAAACATAATTGTTAGCAGCACTTGAGCGATGTAACCAGCTGATGTATATTTAGACGCTGATGCTTCATCCTGTTTATCTTTGATTTGTTTGGGACTGTTTTTCCTTTCTTCTCTTTCCATTCTTCTCATCTGTCTGTTGCTTTATTGTCATTTCTTCTGTAAGTGCTCTCTCACTAATGTGTAGACTAACTTATGTCCTCTTTGGGTCCATTTATGTCTTTAATTACCCCTACGTTTAGAAAGACAATTTTGTCAGCCAAATAATCAGGCAATGCTTCATCCCTTTTTCCCTCTGGCCACAGTTACTGTTTTAGTCATTTTTAAGAGAGCATGATACATCATTACAAAGTAAAATAGATGATCAACTTTCACAGAACATTTTTTTCTTTTACGTTATTCATGAGATTCAGCAGTTGTATCTGCATCACTTTTTACAGTTGTTAAATATTGGTATGAGAAAGGAAATTGATAATGCAAGATAAAGTTAAAATATAGCCACAAGCGGTGATCCTCAGGTTCCAAGCAGATGCAGACTCCAAGGTCTTGTATATTGTTTAGCAACAGCTTTTAAAACCCAGCCACAGGGGGAACACATGTCAGTGTACTCCCTGTGCTGGTCACAAGCCTGGACAAATGGGGTGGGTTGCATCAGGAAGAGCATCCGGTGTAGAAATCTTTGCCAAATCGACATGCAGATAATCACAACATCAGGTGATGATAAGCTGTGGCGACCCCGAAAGAGAGCAACCAAAAGAGAAAAAAATTAAAACTGAGGGTGTGGTACACATTAGTTTTTAAAGCAGCACTATGTAACTTTTTTGTTCCTGGTAGGAATACTGAAAAGGTCACAAGCGTGGCACCCAAGACCCCAGTCTTTTAACAGCCAACCACAGGGCGCTTTGTTGTTGGTGGCTAAAGTTGTGCCTTGTGATCCGCTATTATGATTGAGGCCACAGCCGCCACAGCTGCTGTCTCCCCACTGATCCCATCCAAAAAAAGAGCTATTACAGGCAATGTGGGCCCACTCAGGTTATGGGGGACATGACATTCACTCAGCCAAACATTGGTGTACCATCAAAATAATTTTGTAAACATTATTTAGAGGTATAAATCTTACATAGTATTACTTTAAAATGTACGGGAGAGCCAGTGCTTTATTTCAGTTGCCACCTAAACCACAACATTCCACGACTGTTCAAAACAAAAAACTCAAAATAAAAAACTTATGACTGCCTTTAGTAGATATCAATCATCCCCAGTTGGAGGAAGTCTTTTGACACAAAGTGAGGAAATTCAGACTCTGAAAATATGCCATTATGCTGAACATAAACTACAAGAGATGGAGAATGATATTGATCCTGATAACCACTTCTTCAATAATATTCATAATCACTGTGAATATTATACTGAAAAGCAATTCAAAAGTCAAGTGCAATTAGATGGTAAACTATCAATAATACACTTCAATAGCAGAAGTCTTAACAAAAACCTTCCACAGATTCAGGACTATTTAAAACAGCTAGATAGAAAATTTACAGCTGTCGCAGTCTCTGAAACTTGGCTTAATGAAGAGCAGGCTTGTCTGATGGCAATAGAGGGATATCAGATATAATAGAGGGATATCTCAAAAAAAGGGTGGTGGTGTTGCATTGTATATTGATGACCTGTATAGGTGTAAACTTGTAAATGGAATGTCCTTTGCAATACCAGGGATTCTGGAATGTGTTACTGTTGAGATTGACCAAGATAAAACAAAAAATCTAATTATAAGTTGTATATGTAGAACGCCGGGAACTTGCATTGAGACATTCAGAGATAAATTAGTCAAGCTGTACAATAATATAACTAGTAAGAAAATGGTTGCAATCTGTGGAGATTTCAATATTGATTTACTAAATCCATTTCAACAAAAAGTAATTACAGTGTTCATGAATTCTATGTACAGTATGAGTCTATATCCCACAATAACACATCCCAGTAGAATCACAGTTCACACTGCTACACTTATTGATAACCTGTTTGTTAATATTATTGATAAGAAAATAGAAAGTGGATTATTGATAAATGATGTAAGTGACCATTTGCCAGTCTTTGCACTTATCCATGGCCACACGGAGGCCAATACAGAAAAAACTTTAAAATCTTTCAGATACAAATCACAAAATGCAATCATTTCTTTTAAAGAAGACCTACTGAAGCAAGACTGGACAAAAGTCTATGTATCAGATGTAAATGAAGCTTATGACACATTCATGAACATTATAGCCACTCTTTATGAAAAAAAATGTCCATTAGTAAAGAAAAAGCTTAAACAGAAATTTGTTGACAAGCCATGGTAAACCAAAGGATTACAAAAAGCATGTAAAAAGAACAATTCATTATATAAATCTTTTCTAAAGAAAAGGACAAAAGGAGCAGAGCAGAGGTATAAAACATACAAAAATAAGTTAATGTATATAATGAGATGTAGTAAAAGAGACTATTACAGTAAAGAACTGGAGAAAAACAGAGACAATATTAAAAATACATGGGCAATACGTAACAATATTCTTGGAAATAAAAACAGAAATACAAGCTACCCAACCAATCTTTCAAAAAAAAAAAAAAACAAAAAAAAAACAACTCAGAGTGTGAATGCAGTCTCACCTGCAGATGAATTTAATAACTTTTTTGTTGTCATTGGTCCTAATTCGGCTCAAGAAATACCCATTATGGCATCTACAGGTGATACAATAAGCAAAAACATTGCTATAAAAGACTCCATTTTCATAAAGAACACAGACAAGAGAGAGGTCATTGAAATTGTTAAATCGTTTAAAAGTAAAACATCTACGATTGTGATGGTATTGACATGCATTTAGTCAAAACTATCATTGAATGCTTAGTGAAGCCACTGACCTATATTTGTAACCTGTCACTCCAAACAGGTATATTTCCCAATGCAATGAAAATAGCTTAAAGTAATTCCGATATACAAGACTGGTGACAGAGGGGAATTTTCAAACTAGAGACCTATTTCACTATTGCCGCAATTTTCCAAGATACTTGAAAAAATATTCTGTGAGAGAACTGACAACTTCATAATGAAGAAAAATTTATTGTGTGAGCAGCAATATGGGTTCAGACACAAGAGGACAACTGCATTTGCTCTAATGTAATTTATAGAAAAAATATCAACTGTCATTGAAAATAAAGAGTATTCAGTTGGGGTATTCCTGGATCTTAAAAAGCATTTGATACAGTGGGTCATAATTTATTATTAAAGAAACTACAAAATTATGGTATTGGGGGGTAGCTCTGTCCTGGTTATGTAGTTACTTAAAGAACAGATATCAGTGTGTATGTGTTGGTAGCAAAAACTCACAGTTACTGAAGGTTACTTGTGGAGTCCCGCAGAGTTCAGTTTTGGGGCCATTGTTATTCAATATGTACTGTATATAAATGATATATATAAAGTTTCGGAAAAAATGGATTTAATATTGTTTGAAGATGACACTAATTTATTATGCAGTGGAAGCAATTTGGAGCAACTTTTGGATACACTCGGAAAGGAATTAGGAAAGCTTAAACTGTGGTTTGATTCAGACAAATTAACGCTCAATTTAAGTAAGACAAAATTTATAATTTTTAACAACCATCACAACAACTTAGTATCTAAACTCAGTGTAAATGGTGTAGAGATTGAAAGGGTATCCAAAATTAAATTTCTTGGAGTAATAATTGATAATAAACTGTGTTGGAAGTCACATATTAATTATATTAAAGCTACAATATCTAAATCAATTGCAATACTACACAGAGTGAAATATTTGCTGAATCAACCCACACTATTTACTATGTATCATTCATTAATACTCCCATACATGACATATTGTACTGAAGTATGGGGAAATACATATAAAACAAACATATATCCAATCTCTATGCTTCAGAAGAGAGCTATTAGAATAATAAGCAAAGCTGCTTATAGGGAACCAACAAACAGGGAACCCATCCATCCATCCATCCATCCATCTTCTTCCGCTTAATCCTTTTCGGGTCGCGGTGGGGCTGGAGCCTATCCCAGCATCTTTGGGCGAGAGGCAGGGTACACCCTGGACAGATCGCCAGTCCATCACAGGGCCAACACAGAGAGACAAACAGCCATTCACTCTCACAGTCATACCTAAGGACAATTTAAAATCCCCAGTTTGATGCCAATTAACCTAACTTGCATGTTTTTGGCATGTGGGAGGAAACCGGAGAAATCCCAGGGTAAACCCACGCAGACACGGGGAGAACATGCAAACTCCACACAGATCACTGTTGGCCAGGGGCCAGGATCGAACCCAGGATCTCCCGGCCAAGGGTGAGTTGCTGTGCTGCTGCAGTGCTAACCACTCCGCCACTGCGCTGAACTTTTTCTTAAATTAAAAGCTCTCAAGTTGAAAGATCTGGTTGACTTTAAAACTGCAGTAATAATGTTTAAAGTGAAGAATCTATCACTGCCCGCAAATATCCAAAAGTTGTTCCAAATAAGGGAGAAACAATATCATTTCAGAGAAACATGTATATTTCAGAAACCTTCAGTGAGAACTACCACCAAGCAACACTGTGTCTCAGTGCAAGGAATCAGATTTTGGAATGCTTTTGGACCTGAATTAAAATCATGTACAACGCTTGGACAATTTAAACAAAAACTAAAGGAAGAAATACTCCAAACATACAGTGGGGTAAAAAAAGTATTTAGTCAGCCACCAATTGTGCAAGTTCTCCCACTTAAAAGATGAGAGAGGTCTCCAATTCTCATCATAGGTATACCTCAACTATGAGAGACAAAATGAGAAAAAAAAAATCCAGAAAATCACATTGTCTGATTTTTAAAGAATTTATTTGCAAATTATGGTGGAAAATAAGTATTTGGTCAATAACAAAAGTTCACCTCAATACTTTGTTATATACCCTTTGTTGGCAATGACAGAGGTCAAACGTTTTCTGTAAGTCTTCACAAGGTTTTCACACACTGTTGCTGGTATTTTGGCCCATTTTTCCATGCAGATCTCCTCTAGAGCAGTGATGTTTTGGGGCTGTCGCTGGGCAACACGGACTTTCAACTCCCTCCAAAGATTTTCTATGGGGTTGAGATCTGGAGACTGGCTAGGCCACTCCAGGACCTTGAAATGCTTCTTACGAAGACACTCCTTTGTTGCCCGGGCGGTGTGTTTGGGATCATTGTCATGCTGACAGACCCAGCCACGTTTCATCTTCAATGCCCTTGCTGATGGAAGGAGGTTTTCACTCAAAATCTCACGATACATGGCCCCATTCATTCTTTCCTTTACACGGATCAGTCGTCCTGGTCCCTTTGCAGAAAAACAGCCCCAAAGCATGATGTTTCCACCCCCATGCTTCACAGTAGGTATGGTGTTCTTTAGATGCAACTCAGCATTCTTTCTCCTCCAAACACGACAAGTCGAGTTTTTACCAAAAAGTTCTATTTTGGTTTCATCTGACCATATGACATTCTCCCAATCCTCTTCTGGATCATCCAAATGCTCTCTAGCAAACTTCAGACGGGCCTGGACATGTACTGGCTTAAGCAGGGGGACACGTCTGGCACTGCAGGATTTGAGTCCCTGGCAGCGTAGTGTGTTTCTGATGGTAGCCTTTGTTACTTTGGTCCCAGCTCTCTGCAGATCATTCACTAGGTCCCCCCGTGTGGTTCTGGGATTTTTGCTCATCGTTCTCGTGATCATTTTGACCCCACGGGGTGAGATCTTGCGTGGAGCCCCAGATCGAGGGAGATTATCAGTGGTCTTGTATGTCTTCCATTTTCTAATAATTGCTCCCACAGTTGATTTCTTCACACCAAGCTGCTTACCTATTGCAGATTCAGTCTTCCCAGCCTGGTTCAGGTCTACAATTTTGTTTCTGGTGTCCTTTGACAGCTCTTTGGTCTTGGCCATAGTGGAGTTTGGAGTCTGACTGTTTGAGGTTGTGGACAGGTGTCTTTTATACTGATGACGAGTTCAAACAGGTGCCATTAATACAGGTAACGAGTGGAGGACAGAGGAGCCTCTTAAAGAAGAAGTTACAGGTCTGTGAGAGCCAGAAATCTTGCTTGTTTGCAGGTGACCAAATACTTATTTTCCACCATAATTTGCAAATAAATTCTTTAAAAATCAGGCAGTGTGATTTTCTGGCGGGGGGGGGGGGTTCTTATTTTGTGTCTCATAGTTGAGGTATACCTATGATGAAAATTGGAGACCCCTCTCATCTTTTAAGTGGGAGAACTTGCACAATTGGTGGCTGACTAAATACTTTTTTGCCCCACTGTATATGCAAGATGACATGTAAAATCACATAAGAATTATCATATTCAGTCTGTGTTGTGCTGCTGCTTAGTTTTTTGGGGTTTTTTGTCACGTTTTGTCTTAGCTTTGTTCTGAACTGTAATCGCTCTTGTTTTGTTTTTCTTTTGAATTCTTGGATGGAATATGGGTGGGCAATATAAGCTGCGGCTTCAGCCATTACCCATTTTGGATAACTTATTTTGAACTGTATAATCAAAGGAGTTACTGTTTAATTTGACCTTGTTAGATTTTTTTCCCCTTTGCTATATTATTCTGTTCCTTTCTTTTAATCTTTACTTTTAATCTATCCAAAATAAAGATTCATTCATTCATCACTACTTCAGCTCGCATTCTAACTTTCTCAAGTGATCAAGGTTCAAATGAAAGGATTCCCAGCACCAGTAAAATAACACTTAAAACTTATTGTACACTACATATTGTGCTCAGATGCACAGAAGAGGTATGTTGCACTTTAGAAGAATGACACACTGCTAGGAGGATTTGAATCAGTCTCCAACATGACAGATGAAAAACTTAACCCCTACACCACACAATTGCCTTGGGTCACACACTGACTTTCTCACAACCTAACAAAATGCTCCACTGACAACACATAAGCTAATACTCATTTGGTAAATATGATTAATGAAGCATGAACAGAATTGCATGAAATTTGGTGTTTTGCTGAACAATACTGTTGTGATTGTGAGTGTGAAGTTTCATCAGGTTTGGATCGGTACATCAGAGGTTATAGCCAAAAATGCATGCCACAGAGAAATGGTACAACTTGATTGGCCTATAAAATATACAACTACAACACTGTTTCTCACACACTGACTAGAGTGTCTTCGAACATCAGGACCTGACAGAGCCTGTTCTATCCTACATGAAGTTCTGCATGAGAAATGTGACGGTGGATAAACCAGGAAAAACAACATCTGTGAGAAGTTGCTGGTGACCTTCAACCACCCAATCACTGAGAGCATTCTGGCCTACTGCATCACAGTGTGGCTTTCCCACTGCACTGAGGCTGATTGGAAGAGGCTCCAAAGAGTGGTCAAGACAGTGCAGAGGATCATCGGCTGCCACCTCCCCTCCCGGAAGGACATTTACACATCCCACTGCCTCAGCAGAGGTGTGGCAATCACAAGAGACAGTACCCATCCTGCATTCCACCTGTTTGACCTGCTGCTCTTTGGCAGGTGTTACAGGTCCATCAGAACCAGGACCAATAGACTCAAAGGCAGCTTCTTCCCACAAGCCATTACTACACTGAACACACACACAATAACACCGGCCCCAGACACACACAAGCCATGACTTCACTGTACACACACATACTGTTCACATCCCTCACACATGCGCGCACCTACCCACCCACACACACAGTCACATAAACAACACACCACCACCAAACAAGGACAGTGTATCATAACTGAGCAATATAACCGTGCAATATGTCAGTGCAATATAACTCATTCACTGTTTTTATTTGTATTTTATTCATTTAACCTTACTTTTATTCTACTTTTAGTTCCAGGTTGTTGAAATGTTTACTACTCGAATGCTGCTGCTAATTTTGTTGTATCTTTATACAATAATAGTAAAGGATTCTGATCTGATCTGATCTGATCTGATCTGATGAGGCTGGGGGAGAAAAGGTGCCAGAGAATAGAATGATGAAAGAAATTTGAGTTACTGCCCACCCGTTCTCAAGATATTTGCAAAACGTATAACTGTTTATTATAGCACCACCTATGGATGTATGTGTCTTGATTTTTGGTCTCTGAATCGAGGGCAGAATTTCTGATCAGACTATAAATTTTCATGTTTTTATATTGCTGTTTCTGCTCCCCATGCACTTAGTGGCAGAAAATAAGAAGGAGAATCAGAAAAAGAAACAGAAGAAGAATTGGAACATTTACAATAGATTTCCTGCAGCACAGATGCTTGGAACCCTAAAAAAAATGAAATTCTGGGGATTGAGAAAAGAAAGGCAAAAGTTTCCCAGAAATAACAGCAAAATTGTTTGTGAGCACTACACATAGGGGCAGATTTACTAATGTGCTGCACCATCGCAAAACCCTGTTTTGGCATTAAATTTATTAAAGGGCGCAGGGCAAAATTAGCGGTGGAAAGGCGTGGATTATGTTAATTTTGCACCTGGTTTCATTGCATATGTATTTGTGGGAGTTGTCATGTCAAAGCGCAAATTTGAGGGAGGGGAGTATTTAAATGACTGGCGCAACATGATTTACTAAGGTTTGTGATTGTTAGTCTCCTGCTAAATGCGCCAGGATTTAGTGCCCAAAAAAGCTTGCCTTAATTAATCTGCACCTGACATGGCAGCCGTTGTTGGTGCCAAGACACTGGCGAGAGCCGAGGGCATGTGACTAAAGAGACAGAAGCTTCTCTCTGCTCGTGACTTTATTTGGCATGACAGAAGAACAGATTATATGAATATCAACAGTCTTACAGAGATCAGTGTTATGCTGAACTGGACATCAGCCAGCAGTTTTTTTTTTTAAATTTCATTTGTTTATACTGTACATAGCCTACTACATGAATTTGCATCCATAAAATAGGACACAACAGGAGCTCTTCCTACCTGCAGTGGACATACAGATGCTGTCAAGTCGACAGTGACTTTTTTTCTCTTTTCTGCAGAGGTTCAGACTCGGACTGTGGAGTTTTTCTCTCCTATCAGCTCCCTCTCGCTCTTAAAGCAAAATTTTCCACATTGTCAGTTTTCTTCATTTTTTTTCTCTATCCATATTTCAATGTTTACAGTATTTCTTTTTGCTGTGCATAAAATGGTAATTCAGTTGCCTCTTCTATCTATTTCTCTCTCCCAGTTCAGGATACACAGTATAGGAGGAACACAACAATGAGATTATTAACAAAAAGAGCACACACATAGAAACATTCCCCGAAACTGCAACACTGTGACTCAATGGCATTTATAAAAAGTTGTGAACTGGAAGACCTGTAGATTTTGTTAAGACAAAGTTATTCACATAATAAAACCCCAGAGTCTCCATCAGATCATCTTGATGGTTCTAGTGTTAATAAAATAAACATGTTGTTTTTTATTCATGAGTAGTCCTTCTTTAAATTAGATACAAATGCTTCATTTACTGTATACATATTAAACAAAAGTGTCTGCCATGTTAAATGAAAATCTAAATTTTGAAATATGACAAACGAAAATAAACTATTTTGGTGGGGTTTGCACTTAAACAAATGCTTAAAAAAAGCTTTATACAGTGGTGTGAAAAAGTGTTTGCCCCCCTCCTGATTTCTTATTTTTTTGTATGTTTGTCACACTTAAATGTTTCAGATTATCAAACAAATTTAAATATTAAACAAAGATAAAGATTTCTAAAGCTTTGGGACTCTAACGAACTACAGTGAGAGTCATTATCAACAAATGGCGAAAACATGGAGTAGTGGTGAACCTTCCCAGGAGTGGCTGGCCAACCAAAATTACCCCAAGAATGCAGCGGTGACTCATCCAAGAGGTCACAAAAGATCCCACAACAACATCCAAAGAACTGCAGGCCTCATGTGCCTCAGTTAAGGTCAGTGCTCATGACTCCACCATAAGAAAGAGGCTGGGCAAAAATGGCCTGCATGGCAGAGTTCCAAGATGAAAACCACTGCTGAGCAAAAAGGACATAAAGGCTTATCTCAGTTTTGCCAGAAAACATCTTGATGATCCCCAAGACTTTTGAGAAAATACTCTGTGGACTGACAAGACAAAAGTTGAACTTTTTGGAAGGTGTGTGTCCCACTACATCCGGCGTAAAAGTAACACAGCATTTCAGAAAAGGAACATCATACCAACAGTAAAATATGGTGGTGGTAGTGTGATGGTCTGGGGCTGTTTTGCTGCTTCAGGACCTGGAAGACTTGCTGTGGTAAATGGAACCATGAATTCTGCTGTCTACCAAAAAATCCTGAAGGAGAATGTCCGGCCATCTGTTTGTGACCTCAAGCTGAAGCGCACTTAGGTTCTGCAGCAGGACAATGATCCAAAACACACCAGCAAGCCCACCTCTGAATGACTTAAGAAAAACAAAATGAAGACTTTGGAGTGGCCTAGTCAAAATCCTGAGCTGAATCCGATAGAGATGCTGTGGCAAGACCTTAAAAAGGTGGTTCATGCTCGAAAATCTTCCAATGTTGCTGAATTACAACAATTCTGCCAAGATGAGTGGGACAAATTTCTTCCACACTGTAAAATTCTCATTGACAGTTATCACAAACGCTTGATTGCAGTTGTTGCTACTAAGGGTGGCCCAACCAGTTATTAGGTTTGGGGGCAATCACTTTTTCACACAGGGCAATGTAGGTTTGAATTTTTTTTCCCCTTAATAATAAACACCTTCATTTAAAAACTGCATTTTGTGTTTACTTGTGTTATCTTTGTCTAATATTTAAATTTGTTTGATGATCTGAAACATTTAAGTGTGACAAACATACAAAAAAATTGAGAACTCAGGAAGGGGGCAAACACTTTTTCACACTACTGTATATTATGCTCCTCTGTACTGGCTGTGCCTATGTTGATGACCCGCTTCCTCAGGTGTGCCTGTGTGCAATTTTGCAGTGCTCTTGGTGGATGGGTGGTCATTATTGAAATGAAGTGTCTGCGTCTGTGTTCATAATTTTGCGTGTTAGCAGATCACTGGCAAAAATTGGCCACTCCCTTCGGCGCTCCGTCTAAATTGCGCACTCACTAATTTGCACTGCCTTAGTAAATCTGCCCCTTAAAGTCTAAAATTTTTTATCTTCCACCGGTCGAAGCCCAAAGGGGCCAAAGAGCCCTTTGGGCAAAGAGCGATGGTGTATTGTGTTATGGGTCAGTCCGTCCGTCCGTCCATCCATCTGTCCATCTGTCCATCCGCCTGTCTCACTTTTGTAAAATCAACTCCTCCTACAGCTTTGGCCCGATTGTTTTGAAACTTGGTACCATGGTTAAATAGACACTGAGGATGTGCATATTGCAATTTGGTTCTGATCGGATAATTTTTGCGTGAATTGTAGCCCCTGACCTATGACCTCCTGTTTCACCTCACTTCATAGACAGTAGCTGTCTTGTGAAATCAACTCCTCCTACAGTTTTGTTCTGATTGTTATGAAACTTGGTACTATGGTTTGATACACTCTGATGATGCGCATATTGCAATTTCACTCTCATCGGATAACCTTGAGGTCAAAGGTCAGGCCAGATTTTTCCCTAAATCTTCTAAACACAGTAACTACTGAAAGAAATGATGTAGGCTTTTCAGATTAATACAGTAGTTGTATCTAATACACATCTTGGAGGAATTACACCCTCACCTAACTATGGGTTTGGGGTCAAGGGTTCAAAGTTAACATTGCAGTTGCACCAGGGTAAATGCTACATTTGTATTACTATAAAATGAGTAAAGCTAGGGCCACCAAACCTGATATACAGGTTTACCTTGGGATCCTGACCTCTGACTATGGGTTTGGGGTCAAAAGGTCAAAGGACAAGGTTAACATTTCTTATGCTTTACTACTGTACAACGCATAAAGCTAGGGCCACCAAACCTGGTACACTGGTTCACCCTGTGACCCTGAAGTGTGACCATGGTTTTGGGATTGTAAGGTCAAAGGTCAACATCAAAATGAATTATAAACTATATCTCAACAACAAAGAAAGCTAGAGTCACCAAGCTTGCTACACAGGTTCACCTTGGAATCCTGACCTCTGACTATGCGTTTGGAGTCAAAAGTTCACAGGTCAAGGATAACATTCCTTATGCCTTATTACTGTACGAGTAAAGCTAAGGCCACCAAACTTAGTACACAGGTTCACCCTGTGACCCTGAAGTGTGACTGTGGTTTTGGGATCGCAAGGTCAAAGGTCAATATCAACATGGCTTATAAGCTATATCTCAACAACAAAGAAAGCTAGGGTCACCAAACCTGGCACACAGATTCGCTCTGAGACCATAACCTCTGACTACAGTTTTGTGGTCAACAGGTCAAAGGTTAAGGTTGGCACTCCCTATGATCTCTTACTATAGAATGTGTAAATCTCTCTAGGGTCACCATACTTGCTACACAGGTTCATCTTGAGATCCTGACCTACAACTATGGGTTGTATACTTTGTTGTATATTTGTGGATGATGGGCTTATCTTAATTTGGTTCTGCCACAGTAATTATATTGAAAAGTTGAAAACTGCTGTCCGTCAGTAAGTATTGGGATCTTCAAAGAAAACGGAGATGGGGGATATTGCTCTCACCTCAGAGTGCTCTTGTTTTCTTTCTGATAAATCAGCCATTTGTTTCACCAGATTTCAGACTGTACTGGGGGTGAAGCCCAGCAAAGTGAGAGGATGAAGATCAGTATGATCAGTGTGTAATTAAAAACTGCTGCTGTTTAATTTTCCTTTTTTGTGTGTGTAGCAGAGTCTTGTCACCTCACAGTATGTCCTGGGTCCAAATAATGAGCATGCTGCATCGAGATCTGTCACTACTCGATGTCAGTCAATAGTTTTTCTTTGCCGGCACTCATTATTTTGTTTTTGCTCCCTTGTTATTTTTTTGGCAGCTTGTGTTTAATGTGTTTTTTATTCTTTCAGTCTCAGCCCAAAGCTCATGACCACTGCTGCAGAGTGGCATCTAAACAACTGGTAATCAAAAGATTTATCTTCCCCCTCAGCAAAAGTCCAGTACAACATTTGCACAGTTACAGTACAGCAATCCACTTACCAGTATTTCTCTGTGAATATTATCACCAGAACTCCTTAATTTAAAATAGAAAGTTGAACTATGCTCTTGGATGAAGGTCCTGACACTTAATGAAACTGCTTCCCACTTTGCTGCATGTAATGATCTGAAGTGAACAGAATTAAATCATCTTCAAAGAGCAGTTGCCAAAGTTGGCAGTCTCTTTCTCCTTGGCACATCTTGATATCTTGTCCATAAAGATCTCAAGCAGGATTTGAAACAAGACTGATCTTGATGGAGCTCTACACTAACTGGATGTCATGTAACAGACAGCCACAGCCATCTACACATCTCCACAGCTCCCATGGGGTCCTCATTTCAAAATTTCAGAATCCATCTGGGATGAGATAAAATAGGAATCCACAAAGAATTGCTGAAAGTCCTCCAGAATTCCAATACTATACACTGTAGATAAATAGTAAGGATTACCGATAAAGTTGTTAGGCCACACGGAATGTTTTAATTTTCCAGGTATTTTGCAATCTGTGTGAAGTATGTAAAAAAAGTGCATTTATTTGCATGAATTTGCAAAAACAACATGTCTACATAGCTAAATAAGGCTAAATTAGCATTTGGTGACAAATATAGTTTGGTTCAATATAAAATAGTATGTTTGTTGGTTTTAATCCCCTTAAATGCAACTCATCATAACAATATTAAAACCTTTCTTTATTTGGAAATTATTATTTTTATATAATCTGGCAGTTGCTGGTATAGCACTTTTTTTTTTCAGCATGTCACTAAAAGAAAACCACGCCTTTAGATATCACCCCCCCCCCATCTCTATAATTTTGGCTGTGATAACGATTCAGTCCACACCCACAGTTTCTCAGTATAGTAGATTTCTTTGAACTGAGGATCCTAGCGACTGTTAGCAGTAGACAAATGCCAAAGAGACTCCCATCCCTACTATGCCATTGATTCATTCCATTGCTATGATCTTCACATCACCATCTCCCCCCACCCAAAGGGAGCATGAGCATCCTCAGCTGAAGAACGTCCACTCTGAGTCGGGGACCTGCATAGCCTGTTAACCTCAGAGCTAATATTAGTGCTAACAGCTTGACTAAAACAACTTTTGGATTTTGGTGGGAAGCTACGTAATTCTTAAGGGATGGTGTTGTTTCACTGTTGACCTGTGCTTCAGAACCACAACCTGTAAGTTAATTACCTCCGCCAAGGAGGTTATGTGATCATCGGCGTTGGTTTGTCTGTCTGTTTGTCTGTCTGTTTGTTTGTTAACAAGATAACTCAAAAAGTTATGGACGGATTTTCATGAAATTTTCACAGATTGTCAGAAATGGGGTATCCTACAGATGATTACATTTTGGTGGTGATCCAGATCACCGTCGAGAAGAAAACCACCATTACGGAAAATGCCATTTTCGTCAATAACTACTGAACCACTAATCCTATCATTGTGAATCCAATTGCTAGTCATACGTTTTCTTGGTCAAGGAATCTGAAAACGTACACACAAACACTGTATGGGGGGAACTGTGGCGCTAAACCGCCATTACGGACAATGCGGTTTTCGTGAATAACTACTCAACCACTAATCCTACCATTGTGAATCCTATTGCTAGTCATATGTTTTCATGGTCAAGGAATCTGAAAACGTACACACAAACACTGTATGGGGGGAACTGTGGCACTTGGCGGAGGTCTGCGCTCTCCGAGTGCTTTTCTAGTTAAATTATTACTAATTAAATATTTTTATTTTGGTGAGACTGAATAACCAAAGTTGTGGCTGGGAAACAGCTGTTAGCCTGGGACTGGCATGTTGTTAAAATAAAGACATGTATGCTTTCATATCTACAATTATATTGGTGGAAGTCTTGTTTTTTTTTTACTGTTTGTATTGAAGGTGTCTTGCTTTTGTTTACTAATTTCTGCTGTTTTATGATGGGCCAATGAAGTATAACTTATACCCCCTTTACACAAGGGTGGATATCATTGAGACATCGTTGAGAGATCTGGGCAATTTTTGATCTATCAATGATCTTCAGTGATCTCCACAGTCACCACGGTCTCCTCAAAGATTTGACTCAGTCCAAAACACATACAGATCTCAAAAATGATCCCAAAGATCAAAAATTGGCCCAATCTCTCATTGATCTCCCTGCTTTGTAGATAGACAGACAGACAGACAGACATTGATCCCAAACTGGGAAATTACTGCGTAACAACAGAAACACACAGCATAAAAGAAAAAAAGGGATTACCCATGGAAAGTAAAACTGTCTGAATAACATATACATTGCAGATGAATAAACGATGACCCATATACAGTGGGGCAAAAAAGTATTTAGTCAGCCACCAATTGTGCAAGTTCTCCCACTTAAAAGATGAGAGAGGTCTCCAATTTTCATCATAGGTATACCTCAACTATGAGACAAAATGAGAAAAAAAAAATCCAGAAAATCACATTGAAGGATTTTTAATGAATTAATTGGTAAATTCCTCAGTAAAATAAATATTTGGTCACCTACAAACAAGCAAGATTTCTGGCTCTCACAGACCTATAACCTCTTCTTTAAGAGGCTCCTCTGTCCTCCACTCGTTACCTGTATTAATGGCACCTGTTTGAACTCGTTATCAGTATAAAAGACACCTGTCCACAACCTCAAACAGTCAGACTCCAAACTCCACTATGGCCAAGACCAAAGAGCTGTCAAAGGACACCAGAAACAAAATTGTAGACCTGCACCAGGCTGGGAAGACTGAATCTGCAATAGGTAAGCAGCTTGGTGTGAAGAAATCAACTGTGGGAGCAATTATTAGAAAATGGAAGACATACAAGACCATTGATAATCTCCCTCGATCTGGGGATCCACGCAAGATCTCACCCCGTGGGGTCAAAATTATCATGAGAACGGTGAGCAAAAATCCCAGAACCACATGGGGGGACCTAGTGAATGACCTGCAGAGAGCTGGGACCAAAGTAAAAAAAGGGTACATCAGAAACACACTACGCCACCAGGGACTCAAATCCTGCAGTGCCAGACGTGTCCCCCTGCTTAAGCCAGTACATGTCCAGGCCCGTCTGAAGTTTGCTAGAGAGCATTTGGATGATCCAGAAGAGGATTGGGAGAATGTCATATGGTCAGATGAAACCAAAATAGAACTTTTTGGTAAAAACTCAACTTGTCGTGTTTGGAGGAGAAAGAACACCATACCTACTGTGAAGCATGGGGGTGGAAACATCATACTTTGGGGCTGTTTTTTGCAAAGGGACCAGGACGACTGATCCATGTAAAGGAAAGAATGAATGGGGCCATGTATCGTGAGATTTTGAGTGAAAACCTCCTTCCACCAGCAAGGGCATTGAAGATGAAACGTGGCTGGGTCTTTCAGCATGACAATGATCCCAAACACACCGCCCGGGCAACGAAGGAGTGTCTTCGTAAGAAGCATTTCAAGGTCCTGGAGTGGCCTAGCCAGTCTCCAGATCTCAACCCCATAGAAAATCTTTGGAGGGAGTTGAAAGTCCGTGTTGCCCAGCGACAGCCCCAAAACATCACTGCTCTAGAGGAGATCTGCATGGAGGAATGGGCCAAAATACCAGCAACAGTGTGTGAAAACCTTGTGAAGACTTACAGAAAACGTTTGACCTCTGTCATTGCCAACAAAGGGTATATAACAAAGTATTGAGATGAACTTTTGTTATTGACCAAATACTTATTTTACTGAGGAATTTACCAATTAATTCATTAAAAATCCTTCAATGTGATTTTCTGGATTTTTTTTTTTTATTTTGTCTCTCATAGTTGAGGTATACCTATGATGAAAATTGGAGACCTCTCTCATCTTTTAAGTGGGAGAACTTGCACAATTGGTGGCTGACTAAATACTTTTTTACCCCACTGTAGATACATGAATCATACTCGCTGTACAGTGCAGGACTATCAGGCGCAGGGTGCAATGTGAGGCACCAATTAGACTGCAAGGTGTAGTATGGCAGCATAGTTAGGACCAGAATTCAACATCAGAGTGAATTATTGTACAGTGAAATGGTATGCGGCAGGAAAGATTTCCTGTGCCTAACTGTTCGGCAGCAAAGCTGTAGCAGTCTACTGGAAGAAAGTGCTCCGCTGTCTGTCTAGTGTGTGGTGGAGGGGGTGATCAGGGTTTTCCATGATGGGTCGCAGTTTGTTCAGTGTCCTCCTCTCCAAAACAGTCTTAAAGGTCTCCGGCCTGAGACCAATTATAGAGCCAGCCTTCTTGATGATCTTGTCAGGTCTGTTGGTGTCGCTGGCTCTGATACTGTTACCCCAACAGACAGCAGCAAAGAAGATGGCGCTGGCGACAGTGGTCTGGTAGAAAAGCTCCAGCATCCTGTTGCACATGTTAAAGAGGCCCTTAGCAGTTTGTGTTAACTGTAACCAGTGAGTTAGCAGTATTTGCTTACTTGCTTAATTCTGACTGGCCTTACTGTACCTTACTCAGAAAAAAACTTTGACCAATCAGATAAATATCACATTAATATTAGTTAAATAAGGCAGGGCGAATCAATGAGGTACACAGGAGCAATTTTTTATATTCTCTTTTTATTGTTTTTTCTTCAAGGAGCAAAATAAACAAGAAAGGAAGGGGGAAAGGATATAAATACTGTAACTATCAGAATAACAAAACACAAAAATGAAAATATAATAATAATAATAATAATAATGGATTTCATTTATGAAGCGCCTTTCAAGATACCCAAAGCGCTTTACAATGAGCCCATTATTCATTCACTCCACAGACAGACAATGGTAGTGGTAAGCTACTACTGTAGCCACAGCTGCTCTGGGGCAGACTGACGGAAACCCACCCCCAAAAATCATAACGATAAGTAGTGCTGCAAGTATCAAAATGGACAATATATACTCTAGAAGGAAATAAAGTGTCAAGTAAGCTAAAAACAGGTATTTATAACCTGACTGAGATTTACATCTGGTAGAAAAAGACACAAGCACAGAGAAGTGAATTGATAATTACTGTTTTATATAGACTAAGAGAGTGTCTGTAAAAAACAGTGCACAGATGACTCCAAATATTGCAGAATTTGTTGGCTCTATAGTCATGTGAAAAAAATAGGACACCCCATTTAATATTCAGTTCTTTATTAATAAATGTTCACATATCTATGTCTAACCTTCTTTTTGTTTTTATTTGCATTTTTTAACATTTAATTTAGCCATTTTAAGTGGGAATGAATTTGGGGGTGTCCTAAAAAAATGGGGAGGGGGGTCCTAATTTATTCCTCACTTATTTGTTTAGAACTACATTTTACAGAAAATTTGAAAAAAAGTCTTTGATTTTTAATTGTTTAGTTGTATTACATGAATCTCCCAGTATTTTTAACATTGATATTAAGTATCCATATGTCCAAATATGTTTAAAAAAAACACACTCATGAACTGAGCACTGGAGGTTTCCGGCATGCTCAGTCTCATGGTTTTTTCTCTATATTTATATATTTGTTGTATTTTGTGCTTTTTCGTTTCTGTTATTCTCGTACTGTTTTCCATTCTCCTGTTTATGTCTTAGTTTTGTTACGCTCTTATTTTGTATTAATTTGTATTTAGATCTCAGTCTGCATTTGTTGATATTCAATTCTTTTTATCTTTACTGTTTTGTTCTCCCTCTGGGTTGACAGCTGTCAGTGGCGTTTCTTGGTTGGTGCTCCGTGTGGGCATTGCCCCTGTCAGCTGTCAGCTCCGGTCGCTCCCCTCTCATTGCTCCCAGCTGGCCCACTTATGAATCGTTGTTTCCTTCTGCACGCTCATGTGACCCACACCTGTCATTACTTATGTGATTTGTTTTTGATCCTGTTTAAGGACAGTTATTTTCATTTCCCATTGTGGCAGTCTTAAGTTTCCCTTTCCTCATCTCCACCAGAACGCAGCCCTCGTTCTGGTGCACTAATCCGTAAGTTTACTCTTTTGTTTGAGTTTTGTGTTGGAGCATTGTTTGGACTTTATGTTTTGTTATTTTCAATAAGTCTCACAAACTCACAGTTCAGCACATGGGTCTTCCTCTCTGCCCCGAGGGGCAGATGACAGAAGACTGCGCGGCCAGTAAGAGACCCAGCTGCTGTGAGTTGTAGGTTTTGGGGTTTTTTTGTTTCACTGACCTGTTTGTGGAGCTCATCATGTCCCCAGCATGCCGACTTCCGACAATCAAAGGGAGATCGGCAGCAGGATCCCCGAGTGTGGAGGAGGAATGGGCCGCTGAATTCATCCAGGGCTTTGTGGATGAAGCCCTCGCCTCCCGCAGCCCAAAGAAAATCTGGGAGAACGTGGATTCAGCGAACGCTATAGTCAAGGCGCACCCTGGGTTGTGGAGGTTCCCCCAGTTCTTGGCGCTGCTGGCTACACTTTCCGTTCTGCAGCAGTCTTTCCCTGGGCTGAGGTTTGGGCTGCCTCCAGCAAACCCGAAGCCAACGCAGAAGTGTGCTCCGTGGCAGACACCCTACTCCACCTCCAATTTGCCCATTCCTGCTCTGGCTCCATGACGCTGTCATTCAGCTCCGAACCGCCGGAGGAATACTGCCGCCTCTTAGGCAGCAACCCCCCTTCACCGAGGCAGAAGACTCCCGCAGCAGTGCCCACTCAGTGTTTTTCCTCTCCGGCTGTTTTGTCAGCTTCTTCCCTCTTTGCAGCTGCTGTTTCCTGCTCCTTCTCGGCGATTCCTCCCACTGCTGAGAGGTCGGCCATTTCCTTCCTGGCTCCACCCGTCACCGTGTCTGCAGGGGTGGATCCTCCAAGTTCCACTGAGGGGCCCACAACCGCTGAAGCCACGGAGAGGGCAGATTCTACACCTGCTGCAGCAGAAAACATCATGCCCAGGGAACACAGGCAAGTGTTTTCTCATTCTCTATTACCAACATATAAATTATCTTGCCTGATTCCCGGTGGTGAGGCTCAGCCCCCCCCAGTCCTGTGAGCTCTCACCACCTGCTGCAGCTAAAGACTTTTCACCTTCTCTCTCCATGTCTCCTCCTTTCCCCCCCTCAGTGTCCACCGGCCCCAGAATTGAGCTGCAGGATGATGGAGGAGCCTGCAGCTCTGGAGGACCTGGTCCCAGTCCCACAGCCACAGTCTGGATGGAGGGAAAGCGCTGCGACCAAGCTGAAGCCTGTGCTGACATTGAAGCATCCCCTGGCCTCAGCAGAACAGGATTCAGTGCCAGTAGAAGACTTCCATCAACCTCCTGAATCCACACTGGACAAGCCACCTGCGTGGGTTACCTCGCTGGGGGGTCCCAAGACTGCACCAACCACCATGCCTGCTGCAGGCCGCAGCAGAGCTGGAGCTGGATCTCCAGAGGGCCGGGCCCGAGACATCATTGCCTGGATCGATGGAGTCCTGGACAGTGGTGGAGCTCGAGCTCAGGCAAGTGCTCTCCTTTGTTTCCATTGTTTCAATTTTGGAGAGATCTTGTCGGGTTCTTGGTGGGGAGAGCCAAGTGCAGCCGTCAGCTGCATCTGAGCTCACCTCGCCGGGCTCCACTGCTGCCGGTGACCCTGACCCTGTTTCTCTGCCTCTCTTGCCTGAGCTTTTCCCCAGGGTCACCGAGGATTGCCCAGCTTCGTTACAGATCACTGTGGGTCCAGCCTTACCGCCTGAGATCTCCGTGGGTCCAGCTCCCCCTGCCAAGGGTATCGCGGGTGCTCCGTCCCAACCCAGGACCTCTGAGGGTGCAGCTCCCCCTGCCGAGGTCGTCACGGGTGCTCTGTTCCAGCCCAGGACCTCCAAGGGTGCTGCTTCTCCATTGGCTGAGGTCATCGCGGGTGCTCCATCCCAGCCCGGGACCTCCGTGGGTGCTGCACCCCAGCCTGAAACCTACTTGGGTGCTGTGCTCCAGTGTGGGCCCGCCGTGGGTGTTATTCTCCAGCCCCGGGACCACCATGGATGCAGCTCTGGCCCAGTCCGGGTCCACCATGGGTGCAGCTCTGACCCAGCCCAGGTCCACCAAGGGTGCAGCTTTTTCCCAGTCTGGGTCCACCATGGGTGCAGCTCTGACCCAGCCAAGGTCCACCAAGGGTGCAGCTTTTTCCCAGTCCGGTTCCACCATGGGTGCAGCTCTGACCCAGCCCAGGTCCACCAAGGGTGCAGCTTTTTCCCAGTCCAGGCCCACCGAGGGTGCAGCTATGTCCCAGTCCGGGACCACCGTGGGTGCAGCTCCGCTCAAGCCCGGCGCCACCATGGGTGCTACGATGTCCCAGTCCGGGACCACCGAGGGTCCAAAACCATCGTGGTCCTCTCTCCTCTGCCTGACACCATCGTGGTCCCCCCTTCTCTGCCAGATGCCATCATAGTTCCCTCTCCTCTGCCCGAAGCCGTCGTGGTTCCCTCTCCTCACCCTGACATCATCATGGTTTCCCCGACTCCTCTATCTTGCCCGTCATTAGTTCTTCCCTTTGGGCAGCCACCTCCTGGACCACCCTTTCTGTTCATGTTGCTAAAAAACTCTGGCAGACCACCCGACAGACTGTGCCGCAGGGTTGGGTAGCCCACGTTCTCTGGTAGGCCACCCGACTCTTTCCATCATGCCATCTGTGGAGCCTGGGACTTTGGCTGCCCACCTGAACTGTCCAGCTCTTCGGTCCAGGGGGCTTAGGTGGTTGGGATTTTGCCTGGTGTGGGTCCTGAGTGGGGTCTTATTTTGTTCCCTCTTAGCCTGTTCCCCTCACCACCCACCCGGGGTGGGTTATTGTTGTGCTCCTATGGCGGGGGGAGGGGGGATCTTTCTTTTTCTTTTGATGTTACCCTGGGATGTCTGGTGTCACCCCTTGAGAAGGGGGCTCTGTCATGAACTGAGCATTGGAGGTTTCCACCATGCTCAGTCTCATGGATTTTTCTCTACAGACGTGGACAAAATTGTTAGTACCCCTCTGTTAATGAAAGAAAAACCCACAATAGTCACGGAAATAACTTGAATCTGACAAAAGTCTGTTTTTGCCATTGCCATTGCCCTGATGGCAATAGAGGGATATCAGATGTTTCATATTAACAGATCGCAAAAAAATGGTGGTGGTGTTGCATTGTATATTGATGACCTGTATAGGTGTAAGCTTGTAAATGGAATGTCCTTTGCACTACCAGGGATTTTGGAATGTGTTACTGTTGAGATTGACCAAGATAAAACAAAAAATCTAATTATAAGTTGTATATATAGAACGCCGGGAACTTGCATTGAGACATTCAGAGATAAATTAGTCGAGCTGTACAATAATATTACTAGTAAGAAAATGGTAGTAATTTGTGGAAATTTCAATATTGATTTACTAAATCCACATCAACAAAATGTAATTACAGAGTTCATGAACTCTATGTACAGCATGAGTCTATATCCCACAATAACACATCCCAGTAGAATCACAGTTCACACTGCTACACTTATTGACAACCTGTTTGTTAATATTATTGATAAGAAAATAGAAAGTGGATTATTGATAAATGATATAAGTGACCACTTGCCAACCTTTGCACTTATCCATGGCCACACGGGGGCCAATACAGAAAAAATTTTAAAATCGTTCAGATACAAATCACCAAATGCAATCAATTCTTTTAAAGAGGACTTGCTGAAGCAAGACTGGACAGAGGTCTATGTATCAGATGTAAATGAAGCCTATGACACATTTATAAACATTGTAACCACTCTTTATGAAAAAAACTGTCCATTAGTAAAAAAAAAAAGCTTAAACATAAATTTGCCGATAAGCCATGGTTAACCAAAGGATTACAAAAGGTGTATAAAAAGAAAAATTTATTATATAAAGCTTTCCTAAAGAAAAGGACAAAAGAAGCAGAGCAGCGGTATAAAACATACAAAAATAAGTTAACATACACTACCGTTCAAAAGTTTGGGGTCACTTAGAAATTTCCTTGTTTTTGAAAGAAAAGCACTGTTTTTTTCAATGAAGATAACTTTAAACTAATCAGAAATACACTCTAACATCTAATATACATTGCTAATGTGATAAATGACTATTCTAGCTGCAAATGTCTGGTTTTTGGTGCAATATCTACATAGGTGTATAGAGGCCCATTTCCAGCAACTATCACTCCAGTGTTCTAATGGTACAATGTGTTTGCTCATTGCGTCAGAAGGCTAATGGATGATTAGAAAACCCTTGTGCAATCATGTTAGCACAGCTGAAAACAGTTTAGGTTGTTAAAGAAGCTATAAAACTGACCTTCCTTTGAGCAGGTTGAGTATCTGGAAAAAATTATTATTTCAAATACAAATCATTATCTCTAACCTTGTCAATGTCTTGACTATATTTTCTATTCATTTTACAACTCATGGTGGTAAATAAGTGTGACTTTTCATGGAAAACACAAAATAATTGTCTGGGTGACCCCAAACTTTTGAATGGTAGTGTATATAATAAGATGTAGTAAGAGAGACTATTACAGTAAAGAACTGGAGAAAAACAGAGACAATATTAAAAATACATGGACAATACTTAACAGTATTCTTGGAAATAAAAGCAGAAACACAAGCTACCCAACCGATTTTTCAAAAAATAATAAAACGACTCAGAGTGTGAATGCAGCTTCACCTGCAGATGAATGTAATAACTTTTTTGTTAACATTGGTCCTAATTTGGCTCGAGAAATACCCATTGCGGCGCCTACAGATGATACAATAAGCAATAACACTGCTATAAAAGACTCCATTTTCATAAAGAACACAGACGAGAGAGAGGTGATTGAAATTGTTAAATCATTTAAAAGTAAAACATCTACGGACTGTGATGGTATTGACATGCTCTTAGTCAAAACTATTATTGAATGCTTAGTGAAACCACTGACGTACAGTGGGGTAAAAAAGTATTTAGTCAGCCACCAAATGTGCAAGTTCTCCCACTTAAAAGATAAGAGAGGTCTCCAATTTTCATCATAGGTATACCTCAACTATGAGAGACAAAATAAGAAAAAAAAATACATAGAAAATCACATTGAAGGATTTTTAATGAATTAATTGGTAAATTCCTCAGTAAAATAAGTATTCGGTCAATAACAAAACTTCATCTCAATACTTTTTTATATACCCTTTGTTGGCAATGACAGAGGTCAAACGTTTTCTGTAAGTTTTCACACACCGTTGCTGGTATTTTGGCCCATTCCTCCATGCAGATCTCCTCTAGAGGAGTGATGTTTTGGGGCTGTCGCTGGGCAACACAGACTTTCAACTCCCTCCAAAGATTTTCTATGGGGTTGAGATCTGGAGACTGGCTCGGCCACTCCAGGACCTTGAAATGCTTCTTACGAAGCCACTCCCTCATTGTCCGGGCGGTGTGTTTGGGATCATTGTCATGCTGAAAGACCCAGCCACGTTTCATCTTCAATGCCCTTGCTGGTGGAAAGAGGTTTTCACTCAAAATCTCACGATACATGGCCCCATTCATTCTTTCCTTTACACGGATCAGTCATCCTGGTCCCTTTGCAGAAAAACAGCCCCAAAGCATAATGTTTCCACCCCCATGCTTCACAGTAGGTATGGTGTTCTTTGGATGCAACTCAGCATTCTTTTTCCTCCAAACACGACAAGTTGAGTTTTTACCAAAAAGTTCTATTTTGGTTTCATCTGACCATATGACATTCTCCCAATCCTCTTCTGGATCATCCAAATGCTCTCTAGCAAACTTCAGACGGGCCTGGGCATGTACTGGCTTCAGCAGGGGGACACGTCTGGCACTACAGGATTTGAGTCTCTGGCGGCGTAGTGTGTTTCTGATGTAGCCTTTGTTACTTTGGTCCCATCTCTCTGCAGGTCATTCACTAGGTCCCCCCATGTGGTTCTGGGATTTTTGCTCACCGTTCTCGTGATAATTTTGCCCCACGGGGTGAGATCTTGCGTGGAGCCCCAGATTGAGGGAGATTATCAGTGGTCTTGTCTGTCTTCCATTTTCTAATAATTGCTCCCACAGTTGATTTCTTCACACCAAGCTGCTTACCTATTGCAGATTCAGTCTTCCCAGCCTGGTGCAGGTCTACAATTTTGTTTCTGGTGTCCTTTGACAGCTCTTTGGTCTTGGCCATAGTGGAGTTTGGAGTCTGACTGCTTAAGGTTGTGGACAGGTGTCTTTTATACTGATAACGAGTTCAAACAGGTGCCATTAATACAGGTAACAAGTGGAGGACAGAGGAGCCTCTTAAAGAAGAAGTTACAGGTCTGTGAGAGCCAGAAATCTTGCTTGTTTGTAGGTGACCAAATACTTATTTTACTGAGGAATTTACCAATTAATTCATTAAAAATCCTTCAATGTGATTTTCTGGATTTTTTTTTCTCATTTTGTCTCTCATAGTTGAGGCATACCTATGATGAAAATTGGAGACCTCTCTCATCTTTTAAGTGGGAGAACTTGCACAATTGGTGGCTGAATAAATACTTTTTTGCCCCACTGTATATCTGTAACCTGTCTCTCCAAACAGATATATTTCCCAATGCAATGAAAATAGCTAAAGTAATTCCGATATACAACACGGGTGACAGAGGGGAATTCTCAAACTATAGACCAATTTCACTATTGCCGCAATTTTCCAAGATACTTGAAAAAATGTTCTATGAGAGAACTGACAACTTCATACTGAAGAATAATTTATTGTGTGAGCAGCAATATGGGTTCAGACACAAGAGGACAACTGCATTTGCTCTAATGGAATTTATAGAAAAAATATCAACTGCCATTGAAAATAAAGAGTATTCAGTTGGGGTATTCCTGGATCTTAAAAAAGCATTTGATACAGTGGATCATAATTTATTATTAAAGAAACTACAAAGTTGTGGTATTAGAGGGGTAGCACTGTCCTGGTTAAGTAGTTACTTAAAGAATAGATATCAGTATGTATGTGTTGGTAACAAAAACTCACAGTTACTGAAGGTTGCTTGTGGAGTCCCACAGGGTTCAGTTTTGGGGCCATTATTATTCAATATGTATATAAATGATTTTCAGTTGATAACTCAATGATTTAAAGTTTCAGAAAAAATGGATTTAATATTGTTTGCCAATGACACTAATCTATTATGCAGTGGAAGCAATTTGGAACAACTTCTGGATACACTCGGAAAGGAATTAGGAAAGCTTAAACTGTGGTTTGATTCAGACAAATTAACGCTCAATTTAAGTAAGACAAAATTTATAGTCTTTAACAACCATCACAACAACTCAGTATCTAAACTCAGTGTAAATGGTGTAGAGATTGAAAGGGTATCTGAAACTAAATTTCTTGGAGTAATAATTGATAATAAACTGTGTTGGAAATCACATATTAATTATATTAAAGGTAAAATATCCAAATCAATTGCAATATTACACAGAGTGAAATATTTGCTGAATCAACCCACACTATATACCTTGTATCATTCATTAATACTCCCATACATGACATATTGTACTGAAGTATGGGGAAATGCATATAAAACAAACTATATATCCAGTCTTTATGCTTCAGAAGAGAGCTATTAGAATAATAAACAAAGCTGCTTACAGGGAACCAACAAACCCACTTTTTCTTAAATTAAAAGCTCTCAAGTTGAAAGATCTGGTTGACTTTAAAACAGCAATAATAATGTTTAAAGTGAAGAATCTATCACTGCCCACAAATATCCAAAAGTTGTTCCAAATAAGGGAGAAACAATATCATTTTAGAGGAACATGTATATTTCAAAAACCTTCAGTGAGAACTACCACCAAGCAACACTGTGTTTCAGTGCAAGGAGTCAGATTATGGAACGATTTTGGACCTGAATTAAAATCATGTACAACGCTTGGACAATTTAAACAAAAACTAAAGGAAGAAATACTCCAAACATATATACATGATGACATGTAAAATCACATAAGGATTGTCATATCCAGCCTGTGTTGTGTTGTAGCTTAGTTTTTTTCGGTCACATTTTGTCTTAGCTTCGTTTTTGATTTGTAATCGCTCTTGTCTTTTTTTTTTTTTTTCTTTTGAATTCTTGGATGGAATATGGGTGGGCAATATAAGCTGCGGCTTCAGCCATCACCCATTTCGGATAACTTATGTTGAATTGTATAATCAGAGGAGTTATTGTCTAATTTGACCTTGTTGGATTTTCTTTCCCCCTTTGTTATATTATGCAGTTTCTTTTAACCTGTACTATCTGAAATAAATAAAGATTCATTCATTCAAAAGTGGCAATAAATAAAAATTCTATGAAAATTAACCATTGAAAATCAGACAGTGCTTTTGAATTGTGGTTCAACAGAATTATTTTAAAAAGCAAACTCATGAAACATTCATTCATCTTCTTCTGCTTGATCCTTTTCGGGTCACGGGGGGGCTGGAGCCTGTCCCAGCATCTTTGGGCAAGAGGCAGGGTACACCCTGGACAGATTTTTTTTTTTTTTTTGAGTCAAAAACTCATGAAACAGGCCTGGACAAAAATGATGGTACCCTTAACTTAATATTTTGTTGCACAACCTTTTGAGGCAATCACTGCAATCAAACGATTTCTGTAACTGTCAATGAGACTCCTGCACCTCTCAGCAGGTATTTTGGCCCACTCCTCATGAGCAAACTGCTCCAGTTGTCTCAGGTTTGAAGGGTGCCTTCTCCAGACGGCATGTTTCAGCTCCTTCCATAGATGTTCAATAGGATTTAGATCAGGGCTCATAGAAGGCCACTTTAGAATAGTCCAATGTTTCGCTCTTAGCCATTCTTGGGTGTTTCTAGCTGTGTTTTGGGTCATTATCTTGTTGCAAGACCCATGACCTGCAACTGAGACCAAGCTGTCTGACACTGGGCAACACATTTCTCTCTGGAATACCTTGATAGTCTTGAGATTTCATTGTACCCTGCACAGATTCAAGACACTCTGTGCCAGATGCAGCAAAGCAGCCCCAGAACATAACAGAACCTCCTCCATGTTTCACAGTAGGGACAGTGTTCTTTTCTTGGTATGCTTCATTTTTGCATCTGTGAACACAGAGCTGATGTGCCTTGCCAAAAAGTTGCAGTTTTGTCTCATCTGTCCATAGGACATTCTCCCAGAAGCTTTGTGGCTTGTCAACATGCAGTTTGGCAGATTCCAGTCTGGCTTTTTTATGATTTGTTTTCAACAGTGGTGTCCTCCTTGGTCGTCTCCCATGAAGTCCACTTTGGCTCAAACAACGACAGCTGGTGCGATCTGACACTGATGTACCTTGACCTTGGAGTTCACCATGAATGTGTTTAGAGGTTGTGGGCTGTTTTGTTACCATTCGTATTATCCGTCTCCTCCTGCAGCCACGTCCAGGGAGGTTGGCTACAGTCCCGTGGATGTTAAATTTCTGAATAATAAGTGCAACTGTAGTCACAGGAACATCAAGCTGCTTGGAGATGGTCTTATAGCCTTTACCTTTAACATGCTTGTCTATAATTTTCTTTCTAATCTCCTGAGACAGCTCTCTCCTTTGCTTCCTCTGGTCCATGTTTAGTGTGGTACACACCATGTCAACAAACAGCACAGTGACTACTTGTCACCCTTTAAATAGGCCGACTGACTGATTACAAGTTTGTAGACACCTGTGATGTTAATTAGAGGACACATCTTGGTTGAACATGTCCCTATGGTCACATTATTTTCAATTTTTTCTAGGGGTACCATCATTTTTGTCCAGGCCTGTTTCATGAGTTTGTTTTTTAAAATAATTCTGTTGAACCACAATTCAAAAGCATTGTGTGATTTTCATTGGTTAATTTTCATAGAATTTTTATTTATTACCACTTTTGTCAGATTCAAGTTATTTCTGTGACCATTGTGGGTTTTTCTTTCATTAACAGAGGGGTACCAACAATTTTGTCCACATCTGTATATTTATATATTTGTTGTACTTTGTGCCTTTTGGTTTCTGTTATTCTCGTACTGTTTTCCATTTTCCTGTTTATGTCTTAATTTTGTTACGCTCTTATTTTGTATTAATTCATATTTAGATCTCAGTCTGCATTTGTTGATATTTTATTCTTTATATCCTCACTGTTGTGTTCTCCCTCTGGGTTGACAACTGTCAGTGGTGTTTCCTGGTTTGTGCTCCATGTGGGCGTTGCCCCTGTCAGCTGTCAGCTCTGGTCACTCCCCTCTCATTGCTCCCAGCTGGTCCACCTATGAATCATTGTTTCCTTCTGCCCGCTCATGTGACCCACACCTGTCATTACTTATGTGATTTGTTTTTGATCCTATTTCAGGACAGTTATTTTCATTTTCCGTTGCCGCAATCTTGAGTTTCCCTTTCCTCATCTCCACCAGAATGCAGCCCTCATTCTGGTGCGCTAATCCGCAAGTTTACTCATTTGTTTGAATTTTGTGTTGGAGCATTGTTTGGACTTTATGTGTTGTTGCTTTCAATAAATCTCACAAACTCACAGTTCAGTGTGTGGGTCTTCCTCTCTGCCCCGGGGGGCAATTCATGACACACACAGGCTTATACAGGGTATCCTAATTTTTTCACATGACTAAGTTTGTTTGCAAAAACTGATAAATGCCACTTACATGAAAATTTCACTCTTTACATCAATCAACTGTTAACATTACCTACTTGTAGATGTTCAAATCGTTTTGTCTCAAAAGCCAATATGTCCTATGATATAGACGCTACAAATTCATGTTTTGTTTTTTGTTTTTTTCAAAAGCCGATAAATGTCGGGAGAATTTTTTTTTTTTTCCCCCAAAACAGATAACTCCACAGGGCAAATCAGTGCTTGGTATTTGGGTCACATGACTCATCTTGGCTGCTTTCCGGGTCTGCTCGCTCTGACTGATTTCCCTGGCTGTGTTCGGAATGTTTACTCACTCACTCACTCACTCCCTACTCGCTATATTGTGAATTTAGATATAGTGGACTATACAGTAAACTCAATATAACAATAAAATTAACTGCTTTCGGACACTACTGGGCTTCTTTTCGCACCACGGTTAATGACGTCATCACGTGAGAGTAAAATGTAACAGACTAATGGTGGTAAAAAAAAAAAATGAATACCTGCATGTAATTTGTAGTAAATATGTATTAAATCAAATCGTTTTTGCTGAATTATTAAATATAAATACCTTAAGATAGTTTATGTTGTGAAGTGAAGCTCTTCTCTCACTACTCCGTTGGCTGCGCATTCACTATATAGTGCACTATATGGGGAAGGAGTTTCTTTTTTTCCAGCCTTATTCCTTTTCTTTTTATACTGTGCAGTAGTAGATTAGTTTATTTGACAGGGACAGTGCAATAAACATAGACAATTAATCAAAGACAATCAATCTGATGTGTTGCACATAGAGTGTATAGCTATTAGCTAATTTGCAACTCTTGTCCCTGGATGGGCTTTAGAAAAAAGAATCAAGATAAAAAATATACACAATAACCACATACATCAATGCAGAAAAATTATAAATACACAATTATAAATATTATAAATACACAAATATAACAGCCTGACTCACATTTAACATAAATATTATAAATATTATAAATACACAAATATAACAGCCTGACTCACATTTAACACATATAACATAACTCACATTTGCCTATTTCAGGCCTTCCTCCCTCCGTCACTCACTATAAACAAACACATTTATTCCTTCCCTTCATTCACTCTCACTTTGCAGACAAATAATTCATACATGAGTACATTCTTGTTTATTTTTCAGCCAGTTTTTAACATTTTTAGTGAATGTTTTAAAGTCCGTTATTATTTTAATTTCATTTGGCATTGTGTTCCAGATGTGACTGCCCTTTATAGAGAAAGCTGTTTGTCCAAATGTGGTTCTGCGGTGGAATATTTTACAGTTATTGTTAACAGAACTCCTGGTGGCTCTGCTGCTGTCCTGTCTTTGGACGAAACCAGCAAGTGGCTCGGGTGCTGATTTATGGAAACATTTGAACGTTAATTTCAGAAGACAGAGGTCAATGAAGCTCTCAAAACTCAATAGGTTGTATTTTTTTAAAACATTACAGTGATGCCACCTAATGGGCTTTTTGTCCAAGATTTTTAGGGTTTGATTATATAATGAATCTATATGTCTTATTGTGGAAGGGGCTGCTTGAGCCCAGACTGTCAAACAGTATGATATATGAGAAAAAACCATAGAATGCATATACAGTGCAGCTGCTTCGTAAGGTATGTAATATCTAATTAATTTAAAGCAGTTCAGATTTTTTTTTACTGTTTTTGAAATTTTCTTTATATGAAGATTAAATTTGAGTTGAGGATCTAGTACAATGCCAAGGTATTTGAATTCTGTAGCTAAACTGATGTCATGATCATGTATATTAACTTTAAAATGTTGCAGGTTACATTTTTTGATTGAAAAGCACATTGAGACTGTTTTCTGAAGGTTCAGCAATAGATGGTTCTTGAGGAGCCACTCTTGGACATCAACCATACTTGTAGACAGTACATCTGCAGCCTGTGCTGGAGTCTTGGCAGCTGTGTAAATAACTGCATCATCTGCATAAAGTTGGCATGTTGCAGCTGAGCAGTGTAACGGCAAGTCATTAATAAAAATGCTGAAAAGTAAAGGACCAAGAATGGACCCTTGTGGGATACCCATGCGGTTGTTTAAAAATGAGGATTTATCCTGGTGAACTTTTACACACTGTTCTCTATTCTGGAGATAAGATGCAAACCATTCTAATGTATTTGGGGAGAAGTTAAAAGATACCATTTTGGATAAAAGCAAACTGTGGTTTACAGTATCGAAAGCCTTTTTGAGATCTAGAAAAACAGCTCCTACCACATTACCCCTGTCCAAGGACTGTTTGACGTTTTCAATAAGGCAACAATTTGCTGTTTCTGTTGAGTATCCTGGTCTAAAACCAAATTGATGTGGATGAAGAAGTTGACTGTCTTGTAAGTAGTCTATCAGCTGTGTAGCTACAACTTTTTCAAGAACCTTAGATAGGACTGGTAAAATAGAGATTGGGCGGTAATTGCATATATCGTCTTTACTGCCTGATTTATGAACTGGTATGACGACAGCTTTTTTCCAGCCAGATGGAAATGTACTAGACCTAATGGAGAGATTAATGAGATGAGTCAGTGGTTTGATTAATATTTTGCTGTGCATTTTGAGAAAGGAGGTGCTCATATTGTAGATATCATTAGTTTTTGAGTTTGACAGTGTTTTAACAATACCAGCAATTAACTTCTCATTTACCTCATCGATGTGAAAAGTATCTGTTGGAAGTATGGAATTTGTGTTGTTGAGCACATTTGGCAGCACAAAAATTTTTGTTAAGTCTTCCACAGAGCCCACAAAGTGTGAATTAAATTCATTTGCCAAAGTAGCCTTGTCACTGACGGTCTTGCCATTGATTCTAAGTTCCTTTACCCCCTTCTGATCGTTTTTTTTATTAGTTAGGTTATTTAAATGCCTCCATAGGGAACTGTTGTTACCCTTTGCATGATCTATCAGTTTATTGTAATAAGATATTTTTGATTTTCGCAGCTCATGTACCACTTTATTTCTTAAACTTTTGTACACAAGGTGATCATTTTGTAGTTTGGAGGTTAGTGATGTTTTCAGTGCATAGTCTCGCCTCTTCATAAGTTTTCTTATTTCATTATTTAACCATGGTAGGCTAATCTTCTGTTGTCTACTTTTAATTTGCTTTGAAAATTTTTCTATAGACTTTGTGATTGTTGCAGTTATAAAATTACAACAATCATCTACTTCACATGTTGACATGAGCTGCTCCCAATTTTGATTCTCTAAGTAATGTTCAAACTCCTCATTTTTTGATTTGGGGATAATAAAATTTGATTTGTCAATATCGACTCCCCCAAAATACTGTAGTCGCTTTTTAGTAAGTTTCCTGACAGCAAGAACCAAGTTATGATCTGAGAGACCAGTTACAAGATTATAGGTTCTGGTTATTCGTTCTGGTTTATTAGTAAATACCATGTCAATAAGTGTTCTGGATTGTTTGGTTATCCTGGTGGGTCCTTTGATGATTTGCTGGTAATTAAATTTAGTCATGAGGCTTTTCAGTTTTTGTTTGTCTTTTTTATCAGACCAGTTGATATTAAAGTCACCATGAATTATTGTTTCTCTGTTCTTCTCAAGTTGTTTAACCAGATCACTTAATTCATTATAAAAGGAAGAGTTGTGTGACGGTGGGTTGTACACTACTGCAATGTTGAAATTCATTACCGGAGAGAGACATACATTAACAGCTAAACATTCAAGTGAAGTATTCAAATCAACCAGTTGACATTTATATTTCTCTTTGATGTAAATTAAAACACCTCCTCCCCTCCCTACCTGCCTGTCTTTTCTAAAACACTGGTAGCCCACAATATCAATCATATTAGTGTCTATGTTACTGTGTAGCCAGCTTTCTGAGAGACAAAGGTAGTCCAGATTTGAGTCCAACAGCAACACCGAAATCTCATCTCTTTTGGGGATTATGCTCCGTATGTTTGAATGACCGCCGAGGATCCCCTTTGGTTTAGCCTTGGTGTCCCAAAGAACTCGTGCATGATTAACAGTTTGGAAAAATAAATGTTGTTTTTGCTTTTGTACAGCTCGGTTTTGTGCTAACCCAGTGGTCTGCTGTTTAATAGTGGCAGGTCCAGGGTTAAGGTGAATATCTCCTGCCAGAAGTAGCAGAACTAACAGAACTTTAACTGTATATCCTCTGCCATATTGTGATTTTTGCTTAACAGCCATGTTTGCCTTAATTTGGAAGTTTTTGCTCAGGGCTTTTAAAGACCACATAGAGTGTAGGGTGAGATGTCCAAGCCCAAATCCATACAGATAAAACTTTTTAACTTCACCTTTGGTTGAGTTTGTCGGAAAATCCTTCTTGTTGCAGGTCCAGACACACAAAGACAAAACGAAGAGGAAGTAGAGAAGTAGAGAAGGCTTATTAGTGGTGCCCATCAGCCCACTTTTTAATCCGGTGGCAGCCATCTTCAGTCTTTCTTGGAAAGAAGGAAAAAGAAAATCTGTGGATAATAAAATAAATTCTGCTTATATCGCCAGAATCTGATCCGATCGTCCTCGAATCCAGCTGGGCCTCAGCTAGCCAACTAGCCCCTTCCGTTGCTGGTCTCGTTGCTCATAGTCGCCGTAACTGGTCTCCCGTCCCGCTCCTCCAACCGAGTCTCGTCACACACCGCCGCTGCCACCAAGCTCCGCTGAGGTCACGGTAAGTCCTCCGCTAGGCACCGCCACCTACCGTCGTCTGCCTGGGTGAAATCTCTGCTGAGCCCCGTCAACAAATAGCCGCTTGCCTGGTAGTATCTCCGCTGGGCCTCGCAGCTGGGCTTCGATTCAGGCTGGTGTAAGGTGGAATGACTGGCGCCAGCATTAAGCTAACTAGCGTTAGCTTAGCAATCGCTTCGGGTAGTCTCGTCGCACACCGCCGCTGCAGTCACGGTAAGTCCTCCGCTGGGCACCGCCGCCTACCGCCGTCTGCCTGGGTGAAATCTCTGCTGAGCCCCGTCAACAAATAGCCGCCTGCCTGGTAGTGTCTCCGCTGGGCCTCGCAGCTGGGCTTTGATTCAGGCTGGTGTTAGGTGGAATGGCTGGCGCCAGCATTAAGCTCACTAGCGTTAGCTTAGCAATCGCTTCAGGTAGGGCACATCAGTGAATCACAAGGAAGCGCTGGAATCGCTGGTCAGTTTACTCACGGTGGCCGGATAAAAGCGGCCTCTCTCTCTTCATTGCACACCAATGAAGAGAGAGAGAAACACCATTTCAATTCTTCTGTATGTCCTGTATGTATAGTAGTCATCATCATCATCATAGCAGTCTGTCAGGGGTGACAATGACTGTTTCATTTAGGTCTGATCAAATTCCTCCATGCAGCTCTGTCCTTCGCCTTCTGCTGCCAGGAACTCCTGACCTTGTTAACCCGGGTGACATGGTTCAGGTGACCCACAGAACAGACACGACTCAGGGTAAATACAATTAACATATCTTTATTGTAAACGTGAGTGAGTGGGTGCGTGAGTGCAGGGTATATGGTGTAATGTTGTGTAGTGTGATCCGTAATCTCCAGCTGGGGCCGTCAGAGCACCGTACGACCTGGCAACCCTGTAATGAAACAAGGGCTGTTAGTTTACAATTCAACCTATGCAGCTCGATAGATGTTACAGCGCTTACTGTCAGGAGATGTTGGAGAAGCTCAGGTAGCGCCGAAGCTGCAGCCAGGAAGACAGTGTCTGCTGGGCTGGCTAGCTGGAGGTGAGAGGATGAGTCCGCCGCCTGAAGGGAGATGGAGGACCGCCGCCACGGATCTCCGCCTGTGCACAGGGGAATCAGACAAGATGATAGGGGAGTAGGCTTACTTGGTAGGTGGTCTGGGTGGAACTGGCCCGGACAGGGTTCAGCAGGGCTAGGAAGTTGATGGCTGGAGAGTAGAGTGCTGGGAACTAACTACTAACTAACTAACCTGCACTTATATAGCGCTTTTCTAGTCACAAAGACCACTCAAAGCGCTTTCATTAATACTAACCCTCTATTCTAAGGGCCTATAGGAAACAGATATCTAGGGACAATTTAGAACAGCCAATTAACCTAACATGCATGTTTTTGGCATGTGGGAGGAAACCGGAGAAATCCCGGAGTAAACCCACGCAACACGGGGAGAACATGCAAACTCCACACAGATCACTGTTGGTCGGGGGCTGGGATCGAACCCACGATCCCACGATCCCCACAATCCCCCGGCCAAGGGTAAACTGTGCTGCCGCAGTGCTAACCACTGCGCCACCGTGCAGCCCGGGTCCCGGGTTCCCGGGTGGGAAGCACGGAGGCAGGCATAACTGGATTCAGCATAGAGAATCAGACGACTCTGCGCCCAGCACTGGTCCTGGTGGAATAAATAGGCCGCAGGAGATGACAGGCAGGTGCATGCACAGTTGCCGTGATTGACGGCCATGACAGTACTCCCCCCCCTACGGCACGCCTCTCGGCGGGCGTTCCAACCTACCCGGGTTGTCCGATGGAAGTCCCTGATGAGCTGCTTGTCGAGCACGAAGGAGGGATGCACCCAGGACCTCCACTCCGGCCCGTAGCCCTCCCAGTCCACCAGGTACTGCAGTCCACGCCCCCGGCGGTGGACGTCCAAGATGGAAGAGACGGACCACGCCGGGTCGCCGTCGATCACCCTCGGTGGAGGTGGAGACCTGGAAGGGGGACACAACGGGCTGGAGGAGACGGGCTTCACCTGAGAGACATGAAAGGTTGGACAGATGCAGAGGGAGGGGGGGAGAGTTAGACGCACAGACACCGGGTTAATGAGCCGACATATGGGAAAGGGACCAATAAACCATTGGGCAGTCTTCTTCCGCTCAGCCTTCAGGTTGATGTGCTTGGTAGAAAGCCATACCTGCTGACCCACCTGGTAAACCGGACCCGGAACCCTGCGTCAGTTGGCCACCGTGGTGTTGCGTTCCGCCGTCCGTCGTAATGCCGCTCTGGCCGTCCTCCAGATCCGTCGACAACGCCTCAGGTGGGCACGAACCGATGGAACGGCGATGTCCCCCTCCTCTTCAGGAAACAGCGGGGGGTTGTAACCCAACGAGGCCTCGAAGGGGGACATGCCGGTGGCCGTGGACACCGCCGTGTTATGGGCGTACTCGATCCAGGGGAGGTGTGTGCTCCATGACGACGGGTTGGCGGCTGCAACGCACCGCAATGCTGCTTCCACCTCCTGGTTGGCTCGTTCACATTGCCCATTGGATTGAGGGTGGTAACCAGAGGACAAACTTGCTGTAGCCTCCAAAGCGGCGCAGAATGCCTTCCAGACCCTGGAGATGAACTGGGGCCCTCGGTCTGAAACGATGTCCTGAGGGATGCCGTGTAGTCAAATGACATGTTGGACCAGCAGATCGGCCATCTCCTTGGCTGAAGGTAATCCTCGCAGAGGAATAAAGTGGGCGGCTTTAGAAAACCTGTCCACCAGCGTGAGGATGGTGGTGAAATTGTTGGACGAGGGGAGACCTTTGACGAAATCTAGCGCCATGTGGGACCATGGCCTGCCCGGGACGGGGAGGGGATGAAGCAGTCCGGCTGGCGGTGAAGAAGATGTCTTCCCCGTTGCGCACTCAGGGCAGGCGCGGATGTATTCCCCCATGTCCTTCTGGAGGGATGGCCACCAAAACGACCTCTGTAGGAGCGTCACAGTGCGCGCCCTTCCCAAGTGGCATGCGAACTTGGAGGTATGCCCCCATTGGATGACCTCCCCTCGGATCGCTGCAGGGATGAATAACTTGCCCGCTGGACCCCCCCCCCCCCCCGGGTCAGCCTTGTCAGACTGCGCCCTTATGACCTTCTCCCTGATACCCCAAGAGAGGGCACCCACGATGCATGCTGGGGGAAGGATGGGGTGCTCATCTTTCTCTGCCGTCTCCAGGGCGAACTGACGAGACAGGGCGTCGGGCTTGGTATTCTTTGACTCAGGGCGGTAGGTGATGGTGTAGTCGAATCGTCCAAAAAAGAGCGACCAGCGGGCCTGTTGGGCGTTCAGCCGTTTAGCGGTCCGAAGGTACTCCAGGTTTTTATGGTCGGTCCAGACGATGAATGGCTGTGACGCTCCCTCCAACCAGTGCCGCCACTCCTCCAGGGCCAGTTTCACCGCCAGCAACTCCCTGTCACCGATGTCGTAGTTACGCTCCGCTGGGGAAAGGTGACAAGAGAAGTAGGCGCAGGGGCGGATCTTACCGTTAACCGGAGATCGCTGGGACAAAACAGCCCCCACCCCAGAATCCGAGGCTTCCACCTCCACCAGGCACTGAAGAGCGGGATCAACCTGTGTCAGAATTGGCGACGATGAGAACCTGATCTTCAGCTCTGAGAACGCAGCGTCCGCCTCTTCCGTCCAGCGAAAATGCACCTTGGTGGAGGTCAAGTTGATGAGGGGGAGGGTGATGCGGCTGTAGTCCTTGACAAAGCGGCGATATAAGTTTGCGAATCCCAGGAACTGCAGGAGCTGTTTCCTCGACGAGGGAGTAGGCCAGTCCACCACCGCCTTCACCTTGGCTGGGTCCGGGATAATCTCCTTCGGGGCGATGATAAAGCCGAGGAAGGAAGTCCGGGAGAACTCGCACTTCTCTGCCTTGACGAAGAGTTTATTCTCCAGCAGCCGCTGCAAGACCCGCCTGACGTGAATGCGATGTTCCTCCATGGACTGAGAAAAAATGAGGATATCGTCAAGGTAGATAAAAACAAAGGTGCCCAGAAAATTCCTCAGAACATCATTAATAAGGCGCTGGAAAACGGCCGGGGCATTGGTCAGCCCAAACGGCATGACCGGGTATTCGAAATGCTCGCTAGGGGTCCTAAAGGCCATCTTCCACTCATCCCCCTCCCGTATCCACACCAGGTGATAGGCATTGCGCAGGTCTAACTTGGTAAAGCAGCAAGCCCCCAGGAGGGAATCGAACACTGAGTTGAGAAGAGGGAGGGTGTACTTATCCTTAATGGTGATGTTATTAAGCTCCCAGAAATCAATGCAGGGCCTGAGAGAGCCGTCCTTCTTCCCCACGAAGAAAAAACCCGCCCCCACCGCTGAAGATGAAGGTCTAATTATGCCTGAGCTTAGTGACTCCTTAATATCCGGGCTGCACGGTGGCGCAGTGGTTAGCACTGCGGCAGCACAGTTTACCCTTGGCCGGGGGATTGTGGGGATCGTGGGATCGTGGGTTCGATCCCAGCCCCCGACCAACAGTGATCTGTGTGGAGTTTGCATGTTCTCCCCGTGTTGCGTGGGTTTACTCCGGGATTTCTCCGGTTTCCTCCCACATGCCAAAAACATGCATGTTAGGTTAATTGGCTGTTCTAAATTGTCCCTAGATATCTGTTTCCTATACAGTAGGCCCTTAGAATAGAGGGTTAGTATTAATGAAAGCGCTTTGAGTGGTCTTTGTGACTAGAAAAGCGCTATATAAGTGCAGGTTAGTTAGTTAGTTAGTTAATATACGAGTCCATGGCCGCACGCTCTGGAGCAGACAGGTTGTAAAGTCTGCTAGATGGCAACGGAGCACCGGCCCACAGATTGATTGCACAGTCATACAGTCGGTGAGGGGGAAGGGAAAGGGCCTGGGATTTGCTGAAGATGGCCCCAAGGTCATGATATTCCGGTGGCACTTTTGACAGGTCGGGAGGGGGAGAGGCAGGGACACCCAGAGGCGTGGCAGGCGAGCATGCAGCGGACTGTAGACAGGCACTTAGGCAGAAAGGGCTCCACGAAACTACACTCCCTGAATGCCTGTCAATAGACGGGTTGTGCAGGCGCAGCCAAGGATAGCCCAGGATGACCAGGGAGGATAACACCGGCAGGACATACAGGTCCAACTCCTCCCGGTGGTTGCCTGAAATAATAACTGGCACTGACGTGACCCGATGAGTGACAGTGGCTAAAGAGGCTTTTGACAGGGCAATGAGTTTGAGAGGAATCTTCAACGGCTGCATAGGGAGACCCAGACGAGTTGCCAGGCTACTAGAAATAAAGCTCTGCTCAGCCCCTGAGTCAATGAGTGCATGTGTGTTGTGTTCCTTATGACCAAAACAAAACCGGATAGGAATTAGAAAGCGGGTGAGGGGATTATTGTGGGTTACTTCCGTGAGACCCCCTACTGCGACGCACGGACTCCCCCTTTTGGCCGTTTGGGACAGGAATCAAGGTCATGCTCCTCGCTCCCACAATAGACGCACAACCCCAACTCTCGGCGGCACTGTCTGTCCATCACAGGAAGTTTCGACCCACCCATAACCATAGGCTCTTGGTCCCCCAGGATGTCAGCTGACGGGAGGGCCGGCAGGGGGGGCTGGAGGGAGCGGCACGGCATACTACCCGAGCGGCCAGAAGTTCTGCGCTCAGCCGCCCGTTCCTTCAGACGGTTGTCGAGGCTAATGGCCAGGGAGATACACTTATGCAGCGCAGAGGGTTTCTCCAGGCGGGCCAGCTCGTCCCGCAGGCTAGGGCTCAAACTCCTAAGGAATATACTACTCAGAGAGGCATCCTCCCACCCGACCTCCGTAGCCATGACCCGGAAATCCACGGCATAATCGGCGACCGCCCTCGACCCCTGCCGAAGATTTAATAGGCGAGAGGTGAGTACGTCCTCCTAGTCCGAGTGACTGAAAACTGTGTGAATTGTACATACTGTATGTCAAAGAAGCATAATCAGCACTAGCCATTACCGCATAAGCCCAAGCTAAAGCCCGTCCCTCTAACAGATTGATCATATAGCCGATACGGCTCTGGTCAGTGGGAAAATCCCTGGGTACCCGTTGGAATACTATATCGCACTGCATGAGGAATCCCCAGGCCTCTCCCAAAACACCTCTAAAGCGGGCGAGAGTAGGGACGGGAGTGAGCCGACAAGCGGGGCCCGGAGAGGAAGGGCTAGGTGTGGAGCTAGCGGTGGAACTAGCGGTAGAGCTAGTGGGAGCAGAGGAGCTAGTTGGAGCTGTGGAAAAACCCCGTGGGCTAACCAACTGATCTAACTTGTCGGTGATGCGGGTTAGCTGAGTTAGCATCACCTGCTGCTGATATGCTAGTTGATCTACCCGAGACTCTAGATGGTTAATTCGGCGCGCGAGTGCGCTGTCTGCCAGGTCACTTTGGCAGAGTCGTACTGACATGGTTCAGGTGACCCACAGAACAGACATGACTCAGGGTAAATACAATTAACGTATCTTTATTGTAAACGTGAGTGAGTGGGTGCTTGAGTGCAGGGTATATGGTGTAATGTTGTGTAGTGCGATCTGTAATCTCCAGCTGGGGCCGGCAGAGCACCGTACGACCTGGCAACCCTGTAATGAGACAAGGGTTGTTAGTTTACAATTCAACCTATGCAGCTCGATAGATGTTACAGCGCTTACTGTCAGGAGATGTTGGAGAAGCTCAGGTAGCGCTGAAGCTGCAGCCAGGAAGACAGTGTCTGCTGGGCTGGCTAGCTGGAGGTGAGAGGATGAGTCCGCCGCCTGGAGGGAGATGGAGGACCGCTGCCGTGGATCTCCGCCTGTGCACAGGGGAATCAGACAAGATGATAGGGGAGTAGGCTTACTTGGTAGGTGGTCCTGGTGGAACCGGCCCGGACGGGGTTCAGCAGGGCTAAGAAGCTGATGGCTGGAGAGTAGAGTGCTGGGAAGCACGGAGGCAGGCGTAACTGGATTCAGCATAGAGAATCAGACGACTCCGCGCCCAGCACTGGTCCTGGTGGAATAAATAGGCCGCAGGAGATGACAGGCAGGTGCATGCACAGGTGCCGTGATTGGCGGCCATGACACCGGGTGACATCCGAGCCGGTATGAGTTGCTCTCTGACTGACCATTTCATGAAACTGCTTGCAAAGTATCTGAGTACTGCTAGCTTTTGCTGGACTAGCGGCACATTCTTGGCAGATAGAGGTATTATCAGTGGCAAGGACAGGCCAAGACAAACTGACTCCAGTATCTGTTGCAGTGACTGACCAGATGTATTGGCAATAAAATCTTTGAATCTTGAATTATAACTTTATTATAGCTATATTATACAATTTTACTGAGTGGATATGCCTAAATCAGTGTGTCAGTCATACTACATTGATGCTTATAGACATTCAAGTATGTTCCAAAAAAATAGCATGGCTTTTAGGACTTATTTGTTTTTGCAAAAAAAAAAAATGGCTTGTGGACTTATCTGTTTTTGCAAAAAGTGTTGGGTTTTTTTTTTTTTTTCATTTTGAACTCATTTGGACTTATCGGTTTTTGACCTCAAAAACTGATTCATGACCTCAAACATACGAAGAGTTCACTCTTCGTATGTTTGAGGTCATGAATCAATTTCTCCAGTGGAAGAAGAGATGATAGTATTTGAGAAATCTACATGTCAACAGTAAGGATGTGGGGAGAAGACAAACATAGTAAAATACACTTCCTGGCAAGGAAAGAAAGAATTGTCACCAGAGATTTAGTACCTGTATCAAATAATGGCCCCACTAGTGTCAGTTTGGCCCAGTTCGGTTCGGTATGGTACGCTTTGTAGGCTTTTCTATTAGGGACTGTAATGGGTTACCATCCCAATTTTTGGGACCTGCTGGAGAGTGGTTGTAACCGTGCCCTACCAACCCGAAAATGTGACATAAAAACACTGCAGGCCACTGACTGGTCCGGGCGTAACGTCATGAGAGCGACGTTTGAGGTTGAGTTACAGAATCTCGAGCTGCCATTTGCAAAGATTCATCCGTGAGCCAGCAAGCAAGCATCAGAATGAACAACAACAATAGAATGGCTTCACAGAAATCAGACCCACAGAAATCAACACCGAGGTCCAGCAGAGTTTTCTGTGCCTTTCGGCTGATGAGAGAATCCAGAGGGAAGTAGACGGAGCCACCAGAAATTAATTTACTGCCACGGGCGCACCCAACTTCAGCAGTTGAAAGCTGTGATATTAGGATATAGAGGATGGTGAGTGATGTGATATGATGTGATATTATGCATCTTTTATGTTATTTATCCCAGCAGTGGAAAGTTCACTTTGAACAGACAACAACGTTGTTGCTTGTGTGTAAACAATGAGCTAGCTAGTTAGCCGTCAATGCTAACTCAATGCTCCATGCTGTCCTTGTATTTTGCGCTTGTGTCGACAATATAGAATAGAATAGAATAGACTTTATTTGTCATTATAACAAGTACAACGAAATTAAAATGCAAACCAGGCAGTGAATTAAAAGTAAAAAGAAGCTTAAAAAGATTATATGCATTACTAATTTTAAATATCACACATATTCAGTTTCACCGTTTCAAACCTCATGTTCTGCTAGAGTTCAGGGAGGTAATTGCGGTCGGATAAAAACTGTTTTTGAATCTGTTTGTCCTTGTTTTAATTGCTCTAAACTGCCTTCCTGATGGTAGTAGTTGGAAGAGAGTGTGACCGGGATGAAAGGGGTCCTTCGAGATTTTTTGTGCCTTTTTAAGGCAGCGGGCGTGGTGCAGATCTTCAAGGCTGACGAGAGGGCAACCAACAATTTTTTGGGCTGTGTTGATGACAGTCTGAAGAGCTTTCTCCTGAGCTACCGTGCAGCTGCTGAACCAAATACAAATACAATAAGTTAGAATGCTCTCAATAGAGCAACGATAAAAAGACAACAGCAGTCTCTGGCAGATGTTGTTTCCTCTCAACACCCTGAGGAAATGTAGTCTCTGCTGGGCTTTTTTCAGCAGCTCAGTTGTGTTCACCCCCCATGTCATGTCCTCCTGAATATGGACCCCCAGGAAGCGGAAAACCTCGACCCTCTCCACACCCGTACCACTAATAGTCAGAGGTTGAATGTCTGTTTTATTTCTTCTGAAGTCTATGATGACCTCCTTTGTTTTTGTGACATTTAAAAGAAGGTTGTTGTCCCCACACCACTCTGTCAACTGCTGCACCTCACCCCTAAAACCGGTCTCATCTCCTCCGGAGATGAGCCCCACCACTGTGGTGTCATCGGCAAACTTGATGATGCTGTTGCTGTGGTGTATGGGGGTGCAGTCATAGGTGTAAAGGCTGTACAATAGGGGGCTCAGCACACAGCCTTGTGGGGAGCCGGTACTGAGACTAATGGTGGTGGACATGTGAGATCCCACTTTAACCCTCTGACTGCGATCTGAGAGGAAACTTTGGATCCAAGTACAAATGGAATATGGAAGTCCTAATACCCTGAGTTTGGACACCAGTCTGCCGGGGAGGATGGTGTTAAAGGCGGAGCTATAGTCCACAAATAGCATCCGCACATAGCTCTCCAGTTGCTCCAGGTGAAACAGGGCAGCATGGAGGGCCGTGGCTACAGCATGCTCAGTGGATCTGTTGGTTCTATAAGCGAACTGGTGGGGGTCCAAACACTGTGGGAGAAGTAATATGATGTGGGCTCTGACTGGCTTCTCAATACACTTCATCACCACTGGAGTCAGAGCCACTGGCCGGTAATCATTAAGACTGGTAACATTGTGTTTTTTGGGTATAGGAATTATGGTGGAGGATTTTAAACAGCGTGGGACAGTGGACTGTGACAGGGACCGGTTAAAAATCCTAGTAAAAATTCCAGCCAGCTGGTACGCACAGTCCTTCAGCACACGCCCGGAGACACCGTCAGGTCCAGTGGCCTTCCTCGGATTGACCGCTCCCAGAACTCTCCTCACCTCATACTCCTTGACAATGAGGCTTGAGCTACTGGGAGCTGTGGGCTCCGTTGTTGTTTCTATCTCTGGAGGCTCCACCTCAAAAGGAGCAAAGAAAATATTCAGGTCCTCTGCCAGCGAGGGGCTCCCTGCAGCCGCTCTAGGGTTGGCTCTGAAATTAGTGAGCTGCTGCACCCCTCCCACACCTGTCTGCTGTTATTAATATGTGATGAAATAAGCTAGTTGTAATCCTGGTGAAAAAGGTATTTTTTTTACATGTTGCACTTTCGTGTTGTGCATGTACTTAAGTTGTGTGTATTTTTGTTCTAGAGTCCGGCCAGCATCTGCTTTGACACTGACAATGGTTAGCTGTTATGAGTTGTAAGTTGCACATCCCGTTATTTTTACTAGTGGTGGACAAAGTACTCAAATCCTTTGCTTTTTAAGTTAAAGTATAGCTAAAATGCCAAGTCCAAAGTAGCACAATTTCCACTTAATATGAAAGGGACTGAACTGATGTCTTATTTGATTGTCCATCCATCCATCCATCCCTCCATCTTCTACCGCTTTTCCGGAGGTCTGGGTCGCAGAGGCAGCAGTTCAAGCAGAGAAGCCCAGACTTCCCTCTCCCCAGCCACCTGCTCCAGCTCTTCAGAGAGGATACCAAGGCGTTCCCAGACCAGCTGGGAGACATAGTCTCTCCAGTGAGTCCTGGGTCTGCCCTGGGGTCTCCCCCCAGAGGGACGTGCCCGAAACACCTCAAGTGGGAGGCGTCCAGGAGGCATCCTGATCAGCTGCCCATACCACCTCAACTGGCTGCTTTCAATGTGGAGGAAAAGCAGTTCTACTCTGAGCCTCTCCTGGATGACTGAGCTCCTCACCCTATCTCTAAGGGTGAGTCCAGCGATCCTACGAAGAAAGCTCATTTCAGCCGCTTGTATCCGTGATCTTGTTCTTTCGGTCATTACCCAAAGTTCGTGACCATAGGTGAGGGTAGGAACGTAGATTGACCGGTAAATCGACAGCTTTGCCTTAGAGCTAAGCTCCCTCTTCACCACAACAAATTGGTACAACGTCCGCATCACTGCAGATGCTGCCCCGATCCATCTGTCAATCTCTCGCTCCATTCTCCCCTCATTCGTGAATAAGACCCCAAGATACTTAAACTCCTCCACTTGGGGTAGGAGCCTGTCCTCAACCTGGAGAGGACAATCCACCTTTTTCTGGCTGAGGACCATGGACTCGGACTTGGAGGTATTGATTCTCATCCCAGGTGCTTCACACTCAGTGACAAACCGTCCCAGTAAGACCTGTAGGTCATTGCTGGATGAAGCCAACAGGACAACATCATCTGCAAACAACAGAGATGAGATCCTGTGGTCACCAAGCATGACACCCTTCGTTCCCTGGCTGCGCCTTGAAATCCTGTTCATAAAAATTATGAACAGGATCAGTGACAAAGGACAGCCCTGGCGGAGTCCAACTCTCACTGGGAATGAGTCCGATTGAGTGTTGGCAATACGAACCAAACTCTCACAATGGTCATACAGAGACCAAATAGCTTGTAACAAGAAGCCCGATACCCCATACTCCCGAAGCACCCCCCACAAAAAACCACGAGGGACGCGGTCGAATGTGAGACCACATTGCTCCTCCTGAATCCAAGGTTCGACCAATGGCCGGACTCTCCTCTCCAGTACCGTGGCATATACCTTCCCAGGGAGGCTGAGGAGTGTGATCCCTCTAAAGTTGGCGCACACCCTCCGGTCCCCTTTTTTGAAGAGAGGAACCACCACCCCGGTTTGCCATGCCAAAGGCACTGCCCCTGACCTCCACGCAATGTTGCAGAGGAGTGTCAACCATGACAGCCCTACAACATCCAGGGCCTTGAGGTACTCAGGACGAATGTCGTCCGCCCCCGGGGCCCGGCCACCAAAGAGATTTTTAACCACCTTGGTGACCTCAGCCCCTGTGATATGCAAGTCGTCCCCCTCATCCACAAGCCCTGCTTCGTCTGTGGAAGGCGTATCAGTGGGATTGAGGAGATCCTTGAAGTATTCCTTCCACCGCCTGATAATATCCCCAGTCGAAGTCAACAGCACCCCATCTGCACCATACACAGTGTGGACAGGGAGCTGCTTCCCCCCCCCCCCCCCCCCGAGCCACTGGACAGTTTGCCACAATCTCTTGGAGGCCAACTGAAAGTCTTGTTCCATCCCCTCACTGAACTTCTCCCATACCCGAGTTTTTGCTTCAGCAACCACCCGAGCTGCACTCCGCTTGGCCTGCCGGTACACCTCAGCTGCTTTGGGAGTCCCACAAGCCAACCAAGCTTGATAGGACTCCTTCTTCAGCTTAATGGCCCCCCTCACCACTGGTGTCCACCACTTGGTTTGGGGGTTGCCACCACGAGATGCCCCGACGACCTTGTGGCCGCAGCTCTGGGCCACTGCTTCAACAATGGAGATGGAGAACATGGTTCATTCAGACTCCATGTCTCCAGACTCCCTCGGAATGTAGTTGAAGTTCTTCCGGAGGTGGGAGTTGAAGACCTCCCAGACAGGGGCCTCAGCCAGACGTTCCCAGCACACCCTCACTATACGTTTGAGTCTACCAGGTCTGAATGGCATCCCCCCCGCCATCGGATCCAGCTCACCACCAGATGGTGATCAGTTGACAGCTCTGCACCTCTCTTTACCCAAGTGTCCAAGACATACGGTTGCAGCTCTGATGACACAATAATAAAATCAATCATCGACCTGCGACCTAGGATGTCCTGGTGCCAGGTGCACATTTGGACACCCTCATGCTTGAACATGGTGTTCATTATGGACAAACTGTGGTTAGCACAGAAGTCCAATAACTGAACACCACTCCGGTTCAGATCGGGCAGGCCATTCCTCCCAATCACCAATCATCAATCATTGCCCACGTGTGCATTGAAGTCCCCCAGTAGGACAATGGAGTCTCCAAGAGGAGCACTCTCCAGCACCCCAGTCACAGAGTCCAAAAAGGGTGGGTACTCTGAACCATCATTTGGTGCATAGGCACAAATGATGGTCAGCACCCGTTTCCCAACCCGAAGGTGCAGGGAAACAACCCTTTCGTCCACCAGGGAAAACTCCAATATAGAGGCAACAAGGTGGGGGGATACAAGAATACCCACCCCTACTCGTCGCCTCTTGCCTGGGGCAACTCCAGAGTAGGCAACGCTCCAGCCCCTCTCCAGGAGACTGGTTCCGGAACCGGAGCTGTGTGTTGAGGTGAGGCCGACTATATCTAGCTGGTATCTTCAGGTCGGGGAACAGGGAGATGCTGAAGTCCGTACAGAGGGAGCTGAGGAGGAAGATCAGAGAAGGCAAGGACAGCTTCAGGAAGAAGATGGAGGACAAGCTACAATAGAGCGACATCGGTGGGGTCTGGAGAAACCTTAAAATTATCTCTGGGCTCCAGAATACCTCCCCCCAGGCCACAGGGGGCAGGGAGTGGGCGAACAATCTGAACCTGTTTTTTAATAGGTTTGACCAACCGCCCTCCCCCCCCCGACTGCATAACAACCACTGCTGCCTCTAAAGACATTGAGTCCTGCTGCCCACACCCCACTCCACCAACACCCCCCCACTCCCAACACACAGCCCCCCAACATGACCCTCACTAAGACCCAGGTGAGGACGGAGCTGAGGAAGATCAAGGCGAGGAAGGCGTCGGGACCGGACGGCATCAGTGCAAAGCTCCTCAAGTCCTGTGCAGACCAGCTGTGTGGGATTGTGGAGCTCATCTTCAACCTGAGCCTGAAGCTGGGGAGGGTACCACAGTTATGGAAAACATCTTGTGTGGTACCTGTACCAAAGACTTCCCACCCCAAAGACCTGAACAGCTACGGACCAGTGGCCCTGACGTCCCACATGATGAAGACCCTGGAGAGACTACTCCTTGCTCACCTCCGCCCCCTGGTGGGACCAGTGATGGATCCACTCCAGTTCGCCTACCAGCATGGCATTGGGGTGGAGGATGCAGTGATCTTCCTCCTTCACCGTTCTCTGTCCCACCTGGAGAAGCCCGGGAATACGGTGAGGATCATGTTCTTTGACTTCTCCAGTGCTTTCAACACCATCCAACCAATGATCCAGAAGGACAAGCTGCTGTGCGCAGGGGTGGACCAGCACTTGTCATCATGGATCCTGGACTACCTCACTAACCAGCCACAGTTTGTGAGAACCCGGGACTGTGTGTCCGACACGATCATTGGTAGCACGGGGGCCCCCCAGGGAACGGTTTTGGCTCCCTTCCTGTTCACCCTTTATACTGCGGACTTCTCACACAACACAACACACTGCCATCTACAGAAGTTCTCTGACGACTCTGCGATCGTCGGCCTCATCTCCAACGGAGATGAAGCTGAGTACAGAGGACTTATCCAGGACTTCGTGGACTGGTGCCATCGGAACTGCCTCCAGATCAAGGCAAGGAAAACTAAGGAGCTGGTGGTGGACTGCCGCAGGCAAGGACAACCCCTCACAGCACCAGTAAACATCCAGGGAACAGACATTGAGATGGTGACATCCTACAAGTACCTGGGTGTTCATCTGAACAATAAACTAGACTGGTCACACAATACCAACGCACTCTACAAGAAGGGACAGCTCAGGCTGTTCCTACTGATGAGACTCAGGTCTTTTGGTGTACAAGGGGCGCTGCTGAAGACATTCTACGACACGGTGGTGGCATCAGCCATCACTTTTGGAGTGGTCTGCTGGGGCAGTGGCATTACAGCAGCCGATAGGAAGAGACTGAACAAACTAATCAAGAAAGCTAGCTCTGTCCCGGGGCAGCGCCTTGACCCAGTGGAGGAAATAGGAGAGAGAAGGATGGTGGCTAAACTGTCATCTGTACTGGGGTCCGAGTCCCACCCTATGCAGGACATGCTGAACGCACTGAGGAGCTCATTTAGCAGCAGACTACATCATCCTAGGTGCGCAACCGAGAGGTTTTGCAGGTCCTTCCTACCTACGGCTGTCAGACTGTATAACCTAAGCAGGGCTGCTCACAGAGATAGCAAAAAACGTGACGACCTAATAGTATTGAATGCAAAAGACGCAATAGACTTACACAATGGTCCCCTCCAGTATACAACTAGGACAATATCGGTCGCTACGGAGGGTAACAATATGTATGGGTACATATTCATATTATGTAGGATAACTAAGTAGACGGTTATGCTGTTTATTCCATCTAGCTACAATGCTCCGCACTGTGTGTTTATATATTTATATATTTATATGTACATATGTACTGTATATTTGCTGCTCTTATTTTTCTTGTCTTCTTGATTGTTGCTCTGAGTGTTGCTATCCCTGTGCTGTTGCAATCCTGGAATTTCCCAATTGTGGGACTAATAAAGGCTTATCTTATCTTATCTTATCTTATCTTATCTTATCTTATCTCTCAACCTCATGCACCAGCTCAGGCTCCTTCCCCCCCAGAGAGGTGACATTCCACGTCCCAAAAGCCAGTTTAGGAAGCTTGGGATCAGACCACCAAGGTCTCCGCCTTTGACCGCCACCTAATCCACAAAGCACCTGACCCACATGATCCCTCTTGCAGGTGGTGAGCCCACTGGAGGGCGGACCCCTGTAACGCCTTTGGGCTGAGCCCGGCCGGGTCCCATGGGCGGAAGCCCGGCCGCCAGGCCCTAGCCATTAAGCCCCGCCCCCAGGCCTGGCTCCAGGGTGGGGCCCCAGTAACCCCATACCAGGTGGGGTACACTGAATCCTTGTTCTAATATTTATCATGAGTGTCTGTTGGATCGTTCTTAGTCTGACCCTTCACCCAGGACCAGTTTGTCTTGGGTGACCCTACCAGAGGCAAATTGCCCCGGACAACATAGCTCCTGGGATCACTAGGGCACGCAAACCCCCCACCACGATAAGGTGACGATCCATTTGATTGTGTGAATATTAATTACAGAATAATTGAAAATGAATGGCACATCCAATATTAGCCACTGTAAAATAAACCGCTTGTTTATTTTTTTTGTCAGATCACTTGTGTGATCCTTTGTGAGTTATATTCATAATAGTGTATCTTGCACTTTGGTGGCTAAGCTTTTATTGATAAAAATTACATATTTTGACTGAGCGACTCCATACTCGGTGATGCACACCCTCAGTTAAAGTACTAGATTCCATTCAACTGATGGTATTAACTCATTCTGATTGCTGAGGCCACAGTAAAAACAAATGATTTTAAACATAACCCAGCCCTTGTAAAATCTACTTTACTGAAGTGCAGCTACATGAAAATTGTGGTTAAATACAGCAACAAAGTATTTTATTGTCGCATTCCACCACTGACTTTTAGTAACATGTTATTTCCTAAATATGTTTTTAATGTCATGCGGTGATCCTCGCGGATCACCATAAGACGCCAAGAGTCACCGGAGAGTTTTGCAATCGTAATAGTACCCTCCCTCCGAGGGCGGGCTTCCAGAATGCCCATAGACCACCATACCCCCCCCCACACCCCCTCCAGGGTGGGCGGCTGGAGGTAGGTCCGGAGGGAGAGAGAGATCAAACCCAGAATCAGTGCCATAAAAACAAAATCAAGACCAGACAAGGCAAAAAAAACTAAACACAGCACAATGACAAAAAATACCAAATACTCAGATCAAATTAAATGCCCAACTAACGATTATAGAAAACCACACAGGACAGCAAGAGAAAATTAAATCCTTGCCCACATGTTTCACGAGAAAATGGCTTCTCACCTGAGTGAATTCCCGTGTGAATTTTCAAATGATCATGCTGATTAAATCTTTGTCCACGTTTCACAAGAAAACGGCTTCTCACCTGTGTGAATTCTCGTGAGCTTTCAAATAACCATGTACAGAAAAACAGAACAATTACTGACTCACACCTAACTACACATAGAACAAAATAAGGCAACCCGCAAGACATAATCACAAATACCCGCAGATACCCAAATAACCATTACACAGAACACACGATATCAAGAGAAAAAAAAACAAAAAACAGAATAATTACTGGATCAAACCCCCACAAAAAGTGATCTCTACCCCCCCAACAGTTCATGCCGAACGGCGGAGACCCAGCGCCCCAGGAACAGTTCGGGCGGTCTCCCCGCGTCCAACAGCCGGCGGGTGGTCATGGGAGGCGGAACATGACCGGGCGGCTTGTCAAAGTCCCAGGCCCGGAAAGTCCCCTCCCCCGGAGGCCAAACCAGGTCGCCCAGAAGAACACGTAACATGTCGGGTGGCCAACCCGAGGCGCCGTACCAGCGAAGCAGTTTCTCAGGCGGCCGACCCACGTCCCTCAGCCACCGGTATCGGGGGAAAACAGCTCGCAGCAGCCTCCCTGGTGAAGACAAAACATGGGAGAGCCATGGCGAGCATAGCAGGACCCCCACGGCCCCCGGCAATAAAGAGCAGGGGCGATGACTCTGACGAGGGACTGGGAAGCAAGGATGAGCCCGTACTCCATCCGATGGCGAAGGGTCTGCAGCTCCTCCACCGTCCGCGGACCACACCGGCGCTGCACCTCCACTGGACCCCGATTGGGTCCCGGCTGCACCCACGTCAGGCCCCGATTGGGCCAGAACCGCACCTGCGGTGGACCCCGATTAGGTCTCTGGCGCACCCACGTCGGACCCCGATTGGGCCAAAGCAGCTCCCGCGATGGACCTCGATTGGGTCTCGGGCGCACCCCCGTCGGACCCCAATTGCGCCACAGCAGCCTCCACAACGGATCCCGACTGGGTCGGTGCAGCTCTGCTGGCGACCTCTGCCCCTGAACCCGGAACCTCCAATTCAGCGACTCCAACTGGCTCCATGCTGGCGACACTGCAAAGACGCTCACAGGAAACAGAAAAACCGGGATCAATATCACCGGCAGCAACAGAACCCAGCGAGACGAGCTCGGGCACAACAGGCGGCTGTCCCTCACTCGCCTCCCCGAGAGGCAGGCACAAATGCTCCAAAACAGGGGACAGAGACACAAGAGGGAGCACTTGCCTGCACTTGGGTTCTGTTGCCACCCAGGACTCCAACGCTCCAGGTTCAGGGCGGTGACTTTCGTCAGCAGACTCCAACTCAGCTGCATCGGGCTCCGCAGCTGGCAAGATGACGTCAGCAGCCTGAGGTTCCTCCCGCGCTGATGTCCACGCCGATGACTCGTATGGCATGGGAGCAGGGGACACTCGACCCACTGGCTCGGACCGATCCAGCGAGGAGACCCGGGGACGCTTCATCATCGGCTCAGGCTCCGGGCCGCAGTCCGCTTTTCTCCTCTGTCCACGACGTGGCTGCAGGGCCAGATCCAGATTTTCCAGCACTGCAGGGCCCCTCCTCATCCGACGACGTAGGCCTGGCGTCGCGGACCGCTCAACAGGGGGGGACACAGAGGCAGCAGGTTTAGTTATTATCACTACAGCAGGTAGAGGGAGCTCGGGGGGCTGCGAACCCCGAACTCCACCCCCAGGAGTCAGACAAGGCAGGTTACAATTATGGTGTAATAAATTAACTTACACTAGCCTTTCTCCCGGAGGAGAGATGGTACCTGCTGTAGGATACGTTGTTCCTCCTTCTCCCTGCTGGATGGCGACAGAGGGCCCCCTGGAAGGACGAGGTGGAGCCGCTCTCAGAGGTTTGCTGACGGGCTTTGCCGGCAGCGGGTCCAGCCGGGGATTCTGCTGAGGATTGCCTGGGCCGCGGCGCCGACATCGTCGGCGGCCCCCAGATGGCGCGAACTCCTGGACTGGGTCAAGGGCAGGAGCGGGATCCCAGCACGGGGAGCGAGGATGCCTCCTCCACTGCTTCCTGCCGTAGTCCTCCTCCACCATACGGAGTATCTCATGCTGTGCGGCGATGTCATCCCTCCTCGCGCCGACTTCAGGGTGGTCAGCGTAGCGGGGAGAAAGATGATTAAGCACATCCTCAGCGCAGTCCAGGTATGAGCGTACATCGCTGTCGTAGTCGAGGAGGGAAGCAGAGATGAGCGTTTCATCCACCTATTCCAGGACGTCATTCCTCCAGCACACGACGCGACGCGACGGCATTCCTCCAGCACACTGTACCCAGACAGGAAAAGAACAAATGTCCAAAAAAAGCAAAAACTCATGGTGAAAAAGGCGTCTCTGTGTGGCGTCTCTGTTTAGACATCTGGCGAGAGTATATTGTCATGCGGTGATCCTCGTGGATCACCGTAAGACGCCAAGAGTCACCGGAGAGTTTTGCAATGATGTTTATTTACAAGACAAGACAATACGTGACACAAGACTATGAGCCGCTAAGGGCAAAACACACACTACGAGGTACAGGGGTTCGTAGGGCTAACCCCAGCCACTACGAGCTAAACTATGACATAACAAGAAAGCACCAACCTGACATGAACATGACGAAGAAGGTCTGATGATTGTTTGACGATACTCCCGTGATTAAACTGCCGTCAGCGCCCGCCTAATAAAGCTGGACGCTAACGAGCAGTAATGACAATCAGCTGACCGTCCTTGACAGCCGGAAGCCCCACCGAGCGCCTTCACAATAAGAGCCTGGTGAAGCCAGAATATAACCCACAGCTGTCAAAGCCGGCAGCGAGCTATACGTGGCCTGAGCGCGGACAAGACCGGCGCTCGGATCGTAACATTTAAACTTGCTTTAATTAACCACCACCCATTTCTGTCTTTTGTCTAGGCAAGAGGAAAACGATCCACCCCAAACCAGACCTTGCCTCACTATTTGCAGAGATGCAGGCTGAAGATCTGGTGAACCGGAGCACATCCAGTTGCTTCTCAGTGAGGCAGCGTGGCCGGCATGTGTGACCCATTCTATTTTTTTTTTTTTTTTTGGCAGTTTGAATTTTGCACATTCTAAATAATCTGGAATTTGCTGCTGATTGTAATAAACAATTTAGCGACTTATGTATTTGCATCATGATTTTCTATTTTGTCTGTTAAGACACCAGTGGGAAAAGAGTCAACAGTACAAACCATTTATCAGTGATGTTGAAAATAATGGGTCATTTTTAAGAAAAAGTAACCAAAAACAATTTTATTTACTGAAGACTGTACTGTTGGATGTTTCAGTGCAGAAGACACTGCACACTTTAGTGAGAGTACCAGTATATGGAGGAATTCTGGGCCATATTAGCATCTGTATTTTCTAATAATGGGTTAGGGCAGGGGTGTCCAATCATGTGCCATGGAGGACCAAGACCCGGCAGGCTTTATCTCCAACCAGTGTTTTCAACAGCAGATTCCACTGAATTTCTTCCACTGACTGCTGATCAGTGAAAACACCTGCTGAAGAGACTGGGTAGAAGAGAGAACCTGCAGGATCTTGGCCCTCCATGGCACATGATTGGACACCCCTGGGTTAGGGTTTAATGGGATTTAACATTTTAACACTAACTGCTTTATGGCTCATAATTCTGTTGGCAGACTTACACCAAACCAAAAGGGTTTTCTCAAATTGCTGGATTGCTCTTAGACAGCTTTTCCAATCTTTTAGTATTTAATTTGTGTCACTTGGTGGTAACCTTCACACATAAGACAAAGGTGTAGACACATCTGCAAAAAGTACAAAGGTTTATTGTCAAAATTCCTAGTGCTATACTAAATGAATACATGTATACTGTTGATGCAGAGAATATATATTTATACAGTACATGTAGTCAGCAATACTCGATATGATATATATCCAGTAAATCCATGTATTTCTCCATGTAACCTTGTGACTGCGTTATTTTAATTGCTTTTAATCCTAGATCCAGTTTGTTTTGGCTTAAAATGCATCATAGTTGTTAAATATATCTTATTATACCTAACTCAGTACTGTTTACCTGTTGAAATATATATTTTACAGCTAATATAACCCCATAACTACAATATGGCACCTGGCGATCAAGTTTTGGCAGCTGATCATGTTTTGTCACGACACCACCAGCTGGAGCAGGTACATTCCATGATGTCTCACCAGACTCTCCATGATTTTCACACAGAACAGAGCAATTTGTTGCACAGGAAGCTGAACATTTCTACAGACATTCTGAAGTTCTATAACCAGTGCACGTTTGTGAAGTCGGGGTGACATCTCATCACTGGGAGCCTGCGATGAACACCCAGACCCACGGTTTGAAACGATAATTTTGCCACAAGAGAGCCATCTGAAACACACACACAGAGAATACATATTTTAGTACCTTATAGCGATAACTTGCCGACATTACAATGTAGTGCAGCAGACTTAAAGCAAAGTAGCATTCGCAGTCATTAGCTTACCTTCTTATGTGATATAGTTCGTATCCTCATGTCTTCCGCTTTATACTGCTCTATATGGTTTCCTAAACACTCCAGTACTTTTCCAGAGTGTGTTGTCTCGCCGCCTACAGCCTTCTGCTCTTTTTCTGCCTTTACTCTGGGAAAAAAGCCAGAGACCGCAGTCGCCTCGTATCCTGCCATCTTGTGTTTTGCCTGGGTTGCTTGTTTTACGTAACGGGAGGGTTGCGCCGCCTCCCTGTAACAAATCCCACCCACATCAAGTGATACTCTGGTGTAATGGAAACATAAGCAGACCGAACTGAACTGAACTGAACCGTACTGTGCCGGGCCAAACAGGTGCTAGTGGAAAAGGGCCATATGTTATCAGGAATGTGATTTAGCAAATACAGTGAAAGTGACAGTGTGAAGTGTTTTCCAGTAACCCTCTGGATCACAGAATGTACCGCTTTTCAGAATCCTTGTATATAAGACCAAAACACATGAATAAATGTAAATGCCTTTATATGATTTACATTTATAACAAAGGTTAGAGCTGTTGAGGAACATGTTCTGGAGACAGACTGGTCCAAAATATATTCTATGAAGAAGTTTAAAATTTTGTTCATGTGTGGAAATAGAATGCCATTTCGGAAAGACCCCATCACAGATCCGGGGCCAAACAGAGGGCGATAGTGTAATACCCAGATTATGTTCCCACAACATCTTCAAAGGGTCAAATGCAGAAGAGCCATAATGTGACAAAATATTATAAAACACTGGTAACTTCCATTTAAGAAATTTAGCAGTTATCAAGACATTTTCTAAGTCTGACAGTCTTAAACATGTTTTGTTTTCCCTTAGCAGAGAATATGATGAATCAGAAAGTATTTATAAAAAATCCTTGGAGGGAATCAGGAGCCATTTTTTTTTTGTAACTTAGATTTTATTCATTTTTCATCATACATATTACATTCAGATCACAGTCTACATTTAAAAAAAAGGAGCTAGAGTAAGACAGAAAAAAAAAGAAAAGGGGGGGACAAATGTTGGAGCATCAAGTTTTTAGTTTCCATCTCTTAATTCTTCTGGTTTTTCCAGTGTCTTTGGTTATTCTTTCAATTTCTGTCTCGTTGTTGCACTTTGTAGTGTGTCCATTTCCGCCATTTTTTTTCATATAGTCCTTCTTGTATTCTTTGTCGATATGTTAGTTTTTCCATCATACGTATATCCTCAACAATGTCAGTCCATTGTTCTTGGTCAGGAAGAACTTCTGATCGCCATTTTTTTGTGATTGTTTTTTTACATGCAATCAACAAGATTTTAACGAGATATCTGTCCTCAGCCTGTATTACATTGTCTCTTTTAAGATCACATAAGTACATCAGGTTACAGTTCATTGGTATATTATATCCTAATATCCTCTGTATTGTCACATGTATAGATTTCCAGAATGATGAGATTTTGCAGCATTTCCAAAACATATGTGAGTGGTCTGCATTTTGAGCCCCACAGCCCCTCCAGCATAAAGATTGGGTATTTGTATATTTGTATACTGCACGGTGGCGCAGTGGTTTAGCACTGTGGCAGCACAGTTTTACCCTCGGCCGGGGGACCACGGGGATCATGAGATCGTGGGTTCGATCCCAGCCCCCGACCAACAGTGAACTGTGTGGAGTTTGCATGTTCTCCCCGTGTTGCGCGGGTTTACTCCGGGATTTCTCCGGTTTCCTCCCGCACACCAAAAACATGTAGGTTTAGGGCGCTCGCGCACGCAGCGACCAGCAGCCGGTGGCTTGTCACCAGACTGCAAACCAAGTCTACCTACGGGTACAAATAAGTAACAAAAAAAAAAAAAAAAAAAATTTCTTTGAATCTGTGGTGTAATGAAAAAGCGAATCAGGTTTTTCCATCCAAATTCCCTCCATGTCCTTGAATTTGTTGATGTGTGTTGTGTTTTCCATATTTCCTGCCAGCTTTCTTCTGTTATGCTTAAATTTAGCTCTTTCTCCCATTTCTCCTTTATATAGTTACTTGAATGTTTGTTTGCCATAAGTTTCTGATATAGCTTTGAAATAATTCTTATTTTATTTCCTGCATATGAGCTTAAAATGAATTGTATAATCTCGCTCACATCTGTTTGGAGGTTATGCCTAATCTTCTTCATATAATAGTCTCTCATCTGCAGATATCTGAAGAATTCCGATTTTTCTAGTTTAAATTTTCTTCTGATGTTTACAAAGCTCCCGAGATCTTTTTTTCCGATATTGCCCCATGCTGTGATTCCCTTGTTCACCAGATTTTTGTATCCCCCATCTTGCTTTGCCGGTTCAAACTGACTGTCAAATGCTACCCATTTCAATAGTTTTATGTCTTCCTTTATATTATATTTTTGTACTATTTTATACCACAGTTCCAAAGTAAATTTAGTGATTGGGTCTATTTGTTTGATTTGCTTATATGCATCTTTATCTCCTATTATGCTTTGTACTGGGAGTCCCTCAATTTCCTTTTCCATTTCTTTCCATTTTGCCTCATATCCTCCGTCGCACCAACATATGATATATCTTATTTGTGCTGAGTAGTAATATTCCTTTAGACTCGGTAGGCCCATGCCTCCTTTCTCTTTTGGTAACTGGAGAGTTTTATATTTCACTCTTGGTTTTTTACCTCCCCAAACAAATCTCGATATCATCCTGTCCCACTTTGAGAACTGGGCACCTGGAATCTCTGTTGGTAGAGCCTGGAAGAGGTAAAGTAATCTAGGTTGTATGCTGATTTTGACTGTCTCAATTTTTGAATTCAGATCCATATTTAAGATTGACCATCTATCAATATCTTTTTTTATTTCTTGTTCCAACCTATCATAGTTTGCTTTATAAATTTTGCTTAGATCTTTAGGTATGCTCACTCCAAGGTATTTTATTTCTTTTTGTTTCCAGTTTAATTTGATCTTATCAGTTATCTGGTTTAGAGGGTTATAGTGGAATGTCAGTATTTGTGTTTTTGTTATGTTTATCTTGTATCCTGATAATTTTCCAAAATTTTCTATCAAGTTCATCATTTCCATTATTGATTCATCTGGTTGTTCAAGGTAAACTATAATATCGTCTGCAAATAGCCCAATCTTGTGTTCCGCTCCCTTTATTGTTACACCTTCGCGTCGCTTGAGCCAGTGGCTCTATGAACAGAGCAAACAAGGTGGGCGATAGGCAGCATCCCTGCCTAGTTGATCTTTGTATATTTACTTTGTCTGTTAAGCTCCCGTTTATCTTGATTCTTGCCACAGGTTTTTGATACAGCGTCTTTATGCATTGTACTGATTTTTCGTGAAATCCAAAGCGTTCCAGCACACTATATAGGAATTTCCAGTTAACCCTATCAAATGCTTTTTCTGCGTCTAAACTCATTATTACTGCGTTTTTCTTTTCTTTATGTATTTGATTAATTATATGTATTGTTCTCCTGATATTGTCATGTGTTTGGCGTCCCTCTATGAAACCAGTTTGATCATCTTCTATCAATTCCGTCAAGAATGTCTTTATTTGTTTACATATAATTGTTGTATATATTTTATAATCCACATTTAATAAAGAGATTGGCCTATAGTGTCCGCATTGTTCTCTATCTTTCCCTGGCTTTAAAATAACTGAAATAATGGCTTTGTTCCATGATGGAGGTATTTTGTTGTTGTTCAATGTCCAATTAAATGACTTTAGGAGCTGTGGCATGAGTTCTTCTATAAACAGTTTATAAAACTCAGAAGGGTACCCATCACTACCTGGTGATTTACCGTTTTTAAGTGACTTAATCACATCTCTAATCTCTTGTGTTGTTATTTCTGCTGTTAGCTTTTCATTTTGTTGATTTCCTATTGATGGCAAGTCCAATGTGCATAGAAATTTTTTAATATCCTTTGTATTTGTTTCTTCAGGTTGCGAGTATAGTTCTTGATAGAAATTATGGAATATTTCTTCGATGTTTTCTGGGTTAACTGTGGTTTTATTTGTGATGGGGTCTTTAATCTTATATACATTATTCACTGTTTGTTGTTTTCTTAACCGTTTTGCCAGCAGTTTTGTGGCTTTTGGCCCCGTTTCATAATATTTTTGCTTTAGATATCTATTTTTCCTTTTAATTTCATCTATTTGTGCTTCTTTTATCTTTATTTTTTCTTCTTTAATTTCTTGGTATATTTTTGGGTCATTTGTGCTTTGATGTTTACATTCTAGTTCCCTCAGTCTCTCACATCTTTGTTCATATGTTTCCAGTTTAGACTTATTTGCTTTTCCTGTTTCAACAATTAATTTACCTCTTAACACGGCTTTTAGTGCATCCCATAGTATTATTGGGTCCACTTCTTCATTGTCATTCTCTTGGATATACTCGTTTATGTTTACTTTTATTCTTTCTTTCATTTTCTCATCATTTAACAGTCCTACATTAAGTCCCCATGTTGTTTGTCGTTTTCTATTGTTTAAATATATTTCCATGTATATAGGATTATGATCTGATATTTCTGCCCCTCCAATCCGACAATTTCTCACCCTGTGTCTGTCATCTTCATTCATAAGGAAGTAATCTATTCTAGAGTGTACTTTATGGACTGTTGAATAATGTGTATAGTCTTTTTCGAGTGGGTGCAGGTCCCTCCATATGTCTACCATACCCATTTCTGCCAGTGAGGTTCTTATGAACTTTGTTACATGTTTTTTTGTCTTCTTAACACTTGTTGTGTCAACTTCATGATCCATGACAGCATTTAAGTCTCCTCCACAAATTAGGACTCCTTCACTGTGTGTTGCTATGAGATCAAACAGATGTTGAAAAAAACCCTTGTCACTTTCTGGTGGGGCATAGATGTTCACTAACGTGATCTGCATACCATCTATTCTTCCCTTTATTATTACATACCTGCCTTCTTTATCCTGGATTTCTTGTTCACATTCAAATTGTATTTTATTTGAAATTAGTATCATAACCCCCCTTTTATTTCCTCCCTTAAATGAACTGTAGTAGGAGTTCTTATAGCCAAATCTCTTTAGTTTCTCATGTTCTGTCTTGCTCAAATGTGTCTCTTGCATAAATATAATTTCGGCTTTTTCCTTCTTGAATTTTCTTATTATTCTTTCCCTTTTAACAGGTGAGTTCAGACCATTCACGTTTAGTGTCATTATCTTAAGATTTTTACCCATATTCATGTTTTTCCATTTTTTTAACTTGTGCTCCTAACCCCTTTAACAACAAAACTAACACATATTTATATAAAAACACATTAACAAATCTCGACCTCCGTACTTTGGGCCTTTCTTCTGCCCACTGGTCCCTGTTGGTGGGTGGAGGGAATGTCCTCACCGAGTGAGGGGCCCTCCCTAGACCTGTATTTACTATCCAAGTAATAGTCATTAGTCTAGAAATGTCCAACAAAAATCACTTAAACCTCTCCTAGCCGTTTGTTTCTCTTTTACCTTGTCTTCTTGGCCTTCATTTCTTCTGTGTCTTTCTTAATCTTTGTTATGATCTAGGCTTTCAGTTGAAAGCTTTGCAGCTTTTCCTGGTCCCGCTGCGCCATGTCTCTCCCCCGTCTTCTGCCGCTCACTTGTCTCCACTCCGGCTGTCGTGATGCGTTCAGTGTGGCCGCTGCTCCAGCTCCTTCCTCGGGCACGCTCACCACAAAGCCTCGCTCTGTCAAGTCCCGCGCTGCCTCTCTGGCCGTGTTGTACGTTTTTACGCCGTCATCCCAATGAATCCTCATCTTCGTTAGCGGCGTTTGGAATCTAATTTTTTTCTCTTTCAGCGTTTTTTTAATGTTGGCATATTTCTTTTGCTGCTGCACAATTTCTGCCAGGTAGTCATGATCAAAGAATATCTGTTTGTCACCGATTCGTATCTTTTTTTTCCACGCTTGTGTCAGGATTCTTTCCTTTATGTCATATTTCAGAAAGTTCACCACAACTGACCTGGGTGTAGAGTTTGGATTCGGGTTCTGTGCCGAGGCTCTGTGCGCTCGTTGAATCTGCAGGTCCGCTTCACCGGGCAGCTCCAGCTCTTTTTTTAAGAAATGATCCATGAATTTCGTCATCGAGTTGCCTTCAATGCCCTCCGGGATCCCGAAGATGCATATATTGCTCCTTCTGGACCTGCTCTCCAGGTCGGTTATTTTTTCCTGCATCCTCTGTGTTTGCGTCGTCAGGGTCTGCAGCCGCTCGCTTGCCTCGGTCTTCCAGTCTTCCAACTCCGATATTCGAGCCTGTGCTTCTGTCATACACGCCCGTTGAGAGCGCAGCTCCTCCATGTTTTCTGTTAGCTTGCACTCCATTTCTCTTCGGAGGCCCATAATTTCCTCCTTCATCTCTTTTTTCAGCTCTTCCTTAAGAGCCGCTAAATCCTGTTGGAGTTGCCGCTTAAAGTCTTCCAAGTCTTTTTTTAATTCTTTACCTAAATTGGTGATGCCAGTGATCATAGCCTCGAGTTAGGCGTCCTCTATTTTCTCTGCTGTAGTTGTCTCGTTTCCCTGGGCCTCGTGCACAGCGATTTCTCCTGCGTTGTTGAAGAGGGATTTCTCAGTTTTACCCTACTTTTGTCCGTGTGCCCGGCTTCTTCGTGTTTTCATCCCTTGGTTTATTGGTTCATTTATGTCGAGTTGGCCATTTACCAATGATTTTTAATCCGACTAGGGAGAGCTCTCTGTTTAAGCGTTATGTCTCTCCGCCATCTTCCTGGAAGTCCAGGAGCCATTTTTAATGAGCTGTTAAACAACACAGGAATTAGTTTTTGCATTCAAAACTACTTACTACAAAAAAAAAACCCAAACAAACAGAGGCTACAGATATTCTATATGACATTGCCCACTTTGTTCAGCCTTATAGCCTTAAGATCAGTATCGAAAAGATGACAGTTCTCACAACAGATGGCAACTGTCTACCTCGAGAGCATTCAGATTGAATAGGTTCAAGCATTCAGATATCTTGGTTCATTGGTAACTGAAAAGAAGGTAGCATCGGTGGTAGAGATCCACTGCAGAATCGGGTCCACAGCTATTAAGTCCGCTTCCCTCTGATAGTGCGTCTGGAAAAAACTCAACAGCTTTCTCTGGACCAAGATCTCTTTCTTTCGCATGCTGATTCTGCCTATCCTTCTTTATGGCTCTGAGACCTGGACCATCTTCAAAGGAGACCTGAACAAGCTCAAAGTTTTTCAAATATGGTGTCTCTGTCAGATCCTTGGAGCTTCTCTCTGTGATCACATTACCAACAACACCATCTGTGAATGATGCCAACAGCAGCTGATCGTTGAGGAACAAGTCCAGAAATGCAGACCCTCGGTGGTTCAGCCATGTCAGCAGAATGAGCACTGACTGACTACCACAACGACTCGTGTGGCAGCAACGACCCATGCACTAGAGAATCCAAAACGATGCACTGGGAAAGAAACATGGGCCAAGCAAGTTGAGGATGACTTAAAACCTTGGCTCCTCAACCTCAGTCAAGCTAAGGCCAGCGCCATGGACCATAAAGCATGGGACAGCATCGTCAATGGCATTTAATGACCTGTGGCACCCTCCAGGTGCCAGTTAGGGACCCAAGAAGAAGACATAATACATAATGTATGTATGTGTTTTTGAGGGTGGTAAAACTTAAAACTACTTTGTGGAAATGGCCTAAAATGAGACCTTTAATCACATCAGTTGTTCACAAGACTAGTGCATGCCCGTAGAAAGCAAGTATTGTTGTCTGAAAACAGACAGACCAATTAGGCTTTACAGGCCCAAATGTAGGCTGTTTGAAAGTGGAATACAAAAAGGTGTAGCCTATATGTAGGCAATCCCACATGTTAGACTTTGACAAATATAAAAGGGACTGAACACTAAAATGTATTTGATTGTGTAAGTATGAATTCTTCAAAATGAATGGGACATGCAATATTAGCGACTGTTTAAAAACCCTTGTTTATTTATTTGTCAGACTTATTTGTATGATCTTTTATGACATATTCATGTGTTATATCTTGTAGTTTGGGGAATGGGAGTTGTTCAGTCACCATTATACTGTAATTGTTTTACATGTTTATAAATATTTGAGATCCACTGTACTGCATCCTTTTATATTGTAGCAATATTTTGTTATTAAAAGATTTATAAAACTGTAATCAGTCTAATTAACTACAAAACACCCAACATTGTTATACACAGCAGAAGGAGCTGTTTGACTGCAACCGTTGCATCAGTGCTGCCCATTTGCCAGTAAATATTTAACTAAAAATGATTCATTTCATTATTTGGGTGTTTTTTTTGTGTTCTGTTTTGTTGTTAAGTGATTCTGGCCATTCTGCTCCACAATCATGGTGGTATTAATATTAAGTTTTTAATTTTTAGATACTCACGTGGGAGGAGGGAGTCATGGTCCTGCAAAGAACAGTGGTACTACATGGCTGAAGCAGCAGTCGGGACTTTCATCTACCACTGGCCGGGCAGGCTGGGCTTGCCTTCCCACGAAAGACCATAGTCCGCCTGGTCAGGCCGCTGCTTCTCCTGGCATGTCCTGTGTTGGATACGCCGGTAATCTTTATCAGACCCCTGGTCCCCGCTGATGCTCCTCCCAGTCTGCTCATACGTCTTGTGTTCTCCACATATGCCGATTTATCCTTTAGACCTACTCAATCACGGCAGCTTTATGGTGTATTTTTTTAAGCATTAAATCTTCAGTATTATATTTTTCTAGTCAAATTTGTCACTTTTTGCTTCCTTGTTTTGCTCACGGAGCACTGTGGTTACTGATGCCGTGATGCCGCGTGTTATCCAATCAGTACGGAGTCAATCCGAAAACCCTACCCATACCTCTACAAGCCAGAGCATGAGGAGAGAGTGATGACTAAACTTTTATTGATAAAAGTTACATATTTTGACTGAACAACTCCATACTCGGGGATGCACACTCTTGTAACCTCAGCAAAGCACTTATAAAATCTGAGGCCAGTGTGACGAACGGTTTAAGAGATATGTGAGGAACAGACAGACATACAGACACACATAGACAGAGATTCCTTGCATTTATAGATAGATTAAGACTTGAGGTCTTGACCTGGTTTTAAACTTAAGATGCTGATTGAACTGGAATTTTTCATTTTCACTGAATCATAAAGTTTCAATTGCCCAGAAGTCTAAATTGAAAAGCTATTGCTGCTTTGAATTCCTACCTTCAGCATGTTTTGTTGGAGAACCATAAGCTTATAGTGGCATTTTGTGAGAGGTTACTGGATTGAAAAAGTAGATAATCAGGAGGACCGGAAGCATGCCTCGTAATCCACAGCAGTGGTTAAATTGAAGAGCAGCCGATTTCCATCAGCGTTGGACTTTATATTGCAGCCAGCCGTGATTCCAGCCATGATAAGGGAGTGGATGCATGAGATATGGGTGGACTCTTCAATAAAACGACCAGCGAAAGCAATGACTTTCTCACACAATCTACTCTGCTTTAGTCATATCTCTTACACATATCTGTCATTAAAGATGCATTTGTTTAGTAACCTTGGAAAGCAATCTTATACATAGGCTGTAGACATGGCAAAGGCACAGACACTTTTTCCACTTTTTTTATATTATAATAAGAGACTCAGTCAGAAGCTCCAGGGCTGTGTCACTTGCATCCACAGGGCAAAAGAAAAGGCTCTTTCCAGGCAAATTGCTCGATTATACTTTTTCTTTGTCTATATGCCTATTTCTACACACACGCACACAGAAACACACTTTTTCATTGCTCTCTTGCCTGCTTCAAGGCACAGCCTCCCTCCCTTAATGAGCAGCGTAATTATTTCAATTAAAGTGTCACCTGTCAGTCAGACAGCTGCAGGTGATGCTTTGTAATGTTGAGACAACATGAGACATCCCAAGCCAAACGGAACTGCCGGTGGAATTCATTTCAATCATCTCTGCGGCACGTTTTTGAACCCGGGGACTGAGACAAACCCCCAGCCTCACACACATAGATACGCACATACATGCGCCTGTCTTTCCTCCACAGCGCTGTCCTTCCCTACTTCCCCACACCCCCCTCACCCCCCTGCCTGCCTTCACACTTTAATTAGCTCCAGATTAAATTAAAAGCTATATGTTGGTGTTAATTGATTTATCTGGAGACAGGGCCTATAATTACAGGTTCTCAATGGAGAGATTGACGCTGTGATGCTGGAGGCTTCCCTCACTTTATTATCTGTCTCTGGGTGTGAGTGAGTGTGCGTGCGTTCATGTGCGCTTATGCCAGCATGGGCTGCCCGTGTTTGTTTGTGCGTGTGTGTGTGTGTGTGTGTGTGTGTGTGTGTGTGTGTGTGTGTGATCACCACCCTAAGCATAATAAGCATTGTTTGAAACAGGCAGAGGTTAGTAAGCAGGCACCACTCAATGAGCAAGGGAATAAAAGATGATGCAAATAGATGTCGTCTCGCCATAATGAAACACAATTACAGCTTTATTAGAAGATGTAATTGCTTTGTTAGAGCATCTCAATTTGTCCTTGTTGTGCGCCGTTTACTCCTGCCATTATACAATGCACACGCTCATCTCTACTTGACCTGCTGTGTAATATATGACACCCCCCCATTCAGTTATTATTTCACAAGCACAGAGAGTTGCCTTTATTGTCTTCATGGGGAGATGTGGGCTTTCATTGGTAAAGGGTCGTTTGCTGTGAAATACATGGAGTGAGCCTCAAGGCTTTTTTTCTGCATCTTGTCGTGGGCATTTGGTATTCTGCAGGATAATACACACAGAGACACGTACTTGTCTTTGTTAGACAGAGTTGAGAGTGAGAGACTGGAAATGGGATGGAGTGTAAGGGAGAGATGGAGGAACAATTGCTCTGGCCAAAATTCAGAAACTGGATCCCTACATTTGAACAACATGCTCTTATGCTAAACTGCTAGGCCATCCCAGACATACACTTTTTAACACCTGAATAGCATACACAAACATGCAAATATTTTTTAAAAATCTTCCTAATGACATGGCTACATCTTCTCTTTTTCTTACTATCTTATTTTCCCTTGTCCATTTTCATTCATTAAAGGGAAGGATTAACCTGCCACACTTCACTGCTCCTTTTCCACCCCTTTCTGCCTTCGAGTGCACTATATGCATTCTAATCTGGGCCAGCAGAGAAAGCCAAGAACTGTCTGTCCATCAGTTGTAATACCATATGCCGCCGACTGGCTGGCATCATGCCCAGAGGTGTGAAACGAGCCCACTGAGGGCTATAGTCTGGCTGGAGCACTAGTCAGAACTGCTCAGGACATCATGAAAGAGGGAGAGAGATAGGCTGGAAAAAGAGCGATTGCAGCAGGGCAGACGAGAGGAGAACAAAGGAGCGAGGCAGAAAGAAAATATAGTCAATTCGTCTGGCGAATGAGGGAGAAAGAAAAAGACAGGGAGGAAGACGGATAGAGAGAGGGGATGAGAGATGGAGAGACATGGCTCATCTGCCGCTGCTTTCTGACTGCTGGGAGATTGCAGGATTTCCTAGATCAGCCAGCTGTGGAAGTGAATTTTCCCCCTGCTTGTCTCCTCGCACTGCCTCGCTTCCTCCACCTCTCTTACACTTTCCTCACTCTTGCTCATCTTCTTTGGGCAATCCTTCTCATCTAAGTCACTGAGCAATGGATTGAATTTCTATTTCTCCTCCAGTGCTGTTGCAATGTCAGTTTATGCTCCTTTATCCTCCATCTCTAGTGCCTGCTTGTATTCCTGTATGGTGCTATACTGTTGCCTTTTTTTTTATGTAATTAAACCTTTTTTTAAAAAAAAAATTAAATGCTTCTAGTTTCTTCATCTCAAGTCTGAAAAAAGAAATAATAACCCTAATTGTGTTAAAGCCTTTATTCCTTTAATGGGGATTGGTTGGGTGGTTATTTAATCAGCTTGTGTGTCTGTCTTCTTAAAAACAGCACAAGATCATCATTAAATAAAAATATAAACCATAATGGTGTATAAAAGGGGTTGTTAAATCTTTATGAGTGCCACTTTCTTTTTAGAAAAAGCCATTCTTAAGTTAATTTCTTTAGTTAAGGCTACAATATCTAGGACTAAAAAATAAGCAATTGTTCATATATATCCTCAAATAGCAAGCCTCTTGACTACTTACAAATTTAACTTATGGCAGCTGTATTACCATATTTCTCCCTACATTGCTTTTGGTATTTTTGATAGCAGTGTGTTCCACTTTAGATGGAGTTTTGGCCCATTTCCCACAGAGCACCCTCCTGTTGGTTGATGTATTTAATGTGCGTGTCACTGATGGGTTTTAATGAAATGTTCACAAGAAGTTGGGAATGGCCAGAGGACTGAACAGTTAGGTACGGTGATCTTGATCACTATCTGCTTTCAGGAGTTTCAGGAATCGGGGGCAATAATGATTGCAGTTTTTTTCCCACATTTTTGCAGCTCACACGTGTCTTAATGAAGTGTTTCTGACATATTTTGTTCAAATTTCTTTAACTGTTTAATTATTGCATCAATTTTTTAAAAAAATTTTTGCAGCCTTTCTGAGAATGGCTGCTCTCTTTAAATCTCTCAGGCCACGTTTAACTCCACCTTCCCTCTTATGCACCTATTGCTGACATTAGCTGCCTAGTACAGAGCCAACTAATGTAGATTTGCCTCAAAGAATGGATAAAATAATGCATTATTGGTGGGCAAGGGTGTGTGGTTTCAGTGGCTAATAGGATATGTCAAGTCCCCAGAGTACAATAAGCACAGAAGCAATGTGAATGAGTGGCTAAACTCCTAGTTTCAGTTAGCCACCTTGGTGGTCCAAACGGTGCTTATGATGTAGAATCACAGTGAATATATAACAAAATAAGCCAGAATAACACGAGATATATTACACAGGGTAACAAAAATAAGTTTTTTGTAAGTTGTCTGTGTTTTTTCAACTGATTTAAGACAATTTTGCACCGCTGAATCCGAAAATGACATCCGCTTCTCTCGATCAGGTGCTAAACAAAAACCTGTACTTAGTACTTACTTAGTACTGTGCATGTACTTACCTTTATATAACCAGTGTTATACTTACATATACTTACCTTTATATATATATGAAGGTGAGATTCCTAGTACCAATGATGGCTCTTTAGTTAACACCTCTGGCTCCCCGCCCATCTACATGACATGCAGCTAGGCTGGTCAATAAGAGAACAGCGAGCAAATATCAAGACTAGTGACATTTCGTATTTCTTGACATACCAGAAAGAGTCAAAACAGCTTCTTGGAGAGAAAAAGTAAAGAGTATGTTTTTGTTTTTATTTAGAGGAATGAGCATTTTGATTTTTTTTTTTTCGATAACCATGTGACCAATAGATACATTTCAGCAGGTTAAAACTTACAAAAATACAATTTTTCAGTCAATGACCCCTTTAAGCTGGCATCAGTGGTTGTCAGACTTTTTTGATGGGCACCTGTAAGGGCACTGACTGTTTGGACAAATTAGAATATGGAATTTGTCCACATGTAAGTTGGCATTAAGCATATAATTTTAAGCACAGAATCGTCCTGCTGGAATCTGTTCACGCTGTTTATTGCTATACTGTGGATCAGATACATGCCCTACATGTGTAGATAAGAATTTGCCATTTACATTTACAGTTTGATTTTGGAACATCTGCACCACCAAAATGGTGAAGCTTTGCTTCAACCATTAGGCTCACAAATAATCTTTTGTTGTTGTTGTTCTTAGTTATTTCCCCAAAATATATTTTGTTATTATAGTTTGTTAGCCTTGCGACATTAGACAGTGGAGTAGTGCAGAACAACTGCTATGCCCAAGCTAATATGTAGATTTATGAATTCACAAAACAGAAAAAATAACACTCTGACTACTGTACTTGACATACCCACATCAGTGGAAAAACTTACAAATCCAGTGGACTAAATCGACTGTTTGTTCTGGAAGACTAGTAATAAGCCAGTATCAGAAAATTAGTAAATATCTGCATTATTTTACAAGACAACATTATAATGAACTGATCAGATGCAAAGGTGTAAAATCCAGCTTAAAGATAGTAAAAGATCTATCCCATGTTTTCTAGCCATTCACTAGCCCAACCATTTCTGACAACCACAGCTCCACAGCCAGGTAGATGAGCCCATTAGTTCCAACTCTGAGAGCTGTGCTTATTAGAATCAGCTGGGTTAGTGAATGGCTGGAACAAATATGGGATAGGACTTTAAATGTCTGAGGCCAGCATTTCCACCTCTAATTAGATGTGGTTTTGTCACTTTTAGTCAGATGAAGCTGATACTTCCTTATTTGTCTCTGCTTTAGATGCATCATCAGAGTGCTGGCCAATGACGCCTGGTCAATTTATGCCTTTTGAATTATTGCACAGGCTGCGGGATGTCTGTCAACACTGGTGAACTGGATTATAAAGGTTAATATCTGTCATAAACATTAATTCTCCTTAGAAATCATTAAAATGTCTGATCATATTCTACTTTATTGCTCTGCAATGCACACTCCCACAAGATGCATGCAGAAGTCACTTAGAAGAATAAGTCATTATAAAAGCAACAAAAATTAAACTTGTGTTGTGAATATATTAAGTTATCGCCATTTACATCCAAGTTGGAAAATGGCTATTCTATTCTTTATCTTTTTCTTTTATTGAACAATTAAATTCTCATTTTTCAAAAACTGGAATGCTCAGTTTCATGGAAATTTCTGGACAGCAAGACTTTCCAGTGATCTGTATTTTGTTCAGTTAGACTGTCAGGGCAAGAGAGAGAAACTGAAACGCCGCATATATAGTCAATTACAACTATATTTCACAATTTAAGTATACCCGACTTTAACCCCAAGGCTTAAAATCTCTATAACTCTCCTGACTTCAGTGGTGTCTGTATTACATACCACTAGTAGTCTAACATTGTCATGCATGGCAAATTCATCCGAATAACTGAACTATAATGGATGCAGTATTTTCTGAGCTAAATTTGCACTCCATCAAATTTTGAGTTGAAGCTGAGAATTTTTAAGGCAGGTCTAATAACATTTGTGTCACAGACTTATTGTTTCATGGCCAAGATGAACAATTCTGGTGCTGGCAAAATTGTCAGTATATATGGCAGTGTCTGATGTGTCTGAGCATTAGATAACATTAGATAATTTAGGAATTCTCTGTGGTGCGCTATCCATAGAGGCCAATGTGGCTTCATAATTTGTAGTACTTATTGACTGCATTTTGAGATTTTTGATGAAAATGTCCAAATGATCCTACAAACGAACTGTCCAGGGTCTACCCATCTTCTCACCTTTTGACAGCTGGGATTGGTTCCAATTTTCTAAGACCTTAAACTGGAGCAGTTACAACCCCCCTGTCCACACAAGTGACGATAAAGCTATCGTTATCAATTAAGAAGTATAAAGATAAATTTCCGCGTGTCCACACTGAGGAATGATGTCGCTCTATAACAGCAGAACCAAACATGAGCTGCATGCTGCAGACACCAGCTTCACGCTGCACCTGTTTCTCTTGCTGTGGGATGGGACCATTCGTGCCGCTGCTGTAATCAGAGAATCTTGAAGGATTTTTTACAAGACCTGTACCTTGGGCAGAGGAAAAAAAACAAGGAAAGCAAAAAAGTGTGTGGGTTCTTAAAATTTTTCAGCAGATTTTTCTGTCAGTGCAAAGCAGAATCATATAGGCTTGCAAATACTTATTAATAAGATTAGCCCAAAATAATAATAATAATAATAATAGCAATAATTTCATCTTAGATGCATAGAGCTGTTTCAGAGGGCCGCTTTATGGATCCAGTCATTTCTCTTTACCCTCCTGCTGCACACTTAGCATCCTGCTGAAAGCAGGTCAGAGGTACTGAGAGCCCAGATTGTAGATTTCCAATTCTGTTTATTCCAGTACTACTGTCAAAACAAGAAAATGTGACAGCTGGATGTTTTCTGATTGGCTGAAAGTATTTTTATCTTTTCATAAAATCCCTCTGAAAGCCTTCCCAACAATATCGCCTGCCACTTTCATTATGGTTATCGCTGTAGTGTGGACTCTGCCATCCACTTGAGTTAGAATGATTTTTAAAACTATAATTTTATAGTTATCATTATCTTTCTTGTGCCTGGTGTGAATGTTGCTTTTATACAACAGTTCCACAAACATGGTTTATTAAATGGCAGCAATGCAGGACAAAATGTTATGATTCTCTCCAACAAGATAAATAGTTCCTTCTCAGTGTACCCAGTTAATAAGATAAGATAAGATAAGCCTTTATTAGTCCCACAATGGGGAAATTCCAGGATTGCAACAGCACAGGGACAGCAACACTCAGAGCAACAATCAGAAGGCAAGAGAAAAAAAACAAGAGCAGCAAGTATACATATGTACATATAAATATACGTATATATATATATACACACAGTGCGGAGCATTGTAGCTAGATGGGAAAGATATATAAATATTTAAACACAGTGCGGAGCATTGTAGCTGGATGGAATAAATATATGAATATATAAACACACAGTGTGGAGCATTGTAGCTAGATGGAATAAATATGTAGATATATAAACACACACAGTACGGAGCATAATTGTAATTGTTGCTAAGCACCTCAATGAGCATAATATAGAAAAGAATAGGCATATTATCTCTTTACACACATATGACCAAATGAAATATTGTCTAGGGCAAAAGTCAGTGTTTAAATACATACCACTTGACCTGTTGAGTAGGTTTTGTGGGTCATGTTGACTCGTGCTGGGTTGCTAGTTTGTTGTTAGCTTGTTAGCAACTTAGCATAAGTATTTTCAGATGAAACAGAGTCCATCACTATGAAGGTTTTATGGTTGGCTATTCTAGACAATAAATGCAGCTCTAGCTTGTTTATTTTAGTGTAAACAGGTGTAAAATATCTATGACTGAATGTTTATAAGAACGGAACTTCAGGTTAAGGATGTCTGGATTTTTAGGATGTTGCTTTTCAACATTGCCTCACTGAAAATTAAGGTATTAACACAATATTATAATTCTCACATATAATAAGCTACTGATATTAACTTTAATTTAAAGATTATTAAAACACAGCTGAAGCCGAGTGATGCATATTCAGTGAAATGAATATAGTAACTCCTAGTATGCCTATTGTCCAATCAAATTGCTCAGTCGGAGCTAATTGTTGTGCAATACCTCTGTATACATGATTTGTCACTAAAACCTTTTAAGGTTTAAATTTATTACATATGCCCATCTGTGCCTACAGTATAATATAAGTGTATGCATGTTAGCCTCAATCTTTATTTTGCTTGCTGTTAAAAACCTGTTACTAGTTTTTCCATTGAGATTACAATTTGCCTCTACCATCCATCTTTCTCTCCCTGATTCTGGACGAATGGACAGCAATGCAGGTCTGCCTCCACTGCAGTATGCTACACCCCATCCTGTGCCAAGTGACCTATGATTAATTGCACATTATTAACTTAACTCTGATTATTCTCCAGATACATAGGCGTCTGTGATGTCTGATTCTTCTTTAATAGGCTACTACTGACAGTACTCATAATGTGCCATTTGCCCTGATCTCTCCCTAATGTGTGCCCACTTTGTGGAATTTCCACTAATTTAGAGGTTGGGGGAAATGAGCCAAAGGGAATGGCAGATTAGGAGTGGGATGATTCTCCTATTGGATAGTTAGCCTACAGGCGCAAAAACAAGCTTTTTGAGGTAAAAGCAAAATTTGATCATGTGTGAAATCTTCACCCCCCATACCCCCAACCCAAACACGCACACAAAGAGTCACACATGGACAGACAGAGCTCATAAGCCTTTTAGGTTTTTTCGATAGTGTCACATATTGTACAGTGTCTTTTTTTACTAATCATTTCAGTCAGTTTTAGTTAGAAAGGAAAAAATACTGTACAAATTATGTAATACCAGGGTGAAATGTTTTTTTAGCTAGAGCTGTAATATCAATAGTATCAAATGTCTAAAAATTGACTTTATGCCTACTATGAACAGAATCTCCTGGATGCAGAAGAAATAAAAGGTTTAACAATAAATTGTGATGTTTTCTTGATGATGGAATCAAGTCTGGGCCACTGCTGGTATGAAGCACACTCACATGTATAGCATCAATTGAACTATATGATATCCCTTCCCCTGGTGTTCCTTCTTTTGTTTTTTTGGTTTTTTTTTTCAATTAGATATATTATACAGTGGTGTTTAAGATTTCTGGTGGTGCAGATCCAGTTCTGGATTACTCACTTCTGTCAAAACCAAGGTGAACTCGGGTAAGAATAATTAGTAATCCTGCTTCCACATCTATCAAAAATATATATTTCTCTATGGCTGATGAACTATAAACAAACAGTTGCATATGCGGACAATGATTGGCATGCAGTCTGGAATGTATAGTTGGTCATGAGAGTTTTGCTTACAGAATCTTCAGTAAATCATAACAGACACATCTCTATTGATAACAACCACACTCAGAAAGGGTGAGACAGTGGCAAGAACAGCAGGTTTATAAAAGATGGGCAGTTAGTGTGTAGGGTGTGTGTTATACCTCCTGAAGGGTCTTCTTCACAGGAAGCAAAACATTTTTTCACAAAACAGTTTTATTTTACTTGCTGTTTCATACTAATGTAAGTGCAAACATTTACTGAGTTTTTAATTCTTTGCATAATGAAGGCTCAGACTGACCCCAAAATTCTTGTAAATGTGTTTAATTAATTACACGTGATCCTGTCCTGATCACACATGCACACACGCCTTAGTTGGATATGATTCCTGCTGTCTGTCAGGATTGCCCCTCCAGGGCATGGAAGAGGACTCAAACATGAGGCAAATCTGGTAAACCATTTATTGTGGTGAAAATGAAAAACAACAGAAAATAATGCAGCTCAGGGGCTTAAACAAAAGCAAAACACAGCAAAGCTCATAAACTGAATACTCGCAGAACAAGGTGAAACAGAAGTGTGAAACACGCCAAACAACAAAATGGACACTGCACAGGACAGAGACTCACACTGACCTTAATAGACAATGGGCAATCAAGACAATATGGAACAGGTGGGAACAATCAGACTGAGACTGGTTGTGGGTTCAAATCCCAGAATAGGGAAAGGAAAGTTAACACACAGAGCTACCAGAGAACTGATCCCCCACTGTAGCTTTCACTAATCACAGTAGCTGTGTGGCCTAGGGTCAGTGAAATGGAGATAGGCGCCACCACATGGTGTCTCACATGCTGTAGAAGGGGGGTTAACTTTTTAATAGTTTTACACAATTAGTATTACGGTAACTGGAAAATATTATGTTCAGACAACATGATTATTTCGAACAGTGTGACGTGAATGAGATACTTTGGTTTAACAAGCAATAATTAACAGAGAGGAAGAGGAAAAGTATGTCGGTTGGACACATTTGGATCATGTGGGACCAATGTACACAATTAGAATCAAGTAAATTCAAAGAACTTTTTCTTCAGTGTAACCATAACATCCAGGGAACATATAATGATGTACAAATGAACTTAAAGTATGGGCATGGTCTGGGGACCAGGCCCAGCTCATGACATTACTCCCCCTTAAGGGGTGGATTCCAGACCCCCCTAAAATAACCCACAAACACCAAAACGGGTGGTAGGAGGGGGCAAGGCATGGTGGGAAGAAACAAAACACAGGAATCTTCAGAAACAAACAAAGTTTCACCCTCCCAGGGTGGGTAGTGGGGGTACCAGGCCAGGTGGGCCAAAACAATGTCCCCCCACAAAGTTCAACACAAAACCCAGTTTGAGAAGACCAAACAGAGTCCAAGACCCCCTACCCACCCACCCACCCAAAACAAGGTGGATTAGGTTTCCGACCTATGTCCCTAAGCCACCGGATTGTAAAACAAGGTGGGTCAGGGAGTCACCTAAAGTTCATGTTCCCCCAGACCAGAAGACAAGGCGAGGTCAGGGGTTGGCCAACATCCGCGGATCCCCAGACCAACGAGCAGGGTCTGTAGAGCAGGTGCTGAGGCGTGCCAGCCTCAGGACCCAACAGTGGAGGTGCACCGACCTCTGGAACAAACGACGGAGGTGCACCAGCCTCTGGAACAAATGGCAGAGGTGCCCCAGCCTCTGAAACAAACGGCAAAGGTGCCTCAGTCTCTGGAACAAACGGCGGAGGTGCACTGGCCTCTGGACCAGACAGGGGAGGCGCACCGGCCTCAGCAGCAGATGGCAGGGCACACCAGCCTCAATAGCAGACGGTGGGGTCACGCCAGCCCCTGGATGCAATGACTGAGGTGCACCAGCCTCAGGAATAGCAGGTGGAGGTGCATCGGCCTCCGCAGCAGATGGCAGGGGCTCACCAGCCTCTGGAACAAACAGAGGAGGTGCACTGGCCTCTGGAACAGACAGAGGAGGCGCATCGGCCTCTGCAGCAGATGGCAGGGGCTCACCAGCCTCTGGAACAAACAACGGAAGTGTGCTGGCCTCTGGAACACATGATGGAGGTGCACTGGCCTCTTGAGCACATGACAGAGGCGCACCGGCCTCAGGAACTGCAGGTGGAGGTGTACCGGCCTTAGGAGCTGATGGTTGGAGCACGCTGACCTCAGGAGCTGATGGTTGGAGCACGCTGACCTCAGGAGCTGATGGTTGGAGCACGCTGGCCTCAGGAGCTGATGGTTCAAGTGTGCTGATCTCAGGAACAGACGGTTGATGCACACTAATCTCAGGTACTGGTGACAGGGGTGCGCTGACTTCAGGAGCTGATGACTTAGGCACGCTGAACTCAGAACAGGTGACGGAGGCGCACTGGAACAGCTGATGGAGGCTCACCAACCTCTGGAACAAATTGTGGCTAGGGAGCGCTGACCACCAGAGACGGCAGCTGTGGTGCCGGAGTGTCCACCCCAGACGCCTGGAGAACCAACCCCGCTGCAGCCACCTCGGATGAAGGAGAAAGGCAGGGATTGAGTGAGGCGACAGCAAAATTACCAGGAGCAAGGCAAGTCTTTTCTAATATTGATGTTAAAAATGTAAAAAAAAAAATTTGCCTTAGCTCCTGGTCCACTGCTGCTGGTGTGACTGCCTCAGGATGAGTTGCCAGAGCGATGGTCTTAAGAAATGAAGGTGGAGTGGATTGCTTGGATGAAACAGGTGGAGCGGACTGCTCAGGAGAAAAAGGTGGAGCAGACTGCTCAGGTGAAACAGGTGGAATGGACTGCTCAGGTAAAATAGGTGGAGCAGACTGCTCAGGCAAACCAGGTGGAGTGGGTTGTTCCAACGAACATGGTGGAGTGGACCGCTCAGATGAAACAGGTGGAGCAGACTGCTCAGATGAAGCAGGTGGAGCGGACTGCTCATGCAAACACTGTGGAGAGGACCGCTCAGGTGAACACGGAGAAGCCAGAGCTGGTGCGTGCACCATGGAGACAGCTGGAGCTGTGATGTGTGCCTTTGGAACAGCTGGAGCCATAATGTGCACCTCAGGGGCAGCTGGAGCCATGCCGTGCACCTCGAGGACAGCAGGAGCTGTGATATGCACCTCAGGGATGGCTGGAGCTGCGGTGTGCACCTCAGGGATGGCTGGAGCTGTAACGTGTACTTTGTGAATGGCTGGAACTGTCTGGAGAAGAGCCGGAGGTGGTGGTGATACACGGCGTCAAAAGGAGTGATGTCTCCCGAAGCCTTCCTTCCACCTGGGCCCACCGAGCACCAACCGAGATCCCTGAAATGGTTCTCTCTTGGTGGCGGATCTCACCCAAGGGGCCCGTGGTGCAGCAGGCTCCGCAGGAGATAGTATTGGTGGACATGCTGCCAACTCTGGTGAGGAGGAGGCCAGTGGTGCAGACCGAGGAGGGAGAGGAAGCCCCTGCAGCCAAGGAATGGAGCGCAGGTCCGGGCGGGCTTCGAGAATGTTCAGGATGGCCCCCCAGCAGAGTGTGACTTCCCTTGGGGAGAGTATGCTGCGGGCAGAGATCCTGCAGCATCTCCGTGATGGGCAACTCTCCTCCCTCTGCATCTCCTTCTCCTCCTTTCGCCCACTGGGTCCTGGACTGGCAGTGTCCTTTGATCAGAACTGCCCCTCTGGGGCAACGAAGAGGGCCTAAACGTGAGGCGAATCTGGTAAACCATTTATTGTGGTGAAAATGAACAACAACAGAAAATAATGCAGCTCGGGGGCTGAAACAAAAGCAAAACACAGCAAGGCTCAGACACAAGGTTACAGTAAACTGAATACTCAAGGCTAGGGCAAAACAAGGTGAAACAGAAGCGTGAAACATGCCAAACAACGACAAGGACACTGCACAGGACAAAGACTCACACTGACATAAATAGACAATGGGCAATCAAGACAATATGGAACAGGTGGGAACAATCAAGGGCAGACAGACACAACAGGGAAGTGGCTACAGATACAGGAGACATGAGGGGCTGAGACAAAAAGGTAAACAAGAACACATACAAAACCCAGGACCAGACAGGGGATGATACAACATGACAGGAGACTGGGGAAAGCAAAGGACAATCACAGAAGATAACACAGAAACCACTTGAATACAGAAATGCAAAAATGATAATAATGATAATAACCATAACATCCAGGGAACACGTAATGATGTACAAATGAACTTAAAGCGTGGGCATGGTCCCCAGACCATGCCCAGCTCATGACACTCTCAAAGACACTCCAGTGATACACTTTCAGCTGATCACCTTTGCCTCCACTTTTGTTAATCTTCAGTCTGCTGTGGTCATAAACTGGAACATTTTCTATCTCAAAATGAAGTGTCCACACAATAGTTCATCTTTCTGTGGTAGAACGACCAGCACACACTCACACTCTTGTTCCCCATCTGTGTTGAAATAATTCTCTAATTCCCCCTATTTTTCTGTCAGGTGTGATTGCAGCAGCAGAATTTATCTTTCTGTCTCACTGTGACAGGGCACAGACAAAGGTGTCATCCACATGGGCCCAGTCTGCGCTGTGGCAGGACCATAAACACAGTGAAACTAGAAAAGTGTGTAGGGGGGACTCTTTGGCTGCTTTCCTGTGTAAATCACATCCGTTTCACCAATAAAGGGGAGGGACAAAACTCATGGAGTTTGCCAGGAGAAAAAGTGACTGCCAGGGAGAGGCAGGAAAACATATTGCTTAGTTGTATAGCAACTGTGGCACAATGTGCATGCGCTGACGTTTATGACTGTTGAGATAACCATAACCACAGCAGGCGGTGATGGTAATAATGCTGTGTTGACATTAGCCCAGGTGGGAATATGTCAGTGTTGCATTGCCACCACCTAATTGCCACTTCTATTGTTGTGTAATTAATGCTTAATTAGGAAGCTTGCTTCAATCACTGGTGGGGTCGTTAAGAGACGTGTCACACATGCTATAAACAAATGTTTCCCCTACGAATGCAAATGGAGCTTCCCCCCCCCCCCCCCATGTGCCCTCTTTCTGTCCTTGTGCTGCTAAGCATGAGGAGTGAGCGCACCAAAGCATCCATTGTGAGCTGGAGGCGGGTGCAGGAGGATTGAACAGCCACAAGAATTCTATCATGCTGCTTTGTACTGCTGAGTAGTTATATTTAGTGGTTTTGTTTTTTAAATCTTTCTAAGGTAACTCTGTTTGCGTTTATGTTATTTTTATTGTTACTTGGAGATGACTTTCCTAGGCTGTGTTGTCACACTCAAGGAGGGATTGGTGAGAATAGAAGCAGTTTACAGAAAAGGGAGCATATATATGGAAGACAAGCAGAGAGGAGAAAAGTGCATGCGGCTTGCAGCTGGAAGAAGCAGAGTGCAGTGGAGGCGTGAAATTGCCACTGAACCCCTGTCTCGTCTACCTCTTCTGTGTCTCACTGGAGATGGGAGCATGTCCATCCAGCTATAACGTGTTTAAGGCTCAGACTCCTACTACTTTGCTTATCTTTTGTATTCTTGGAAACAAACATGTCACATTTGTTCTTTTAATGTATACAATTTATATGTAGCTGATGCCATGGGAAAACAATAATCTAAGTATGGTAGGTTCCTGGAGAAGATAAAAAGAAAAAAAACCTTTTGGCCCCTAGACACACATTTGATTTATTTAGAGTTGACATACATGCTGGCCTTCATGCATCAACGTTATTGAGGGTTGAAGTAGGATTAGGGTTTTATTAAGCAACTTCAGGTTTAACCTTGAGTTTTAATGCTACCAAAGGTGGTTCCCTTTTTAACCATATAATCTCATGGTAAGTTATGCAGCAAAGTTAACCTGCTTCAGAGCAGTGTGGTGTGGTCAACCTGGGAATCACTCTTTATACACAAACGGTAAACTAGTTTAAATTGGTGAATAATGTGTGTAGATTTACTGTATGTTTTCGCCTGTCTTGGGGACTGTTAAGCTGTTTGAAACAAGGTTTCCAAAAGCAAAATATATTCCCACAGCCAAAATTAGTTGCTCACATCTGCAAGTATTTGCTTTGTTGTTAATATTCTATGGACATAAATGTGAATAAGAGGCTTGTCTGTACATATACATTAACACGCATTTCATTGTCTGGTGTGTGCAGAAGGGGTTGGGGCTGGATATAATAAGCTAATCTAGTCGATAAAAAGGTTCTCTCTGCTGCTGTGTTGACTGTCATCTAATTAAAGCAGCATCCACAACTGTGCAGTTCGGTCTCCTGCAACTCTTCCATTGTCCCTATATTAGCAACTACAGCCTGTGTTTAAGTTGACAAGCACCAAGGTAGAGCAGTATGAAGCTAATAAACTGTGGTGGGAGTCTATTATATGAATCATTATGTGGTATTTGTCTTGCGTTGTCTGAGGAGATAAAAGTTTATGGCAAACAAGACATACTTCATGAGTGGCTATGATAAAGGAGATTTTACAAGGGTAAATGGAAAAATGCACATTATTTGAACTGCCTACAACTGCATTTGTTCAAGTAACAAACTATCCTACTACTGTTCTAAAAGTGTATCATTAGAATGCAGCACAAGAATGCACCTGTTTTGATTATAGACTGTAAATAAAGTTGAACAAAGCCTCACCACCAGAGGTTGTGCTAGATGTTCTGATTGCCTGTCATTTTGACAGACAGGGTTGTAAAAGTTCTGTCATAATCTGTTATTACCTATCATTTCATTTTTCACATAATAATGCAGCAAATAGCTTTTGCATGCGTTCATGTTCAGCTTTATTCAGTGCATGCTTGTGCTGCGTTTGCCACTGCATCAGCCCCTCTTTTTTTCCCACCATTCTAATCAACAACATCACAACTCTTTGGCAGCTTAAAGTAAGTTTTCAGGCACTGCTGCTTTGACTTTTTTGCAGTTGTAGCACAGTGGAGACTGTGAGTAGCTGCAGACAGCTGGAGAAATGTCGTAAAGACCACGCTGAAATGAAAGGCAAGATAATACTTGGCAGGCATTATTGAATGTGTGCTATAATGTGGACACATTGGAATTACAAGTAAAAGTTGCAATATGCCACCCTCAGTGTAGCTGTGTCAGAATGAAGGCAGCCTTTAGATTTTTCTGTCATTGCTAAAAAAAATAAATAAATCTGTCAGTAACAGACAATTTTCAGTTAATGTAACCTTGGCTCACCACCTGCATCCATTGTCCAAGAATAAAGTTGTACTTCCTGGATTTAGAACACTGGCATCTTGCCATTTTGAAGCTCAAGTGTGCACAGTAGTGACCATGAAGTAAGCCCGGCGTCTGGTCCCCACAAATTACAGGCTAAACAGAATTCCATAGGCAGCTCCCTCAGTCATGAACTATTGCAACCACACTCATTTTTGACCGTTCCCCCATTTTTACATCAGGTAACTAATTAAAATCATACTGATCTTAAAAATTAACACTTGGGAGATAAATTAGTGTGACAAGAACTATCTGTGAGGATAGAAACCATCTTTTAACAAAATGTATTTGAGATTTTTTTTTTACTTTTAAATTTGGCAGAATGTCACACACAGTAATGAGAATAAAGTCTTACTTCAGCCAGCCACCAAGGGGTGATGAAGATGAGCAGGCTTCACTTTTGGAGAACTCTCATGTCATCCGTCTTTATTATTATGTATTTTATATCTATGTTATAAATATTCACTTTTTCCAGTGACCACTTTTGATATTTGATAAATAGCTATTGAGAGACATTATCAAAAGGGCAGAAGAGTTGGAAAACTTGCAGAGGTTCTTTGGTCACATTTCGTATTCTGTGATTTTTTTTATGAACACGTAACTATTTTTCAGATGTTATAAAGTTGATGTGAAGTGAAAGTACACAGTTAATGTTATACAATCAAACATTAACTCTCTGAAACCTTTATTACTCATCGATCACAGAATAGATTAAATTTAGTGGCATTAAATCTTCCCTTTGACTGCTATGCCTCTGCCTGCCACACAATCACAGAACATTTCCATCCCTTTACCTAACAGTTGCAGAGTTTTTCTTTTCAGCAAATGCTGTCTTAAACATGGCTTGGTTTGCTGTGTTCAAATAGGTAAAAAATTTAAAATTTGCACGTCCTCAGAACTTGTCTCAAAAACCACAGCACCTTATCCAGCAGTTGCTTTGCATCCCTCAGATGACTACTTTGGTGATGAGGCTGCAGGTGAAGTTCTTTTCCGTTGCTCTTCCATGTGGACTCAGATTTTGCATCAGTACTTCACCTCTGTCAGCTGAATATGATGTGGTGATTCTTTGCTGTGTTTGCATTTCTGCTCAGTAAATATACAGTTTTATCTAAAGTTCACAGGTCTTCTGGATCTTTGCAGCATGGCCCATAACTGCATTTTCTTTATGATACGGAGAGTAAATGTTTCTTTTTTTCATGTATGGTATTTGTATAAATTAATTTTTAGAACCGTTCATGGCTGTTGTGTGTCAGTACAGTGTTGAACAGACTGGAAATTCATTTAAACTTACATTTCCTTTTAAATGCATAACTTTTTACACTTTCGATTCCTGAAAAATCAGTAGAAATTAATTGGATTCTCAATGGTAAATTTTTCAAGAGCTTCATTTACTTTTTTCACAGAAAGGGCCATAGAATTAGACAATAGCACCTGTTTTGAAGTGTCTATATTTAACCTATACATTGTAATAAATGTAACAGTCTATATGGTGCGTGTGTCTATCATCTGGAACTCTACATAATAGAGGCAGTTTGAAGGAAATACTACAGAGCTACCTTCCATTTTCAGTATTCAGTGTGCTTCCATCAGACAAAGACTCATGATGATACACTTTGACTTTTCACTGCTGCCTTTAGCAGCCAGAAGAAAGAGAACAAACCTTTCCATTGGTATCTCTTCCTCCTCCTCTTTTATCCCTCCCTCAATGGTCAAAAGAAAGGAAGGTAATTCCAGCCAGGTTCTTCTTAACACCTTCAATTTGTCTTTTGCTGCTCCCAACCCTTCCCTCCCTCCTCCTCCACCATCTCTACTATCTTCCCCACTCCCACCTTTTGCATGTCTCCCTCTTTCCATCTCTTTCAGTCTATGTCCCTCTCTCTCTTTCCTTCACTCCTGGTGATGGCTTCCCCCTCTCTTTCTCTCTCTCTCAAGGTGATGGAGGCGGGTGTGTGTGGGACTCAGAGAGCACGCCTCAGGGATTATACAGCCCGCTTGCATGAAAGATTCATGATACTCGTGTGTGTGTGTGTGTGTGTGTGTCACGCTTAGCCACTGACTGGGAAAAAAGAACATGGAGAAACGGAAAGGGTGGGGGGTCTAAAAGGGTGGAGTGGGGGTGAGGAGAGTAGAGAAAGAAGGTGTGAGACAAATCTGCAGCGCACACCAGGACCAACTCTCCAGGCTGGGAACATACCACTGACTGTTTGCACACTCTTGACAATGCCATATTGGTCTGGCACACAGACAACAAGTATACAGTCTGGAGAACATCTTCATCCAAATTTGGTGATTCAAAGATCTGTTCCAATCTGAGGTGTGTCAAGGTGTGGTGAATGGGACTCATACGCAGGCAAGAATATGATGCAAAAGCTGATGATTTATTAACAACACTCAAAAACAAACAAATGACAGTGTAATGGTCAGGCTGCACACTCACTCACTCTTTCTCCCTAATTAACCACTCAGCTGCACCTACTGTCTGTGGGTAATTAGGGAGCCCTTTAAATTGGGCCAGTCTCCATTGGGCTGTCAGGAGCACGTCATATTCTCCACCATGCTGACCCGAGATGGTTCCTTCCCAGTGTGCGGCCTTGAGCCGGCAACCATAGAGACAGCCTTCATCTTCCTCGTCTCCTGTGGACACGTCAAGACTATCATTCCATATCCTTCTCATTCTATCTCCCCAGGAGAGGACTCAACTGGCAGACCTGGACCCTGTCTGGCAGAGCCCCTTCTTCTGGACCTCCTCTTCCACAGTCCAGCTCAGTGAGTGCACTCCTGAATTAACACTACTCTTTCCCCCCTTCAATTCAAGCACAGAACCACCACAGCTGTATATACGCACCGTTTCATATCACCCCCACGCTGGGAGTCTGCAGCCCCTCAGCCTCACAGTGGAGGAATCGCCGCCATCTGTAAGGGACACCAACAGTAATATTATCAACACTGACAGCCCCATACTAATCCTCTGTTTCTCCTCTCCTTCCTACAGGGTTGCCAGACTTAAACCATGGACGCCACACCTGACACAGACTGACAGAGACATATGTAGATAGGGGAGTAATTAAGACAATGCATGGCAGATGGGAAGCAATCATGGACAATGGAGAAGCACTGGACGGGTGAGGCTGAGCAAACAGAACACATAGAGACTGAAAATACAAGTGATAATCACACCACAGAGAAACATAATAACAAACGGGGAGGGCATGGCTGAACTCATGTCCTGAAGATAACAGAAAAACAAACATGAACATAAAGCGAGGAAATGAGCGCAGTCATGTCCAAACCCTTACAGTACCCCCTTCTCAAGAGTCGGTTACCAGATGAGACCAAAACGTAACAAAAAGAAAATAAGGTGCAGGCATGAGAACGCTTAAGAAACAGTCTTCAGAACTCAGCCAACAAAATTTGCAGATTCAACAGTGAAATGAGTTGCAAATTGATAATGAACTGATAAATATTCCAGGTAAACATAGTAGTGTTCCACTAGAAATTATACAACTCCCATTGCAATTTGCTTATTTTCAAAATGAAACATTTCTTATAAATACTTAACATTTCTTCCTGTATAATTGTACATTTTTGGAGCCTGAGCCACTGACAACATCAGTGGGCGAGAGCCCTACTGTATTTGTTAGTATTTTTAGGGCCCGAGCCGCTGACATCAGTGGGAGAGAGCCCTATTGTATTTGTTAGTATTTTTCTTTCTTTCTTTCTTTCTTTCTTTCTTTCTTTCTTTCTTTCTTTCTTTCTTTCTTTTTCTTTCTTTCTTTCTTGCTTTCTTTCTTTCTTTCTTCTCCATCTAAGATCTCATTTTGGGGTAGTGAACATGCATGAAAACTCACTATTTTTTGCAGGGACCTCCAGACTGGCAAAAAATTTTATATTTTCGAGGAAATATCAATGACCCCACAAAAATGGCTCTACAGCACCACCTAACGTGAAGTCAATGGGGAATGGCACATGCTTACTTTTGCGTAGAAAGATGAAAATTGGGAGAGATGTTTATCATGTCAAAACATGCAAAAAACTCCATAGAAGTGATGGTCTACACCCAACAGGAAGTTGGCTATTTTGGCAGGAAGTGGCGATGACCGGATTTCCACCACGCGCATTTGATCAAATTCGTCCTAGGGTTTTTGTCTGAATGACATTGAATGTCCGGATCGTCACTTCCTTGTGGTAACGTATCGTCACTTCCTGTTTTGCTGTCTGCCTGTGTGGTTTGCTCTCCAGCTCTCGAGCCACTAGCTATGGCTACTACCTCTCTTTCCTCTCCTCCTCTGGTGTGCTCTCTCTGTCAAATGTTTAGCTACACCTCTGCCTCTTTTAGCGATAACGGTAAATGTAATAAATGTTGTCTTTTTGAGGCGCTCGAGGCGAGGTTGTCTGATTTGGAATCCCGGCTCCGCTGCATTGAAACACCGTCTGCGCCAGTTAATCTCGATGGACGCCCATTAGCTGCAGCGGAGCTAGCTAGCTTAGCCCCCCCTGTCACCGGTTCCCCGGCTCTCCTCAGCAGCGAGGAGACTGGGTGGGTGACGGTGAGAAGGAAGCCTAGTCGCAAAGCCCCGGTTCACCACCAACCTGTTCACGTTTCTAATCGTTTTTCCCCGCTCAGCGACACACCCGCTGAGGAAAAAACTCTGATCATTGGCGACTCTGTAGTCAGAAACGTGAACCTAGAGACTCCATCGGCCATAGTCACATGCATTCCTGGGGCCAGAGCAGGCGACATCGAGTCAAATTTGAAAATGCTGGCTAAAAGTAACTGTAAATATTCCACAATTGTTATTCACGCCGGCATTAATGACATCCATCTCCGGCAGTCGGAAGTCACGAAACTTAATATAGAATCGGTGTGTGACTTTGCCAAAACGATGTCTGCCACTGTAGTATTCTCTGGGCCCCTCCCCAATCTGACCAGTGATGACATGTTTAGTCGCTCGTCATCCTTGAACCGCTGGCTGTCTGTGTGGTGTCCTGCAAATGACGTGGGCTACATTGACAATTGGAGCTCTTTTTGGGGAAAACCTGGTCTTATGAGACGAGACAGCATTCATCCCACTTTGGATGGTGCTTCTCATTTATCTAACAATCTGGCATCTTTTTTATCCAAATTTCCAAAACCATGACTACTCAGAGTTGGGACCAGGAAGCAGAGTCGCAGTCTTACACGCCTCTCTGCAGCTCCTCTTCATCCGCCACCCCTCAGCTTAGCCCCTGTCTTCCCCATCAGAGAATCGTTGTCTGCTCCCTCCAAAGTAAATAAAAATATAATGTATAAGCATCCCAAAGTGATAAAGCAAAATATTGGTAAAACTCAAATTAAACATAAAGCCTCTAAATTGAATGATTTGGCCTCTGTTCCTCCTCATAATTTAAAAATTAAATGTGGTTTATTAAATATTAGGTCTCTAACTCCCAAGTCTCTGTTAGTCCATGATCTGTTAATTGATCATCAGATTGATTTAATTTCCCTTACAGAGACTTGGTTAGGGCAAGAGGATTATGTTGGTTTAAATGAATCAACTCCCTCTGGTTATTTAAACTGTCAAAATCCCAGAAGTTCTGGTCATGGAGGAGGAGTAGCATCAATTTACCATTCCAAATTACTAGTTAATGTAAAGCAAAAAACATGTTATAATTCCTTTGAGGGCCTGGTCCTCAGTGTTGGGCACTTTAGCAATTCCAGGTTAAACCCAATTTTATTTGCCATAGTTTATCGTCCCCCATCAACCTATTCAGAATTTTTATCCGAATTTGCTGATTTCTTAGCTGATTTAGTGCTGAAATCTGATAGAATAATTATAGTAGGGGACTTTAATATACATGTGGATGTAGATAGTGACTGCCTTAATGTGGCTTTTAATTCAATATTAGACTCGATTGGGTTTTCTCAGAAAGTAGGAAATTCTACTCATTACCTCCACCATACATTGGACCTTGTTCTGACATATGGCATAGAAATAGAAAATCTTGTAGTGTCTCCTCATAACCCTGTACTGTCAGACCATTGTCTGTTAACCTTTGATTTTACTATTTCTGACTATTTGGCTCCTAAAGAAAAATATTATCACAGTAGATGCCTCTCAGATGATGCTGTTTCCAAATTTATGCAGATTGTTTCCTCTATGCCATGTGTCAACACAACGGAAATAAGCTATAGACAGCTTGCTCCTTCTGTAATTGATAACATGGTGGATAGTGTTTCAGCTTCTCTGCATCAGGCTCTAGACTTGGTGGCCCCCTTAAAAAAGAAAAAGTCTAATCAGAGATTTTTAACTCCTTGGTTCAACACAGAAACTCGTAGCTTAAAACAGAAGACTCGTCAATTAGAAAGAAAATGGCGCTCTACTAATTTAGATGAAATCTATTTAGCTTGGAGAAATCATCTTTTAATTTATAAAAAATCTCTTAGAAAAGCTAGAACGAGTTATTACTCTGCATTAATAGAAGAGAACAAGAATAATCCCAGGTTTCTTTTCAGTACTGTAGCCAGGTTGACAAAGAGTCAGGACTCTGTCAATCCTAGCATCCCCTTAGAGCTTACTAGTCAGGACTTTATGAACTTTTTCAATAATAAAATTTCATCCATCAGAGATAAAATCAATCAGATTCTTCCCACAGTTAACTTAAATACTGTAACTACTACAACTCCTTCTATTGATGTCTGTCTTGATGAGTTTACTCCAATCGACCTTTGTGAGTTAGACAAAATAGTTTCCTCATCCAAACCTTCAACTTGTCTTTTAGACCCTATTCCTACCAGGTTATTTAAAGAAGTCTTCCCACTTATTGGTAGCTTTATTCTTCATATAATCAATTCTTCATTAACTTTAGGCCATGTACCGCAGGCTTTTAAAACGGCTGTAATTAAACCCTTACTCAAAAAGCCAACGCTAGATCCAGGAGCTTTAGCTAACTATAGACCAATCTCTAATCTCCCTTTCATTTCAAAAATCTTAGAAAGAGTTGTTGCTACGCAATTATTTGACCACCTGCAGGGAAATGGTTTACTTGAGGAGTTTCAATCTGGGTTTAGAATCCATCATAGTACTGAAACAGCCTTAGCGAAGGTCACTAACGACCTCCTCATTGCATCTGATAATGGACTAGTTTCTGTACTTGTCCTTTTAGATCTTAGTGCAGCTTTTGATACTATTGATCATAATATTCTACTTGATAGATTAGAACACTATGTTGGACTTAATGGAACTTCGTTGCAGTGGTTTAGATCTTATTTATCTGATAGGTTCCAGTTTGTTCATGTAAATGATGAATTTTCTCTCAGCTCAAAGCTTAGTCATGGAGTTCCACAGGGATCTGTGCTTGGCCCTACTCTTTTTAGTTTATATATGCTTCCGTTAGGCAACATTATTAGAAAGCACTGTATACATTTTCACTGTTATGCAGATGACACACAATTATACCTGTCAATGAAGCCAGATGATACTAATCAATTAGCCAAGTTAGAAGCCTGTCTTAAGGAAATCAAAGCTTGGATGACTTGTAATTTCCTGCTATTAAATTCAGATAAGACTGAAGTCATTCTTGTTGGTCCAAAAAACCTTAGAAATTCCTTTCCAAATCAAACTTTCAGTTTGGATGCAGTTACTCTTTCTCTTAATAGCTCTGTGAGGAACCTTGGAGTTATTTTTGATCAGGATTTGTCCTTCAATTCACATATTAAATTTGTTTCTAAGACTGCCTTCTATCATTTGCGTAATATTGCCAAGATTAGGAGCATCTTGTCTCAGAGTGATGCTGAGAAGCTGATCCACGCTTTTGTTAGCTCGAGATTAGATTATTGTAATTCTTTATTATCAGGCTGTCCTAAAACATCTTTAAAAAGTCTTCAGCTGATCCAAAATGCTGCAGCAAGAGTTTTAACAGGTACTAGAAAGAGAGATCATATCTCTCCGGTTCTGGCCTCCCTTCATTGGCTTCCCATAGAGTTTAGAATTAAGTTTAAAATCCTTCTTCTTACTTACAAAGCTCTAAACAATCAGGCTCCTTTTTATTTAAAAGATCTGATACTACCGTATCATCCTAACAGAGCACTACGCTCCCAAAATGCAGGTTTACTTGTAATACCTAGAATCTCCAAAAGTACAATGGGAGGCAGAGCCTTCAGTTATCAAGCTCCTCTCCTGTAGAATCAGCTGCCAATCTGGATTCGGGAGTCAGACTCGATCTCTGTTTTTAAGAATAGGGCTAAAACCTACCTTTTTGATATAGCCTACAATTAGGGAGGGATCATGTGTTTCTGAACCCTCCCTTAGTTATGCTGCTAATAGGTTTAGTCAGCCGGGGGACCTCCAGTAATGCACTGGGCCTCACTCCTTTCCTCACTCTCTATGAAATTTTTTTTTTTTTTTTTGCTGGTCATTAACATTTGTTTGTTCTCTCCCATAGATTGAGTCCCCATCGTGCTGTTTGCTCTCTACATGTCTGTTCTTTTCTTCTTCTCTGTCCCCTCACCCCCCAGCCAGTCGCAGCAGATGACTGCCCCTCCCTGAGCCTGGTTCTGCTGGAGGTTTCTTCCTGTTAAAAGCGAGTTTTTCCTCTCCACCGTCGCCAAGTGCTTGCTCACAGGGGATCGCCTGATTGCTGGGGTCTTTCTGCAACTGTGGGGGTCCTCCCTACAGTTGATAGTGCTATGAGATGACTGTTGTTGTGAAATGGCGCTATATAAATAAAGTTGAATTGAATTGAATTGAATTGATTGAGCTCATTTGTGGTGACAATCATCTATACCCATGTGCCATTAAAAGTTATTGAAAACTTGACGGTTTGGCTGTAGGGGCATAACAAAATTTGATGCCTTGCCATGATCATTCTATGACCATTCTGACGGCAATAACTCTGGTGTGCATTGTGGGATTTCAACCAAATTCAGTATTATGGATATTAGTCTAATTCCAAACAGCTCTATAGAACATTATTCATAGAAATCTACAGCACCACCTATAGGAGGCAGAAAGTTTTGCATCAGAAAGTTTGCATCATGTTGTTTTTTTAATACTTCGGGAATGGAATGTCAGATTGGCACCAAGATAGGTATGATATATATGGGTATGCCTCCGAACAATTACAGCTATGAATATTCATGAGTAACAATAGCGCCCTCTCTTGGAGACATGAAGGTTACACCAAAGGTTTTTTTCAATATCTCTGAAATAAATAGTCTGATTGGTACCATTTATGGTGACAATCATCTATACCCATGTGCCATCAAAAGTTGTTGAAAACTTTTACAAATACCTGACGGTTTGGCAGAAGGGGCATGGCTAAGTTTGCAGTATCACCATTATCCTTCCAATGGCTATTACTCTGGCATACATTGACTGATTTCAACCAGATTTTGTGTGGTGAATAGGTTGCCAATACTGATCATTTCTATAATAAAGAATGACAAATTGCGACAGCGCCCCCTACCACCAGTGGACAGGAAGTTGTCATAATGCACACGTAAATTGTCCGAATACCGCAAAACTTCGTATCTATGATACTAGTCAGACCCCGAACAGATTTATATAACTATAGCAAACATAGCTATAGCGCCCCCTAGGAAATAAAAGCTTAATAACGCAGCCATGCTTTGCCCAAATTTGACCAAATTTTGTGTGGTGGATCAGTAGCGAACATTGAATATTTCTTTAATGAACAATGACGCATAGCTCTCGCACCCCCTAGCAGAAAAACAAAGCTTAATACAATAACTCTGGCATACTTTGTCTAAAGTCAACCAAATTTAGTGTGTTGAATAGGCAACCAATGGTTAACATTTCTATAATATACAATGAGATGCAGCAGTAGCGCCCCCTACCGACAATGGACAGGAAGTTGTCATAACTCACATGTAGAATGTCCGATTGCTCCTAAACTTTATATATATGCTACTAGTCAGACCCAGAAAAGATTTTTGTAATGATAACAAACATAGCTATAGCGCCCCCAGGAAAAAACAAAGCTTTATAACTCAGGCATACTTTGTCCAAATTCAATCAAATTTTGTGTGGTGCATCAGTAACTTACACTGAACCTTTGTATAATGAAAATGACACATAGCTATAGCACCCCCTAACAGAGGAAACAAAGCCTTATAACTCTGAAATACTTAGTCCAAATTCAACCAAATTTTGTGTGGTGCATGGTTAACCAACACTGAACCTTCTTATAATGAACAATTACATATACAGTGGGGCAAAAAAGTATTTAGTCAGCCACCAATTGTGCAAGTTCTCCCACTTAAAAGATGAGAGAGGTCTCCAATTTTCATCATAGGTATACCTCAACTATGAGAGACAAAATGAGAAAAAAAAATCCAGAAAATCACATTGAAGGATTTTTAATGAATTAATTGGTAAATTCCTCAGTAAAATAAGTATTTGGTCACCTACAAACAAGCAAGATTTCTGGCTCTCACAGACCTGTAACTTCTTCTTTAAGAGGTTTCTCTGTCCTCCACTCGTTACCTGTATTAATGGCACCTGTTTGAACTCGTTATCAGTATAAAAGACACCTGTCCACAACCTCAAACAGTCAGACTCCAAACTCCACTATGGCCAAGACCAAAGAGCTGTCAAAGGACACCAGAAACAAAATTGTAGACTTGCACCAGGCTGGGAAGACTGAATCTGCAATAGGTAAGCAGCTTGGTGTGAAGAAATCAACTGTGGGAGCAATTATTAGAAAATGGAAGACACACAAGACCACTGATAATTTCCCTCGATCTGGGGCTCCACGCAAGATCTCACCCCGTGGGGTCAAAATGATCACGAGAACGGTGAGCAAAAATCCCAGAACCACATGGGGGGACCTAGTGAATGACCTGCAGAGAGCTGGGACCAAAGTAACAAAGGCTACATCAGAAACACACTACGCCGCCAGGGACTCAAATCCTGCAGTGCCAGACGTGTCCCCCTGCTTAAGCCAGTACATGTCCAGGCTCGTCTGAAGTTTGCTAGAGAGCATTTGGATGATCCAGAAGAGGATTGGGAGAATGTCATATGGTCAGATGAAACCAAAATACAACTTTTTGGTAAAAACTCAACTTGTCATGTTTGGAGGAGAAAGAACACCATACCTACTGTGAAGCATGGGGGTGGAAACATCATGCTTTGGGGCTGTTTTTCTGCAAAGGGACCAGGACGACTGATCCGTGTAAAGGAAAGAATGAATGGGGCCATGTATCGTGAAATTTTGAGTGAAAACCTCCTTCCACCAGCAAGGGCATTGAAGATGAAACGTGGCTGGGTCTTTCAGCATGACAATGATCCCAAACACACCACCGGGGCAACGAAGGAGTGGCTTTGTAAGAAGCATTTCAAGGTCCTGGAGTGGCCTAGCCAGTCTCCAGATCTCAACCCCATAGAAAATCTTTGGAGGGAGTTGAAAGTCTGTGTTGCCCAGCGACAGCCCCAAAACATCACTGCTCTAGAGGAGATCTGCATGGAGGAATGGGCCAAAATACCAGCAACAGTGTGTGAAAACCTTGTGAAAACTTACAGAAAACGTTTGACCTCTGTCATTGCCAACAAAGGGTATATAACAAAGTATTGAGATTAACTTTTGTTATTGACCAAATACTTATTTTACCAAGGAATTTACCAATTAATTCATTAAAAATCCTTCAATGTGATTTTCTAGATTTTTTTTTTCTTATTTTGTCTCTCATATTTGAGGTATACCTATGATGAAAATTGGAGACCTCTCTCATCTTTTAAGTGGGAGAACTTGCACAATTGGCAGCTGACTAAATACTTTTTTACCCCACTGTAGCTCTAGCACCCCTTAGCAGAAAATCAAAGTTTAATATCTCTGGCATACTTTGTCCAAAGACAACCAAATTTAGCGTCTTGAATAGGCAACCAATGGTGAACATTTCTAAAATATACAATGAGACGCAGCAGTAGTGCCCCAAGTTGTCATAACTCACACATACAATGTCCAAATGGACCCAAGCTTGATATACATGGTACTAGTACCACCCAGAACAGAGTTATATGACTATACCACATACAGCTATAGTGCCCCCTAGGTAAAAAAAAATAAAAAATTGTAGCAATCGCATAGCTTGTCTAAATTCAAACAAATTTCCTGGTGAAATTTTGACCAGAAGTGGCCTTGAGGCTATAGATTAACATATTAGATTTTTGAGGTAATCCACGAGCTTATACAGTACTTCTGCTGACGCGCTATCTTGCACTGTACAGATGGACGGACTGATGATGGATGGCGGAATGGACAGATGGACGGGTGAATGGATTGATGGACAAATGGATGGCAGATGGATGGGCATATGGCTTTATGGAAGGATGGACGGACAAAGAGTAGGAGGGAGAGGGTTGGGGAGGGAGGAATGGAGCCTGCGCTGTGTGACACGCTCTGAGTGGCAAGGCCGAGGTCTAGCAAGGATGCCCGTTTATCGTTGCTCACAGCTTTAACTGATAGAATTTTTTTTTCCATCTTCTTCTCCATCTAAGATCTCATTTTTGGGGTAGTCGACGTGCACAAAAACTCGCCATTTTTTTGCAGGGACCTCAACACTGGCAAAAAATTTTATATTTTTGAGGAAATATCAATGACCCCACAAAAATGGCTTTACAGCGCCATCTAACATGTGAAGTCAATGGGGAGTGGCACATGCTTATTTTTGCGTAGAAAGATGAAAATTGGGTGAGATGTTTATCATGTCAAGACATGCAGAAAACTCCATAGAAGCGATGGTCTACACCAAACAGGAAGTCAGCCATTTTGGCAGGAAGTGGCAGTGACCTGATTTCCACCTTGCGCATTTGATCGAACTCGTCCTAGGGTTTTAGTCCAATTGAGCTCATTTGTGGTGACAATCATCTATACCCATGTGCCATTAAAAGTTATTGAAAACTTTTCCAAAAGCTCAATGGCTTGGCCGTAGGGGTGTGGCAAAGCCTTGCCATGATCATTCTATGACCATTCTGATGGCAATAACTCTAGTATGCATTGTCGGATTTACACCAAATTCAATATTATGGATATCAGTCCAATTCCAAACAGTTCTATAGAACAATATTCATAGAAATCTACAGCACCACCTATAGGAGGCAGAAGGTTTTGCATCCAAAAGTTTGCATCATGTTATTTTTTTAATACCTCGGGAATGGAATGTGGGATTGGCACCAAGATAGGTATGATGTATATAAGTATGCCTCCGAACAATTACAGCTATGAATATTCATGAGTAGCAATACTCTTGGAGACATGAAGGTTACACCAAAGGGTTTTTTTTCAATATATACTATAGTTAGTATCAGACACTGCCTTGGCTCTTAAAAAAAAAGAAAAAAAGAAAAAAAAAAGGAGTTTGCATGTTCTCCCCGTGTTGCGTGGGTTTACTCCGGGATTTCTCCGGTTTCCTCCCACATGCCAAAAACATGCATGTTAGGTTAATTGGCTGTTCTAAATTGTCCCTAGATATCTGTTTCCTATAGGCCCTTAGAATAGAGGGTTAGCATTAATGAAAGCGCTTTGAGTGGTCTTTGTGACTAGAAAAGCGCTATATAAGTGCAGGTTAGTTAGTTAGTTAGTAATATCTCTGAACTAGTCTGATTGATACCATTTATGGTGACAATCATCTATACCCATGTGCCATTAAAAGCTGTTGAAAACTTTTCCAAATGCCCGATGGTTTGGCAGGAGGGGTGTGGCCAAGTTTGCAGTATCACCATCACCCTTCCAATGGCTTTTACTCTGGCGTACATTGACTGATTTCAACCAAATTTTGTGTGGTGAATAGGTCAACAATACTGATCATTTCTATAATAAAGAATGACACATAGTGACAGCGCCCCCTACAGCCAATTGAAAGGAAGTTTCCATAACTCACATGCCATATTCACACACCATTTGCCAGAATGACGTGCAATTTTCTGAGGTTTATCAGACCACCTTGTTGATCATAACTGCCCATCACCTTTAGCATGGTGTCATTGCTATTACCATGAATACACCCTCCTCGCCATTCAATCCATGTTCTTGTTGGGATGGTTGGGAACGACCTGGAGTCATGAAATCTGGAACATAGGTTGAGGTGACTGTCATATGTAGACCTATATGGGTGGGCAACACATAACTGACAGGGAAGTGTTGCCATGGCGACATGGCGAAGGTTGACTCCTCGCCATGGAACATCGGAAAGTTGTAATTTGGACAAACTTTGTCTGATTTTCACCAAATTCTCTACGATGGATATTAGTCCCGCCCCACACGTTCCTACATAAAAATGATTGACAGAAGTTATAGCACCACCTACTGCTCACAGGAAGTACTGCTACTTTATTATTCATGTAGCGCTTGCCGCAACAATGGGAAATTTTCTGAGCCAGCTAAGTACGACGGGTGCTGACGTCTGCGGTTGTGCGGGGGGTGAGGGCAGGCTTACAGCTGCTTGCAGCTTCTTCTTCTTCTTTTAGATTTGATTGGCAGTTGGCAACCAGCTTACAGGTGCATTACTGCCTCGTACTTCACTCTATGTCATCACTCTATCTGGTAAGGAGCTGTAGTCCTTCTATCATCGTTGCTGTGTCCAATCGAACCTCAACTCTATCGCTTGCAGCTTTAATTAGGGCCCGAGACACTGACAACGTCAGTGGGTGAGAGCTCTCTAAGCTCTCATTTTTGGGGTAGTGAACATGCATGAAAAGTCACCTTTTTTTTTTGCAGGGACCTCAAGACTGGCAAAAATGGAATATTTTGGAGGAAATATGAATGACCCCGCAAAAATGGCTCTACAGTGCCACCTGACAAGTGAAGTCAATAGAGAGTGGCACACACTTACTTTTGCATAGAAAGATGAAAATCGGGTGAGATGTTGATCGTCATGACATGCAAAAAAAACTCCATAGAAGTGATGGTCTACACCCAACAGGAAGTTGGCCGTTTTGGCAGGAAATAACAGTGACCTGATTTCCACCTCGCGCAATTGACGCGCATTTGATCGAACTCGTCCTAGGGTTTTTGTCTGATTGAGCTCATTTGTGGTGACAATCATCTGTACCCATGTGCCATTTAAAGTTATTGAAAACTTTTCCAGAAGTTTGACGGTTTGGCCGTAGGGGCGTGGCAAAGTTTGATGCCTCGCCATGATCATTCTGTGACCATTCTGATGGCAATAACTCTGGCATGCATTGTCGGATTTCAACCAAAGTCAATATAGTGAATTTAGTGATTAAAGGAAGAATTGCTTAATTTTTTTCTCTCATCAGGTGAAAAAATGACATGAAGGAATGAATAGGGCTCATTGACAGTACATGTACATAGTACAGAACTGTTTCCATGGCGACCGACATGCTCCAGTGTCTTCCTCGCCATGCAACACATGATAGTTACAGCTCAGCCAGTCCTCGTGTGATTTGGACCAAACTTTGCACAAATCATACTAATATCACTCTGAACACGTCTGTATATCAATATTCACGAAATTGTCATGCCACCACCTACTGCTGACATGAGGTACTGCGCAAAATTGGATCAACTTTTGTGCAAAGACCAGTAGTCAGAATGACATGACATTTTCAGTGGTTTCTCAGAGTGCATTGGATTACCCTCAGTGGAAGTCACTTTTATCCTTCGATAATCACAGTTGCCATAGAAAACCACTCCTTGCCATTCAATACGTTTTATACTTAGGAGGGTTGGGAAAGTCCAAGGGTCACCAAATGTGGAATGTAAGTCAAGGTTCAATATACAGTATATGTATGTGTGAGAATATGTATGGGCACATAATCATACCATGTAGGATAACTAAGTAGACGGTTATGCTGTTTCATCCCACCTAGCAACAATGCTCTGCACTGTGTGTGTTTATATATTTACATATTTATTCCATCTAGCTACAATGCTCCGCACTGTGTTTTTATATATCTACATATTATTCCATCTAGCTACATTGCTCCGCACTGTGTGTGTTTATATACTTGCATATTTATTCCACCTAGCTGCAATGCTCCGTACTGTGGGTGTTTATATATTTACATATTTATTCCATCTAGCTACAATGCTCTGCACTGTGTGTTCATATATTCATATATTTATTCCATCCAGCTACAATGCTCTGCACTGTGTGTCTGTGTGTGTGTGTGTATATATATATTTTATAGTAATATGTACATATGTATATTAGCTGCTCTTGCTTGCTTGTTTTTTTTTCTTGCCTTCTGATTGTTGCTCTGAGTGTTGCTATCCCTGTGCTGTTGCAATCCTGGAATTTCCCCGTTGTGGGACTAATAAAGGTTTATCTTATCTTATCTTATCTTAAGGTGACTCTCTTCTGTAGTTCTTGATTTTCTGCAACATGTACCTAAAATGTATGTGTTGCCATGGCCACATGTCCAAGTTTACCTTATCGCAATACGTTGGACAGTTGTAACTTGGACAAACTGTGTCAGATTTTCCCCGTAATTGCGATGATGGAGTTTAGTCCCACTCTGCACACTCCAACATAAAAATATTTGACAAAAGTTATAGTGCCACTTACTGCTCACAGGAAGTTCTTCGCCAAACACTTTTCTTTTTTATGCAGCACTTGCCGCGACAACGGGAAATGTTCCGAGCCAGCAAGGTACGACGGGCACCGGGTTCCACGGGCGCGTGGGGGGCAAAGGCCCGCTTACAGCTGCTTGTAGCTTTAATTAGGGCCCGAGCCACTGACAAAGTCAGTGGGCGAGAGTCCTATTGTAATTGTTAGAACTAGTACATACCCGTGCATACCCGTCCATGCCCGTAGAAACCAAGTATAACCAAGTATTTCTGCATGCCCGTTGCTGAAGGGTCTTCTCCTGTCTCAGACGGCTGTGTTGTTCACAGTCATGCCTGCGGCATACTGGTGGAACCTGAGGTGTTTCATGTTCATGGCATCTTTTCTGACATGCAGCAGTTCTCCTCATTCTATTGCTCTCCATCTGGTGGGTCTTCTTCTTCTTCTTTGTTCAGACCACTCACTGAGGGATACAGACGTGGACAAAATTGTTGGTACCCCTCTGTTAATGAAAGAAAAACCCACAATGGTCACAGAAATAACTTGAATCTAACAAAAGTGGTAATAAATAAAAATTCTATGAAAATTAACTATTGGAAAATCAGACAATGCTTTTGAATTGTGGTTCAACAGAATTACTTTAAAAAAACAAACTCATGAAACAAGCCTGGGCAAAAGTGATGGTACCCTTAACTTAATATTTTGTTGCACAACCTTTTGAGGCAGTCACTGCAATCAAACGATTTCTGTAACTGTCAATGAGACTTCTGCACTTCTCAGCAGGTATTTTGGCCCACTCCTCATAAGCAAACTGCTCCAGTTGTCTCAGGTTTGAAGGGTGCCTTCTCCAGACGGCATGTTTCAGCTCCTTCCACAGATGTTCAATAGGATTTAGATCAGGGCTCATAGAAGGCCACTTTAGAATAGTCCAATGTTTTGCTCCTAGCCATTCTTGAGTGTTTTTAGCTGTGTTTTGGGTCATTATTCTGTTGCAAGACCCATGACCTGCGACTGAGACCAAGCTGTCTGACACTGGGCAGCACATTTCTCTCTAGAATACCTTGATAGTCTTGAGATTGCATTGTACCCTGCACAGATTCAAGACACCCTGTGCCAGATGCAGCAAAGCAGCCCCAGAACATAACAGAACCTCCTCCATGTTTCACAGTAGGGACAGTGTTCTTTTCTTGGTATGCTTCATTTTTGCGTCTGTGAACATAGAGCTGATGTGCCTTGCCAAAAAGTTCCAGTTTTGTCTCGTCTGTCCATAGGACATTCTCCCAGAAGCTTTGTGGCTTGTCAACATGCAGTTTGGCAAATTCCAGTCTGGCTTTTTTATGATTTGTTTTCAACAGTGGTGTCCTCCTTGGTCTTCTCCCATGAAGTTCACTTTGGCTCAAACAACGATGGATGGTGCGATCTGACACTGATGAACCTTGACCTTGGAGTTCACCATGAATGTGTTTAGAGGTTGTTCTGGGCTCTTTTTGTTACCATTCATATTATCCGTCTCCTCCTGCAGCCACGTCCAAGGAGGTTGGCTACAGTCCTGTGGATCTTAAATTTCAGAATAATATGTGCAACTGTAGTCACAGGGACATCAAGCTGCTTGGAGATGGTCTTATAGCCTTTACCTTTAACATGCTTGTCTATAATTTTCTTTCTAATCTCCTGAGACAACTCTCTCCTTTGCTTCCTTTGGTCCATGTTTAGTGTGATGCACACCATGTCACCAAACAGCACATTGACTACTTGTCACCCTTTAAATAGGCCAACGGACTGATTACAAGTTTGTAGACACCTGTGATGTTAATTAGTAGTAGTAGATTAGTTTATTTGACAGGGACAGTGCAATAAACATAGACAATTAATCAAAGACAATCAATCTGATGTGTTGCACATAGAGTGTATAGCTATTAGCTAATTTGCAACTCTTGTCCCTGGATGGGCTTTAGAAAAAAGAATCAAGTAAAGATGGGAAAAAAAAAAAATAAAAAATATACACAATAACCACATACATCAATAGAGAGGACACATCTTGATTGAACATGTCCCTATGGTCACATTATTTTCAATCTTTTCTAGGGGTACCATCATTTTTGTCCAGGCCTGTTTCATGAGTTTGTTTTTTTAAAATAATTCTGTTGAACCACAATTCAATGTCACCATGGGTTGAGATGCCGTCTCGGCACTGAGCCCATGTTTTCCCTCATCCCTGCCTCCCATTGAGCGGCGTCTCAGCTGGCCCCAGCTGGCAGCATTATGGACGGCTGGGGCCAATTAGTCTTCATCAGCTGGGGCGCTGCCAATGAGGATAAATAGGAGCAGCCTCGATGACTCGGGGCTGCGACATAAGCACTGCTAGGCTGAAGCCCCTTCGTCTGGTGTCAGCCTCAACTCCCCTTGCAGCATTCCTGTGTTTGTATCCCGCTGTGAGGATGTACGTCTTGCTACCCCCACGTCCGGTACGAGCTGCTTACCTCTGCGCTGTGCAACCTGTGAGTGTACCTCTGCATGAGTATCTGTGCTCTCCTCATCCCTTATCCCTTACCCAAAATAAACCATCTCGACTCACTGGCTTGTCCCTGGCTCTGATTGCCCGGCTCCCTAGAGCCGGATATGACAGTATGTCGCAGCCAGAAGAGTTGCCGGCGGCCGTGAGTCGCTGTGGAAATGTACCTTTCTGTCCGGGTGTCAGCGCTGCTAGCATGCCGTTTCCCAGGAGTCACTTCCGGCGCCAGCGCGACGAGCTGAGGTCCATCTCGGAGGCTGTCGACGGGACGTTCTTCACCCTGCACGACGCCTCCAACGCGAGACGCTGGCATCCGGGCCGTGCTGAGGAACTCCTGGACTGTCACCCTCACTCTCTGTACCATCTGGAGGACAGTGCCAGGATAGACGCTGCAGGTACACAGCGAGAGAAGCTCCACGGGGTGGATGGAAATCCCGGCAGGGAGTCGAAGTGGGCGACGTCTTTCCCCGCTTCGGAGTCCCGTTCCTGCCGCTATTCCAGTCCGGGAGTTCGCGCCAACCAGAGGACTTCCCCCGACCTGCGCCACGTCACTCGGGGTTCCCTTCTAGGAGCCGCAGCTGACAGCAGTTATGTCCGGGGTCGAGTGGCTGTCGCGAGCTCTACTGTGTTTCCTGTCACCACCTTCAGGCATGTGGCGGCGGCAGTGAGATTGATGGTGAGGACTTCAGGGCTACGAAGCTTTCCCGTGCTCGACGCCTTCCTCGTCACGATCTCCGATCTGGAGCGGCGAATCCTGGGTTTCCCCCTCGCTTCGTCCCCTGGGAGTAGTCGTCATCACATCGCCGAGTCACCTCTGCACGAACCTCGTCCGGATCCAGTTCTGGGTCATCGTCAGGACCGTTCCTCCCACGCAGCTGTCATCTCTTTGCCTCGTCAGTGTGGAGATTCTACAGCCTCGTCCCCTGAGCCTCGTTCCCCCGCTGTCATTCCTGGACATTCGGGCTGGCTCACCCCGGCTGTTTCCCCCTCCTCCTCGACGCGCTTCCTGACCGCTGTGTGTGCCTGGAATCCCGGCCTGGTGAGCTCTCTGCTGGAGACAACGCGAGCGACCCTCAGACGAACTCCCGGGGGGTCCTCCGTTATCGCCGGGCGGGGAGAGGAAGAAGCAGATTCCACTACAGCAGGCGATACTCAACCTCCAGGGGGCAGGCAAGTCATTGTTTTTTCACACCTGCTTAATGATTTGCTCTGTCACATCCCTGGAGGAGAAGTTCAGGGTTCGCAGCTCCCTGAACTCTCCCCACCTGCTGTAACCTGTATTCCTAATCCCGCATCCTCTGTGTCTCTCTCCGCCGAGCGGTCCCCGGCTCCGGGTCAACGTGGTGGGATATGGAGAGGGCCTGTGGTTCCGCAGCTACATTGCGGACGGAGGAGGGGGACTGACTGCTGCGTGGAGTCTACGCCGACGACTGAGCGTCCCCGGGTCTCCACGGAGGAGCGGTTCGGTCCGGCGGGACGAGATTCTTCTGGCTTCACGCCGAGTGGATCGTCGGCGGGGTTACCTGAGCCGGAGGAATCTCAAGCTGCGCTGACCATCGTGCTGGCTGCGGGGCCCGACGCGGCTAGATGGGAGCCTGACAACGACCTCCTGACGACGGATCCTGGATCTTCGCAGTCCTGGACGGCGTCAGAACCCGAGATCAGGCGAGTGCTCTCCTTTCTTTTCTCTTTTATCCCCGAGCACTTCAGCCTATCTCCAGGGGAGACGAGCCGGGTGCAGCCGCCCGCTGCGTCTGAGCTCGTCTCGCCGGGTTCTGGCGCTGCCGGTGATCCTGATCCCGGTTCTGTTTTCTCTTCTGAGCCTTCTTCCAGGGTCACCGGCAAGGAGTTGCTGTTCCTCGTGGTGCTGGAGGGTCCGGGTTCAACGTTGGAGGTCGGTTCTGGTGCAGTGTCCAACGTGGGTTCGCCCGAGACCCAGTCGGGGTCCAACGTGGGTTCGCCTGAGGCCCGATCGGGGTCCGACGTGGGTGCTGCCCCAGTATTGTCCAGGTCCGGTGAGGAGGTGGCCGTTTTCCTGCGGCCTGCCGCCCTCGTCATCGGCTCTCCCCTGAGCCTCTTCCACCGGGATCCGCTCTGATCCTTCGCCCGTCTCAACGGTCCTGGTGGTTGAGTGATGCGGGTCGACGACCCGACCCACAGAACTTTCGGTTCGGTGATCTGGTTCCCCCCACTGGTCTGTGTTTCCCTCTGGGCAGCCTGGTTCGGCTGCCGGTGGACTGGATTCCTGGGATCTGGGTCCAGAGTTCGCCGTCCGAACACTTCTCTTTCCCTGATTCGCCAGCTGGACAATGGGCGGGGAGATCTCCGGAGCCATCTCGGCCATTTTTGGACTCTGCCTGCCATTCACCTCGGGTGTCACTTTTTCTTTTGTTATTAAGGTCACTCGGGTGTAATGTCTGTCCTGTTGGTGGATGTGTATTTATAGTGCTGTGCGTTTTCCTTCCCTCGTACCCAGCATTTTATTTTTTGTACCATGTTTTTAGTCTCGTTTTTGCATTGTAGAGTTATGTTTTGTTCCCTTTCAGACCATACTCTGCAGTTGCCCATTCATTCCAGTCACTTTCATTTCTTTAGGTGACTGTGGGTATTTATATATTCATGTGTGTGGGTTTTTCTTTGCCTGCACTCAGTGTTTCTTTTTTATGCCCTGTTGGTTCATTATAGAGTCATGTGCCTTGTTTTCCGTAACACCATGCTCTGTAATTGTCCATTTGTTCCAGTCACTTTTCTTGGTGACTGTGTGTATGTACTTATATTGGTGCTGTGTATTGTGTTTTCCCTTTATTTGACCATACTCAGCATTTTTTGCCCTGTACCTTTTTGGTGGTTCTTTTTTTTTTCTTGCTCTGGGTCACGCATGGTTGGTACTCTCTGGGTAGTATGTAACCGGCGTGTTGACCCAGTTCTTCTCCCCATCTGTTCCTGGGTTAATTATTCAGTTTTGTCAGTATTGTATTTGGGTTTTTCTTTCCCGCTACCCTACATTGCCCCATTGGTGTTGTCCTTCCCTTGGCTTCTTCCCCTCCGGTCCGCCTCCCTTCCTCCCACCCTAGGTGGGGGGGGGGGGGGGGGGGCTGGGATGTTCCTGGTCGTTCAGGAGCCCGACCTTGAGGGAGGGGCTCTGTCACCATGGGTTGAGATGCCGTCTCGGCACTGAGCCCATGTTTTCCCTCATCCCTGCCTCCCATTGAGCGGCGTCTCAGCTGGCCCCAGCTGGCAGCATTATGGACGGCTGGGGCCAATTAGTCTTCATCAGCTGGGGCGCTGCCAATGAGGATAAATAGGAGCAGCCTCGATGACTCGGGGCTGCGACATAAGCACTGCTAGGCTGAAGCCCCTTCGTCTGGTGTCAGCCTCAACTCCCCTTGCAGCATTCCTGTGTTTGTATCCCGCTGTGAGGATGTACGTCTTGCTACCCCCACGTCCGGTACGAGCTGCTTACCTCTGCGCTGTGCAACCTGTGAGTGTACCTCTGCATGAGTATCTGTGCTCTCCTCATCCCTTATCCCTTACCCAAAATAAACCATCTCGACTCACTGGCTTGTCCCTGGCTCTGATTGCCCGGCTCCCTAGAGCCGGATATGACATTCAAAAGCATTGTCTGATTTTCATTGGTTAATTTTCATAGATTTTTTTTTATTTATTACCACTTTTGTCAGATTCAAGTTATTTCTGTGACCATTGTGGGTTTTTCTTTCATTAACAAAGGGGTACCAACAATTTTGTCAACGTCTGTAGGTGCGTCGTAATTCTAGTTCATGGGCAGGATCATGAAAATAGATCTGAGCAAAAAGTGGCTTTCGACCCTGTTCAGGAAGGCCCATGCATGCCTGTAGAAACCAAGAAACCGGAGCACCTGGAGAAAAATCAGCACTTTGCTTGGGATTTTACACATTTGTAGTGTAGACTGGCATTCTTCAAGGTTACACATTTTTACTGTGTCAGCACCTCTTTAAAAACGACATTGCTGAGAAAGCGACGCTTTGGCTTAGTTTCTTCATCTTGAGCAAAAATACGAAGACTGCTTGATCTGGCAACTCTGCTCGCGGCAACGTAGAATTGGCCATGGCTGCAGAAATCTGTTGTGCAGAAAACATGAACGCACTGTAAAGACTGGCCCAGTGACTTATTCACTGTGCCAATTTTGAGCCATATGACATCAAGACACATTAGTCAAAAAGGGCGCATGCGCACGCAGCGACCGGCAGCTGGTGAAAAATTCCGTCGTCTGTTTGTTTGTTTTTATGTACTTTTATATGTTTTTACAAAATCCTCTGTGTCGTTTCTGCCCTGGAGTGTTTGTGGACTATATGGCGAAGAGCTCCCTGGTTCCAACAACATGGACTTCCTTCCCTTTCTTGCACTGCTGCTACTTTTCCTCCGGCTCTTTGTCTATGAGGTAAACGCGTTCGGCATCATGGCGGACAGAATACATTATTCCAGGGACATGTTGCTGCATTTAAACACGGTTGATGCAGCGGCTGTGATTGAGCCTAAGCCGCAACTGCCGGACTTTATTTTGAGAGACGGACATAGCGGTGAAAAGAGAGACGGCAGAAGGAAGCGCGGAAGGCGTGGAGGTGTGAAACTGCGCCTGAGAAGACATCAGTTTGGTAACATTCCTCTTCCTTCAATGATTTTTGGGAACGTACAGTCTCTGAGAAACAAGGTGGATGAAATTCAAGGAAATGTACGCTACCAGAAGGACTTTAAGAACTGCTGTGTCATGGCTTATACCGAGACTTGGCTTACTGCGCATGACCGAGATGCAGACCTGTGGACTGACGGCTTTGGAGCCCCGCTGCGCTTGGATTGGCAGGAAGAGGTAACGGGGAAGCGTCAGGGGGGTGGCGTATGTTTATATATTAATAAGCAGTACTGCACATCTGTCACGGTCAGAGAGCGCATCTGTACACCCAATGTGGAGCTGCTGTCTGTGTCACTACGCCCCTTTTATTTGCCTCGCGAGTTCCCCCAACTTTTCATCACAATTGTGTACATTCATCCGAGGGCAGACGCTGACTCTGCCTGCAGCACTATCTTTGATGTGATCCAGCAGCTGCAATCAATTTCTCCAGAGGCGCCAAACTTCATTCTTGGGGATTTCAACCATGTTTCTTTAAAGAAGACACTTAAAAACTTTTATCAGTATGTCTCCTGCCCAACCAGGCGAAAAAAGACATTGGACCTGTGCTATGGATCCATAGAGAAGGCCTATAAATCACTCCCCCTTCCTCCTGTAGGATCCTCAGATCACAACTGTGTACATTTGCTGCCCACATATAAAACTGCTCTCAGAAGAGGCAAGGTGGAGACGAGAGACATTGATGTGTGGACAGAAGATTCAGTGCACAGCCTCCAGGAATGCTTTGACTGTACAGACTGGGAGATGTTCACACTGTCCTGCGGGGATGATTTGGACTCTTTGGTGGACGTCACATGCTCATACATGGCTTTCTGTAAAAATAAGATTGTTCCACGTAAACGTGTCAAAATATATCCCAACAACAAACCATGGGTTACAAAATCAGTTAAATCCTGCTTACAGAGGAAAGCACTTGCCTTTAAACAGGGGTCTGTTTCTGAGCTACAGGTTGCCACAAAGGAGCTGAAGGCTGAAATTTTAAGAGCAAAACAGAATTATAAATCAGAGTTGGAAAGCAAGATGGCAACAAAGAAACTTGGTTCAGCCTGGGCCAGTATGAAAACTATAGCAGGCCTACAGAGCACAGTAATCGTGTGTTTTTAGATGGTTTTAATTCAGACACAGAGCTGGCTAATGCTCTTAATTGTTTTTATGGTAGTTTTGACTCCTTTGATTTTAGCAGAGAAACCCAAGATTTGAAACAGAAACTCAAAGACAATCAGCACTTTAATATTGAGGTGCAGGATGTTAAAAGGGAGTTCTGCGCTGTAAAAGTGAACAAAAGTCAGGGCCCTGATAATATATGTGGGCGCTTGGTAAAGTCCTGTGCACATGAACTGAGTCCTGTATTTCATTACATTTTCAATAAGTCCTTACAGACTTAAGATGGGCCTAAGATCTGGAAAGAAGCCGTGGTTGTTCCCGTTCCAAAATCCAGCTGTCCTAAAACGGTAAACGAATTTAGACCAGTTGCTTTGACTTCAATTTTAATGAAAATTTTTGAAAAACTGGTCAGATGTGAGGTCCTAAAGCAGACTGAGCATGCATTGAATCCTCTGCAGTTTGCCTATAGGCCTCACAGAGGAGTGGAGGATGCCACTGTCACTCTGTTTAACATGCTTTTTAAACATCTGGATTTTAATGGGACACAGGCCAGGCTTTTATTTGTGGACTTTTCCTCCGTCTTTAATACAATCCAACCTCATATTTTAGTTGAAAGGCGCCTACAACAATTTGATTTAAGCAATAATCTGGTGGGTTGGATTCTGGATTTCCTAACCAACAGGACGCAGAGAGTAAGGGTCAATGGTACATTGTCTGACCTAAAGTGCTCTTCTACTGGCTCTCCTCAGGGGTGTGTGTTGTCACCACTACTCTTCATCCTGTACACAGACATGTGTCGGAGCAGACATGACAACAGACACATTATATAGTATGCTGATGACTCAGTTATTGTCAGTCTCCTCCAGGAGGGTGAGAGTGGCCACGGCCCAGTAGTTGATGATTTTGTTCACTGGTGTGAGGATTCCTACCTGCAGCTGAATACGACAAAAACTAAAGACATGATTATTGACTTTAGGAGGAAAACTCCCAGGCACACAGTCACCGTACTAAAAGGCCAGACCACCGAATGTGTACAATCCTACAAATATCTTGGGACGATTATTGATAGTAATTTAAACTTTGAAGAGAACTGTGAAAGGGTGTGCAAAAAGGGTCAGCAACATTTGCATTGCTTGAGAAAACTTGCACGCTTCCAAGTTGACCGAACCATAATGACAATGTTTTATCGGGCTTTTATTGAATCTGTTTTATCCTTTTCTTTAGTGTCATGGTTTGGTCAGATAAAACTGAAACAGAGGAAATCCTTGGATCAGGTAGTTAGATGGTCCAGTCGTTTGCTTGGTGAGCCACAGCTGAGCCTGACATCCCTGTACACCAGACAAGTACAGAGGATGGCTACCTCCATTTTAAATGATGACTCCCACCCTTTGCACTGCCACTTTCAGCTTCTTCCCTCAAGACGGAGGTTTGCTGTCCCAAAAAGTAGAACCCAGTGCTACAAAAACAGCTTTGTTCCTGCTGCTGTCAAAGAGTTGAACAAGCTGTAAAAATATATTGCACATAATTTAGGTACCTATTTATTAACTCCATTTTATATTTACTTGTTTTTCTAGGATGTCACTTGGGTTCTAAATATTGTATTGGGTTTTAGACCTTTGAGTTTTTAACCTCTTTGACTAGTTTTTAACTTCTAATATGACCCTTCTCTCTTATCGCTGGTTTTTCTCCTATCTTTTTGTCATCTCAAAGTCAGTGGGCAAGAGCCCTATTGTAATTGTTAGAATTTTTTTTTTTCTTCTCCATCTAAGATCTCATTTTTGGGGTAGTGAACATGCATGAAAACTCACAGTAGTTCATCATGTCAAGACATGCAAAAAATACCTGACAAAAGCTACAGCGCTATCTAGTGGTTAAAAGAAGAATTGCTGAAAACTGTTTTATTAGTCACGTGCCACTTGCCAGAATGACGTGAAATTTTCTGAGCTTCATCAGAACACAGGGATGATCGTAACTGCACATCAACTTTAGCATGACGTTAGTCTTGTTACCATGGACATGCCCTCCTCGCCATTCAATCCGTGATCTTGTGGGGAGAGTTGGGAAGGTCCAGGAGTCATGAAATTTGGAGCATAGGTAGAGGTAACTGTCATCTGTAATCCTATATGGGTCTGGAACACATAACTGAGGTAAGTGTTACTACCATGGCGACATGGCGAAGGTTGACTCCTCGCCATGGAACATCGGAAAACTGTAACTTGGACAAATTTTGTCTGATTTTCACAAAATTTTCGACAATGGATTTTAGTCACGCCCCACAGGCTCCTATATAAAAATGATTGACAAAGGTTATTGGGCCACCTACTGCTCACAGGAAGTACTGCGCCAAATGATTTACTTTAGTATTCACACAGCGCTTGCCGCGACAACGCAAAATTTTCTGAGCCAGCTAGGTATGATGGGCACCGGGGTCTGCGGTTGCGTGGGGAGCAAGGGGCCACTTACAGCTGCTTGCAGCTTTAATTTTTAGGGCCTGAGCCACTGACAAAGTCAGTGGGTGAGAGCCCTATTGTAATTGTTAGAATTTTTAAGGCCCAAGCTACTGTCAAAGTCAGTGCGCAAGAGCCCTATTGTAATTGTTTGATTTTTTTTTTTTAAGGCCTGAGCCACTGACAAAGTCAGTGGGCGAGAGCCCTATTGTAATTGTCAGAATTTTTTTTTTCCTTCTCCATCTAAGATCTCATATTTGGGGTAGTGAACATGCATGATAACTCATCATTTTTTGCAGGGACCTCAAGACTGGCAAAAAATTGAATATTTTGGAGGAAATATGAATGACTCCACAAAAATGGCTCAACAGCACCACCTAACATGTGTAGTCAATGGTTTGTGGCACACGCTTACTTTCGCGTAGAAAGATGAAAATCCGGTGAGATGTTTATCATGTCAAGACATGCAAAAAAAAAACTCCATAGAAGTGATGGTCTACACCCAACAGGAAGTCGGCCATTTTGGCAGGAAGTGGCGGTGACCAAATTTCCACCTCACACACACGCATTTGATCGAACTTGTCCTAGGGTTTTAGTCCGATTGAGCTCATTTGTGGTGACAATCATCTATACCCATGTGCCATTAAAAGTTATTGAAAACATTTTTTAAAGTTGGACGGTTTGGCCGTAGGGGCGTGGCAAAGTTTGGTGCCTCGCCATGATCATTCTATGACCATTCTGATGGCAATAACTCTGATATGCATTGTCGGCTTTCAACCAAATTCAGTATTATGGATATCAGTCCATTTCCAAACAGTTCCATAGAACAATATTCATCGAAATCTACCTAGTGATTAAAGGAAGAATTGCTGAAAACTGTTTTATTTATTAGTCACGTGCCACTTGCCAGAATGATGTGAAATTTTCTGAGATTCATCAGACCACAGGGATGATCATAACTGCACATCAACTTTAGCATGACGTCAGTCTTGTAACCATGGACACGCCCTCCTGGCCATTCAATCCGTGATCTTGTTGGGAGGGTTGGGAGCGACGTTGAGCCATGAAATCTGAAACATAGGTTGAGGTGACTGTCATATGTAGTCCTATGTGGGTGGGCAACACATAACTGACAGGGAAGCGTTGCTATGGTGACATGGCGAAGGTTGACTCCTCACCATGGAACATCAGAAAGTTGTAACTTGGACAAACTTTGTCTGATTTTCACCAAATTTTCTACGATGGATTTTAGTCACGCCCCACAGGCTCCTATATAAAAATGATTGACAAAGGTTAAGTTGGACGGTTTGGCTGTAGGGGCGTGGCAAAGTTTGATGTCTCGCCATGAACATTCTATGACCATTCTGACGGCAATAACTCTAGTATCTATTGTCGAATTTCAACCAAATTCAAAATTATGGATATCAGTCCAATTCCAAACAGTTCTACAGAAAAATAGTCATAGAAATCTACAGCGCCACCTAATGGTTAAAGGAGGAATTGCTGAAAACTCTTTTCTTTATTACTCACATGCCATTTGCCTGAATCACATGAAATTTTCTGAGATTCCTCAGACCACAGGGATGATCATAACTGCACATCAACTTTACCATGATGTCACACTTGTTCCCATGGACACACCCTCCTCGCCATTCAATCCGTGATCTTGTGAGGAGGGTTTGGAAGGTCCTGGAGTCATGAAATTTGGAGCATAGGTAGAGGTGACTGTCATCTGTAGTGTTATATGGGTCAGCAACAAATAACTGATAGGGAAGTGTTGCCATGGCGACATGGCAAAGGTTGACTCCTCGCCATGGAACCTCAAAAAGTTGCAACTTGGACAAATTTCATCCGATTTTCACCAAATTTTCAACGATGGATATTAGTCCAACCCCGCACGCTCCTACGTAAAAAAGCTTGACAAAACTTACAGCACCACCTACTGCTCATGGGGAGTACTGTGCCACTCGCATTTGAATGAACTCCTCCTGGGGGCCTCCTCCCATTGAACTCATTTTCACATGGCAGCATCTATAGGCATCAGCCATAAAAAGTTTTCAAATGTGAGTTGCAGTCTCAAAACGTGTGGCCATGACACCATGGCGAATTTTGTCTCATCTGGTGACAACATCAAACAGCTGTAACTCGAGCAAAACTTGTCTGATGTCCACCAAAGTTTCCATGATGGAAAATAGTCCCACCCCGAACTCATCTACATAAAAATACCTGACAAAAGATATAGCGCCCCTTAGTGGTTAAAGCAAGAATTGCTGAAAACCAGAATGACGTGAAATTTTCTTCGATTTATCAGACCACCTGGTTGATCATAACTGCACATCACCTTTAGCAATGCATCACTGCTGTTACCATGGACACACCCCCCTTCCCCTTGATATTCACTCCACAATCTTGTTGGGAGGGTTGGGAAGGACTTGGAGTCACGAAATCTGGAAGATAGATTGGGGTGACTTTCATATGTAGTCCTATATGGATGGACAACACATATAGTAACTGACAGGGAAGTGTTGCCATGGCAACATGGCAAAGGTTGGCTCTTCGCCATGGAACATCGGAAAGTTGCAACTTGGACAAATTTCATCCGATTTTCACCAAATTTTCAACGATGGATATTAGTCCGACCCCACACGCTCCTACATAAAAAAGCTTGACAAAACTTACAGCACCACCTACTGCTCATGGGAAGTACTGTGCCACTCGCATTTGAACGAACTCCTCCTGGGGGCCTCCTCCCATTGAACTCATTTTCACATGGCGGCATCTATAGGCATCGGCCATAAAAAGTTTTCAAATGTGAGTCGCAGTCTCAAAAGGTGTGGCCATGACACCAAGGTGAATTTTGTCTCATCTGGTGACAACATCAAACAGCTGTAACTCGAGCAAAACTTGTCTGATGTCCACCAAAGTTTCCATGATGGAAAATAGTCCCACCTCGAACCGGTCTACATAAAAATACCTGACAAAAGATATAGCGCCCCTTAGTGGTTAAAGCAAGAATTGCTGAAAACCAGAATGACGTGAAATTTTCTTCGATTTATCAGACCACCTGGTTGATCATAACTGCACATCACCTTTAGCAATGCATCACTGCTGTTACCATGGACACCCCCCCTCCCCCTTGATATTCACTCCACAATCTTGTTGGGAGGGTTGGGAAGGACTTGGAGTCACGAAATCTGGAAGATAGATTGGGGTGACTTTCATATGTAGTCCTATATGGGTGGACAACACATACAGTAACTGACAGGGAAGTGTTGCCATGACAACATGACAACAAAGGTTGGCTCTTCGCCATGGAACATCGGAAAGTTGTAACTTGGACAAACTTTATCCGATTTTCACCAAATTTAATACAATGCATAGTAGTCCGACTGTGCACGCTACTGCGTATAAATGGTTGTCAAAACTTACAGCACCACCTACTGCTCACAGAAAGTACTGCGCCAAACGGTTTAGTTTATTATTCACACAGCGCATGCCGTGACGACGGGAAATTTTACAAGCCGGCTGGATCCAATGCCAGGTTCCACGGGTGTGTGGGGGCGTGGGCCCACTTACAGCTGCTTGCAGCTTTCATTTTTTTTTTTCTTCATCTAAGATCTCATTTTGCATGAAAACTCGCCATTTTTTGCAGGGACCTCAAGACTGGTGAAAAATTGAATATTTTGGAAAAAATATGAATGACCCCACAAAAATGGCTCTACAGCACTACCTAACATGTGAAGTCTATGGGGAGTGGCACACCCTTACTTTCGCGTAGAAAGATGAAAATCGGGTGCGATGTAAATCATGTCAAGACATACAAAAAAACTCCATAGAAGTGATGGTCTACACCCAACAAGAAGTCAGCCATTTTGGCAAGAAGTGGCAGTGAGCTGATTTCTACCTTGCGTAATTGACGCGCATTTGATCAAACTCATCCTAGGGTTTTAGTCCAATTGAGCTCATTTGCGGCGACAATCATCTATACTTATGTGCCATTAAAAGTTATTATGGATATCAGTCCAATTCCAAACAGTTATATAGAAAAATATTCATAGAAATCTACAGCTCCACCTAGTGGTTAAAGGAAGAATCGATTAAAATTGTTTCCAGTTTGGCAGGAAGTGGCGGTGACCTGATTTCGAACTTGCGCATTTAATTGAACTCGTCCTAGGGGTTTTAGTCTGATTGAGCTCATTTGAATCAGAATCAGAATCAGAATCAGAATCAGGTTTATTGCCATTGTTCATGTAGTACACAAACTAGGAATTTGTCTCGGTACAATGCTGCAACATTAAACATGATAAGATAAGAGAAATAAACTATACATGTAATAAAGTGTAGGATAAGATTAAGTGATACTGGTCAACAGTTAAAATATATATTAGCCAGCAGCAGATACTGTGGAGAACTATATAGTGCAGTCGGTAATGCAGGAAGAAAACAGTGATGATTGACATGAGTCTGGTTGAGCTGCTGTACATGGTGCACGAGAGTCAATAAGTCACTTAGTGTTCAGCAGTCTAATGGCAGAGGGGAAGAAGCTGTTCATGTGACGGGAGGTTTTAGTCTGGATGGACCGAAGTCTTCTACCAGAGGGGAGGGGGGCAAACAGTACGTGACCAGGGTGTGAGGGATCGGCTATGATCCGGCCAGCACGCCTCCGGGTCCTGGAGATGTACAGATCCTGGAGAGATGGGAGCTTGCAGCCGATCACCTTCTCAGCAGTGCGCACGACGCACTGCAGCCTTAGTCTGTCCCTGGCAGTGGCTCCTGCGTACCACACGGTTATGGAGGTGGTGAGGATGGACTCGATGATGGCTGTGTAGAACTGCACTAACATCTTGGTGGGTAGCTTGAGCTTCCTCAGCTGCCGCAGGAAGAACATCCTCTGCTGGGCTTTTTTGATGAGTGAGCTGATGGTCAGCTCCCATTTGAGGTCCCTGGTGATGGTAGTGCCTAGGAAGCGGAAGGAATCAGCAGTGGTGATGGGAGAGCCTGAGAGGGTGAGGGGGGGCAGAGGAGTAGTGACTTTCCTGAAGTCTACAATCATCTCCACCATTTGTGGTGATAATCATCTACCCATGTGCCATTAAAAGTTATTGAAAACTTTTCCAAAAGCTCGACGGTTTGGCCGGACAGGCGTGGCAAAGTTTGATGCCTCGCCATGACCATTCTATGGCCATTCTGATGACAATAACTCTGGTATCCACTGTCGGAATTCAACCAAATTCAGTATTATGGATATCAGTCCAATTCCAAACAGTTCTATAGAACAATATTCATAGAAATCTACAGCACCACCTATAGGAGGCAGAAAGTTTTGCATCATAAAGTTTGCATCATGTTGTTTTTTTAGTTCCTCAGGAATGGAATTTGGGATTGGCACCAAGATAGGTATGATGTATATGGGTATGCCTCCAAACAATTACAGCTATGAATATTCATGAGTAGCAATAGTGCCCTCTCTTGAAGACATGAAGGTTACACCAAAGGTTTTCTTCAATATCTCTGAAATAAATAGTCTGATTGGTGCCATTTATGGTGACAATCATCTATACTCATATGCCATCAAAAGCTGTTGAAAGCTTTTCCAAACGCCTGACGGTTTGGTGGAAGGGGCTTGGCCAAGTTTGCAGTATCGCCATCACCCTTCCAATGGCTTTTACTCTAGCACAGGGGTCCCCAACCCCTGGTCCCCGGACCGGTACTGGTCTGTGGATCATTTGGTACTGGGCTGCAAAGAAAAAAAATTGTAGTTAATATTAAAGCTATTTTTTTCCATTAGTCTTGCGGAGATTTTATTTTGATAAACAACTGTCTCCGCCCTCGCCTCATAACCCCTCTTGACTCTAGCACGACGTTTCACGCATCAGTAACACAAGCTAACTCTTGAAAAAATGAGCCAAAAACAAAATTCTAGTTGCAGGGAAACAAGCCCAGAGTTCCCACTGATTATGGTGAGTTGATATTATGCTATCGAATCATTGTAATTGCCTAATATAAAGTGTAACTGTTTCAGGTTACATGCTCTGAACTGACAAAGGTTTTTGTTATTGGAACCCCGGCACCTCTACCCGGTCCGCAGAAAATTTTCATGAATGAAACTGGTCCCTAGTACAAAAAAGGTTGGGGACTGCTGCTCTAGCATGCATTGACTGATTGCAACCAAATGTTGTGTGGTGAATAGGTAGCCAATAGTGATAATTTCTATAATAAAGAATGACATATAGCAACAGCGCCCCCTACCACCAGTGGACAGGAAGTTACCATAACTCACATGCCATACTCACGTGCCGCTTGCCAGAAAGATGTGCAATTTTCTGAGGTTTATCCGACCACCTTGTTGATCGTAACTGCACATCACCTTTAGCATGGCGTCACTGCTGTTACCATGGATACACCCTCCTCGCCATTCAATCTGTGATCTCTTTGGGAGGGTTGGAAACAACCTGGAGTCATGAAATCTGGAAGATAGGTTGAGGTGACTGTCATTTGTAGTCCTATATGGATGGGCAACACATTACTGACAGGGATGTGTTGCCATGGTGACATGGCAAAGGTTGACTTCTCGCCATGGAACATCAGAAAGTTGTAACTTACACAAACTTTGTCTGATTTTCACCAAATTTTCTACAATGGATATTAGTACCACCCTGAACGCTTCTATATAAAAATAATTAACAAAAGGTAAAGCGCCACCTAGTGGTTAGACCATTGGATACTTGTAACTTAGAAAACTTTTTCCAATTTTCACCAAATTTTCTACCATGGATATCAGTCCCACCCTGCACACTCCTCTATAAAAATAATTTACAAAGATTATGGCACCACCTAGTGATCAGACCAATGGACACTTGTAACTCGGACAAACTTTGTCCGATTTTCACCAAATTTTCTATGATGGATATTAGTCCCACCCTGCACGCTCCTATGTACAAATAATTTACAAAAGTTATAGTGCCACCTTGTGGTTAGAACAACGGTCACTGTGTAATATATATATTTATATATTTATGTGTCCATATGTATATTCACTGCTCTTATTTTTCTTATCTTCTTAATTATTGCTCTGAGTGCTGCTATCCCAGTGCTGTTGCAATCCTGGTATTTCCCCATTGTGGGACTAATAAAGGCTTATCTTATCTTGTAACTTGGACAAACTTTGTACGATTTTCACCAAAATTTATGTGCTCAATATTAGTCCCACCGCAAACACATCTATTTAAAAATAATTAACAATACTTATAGTGCCCCCTAGTGATTCAAGAAAAATAGCTGAAAACTGTTCTTTTTTCTCTCTCACCAGATGCAAAAATTAAATGAAGGAATGACTAGGACTCATTGACAGCACATGTACATAGTACAGAACTGTTTCCATGGCAACCGGCATGATTCAATGGCTTCCTTGCCATGCAAACCATTAGAGGTACAGCTCAGACAATCCTTGTCTGATTTGGACCAAACTTTGCACAAATCATACTAATCCCACTCTGACCACGTCTGTATTTCAATATTCACAAAATTGTCACAGCACCACCTAGTGCTGATATGATGTACTGCACAAAATTGTATCAACTTTCATATAAAGACCAGTAGTCAGAATGACATGACATTTTCAAAGGTTTCTCAGAGTGCATTGGATTACCCTCAGTGGAAATCACTTTTGTTCTGCGATCATTACAGTTGCCATTGGAACCCGCTCCTTGCCATTCAGTACGTTTTTTTTAATTTCGAAGGCTGGGAAAGTCCGAGCATCATGAAATGGGGAACATAAGTTAAGGTGACTCTCTTCTGTAGTCCTATATGGGTGTACAACACATACCGAGCACCTCCGGGGGAACATCTGCGCTTGGGGTTCCCCCTGCTGTGCTCGCTTTGGCGGTCAAACTCCCGGATTTTTGGCTCCATGACCCGGCCACTTGGTTCATTCATGTGGAAGCCCAGTTCGCTCTCCACGGAGTCTCGGAGGATGACACAAAGCACCATTACGTGGTGGCTTCACTGGACCCGCATGCCACTTGGCATGCATTGAGCCTGCTTTGCGCTCCCCCAGCCCAGGGCAAATACAACGCTCTCAAACGGCTGCCGCTGCGGTGTTACATCCCCTCCACCGGAGAGAGAGCAGAGAATCTCCTCTCACACACAGAATTAGGAGACGGATCAGCCATGGAGTTAATGGAGAGTATGCTGTTTTCACTGGGCGCAGATGAAGGATCTTTACTCTTCACCCACCTCTTCCTGAAGAAGCTACCAGCTTTGGTGAGGGCAATCCTGGCAACTCACCGCTACTGGTGACCAAGGACTATCAAGCGCTGGCAGAGGAAGCAGACTGCATCATCCTGGCTAACAGGAGTTTCAACGTCCAGGCAGTGAGACCCAGATCGTTGGCGGAGTCCAACAAGGCCGTGGAGCTACAAGTGGTGGCCGGGACAGCCACTCGGAAACACAGGAATGAGACAGTGTGTTTTTATCATTAGTGTTTTGGCGCCGACATGCAACGTTGTCTGCTGCTGTGCCTTTTCCGGAGGACACAAAAACAGACCACCCAGCGGTCAGTAGCAGCTATGGCCACTGGTGACAGGAAGAAGCTGCTTTTCATCACGGACACACGTTCGGGGAGATGTTTTCTGGTAGACTCTGGCTCCCAGAAGAGCCTCATTTTGTCAGTCAGCGCAGACAGGCTGGCAGAAGGTTGTAGGCCATCTTTAACGGCCGCAAACGGATACCACATCAGGACATTTGGAGAAAGGACGGTCACTGTATGTTTACATGGACACAATTACCAGTGGGACTTTGTGGTCGTTGCATGTTTGGTCCCCATCTTAGGTGCTGATTTTTGTGTGCTCATGGACTACTTGTTGATGTTGCCAACAGACATTTAGTGGATGCTTTATCTTCTTCCTCCTTGTCCTGCACAGCTTGGGGAGTTGGGCCACCAACACACGCAAATATTCTAGCTCCAAGGGGTACGTACCAGCATTTGCTTTCTGAGTTCCCAGCACTCACGGTAACCACTTTTTCCACTACGGTAACCAAGCACAGGGTCGAGCATTTTATCACCATGAAAGGTCCGCCCGTGTTTGCGCGCCCTCGCTGCCTGGATGCGGCTAAACTAGCCATCGCGCGTAAGGAGTTTGCTAACTTAAAACAATTAGGCCTTGTTCAGTGCTCCAACAGTCCTTGAGCATACCCGCAGCACATGGTGCCCAAATCCGATGGGTCGTGGTGGCCATGCAGCGATTTCCGATGCTTAAACAATGCCACGGAACACGATCGTTACCCCATCCCACACATCCAGGATTTTTCTGTGCCCCTGGCACACATTTTTTCAAAAGTGGATCTGGTCTGTGGTTAGCACCAGGTCCCAGTACGTGCAGAGGATGTCCCAAAAATGGTGGTAATAATCCCCTTGGTCTTTTCGAGTTTTTGCCGTTCAGGTTAAAGGGCACAGCACAAACTTTCCAAAGGATGATGGACATGGTGTTCCGGGACTTGCCGTTCATTTTTGTCTACTTGGACGACATTTTGGTGGCTAGCACGTCAGAGGAGGAGCACCTCGCCCATCTCAAACAATTCAATTCCATTCAATTCTACTTTATTTATATAGCGCCATTTCACAACAAGTCATCTCATAGCACTTTCAACTGTAGGGGTAACCCCCACAATTGCAGAAAGACTCCAGCAATCAGGCAATCCCCTGTGAGCAAGCGCTTGGCGATGGTGGAGAGGAAAAACTACCTTTTAACAGGAAGAAACCTCCAGCAGAACCAGGCTCAGGGAGGGGCAGTCATCTACTGCAACTGGCTGGGGGGTGAGGGGATAGAGAAGATGAAAAGAACAGACATGTAGAGCACAAACAGCATGATGGGGACTCAATCTATGGGAGAGAACAAACAGATGTTAATGACCAGCAAAAAAAAAATATTTCATTGAGAGTGAAGAAAGGAGTGAATCCCAGTGCATTATTGGAGGTCCCCCGGCTGTCTAAATCTAATAGCAGCATAACTAAGGGAGGGTTCAGAGACACATGATCCCTCCCTAATTGTAGGCTATATCAAAAAGGAAGGTTTTAACCCTACTCTTAAAAACAGAGATCGAGTCTGACTCCCGAATCCAGATTGGCAGCTGGTTCCACAGGAGAGGAGCTTGATAACTGACGGCTCTGCCTCCCATTGTACATTGTTCTAGGTATTACAAGTAATCCAGCATTTTGGAAGCGTAGTGCTCTGTTAGGATAATAGGGTAGTATGAGATCTTTAAAATAAAAAGGGGCCTGATTGTTTAGAGCTTTGAAAGTGAGAAGAAGGATTTTAAACTTAATTCTAAACTCTATGGGAAGCCAATGAAGGGAGGCCAGAACCGGAAAGATATGATCTCTGTTTCTAGTACCTGTTAAAACTCTTTCTGCAGCATTTTGGATCAACTGAAGTCTTTTTAAAGATGTTTTAGGACAACCTGATAATAAAGAGTTACAGTTATCTAATCTAGAGCTAACAAAAGCATAGATCAGTTTCTCAGCATCACTCTGAGACAAGATGCTCCTAATCTTGGCAATATTACGCAAATGATAGAAGGCAGTCTTAGAAACAAATTTAATATGTGAATTGAAAAACAGATCTTGAAATGTTGGAAACACCAAACGTTGGAACACAAGTTTTCCAACGTTTGGAAGCACACGGGCTGATCATTAACCCAGTGAAGTGTCAGTTCAGGCCGTTGTGTCAGTTGGGCCACTGCATCTCGCCAGGTGGTGCGATCCCGCCGCCGGATAAAATGCATGTAGTGTCGGATTTTCCGCGTCCACAGACCGTGAGGGTGCTGCAGGAATTTTGGGGGATGGTCAGTTTTTACGACCGCTTCCTCCCCCGCGCAGCCCAGCTGCTGCAGCCGCTCTACAGTGTGTCAAAAAAAAGAAGTCTGCGGATAGCATCGACTGGACCCATGAGCAGACTCAGGCATTCACAAATGCCATAACGACGCCCACTAATGCAGCTTTGCTGGCCCACCCAGCCCCGTCAGCGTGGATAGCGCTCACCACAGACGTGTCTGATGTTGCAGTAGGAGCCGTAGTGGAACAGTATGTCTCCGGTTCGTGGCAGCCCCTCGCGTTTTTCAGCCGTACTTTGCATGACAACGGGGGCAAGTAAGAATTGTTGGCTCTCAACCTCGCTACCCGTCATTTTCAGTTCTGGCTTGAGGGTCGCGAGTTTACCGCGTTTGTCGATCATAAACCGCTGGCCTACGTGATGTCCAAAGTCTCGGAACCATGGTCAGTTCAGCAACAATGACACTTGGCCGCAATTTTGGAGTTTACGACCGACATCCAACATGTAGCCAGTAAATTGAACATTGTGGCAGACTGCTTGTCATGCGCGCTGGTCTCTCCAGAATACATGGGCATCGATTTTTGTGCAATGGCTGCCAACCAAACCAGGGACACAGACATTTGCGCGTTGCAGTCCGCAGCTAACAGATTAAAACTTGAGAGCAGGTGGTACAAGAAGAGTGCCCCCCCCTTGCTCTGCGACATCTCCACCGGCTACACCCACCCTGTGGTTCTGAGGTCCTCACACCGCCGCATTTTCGAGTCCGTCCATTCCCTTTCACATCCCAGCATGCAAACCTCAGTTAAACTAGTGGGGTCCAAATTCGTTTGGCCTCATTTACACAGGGATGTGAAAGAATGGGCTGCAGCATGTGTTGTGTGCCAACGGGCTGAGGTGCACAAGCACACCAAAGACCCCCTCAAGCGTTTTTAAATTCCAGCGAGGAGGTTTGACCACGTACATGTGGACTTAGTGGGTTCCCTTCCGCCGTCGCAGGGGTTCACACACCTTTTAACAATCTTGGACCACACTACGCGTTGGCCAGAGGTGGTTCCGCTGAGTTCCACCACATCGGCCGAGGTAGCCCACGCGATTTTGTCACCTTGGGTCGCACTTTTCAGATCCCCGTCGGACATCACTTCCGACAGGGGTCTGCAATTTGTTTTGGAACCTTAGTCCGTGATGGCCGACAGCCTGGGGGTCAAAATCCACCGCACACAACCCACAGGCTAATGGTTTGTGCGAGCGTTTTCACAGGTCTCTTAAAGCAGTGCTCAGAGCCTCATTAACGGATGCAAATTGGGTCGACTGCCTGCCTTGGGTCCTATTGGGGTTGCGCTCCGCACCTAAGGAAGATTTGATATTTTCCCAGACAGAACTCGCTTTTTCTCAGCTGTTGCAGATCCTGGGGGAATTTTTGCCAGAGAGCCCCGCGCCCAGTACCAATCCACCCGCTCACTTTTTTTCCGGTACAGGGGCTGCCAGTGTTTTGGGCCCGGCGCACCATTGTTTTCCCCGCACTTTTGTTCCAAAGCACTTGGAGAACACCAAATTTGTTTTCTTCAGGAATGATGCCCACAGAACCCTGCTGCGTCTTGCCGTATGATGGCCCGTTCAGAGTGCTAGAAGCTGAGGAGAAACATTTTATGTTAGACTTGGGGGTGGTAAGGAAACCATCTGCATAGACAGGCTGAAGCCTGTTTATATGCTGGCAGATGAGCAGGTGGTGTTGACTCAAGCTCCCCAGCGCGGACGCCCTCCTACAGTGGGTCCACACGTGGTGGTGGTGACACAAAAGAGATGACACTCCACCCAGTACTTTGGGGTGTTGGGGTTGCTAGCCAGGTGCACCAGAGCACCAGGGGGTATGTAGTAAATAAAGATGTGCCTTTTGCCCCTGCTGTGCCAGGCTCACACGTGAAGATGCAGGGGCATGAAAGTGTTAATGTGTATGTTGATGTGTGTTCACACTTGGTAACAGGTATGTAAATGTGTTTACCCTGAGTGCCAGAGGCGGGGAGAAAATGTATAAAGCAGATCGCTTTGGCACTCAGAGTTAGTCTGTTCTGCTGGTTGGAGGAAATAAAGTTGTGTGTCGTCAGCTCGTGTCTCGTCTGATTCCTTTCCTCCACAATGTTATAGAAATAAGGAAAGGTACTTGCCTTAACTCCTGCTCTTCTTGTGATGACTCGCTCTCTGCCATTATCTTCTACAGCTGTGCGCACACCTGCTCCCCATCACTCACGGGCTATATAAACTGCTCTGCCTGTAGACCGGCACGGAGCCGTCTGTCTCCCTGGATACGTGAAGCTTCGCTCTTCATTCCAGCCAAACATTCAACCCTCGTCATCCCTGCTGCTGCAGCCTGGAAGGATTCTCCTCACCTCCAAGTAAGCTTGCCATTCTTCTCACCTGTTCTGCGTTATCCCCTGTGCACAGGCAGAACTCCCAGGTGGCGGAATGTCTTCCTCTAGGCGGCGGTCATCGCCTACCTCTCTTCCTCGCACCGTCCCTCGTAAGCAGCGTTGTGTGGCAGACGCTGTCTTCCTGTATTGCCTTGGGGACAACCTTCATTCTCCACTGCAGCTGCAACAGTAAGCTTCAGTTACTTCACCTACATACTCAAGTGTGGAACGACGCCAACACTGTGCCTCTGCTCTGCTTATAGGGTTGCCAGATTGTACGATGCTCTGCTCACTCCCAGCTGTTGCGAGTCTACGGATCCATGCACTCACATCCACACTCACTACACACACACGCACCCATACACAAACACTGTTACAATAAAGATCATTGAACCTACTCTTGAGCTTGTGTCTGTTCCCTGGGTCAGCCAATTATGTCAGTACGGCTCCGTCAAAACGACCCAGCGAACAGCGCACTAACGTGCCAAGTAAACAACTTAGAAGCTCGAGTAGACCAAATAGCTTACCAGCAGCAAGTCATTCTTAATCAGCTGGTCCAAATTAACAGCCGTTTGGATCGCCTGGCCGGACAGCAGGCGTTTCCTCAGGCTTCAAGTAGCGCTCCGGCGTCCATTAGCTCTCCACCTAGCCAGGCTTGTCAGGTTCCCTTGGCCCGACTCACACCGCTTCTCACACCCACTTGGTTTAATGGTAAACTAGGGGAGGCCCGGGGGTTTCTTCTCCAGTGTGAGATTGTTTTTCAGTGGGTTCCTGGGGATTTCCCAACCGATCACAGCCGTATTAGCTATGTTGCTAATTTACTGGAGGGGCGGGCTCTTGCGTGGGCTTATTCAGTTATGGCTAGACCTAGCTACGCTAACCTTACCTATACCCAGATTGTTAGCAAGTTTAACGAGGTGTTTGACCACTCCGACTGGGATAATGTGCTCACCACCCGGCTGTTAAATCTTCGACAGGGGGGAAGGTCCGTGGCGGACTATGCTGTCGATTTCCGGGTGGTGGCAGCGGAGGTGGGGTGTGAAGATGCCTCGTTATGCAGCATCTTTACTAGGAGTCTGAACCCAAGCCTGCGGGATGAGCTAGCCCGCTTAGAGAAGCTGGAGAGGCTAACAGAGCTAATTTCCTTAGCTATTAGTTTAGACAACAGGCTGAGGGAGCGGGCAGCCGAGCGGAAGATGGCTGGACGCTCGGGCGCCCAGTTTCGCCGCTCTTCTCAGTCACCTTTACTGGCCTTGCCTTTGGTTGAGTTGGCTGAAGGATCAGAGCCTATGGCAATAGGACAAATTAAATTACCTTTGGCAGAAAGACAGCGCCGTAGAGAGCTTGGCCTGTGTATGTATGTATCATGTGTAGTGATGAACATGACATTACATCCTGCCCCGTTCGGCCAAAAGAGGGAGCCCGTGCATCGCAGTAGGGGGTCTCATGGGATCACCTCAGTTAAATCCCCCGCCATTCTCTCCACCATCACCAACTGCCTTACAGACATAAAAACCTGGATGACTAACAACTTTCTCAAGCTAAACAGCAATAAAACAGAAATCATCATTTTTGGACCAAAATCTCTTTTACCCTCTTCCCAGAACTTTTCATTCCAAATCGATGGTCACTCAGTCACCCCCTCCCCCCTGGCCAGAAACCTCGGCATTATCATGGACCCCACCCTCTCCTTCAAATCTCACATCAACCATATCACCAAAACATCATTTTTTCATCTTCGTAATATTGCACGCCTCCGTCCAACCCTCTCACCCTCTGCTGCTGAAATACTCATCCACGCCTTCATCACCTCCAGACTTGATTACTGTAACAGCATTCTGTATGGACTTCCTTCCACCATCCTCCAAAAACTACAGTATGTCCAAAACTCAGCCGCCCGCCTACTTACTCACTCCCGCTCCAGAGACCACATCACTCCTCTCCTCTGTCAGCTCCACTGGCTCTCCATTCAACAGCGCATCAACTTCAAGATCCTCCTCATCACCTATAAAGCTCTTCATAACCTCGCCCCCTCATACCTAACGGACCTTCTGTCTCGTCATTCTCCCACTCGTCTCCTCCGCTCTGCTGACGCTCACCTTCTTACCTCCATCACCAAGACAAAATTCCGCACCCTGGGTGATAGATCATTCGCCATCGCCGCACCAACCCTCTGGAATTCCTTGCCCCTTCACATTCGGTCTGCCAACACACTTGCTTCTTTTAAAAGTCAACTCAAAACCCATCTTTTCAAATCTACCTATAAAAACTGACTGCCTATTCTACCTATGTGCACCTACCTTGTCTGTTTACCCATTCTCTGTATGTTTGTCCCTATGCTGCTTTGTAAAGCGTCTTTGAGTATTTAGAAAAGCGCTATATAAGACTGATGTATTATTATTATTATTATTATTAAATCCCCTCTCTAAGTGTCTTTTACCCATCAGGTTCATGCACAATCGAACAGAATATTGCATACACGCCTTGGTGGACTTGGGAGCTGAGCAGAGTTTCATCTCGGGGGAACTGGCAACCCGGTTGGGGCTTCCCTGCCGTTCACTGGAGACTCCCCTGAGGCTCATTGCTCTATCTAAAGCCCCGTTGACGGTAGTGTCTAAGCAAACTGCCCTACCCCTGTCATCATTTCCGGGAACCATTGGGAGGACCTGAGCCTTTTCGTCCTGCCAGTCGCGGCCTCCCCAGTTATTCTGGGTTATCCCTGGCTCCGGCTCCATAACCCTTCCATCAACTGGCACACTGGTAAGGTAGATGCCTGGAGCCCTTTTTGTCTAAGTATGTGTCTGCAGTCTGCTGCATGTTCACCTTCCAAGCCCTTGGCTACTCCCGTCACCCCTCCTCCCGATCTTACTGGGGTCCCCCCTGAATATCATGACCTGGGGGCGGTATTCAGTAAATCTCAGGCGTTGTCTCCCCCCATCGGCCCTACGACTGCGCCATCAACCTCTGGGCTGGAGCCCTGCTGCCGGTGAGCCGCCTCTACAGCCTGTCTGCCCCGGAATGGGAGGCCATGGATGCGTACATTAAGGAGTCCCTCAGCTCTGGCATCATCCGCCCGTCATCTTCGGCGGTGGGGGCGAGGTTTTTTTCATCAGGAAGAAGGATGGCTCCCTGAAGCCGTGCATCGATTTCCGTGCCCTAAATGACATCACCATTAAGGATAAGTACACCCTCCCTCTGATGGACACGGCCTTTGATTCCCTCCAGGGGACCTCCTACTTCATCAAGCTGGACCTCCGCAATGCGTACCATCTGGTGCGGATCAGGGAGGGGGATGAATTGAAGACTGGGTTCCGGACCCCAAGCGGGCACTTTGAGTATTTGGTGATGCCATTTGGACTGACCAACGCTCCGGCCGTCTTCCAACGCCTGATTAACGACGTGCTACGTGATTTCCTGGGGTCATTCGTCTTCGTGTATCTCGATGACATCTTAATCTTCTCCCGATCATTGGAGGAGCATCAAGTGCACGTGAGGCGGGTTCTGAAACAGCTCTTGGAAAATAAACTGTATGTGAAGGCCGAGAAATGTAAGTTTCACACTTCTAAGACATCATTTCTCGGTTTCATCATTTCTCACAACCAGATCATCCTGGATCCCGGCAAGGTGAAGGCACTGGTGGATTGCCCCCCCCCCCTTCTAGGAAACAGCTCCAACAGTTCCTTGGGTTCGCTAATTTCTACCGCCGCTTCATTAACAACTACAGCATCATTGCTCTCCCCCTGACCCGCCTCACCTCCCCCAAGACGGTTTTCCGGTGGACTGAGGAGGCTGCTGCTGCGTTCGCTGCCCTCAAGGAGCGGTTCTCATCCTCCCCCATCCTGATGCAGGTGGATCCCACTCTTCAGTGTCTGGTGGAGGTGGACGCCTCGGACTCAGGGGTGGGGGTTGTGCTTTCCCAGCGCTCTCTGGTGGATGGGGTGGTCCAGCTTTGTGTATTTTTTTCTCGCCGACTGTTGCCGGCAGAGAGGAATTATGATATCGGTGACAGGGAGCTTCTGGCAGTGAAATTTGTGCTGGAGGAGTGGCGTCACTGGTTGGAGGGGGCCGTCCAGCCGTTCATCGTCTGGACGGACCATAAGAACTTGGAGAACCTGAGGACAGCCAGACGCCTTAACACCCACCAGGCCCGCTGGTCCCTGTTCTTTGGGTGTTTTAACTTCATCATCACCTACCGGCCCGGGTCGAAGAACACCAAGCCAGATGCTCTTTCCAGGTAGTTCGCTCCAGATGCAACGGAGGTGCCCGATCAGCCCATCCTCCCGCCGTCTTGCATTGTGGGTGCCCTCTCGTGGGACGTTAAGAAAAAGGTCTCGAAGGTGCAGGAGGCTGAACCGGACCCGGGCGGGGGGCCAGCAGGTAAACTATATGTTCCTTCTTCTGTTCGGGGCGAGGTTATTCACTGGGCTTACTCCTCCAGGCTGACCTGTCACCCGGGGGGGTCCCGCACGATCTGGATCCTTCAGAGGTCATTCTGGTGGCCATCGCTCTGGAAGGACATCGTCGACTGCGTCCACGCCTGTCCTCAGTGCGCTACCAGTAAGACTCCATCCTCTCCGCCTGCGGGGTTGCTCCACCCTCTCCCTACTCCCGGCAGACCCTGGTCTCACATTGCTCTAGATTTTGTTACTGGCTTTCCTCCATCTAATCATAACACTGTTGTTCTCACTATAGTGGACCGGCTCCACCCTACCAGGTGAGTCAACAAGGTTGGCTTTCTACACAGCATATTAACCTCAAGGCTGAGAATAGGAAACTATCTCAGTGCTTCGTCGGCCATTTTCCACTGAGCGGATTATCAATCCTGTGGCTGTGTGCCTGACTCTCCCCCCTCCCTCCGCATCTGACCTACGTTTCATGTGTCACAGGTTAAACCTTTTTTCTCCAGTCCTCTCTGTCCCCCTCCCAGGTCTCCACCTCCAACAGTGGTGATCGATGGTGACCCAGCATGGAGGGTCAATTCCATCCTGGACGTCCACCGCTGGGGTTGCGGCCTGCAGTATCTGGTGGACTGGGAGGGGTATGGTCCCGAGTGGCGCTCCTGAGTGCATCCATCCTTCGTGTTGGATAGTCAACTCATCAGGAATTTCCATCGGACGCTCCCAGGTAGGCTGGATCAGGTGCCAGGAGGCACCTCTCGGGGGGGGGGGGGAGAGTACTGTGATGACTCGCTCTCTGCCATTATCTTCTACAGCTGCGCGTACACCTGCTCCCCATCACTCACGGGCTATATAACCTGCTCTGCCTGTAGACTGGCACGGAGCCGTCTGTCTCCCTGGCTACGTGAAGCTTCGCTCTTCATTCCAGCCAAACATTCAGCCCTCGTCATCCCTGCCGCTGCAGCCTGGAAGGATTCTCCTCACCTCCAAGTAAGCTCGCCATTCCTCTCACCTGTTCTGCATTATCCCCTGTGCACAGGCGGAACTCCCAGGTGGCGGAATGTCTTCCTCCAGGCGGCGGTCATCACCTACCTCTCTTCCTCGCACCGTCCCTCGTCAGCAGCGTTGTGTGGCAGACGCTGTCTTCCTGTATTGCCTTGGGCCAACCTTCATTCTCCACCGCAGCTGCAACAGTAAGCCTCAGTTACTTCACCTACATACTCAAGTGTGGAACGACGCCAACACTGTGCCTCTGCTCTGCTTATAGGGTTGCCAGATTGTATGACGCTCTGCTCACTCCCAGCTGTTGCGAGTGTACGGATCCACGCACTCACTTCCACACTGACTACACACACACGCACCCATACACAAACACTGTTACAATAAAGATCATTGAACCTACTCTTGAGCTTGTGTCTGTTCCCTGGGTCAGCCAATTATGTCACTTCTCCTGATGAAGACCCCGGTGACTCTGCTGCTGGAGAGGCAATGACAGTCCAGGAGACACTGGAGGAACAGTGGGTGAAGCAGCCTGAGAAGCAGCAGCGGGCGGGAGCACCAGTGTAGCAGATGTGAGAACCGGCACTGCAGGTGTGACAACAGGCAAAGCTGCAGACGTAATGACAGGTGAAACTGCAGATGCGAGGACAGGTGAAACTGCAGACGTAATGACAGGCAAAGCGGGTGGGGCGTGAGCTGGTGTGTGTGCCACTGGGATAGACGGCTGGGGTGCACTGACCTTCCGCCTTGCAACCACTGAAGCTGCTGCTGCTGCTGCTGCTGCTGAAGCACTTGAGGAAGGTGGGACTGCAGCAGCAGAAACCCTCAGGAAAACCTCGAGTGAAGGAGCCAGATGGTGAGCAGAGCAATGATTCCTCAATGCCCGCTTCCCCACTGGCCCTTTTGATGGCGATGATCCTCACATGCCCGGAATAACACCTCTGGAGCAAGCCAGGGCTTGTGTTCCAGCAAGATGTCAGTTTGTGTGAGGACCGCCTGCCTCCGCTCCCCCTGCTCCAACACGTCCTTTATTGTGACTGATGGAATGGAGGTGGCAGATGGTGTAGGAGCATGCTCGCTTCCCCACTGGCCCTTTTGATGACGGCTGGTCCTCATATGCCGGGAATAACACCTCCGGAGCAAGCCAGGGATTGTGTTCCAGCAAGATGTCAGTTTGTGCAAGGACCACCGGCCTCCGCTCCTTCTGCTCAAACATGTCCTCTATTGTGGCTGATGGAACAGAGGGGGCAGATGGTGTAGGAGCCATGGGGAAGGTGGGAGGCAACACACTGGAGGCAGGAGATGGAATCAGTGGCCCAGAGCCAGGTTGGGCGGAGTAGTGCGAATCGCCAATCCGCATAAGCTCATTGTAGGTCCGCGTTAAACAGGAGCAGAATTCAGATAACCCGGGAAGATGCAGCAGGGCCGGGAAATTGAGAATGGACCTCACCACCATTATGATCCCCAACACTCTCCCATAGGTGTGAGTGACCCAGAGCCTGATCAAACAACTGAATCGCCTGGTCGAGGTCCTTTACCACCAGGTTCAGGTTTAGGTCCTTCCTCCTGCTGATCCTATCTGCTGAGTCCTTCTTTGGTGGCATCATTCTGTCAAGGTGTGGTAAATGGGACTCATGCGCAGGCAGGAATATGGTGCAACCGCTGATGATTTATTAACAGAACTCAAAAACAAACAAATGACAGTGCATGGGCTGGAAACCAAACTTACTGTATATACAAATGAGTACACACCGAACAGCACCAACAGAAACGCTAATGACACCACACCTGACACAGACTGGCAGAGACATGTGTAGACAGGGGAGTAATTAAGACAACGCGTGACAGGTGGAAGCTATCAAGGACAACGGAGAAGCACAGGATGTGGGGGACTGAGCAGACAGAGTACATAGAGACCAAAAATACAAATGATAATCACAACACAGAGAAACATGATAACAAAGGGCGAGGGCATGGCTGAACTCATCTCCTGAAGATAACAGAAAAACAAATAACATAAAGCGAGGACATGAGCACAGTCCTGTCCAAACTCTTACAAGGTGGTGTTTGTATTATACGTACTGTATAATACAAGGTAGATCAGCACTATCGCAGCATGATGTATACTCAAGAGTAAAGCTACAAACTAACAAAACAATTTCCACCTGCTGCTCCAAGAATTAAAACCATTCATCTCCAACTCAAATTATCATTCTTTTTTTTTTCTCTTTTGAGACAATGTTTTCTAGATGGAGTTTTAGCTTAAAAAAGTCATGGCCCAGCTATTCAAAAAACTTTGTTGATAATAGCTTTGCTTCTACTCACACTGTCTCTGTACCACACTGACTGATATTTGACCCCCTCAGTGTTCGGAACATTTGATCATTGTAATTAACATGTACTATTGTTAAGAAAGGAACACTTCCTTAGCTCAGCACAGTAGGGAGAGACAGTCTTTGGAACAGAAAAAAATGCAAATGCTCAAGCCCCCCGCAGCTGGCATTGCATGCTCGTGCTGCTTGAATATGCCATCTCATAGATCTGACCATTCCTCTCTATAGTCATTGAACAACAATGACGGCAAGTTGGCCTGATGTAAAGGTTGAGTGTTTCAACTTGTGCAGATGTGAATATGCAGAACCAGTTGGATAACTAAAATTCTGCAATGGAGAGGGGAGGAGGGAGGTCGACATGGTGCAGAGCCAGTATATAATTCACAGGTTAATACTTCTATTTTAATTACCTTAGTTTGTCCACTAAGAGACAAAAGTCTAAACAACAGCCTACATAGCCAGATTGGAGTGATTGGTACCAATTCCAGCTCATGTCCTGTTTCAAGACTTGAACAGTGTACACATACAAATAAAACAACATACTGTACATAAATCCAGCCCTAAGCTTCTTTTTAGAATTGTACAGTCATGCAGACAGACAGAAAAATAGATATTCTGTTTATGCTTTGTCTGTGTGTGGACATTGTTACAGGTACTCAAAACAAGCCACATGGTTCAGTTTAAGTGCATTGCCCAGAACAGTAACATAGGCTTTGAGTACTATTAAACAAGTAGTGTGTTTCATGACCACCACTGTGCCATCTCAATGAACTCATACTGTAGAAATAAATGAGGAGGCAGTACTTATTATTTAAAAGTAATACTGATGTGGACCAGAGGTTGTGCTGCACTTTCTCGTTATCTGTCATTTTGACAGACAGGGTTGTAAAAATTCTGTGGTAATCTGTTATTACCTGTCATTTTAATTTTCATATTAGATGCCTAACCGAACATGAATGTCTTTGGACTGTAGGAGGAAACTGGAGTTTCTTTTACTTGAGTACAATTTTTGGCTACTCTACTCACCTCTGAGTTCAGTTTATGTAAAAACAACCACCAAACAGATATTTATCTCAATAACAAGCAATAAAAGTTATGTTTAATACTTACCGGTGTGAAAAAGTGTTTGCCCCTCCCTGATTTCTCATTTTTTTTGTGTTTGTCACACTTTAAATGTTTCGGATCATCAAGCAAATTTAAATATTAGGCAAGGCAAGTTTATTTGTATATAACATTTCCTGTACAAGACAATTCAAAGTGCTTTACATAAAAATATTAGAGCAAGTTGCCAAAGGAATACATAAGAATTTAAAAGCAAACTCAAAAGTAAATTAAAGAGAAACAATTCAATTCAATTCAATTCAATTCAACTTTATTTATATAGCGCCATTTCACAACAACAGTCATCTCATAGCACTATCAACTGTAGGGAGGACCCCCACAGTTGCAGAAAGACCCCAGCAATCAGGCGATCCCCTGTGAGCAAGCACTTGGCGACGGTGGAGAGGAAAAACTCGCTTTTAACAGGAAGAAACCTCCAGCAGAACCAGGCTCAGGGAGGGGCAGTCATCTGCTGCGACTGGCTGGGGGGTGAGGGGACAGAGAAGAAGAAAAGAACAGACATGTAGAGAGCAAACAGCACGATGGGGACTCAATCTATGGGAGAGAACAAACAAATGTTAATGACCAGCAAAAAAAAAATATTTCATAGAGAGTGAGGAAAGGAGTGAGGCCCAGTGCATTACTGGAGGTCCCCCGGCTGACTAAACCTATTAGCAGCATAACTAAGGGAGGGTTCAGAAACACATGATCCCTCCCTAATTGTAGGCTATATCAAAAAGGTAGGTTTTAGCCCTATTCTTAAAAACAGAGATCGAGTCTGACTCCCGAATCCAGATTGGCAGCTGATTCCACAGGAGAGGAGCTTGATAACTGAAGGCTCTGCCTCCCATTGTACTTTTGGAGATTCTAGGTATTACAAGTAAACCTGCATTTTGGGAGCGTAGTGCTCTGTTAGGATGATACGGTAGTATCAGATCTTTTAAATAAAAAGGAGCCTGATTGTTTAGAGCTTTGTAAGTAAGAAGAAGGATTTTAAACTTAATTCTAAACTCTATGGGAAGCCAATGAAGGGAGGCCAGAACCGGAGAGATATGATCTCTCTTTCTAGTACCTGTTAAAACTCTTGCTGCAGCATTTTGGATCAGCTGAAGACTTTTTAAAGATGTTTTAGGACAGCCTGATAATAAAGAATTACAATAATCTAATCTCGAGCTAACAAAAGCATGGATCAGCTTCTCAGCATCACTCTGAGACAAGATGCTCCTAATCTTGGCAATATTACGCAAATGATAGAAGGCAGTCTTAGAAACAAATTTAATATGTGAATTGAAGGACAAATCCTGATCAAAAATAACTCCAAGGTTCCTCACAGAGCTATTAAGAGAAAGAGTAACCGCATCCAAACTGAAAGTTTGATTTGGAAAGGAATTTCTAAGGTTTAAGAAACAAAAGCAGGCTAAAATAAAATATGACAGAAATAAAAATTTACAGTGCTGTAAATTTTGTAGGAGACTGACAGTTGTTCTACTGAAAGGCTGTGGCAAATAGGAGAGTTTTTAACCTGGATTTAAAGCAGCTGAGAGTCTCAGATAAAGATAATACAAGTAAACCCAAAATGCAGTTTTTAAATGAAGGTGTTTATTATTAAGAGAAAAAAATTCAAACCTACATGGCCCTGTGTGACAAAGTGATTGCGCCCTAAACATAATAACTGGTTGGGCCACCCTTAGCAGCAACAACTGCAATCAAGCGTTTGCAGTAACTGGCATATGAGTGTTTTACAGCGCTGTGGAGGAGCGTTGTCCCACTCATCTTTGCAGAATTGTTGTAATTCAGCCACATTGGAGGGTTTTCGAGCATGAACCGCCTTTTAAGGTCATGCCACAGCATTTCAATTGGATTCAGGTCAGGACTTTGACTAGGTCACTCCAAAGTCTTCATTTTGTTTTTCTTAAGCCATTCAGAGGTGGACTTGCTGGTGTGCTTTGGATCATTGTCCTGCTGCAGAACCCAAGTGCGCTTCAGCTTGAGGTCACAAACAGATGGCCGGACATTCTCCTTCAGGATTTTTTGGTAGACAGCAGAATTTATGGTTCCATTTACCACAGCAAGTCTTCCAGGTCCTGAAGCAGCAAAACAGCCCCAGACCACCACACTACTACCACCATATTTTACTGTTGGTATGATGTTCTTTTTCTGAAATGCTGCGCTACTTTTACGCCAGATGTAATGGGACACACACCTTCCAGAAGATTCAACTTTTGTCTCATCAGTCCACAGAGTACCTTCCCAAAAGTCTTGGAGATCATCAAGATGTTTTTTGGCAAAACTGAGACAAGTCTTTATGTTCTTTTTGCTCAGCAGTGGTTTTCGCCTTGGAGCTCTGCCATGCAGGCCATTTTTGCCCAGTCTCTTTCTTATGGCGGAGTCATGAACACTGACCTTAACTGAGGCACGTGAGGCCTGCAGTTCTTTGGATGTTGTTGTGGGGTCTTTTGTGACCTCTTGGATGAGTTGTGGCTGCACTCTTGGGGTAATTTTGGTCGGCCGGCCACTCCTGGGAAGGTTCACCACTGTTCCATGTTAAGATAAGATAAGCCTTTATTAGTCCCACAATGGGGAAATTCCAGGATTGCAACAGCACAGGGATAGCAACACTCAGAGCAACAATCAGAAGGCAAGAAAAAAAAAGCAAGAGCAGCTAATATACATATGTACATATTACTATAAATATATATATATATATATATATATATATATATATATACAGACACACAGTGCAGAGCATTGAAACTGGATGGAATAAATGTATGAGTATATAAACACACAGTGTGGAGCATTGTAGCTAGATGGAATAAATATGTGGATATATACACTGGGGCAAAAAAGTATTTAGTCAGCCACCAATTGTGCAAGTTCTCCCACTTAAAAGATGAGAGAGGTCTCCAATTTTCGTCATAGGTATACCTTAACTATGAGAGACAAAATGAGAAAAAAAAAAATCCAGAAAATCACATTGAAGGATTTTTAATGAATTAATTGGTAAATTCCTCAGTAAAATAAGTATTTGGTCACCTACAAACAAGCAAGATTTCTGGCTCTCACAGACCTGTAACAACTTCTTTAAGAGGCTCCTCTGTTCTCCACTCGTTACCTGTATTAATGGCACCTGTTTGAACTCGTTATCAGTATAAAAGACACCTGTCCACAACCTCAAACAGTCAGACTCCAAACTCCACTATGGCCAAGACCAAAGAGCTGTCAAAGGACACCAGAAACAAAATTGTAGACCTGCACCAGGCTGGGAAGACTGAATCTGCAATAGGTAAGCAGCTTGGTGTGAAGAAATCAACTGTGGGAGCAATTATTAGAAAATGGAAGACATACAAGACCACTGATAATCTCCCTCGATCTGGAGCTCCACGCAAGATCTCACCCCGTGGGGTCAAAATTATCACGAGAACGATGAGCAAAAATCCCAGAACCACATGGGGGGACCTAGTGAATGACCTGCAGAGAGCTGGGACCAAAGTAACAAAGGCTACATCAGAAACACACTACGCCGCCAGGGACTCAAATCCTGCAGTGCCAGACGTGTCCCCCTGCTTAAGCCAGTACATGTCCAGGCCCGTCTGAAGTTTGCTAGAGAGCATTTGGATGATCCAGAAGAGGATTGGGAGAATGTCATATGGTCAGATGAAACCAAAATAGAACTTTATTGTAAAAACTCAACTTGTCGTGTTTGGAGGAGAAAGAACACCATACCTACTGTGAAGCATGGGGGTGGAAACATCATACTTTGGGGCTGTTTCTCTGCAAAGGGACCAGGACGACTGATCCGTGTAAAGGAAAGAATGAATAGTGCCATGCATCATGAGATTTTGAGTGAAAACCTCCTTCCACCAGCAAGGGCATTGAAGATGAGACGTGGCTGGGTCTTTCAGCATGACAATGATCCCAAACACACCGCCCGGGCAATGAAGGAGTGGCTTTGTAAGAAGCATTTCAAGGTCCTGGAGTGGCCTAGCCAGTCTCCAGATCTCAACCCCATAGAAAATCTTTGGAGGGAGTCGAAAGTCTGTGTTGCCCAGCGACAGCCCCAAAACATCACTGCTCTAGAGGAGATCTGCATGGAGGAATGGGCCAAAATACCAGCAGCAGTGTGTGAAAACCTTGTGAAAACTTACAGAAAATGTTTGACCTCTGTCATTGCCAACAAAGGGTATATAACAAAGTATTGAGATGAACTTCTGTTATTGACCAAATACTTATTTTACCGAAGAATTTACCAATTAATTCATTAAAGATCCTTCAATGTGATTTTCTGGATTTTTTTTTTCTTATTTTGTCTCTCATAGTTGAGGTATACCTATGATGAAAATTGGAGACCTCTCTCATCTTTTAAGTGGGAGAACTTGCACAATTGGTGGCTGACTAAATACTTTTTTACCCCACTGTAAACACCCACAGTACGGAGCATTGCAGCTAGGTGGAATAAATATGTAAATATATAAACACACACAGTGCGGAGCATTGTAGCTAGATGGAATAAATATATAGGTATATAAATATAAACACACCCAGTGCGGAGCATTGTAGCTAGATGGAATAAATATGTAAATATATAAACACACACATGTTTTTGCCATTTGTGGATCATGGCTCTCACTGTGGTTTGCTGGAGTACCAAAGCTTTAGAAATGGCTTTATAACCTTTTCCAGACTGATAGATCTCAATTACTATGTTTCTCATTTGCTCCTGAATTTCTTTGGATTGCAGCATGATGTCTAGATTTTGACGATCTTCACTTCACTTGTCAGGCAGGTCCTATTTAAGTGATTTCTTGATTGAGAACAGGTGTGGCAGTAATCAGGCCAGGGTGTGGCTAGAGAAATTGAACTCACCTTTCCAAAAATGTGATAAACCACAGTTAATTTATGTTTTAACAGGGTGGGGGGTGGGGGAGGCAATCATTTTTTCACACAGGGCCATGTAGGTTTGGATTTTTTTTACCCTTTAATAATAAACACCTTCATTTAAAAACTGCATTTTGTGTTTACTTGTGTTATCTTTGTCTAATATTTAAATTTGTTTGATGATCTGAAGCATTTAAGTGTGACAAACATACAAAAAAATGAGAAATCGGGAAGGGGGCTAACACTTTTTCACACCACTGTATATACATAGGAAATATTAATATCAACATCATGGGTGAAAAAGCGTTTATTTTGAACAAGCAGCATTCTCTACCTGAATCATCCCTGCAGTGGCCACAGAAGCAGGGGTTTTTCAATGTCCCTCACTATATATCTACTGAAACTTCCTTCATCTCAGGTTCAGGCTAGGGAAGACCATCTGGCACCAGAAGTAGCTTTTCCTACAAGCTTCTTTGCCAGAGAAAGTGTGTCATTGCCAAGTGCCTATTGGTGCAGGACAACTCTATTCATGCGCCTTCAACTTGACGATGTTTTGTGAACAGAAGGAGGGGGAAAAGACTGGATCGTGGTGGTAGTGAGAGAGAGAATGTAAATGTGTTTGTCTAAACCTCTTTGGGTGCCTTAATGGCCCTCTCAAGGCATTGTTATTCCCCCTTACTTCTCAAGCATTCTCATTGCCACTTTTGATTGCATTTCAGATTACATTGTGTTGGTGGGGAGAGCATAAGAGTGAGACGGAGAAAAAGAAATGGTGACAGAGACAGAAAGATGGATGATGTTGAGGATGGAAAAGAAAGGAAGGACAGATCAAGGAAGGAAAGGAAAAGTGATAGGCTGACTGGCAGCAAGGATAAGGGTTCATATAAGAGGAAAGAGAGTAAGAATTGGGAGGAAACACAGAAAGAAGAGGAGGGAACTCTAGAGGAACACATTATATGACTGTTACCCCCTCCTTTAAGCCCACGAATGGAAGAGGCTGAGAGCCCACTCTTCCAGTGACCTTGGAGGTCAGTTGGAGGAAAGCAGCATTAATCAAACTGATACCTAGGTTTAGGCAGATAATGTAGCAGGCAGCAGTGCTCAGCAACAACAACAACAACACACACACACCTACAACCCAGAAAACTCACCAGCACCATTCCAGCACCCACTGAATCTTTCTCAAATACACATCAAGCTTCCTTTATATTTATTTCTCTTTGCATATCAGACTTTTTTTTCTCAATTTCCTATATATCCACCTCTCTCTGTCCTGTTTGTATTTTGTAAACCTCCTCTGGATCTCCAGCCGCACACGTAGAATTAACCCGTCTTTGCCCCGTCTTCTTTGTTAATGGACTTCTAAATGTCAACTCTTGCCTCCATATATGCCACCACCATTTACATTGCATGTAGAATTTATTTTGTTGCCTTCTGGCCACTTGCAGACATATACTGTAGACATCCATTTGTTTGTTTTGTTCCCTGCATCTGTGCATATTTTGAGAAAATGACATTTTTCTGTTTTTCCTGTGTTCTATATTCAATGTATACACAGAGTTAAGCGAATAATGGAATCTTTTGCAAGAGGGCAGCCTGACCTATTCACCTGGCCTTTATTTTGCCCTTTTCTATAACGTTAAACATACATGAAAATGTAGAAGCAATCATTCGTACAGCATTGGATTTTTGACCTGAGTATAGAAGCTCTTAGGTGTTTTTTTAAGTTTTTCAATTCATATTTTGTGTCAGAAAAAGGAGAACATAGGAGTCAAACCTTTCTAAACCATCACATAAATTGTTCTACATTTTAATCTGTTTAACATGCAGTTGTACTTAAAATTATTTAATGCCAAGTGCAAATCTTGTATTTGCAGTAGCTACAAACTTTGCATAAAAAAGAAATCAAACATTTAACATTTAAATACTTAAACAGCAGAACTGTGAAAATGTTTCTTGTTACCTCCCCCAAGGAGGTAATGTTTTTACCGGGGCTTGTCTGTTTGTCTGTTTGTCTGTCTGTCTGTCTGTCTGTCTGTCTGTTACCAACATAACTCAAAAAATTATGAACGGATTTTGACGAAATTTTCAGGAAAGGTGTGTAATGGCACGGGGAACAGATGATCAGATTTTGGTGATGATCTGAGAGTGCATACCTCCACCAAAGGTTCTGTTTGTATTTGTGCAGCAGGATTACACAAAAACCACTGGATGAATTTGGATGAAATTTTCACCTGAGGTGGTTCTTGGGCTAGAGAGGAACCCATTATATTTTGCTGATGATCTGACAATGCATACCTCAGCCAAGGCTCTTATCTTCTCACAGTGTGTTAGCAACAATACTCCAAAACTGATGGACAGACTTTGATGCAATTTTCACCACAAGTGGCTATAGGCCTACACACAAACCCATTACATTTTGGAGGTGATCCATGAGAAATGGAAGGAGCCTTGGCGGAGGTATGTGCTCTATGAGTGCTTTTCTAGTTTGATTTGTTGAACCAAAGAATGGGGTTCAATAATTTCAAGCACAACTGTAGCTTATTTTAAACTGTAATTCAGTAAAGTTTAATAGTAGTTCCTTAAACTGACCAAAAAAGTGTCCTGCATCACTACTATCAAGCGATGCCTAACTAAAGGCAACACTGTGTTAACCAGGAAATTCACTGTTGTCCAAACAATGACTGTTTCCTTAAACTTATATAACCATATAGTTTAAATGTCCAAACCCAAGTAGTTTTGTTTCTTAAAATGAATTCATTTTTAGTAGATAAATGGCATTCACTTATATAGTTTTTTTTTTTTTCTCATCTCTGGATGACCAAAGCACTTTACAGATCTGGCTATCTACCCATTCACACACTGATAACAGCAGAGCTGCCCTACAAGGTACTGGCCTGACCCACCAGGAGCAACTTGGCATTGTCTTGCTCAAGGACACTTCAATATGCAGACTACAGAGAGCAGGAATTGAATCACCGACCCGCCAATCAGTGGTTGGCTACACTCTATACCTGTGCCACAGCTGATAAACTTACATATATACATAATTTAGTACCTATAGTGACTTAGACAAAGATAGAAAGTAAAATAAGTGTGGGGGAAAAGGATGTTAAAAAACAACTAACCATTTTCTTCTGTGTAGAAGTCTGTAAGTTGGCTGTGTACAAACCATGTGTCTGCTAATTTTCATTCAGATTTGGAAATTCACTTTTAAAAGGTATCTCTGTGCACTGGGAAATGCTGAGGTTGGGATCACTCTTGTATTTTATATGTGATATAAACATGATGAAAAATGGTGAAACCTGTGTCAGACTGTAACAAAAACTAAGGTAGAATTTGATGCGTCTACTTCTCCTTTTCATGCGCAGCTCATGATATATGTACAGTAGGTGTTTTGGGGGTGGGATTATGGGGATTATGATTATCCCCCTTGTTAGTAAAATGACTCAAAACCATCCCACTTGTTAAGCCCCCCCCCCCCCCATAAAGAACACAAGGATGTTTGTACAATACAATTGAATATGTCAGTAAAGACTATAGTTACAAACGTACAAGAAAAAAATTGTGAGGAAAAAGTTGCAAATTTAAAGGGGTCATTGACTGCACTTTTTCCACATTTTAACAGCTCAGTCATGTCTTAATGAAGGGTTTGTGACATATTTTGTTCACATTTTCTTTATCTTTTTAATTATTGAAGCAAATTTGTTTTGTATTTTTCCTGGATTTCTTGAAATGCTCTGATTTAAAGCCTGCCACTTTAAGAATCATCCTTAGATAGGAGGCAACTGATAGCCATCCTTACAAGGCTGGCAGAGACTGCATTCAGGTGGATTTGGCTGAACCAGACCTCTGAGTGACCGTCAGAAGGATCTGGCTTGTTGAGGGGTCACTGAGCTAAGCGACGGAAAGTGGGGGTAGTTCCAGGACCCTGGTTCTGCCACCAAGCCCCTCCAGAGGTGTCATGGGCTTATCAGCGAAACACCAATGAATGGGGGTGCCCATATGACAATCCACAGACATCACTTAGTGCAGATCCAGATGCCTCAAGGGGGTGGGAAAGTAAGAAAAATAAAGGTAGCGATGCTGCTGACCCAAGTTGGCACGGGACCAAGTGCCTGTAAAGCTGAGCCGGGCGCGATGACCATCAGTCATATTTGCATATGAGCTTACTTTGCAATATTTACATTTGTACTTTATTCTAAATTTGTGAATACACTCCAACCACCATCCCCCCTGTTAACAAAAACAACAAATTGCCTATTGTCTACAGTATATCTAAGACCAAGTTCTTCCCACACAGTTAGGTGCATAGGGCAATGGCCAGCTCTGTTTCTATGATTCTAGACCACACAGGTACTCTAAGTCAGTGTTTGTCAGTCTTTTATGAGCCATGGTACCCCTTTTACATTAAAAAAAACACTGCAAACCAAAAATGTTATAAATGACACACTGTAGCCTTATTGCGGCATATAATGACAATTTCGTCATATAATTTCTTTATACTCAGTATGAAATGTGATGCAATAACATGCAAAGTCAGTGGAAAAATGCAAACACGTGCATTTGCTCCATGTGATGCAAATAAACACAAATTTGCATTAAAGTCGGATTTTGTTCAACTCAGGCCAAAAATTCACTTGGCGCTTGATTGCAATAGCAATAACTGATGATATTTTGTTGTTACTGAGAGAATAATTTATTTTGAAAATGAGACCACCACTTACCAGAGACAGATGGACCGGTGGAGCTTCGTGACAGTTTGTATCCACTGCTTGTTTAGTGCTGAAAACAGCCAACATTAAGATGCAGTTTCTGGAGGAGGTATTGACATTTTCCCAGCTGTATGTCCCTCCAAATAATGTTGTGAACTCAAACATAACTGCATTTTTTTTTGTTTGTTTGTTTTTTTCTGGGGGGTTTTCCACAGCAGGTACAAACTGTTTGCAGAAGTTATGAAGGTAGCCTTGCCTCTCTGCAGGGCAAATTTTCCATCAAGAAAAAGAAGAGAAAGGATTGCATTCATACTTCCACCCACTGACAAGGAAGAGCCACGACAGGCACCGATGCGCAACAGCAGCAAATTATTAGCAATTTTTTGGACCAATTAAGTGAAATTAGACAATTTCCCATGGCACCCCTAATGATCTCTCATGGCATTCTAGGCTGCCAGGGAACCCTGGGTAAAAATCCCTACAGTGGGGTCTTATTTATGTTGAATACCAAGCTGGAAGGCAGAAAGTTCCATTTTTGTGCAGTCTTTCATATGACCCGGTCACAATATGAACCCGCAACATCCTGCATGGCTGTGGCTCGGATGCTGTACCACTACAGTGTCATAGGTCCACACTGACCCAAATATGCTGCAACCTATCCTCCCACCTACCCCACTATGTAATGTCAGCCACCCAGTCAAACGGAAAGTCAACAAGCAAGTGTGTGCATGAAACGGTTCACTGTGTCGACCAGTACAAACAATCAATACACCCACCCTGATAGACATGTTTGTGTGTATTTGGGGAGATGGTTTTAGAAGGGCGGGCTAATCTGTGACCGCTTGTCTGAGCTGATGACTGTATGGATCTGATGAAGATCGTCTGAAGGTCAGAATATGTTGTCTTTGCTCCTGCACTACTATCATGATGCGGTGCCCTTTCATTGCTTCAGCTATTACTAGTACTTCTTATCTAGTAGAAATATCAAATATCACAATGAAGTTTACACACAGAAAACACTTTAACATCCTTTACAGCACATAAGTGTTTATCAGCAAGTAGAACATTTATGTTAAATAATAAATTGAAAACTAATGAAAAGCAGCGAATATTGTCATATTCATGTTTTTGATTGACATTTCCACTATCTTCACTTTCTGTGGGTCATTATTATCACTACAGAATGATGAAACAGAAAATAGGCTTGTTGGTACATAATTATTCATTTGAATCCATAAAGGCAATCAATTAAGCTTAAGTGTGCAATAAATCTGATTAACCAGTCAGTTCCCAAAACACCATAAAATCCATGCAGGTCTTATATGCTGGTAATGAGTTTGCAAGTAGGGAGCGGGGGTAGGGGCTAATAAGTGAGTGCACACACACACACACACACACACACACACACACACACACACACACACACCACACCTACACGCACACTATTGTGGTTGATGCAGGTTTCTTTTTTTTGCATTGGGAGGGAGTGATAATTTGATGTATTAGCTATTGGGGATGAAAGATAAGTAAGGCTTAATGTTTGCTAATATTAAGGTTGGCAGCTTGTAACAAAATAAAGCAAGGTCATCAGAAAAAGCCATACTTGTAATTAATAGATGAATTCATTACAAAAACAATGACTCAGTTCAGAAACACTCATTTACAAGATAAGGCTGAGGTGAAAATTTAAAAAAAATATTAATGCGTTGACAATCAGAAGCTACCAAATTCAACCTTGAAATGTTTTTAACACAGCCTGCGCCCATTTGATTGGGCAAATCTGCCGGCCTCTTTACCACCACTGTTGTATCATTCCTCATTATTCTCTGACATACTTGCTGGCTGATGCTTGCACTCCCCTCCCTTCCCTTCCTCCCTTTTATCCCAGTCTTCATCTATCCTTCTCTCCCTCCCTCCCTTTTGCTGGCCTTTACCTGCTCACTTGTCTCAGGGGAAATTACCACAGCTCAGAAATGCTGTCCTATTGCACTGCACAACACTCCGCTCTGCTCTGCCTCCCTCCACCCGATGGCACATATATGGACAAATAGAAATGCATACACTGTAGACATGCGTTCAAACACATGAAAATAATCACAAATACTCACAGTACAACCTTTTAGTATAGCTCAGTATCATCTTAATAGCGTGCTTCCCTAATATTGTACTATACAGACGTACAACAGTTCATGGAGGATTAACACATTTGTTGCCAGTGTCTGCACACTTTTATTTGTGTGCAAATTCAATAACAGTGAATGGAATGATAAAATGACTCCCATGCTTGCATGTAGCAAATACACATCTGTGAAGGTGAGCATACATTTGTGTGTGTGTTAGGGTTGCCAATTTTCTCACAGCCAAATAAAGGGACAGAGGGTTTAAACTATTGCTTAGTACCACAATGTTGTGGACATTAGTGTTATCATAATACTGGGATTTTTTTTTTACCTTGATACCTTAAAAAATACTTATTTCAATATCATGTTTAATACTACAATGAAAAAAAAAATACCACACTATAATATACCCAGAAATTTCAGATTTTACAGAATACAGAATCTCAGTTTTAAAATGTGTAATAGCTATGTTTTTAATAATGGATTGCATTTATATAGCACTTTTCATGACACTCAAAGACACTTTATAATGAGTCCATTATTCATTCACTCCATAGACAATGATAGTGGTAAGCTACCTCTGTAGCCACAGCTGCCCTGGGGCAGACTGACAGAAACATGGCTGCCAATAGATGCCAACGGCCTCTCCGACCACCACCGAAAATTTATTCACATTCATACATCAGTGTCATGAACCATGAACACACTGGAGGCAAGGTGGGTAAAGTGTCTTGCCCAAGGACACAACAATAAGGTGGGGGGAGTGGGATTCGACCCACCAACCTGTTATGCCCATAACTGGGTAGACAATGGGCAGGCTGGAAGTGCAGTAGAACGTAGCTTTATTAGATGAACCAACAGTATAACAGGCGTTCCATACAGGCCAATGGGTCAACAGCGAAAGAGACTATGTCCCTTCCGCCTTGGCCCTTTATACCCCAGGTGACACCACCACCAGAAAGGTGGGCCGACACCTCCCACTACACCCGGGGTGCCACAGCCGCCATCTTGCTACACTACACCCCTCGCCCCCCCCCATAAAAAAAGTCCAAACATACCAATTAGGCCTTCCCAAATTTGTAACCCGGCTCAAGCACTAAAACAATTCAATTCAATTCAATTCAACTTTATTTATATAGCACCATTTCACAACAACAGTCATCTCATAGCACTTTCAACTGTAGGGGAAACCCCCGCAATTGCAGAAAGACCCCAGCAATCAAGCGATCCCCTGTGAGCAAGCGCTTGACGACGGTGGAGAGGAAAAACTCCCTTTTAACAGGAAGAAACCTCCAGCAGAACCAGGCTCAGGGAGGGGCAGTCATCTGCTGCGAGTGGCTGGGGGGTGAGGGGATAGAGAAGATGAAAAGAACAGACATGTAGAGCGCAAACAGCATGATGGGGACTCAATCTATGGGAGAGAACAAACGGATGTTAATGACCAGCAAAAAAAAAAAAAAAATTTTCATTGAAAGTGAAGAAAGGAGTGAAGCCCAGTGCAATTATTGGAGGTCCCCCGGCTGTCTATACCTAATAGCAGCATAACTAAGGGAGGATTCAGAGACCCATGATCCCTCCCTAATTGTAGGTTATATCAAAAAGGAAGGTTTTAACCCTATTCTTAAAAACAGAGATCGAGTCTGACTCCCGAATCCAGATTGGCAGCTGGTTCCACAGGAGAGGAGCTTGATAACAGAAGGCCCTGCCCCCCATTGTACTTTTAGAGATTCCAGGTATTACAAGTAATCCAGCATTTTGGGAGCAAAGTACCATCGTTGTCAGCCTCCGTCAGTCTATGATGACCATGGAAGAGAATCCTAAACGTCTACTCTGCTGGAACAGTACCGCCTGTGGCTGAACAGGTCGATGCGCGAATGGCAGTCCCTGTCACACAGGTTGCACTTGTGGGTGGTCTCCGTGCTGCTGGGTCTGTGGCGGTTCTTCCTGCGGGTCCTTTTTTCATCTGCTGCAGCAGTCAGTCTCTCTTCACCCGCCTTGAGCTGTCTGGTCAGGGTGCCTCTCCATTTGGAGCGGTCCGTTGCAAGGTCCTCCCAGCGCTCTGTGTTGATCTTCAGGGCCTTCATGTCTCTCTTGCAGACGTCTCTAAAGCGCAGCTGTGGGCGGCCAACGTCTCTCCTGCCAGTTGCCAGTTCTCCGTAGAGGACGTCTTTGGGGATTCTGCCATCCTCCATACGGTGAACGTGGCCTAGCCAGCAGAGCCTGTGCTGCCTGAGTAGAGTGAACATGGAGGAAAGGCCGGTGCGGGACAGAACTTCTGTGTTGGGCACTTTGTCCTGCCAGGATATGTCCAGGATGTGGCGAATGCAGCGCAAGTGGAAGGAGTTCAGTCTCTTTTCCTGCTGGGCGTATGTTGTCCACGTCTCACTCCCATAGAGCAGTGTGCTGATGATGCAGGCGTTGTACACTGCCATCTTCGTCTTGACAGAGAGTTTGGGATTCTCCCACACTCGTGTGGTGAGGCAAGCGAGTGTGAAGGCTGATTTTCCAATCCTCTTGTTGATCTCTGTATCAAGGGAGAGGTTGTTGCTGATCGTGGACCCCAGGTACATGAACTGATTCACGACCTCCAGCTCGTAGTCGTCGATGGTGATGGTTGGTGGTGCTTCCGTGCCTTGCGCCAAGACGTTAGTCTTCTTCAGGCTGATGGTAAGCCCGAAGTCCAAGCTCCTGCTGTGTGTGGGTTGCGACTGCAGCGTCGTCTGCAAACAGCATGTCTCTGATTAGAGCCTCGCGTACTTTGGTTCTGGCTTTCAGGCGAGGTTGAAAAGCCTGCCATCAGATCTTGTGTGCAGGTAGATTCCCTCTGTTGCTGTGCTGAAGGCATGCCTCAGGAGCATAGCAAAGAAAATCCCAAAGAGAGTTGGCGCAAGTACACAGCCCTGTTTCACTCCGCTGTGTATGTTGAATGGCTCTGAGACGTTGCCATTGTGCTGCACTATCCCCTGCATGTTGGTGTGAAACGATTCAATGAGGCTTTGCAACTTTGGTGGGCATCCTGTCTTTGGCAGGATCTTGAAAAGGCCCTCTCTGCTGACCAGATCGAACGCTTTGGTGAGGTCGATGAAGGCGACGTACAGGGGCATGTTCTGTTCTCTGCATTTCTCCTGGAGTTGGCGGATGGAGAATATCATGTCTACCGTTGATCGCTCAGCGCGGAAGCCACACTGAGACTCGGGGTAGACACGTTCGGCAAGCTTCTGTAGACAAACGAGAACAACTCGTGCGTAGACTTTGCCAACAACGCTGAGGAGGGAGATGCCCCTGTAGTTGTCGCTTCTCTCCCCTTTGTTTTTGTAGAGGGTGATGATCTTGGCGTCCCTCATGTCCTGTGGTACGGCACCTTCCTTCCAACACTGGCAGAGGACGTCATGCAATGGCAGCAGTAGGGCGGTCTTGCAGTGCTTGATCAGGTCAGGGGGTATGCCATCGTTGCCGGGTGCCTTGCCAGCGGCCAAGCTATCAATGGCCTTGCTGAGTTTGTCGATGGTTGGCTCGGCGTCAAGTTCGTCCATGGATGGCAGGCAGTCGATGGCATCAAGGGCTGACGGTGTCACGGTGTTCTGTCTGGAGTAGAGGTCGGAGTAGTGTTCCAGCCATGTCTCCATCTGCTTGTTCTTTTCTGTGATCATCTCCCCAGTGGAGGATTTGAGGGGGGGCCGTCTTGCTCTGAGCCGGACCAAGTGCTTTCTTGATGCCATCGTACATACCACGGATGTTCCCTGTTATGGCAGCGGTTTGAATGTCTTGGCTGAGCTGAGTCCAGTACTCGTTGGCACAGCGCCGAGCAGTCTGCTGAACTTTGCTTCTCGCAGCCCTGAGAATCTGGAGATTCTTCTCGTTTGGGTACTTCTTGTACTCAGCAAGTGCTGAGCGCTTGGCTTCAATGACGGGGGTCATCTCGGTCAACTTGGCATCAAACCAGTCCTGTGACTTCGAGGTCTTCCTCCCAAAGGTAGCCAAGGCTGTGCGGTGGATGGTGTTTCGCAGCTCTTCCCACTTCTGCTTTGCAGATTCTCCTTCTTGTGGTACACCAAGTTCCTTCTCAAAGGTGGAGGCAAACTGCTCAACAAGTTCTGGTTGAGCCATCTTGCTGGTGTCAATCTGTGCCTGTACTCTGTTAGGATAATATGATAATATCAGATCTTTTAAATAAAAAGGGGCCTGATTGTTTAGAGCTTTGAAAGTGAGAAGAAGGATTTTAAACTTAATTCTAAACTCTATGGGAAGCCAATGAAGGGAGGCCAGAACCGGAGAGATATGATCTGTCTTTCTAGTACCTGTTAAAACTCTTGCTGCAGCATTTTGGATCAACTGAAGACTTTTTAGGGATGTTTTAGGACAACCTGATAATAAAGAGTTACAATAATCTAATCTAGAGCTAACAAAAGCGTGGATCAGTTTCTTAGTGTTGCGTCTAAAATGCCTTAAACTCCCAGTTCTTTTATACGAAGGCCAAATAACCAGACTGAGAGATGAAGTACACTTTCACTTATTTTACTGAAAGTGAGATATGGATACAAGCAGTGCTGGAACACAACTCTTAAGGCAATTTCCCAAGAGAGTGCTACCCCAAAATTGAGCCCTATAGTTTTTATAAAGCTGAACCACTCCCTCATGCAAGAGGGAGGGGTTTTACTTCATTGTATCAATAATACATTTCCGCTTATGTGGCAGCTCGGCTGTGCACAGAACTGATTCTAACTGATTTCAGCAAATGAATTATAGGGTGTAAACTAAACTCTGCAGTGTAGCGTGTGAAGCAAGCAGATAAAGAAGTGTGAGAAAGACAGGCCAGTCATATCATTTTACCAACATCAGCATCACTCTGAGACAAGATGCTCCTAATCTTGGCAATATTATGCAAATGATAGAAGGCAGTCTTCGAAATGAATTTAATATGTGAATTGAAAAACAGATCTTGATCAAAAATAACTCCAAGGTTCCTCACAGAGCTATTAAGAGAAAGAGTAACTGCATCCAAACTAAAAGTTTGATTTGGAAAGGTATTTCTAAGGTTTTTTGGACCAACAAGAATGACTTCAGTCTTATCTGAATTTAATAGCAGGAAATTACAAGTCATCCAAGCTTTGATTTCCTTAAGACAGGCTTCTAACTTGGCTAATTGATTACTATCATCTGGCTTCATTGACAGGTATAATTGTGTGTCATCTGCATAACAATGAAAATGTATACAGTGCTTTCTAATAATGTTGCCTAACGGAAGTATATATAAACTAAAACGAGTAGGACCTAGCACAGATCCCTGTGGAACTCCATGACTGAGCTTTGAGTTGAAAGAAAACTCATTACTGACATGAACAAACTGGAACCTATCAGATAAATAAGATCTAAACCACTGCAACAACGTTCCATTAAGTCCAACATAGTGTTCTAATCTATCAAGTAGAATATTATGATCGATAGTATCAAAAGCTGCACTAAGGTCTAAAAGGACAAGAACAGAAACAAGTCCATTATCAGATCCGATCAGGAGGTCATTAGTGATCTTCACTAAGGCTGTTTCAGTACTATGATGGATTCTAAACCCAGATTGAAACTCTTCAAATAAACAATTTCCCTGCAAATGGTCAAATAATTGCGTAGCAACAACTCTTTCTAAGATTTTTGAAATGAAAGGGAGATTAGAGATTGGTCTATAGTTAGCTAAAACCCCTGGATCCAGCGTTGGCTTTTTGAGTAAGGGTTTAATTACAGCAGTTTTAAAAGCCTACGGTACATGGCCTAAAGTTAATGAAGAATTGATTATTTGCTGAATAAAGCTACCAATAAATGGGAAGGCTTCTTTAGATAACTTGGTAGGAATAGGGTCTAGAAGACAAGTTGAAGGCTTGGATGAGGAAACTATTTTGTCTAACTCTAAAAGGTCAATTGGAGTAAACTGATCCAAACAGATGTCAACTGAAGGAGTTGTAGTAGTTACTGTATTTAAGTTAACGGTGGAAAGACTCTGACTGATTTTATCTCTGATAGATGAAATTTTATTATTGAAAAAGTTCATAAAGTCCTGACTAGTAAGCTCTAAGAGAATGCTAGGATTGACAGAGTCCTGACTCTTTGTCAGCCTGGCTACAGTGCTGAAAAGAAACCTGGGATTATTCTTGTTCTCTTCTATTAATGCAGAATAATAACTCGTTCTAGCTTTTCTCAGATATTTTTTATAAATTAAAAGATGATTTCTCCAAGCTAAGTAGATTTCATCTAAATTAGTGGAATGCCATTTTCTTTCTAATTGACGAGTCTTCTGACGAGTCTTCTGACGAGTCTTCAGCTTGTAGCACAGCTACAAGCTGAAAGTGGAGGAACATTTTGGCGACTCTGACCCCCGACGTATGTGGCAGGGCATTCAAGCTATCTCTGATTATAAGCCCAGCAACTCCATACCTATAGCCATGCCTGTGCCCTTTCTCAATGAGCTAAATAACTTCTATGCTCGTTTTGACAAGGACAACAATGAAAAGAACATCAATTTCCCACCCTCTGATGACCTCCACCACCTCACACTCACCCACACCGACGTCCGTAATGCACTGAGTCATGTCAACGTACGTAAGGCTGCTGGCCCTGATGGCATTCCTGGGCGTGTGCTGAGGGCATGCACTGAGCAGCTGGCAGGGGTCTTCACAGACATCTTCAATCTGTCCCTGGCCCAGGCCGTGGTACCAGCGTGCTTCAAGACCACTTCAATAGTACCAGTGCCGAAACATTCAACACCATCGTGCCTAAATGACTATCGCCCTGTGGCACTGACGCCCATAGTCATGAAGTGCTTTGAGCGACTGGTCTTGGCACAGCTCAAAAAAGGCCTGCCCCCTACACTGGACCCTCATCAGTTCGCCTACCGGAGCAACAGGAGTACAGAGGATGCGGTTTCTACAGCGCTGCACTATGTACTCTCACACCTGGATGACAAGAACACCTACGCAAGAATGCTGTTTATTGACTTCAGCTCAGCATTCAACACAGTTATCCCCTCCAAGTTGCTCACCAAACTTGGGGACCTGGGAATCAGTACCTCCACCTGCAACTGGATCATGGATTTTCTGACCAACAGACCCCAGCATGTTAGGTCAGGCCCCAACCGTTCTTCCGTCATCACACTCAACACTGGTGTACCACAGGGCTGTGTGCTCAGCCCATTCCTCTACTCCCTCTACACCCATGACTGCAGGCCTATGTATGGATCCAATTCCATCATAAAGTTCGCAGATGACACCACGGTGATTGGACTCATCAGGGACAACGACGAGTCAGATTACAGGGCAGAGGTTGAGCACTTGGCTACTTGGTGCGCTGACAATAACCTGCTCCTTAACACCAGCAAAACCAAGGAGCACATAGTGGACTACAGGAAGGAGAGGGAAGAGACACACGACCCCATCCATATCAATGGCATAGCTGTTGAACGTGTCCCCAGCTTCAAATTCCTGGGGACCCACATCTCGGAGGACCTGTCCTGGTCAGTTAACACCACCAGCCTGATCAAGAAGGCCCATCAGCGCCTCTTCTTCTTGAGGACATTGAAGAAGAACCATCTGTCAACTGACATCCTGGGCAACTTCTACCGCTGCGTGATAGAGAGTACCCTGACCAACTGTATCACACTCTGGTATGGGAGCTGCTCTGTAGCTGACCGCAAGGCGCTGCAGCGGGTGGTGAAAACTGCCCAATGCATCACAGGGACTCCGCTTCCAGCTATAGAGGACGTCTACAGGAAAAGATGTCTGCGCCGGGCACGCAGCATTCTTAGGGACTCCAACCATCCTACTCATGGACTGTTCCAGCTTCTCCCCTCCAGAAGACGTTTCAGAAGCCTTCGGACTAGAACCAGCAGGTTTAGGAACAGTTTCTTTCCAACAGCTGTCACGTTATTGAACTTAGTTCTCCGCTGACTCTCTTACAATCATCTTTTACCATCCTCACCTGTACATAACTGCATAACTACATAACTACATCTAACTTATTGCACATTACTTGCACATAACAGTACTCTTAACTTTCTGCACTGCTGCATATATTTGCTTAAATTGCACATACTGTTAATTACCGTATATACTGCACTGCTGTCCTTTGCACTTCTGATTGGATGCTAAACTGTGTTTCATTACCTTGTATTCATACATGTGTAATGGCAATAAAGTTGAATCTAATCTAATCTAATCTAATCTTCTGTTTTAAGCTACGAGTTTCTGTGTTGAACCAAGGAGTTAGAAATCTCTGATCAGACTTTTTCTTTTTTAAGGGGGCCACCATGTCTAGAGTCTGATGCAGAGAAGCTGTAACACTATCTACCATGCTATCAATTACAGAAGGAGCAAGCTGTCTATAGCTTATTTCCATTGTGTTGACACATGGCATAGAGGAAACAATGTGCATAAATTTGGTAACATCATCTGAGAGGCGTCTACTGTAGTAATATTTTTCCTTAGGAGCCAAATAGTCAGAAATAGTAAAATCAAAGGTTAACAGACAATGGTCTGACAGTACAGGGTTATGAGGAGACACTACCAGATTTTCTATTTCTATGCCATATGTCAGAACAAGGTCCAACGTATGGTGGAGATAATGGGTAGAATTTCCTACTTTCTGAGAAAACCCCATCGAGTCTAATATTGAATTAAATGCCAAATTAAGGCAATCACTATCTACATTTACATGTATATTAACCCCTTGTACTCTGGTCAATTTCCCTAAAAACGCCTAAAAATAACGTACCCAAAGTAAATCAAAAGCTGTTCTTCAACCCTTTGCAGCATCTTCATGGGGTTGGTCTCATTTAAAAGAAAACACTTTGAATTTTTTGGCAAAACAGTCATAATCTCTCTAAGTGCTCCTGCCGCTGAGTAGCAGTCATCTAAACATACTGAACTTGAAGAAAATAAAGTTCACCTGGGTATTTTTTTTAGATACAAATGCTTGCAAATAACACACAGCTGTCAGATACTGGCTGGAAAATGCAACAGAAATGTAGAACCAAGTGTTGTCAAGCTGAGGTCAAAATTTTGTAACAATACCACAAAAAATGAATATATTACACAGCTTTTTTCTCAGGTTGTTCCCAGGCATTTTTGAACTGTGCCAAATGGCACAGTTTGGAAAAATGTCTATAACTTTTGAATGATTCAACATAGAAGCTTCATCTTGGGCTCAAATGAAAGGTGACACTCAGGGCTGTGTGTGGGGGGGGGGTTGTTTATTCATTCATGAATGAATGAATGAACAAACAAGCCCCCCACACACAAAGAAGCATGCCACGTAAAAAATGTGTGGCCTTTTTTTCACAAGAAAAAATAACCTACAGTGCAATAAAAATTATACTAAAATATCTGCAATGTAGAGGATAACAACTCCCCCCCCCCCCGCTACAGAGGAGCACGGTGCACAAAAAAAACGGTCCGTCAACGGTCCGTCATATGGCGATGACGCACAGTTGTAATCACCGATCGGTCAAAAGTCATTTTGATTACTATTTTCAGTGATAAAGAATAATTTAGCTTATAACACTTACCTGTCCACAACAGCAGTGTCGCTGGCGAACATCTGTTCCTCATTGTCAGACGAACATGAAGCTGGTCCGCTTGATACGGACTCGTGGTTCTGGTCACGCGACCCGGTCAAACCATGATTCCATGATTGCGGTTTTGGCGAACGATTTTTCAAAACAAATAAGAACAGTAGTAATAAAAAAAGACTGGCGAACGCTACCATTACACACAGCGGCTTACACAAAACAGATTTTACGCACGGGACGCACACTTTCAATCGTCGAACTTCTCTGCTTCAATTGGCTCGCTGTATTCGCAGCCGTTGGTAGGCGGGTCCTTCTTGCTAGGTTTTCAGTCATTGGTTCTTCAAGGTTTCAGAAACCCAATTCAAGGCTCTTATTAGTCGAATGAGAGGTCAATCAAATCTAAACCAATCAAAGCACTCCTTTGGCTTTCTGTTCGCGGCTGTGTCTGTAGTGGAAGAACGGAAATGCAGCTTTTTTTTTTTCATTGCGCACTGAGACACACAGTGCGCACTAGGACGTACGAGGACGCACTAGGACGCAGAGACGTGACCACCCGCGGTATCCCGGAATGCAAGAGGTTAAAGTCCCCTACTATAATTATTCTATCTGATTTCAGCACTAAATCAGCTAAGAATTTGGCAAATTCGGATAAAAACTCTGAGTAGGTTGATGGAGGACAATAAACTATGGCAAATAAAATTGGGTTTAGCCTAAAATTGCTAAAATTCCCAATACTGAGGACCAGGCCCTCAAAGGAATTATAACGTGTTTTTTGCTTTACATTAAGTAGTAATTTGGAATGGTAAATTGTTGCTACTCCTCCTCCACGACCAGAACTTTTGGGATTTTGACAGTTTAAATAAATAACCAGAGGGAGTTGATTCATTCAAACCAACATAATCCTCTTGCCCTAACCAAGTCTCTGTAAGGGATATTAAATCAATCTGATGATCAATTAACAGATCATGGACTAGCAGAGACTTGGGAGTTAGAGACCTAATGTTTAACAAACCGCATTTAATTTTTAAATTATGAGGAGGAACAGAGGCCAAATCATTAAATTTAGAGGCTTCATGTTTAATTTGAGTTTTACCAACTTTTTGTTTAATCACTTTGGGATGCTTATACATGATATTTTTATTTACTTTGGAGGGAGCAGACAATGATTCTCTGATAGGGAAGACGGGGCTAAGTTGAGGGGTGGCGGATAAAGGAGCTGCAGAGAGGCGTGTAAGACTGCGACTCTGCTTCCTGGTCCCAACTCTGAGTTGTCAATGTTTTGGAAATTTGGATAAAAATGATGCCAGATTGTTAGATAGATGAGACGCACCATCCAAAGTGGGATGGACGCTGTCTCGTCCAGTAAGACCAGGTTTTCCCCAAAATGAGTTCCAATTGTCTATGTAGCCCACATTGTTTGCAGGACACCACACAGACAGCCAGCAGTTGAAGGATGACAAGCAGCTAAACATGTCATCACTAAAATACTACAGAGGCAGACATTGTTTTTGCAAAGTCATACATCGATTCCACGTTAAGTTTTGAGACTTCCAACTGCTGGAGTCAGTCGTTGTTAATGTTGGCGTGGATAACAGTTGTGGAGTATTTACAGTTACTTTTAGCCAGCATTTTCAAATTGGACTCGATGTCGCCTGCTCTGGCCCCAGAAATGCATTTGACTATGGCTGCTGGAGTCTCTAGGTTCACATTTCTGACTACAGAGTCGCCAGTGATCAGAGTTTTTTCCTCAGCAGGTGTGTCGCTGAGCGGGGAAAAGCAATGAGAAACATGAACAGGTTGGTGGTTAACCGGGGCTTTGCGGCTAGGCTTCCTTCTCACCATCACCCACCCAGTCTCCTTGCTGCCGAGGAGGACCGGAGGACCGCTAGCAGGCCGCCTTAAGCTAGGGAGCGCCACTGCAGCTAAGGGACATCCATCGTGATTAACTGGTGCAGACGGTGTTTCAATACAGCGGAGCCGGGATTCCAAATCAGACAACCTCGCCTCGAGCGCCTCAAAAAGACAACATTTATTACATTTATCATTATCACTAAAAGAGGCAGAGGTGTAGCTAAACATCTGACATAGAGTGCACACCAGAGGAGGAGAGGAAGGAGAGCTAGTAGCCATAGCTAGTGGCTAACCCGAAGCTAACAAAAACACCGATGAAAGGTGAACAGAAGGCTAAAGAGGGTGATTAGATGACACTGAGTGCGCACACAGGTGCAAGAGGCTTGATAAACAGAAGTGAGAGTTAAATCTTAATCACCATAGGCCGAAAGAAAAAAAAAATAGCCATGCTGCTAAAACTAAATCAATCCCAGCACAATATATATGTACATACAATCAAACATTTGTAACACAATAAACTATAACAGGTAACATATACATTCACTCTCTTATTGCTCCCCCCAACCCAACACATCCACCCCCATAACCCGGGCACATCACAACAGTTCAAAAAAAAAAAAAGGGTTGGATACTTTTTTTTTTTTTTTTAAACACAGGACAAACATACAATAAGTAAAGCGAAACATATCAACTCAATGACTTGGGGTCATAAAACCAAAACACACATTAATAAAGTCACCCCTAGTCATTTTACCGACCCGGTGGAAGGGCCAGCCCTTGGATTTCCATCTGATGGATCCCACCCAGAATGCCTCCGCTTCTTGGCCTCCAGGGATGAGCTGCGCCGGCGTCCCCTCTTCTCCACGTGCCGCAGCTTGTTGGGGTGTCTCCACGAGTCATCAGACAGCTTTTGACTGTGATGTTTTCCGGGGCACGAAAGTAGCACGCCATCACTCCCAACACGTCGTCAAAGCTATCACTAGCACCCAGTGTACTGAGAATCCGCTGACCCTCCATGCCAAGATTATGAACCAAAATGGCTCTCGCACGCAGTTTTTCCAACTCACCAAGGCCAGGGCCACCAGATAGTTTTGGAAGGCCGCGTACCGCCTCTCCCAAGGAACGGGCGGCTCGCCTGGGACCTCCAGAAATGGCCGTGAGCTGGAAAATCCTCCTTCCATACCTTTTACCTCGTCGCCAAATGTTATGTCCATAACTGGGTAGACAATGAGCAGGCTGGAAGTGCAGTAGAATGTAGCTTTATTAGATGAACCAACAGTATAACAGGCGCTCCGTACAGGCCAATGAGTCAACGGCGTAAGAGACTACTCCCTTCCGCCCTCGCCCTTTATACCCCAGGTGACGCCACCACTGGAAAGGTGGGCCGTCACCTCCCACTACACCCAGGGTGCCACAGCTGCCATCTTGCTACACTACACATCCCTCCAGTTATTGGGCGACCTGTTCTTCCCCCTCAGCCACTACGGCCTCATTTTTTGTTCTTTTTGAGAAATAATGCAACTTTGAGCTAGAAAACACAACTACACTGCAAAAAATCTAATATAAGTAAAATGAAATAAATTAAAGCTGTTTATGCTTGTTTTTTGTCTGATAAGATATTTATTCTTGCTGTGAAGTTTATGTGTAAGAAAATTTTACATGCTTTCCAATAGTTACCTCCGCCAAGGAGGTTATGTTTTCATCGGCGTTGGTTTGTCTGTCTGTCTGTCTGTTTGTTTGTTAGCAACATAACTCAAAAAGTTATGGACGGATTTTCATGAAATTTTCACAGATTGTCAGAAATGGGGTATCCTACAGATGATTAGATTTTGGTGGTGATCCGGATCACCGTCCAGAAGAAAACCGCCATTACGCAAAATGCGATTTTCGTGAATAACTACTGAACCACTAATCCTATCATTGTCAATCCAATTGCTAGTCATATGTTTTCATGGTCAAGGAATCTGAAAACGTACACACAAACACTATATGGGGAGAACTGTGGCGCTTGGCGGAGGTCTGCGCTCTCCGAGTGCTTTTCTAGTTACCTCCACCAAAGGGGGAGGTTATGTGATCATCGGCGTTGGTTTGTCTGTTTGTTTGTCTGTTTGTTTGTTTGTTTGTTAGCAAGATAACTCAAAAAGTTATGGATGGATTTTCATGAAATTTTCACAGATTGTCAGAAATGGGGTATCCTACAGATGATTAGATTTTGGTGGTGATCCGGATCACCGTCCACAAGAAAACCGCCATTACGCAAAATGCCATTTTCGTGAATAACTACTAAACCACTAATCCTATCATTGTCAATCCAATTGCTTGTCATATGTTTTCATGGTCAAGGAATCTGAAGATTGCATGGGGGGAACTGTGGCGCTAAACCGCCATTACGGAAAATGCCATTTTCGTCAATAACTACTGAACCACTAATCCTATCATTGTGAATCCAATTGCTAGTCATATGTTTTCATGGTCAAGGAATCGGAAAATGTACACACAAACACTGTATGGGGGGGAACTGTGGCGCTAAACCGCCATTACGGAAAATGCCATTTTCGTCAATAACTACTGAACCACTAATCCTATCATTGTGAATCCAATTGCTACTCCTATGTTTTCATGGTCAAGGAATCTGAAAACCGCCAAAGGGGGAGGTTATGTGATCATCGGCGTTGGTTTGTTTGTTTGTTTGTTTGTCTGTCTGTCTGTCTGTTTGTTTGTCTGTTTGTTTGTTTGTTTGTTAGCAAGATAACTCAAAAAGTTATGGATGGATTTTCATGAAATTTTCACAGATTGTCAGAAATGGGGTATCCTACAGATGATTAGATTTTGGTGGTGATCCGGATCACCGTCCACAAGAAAACCGCCATTACGCAAAATGCCATTTTCGTGAATAACTACTAAACCACTAATCCTATCATTGTCAATCCAATTGCTTGTCATATGTTTTCATGGTCAAGGAATCTGAAGACTGTATGGGGGGAACTGTGGCGCTAAACCGCCATTACGGAAAATGCCATTTTCGTCAATAACTACTGAACCACTAATCCTATCATTGTGAATCCAATTGCTAGTCATATGTTTTCATGGTCAAGGAATCGGAAAATGTACACACAAACACTGTATGGGGGGGAACTGTGGCGCTAAACCGCCATTACGGAAAATGCCATTTTCGTCAATAACTACTGAACCACTAATCCTATCATTGTGAATCCAATTGCTCGTCATATGTTTTCATGGTCAAGGAATCGGAAAACATACACACAAACACTGTATGGGGGGAACTGTGGTGCTTGGCGGAGGTCTGCGCTGTCCGAGTGCTTTTCTAGTTTTAACTTGTTTTACGCAATTTGATAAGTCAAATTTTCTTACCCTGTTGGCAAATAATTTTACTTAAAATAAACAAAAAAAATTCTGGCAATAGATAATTCTAGTTGAAATTAGAAAAACTATCTGCCAACAAAGTAAGATGAAATTGCTTAAAACAAATAAAAACTTTCATAAAGTAAGAAAACAGCACAACAAAAAGAAATTCTTGTCAAAATTATCTTGTGAGAGAAAAACAAGGATAAAGCCTTGATTTAGGATATTTTATTTTGCTGAGATTTCCCTTTTTACAGTGTGACAGATACTGCCTTCAGCATAAAATTACATCAGTGAAGTATTCCTGATTCAAACAATGTACAACGGCAGCAATCAAAAACCTGCACAGGTGGCTGGAAAGCATATAGTGTCAAGATGTGGACTGGGCACCATGTCCTCACACTGATTTATAGTTTATTTTCCTTGTCCTCAGGACATGGGCTGGAGCCCATGTCCTCTTTTTGAGTTAGTTTTGTCTTGGTTCTCTGTTTATTATCATCATGTTCTTGTCTTGTCTTAATTCTGTTAATCATTATTATTATTATTATTATTATTACGGTTTCCTCTTGTACCTTATTCCTGTCATTATCTGTAGTTTTGGTTTGGGCTCTTATTTTGACAGCACCTTTTGGTTACTTCTGTTTTTTTTTTACCTAACTTGTTTCGTATCTTGCTAAGTTCTAAATTATTCATGGCTATTTCTATTTCCTGATTGTTGATTGTTCACGGGTGTCTTTGATTTTCTGTATTGCATATAGACACCACGCGCTGCCTCCTGCGTAGCGTCCTCCTATCTTCTGCTGAGTCATGTCATGTCGAGTCATCTTGTCAATTAAGTTTTGTTCTCATGGACTTTGTGTTTTCCAGCCATTGTGCTGTGTTGTTTTATGTTAATCAATCCTCAAAAACTAGAGCTTCGGTATTTGGGTCCTGTAAACAACACTCCACTCAACCTTGACAAATAGCATGTCTTACCTTTTCAGAAGTGCTTTCTTCTGGCCTTCTTTAAAGAAAAATCCTTCATTATGTCCTTTAAAGGTGCAAGGTCCTGGCCAGTAGGTGTCCCATGTACTGCTGACTTGCTATAATCTTGTACCGGTTGCCAGGTAGAGAGATAAACAGCACTTCCTGGAGGCTAACATCAATATACTGCAGACTGCTAACTGTCATGATTCAAAACAGGGCTAGGTTCAAACGCAGAGTTGCCAGAACGATCACTCAGACTCCAATGAAAAGTTTTACAATTTTATTACAAAAATTCAGAAAATAAAAATGCAAAAACTCAAGGAAAAGCGGAACACAAAAGCGCCAACTTAAATTTCCACAAGACAGGTGCCCCCTGGAGCGCACGTAGCCTACAGGAGACAACAGACAGAGGTTATAAGGGACAGATTGTCCAAAGGGAGAATAATGCAGGAAAGCACACTTACAACTTCAGCAGTGGAGTCCAGCAGGAAACTCCAGCAAGGACCAAGGGACAGGGGGAAGACAGACACCTGGGTGGACGTCCTGATCTTCCTGGTCAGGCGAGCATGATCAGCTCCGAAGACACACCTGCGGGTGGCAGCAACCTGAGGAGCGAGACACACAAGGTAAGTATAAGGAAATAATAAAAACGAGACAGAGCTTGGCATAAACTGTGGCTGCAAACCCAGACAATCCACTGATGAGCTCTCCACACGCTGGATCTTAAATATGCTGGCTCATCAGATGCAGTAGGTGTGTAATCACGCAGGTGTGTCCAATCTTCCGGAGTGGGAAACCAGTAACAGGAGGGGAGGGGGAGTACGCTCGCCTGATCATCCCACTAACATCTCAGACCTTTGGTTATTATGAGCCAGACAGCATGCCAAGCGAGGATTCTTGTGGTATAGAATTGTGAATTTAACATAATCCTCTCTGATGCGCATCTCCGGTAAACATTTTTTAAATAACTACTGTATATGGTATAGTGTTATTGACAGCAATGCTAATGTAGCACAGCTGTGATCAAACCCTATAGCTCTCTAGTTTTGACAACGTAATTATGACAACACTTTAGATCAGATTGTAAGGACTTTGACTGCTGTTAGTTGTTCTGTGGTTTCTGTAAGTATACTGAATCATGTTTTTATGGTCTGTTTAAGTTCATCCGTTTTAGCTACACATGCTTAAAAAAACTCCCCAAAAAACATCTGTTGCTATAAAGCTCCAGCAGTTATTTATGTCAGTTCCAGTTCATTTTAGGTTGTAAATGTGTTTTGTTTTTATTGTTTTAAGATAAGATAAGATAAGATAAGCCTTTATTAGTCCCACAATGGGGAAATTCCAGGATTGCAACAGCACAGGGATAGCAACACTCAGAGCAACAATCAGAAGGCAAGAAAAAAACAAGAACAGCTAGTATACATATGTACATATTACTATATATATATATATATATATATATAGACACACAGTGCGGAGCATTGTGGTTGGTGAATGTGCAGCAGAAAGTCTAAGCTCTCTCTCCCTCCACGGGTGCGGCGGGCCAGCTGGATGTCTTTGGGCATGATGGTGGTGACCCTCTTGGCGTGGATGGCGCACAGATTGGTGTCCAAGAAGAGACCCACCAGGTAGGCCTCGCTGTCCTCCTGCAGAGCCATGACGGCGGAGCTCTGGAAGCACAGGTCGGTCTTGAAGTCCTGAGCGATCTCCCTCACCAGGCGCTGGAAGGGCAGCCTACGGATGAGCAGCTCTGTGGATTTCTGGTAGCGACGGATCTCTCTCAGAGCCACGGTACCGGGCCTGTAACGGTGAGGCTTCTTCACTCCGCTGGTGGCCAGAGCGCTTTTTTTGAGCAGCTTTGGTGGCTAGCTGCTTCCTGGGGGGCTTTTTCCTCCAGTAGATTTATGGGCGGTCTGCTTTTAAAATATATAAATAAATGTTGTGAAACGTTGAATGCATGAATTCATTTGTACCCTTTCAGTTACCTGTAGAAGATGAAATTGATTGTTTATTCAGTGTGACAGATTCACAAAGTAATGGTTTACCTCACCTCCGCAAAACTAAAGTATTTTCAATCTTTTTATAATGTAGTGATAAACAAGAACCTAAAATACACTGTACATATTAGATACAGACGTGGACAAAATTGTTGGTACCGCTCTGTTAATGAAAGAAAAACCCACAATGGTCACAGAAATAACTTGAATCTGACAAAAGTGGTAATAAATAAAAATTCTATGAAAATTAACCAATGAAAATCAGACAATGCTTTTGAATTGTGGTTCAACAGAATTATTTTAAAAAACAAACTCATGGAACAGGCCTGGACAAAAATGATGGTACCCCTAGAAAAGATTGAAAATAATGTGACCATAGGGACATGTTCAACCAAGATGTGTCCTCTAATTAACATCACAGGTGTCTACAAACTTGTAATCAGTCAGTCGGCCTATTTAAAGGGTGACAAGTAGTCACTGTGCTGTTTGGTGACATGGTGTGTACCACACTAAACATGGACCAGAGGAAGAAAAGGAGAGAGTTGTCTCAGGAGATTAGAAAGAAAATTATAGACAAGCATGTTAAAGGTAAAGGCTATAAGACCATCTCCAGGCAGCTTGATGTTCCTGTGACTACAGTTGCACATATTATTCAGAAATTTAAGATCCACAGGAGTGTAGCCACCTCCCTGGACGTGGCCGCAGGAGGAGACGGATAATACGAATGGTAACAAAAGAGCCCAGAACAACCTTTAAACACATTCATGGTGAACTCCAAGGTCAAGGTACATCAGTGCCAGATCGCACCATCTGTCATTGTTTGAGCCAAAGTGGACTTCATGGGAGACGACCAAGGAGGACACCACTGTTGAAAACAAATCATAAAAAAGCCAGACTGGAATTTGCCAAACTGCATGTTGACAAGCCACAAAGCTTCTGGGAGAATGTCCTATGGACAGACGAGACAAAACTGTAACTTTTTGGCGAGGCACATCAGCTCTGTGTTCACAGACACAAAAATGAAGCGTACCAAGAAATGAACACTGTCCCTACTGTGAAACATGGAGGAGGTTCTGTTTATGTTCTGGGGCTGCTTTGCTGCATCTGACACAGGGTGTCTTGAATGTGTGCAGGGTACAATGAAATCTCAAGACTATCAAGGTATTCTAGAGAAAAATGTGCTGCCCAGTGTCAGACAGCTTGGTCTCAGTCACAGGTCATGGGTCTTGCAACAGGATAATGACCCAAAACACAACTAAAAACACCCAAGAATGGCTAAGAGCAAAACATTGGACTATTCTAAAGTGGCCTTCTATGAGCCCTGATGTAAATCCTATTGAACATTTAGTAGTAGTAGATTAGTTTATTTGACAGGGACAGTGCAATAAACATAGACAATTAATCAAAGACAATCAATCTGATGTGTTGCACATAGAGTGTATAGCTATTAGCTAATTTGCAACTCTTGTCCCTGGATGGGCTTTAGAAAAAAAGAATCAAGATAAAAAATATACACAATAACCACATACATCAATGCAGAAAAATTATAAATACACAATTATAAATATTATAAATATTATAAATACACAAATATAACAGCCTGACTCACCTTTAACATAAATATTATAAATACACAAATATAACAGCCTGACTCACATTTAACACATATAACATAACTCACATTTGCCTATTTCAGGCCTTCCTCCCTCCGTCACTCACTATAAACAAACACATTTATTCCTTCCCTTCATTCACTCTCACTTTGCAGACAAATAATTCATACAATGCTCCGTACTGTGGGTGTTTATATATTTATTCCATCTAGCTACAATGCTCTGCACTGTGTGTTCATATATTCATATATTTATTCCATCCAGCTACAATGCTCTGCACTGTGTGTCTGTGTGTGTGTGTATATATATATATTTTATAGTAATACGTACATATGTTTATTAGCTGCTCTTGCTTGCTTGTTTTTTTTTTTTTTTCTTGCCTTCTGATTGTTGCTCTGAGTGTTGCTATCCCTGTGCTGTTGCAATCCTGGAATTTCCCCATTGTGGGACTAATAAAGGCTTATCTTATCTTATCTTATCTTATCTTACATGAGTACATTCTTGTTTATTTTTCAGCCAGTTTTTAACATTTTTAGTGAATGTTTTAAAGTCCGTTAAAAACGTTTCAGCTCCTTCCACATCTGTGGAAGGAGCTGAAACATGCCGTCTGGAGAAGGCACCCTTCAAACCTGAGACAACTGGAGCAGTTTGCTCATGAGGAGTGGGCCAAAATACCTGCTGAGAGGTGCAGAAGTCTCATTGACAGTTACAGAAATCGTTTGATTGCAGTGATTGCCTCAAAAGGTTGTGCAACAAAATATTAAGTTAAGGGTACCATTATTTTTGTCCAGGCCTTTTTCATGAGTTTGTTTTTTTTAAATAATTCTGTTGAACCACAATTCAAAAGCATTGTCTGATTTTCAATGGTTAATTTTCATAGAATTTTTATTTATTACCACTTTTGTCAAATTCAAGTTATTTCTGTGACTATTGTGGGTTTTTCTCTCATTAACAGAGGGGTACCAACAATTTTGTCCACGTCTGTATATACATAACATTGTAATCAATAATCTTTAGTTAAATTGGAAATAATTTATGGTGGAATAATAATCTTTTTTCAAATAATATTGTGTAAAAACAATACTGCATCTCCAAAAATTAGCACATCACCATTCAGATCTATATTAAATAGCTCAGACATATTCATCCAAATTTTTAAAAAAAATCTTAAAATGGCTAAATTTATATGGGATTATTGTAAAATATGAAAGTTTTACTTTTCAGATTTGAGTTATTTATAAAAAATAAATTCACCACAATATTCAACTTTTGGAGGTGCATGAGTAAAATGTAAAAGAAAATCAGCCTCAAATCAAGTGAGTCAATATATAACAAACTGGAATGTATTTTGGGGAAAATATTTATTAAAAAAAATAAACAGTCCAGATGCAGGGTTCATGGGGCGGACCTGGGAGAGCAATAGAGAAATGAATTAAATCAGGATTAGGACACTCTGGAAAGCTTTTGTTGTCCCCTTAGTCAGTGTTAGCCTTTTTTTTTTTACTATAGTCAGGTTCAAACTGTTGATGTAAAAAAGGACAGTCTTTAAGAAAGTGTCATCACAGACTAACAGCATTAAAACATGACAGTATGTGAACTACTAGACAGTTTTCAATTCAATTCAATTCAATTCAACTTTATTTATATAGCGCCATTTCACAACAACAGTCATCTCATAGCACTATCAACTGTAGGGGGGACCCCCACAGTTGCAGAAGACCCCAGCAATCAGGCGATCCCCTGTGAGCAAGCACTTAGCGACGGTGGAGAGGAAAAACTCCCTTTTAACAGGAAGAAACCTCCAGCAGAACCAGGCTCAGGGAGGGGCAGTCATCTGCTGCGACTGGCTGGGGGGTGAGGGGATAGAGAAGAAGAAAAGAACAGACATGTAGAGAGCAAACAGCACGATGGGGACTCAATCTATGGGAGAGAACAAACAAATGTTAATGACCAGCAAAAAAAAAAAAAAAAAAAAAAAAATTTCATAGAGAGTGAGGAAAGGAGTGAGGCCCAGTGCATTACTGGAGGTCCCCCGGCTGACTAAACCTATTAGCAGCATAACTAAGGGAGGGTTCAGAAACACATGATCCCTCCCTAATTGTAGGCTATATCAAAAAGGTAGGTTTTAGCCCTATTCTTAAAAACAGAGATCGAGTCTGACTCCCGAATCCAGATTGGCAGCTGATTCCACAGGAGAGGAGCTTGATAACTGAAGGCTCTGCCTCCCATTGTACTTTTGGAGATTCTAGGTATTACAAGTAATCCTGCATTTTGGGAGCGTAGTGCTCTGTTGGGATGATACGGTAGTATCAGATCTTTTAAATAAAAAGGAGCCTGATTGTTTAGAGCTTTGTAAGTAAGAAGAAGGATTTTAAATTTAATTCTAAACTCTATGGGAAGCCAATGAAGGGAGGCCAGAACCGGAGAGATATGATCTCTCTTTCTAGTACCTGTTAAAACTCTTGCTGCAGCATTTTGGATCAGCTGAAGACTTTTTAAAGATGTTTTAGGACAGCCTGATAATAAAGAATTACAATAATCTAATCTCGAGCTAACAAAAGCGTGGATCAGCTTCTCAGCATCACTCTGAGACAAGATGCTCCTAATCTTGGCAATATTACGCAAATGATAGAAGGCAGTCTTAGAAACAAATTTAATATGTGAATTGAAGGACAAATCCTGATCAAAAATAACTCCAAGGTTCCTCACAGAGCTATTAAGAGAAAGAGTAACTGCATCCAAACTGAAAGTTTGATTTGGAAAGGAATTTCTAAGGTTTTTTGGACCAACAAGAATGACTTCAGTCTTATCTGAATTTAATAGCAGGAAATTACAAGTCATCCAAGCTTTGATTTCCTTAAGACAGGCTTCTAACTTGGCTAATTGATTAGTATCATCTGGCTTCATTGACATGTATAATTGTGTGTCATCTGCATAACAATGAAAATGTATACAGTGCTTTCTAATAATGTTGCCTAACGGAAGCATATATAAACTAAAAAGAGTAGGGCCTAGCACAGATCCCTGTGGAACTCCATGACTAAGCTTTGAGCTGAAAGAAAACTCATCATTTACATGAACAAACTGGAACCTATCAGATAAATAAGATCTAAACCACTGCAACGAAGTTCCATTAAGTCCAACATAGTGTTCTAATCTATCAAGTAGAATATTATGATCAATAGTATCAAAAGCTGCACTAAGATCTAAAAGGACAAGTACAGAAACTAGTCCATTATCAGATGCAATGAGGAGGTCGTTAGTGACCTTCGCTAAGGCTGTTTCAGTACTATGATGGATTCTAAACCCAGATTGAAACTCTTCAAGTAAACCATTTCCCTGCAGGTGGTCAAATAATTGCGTAGCAACAACTCTTTCTAAGATTTTTGAAATGAAAGGGAGATTAGAGATTGGTCTATAGTTAGCTAAAGCTCCTGGATTTAGCGTTGGCTTTTTGAGTAAGGGTTTAATTACAGCCGTTTTAAAAGCCTGCGGTACATGGCCTAAAGTTAATGAAGAATTGATTATATGAAGAATAAAGCTACCAATAAGTGGGAAGACTTCTTTAAATAACCTGGTAGGAATAGGGTCTAAAAGACAAGTTGAAGGTTTGGATGAGGAAACTATTTTGTCTAACTCACAAAGGTCGATTGGAGTAAACTCATCAAGACAGACATCAATAGAAGGAGTTGTAGTAGTTACAGTATTTAAGTTAACTGTGGGAAGAATCTGATTGATTTTATCTCTGATGGATGAAATTTTATTATTGAAAAAGTTCATAAAGTCCTGACTAGTAAGCTCTAAGGGGATGCTAGGATTGACAGAGTCCTGATTCTTTGTCAACCTGGCTACAGTACTGAAAAGAAACCTGGGATTATTCTTGTTCTCTTCTATTAATGCAGAGTAATAACTCGTTCTAGCTTTTCTAAGAGATTTTTTATAAATTAAAAGATGATTTCTCCAAGCTAAATAGATTTCATCTAAATTAGTAGAGCGCCATTTTCTTTCTAATTGACGAGTCTTCTGTTTTAAGCTACGAGTTTCTGTGTTGAACCAAGGAGTTAAAAATCTCTGATTAGACTTTTTCTTTTTTAAGGGGGCCACCAAGTCTAGAGCCTGATGCAGAGAAGCTGAAACACTATCCACCATGTTATCAATTACAGAAGGAGCAAGCTGTCTATAGCTTATTTCCGTTGTGTTGACACATGGCATAGAGGAAACAATCTGCATAAATTTGGAAACAGCATCATCTGAGAGGCATCTACTGTGATAATATTTTTCTTTAGGAGCCAAATAGTCAGAAATAGTAAAATCAAAGGTTAACAGACAATGGTCTGACAGTACAGGGTTATGAGGAGACACTACAAGATTTTCTATTTCTATGCCATATGTCAGAACAAGGTCCAATGTATGGTGGAGGTAATGAGTAGAATTTCCTACTTTCTGAGAAAACCCAATCGAGTCTAATATTGAATTAAAAGCCGCATTAAGGCAGTCACTATCTACATCCACATGTATATTAAAGTTTTAAGTTTAAGGACTACAGCAGTGCTGCAATGAGTTTGCTTAGTCTACATAATGTGAATTACAATTTACTGTAGGTGAAGGAAAGACCAGGTACAGAAATGGAATTACTTTTTATGTGTGTGTTGTGATAGGAGGGAGGAGATCCTGGGGCAGATCCAGGACATGTTAAAGAGACTATGTCTCCCAGCTGGTCTGGGAACGTCTTGGTGTCCTCTCTGAAGAGCTGGAGGAGGTGGCTGGGGAGAGGGAAGTCTGGGCTTCTCTGATTAGACTGCTGCCTCCACAACCTGGACCCCCAGAAAAGCCATAGAAGATGGATGGATGGCTGTGTTGTATATTCATTCCTGTTGCAGGACTGGACCTGATTAAAGAAGAGGAACAACATTTTTTCTAATTACACATTCTTGGAACATCAACTGCACAGGCAGGTTGTGGTTTTCATAAAAATGAAAAGTCCAAGACATTTTAGCTGCCAAATTTTGACTGTTTTCTTGAGAAGTTATTCAAAAAAGAAAAAACAAATATCTGTTGCATCTACTTTTGGCAAAATAATCCATAAATATGACTGGTTTGACCAGATTACTCAATAAATATTTTAAAAAAAAACACTCCTTAACATTTCAAAAACAGTTAAAAAAAAAAATCTCCTAAACAAACACATTTAAAATTTCAAAATAAAGGATTTGGCTTTATACATTACTGTGTGTAAAATGTTTTGATAAGACTAAACTTGCATTGGTGTTCCACCAACTGTCTTCCTCACTGGACAGTTCCTCTGATGGTTGTGGTTCTGAGCTGCTAATGGAGTTCAGGCCTAGTACACAGGTGGGGTGGAGGAGAAGCTTCTGGTGACATCATCAGAATGTGGTTTTTAAAAGTTGATCTATGAGAACACAGTCATATTCATAATCCGTTTTGTGATTTTTTTTACATGTAAAACTTTGCATCATACTCACCTAAAGGTCAGATATTGATGTTCTGTCCTTAACCCCCACTGGTCCATCACATCAGTGAGGGCTTCAGAAGTTGTTGACCCTCTCTCCAATCACTGTTTGGTGGAGCTCTTCTCTGCTGCACCATGATGGCATTGTCCAAACACCCATCTGTGCTTATTCACCTCATGATGGAGGAAATCCTCACAGAGGGTGAAACAATGTTATGGTTTAACACTTGGATTGTCAAAAATCTGACATAAATTTATACATATACATAATTACAGCTACTTTAAGTACTCAAGAAATCCCGTGGCTAATGCTGTGCAGTAACATTAGTAAGAAAATAAGCCTGTTTATTTATATTATTATTATTATTATTATTATTAAGACCTACTTATTCTACTATTAGAATTTGAACTATTTTTAACCTCAGTTTCCACCATGGTGATCAATAAAGTTTTACATTATTATCTTAAACTGTAACAACAATAGACAACTATAACTTTTTTCACTGTACACCAAATTATAAGACTGAGCAGCTGCAGATTGTTATAATAAATAAATAGTGAAGATCAGTTAGTTAGATATTACACAAAGTGCTTGCATACACACTTATATTTAGTTACACACACACAAGCTCTGCAATGAAGTCTCTGTTTCTGCTTCCATATATGGGCATGTATTAAGTGGGGTTCGTTAGTGCTGGAGAGACACAGACAACAGGATGTGAGAGTCATAAAGTGCTGGGGAGAAGACATCTGGAGAAGATAATGCTGAGAGGACCGGTTGGAACCAGTTTGGACAAGGACCCTTTTGTTGGAAAGTTACTGGAAATGCCCAGTAACTTGAAGCTATATGTATCTGTTTGACGCCTTTGTTCCTGGTCTTTTCTGCCAGGTTGTGCTGAGGAGAAAGACCCACAGCTGTGTGTTAACCCTTCTTCAGTCCGGATTTCTTAATACAACAGCGCCCTCGCTGTCTATGTCGCAGTTTTGTACCTGTCATGTGATGTGAATGAATGAATGAATGAATGAATGAATGAATGAATCTTTATTTCGGATAAATTAAAAGAAAGGAACAGAATAATATAACAAAGGGAAAAAAATGTAACAAGGTCAAATTAAACAATAACTCCTCTGATTATACAGTTCAACATAAGTTATCTGAAATGGGTGATGACTGAAGCTGCAGCTTATATTGCCCACCCATATTCCATCCAAAAATTCAAAAGAAAAAACAAAACAGGAGCGATTGCAATTCAGAACAAAGCTAAGACAAAACGTGACAAAAAAAAACTAAGCAACAGCGCTACACAGACTGAACATGATAATTTTTATGTGTTTTTACATGTCATCTTGACATGTAACCCCAGCTGACCCCAGCTGGGGTCCCGGTAGCTCCTCCGCTGAGCCCCGCCACTTACTGCCGTTTTCCTCAGTAGTTCCTCCGCCGAGCCCCACCGCTGTAATTGAGCGCCGATCCGGCTCCTATTCAGCTGGGGCCCCAGCAGCTCCTCCACTGATCCCCACCTCCTACCGCCGCTGTAGTTGGGCTCCAATCCGGCTCCTGTCCAGCTGTGGCCTCGGTTAGTTCCTCCGCCGAGCCTCAATCACAAGATTCTAAGAATCTGTGCAGGAGGCTCAGCCATCATCTACCGGGCCGATGCCGGGTCAGTGAGATGAACCGGGGACAGAGTCACTCCTTTGTATCAGTGTTAGCTACGACTAGCTGTGGCGTTAGCTATAGCGATAGCGTTCACTTAGCACGTTAGCTTAGCACATCCCACGGCTCCTTCCGTTCGTCCTTCTCTCCAGCAGACCGACAAAGCTCCAGTGAGTTTGGAGGCTCAACCGTCATCTACCGGGCCGATGCTGGGTCAGTGGGACGAACTGGGGACAGAGTCGCTCCTTTGTATCGGTGTTAGCTATGACTAGCTGTAGCATTAGCTTAGCACGTTAGCTTAACACATCCCACGGCTCCTTCCGCTCCTTCCATTGATATAGACCAACAGTCCTTTTTCGTATTCAGTGCATGATTTACGCATTGCTGGTGAGAAGCTTCCATTTATACAGTCTATGGCACAACCACGAACACCAGCAACAAGTACCAGAATTATGCCAAAGCATTCAAAAAATACAAAAACTAGAAGTACTGAAACATGCAACTTGAGTGCAAAACAGGTATGTGGACTATACATTAAAATGTGTCATGTGATGTGGCCAAAAACTAAAAAATGCCCAGTTGTACTAAGTGTTCAACATCACAAGGTGGCAGACATGTATAACCTACTGCTGTTGCCTTGGAGGACTGATGTCTCCCAAAGAACCACCCGAAAACCTTACTTCTGGGACACCAAAGAAGAAGAGTTTGTAAACGAATGTCAATGTGCTCCATTGCAACATGGAGCAGGCATTTGCTCCCAAATTTGCCAACTATGATTCTAAAAAGAGATTATTTAGCTTATGAATGTAAATATTTACATTTTGTTATAACAGAAGGTGGCTGAAGCTGGTTAACTTTCGTCTGCCATTGACCGCAGCTCCATGTGACTGGACAGAACAATCGCGCCGGTTCCATGTCATCATGTAAGATAAATTGCAGCGGAATAAAAGCAAAATTGAGGTGGAATAATCATAAGAGTTTCAGGGTGTGGGAGAGAAAGCGAAAATGACCGACAGAAGACAAAATCACGACCAAGATGACGAAAATTGATGAAACAAGCCACCTGGCCAGTGGTAAGTCTGACAAATTTCTTTGTTTGTTTACATTGTACTGATTTTCTGGTTCAAATACTTTGACGATAAGAAAACAAAAACCCAAAACAAAAAACGGTGACAAAAACAAAACCATCTTTTGCGTAAATATGTCCAAAGTCTGCTTTTGACCGAAAATTATGTAATTTGATATTGCTGCCATCGCATTTTGCAAATTAGATGTGAAAATTTACTCCTGTCTCAAATTTTAGATCATATTCTGCATCTTTCTAATTGACAGTAAGCCATTATCTCTTACCACTTTCAAGTTATAGCCTTGGAAATCTCGGACATCTAAACTGAATATTTTCTTGAAAAAATCTTGACCCCATCAATAACAGTTTTCACAGGAAAACAGCTGAAGAGCTTAATAAAAAGTGATAGAAAAGACAGTGGATTTAACAGAGAGACAACATGAAAGTAAACAGTTATAAATAAGAACTGAAAAAGGAGAAAATGACTTCATCAGTGATTACATTAGTGTGAAGCTACAGGTGCATATGTGTAGCAGTAGAACAGTCTTTTTTGTGCGTAAATTTACTCCTATCTCAAACTTTGGATCATATTCTACATCTTTCTAGTTGACAGTAAGCCATTATCTCTTACCACTTTCAAATTATAGCCTTGGAAATCTCTGACATCTAAATTGAATATTTCCTTGAAAAAAATCTTGACCACCAGGGAGGAGGTTGCCGGGTGCAATAATGCACCACAGACAGTCAAGACTGCGTGCTTCAATAAAAGATAAGTTGAGAAATAGTATTTCTGCCATCCTTATTGATTGGTTAACTGAAAAGATTCTGGTAACTGTCCTATTTTAATTTTTACAGTTTATGGTGGAAAATGCGGGCAGTTAGCAGTTATTGATGACGGACATCGGGACACAAAGTTTTGGCTGGTTACTGCAGACAATCCGGGGCCCCAAATCAAAAGGTGAGCAGTGTACCTTTTCTAAAATCACTGTAGGATTGTCTGTACTATTCAGTAAAGTAAGTCTTTTGTCCTGTTTTTTTTTATTTTATTTTATTTTATTGAAAAAACTTAATACAAAAATAATGTTATATTTTGTGGCTATTTTTTATGATTGTAAGAACATGCAGAGAGTCTCATGAGCATTCACATGGTAGGGTCAGATCTATGAGCCACTTTTTATAAATAAGGAAGATTTGCAATGCAAGAACTTTTTTACATCAGCTAGTGAGCATAAATAAGGTACTCTAATATATTGCAAGATTCTCAAGTGTAATCAGTGAGTGAGAAATATAGGAATTACAAGATTCTCAAGTGTAATCAGTGAGTGAGTAAAAGGATTGATTGAATTTTAATACAAGAACTTAATATCGAGCGAGTAAAAGTGTTAAAGGGCCTATATAATGCTATTTTAAGCCTTTCAGAGTAAACTATATGCATGTATGTGATAGTATATTACCTTTGGTACACTGGAGAATGAATTTCTTATGAAATATGAATTATTTTCACAAGCTACTTTTCCAACCCGGAAGTAAGATGCCTCGATCTTTGAGGCTCCGCCTCTCCTTCTTGTGGCTGCCGCCCATTTCATGACGTTGTGGTGGACACACATACGGGACCTGTTTTGTGACTCACATTTTAGGTCAGAACAAAGGCAGAGCAGCTTCCTTAGTGATTACAGGAAGCTGCAAGAATCTTAGCTTTGGTATGCAAGGCTTGAGACTGTGGGTATGCAAGGTTTGAGACTGTGGGGGGTTTAATTAAAGGATTAAAGAAGGGATGCATTGTAGACAGTGGAAGTTATATCATGGAGAGAAAATGCATTGTGACTTTCTTTATAATGCAAGGTGATCTGTGATACATGTGACCTGTGAAGTGTAAGAGTCCTGATATTTAAGGATGAGAGTTTACTGTGTGAATCTCTATTTTCTGTTTTGAGATGATGGTGATGTGAATAAAGCTGACTTGAGAGAGAACTCTGCCTCGTCATTCTCACATCACTACACTGGTGACCCGAGACGTATCATGCAAGAGGAGAATTCCCCCGGGCCAGCCTCGTCAGGAGCCCCCAGCCAAGCGAATGCCGCTATAGTCCAGCTACTGGACTTCTGGCAGAACAACCCGCGCTCCTGGTTCAACGCGGTTGAGGCGCAGTTCAACCTCCGGGGAATATTGGTAGACGCCACAAAATTCTACTACGTAGTCGCAAAGATGGACAACAACACGGCCCAGCATGTGGAGAGCCTGATCGACCAGCCGCCGGACAGGGACAAATACGGCACGTTGAAGGCTGCACTCATCCAGCAATTCACCCCCTCGGTGGAGGAGCGAGCAGAGAGGCTCCTGGCGCTAGCGGAAGTGGAAAATGACATGCCCGCGAACCTGATGGAGAAGTTGTTGAGGTTGAAGGACTCTGACGACGATCACTTCATTTTCACCCACCTCTTCCTCAGGACTCTACCGTCAGCAGCGAGAGCGACCCTGGCCAGTTCGCCACTGTTGGCCCTACGGGACTACCGCGCGCTGGGCCGAGAGGCGCAGCGGATTGTCAACGCCACCAAGCGGCGCGCAGCCACGGCCGCTGCAGCGGAACTCGGCGCGACGACCGGAGATGACAGGAGGCCAGAGGCAGCGGTACCAAACTCACTGACGACAGCGGCGGCAGGGGCCCGGGAACGCGGATCGGACGTCCTTTGTTTCTACCATCGCCGCTTCGCAGAGAGGGCACGCAAGTGTGTACCACCGTGCCAGTTCGGGCGTTCGGGAAACGCCAAGACCGGGGGTCGTAGCAGCCGCGGCCCTCAGGGAGGAGAACAAGCTGCTGTACTTGTCAGACGCACACTCGGGGAGGCAGTTCCTCGTCGACACAGGCTCCCAGTTGAGTTTCATCACACCTTCCTACGCGGACAGACTAGCTGGTTCCAGAGGTCCCCGGGTGACGGCAGCGAACGGCTCGGAGATTAAGACCTTTGGTGAGAAGACTCTGCTTCTGTCTCTACACGGCCGTGCATTTGAGTGGACTTTTGTTGTAGCAGCAGTAAATTTCAATATGTTAGGGGCTGATTTTTTGTGCTCACATGGTTTGTTGGTTGATCTCGCTAACAGGCGCCTGGTTAATGCACTTTCTTTTAATTCTATCCCCTGTACAGCGCGAGTGGCCCTCCAACAGCACAAGCCAACGTCACAGCTGCAAGCGGTAAGTTCCACACACTGCTCACTCAGTTCCCAGCACTCACGGTCCCCACATTTTCGGCAACAGTCGCTAAACACGGGGTGGAGCATTTTATTACCACTACCGGACCGCCCGTTTTTGCAAAAGCTCGGCGCTTGGACGCAGTTAAACTGGCCATAGCGCGCGAGGAGTTTGCCAACCTGGAGAGGTTGGGCATTATTCGATGTTCAAACAGTCCTTGGGCTTCCCCGCTACACATGGTCCCGAAAGCTGATGGAGCATGGCGACCTTGCGGGGATTTCCGCAGGTTAAACAACGCTACAGCGCACGACCACTACCCAATCCCACATATCCAAGATTTTTCCATTCATTTGGCAGGGGCGCGCGTTTTTTCTAAAATAGACTTGGTCCGCGGTTACCACCAAGTCCCAGTGCGCGCTGAGGACATACCCAAAACAGCGGTAATAACTCCGTTTGGCCTATTCGAGTTTTTACGCATGCCATTCGGACTTAAAGGGGCTGCTCAGACGTTCCAACGCATGATGGACGCGGTGCTTCGCGATCTCCCTTTTGTGTTCGTTTACTTGGACGATATTTTAGTAGCCAGCACGTCCGAAGACGAACACGAAAAACACCTGGCCACAGTTTTCCGAAGGTTGGGAGATCATGGGTTAATAATCAACCCGGTGAAGTGTCAGTTCGCGGTGGCGCAGATTGATTTTTTAGGACACCGCGTCTCCCCCGAAGGAGCAGTTCCGCTTCCTGACAAAGTGCGCGCGGTGGCAGATTTTCCCTGGCCGCAGACGGTTAGGGCGTTACAGGAGTTTTTGGGAATGGTGAATTTTTATAACCATTTTCTCCCGCGCGCGGCGCAACTCATGCAGCCGCTGTATGCTGCGCTCAAAAAAAAGAAACCCGCGGATAAGATTGAGTGGCCCCCGGAGCCAGACCAAGCATTCTCAGAAGTGAAAGCAGCCTTGGCAAAGGCTGCGTTGTTGGCACACCCAGACCCAACGGCCCGCATAGCGCTCACCACTGAAGCATCAGAGGTGGCCATAGGGGCAGTCGTGGAGCAACATGTAGCCGGGGTTTGGCAGCCCCTCGCATTTTTCAGCAGGACCTTGCGCTATAGCGAATGTAAATACAGCGCGTTTGACAGGGAGCTGCTGGCTCTCCATTTGGCCATCCGCCACTTTCAGTTCTGGCTAGAAGGACGCTCTTTCACCGCGTTCGTTGACCACAAACTGCTAAAATTCGCGATGGCCAAGGTTTCTGAACCGTGGTCAGGCCGGCAGCAGAGACAGCTGGCCGCGATATCAGAGTTTACCACTGATATTCAGCATGTGGCGGGCAAACTCAATGTAGTGGCAGATTGCCTCTCGCGCGCCGTGGCGGCCCCAGTCAGTGTAGGGGTAGATTATGCAGCCATGGCCGCGGAGCAGGTTGGTGACGTGGATGTGCGCGCGCTTCAGTCTGGACCAACAGGGTTAAGGCTGGAGAGTAGGGTGCTGCAAGACGGCATGCCCCCCCTAATCTGCGATGTCTCCACTGGACGGCCACGTCCAGTAGTACCGGCTGTGTGGTGCCACCACGTTTTTGACTCGGTTCATTCCTTGACGCACCCTGGGGTGCGCGCGTCGGTCAAAATGGTAGGAGAGAAATTTGTGTGGCCGAGCCTCCGCAAACAAGTTAAGGAGTGGGCAGCAGCCTGCACGGCGTGTCAACGAGCCAAAATACACAAGCACACGAGGGCTCCTTTGGAGCCGTTTCACATTCCGGCCAAGAGGTTCGATCACGTTCATGTGGACCTCGTGGGCCCCCTCCCGCTGTCACAAGGGTGCACACACCTTCTGACAATGGTGGACCGCACCACGCGCTGGCCTGAAGTGGTCCCGCTGGCATCAACCACGGCCGAGGAGGTGGCGCGCACATTTTTAACAGCTTGGGTGGCACGCTTCGGCGTTCCATCGGACATTACGCTCGACAGAGGCCCTCAATTTGTGTCCGAGCTTTGGTCGACAATGGCCCGCAGCCTGGGTGTCACATTTCACCACACAACCGCGTACAATCCGCAGGCTAACGGGTTATGCGAACGTTTTCATAGGTCATTGAAAGCGGCTCTCAGGGCGTCACTGACGGATACAAATTGGGTGGACAAGTTACTGTGGGTGTTATTGGGGTTGCGTTCTGCGCCTAAAGAGGACTTAGAAGCCTCCCCAGCGGAGCTCGTGTTTGCGCAGCCACTCCGGCTGCCTGGGGAGTTTCTCCCAGATAACCCTGCGCCAGACACCTCCCCATCTCAGCTGTTGCGGAGTAACATAGAAGCAAGCACGCTGCCCGGCCCCGTGCACCACAGTTTTCCGCGCGTTTTTGTGCCTAAAACTTTGAAGAACGCAGAGTTTGTTTTTGTTAGACACGATGCGCATCGAACCCCGCTGCGACCACCTTATGACGGACTGTTCAGAGTGCTAGAAACAGGGGACAAGCAGTTTTTGCTAGATTTGGGGGGTAGGAAAGAGAAAGTTGGCATAAACAGACTCAAACCTGCTTTTGTGGTGGCAGATGAGCAAGTGCTGTTGGCGAGGGCCCCGCAGCGAGGTAGACCACTGCGGGGGGCTTCACAGAGTAATGTTTCCCCAGAACACCCACAGGTGCTGACAAAAGGTTTCCACCCCCAGACGGCAAACCCCCAGCGTGACAGCGCCGCAGAGACGTTGAATCTCAGCTACAGCAGATACGGCAGGAGACTGAAGCCTATACAGCATGTGGACTGATGTGTATTGATACTATCACGGCATGCATGTGGTTATTTTCTTGTTGTTCTGTTTGTTCTAAAATGTTGGGGGGGCTTTGTGTGGTGGACACACATACGGGACCTGTTTTGTGACTCACATTTTAGGTCAGAACAAAGGCAGAGCAGCTTCCTTAGTGATTACAGGAAGCTGCAAGAATCTTAGCTTTGGTATGCAAGGCTTGAGACTGTGGGTATGCAAGGTTTGAGACTGTGGGGGGTTTAATTAAAGGATTAAAGAAGGGATGCATTGTAGACAGTGGAAGTGATATCATGGAGAGAAAATGCATTGTGACTTTCTTTATAATGCAAGGTGGTCTGTGATACATGTGACCTGTGAAGTGTAAGAGTCCTGATATTTAAGGACGAGAGTTTACTGTGTGAATCTCTATTTTCTGTTTTGAGATGATGGTGATGTGAATAAAGCTGACTTGAGAGAGAACTCTGCCTCGTCATTCTCACATCACTACAACGTAACCCCTGAGACGGCTGCTGCAGCGTGTCACTGGGTTCCGCCCACGAAAACTTAGAAGACATTGTCTTACGTAAAAAGCAAACAGTTGTTGTCACTGAGCAGATTAGGTGTGAGAGGAACTACTTCTTCACAGCGTCAATGCTAAAGTGAAAGAGTTTTACTGATCACCGCTCCGTTAGCTGCGCGGAGAAAGTGGGTGTGTGCGTTAGCCTGGGCGCGGTGCTGGCAGCACAGGCACTTCCTGGAGTGGGCGGCTCACCCACGTTCATACATATGAACGTGGGGACCCAGTCATTATCAGGGACAGGGCGGAGCAGCAGCTCAGAGAGCAGGGTTGAGGAGGAATATTCAGAGATGCGTGAATGGAGCAAAATACCACTTTGGGGGTGTTTTTGGTGAGGAATTAACATTATAACATGCTTAAAAGCTCAAAAAAGTCGATTTTGCATGATATAGGCCCTTTACTGATTGTAATAATGATTGTAATGATTGTAAAAATTTATGGTACAGCATGAGATCTTAAATACATCAGTAGTGAACAACTGTCCATAACAATAAAGATAGTTTCTTAAAATCAGTTCGGGCCACAGTGGCATAGCCAGGAGGGGGGCTGAACCCCAACCACCACCACCATTCTGAACACCCAGGGCATTCGCCGGGGGCTTCAGCCCCCTGTCAACTACAGCCCCTTGTCAACTCCAGATTTCTTACCACCCCACCCCCCAGCTACGCCCCTGGACTGAATACCACTTGTGTTGATGACTGGACGCAGCTCAATGAAAGTATCCTCTACATAAAGTTAAACTAAGAAGAAGAGTATATGCAAATAAAGCAGCAGGGGAATACACACAATAACTCTGTGGTGATTTTGTAATTTTTGAGGGGAAATGTGTGGGTGGCTTAGCCTCTCTATTCCTAACAAAAGATAAAAGTGGTGCTGTAGGAGGGGGAGGTTAGCTCCAATTCTGAATTCCCATCATCTGTTTATCTAGAAAGAGAGGAATTCTGCATTGTGGGGTGGGAAATAAAGGCGAACGCCCGGGGAGTGTAAATATTTTTTTTTTTTTTTGTCTACCAGAAACAAAGGATCCTGATTTCCACTAGCGTTCCAGGCCATATGCTCTTTAGCTTGTCTCACTGGGATTCAAGTAGAAGCTTGGAGAGGCTGGAATTTCTAGAAAGGGTTTGGGATCTGGAGTTTGGACTGTAGAGTTGTGTACAGTATTAACTTTTGCCTCCATATAACTAAATACAGGTTCTGTAATTATGACTACACGAAAGTCAGCATTTACTGTTGGTGAAACAGTGGATAGAACACAAAAAGTCATGAGGGACAGATGGTTGAGAAAGAGAAAAGAGGAGGTAAGAAAGTTTAAAAAATGGGTGACTGAATTACAAGATTTACGATACGTATTTGCCAGGATCATCAAAACCAATGCCCTCGCCAGTTAAACTGGCAGAGATCCTGCAAATTATTATACAAAGTTATAATACTGCCAAGGAAAATCATGAAAAAGGAGGAAATCCCAAGTGGGGATTGGTACATATAAAACTGAAAACTTCAGAAAAGGGGAAAATTAGGGCCATGTGTTATATCCCTAAACTTGTGACTGCATTACGAGAAGGACAAACATACAAGCAGCAAGTAGTGTCAGAATCACCGCCCCAATATGACGATGTGGCTCTGCCTTCATCAGCTCCACCTCCACCAGCCCTTCCAGCCCCCACCTTGACACAGGCACACTGAATTTGTGGACATGTTATCTAACCAAATGCCCCTCACAACATTCATAAAAGATAATGGTGATCAGGTGAGGGCAGTGACAGAAATATTGCAACTAAGACCTATGTTGGATGAGGAAAATGCTGGAAAAGGAATGCATGGTATAATAGCTGCTCATTCCCTTAGTGAACTTACTGACCCATCACAGTCAGGATTAAGTCAGCAAGATAGGGTTAGGGTGTCTCACTACATCAACTCCAACATATCTTCAGGCTAAGCCAAAAGATGTTGTGGAGGAAGAGGATTTACAAGATGAGAATGGTGAACTACGGAGGGAGGTTTCACACATGATAAAAATGGTAAATGGTAAATGGCATTCACTTAAAGTATATAGTGTGGTGGCATGAAATTATAAGGAGCGAACCGAGAGTTTTTGGGGGTGTTTATTATCATACCGCCATCACGAGAACTCACTCCAGCCCTGTGGGTGCGGGCTAGAGCGAGCCCGGAGGTTCTCCAGCAGATAAGCAATGCGTGCAGTCAGATGAGCAGTGAGAGAGAGAGAGAGTTACAGAGCAATGCAGTTTTTATACCCAGTTACAGACAATACATGAAAGGCATGGGACATTTGCATCACAGTGAGAGCAGGAAGCATGAACGTTTGCATTTGAGTCATACATAACAACAGGAAGATTACTGGCCGGAATTCGCCTCTGCTCCGGAGCTGTAGGACAAAAGAGGTTACAAGGCACATCTACATATTGTTATCAGTCCATAGATCACACTGCTATGTCAGTTGCTCCCGCTGAGCGCTCTGCTAGTCTGTAGGCTGCGGGGGGTGACCCCACACACTCCCCCCCAGAAGGCTCAGCAGGAAGCTGAGGCCTCGATAGTCTGGCTTTTGTAGCGAGCAGGGAAAGCTCTGTGCAGGCGGAGGTGGAGGGAGGGGGGTGGGGGTAGTAAGTGCCGGCCCGTTGTCTGGGCCGCGCAAAAATTGCATGTGGATCCGCGATGTTGAGGGGCTGTCCGTTAACGTGGCGGAGGTCCACAGCGGTTGTGAGAAGAAAAATTAGTCTCTGATTCCTCTCACGATTCAGTCCGGCAATGAAGAAAAACAGGAGCTGAAGCTATGTGAGGGACTTGGCGTTTTGGCTTTAGGTGCGTTTGCAGCCCTAAAGCCCTCAGGGACAGCTGACGGCTGGATTCCCGTCGTGCACCGTGGCTGAGACCTACACAAAATCCTGTGTGCGGGCTGCGTGTGTGCTTCAGGCGTGTGAGCAGTCCTGAAGAGCCGTGTTCAGCAGCGGAGGAGGATGTATAAGTCCATAGAGCCAGCTTGTCTCTGGTGCGCGGCACGCGCTGCGGCCACGTACCTTCCAGCTGGGCTGTTCTGATGCGAGACTTCTGTGCATGGCCGGTCCGCTGTCGCGAGGCGAATCAGGGTCAGGGGGCTTGACGGAGATCTGCGCAGTCGGCGCCGATGGTCTTCCCTGTTCAGGCTGTTGGTCGTCGCTCGTGCCGGGTCATGGTGCGTTCAGGTCCATGCGCTGCGGTCTCTGTCGGCCCTGGAGGTCGCCGTCGTGGAGAGAGGACGAGGTGCGTGTGCTCTCGTGTGGAGGAGCTGTGAGAGCGGCCGGTCCAAGTGTGGATGTGCAGATCTCAGGCGTGCAGATCTCACCATGAAGCTTTCTGCAGCTTTCCTGGTCATGGGTGATCTCCGGAGAGTTTCGCCTGGTGGTGGCTCTGCGTCGAGGTCTCCCGTGTGGCAGAAGGGAGGGCAGATCATTTGGGTCAGGCTGCTGCGTTCGCTTGTCGTCGGAGAGTCACCGCCGGGGCTGCGTCGTTCGTCGTCAGCGTGTTCTTTCTCAGGGTCACCAATGTGGCGGCATGAAATTATAAGGAGCAAACCGAGAGTTTTTGGGGGTGTTTATTATCATACCGCCATCACGAGAACTCACTCCAGCCCTGTGGGTGCGGGCTAGAGCGAGCCCGGAGGCTCTCCAGCAGATAAGCAATGCGTGCAGTCAGATGAGCAGTGAGAGAGAGAGAGAGTTACAGAGCAATGCAGTTTTTATACCCAGTTACAGACAATACATGAAAGGCATGGGACATTTGCATCACAGTGAGAGCAGGAAGCATGAACGTTTGCATTTGAGTCATACATAACAACAGGAAGATTACTGGCCGGAATTCGCCTCTGCTCCAGAGCTGTAGGACAAAAGAGGTTACAAGGCACATCTACATATTGATATCAGTCCATAGATCACACTGCTATGTCAATTGCTCCCGCTGAGCGCTCTGCTAGTCTGTAGGGTGTGGGGGGTGACCCCACAATAGCGCTTTTATTCTCATCCCTTGATGACCAAAGCACTTTACAGATCCTGCTATCCACCCATTCACACACTGATAAGTCAGCTGTCTGAGGATGATAAAAGCAGACTGCAGAGTGTGTTGGAAAAAAGACATATTAGAGAATATGATGAATCCAGGAACAAAAACATTGGTCCAAGAAAGTAGAAATTTAATGCTTATGGTGTGGAGATGAAATAACCAGACCAAACTTTCCGAGCAGATGAACTTTATTTCACTCTCACATCTTCCAGAATCAGAACATTAAACTCGTGTAGCAGGGACTCTCGCTTTTATATCCCAAAACTCACACCTCCCTGCTACCTGAGGTCCTGCATTCACCATTCACTCTCCCAAGACAATTCCCCTTACCCCCCAGCCCTTTGATCTCCATGCTCTCTCAGTCTGAGAGGAAAACTACTGAACTCTACAGCATGGGTCCCCCACACCGCCTCCCCAGAGTCTCAGACAGGGTGTTAACTCTCCCGTCCTCGCGGCTTCAGCCTCCGCCCATAGCTGCTGTAACGGGGGGTCTTCGGCTCCGCGACGCTGCTGTGCCGGTGGAGGGTTCCTGGGGGTGTGTCCGTCAGTGGGGGGACAATGGGGGGGGTAGAAACATTCAGCATGCTCGTGTGACTGCTGTGATGAATCATTTACCTGGGGAGCTCTCAGTGGGGGTCTTCCTTGCCGAGGAGCTTGAGCCAACACCACCTGCTCATCTGCTACAAACAAAGGCGGGCTTAAGCCTGTCTATACAGATTCTCTCCCAGTGACCCCCCAGGTCTAACACAAAATGTTTGTCCCCAGTTTCCAGCACTCTGAAAGGGCCATCGTAGGGTGGGCGCAATGGGGTCCGGTGGGCATCGTGCCTGACAAACACGAACGCTGCGTCCTTCAAGGTTTTTGGCACAAAAGCGCGGGGAAAACAGTGGCGGGCCAGGCCAGGGAGTGTCCGTGCGTCTGCGCTATGCTGCTAACGCGGGGACGGATGGGTGTTCAGCTCGAGGTTATCTGGTAAAAATTCCCTGGGGAGCCACAGCGGCTGCGTAAAAAACCAGCTCTGCTGGGGAAGCCACTAAATCCTCCTTCGGTGCAGAACGCAACCCTAATAGAACCCACAGCAACCGGTCCACCCAATTTGCATCCGTAAGCGAAGCCCTGAGCGCTGCTTTTAGTGACCTATGGAAACGCTCGCATAACCCATTGGCCTATGGGTTGTATGCGGTCGTGCGATGAATTGAGATGCCCAGGCTCCGGGCCATCATGGACCAGAGGTCGGAAACAAACTGCGGGCCCCGATCGGACGTGATGTCCGAAGGAGTGCCAAAACGTGCCACCCATGTTGTTAAAAAGGCGCGTGCCACGTCTGCGGACGTGGTGGAAGCTAGCGGGACTGCTTCAGGCCATCGTATGGTGCGGTCCACCACTGTCAGGAGGTGCGTGAATCCCTGCGATGGCGGGAGGGGGCCGACGAGGTCCATGTGAACGTGGTCAAACCTCTTAGCCGGGATATGGAACGGCTCAAGGGGGGCCTTTGTGTGCCTGTGCACTTTGGCTCATTGGCACGCTACACAGGCTGCAGCCCCCTCTTTCAACTGTTTGTGCAGGCTCGGCCAGACAAACTTTGCTGCCACCATTTTGACTGACGCGCGTACGCCTGGGTGTGCCAGAGAGTGAATCGACTCAAAAATGCGGCGTCGCCAAGCATGTGGTACCACTGGGCACAGGCGGCCCGTGGAGACATCACAGATTGGGGGGGCCCCCGTCTTGCATAACTCTGCTCTCCAGCCTTCACCCTGTTGGTCCAGACTGGAGCTCGCAAACGTCGGCATTATTGATCTGCTCTGCAGCCATGGCCGTGTAATCTATCCCCACGTAGACTGGGGCCACTAAGGCGCACAAGAGACAGTCAGCCACCACGTTGACTTTACCGGCCACATGACGAATGTCGGTCGTAAACTCCGAGATCGTGGCCAGCTGTCTCTGCTGCCGGCCCGACCATGATTCTGAAACCTTGGCCATCGTGTATGTTACCGTGTTTAGTGATGGCTGCCGAAAATGTCGGGACCCTGAGTGCTGGGAACTGGGTGAGCAGTGTGTGGAACTTACCACCTGGAGCTGTGACGTTGGCTAGCGTTGTTGGCCCGGCTTCTCGAGCTGTACAGGGGGGAGAATCAAAAGACATTGAATTGATCAGGCGTCTGTTAGCAACATCGACTAGTAGTCCATGTACACACAAAAAATCAGCGCCTAAGATTGGGAAACTGCATGCCGCTATGACGAATGTCCACTGGTACGTACGGCCATGCAGGGATACAGTCAGTGACCTCTCACCAAAAGTCTTAATGTCTGAGCCATTTGGGGCCATCAGCTCAGGGCCGCTAGTTCCTGCTAGCCGGTTGGTGTAGGATGGCAGGATGAGGCTCTTTTGGGAGCCGGAGTCCACGAGGAATCATTTCCCCCAGCGTGAGTCTGTCACGTAGAGCAGCTTGCTTTCTTCACCTGCAGTCGCAGCTGCTATCGGCTGCCGGTCCTGGCGTTTCCCGAATGCTTGAATTGGCACGGTGGCACGCATCGGCGTGCATCTTCTCCAAAACGGTGGTGGTAGGAGCAGAGCATGTCTCTCTGGTGCTTCCTGGCCCCCGCTGCCACTACCATCGCTGGCTCCTCGCTTCCACTGGCCGTCTCGCTGGGTTCCGACTCCGCTGCATTCACTGTGAGGGCTCTGGTGGTGAGGATGATCCAATCTGCCTCTTGGGCTAGCACACGGTAGTCACGCGCGGCCAGCAACGGCAAGTTGGCAAGGACCGCTCTGGCCGCCGTTGGGAGGTTCCGGAGGAAAAGGTGGGCAATTAGAAAATGCCTGTCATCCGTGCACATCAACGCCAACGTCTTCTCCATTAGTTCGACCGCCGACCCGTCTCCCAACTCGGAGGGCATCAGGAGCCTCTCCACTCTCTCGCAGTCCGAGAGTGTGTAGCGCCAGGTCAGCGCAGCTTTGAAAGCCCTGTATTCGTCGCGGGCAGGGGGCTGTTGGAGCAGGCTCGCTACTTGCTGAGTCGTGCGAGCGTCCAGCACTGCGACCATGTAGTAATACCTAGTGTCATCTGCTGGTATTCCCCGGAGCGCGAACTGGGCCTCGGTGTGGAGGAACCAAGACTTCAGGTCATGCAGCCAAAAGTCCAGTAGTTTGACCGAAACGGCGCATGCATTGCTGGGGTTTCCCGTCTGGGTCGTCTCCGGGGTGTTCGCCTCGTGTTCCATTCTGTATCAAGGGTCACCAGTGTGGAGATGAAATAACCAGACCGAACTTTTCGAGCAGATGAACTTTATTTCATTCTCACATCTTCCAGAATCAGAACATTAAACTTGTGTAGCAGGGACTCTTTCTTTTATATCCCAAAACTCACACCTCCCTGCTATCTGAGGTCCTGCATTCACCATTCACTCTCCCAAGACAATTCCCCTTACCCCCCAGCCCTTTGATCTGCATGCTCTCTCAGTCTAAGAGGAAAACTACTGAACTCTACAGCATGGGTCCCCCACACCGGTACCACACGTGAAAATCTAGATGAGAGAACTACTCGCACTAAAGCAGGTGACATACTGAGGAAAAACTATTATATGGCACCCATGATTGCAACTGAAGATGGGACTGCCCAATATGTTGAATGGTCATTTAAGGACCTGAAGGGTATATGTGACACACTGCCTCCCTTAACTTCAGGAGGTTCTCCCTGGATTAGGGCTATGCAAAAGGCTACAGTGGGCTGCCGACTGTGCATGGCAGACCTCAGACAAATTATTGCCAGTCATACCTCACCCTCTATGTTGAAGAATATAGAGGAAGAGGCGCACACTATTGATATATCAGATGAAGCACCATTCAGAGATCACAGTGATGAAATTTTTACAGTAATGAGGAGAATATTCCCTGTTGATCTCATGAGTGCTGAATTAACAGATATACCTATGAAACCAGGAGAGGATGCTGGAGCTTATGTAAAGAGATGTTCGCCATTTTGGGTAGATATGACTGGAGAGAACCCTCGTAACAACCCTACCACACTTGCAGTATTCCGCAATGTGATACAGTCATCAGTGCGACCACCCATAAGGACTGCACTGGAGGAGGTTGTCGGCTTAAACACCCAACCCTGGCCAACATGGCTCTCACATGTGCATCATTATGTTAAGCAATATCATAAGAAATAAAATGAAAAAGAGGCTGAAACTGCAGATTTGTCAAATCACTTGGTGAAAGCTCAGTTGAAAACACCGCAAGAAGTATTAAATAAAGATAAAAAGCAAAAAACTACTGTGCAGGCTCCAGCCATTACAGTGTTGACCCCTCAGGCCATTATTGGTCCAGTCCCTGCTGAACCCTATGTGTTGGCACCCCAACAACAATGGTATCCTCGTCCATCTCAGAGAGGACGTGATAGAGGTGCATACACAGGAGGCATGAGATCACCTGCCCTGGCACAAGACATGTGTTACCAGTGCGGAAGACTGGGACACTGGACATGTGACTGCAGAAGTCTTCCTGCTAATAGAGGGTGCTCACAGATGATGTACATGCCCATCCCACCCCCAGCACCAAGGGTGTGGCCTGACCAGTCTTCTGCACCACAACAACTACAACAATGTCATATGGCTCCCAACCAGAACATGATGCCCAGCCAACAATGGCGGGGCTGAGGGAGCCACACTGAAGAGGGGGCACTTTCTACTTTGCTTCTACTGGAACTGTGGTGTGTATGCCTGATGGTACCATGCTCTGGTGTACGTCAGATCTGTCCACTCCCCTGAATGCTCCACAACTTCAAGCTCAGGAAGTTGGACTGGAGGAAAATCAAACCACTTCAGCAACTGTTAGGTGGTTACAACTGAATGATGGGAGCCCTGACAAAAATCAGTTGTTAAATATATATATATCCTGGGCCCCATGGATAGACTCTGTTTGGCTATATGACACGCACATGATCCATTCCACTGTACAATGAACTATTCATATGATGACCAAGAACTGTATGATGATCAGTGGGAGACTCTGGTGGGGGTTCAGGATTTGGTGTGCAAGGACATTTATGTTGGCCCACAAGAAGTGTTGTGGGCCTGGCTGCACGGTGGCGCAGTGGTTAGCACTGTGGCAGCACAGTTTTACCCTTGGCCGGGGGATTGCGGGGACCGTGAGGTCGTGGGTTCGATCCCTGCCCCCGGCCAACAGTGATCTGTGTGGAGTTTGCATGTTCTCCCCGTGTTTGCGTGGGTTTACTCCGGGATTTCTCCGGTTTCCTCCCACATGCCAAAAACATGCAGGTTAGGGAGTTAAGGGGCGCTTGCGCACGCAGCAACCGGCAGCTGGTGGTTTGTCACCAGACTGCAAAACAAATCTACCTACGGGTACAAAATAAGTAATAAAAAAAAAAAAAAAAGAAGTGGCTGCGGCAGTCTGTTTGAATAAAGACTTGCTGCCTCTGTATGCCCTCTCGGACACTGCTGTACCTCATGTGACACTGGGGGTGTCTGCAGGGGAGGAGGCAAAGGCATTGGGAGCAATGGTGAAAAACTCTTAAGTTGACTGACTGGGTTGCTACACAATGTAGGGATTTACATTATTCACCATCTGCAGATTGTTATCGTATATCAAGCAATGTGACAATACAGGCCACCCCACAAAGGTTACACCTTGACCGAATACATGGTAGAGAAAACACTGATCACCCAGATTCTGATGCACTGTTGGAGTCTATGCCTCCCTCTCTATGGTCAAACGGCTCTGCAGAAGTTGGTCTGATTACCTGTACACCAGTAAAAATATCACTCAAACCAAACGCTCAGCCTATATGGCAAAGACAATATCCTCTCCCAAAGGAGAAAGAGATTGGTATAGCTGGGACAATACAGGGTCTTCTCCAGGCAGGGGTCCTAGTACAAACACATTCCCCCTGGAACATGCCAATTCTTCCTGTAAAGAAGCCTGGGAAACCAGACTACAAGGTGGTTCATGATCTGCGACCCATTAACACTGTAGTGGTGCCAACAAATTACACTGTTCCAAATCCTTACCTGCTGCTGAATAGCATTCCTCCACAACATAAGTTTTTCACTGTAGTAGATACATCTAATGCCTTTTTCAGTATCCCACTACATACGGACAGCAGGACTCTTTTTACATTCACCTATCAGGGTCAGCAATATACTTACAGCAGACTACCACAAGGTTTTGTTGACTCACCAGTTATTTTTAATCACATACTGTTCCAACATTTGCAGGATTTATTCCTGCCTCCTGACACATTACTATTGCAGTATGTAGATGATCTGCTGTTAGCGGGCCCCACTGCTGCTTCTGTGCTCTCAGCCACGGAGCTCCTCCTGAAATAATATCAGAAAGGCTATAAATTAAGCCACAAAAAGTACAGTGTTGTCACCCCAGAGTTCACTATTTGGGCAGGCTAATCACATCCGGCAACTCGACGGTGTCCCCATCCCAAAGGTCATCACTTCCCTCACAACCTAAACCATGCACTGTGAGAGAAATTATCATTTTTAGGTCTTACCGGGTACAGCAAAAATTTTGTTCCAAATTACACTGCGCTTACTCAACCACTGTGCAACCTCCTTAAAAAAGCAGGACATAAAAATCTCATGTCACCTTTGCAATGGACCTCTTTGGCTGAAGGTGCTTTTATTGAACTCAAACAACTGATGTCATATGCATGTTAACTGAAACCACTTGATTACTCTTCCCCATTTCATCTTGATATTTCTGAACAGTCCGGCATTGTGAACGCCATACTGTATCAGAAGGGGGAAGGTACAGGTCCAGGTCAGTTCTAATGTATTACAGCTCAACATTAGATAATAAAAAAAACAACCTCACACATCAAGTGAGGGGACAAATATGGCAGAGGACATGCTTTCAGGTGAACCTCATGACTGTCTAGCAGCTGTGGAGGTTGACATGAAAACTATCGCTAATCTCCAATCTGAACCTGTTGATTATCCAGATTTGAACCTTTTTAGTGATGGATGTTGCTACAGGAAAACAGATGGGTCCTTGAGTACTCTATATGCTGTTATGAGATATGGTGTGGAAACTGGTTCATTTCAAACTGTAGATGCAGGAATGGTAGCCCCTGCTAAAGTGTTGTTGTTATGCAAAGAGGCACATGAGAGAGGTCACATATCAAAGGTTAATCTAGTGTGAAGCATGTCAAAAGGTCAACCCAAAGCACACACTGGAGGCCTCCCTTGGTGCATTCACTGCCCCTACAGGGCCATGGAAAGAAGTAGTGATTGAGTTCACAGATAATTTTTGATCAAGATCTGTTTTTAATTCACATATTAAACTTGTTTCTAAGACTGCCTTTAATCATTTGCATAATATTGCCAAGATTAGGAGCATCTTGTCTCAGAGTGATGCTGAGAAACTAATCCACACTTTTGTTAGCTCTGGATTAGATTATTGTAACTCTTTATTATTAGGCTGTCCTAAAACATCTTTAAAAAGCCTTCAGTTGATCCAAAATGCTGCAGCAAGAGTTTTAATAGGTACTAGAAAGAGAGATCATATCTCTCCAGTTTGGGCCTCTTTTCATTGGCTTCCCATAGAGTTTAGAATTAAGTTTAAAATCCTTCTTCTCACTTCTAAAGCCCTAAATAATCAGGTTCCTTTTTATGTAAAGATCTGATACTACTCTATCATCCTAACAGAGCACTGCACTCCCAAAATGCAGGATTATTTGTAATGCCTAGAATCTCCAAAAGTACAATGAGAGGCGGAGCCTTCAGTTATCAAGCTCCTGTCCTGTGAAACCAGCTGATAATCTGGATTTGGGAGTCAAACTCAATCTTTGTTTTCAAGAATAGTGTTAAAACCTTCCTTTTTTGCTATAACTTATAATTAGGGTGGGATCATGTGCCCCTGAACCCTCCCTTAGTTATGCTGCGTATGGGTTTAGACAGTCGGGGGACCTCCAATAATGGACTGGGTTTCACTCCTTTCTTCGCTCTCAATGAAATATTTTTGCTGGTCATTAACATCTCTTTGTTCTCTCCCCTAGATTGAGTCCCCATCGTGCTGTTTGCTCTCTACATGTTTGTTCTTTTCCTCTTCTCTATCCCCTCACTCCCCAGCCATTCACAGCAGATGACTGCCCCTCCCTGAGCTTGTCACCAAGTGCTTGCTTACAGGGGATCACCTGATTGCTGGGGTCTTTCTACAATTGTGGGGATTTCCCCTGCAGTTGAAAGTGCTATGAGATGACTGTTGTGAAATTGTGCTATATAAATAGAGTTGAATTGAATAGATATGGGCCCCAAAAATAGGTGTGGGAGTTACAGATATTTGTTGGTCTGTGTGGACAAATTTTAAGATGGGTTGAAGCCAAAGCAATGGCAAGTGATTCCTAGACATGGTTTTCCCACAACAATCAGATCAGACAATGGAAGTCATTTTGCCAATAAACATTTGAAGGAAATTGAACAAGCTCTAGGCATAAAGCATAGGTTTGGTTTAGTATTCCATCCAGCCTCTCAGGACCTGGTAGAAGAGGCAAGTGGCACTTTAAAGCAAGTGATAGCCAAATAATATATGAAAACAGGTATGGCCTGGGTGGATGCACTGCCATTAGCGCTAGTGACAATGCAATCCACCCCCAATACGACGCTCTTCCTGATTCCCCGTGAGTTATTAACAGGAAGAAAAATGCCAGGACTATTTACTACCTCACCCTTAGTACTCAGGAATAGCCAAACTATAGAACTGTCACAGTACATCAGGAGTCTAAGGAAAGTGTCTGAAGCCCTCTACCAACAGGTGCCGGAGATTCTTAACAAGGGCAAACAGGAGCAGACTGCTCCATTGGAACCTGGAGACCGGGTGTGGCAAAAGGTGGCAAGGTCATTTTAAAATAATTAAAGCCACCTCATATGCAGTACAACTGTGGAAAAAAGGAAAACTCAGCACTTGAATTCATGTGACTCACTGTGCTAGAGCTGTTGAGCTAAATCAAATCGATCTCTACTGCAGACGGTTGCTGACATAGTCAGTGCAAATAGCAGTGATGTCACCTATACTGCTTAACTGTACCATAAGGGGGAAGTATTACACGTGACATAGAGGCATTAGAAGGCCTACGCACAGAATTTGATCAAAATATTAGATATGAGCCAGATGCTTTCACATCTTGGCTCCAATCCATCTTTGGACGTTGGACAGGTGTGATACGTTCAGTAATCCTGATTGTAGTCATCTCACTAGCAGTGATACTTGTGGTGGGTTGTTACTGCATCCCATGCTTGAGAACATTGCTGGAAAGATGCATAATCACAGCCCTATCTAAAGAGCCAGTCCAGAGGATGATGGCTCAAGTCCACTCCCAAGAGGAGAAAAGTCCCTTCTCCACAACAAGGACCATTGTTCATTTGGGAATGATAGTGATGAAGGAAAGACTATTGTTTAAATTGTATATATATATATATATATATATATTGTGTCTATCTGCTATTTTACTATCCTTTCTAACTCTACAATACATCCAACATTACACACATGTATATACTTACATGAAAGGGAGTGCGCTGAATGTATTTCCCTAGTGGTGGGTCATGTGCTAGCAACCTCTGGCCCCTTCCAACTTTTCTGTTTTCTTACAGGTGAATCCAGAAGCTCAACGTTGCTATTTTGCGGTCATGTAGTCAGAATAGAATTAGAAGGTTTGAAGCTCTGTTATGTGGCAGGTCTTGAGGCTCAGACGCAACACACAATGCACATGGATAAGAAATGTTTTGACTGAAATGTTTTGTTTTGCATATGTTTATTTTCCTGATATAACACGTGTTAATAAAGTTTTCAAAAGGCCGCCAAGGGCAGTGGGGCTGAGATGAGAGTTTTCGCCTGTAAATATGCACTGAATGAATAAAGAAATTGCATTACAATGACTATTCATGAAAGTATATACTGCCTACAGGTTTTTCGCTCATCTCACGTGAAAATGACATCAGGTGTCTGGTGCCTGTTTATTGTTGTGCCTGCCATAATTATTGACTCCATAAAAATGGAGTTAAAAGAGGGAAATTGTTATAATAAATAAATAGTGAAGATTAGTTAGTTAGATATTACACAAAGTGCTTGCATACACACTTACATGTAGTTACACACATACACAAGTTCTGCAATGAAGTCTCTGTTTCTGCTTCCATATATGGGCATGTTTTAACTATTTGAATGCCTATGGTGCTCCGTTGTGCCGTCAGCCCCTAGTGGTCAAGATTTTTTCAAGAAAATATTCAGTTCAGATGTCAGAGATTTCCAAAGCTATAACTTGAAAGTGGTAAGAGATAATGGTTTACTGTCAATTTGAAAGATGTAGAATATGAGCCAAAGGTTGAGATAGGAGTAAATTTACGCATCTAATTTGCATAATACCATAGCAGCCATATCGAATTACATAACTTTCAGTCAAAAACAGACTTTGGACATATTTACACAAAGGACGGTTTTGTTTTTTGTCACCGTTTGTTGTTTTGGGCATTTTGTTATATATATCTTTAAAGTATATGAACCAGAAAATCAGTTATAATGTAAACAAACAAAGAAATTCATCACTTGCCGCTGGCCAGGCAGCTTGCTCACTTCATCCTTTTGCAGCATCCTGGTCATTATTTTGTCCTCTCCCGGTCAATTTTGCTTTTTCTCCTACATCCAGAAACTGTTATGAATATTCCAACTCAGTTTCGCTTTTATTCTGCCACTATTTATCTTATGTGATGACACGGAACCAGTGTGATTGTTCTCTCCAGTCACATGGCGCTGGGGTCAATGGTAGATGAACATCAACCAGCTTCACCCACCCTCTGTTATAACAAAATGTAGATATTTACCTTCATAAGCTAAATAATCTCTTTTTAGAATCATAGTTGGTAAATTTGGGAGCAAATGCCTCCTCCGTCTTGCGATCGTGCACATCAACATCTGTTTACAAATTCTTCTTCTGTGGTGTCCAGAAGTGAGGTTTTGGAGGGGTGATTTGGGGCCCATGAGTCCTCCAAGGCAAGAGCAGTAAGTTATACGTGTCTGCCACTGTGTGAGATGGAATGCTTAGTACAACTGAGGATTTTTATTACATCACATGACACATGACATGACAGGTGCAAAACTGCACCACAGACAGTGGGAGAGCTATCTGTCCATGAAACCAAGGATGTCAAAGGGTTAAGTGGGGTTCCCTAGTGCTGGAGAGACACAGACAACAGGATGTGAGGGTTGTAAACTGCTGGGGAGAAGACATCTGGAGAAGATAATGCTGAGAGGACTGATTAGAACCAGTTTGGACAGGACCCTTTTGTCGGAAAGTTATTGGAAACGCCCAATAACGTGAAGCTATATGTATCTGTTTGAAGCCTTTGTTCTGGGTCTTTCCTGCCAGGTTGTGCTGAGGAGAAAGAACTACAGCTGTATGTTAACTCTCTGTGTGTGAGAAATAGTATTTCTTCTGTCATTATTGATTGGTTAACTGAAAAGATTCTGCTAACTGTCCTATTTTAATTTTTACAACATCAAAGCTGATAATTTAAAAAAAATCTTTATATAAAATATGACTGGTGCATAATTAGTATGTGCTGTTACATTCATAGATGCAAATGTTGATCATATCATGAACCTGTCATACATGTCAGCTTGGTAAGGAGTAGTTAGTGGGGTGTGTTCCACATCATATATTGGCTGATATTATCATACACTCATAATAATATGAACATGTCAGAAATAAAATTTTGTTGGTCACATAGACTTTAGACTGTTGGCCCTCACCCCTAACCACCAGATTAGCAGCACAAGATGAATGAGCTAGTTAGCATCATAGCTAGCACTGGTCGCTGAAACGTTCAGTCTATTGTAGCATCATCTCACTTTGGCTCATCAATAGAATTATTCTTCAGCTTAAAGACATTGTTTCACCCAGGAAAAGGACAGTCAAGAACCGCTCTTTCATCCCCCAGGCCACAATTGAACTCACATTCCTTTGCTAAAACCAGTTTCAGGAATTCACCCTAATGCACTTCCTTTTGAAGGTATGGCCCAATAAACAGTGGAGACATAGAACAGAACCCTGGAGTACGTCATATGGCCTACAAAGATCCACAGCTCAACATTGCCTTCTACTGGCAACTCCGGGACATGCTGGATTTAACCAGTGAATCTTTTTTAATCATCTTTGTTAAGACTCACTTCTCAACATTTCTCTTCTTTTTCAGGACACCATGGAAAAGCAAATGGACTCTGATGTTTTAATGTGGAAAATCAATAATGGGTTTGAAACATATTAATCCCTAATTGAGATATGTGCATGTTAAAATGTTTAAATAGATGTTTATTCCTGCATGTTGATTTATAAGCACTGATTATAAGTTACATGAATCATTAAGGTTAGCTTAGTTTTATATACAAGGGTATAGAGGGATGTTCCAGTATTAAGATGTGTGTATAAGATTTGCCAAAAAAGTTTCTCAAATCATGTGACCTATCGCAGCCAATCCCTGCTTGACAACAGCTCTCTCTAGGTTCAGACAAGACTGTTTGCTCATTGGACTTAAGTTCATAAAACCCGCCCACGAAGGAAGCCTATTGGCTGGGGGCTCCTGTCAATCACGGAGGCCCACGAAAATTCTCAAAAGATAAAAGGGAGCTGCGTCATCACTTTATTCTCTTACTGTTTTGTCTTATTGTCTTTACATCTCGACTACACAGCAGAGATCTTTTCGGGAGAACAAAGACTGCCGAACAAAGAAGGCTTCTCCCACGTGTCTTTCTGGTTTTTCTTTAATCGCCTAGGAAGTAACTAATTAATTCTTTTCTTGAGCTCAATTCTAATTAGGAGTTAAAACTCCAATCCTAGACGTCTCTATTTCTATAATTTTTCACCTGTTAAACTTTCTGTAAAACCACCGTTTTAATTTTAATTTAAGTTTTAATCTTGACTTTAATCTTATAAATTTTTATTGACCATTCCCACACCAGAAGTTCTTTTATCTAAAGTCCGAAACTCTTTTGATTTGCTATCGGATTGGATATTTTTAATTATTCTCGAATTCCTCTGGGAAACCGCTTGCCAACGAAGAAGAAGAAGAACGCGCAGCCTCTTTACCAAGCACTGGAGCAACCATCATCGCCATCTTTTTTTGATCTAAGCTACAACTGGGAGTCATACAGTCAAAGTCCAGCCTTGTTGACCGCTTGACTATAAAGGTCGAACTGTGGACCCTGAAATATCTGTGGGCAAATATTTCCCCTTAACATCCGTGAAAGCTTCACGAGGACAACGGAAGAATTCTTCAGCTTCAACCATCACGCCAGTCACGTGAGCCATATTCTGATTCATCTGCTGAGTTAAACGTTTGAGATTTGAAAATAGTTTGATATCAAAATCAGATGCAAATCAAAGAGCCATTAACATAACCTTTCTTTTCATTAAAATCCCATTTTCATTTTCTTAAAGAGTAATCCAGAACTTTTCATATAATTAGTAAAACTTTCCCCATAAATTTGCATTATGTTTTCCATAATCTGTTAACTCAAACTGATCTAAATTCATTTCACAGTTTAACCCTGGTTCTGCAAATGTTGACATTGTTAATCTATCATTTACAAGTTTAATTTAATGATTAATGTGAATCATTGCAATGTCTTTTAATCATCATTTCAGTTAATAAATATATGAAAATGACAGAAGTTGTTGAGAATCTATTTCATTTTGAGTCTGGTCAAAGTCCCCAGTATCAAATTCACTAAAATTTTGAGACTGATTATTAATTAATTTATTGAGTGATTAAACAGGTATAAAGTGAAATAAAGATTAAAATTGCTCCTTCAGAAAGGAGCTGGTGCCCCTTCACGGGTGTATTAATTTTTCCTGTGTGTATGAACCGAGAATTCAGCTCAGGTTCTAATACATTAACATAAATTAAATAATTTTTTATACCTGATCATAATTATTAATCACCATATTGTTACACTATCCAATCAAATGCATTGCTACATCACATTCACTTCTATGTTTACAGTAAGTATTAATGGAATGCTTCAGCAAAAAACAGTGTGTGATTAAAAAAAAAAACAACACTCACCTGTGAGGTTTCCAACACCATCCCTTCCTCCGTGCCCCCCAGCCTGCTGGTGGACGTCTCCATCCTGACCATGTGTACGAAGTGCTGGGTTTGTGTTGAAAAATATCTGTCTGCCCCAAAAGCACCCTGTTGTGCTCTGCAGTGTGTATGTGTGTTTTCCCCAAATTCATGTGGTTCTGATAGGTCATGAGAGAGGTTGCTTTTAATTGCTCATGCACTCCTTTAAGAGCATCTACAGTATAATTTAACATTCTTTGTTCATTATAATATAAGTATTCAATCCAAGATTGAATTTTAATAGATTCTATTGTGGCTCCCAACCACGGGATAACATGTACCAGAGCTGCAGCATAATGGTTTCTGCCTTTGAATTCATCAGGGACTCCTCTAACCATGCCCATCCCGTCTACATATGGTGTAACTCCCCCTGGGGTGTCCTCCATCTTTCCCATAATCAAAGATACATCTCTCTTTGGCCTACTGTGATTTCAAGTAATTGGTCCCAATGGCAGGATCATAAAATGCATTACCAGCTGAACTGGTGCACAGGTTCCTTTCCACTCCTTGGGTAGGGTTGGCCACAACCTCATTTGTCCACACCAAAACCAAACATCAGCTCTTGGTTGTATCATATTTTCCAGTTCATTGTTGTAAGTATCCTTCACTGGTAAGATGGTTAAGCAGGAAGTTAACTTCCCCACTGATAGGGACCCTGATGTCTTTTCAAAACAGGTATAATTAATTTCCTTCATAAGGTTGGAATGGTGGGGGATTCATTTCTATTGTTGGAGGAAACAAATGATGGAGGGTGATACAGTTCTTAGTTGGAGCTTTAGTGTTGAACAAATGGAGCAAACATTTGAAACCCATAGGATCATTATAGGGAGTGAGGGGAAATGGGACCGTGGTTAGACCTGGCCTAGCTGCTGCATATGCATAAAAATCCACTTTATTCTGGACCACCATCTTAACTGAATATTGAACCCAGTTTAACCACTCAATTTGGTTGCTATAACTGGTTTCTGCTGCAACTCTATCTTTCATAGTTTTGATATTCACTTATGCCATCACATCATATCCAGGTTTGGATTCAACTTCATGAAAAGCCTGTGTAGTCTTGTTAACTGGTATGACTTTTACCGATCCTTGTAGTACAATTGGATCCTCTTTGTTTGCTCCTATAGATGCTTCCACATATAAATAGAATGGAGAAGTTTGGGCTGGAGGAATATGCAGACTAAATCCCAATGTTTTTGCCTGCTTCGCGATAGTCTTAGGTTTAAAGAATTTTATACTTTTACACCATAAATCATCCTTCCACGGTGAGGTGCAAATAGAATTTTTTAAGGCTAAAGGCCATAGCGCAGTTCCACAACCTTTCTCTCTGTCCCGTTTTGCTTTTATATTGGGCTTACCCTGAATTGCACACATCGTAAGTACATGTTCTCCCCAGATAAAACTCCCAACTGTGCAATCAACTATATCACACAGATCTAATAACACTACCGTGTGGTTGCCTGGGATTACTGCAGTCTCTATTTTGGCTCCATAGGGGTCCACAGTCTGACTTGTGGCAGAACGTACAAGTCTATACTCCTGTATTTGCTTAGGTTGTTGGAATTTTCCCCAGAAAAAAAGGGAATAAAATAATCAAAAACAGGAGCAGCAGAGCACAAAGAACTGCTCTTGTACTAACATTAGATATGGTTGGCATTTTTATTTATTTTCTGAGTTTGCCAAGTCGTCTATGGTTTGGAGGAATGGGTGACTTGGTTCTGCAGCTTTTGCACAATGAGTTACGTGTATCCAGTTACTCAACCTTCCTTTTTTCCAAACTTGCACTGCATGTGATGTGACTTTTTTCACTTTAAAAGGTCCTTGCCACTTAGCAGAGTCCCAGTGGGGCCTTATTACTTTTTGCCACACCCAGTCACCAGGTTCCAATAGGGCAGCACTCCCCTGGATGCTCCTGTTGAGAATGTCCGGAACCTGTTGAGAGAGAGCTTCAGACATTTTTCTGAGACTCTTAATGTAGTGTGACAACTCTGCAGCTTGATTGTTTCCAGGAGTCAAAGGTGAATCAACAAATGGTCCTGGCATCTTTCTCCCTGTTAGCAGCTCATGAGCAGTCAGGCAGAGCGTCATGTTGGGGGTAGATCGCAGTGCCATCAGCGCTAATGGCAGTGCATCAACCCATGTCATGTTTGTCCCCATGCATTGTTTGGCTAGCGTTCTTTTCATTGTACCATTTGCTCTCTCAACTAGCCCTTGGGAGGATCAAAAGCAAATCAAATCAAATCAACCTTTATTGTCATGTTGCTGTACATACAACTGTAGTGCAGGCAAGATGAAATTATGTTACTCTTGGCATCCATATAGGTAAAAAGAACATAATTTAAGACACACTCACACACACCCTCACCCCCCACCCCAACACAGCCATTCACACATCCCTGAGACATACTTGAAACTAACTGAAACTATATACATATAATATGCATAATGTCCATAAGGTGCAGTAGTATGTATGAAAGATTCCGAATCAACTGTTCAGCATCCTAACAGCTTGTGGAAGGAAGCTGTTAATCAGTCTGGTGGTTCTGCCCCTGATGCTCCGGAATCGTTTGCCAGATGGCAGCAGTTCAAAGTGTTTATGCAGAGGGTGAGAGTGATCCTTGACAATGTTCAGTGCCCTGCTCCTACAACGGTTCTGAAAAAGTTCTTGGACAGAGGGGAGGGAAACTCCAATTACCCTCTCTGCTCCCTTAACTATCCTCTGCAGGGCTTTTTTGTCTGACATACTGCAGCTGGAGTACCATGTTGCAATGCAGTACGTCAGAACACTCTCCACCACACCTCTGTAGAAGGTCCTGAGGATGCAGATGGGGAGAGAGGCCTGTTTGAGTTTCCTCAAGAAGTGCAGTCTCTGCTGGGCCCGCTTCCTGATCCCCAAGGAATTCTTGCTCCAGGTCAGGTCCTGTGAGATCTGCACTCCGAGGAACTTGATGTTCTCCACTCTCTCCACCAAACGGCCGCTGATGCTGAGAGGGACGTGTTCAGGCCGTGACCGCCGGAAGTTGATAATCATCTCCTTCTTTTTGTCCACGTTGAGCACCAGATTGTTCTCCCTGCACCAGCCCTAAGGGTCTCTAACTTCTTCCCTGTACAGCGAGAGATTGACAAACGGATCGGAGCAGCATCTGCAATGATGCCGACGTTGTACCGGTCTGTTGTGGTGAAGAGGGAGCTGAGTTCTAACGCAAAGCTATCGATTTACCAGTCAATCTACGTTTTTTTTTTGTTTGTTTTTTTTTTCTCTCGGCGCCACACCAGTCGGCTGCCTTTTGCAACAGCGGCTCGATTCCGAGTCTTTTTCCCTTCCTCTCTCTTTTGATCCGTCTTTTTTTTCACCCCACTTATATCACGGACACACAGATCGTCCTAAATGTCTCCTGAGCCGGTGGACGGAGCCACTGTTTATAGCAGGATACAATACAGCAGAGAACAGCTGCTAGCATTCAACCGCCACCCGGTCCCATTGGAAAAACTCGACATACCGAGAGAACTGAGGCGAAAACGCCGCGGCTGCCGGGCTGGAGTAAGGCGGAGGACAAAAAATATAAGGTACAGACCCTCCCTTCCATCTGTTGTCATGGGAAATGTACGGTCGATACTGGGAAAGTTAGATGAGCTAGCGGCTATCTCCCGTTATGATAGCACATACCGGGAGTGCTCTCTCCTTTTGTTTACTGAGACGTGGCTAACTGAACTAGCAGCAGATGCTAACATTGAGCTGGAGGGTTTTCATATGATACGAGCTGACCGAACACCAGACAGTGGCAAGGCTAGGGGCGGTGGAGTGATAATGTATGTTAACAACAACTGGTGCAGACCGGGACATATCACTGTTAAACAACGACACTGCAGCAAAGACATTGAGTTGCTAGCTGTTAGCATGAGGCCTACATATCTCCCGAGAGAACACTCACACGTGATCTGCATTGTTGTTTATGCAAATCCGACGGCGAACGCTGGGACAGCACGTGACGTCATCCATTCAGTAACCAGCAGGCTGCAGACAGAACACCCAGATGCTCTTCTCCTCATCTCAGGCGATTTCAACCATGTTTCACTGTCTCCCATTCTACCCACGTTCACCCAGTATGTCACATGCCACACTAGAGACAATAAAACACTGGATTTATTCTACGCAAACACTAAGGAGGCGTACACCTCATCACAACTCCCCCCACTCGGGAGATCGGATCACAACTTGGTTCATCTCCGGCCGGTGTACAAACCCCTAGTGCACAGACAACCTCCGGCCATGCACACTGTGGAGTTATGGTCTGAGGAGACAATGGACACCCTAAAGGGCTGTTTTGAAGCCACCGCCTGGAAGCAGCTCTGCGATCCACATGGTGAGGACATCGATGGCCTCATTCACACCTTCACGGGCTACCTCAGCTTCTGTGTGGACAAATCCGTTCCCACCAAGACCATACGGCGTCACTCAAACAACAAACCCTGGATCAACCCTGAGATAAAAACACTTCTGAGAGAGAAGAAGAGGATCTTCAGGTCAGGGAACAGGGAGATGCTGAAGTCCGTACAGAGGGAGCTGAGGAGAAAGATCAGAGAAGGCAAGGACAGCTTCAGGAAGAAGATGGAGGACAAGCTGCAACAGAGCGACATCAGCGGGGTCTGGAGAAACCTCAAAACCATCTCGGGGCTCCAGAATACCTCCCCCCAGGCCACAGGGGGCAGGGAGTGGGCGAACAACCTGAATCTGTTTTTCAATAGATTTGACCAACCGCCCTCCCCCCTGACTGCACAACAACCACTGCTGCCTCTAAAGAAATCAAGTCCTGCTGCCCACTCCCCACTCCACCAACACCCCCCCACTCCCAACACACAGCCCCCCATCCTGACCCTGACCAGGACCCAGGTGAGGACGGAGCTGAGGAAGATCAAGGCGAGGAAGGCGCCGGGACCGGACGGCATCAGCGCAAAGCTCCTCAAGTCCTGTGCAGACCAGCTGTGTGGGATTGTGACGTATATCTTCAACATGAGCCTGAAACTGGGGAGGGTACCACAGCTGTGGAAAACATCTTGTGTGGTACCTGTACCAAAAACTTCCCACCCCAAAGACCTGAACAGCTACAGACCGGTGGCCTTGACGTCCCACTTGATGAAGACCCTGGAGAGACTGCTCCTTGCTCACCTCCGCCCCCTGGTGGAACCAGCGATGGATCCACTCCAGTTCGCCTACCAGCATGGCATTGGGGTGGAGGATGCGGTGATCTTCCTCCTTCACCGTTCTCTGTCCCACCTGGAGAAGCCCGGGAATATGGTGAGGATCATGTTCTTTGACTTCTCCAGTGCTTTCAACACCATCCAACCGATGATCCTGAAGGACAAGCTGCTGCGCGCAGGGGTGGACCAGCACCTGTCATCATGGATCCTGGACTACCTCACGAACCGGCCTCAGTTTGTGAGAACCCGGGACTGTGTGTCCGACACGATCATCAGTAGCACGGGGGCCCCCCAGGGAACGGTGCTGGCTCCCTTCCTGTTCACTCTTTATACTGCGGACTTCTCACACAACACAACACACTGCCATCTACAGAAGTTCTCTGATGACTCTGCGATCGTTGGCCTCATCTCCAATGGAGATGAAGCTGAGTACAGAGGGCTTATCCAGGACTTCGTGGACTGGTGCCATCGGAACTGCCTCCAGATCAACGCGAGGAAAACTAAGGAGCTGGTGGTGGACTGCCGCAGGCATGGGCAGCCCCTCACAGTACCAGTAAATATACAGGGAACAGACATCGAGATGGTGACATCCTATAAGTACCTGGGTATTCATCTGAACAATAAACTAGACTGGTCACACAATACTGATGCACTCTACAAGAAGGGACAGCGCAGGCTGTTCCTGCTGAGGAGACTCAGGTCTTTTGGTGTACAAGGGGCGCTGCTGAAGTCATTCTATGACACGGTGGTGGCATCAGCCATCACTTTTGGAGTGGTCTGCTGGGGCAGTGGCATTACTGCAGCCGATAGGAAGAGACTGAACAAACTGATTAAGAAAGCTAGCTCTGTCCTGGGGCAGCGCCTTGATCCGATGGAGGAGATAGGAGAGAGAAGGACGGTGGCTAAACTGTCATCTCTGCTGGAGTCCGAGTTCCACCCTATGCAGGACATACTGAATGCACTGAGGAGCTCATTTAGCAGCAGACTACATCATCCCAGGTGCACAACCGAGAGGTTTCGTAGGTCCTTCCTACCAACGGCTGTCAGACTGTACAACCTAAGCAGGGCTGCTCGCAGAGATAGCAAAAAGACATAACAAACTAATAGTTTTTTGAATGCAAAAGATGCAATAGACTTACACAATGGTCCCCTCCGGCATACAACTAGGAACTTACCGGTCGCTATGGAGGGTGAGAATATGTATGGGCACATAATCATACCATGTAGGATAACTAAGTAGACGGTTATGCTGTTTCATTCCATCTAGCAACAATGCTCTGCACTGTGTGTGTTTATATATTTACATATTTATTCCATCTAGCTACAATGCTCAGCACTGGGTGTGTTTATATATTTATATATCTACATATTATTCCATCTAGCTACATTGCTCCGCACTGTGTGTGTTTATATACTTGCATATTTATTCCACCTAGCTGCAATGCTCCGTACTGTGGGTGTTTATATATTTACATATTTATTCCATCTAGCTACAATGCTCTGTACTGTGTGTTCATATATTCATATATTTATTCCATCCAGCTACAATGCTCTGCACTGTGTGTCTGTGTGTGTGTGTATATATATATATTTTATAGTAATACGTACATATGTATATTAGCTGCTCTTGCTTGCTTGTTTGTTTGTTTTTTTTCTTGCCTTCTGATTGTTGCTCTGAGTGTTGCTATCCCTGTGCTGTTGCAATCCTGGAATTTCCCCGTTGTGGGACTAATAAAGGCTTATCTTATCTTATCTTATCTTATCTTATTGATTCCTCATCCCTCTGAATAAGTCCCACCACTGTGGTGTCGTCCGCAAACTTCATAATCTGGTTCCCCTCTTGTCTGGATACACAGTCATGTGTTAGAAGTGTAAACAACAGTGGACTGAGTACGCAGCCTTGAGGGGATCTGGTGCTCAGCATGATAGATTAGGAGATATTGCTTCCAACACGGACAGACTGAGGTCTCTCGGTCAGGAAGTCCAGGATCCAGAGACATGTGGAGGTGTTCAGACCGAGAAGGAGTAATTTCTCCATCAGTCTCTGGGGAATGGTGTTGAATGCTGAACTGAAATCAATGTACAGGAGTCTGGCGTAGGTGTCTTTCTGATCCAGGTGGGTGATGACAGAGTGCAGGGTGGTGACTATAGCATCCTCCGTGGAGCGATTTGAATGATATGCAAACTGGAGCGGGTCATGTGATGCAGGGAGGCAGGCTGTGATGTGTGGTTTGACAAGCCGTTCAAAACACTTCATCACAATTGGTATCAGTGCAACAGGACGATAGTCATTCAGACAGGACACAACTGGTTTCTTTGCCACCGGTACTATGGTAGAGGTCTTAAAGCATCTGGGAACGATGGCCTGACTCAGGGAGATGTTATAAATGTCAGTCAGGACATCCGCCAAATCGCTCGCGCAGACTCGGAGCACACGTCCCGGGATGTTGTCCAGACCTGCAGCTTTACGTGGGTTGACCCTAATTAGGGTCCTCCGTGTGTCCGCTGCGTTGATGATGATAGCTGGCCCAACAGATGGTGGAGATGGGCCAGCCCTTCCTCTGATTGTCGGGTTTGATGCTTCAAAATGTGCAAAGAAGTCTGGAAGCGAAGCGTCATCATCATCAACCCCCTGCCTAGACTTATAATCCGTCAGCGCCCGAACTCCCTGCCACATCTGTTTGGTGTTCCTTGTGTCACAGAGGTGTCCCTGGATTTTCTCCGCATAGGCGCGTTTCACCATCTTAATTCCCTTTGAGAGCGCAGACCTGGCTGAGCGGAGGACGATCCTGTCCTTCACTCTGAAGACTGCATCTCTGGCTGTGAGCAGCGAGCACACCTCTGCAGTCATCCAGGGTTTATAGTTGCACTGTGCAGTGAAAGTCTTCACTATAGTGACATCCTCTGTGCACTTCATGATGTAGCTGGTGACCATTTCAGCGTACTCCTCCACAGCTGTCCTGTCTCCCTGGGAGGCTGCTATTTTGAAAACCTCCCAGTCTGTGTGCAGAAAACAGTCCTGAAGTGCCGAGGCTGCACCCTCTGGCCAAATCCTGATTTGTTTCTTTACTGGTCTGCTGCGCTTCAGTAAATGTTTGTAGGCAGGCACCAGCATCACGGATAGGTGGTCAGAATGACCGAGGTGGGGGCGAGGTGTTGCCTTATATGCATCTGGGAAGTTTGTGTACACCAAGTCCAACATATTCTCTCCTCTGGTCTTTAAAGTCCACACATTGTTTGAACTTGGGGAGCACAGTCTTTAAACTGATATGATTAAAATCCCCTACAACCACCACAAAACTGTCTGGGTGTGAAGTTTGAAATTCACTGATAGTGTCGTGCAGCTCTCCGAGTGCCTCGTTGGCATTAGCGCTAGGAGCTATGTAAACAGCAGCTACAAACACGTTGGTGAATTCCCTCGGCAGGTAGAACGGCCGGCAATTCACAATAAGGAACTCCACCAACTGAGAGCAGTGTTTAGTTGCTAACATGGCGTTAATACACCAGTTCTTGTTAATATAGATACATAGCACCCCCCCCCCCAGCTCTTACCGGAGCTAGCAGCCTCCCTCTCCGCCTGGAATGATGTCATCCCTTCCAGCTGAATGGCTGCATCAGGGATGTTGTCATGGAGCCATGTCTCTGTAAATGCAAACACGCAGCAGTCCTTCCACTCTCTGAGGGTTTCTCTCAGCAGACGCAGCTCGTCCAGCTTGTTGTTGAGGGAGCGGACATTGGAAAGTAGGAGCAACGGTACTGCTGGTCTGGAGGGGTTAGCCTTTAGCCTAGCATGAATCCCAGCTCTCTTTCCTCTCCTTTGTTTACGTTTGTGCCACTTACACTTCCTCCTCTCTTGAGTAGCTGACAGCGAAACCTCTGATAGTATTCCATGCTGGCGTAGAATGTCCAAGTCACACCTGAGCGCCTCAATTCTTGCAGCGTGCATTACCTTAATGTTTAATAAGGTCTCACAGTTGTAAGTTTTACAGAATGTACGTCTGGGATGATTAAAACACTCAAAACTCTCACACTCACTGATGCCTAGAGAGGCCGCAGCGTCCATGCGCGCCACCATCAGATGGTGTGGTGGATGGATGCACCACAGAACCATACCTTTGCCTTAAGCCTAAGGCACAACTTCCTTCAAATGTTTATTTGCAAAATGTCTGCCATTGTCTGACCTGACCACTCTTGGAAACCCATGCCTAGGAATCACTTCCTCAGTCAGCCATTTAATCACTTCCTTTGCACTTTCTGTTTTACATGCATTAGCCTCAACCCATCTTGAAAATGTGTCCACACACACCAACAGATATCTGTAGCCTCTGAATCAGAATCAGAATCAGAATCAGAATGAGATTTATTGCCATTGTTCATGTAGTACACAAACTAGGAATTTGTCTCGGTGCAATGCTGCAACATTAAACATGGAGTAGCACTAAAGATAAAAACTATGCATGCAATAAAAGGTAGAATAAGAATAAGTAATACTAATCTATGCAATTTTTAAATATATTAACAAGCAGCAGATATTGTGGAGTTCCACATAGTGCAGTCGGTAGTGCAAAAAGAAAACAGTGATAATTGTCATGAGTCCAGTTGAGCTGCTGTACATAGTGCACGAGAGTCTAATAAGTCACTTAGTGTTCAGCAGTCTGATGGCAGAGGGGAAGAAGCTGTTCATGTAACGGGAGGTTTTAGTCTGAATGGACCGAAGTCTTCTGCCTGAGGGGAGGGGGGCAAACAGTGCGTGTCCAGGGTGTGAAGGGTCGGCTATGATCCGACCTGCACGCCTCCGGGTCCTGGAGATGTATAGGTCCTGGAGGGATGGGAGCTTGCAGCTGATCACCTTCTCAGCAGCGCGCACAACGCGCTGCAGTCTTAGTCTGTCCCTGGCGATGGCTCCTGCATACCACACGGTGATGGAGGTGGTGAGGATGGACTCGATGATGGCCGTGTAGAACTGCACCAACATCTTGGTGGGCAGCTTGAGCTTCCTCAGCTGCCGCAGGAAGAACATCCTCTGCTGGGCCTTTTTGATGAGGGAGCTGATGGTCAGCTCCCACTTGAGGTCCCAGGTGATGGTGGTGCCCAGGAAGCGGAAGGAATCCGCAGTGGTGATGGGAGAGTCTGTGAGGGTAAGGGGGGGCAGAGGGGCTGTGACTTTTCTGAAGTCCACAATCATCTCCACTGTCTTCAGAGCGTTCAGCTGCAGGTTGTTGTGGCTGCACCAGGACGCCAGCCGGGCCACCTCTCTCCTATAGACGGACTCATCGCCGTTGGAGATGAGCCCGATGAGGGTGGTGTCATCCGCAAACTTGATCAGCTTAACAGACTGGTGGCTGGAGGTGCAGGAGTTGGTGTACAGGGAGAAGAGCAGGGGGGAAAGTACACAGCCCTGGGGTGATCCGGTGCTGATGCTTACAGAGTCCGAGACAGTCTTTCCCAGCCGCACATGCTGCCTCCGGTCCGTCAGGAAGTCAGTGATCCACCTGCAGAGGGAGTCAGGCACGTTGAGCAGGGACAGCTTGTCCTGGAGCAGAGCGGGGCGGATGGTATTGAATGCAGAGCTGAAGTCCACAAACAGGATCCTGATGTAGGTTCCCGGGGAGTCCAGGTGCTGCAGGATGGAGTGGAGGGCCAGGTTGACTGCGTCGTCCACAGACCTGTTGGCTCTGTAGGCGAACTGCAGTGGGTCCAGGAGGGGAGTGGTGATGGTCTTGAGGTGGGGCAGGACCAGGCGCTCAAAGGACTTCATGACTACAGAGGTGAGCGCTACAAGTCTGTAGTCGTTAAGTCCAGTGATCTGTGGCTTTTTGGGGACAGGGACGATGGTAGAGGTTTTGAGGCAGGCCGGCACATAGCATGACTTCAGGGAGGTGTTCAAAATGTCTGTGAAGACAGGAGTCAGCTCCTCCGCACAGTGTCTCAGGGTGGAGGGAGACACGCCGTCCGTACCGGGGGCCTTGCGCGGGTTCAGTCTGGAGAACTGTCTGTGCACATCCTGCTCACTGATGGCAAGGACGGGGGGGAGGGGGGGCGCCTTTGATGAAGTGGGGACCATGGAGGCAGTGGCGCAGGGGGGAGGGGGGAGTTGGACACAGCTGATGAGGTGTCAAAACAGTCATAGTGTTGGGACAGTCTTTGACAAAGGGCTTTGTCATCCTGTCCCTTAGAAGCCTGAGGCCGATAGTTGGTGATTTGCCTCAGTCCTCTCCACACAGAAGCAGAGTCGTTAGCAGTGAACTGCTGCTGGAGTCTCTCAGAATACACAGATTTAGCTCTCCTCAGCTCTCTGCTAAACCGGTATTTGGCCTCCTTGGAGCAGTCCCTGTCTCCACTTTTCAACGCTGCTTCCTTCTCCTTCCTGATCTGTCTGAGCTTAGCTGTGAACCAGGGCTTGTCGTTGAAGTAACTCACCCTGGTGCGCGATGGAAAAATGCACTCCTCATAAAAGTGGATATATGAGGTCACAGTGTCTGTGTACTCATCCAGATCATGCGTGGCTCCTTTAAACATGTCCCAGTCAGTTATTTCCAAGCACGTGCGCAGCTCCTCCACAGCTTCACTGGTCCATTTCCTCGTAGTGCTCACAACAGGTTTTGTGAGCTTCAGTCTCTGTCTGTATGTGGGAATCAGGTGGACATCACGTGATCAGATAGTCCGAGCGCAGCGCGGGGAACAGCGCGATACGCGTCCTTAACTGTAGTGTAACAGTGATCCAGCGTTTTCCCTCCTCTGGTGGGGCATTTAATAAACTGTTGGTATCGGGGGAGTTTGTGGCTCAGGTTGCTCTGGTTAAAGTCACCAACCACAATAACCAGAGAGTCCGGGAAAGTCCGCTCCACTTGCTGAATGTGATCCGCGAGCGCACGCTGAGCCTCGCGCACGTCCGCGTCGGGCGGGATGTAGACAGCGGCCAGGATGAATGAAGCAAACTCACGCGGGGAATAAAATGGCTTGCAGTTGATGAATAAATATTCCAGAGCAGGAGAACAGTGTTGGGAGATCACAGTTACATCGGAGCACCAGCTGCTGTTTATGTAGAAGCAGACTCCTCCGCCTGTGGTCTTGCCAGAGAGCCCCGTGTCTTGGTCAGCATGAAACAGCTGAAATCCCTCGAGGAGGAGCGCGCTGTCCGGTGTCTTTTCCTTGAGCCAGGTCTCAGTGAAGCAGAGGGCACACGAGGTGGAGAGGTCCTTAAATCGCATCAGCAGTCTCAGCTCATCTACCTTGTTATAAAGTGAGTTGACGTTGGACAGAAAGATCCCAGGCAAAGCCATGTCTCTCCTGCAAAGCCACACCAGGATGCCCGCTCATCTTCCTCTCTTTCGCCGTCTCACTTTTTGGGCTAAAAAGTGAGCCAGATCGGCGGCAGGAGCCAAAAAAACTGGGAGTAGGTCCGTAGGAGTGAAAGTCCTGATATTTAGTAGCTCTTCACGGGTGTAAGAGCAGGCAGACACACAATTGACGAACAAAAAACAAACAAAAAAAAGCGCAGCGAAGCACCATGGCAACCACTGTGAGCGCCATCTTGGATCAATGCCCAATGCTCTGCATCTGAAGAAAAGATGCTCTGAAGAAACAGATGCTCTGCATCTGTTTTCTGGGCCCATGTCTGTAAAGTCAATCACAATGTCTTTCCATGGCCCTTCAGGGGCTGGAAAAGCTCACATAGGAGCCTTTAGCGTGCATTTGGGATTGAACTTCTAGCATGCTTCACATTCAGAAACAACTAGTTCTGCAACCTCAGCCAAATGTGGATGCCACCAATGTGCTTCAATCAAAGCAGAGATTTTTGTTTTTGAAATACGGCCTTTCAAGTGTGCTACTCTACACAACAACAACACCATAGCTGGGGCTACTAGCCTTCCATCAATTGATCTCCACAATCCTTCTTCATCCTTTTTTGCTCCTTTCTCTATCCACCTACTCTTTTCTTCAGGACTTGCCTTTTCTTGTAGCTGCTTGATTTCCTCCTCACCCAATTCCATATACTTCTGATCTTCTTTCTGTACCATCATACTTGCCTGGGTAGCATAGCCACCTGCTTGCTTAGCAGCCAAATCAGCAGCTTCATTTCCTTTGACTACAATAGCATTTCCTTTTTGATGTCCTTTGCACTTCAAAATTGCCACCCTCTTTGGTTGACCCATGGCCTCCAACATCTCAACCATTTCAGTTAGGTGTCTAATCAGTGTGTTAGTTGAAGTGAGGAATCCTTTTCTTTTCCAATGTGGCAAATCAATATGTGCAGCCTGGTGAGCATAAGCTGAATCAGTGTATATGTTTGCCTCTTGTTTTTTTTTTTGTTCTGTTTTGTTTTGCTTTTTGTTTTTTTGTTTGTTTGTTTGCATGTTGACATGCTTTAGTGAGGGTGTGGGTCACCTCCACAGCCTACGGACAAGCAGAGCGCTCAGCTGGGGTAATTAGCAGAACAATGAGATGTGTGTATTGAGATCAATAGGCAGCCTCTCTTTGTCTAGTTCAAGCGCCAGTGTCCTGCTCTTGATATGTGTGACTCAAATGCAGGTGTTCATGGTTTCCTGCTCTGTATTGTGATGCTAATGTACCTTTCATGTATTGTCTGTAACTGGGTATATAAGCTGACTGAAATTCACATGTTCTCTCTCTCTGACCACTGCTACTTTTCCTTCTTGCCTTGAGAGAGAGCAGTCGCATTTTTCTTCCCCCCTCTCCTGCCTTCCTGATCTATTCCCAGCTTTGCAATGTTGCGTTTTTGTCTGTGTTTAGTCGCTCTTCTTCTGCTGAATCTTAATCTAAACGGAAATTATGGATTTGGAAGCGGCTTAAATGTGCTATTGTCACTATTTTTCAACAAGAATTGGGCCAAGGGGGAGCCCAAGAATTGGAACCTGCGAGGAGACTCATGGGCATTGGAATTCATGCGTCTGTGGAAACATTATTGGTTATGATCTCAGGACTTCTATTTTTGGCTGTGGAGTTCCCTGATGCATCAGAAATTGAAGGAAGGTGAGAGAGCTGATCAAAGCGGACCCAGCAAGCTCCTTCATCAAATTCGACCAGTTGGGGAGGGCACGAGTAGTGGCAAACAGTGAACTGAATGACAGTGATTCAGTGGAGGAATACATCTGGAGCCCTGTGCTCTCCATGGAAAAACAGTTTAAGCCTGCACATATAATGGAAGCACAGAATTACACGGGTGAGGACAAATTCTATTCTCTGAGTGCACTGTGCTGATTTGATTTGACCTTGTTTGGTGCCCCGTGTTTACATTCCTCCTGATTGAGATAAGCGGAAGGACCGGCTCTTATGTCTACCCAAACAATCGACAATCAGTTGTTGTCGTATCAGCGGATTGGACCCTCAAGGACAATGCCCATGTGCCTTCTGCAAGCAAGAGAGATAGACTCTGGACTTGTTTATAAGTCACATGATTATAACATCTATCCACTGCCAGGAGGCGCCCTCTGCTGCTCACTAACAACTGTTACATTTACACTACACAATGCATACAACATTACATGCATACAATACACTGCCTCTCAGCTTTTGTGTGTGATCTCCTGCTAAATGTCTGCTAAATGTGCATTGAGGGTTTTTTTGCCTGCAATCAAAATTTCGCTCACTTGCCAAGCGTCATTCTGATAAAACACGTTTTTTTCTCTCGCCTACTATGTCATATCCATTCTCTTTTTCTTTTTTTCCTTTCTTCTTTATGACTGGCGCCTAGCGGCTGCCCCGGCCTTGGATGCATTCTGCAGAGCGTGCCCAAATGCCAAGTCACGTTTCGTTACCTTGTATTCATACATGTGTAATGACAATAAAGTTGAATCTCATCTCATACTGACGAGAGCCTGAGAGCTCGCTCCGGCGCGCCTGCACAGCGCTGGAGTGAGTCCTGTGATGGCGGTATGATTAATAAACTCCCTCAAAAACTCTCAGTTCGCTGCTTATTATCTCATGCCGCTACACTGGTGACCCCGAAAGAAAGCACACGCTTTGTGCAACGCAACCTTCTGATCCGGACCAGCCACACTGGTGACCCGACGTAGAAAAGAACATGCTGACAACGAACGCTGCACCCGGCGGTGATTCTCCGACGACGAGCGAACGCAGCAGCCTGACGCAAATGGACTGCCCTCCCTTCTGCTACAGGGAGACCTCGACACAGAGCCACCACCAGGCGAACTGTCCGGAGATCATCCACGACCGGGAAAGCGGCAGAAAGCTTCATGGTGCATCCTTCGCCTGAGATCTGGACATCCACGCTGGGACCGGCCGCTCTCACAGCTCCTCCGCATACACACGAGAGCGCACGCATCTCGTCCTCTCTCCACGACGGCGACCTCCAGGGCCGACGGAGAATGCAGCGCGTGGACCTGAACGCACCATGACCCGGCACTAGCGAACTACAGCAACAGCCAAGACAGGGAGGACCATCGGCGCCGACGACGCTGATCTCCATCAAGCTCCCTGACCCTGACTCGCCTCTCAACAGCGGGACACCCACGCACCGAACCCCCGCACGCACACCGGGGGGTTACGGGGACGGCGCACCATGCACGGGACAATAACAGCTCCACAAACCGCTATCGTCCTTCACCGCTGCACACAGAACCTTCAGAGCTGCTCTCACACCTGAAGCACGCACACAGCTCGCTCACAGGATTTTGTACGGGTCTCAGCCACGGCGCACAAGGGAATTCAGCCGTCAGCTGTTCCCGAGGGCTTTAGGGCTGCGCGCGCACCTAAAGTCAACACGCCAAGTCCCACACTGCTGCAGCTCCTTTTTTTCTTCATAGCCGCGAGAGGAGTCAGAGACAAATTTTTCTTCTCACAGCCGCTGTGGACCACCGCACGTTCAACGGGACAGCCCCTCAACACCGTGGATCCACATGCAATTTTTGCGCGGCCCAGACAACTTCGCACTTGCTACCCCCACCCCCCTCCCTCCACCTCCTCGGCACAGAGCCTTCCCCGCAGCTCGCTTCCAAAGCCGGATTATCGAGGCCTCAGCTTCCTGCTCTAGCCCTCTGGGGGGGAGTGTGTGGGTCACCCCCACAGCCTACGGACAAGCAGAGCGCTCAGCTGGGGCAATTAGCAGAACAATGAGATGTGTGTATTGAGATCAATAGGCAGCCTCTCTTTGTCTAGTTCAAGCACTAGTGTCCTGCTCTTGATTGTGTGACTCAAATGCAGGTGTTCATGGTTTCCTGCTCTGTATTGTGATGCTAATGTGCCTTTCATGTATTGTCTGTAACTGGGTATATAAGCTGACTGAAATTCACATGTTCTCTCTCTCTGACCACTGCTACTGACGAGAGCCTGAGAGCTCGCTCCGGCACGCCTGCACAGCACTGGAGTGAGTTCTGTGATGGCGGTATGATTAATAAACTCCCTCAAAAACTCTCAGTTCTCTGCTTATTATTTCATGCCGCCACAAGGGCTACAATTTCAGCTTTTTGAGCAGAGGCAGGCTGGTCTACCATTCCTGCCTCTACAGTTTGAAAAGCACCTGTCTTTTCATCATATTTTACAACTGCAAATGAAGCACTCAAAGATCCAGCTGTTTTCCTGTAACAACATCCATCACAAAAAAGATTCAGATTTGGATGTTCAAGTTCATTTGCTTGGAGATTTGGAACAGATTTCATGTCTATTTCCACAAACAACAGTCATGGGGTTCACCTGTGAGCATGTCCTCTGCCATATTTGTGCCTTCACTTGTGTAAATGACATATGGTGCTTGTAGTATTCTTTTCAACCTTTGTGTTCTTTTGGCTGAGAGTGTGAACAACAGAATTTATAGATATGAAGCTACTACGTGCATTGTGTGCACAGTCACAGTGTGTTGCATGGTAATGTGAGAAGTTTTCTCCAAAGCTTTGGCTATCGCAGCAACATGACGTGTGCACAGTGGGTGTCCTCTTTCTATGTTATCTAATGTTGAACTGTAGTACATTAGAACTGACCTTGGCCCTGTACCTTCCCCCTTCTGATACAGCACGGCATTTACAATTCTGTGCTGTTCAGAAATATCCAGGTGAAATGGGGAAGCGTAATCAGGTAGTTTGAGTGAACACGCATGTGACATCAGTTGTTTTACTTCAGTGAACGCACCCTCGGCTGAAGTAGTCCATTGCAATGGTGATGTGAGATTTTTGTGTCTTGCTTCTTTAAGAAGATCAAGCAGGGGTTGAATGAGCGCAGTGTAATTTGGGACAAAATTTCTGCTGTATCCGGTAAGACCCAAAAATGACATCATTTCCCGCACAGTGCACGGCTTAGGGTGTGAGAGAATTGATGACCTTTGGGATGGAGACACCGCAGAGTCACCAGATATGATTAGCCTGCCCAAATAGTGAACTCTGGGGGGACAACACTGTACCTTTTTGCGGCTTAGTTTGTAGCCTTTCTGGTAAAGATGTTTCAAGAGGATCTCCGTGGCTGAAAGCACAAAGGCAGCAGTAGGGCCTGCTAATAGCAGATCATCAACATACTGTAACAATAATGTGCCAGGGGGCAGGAATAAATCCTGCAAATGTTGACACAGAATGTGATTAAAAACGGCTGGTGAGTCAACAAAACCTTGTGGTAGTCTGCTGTATGTGTATTGTTAACCCTGATAAGTGAATGCAAAAAGGGGCCTGCTGTCTGCATGTAGAGGAATGCTGAAAAAAGCATTAGAAATGTCCACCACAGTAAAAAAAAAAATTGTGCTGTGGTGTAATGCTATTCAGGAGCAGATAAGGATTTGGAACAGTGTAGTTTGTAGGAGAGACCACTGAGCTCATGGATCTCAGGTCATGGACCATCCTGTAGTCCATTTTGCCAGGCTTCTCTACAGGAAGAATTGGTGTGTTCCATGGGGACTGTGTTCGCACAAGAACTCCTGCCTGAAGAAGACCCTGTATTGTTCCTGCTATGCCTATCTCTTTCTCTTTTGTGAGAAGATACTGTGCTCTCCATATTGGTTGAGCATTTGCTTTCAGTGAGATTTTGACTGGTGAACAGGTAATCAGACAAACATCTGCAGAGCTGTCTGACCATAGAGAGGGGGGCAGAGTGTCCAAAAGTACACCAGAATCTGAGAATCTGGATGGTCAGTGTTTTCTCTGCTATGTGCTCTGTCTAGGTCTAATGTTTGTGGAGTGGCCTGAATTGTGACATTGCATGAGATGTGATAGCAATCAACAGATGGTGAGTAATGTAGGGCCCTACATTGTGTGACAACGCAGTCAGTCAACCTAAGACAGTTTTTCACCATTGGTTCCAGTGCCCTTGCCTCCTCCCCTGCGGACAACCCCAGCGTGACATGGGGTACAGCAGTGTCTGAGAGGGCATACAGAGGCAACAAGTCCTTGTCCAGATAAACTGCAGCAGCGACTCCTTGTGGACCCACATAAATGTCTTTGCACACCAAGTCCTGTACCCCCACCAAAGTGTCCCACTGATCATCAAACAGTTCCTGATCATCATGTCAAAGTCAAAGTCAAAGTACCTTTATTGATCTCCTTTAGGAGAGATTTGTCTTGGATAAAAGGATCTGCTGCACAGTAAAAACACATACCATATATACAACCAATGCATAATACAACCAATACATAACCACCAAAATAAAATCAACATACAGTAATTCATCAAAGTGCGAATACAATGCTATTATCTACTCAACCTCACAGTCTCCCTAACTTCTGTTCTCCTGACTTATCCGTTCATTAATGAGCGTCACCGACAATGGAATAAATGAATGCTTATACCGATTATATTTACAAAAACGGACCCTGTCCCTTCTCCCCGAATTCATTTACATATTCAGGATACAATACATGAGAACTGTCAGATAAAAGGCAATTTGCCTGTCTGAGGGTGGCTTGTTCAAACAGATCTTGGGGAGTTGGAAGTACTGCCATGCCCATAATCTTCCTTGCTCTCTTTATCAGATTTAATATCTGAGCTTTTGATTTTACTGCTAAATTTCCAAACCATCTGGTAATACCATACCGTAACACAGACTCAGTGGTTGCCCTGTAGAAAATCAACATAATATTTCCACAGACGCCAAACAGTCTGAGCCAGCGAAGAAAATGCAGACACTGGTGGATTCGGGCACAAACACTCACAACTTGTGTGTGCAAGCTCAGATCACTATCAATGTGAACACCAAGATATTTATATGACTTAACCTGTTTGATATCATGACCATGTATGGCCACAGGACTGTGATCATCATCTGACCTGGGGTCCACCAGCATCTCCACCATCTTTTCTGTATTAATCTGCAACTGATGGTCATCACACCAGTTCACAAACCCATCCACCCCAAATCTGTGACTATTTGAATTGACATTATTTTTTAACAAACTCAATATTACAGTGTCATCTGAAAACTTCACCACATATTGGTCCTGCTGAGAGCTGACACAGTCATTAGTGTACAGTGTAAATAAAAATGGTGAACTGACACAGCCCCGAGGGGCCCCGGTACTCCCCAATGCAATATCAGAGAACACAGAGTTAAACTTCACCTGCTGTGACCTATTTGACAAGAAAGAATGATACTACCTGACTAAAAACGGATTCACACGCAACTGAATCATTTTTTTTTAAGAAGAATCTGTGACTGAATACAATTAAAAGCTGAACAAAAATCAATAAAAACCAATCTGGCATATGCAGAGGGACTCTCAAGATGTTTTAAAACTAAATGCATTAAAGTTAAGATGGCATCACTTGTACGCCGTTTCTTTTTGTACGCAAATTGATATTGATCCAAATGTGGCTCCACCTCCATGTGAAGCTCTTGAATTAACAATTTCTCCAGTGCTTTCATAACATTGGAGGTAAGAGCCACTGGCGTAAAATCGTTGTTCACCTGGGGACATATTTTCTTAGGAACTGGAACAATAATAGATCTTTTCCAAAGCTCAGGTACTGTTTAAGTATCAATAGAGAGCTGGAAGACTTGATGCCAAGCTGGAGTGAGTTCCTCTGCAAATGTTTTTAACATAAAAGTGGACATATTATCTGGCCCCATTTCCTTATTAGTATGCATTGATTTAAAAACCTCAATAACTGATTGCAGGTTGATTAAAATCCTATCCTCATGTCCATTACACTTAACCCCCTCTAAAATCTTCCTGCATTCCTCCTTATTATCTTTTTCAAACCACAGGTAAAAATCATTCAGTTCATTTGCTTTTGTGACCTCATCATTGGCAAACACCAGTTTCCTTTTTGAGTCCATGTTGGTCATACTGCGGATAGAGTCCCATAGTCTCTTGGTGTTCAACCCAGAAAGATCTTGTTCAGTCCATTCCTTAAATTGCCGCTGAGCTGCTCTCATCCTCAGGTGAAGGTCCTTTTGTGCAGCCCTAACACCTGCAATGTCTCCTGATTTAAAGGCATTTTTCTTCCTATTAATACATTCCTTTATTTCCCAAGTGATGTAAGGTTTGTTATTTTGGTATTTGTTAATGGTTTTCATAGGAATGATTGAATCAACACAAAAAGAGATATAATCAGTAATTGTTTCTGTCACCGCATTGACATCTTCATTCTGGAAGAAAATATCCCAGTCTGTACATAAAAAAACATCCTTTCAGTTCCTCTATTTTATCCGCTGACCACACTTTAATAGAGCAGACTTCAGGTTTACTGGACTTAAAAACTGATCTATAAGTAGGGAGGAGGTGAATAACATTATGATCCGAATTGCCTTGGGGACGGGGGGGGGGGGGGTCTGGCTCTAGCCGTGTAGGCATCTTTGATGTTCCCATAGCACTTATCAAGGATATTATTGTTCCAAGTGCTACACTTAACAAATTGATAAAAACCCAGCAGGGATTTACTCAAGCTACAGTGATTAAAATCTCCAAGGATGAGCATGGGAGCATCAGGCTTGTCCTGAAGATGATGGTAGACACAGCCTGAAATCTGACTAGCTGCTCTTGCCACATTCCCACTTGGTGGAACATACACCACACTCACAAAAATGTTGGTGATTTCCCTAGGAAGATAATGTAGATAGAGCATAACACACAACAGCTCAAGGTCAGGATTGCATACTGTGTCTCTCACAGCAAAGTTCCGACACAAGCTATCTTTAACATAAATACAACCCCCCCTGGTTTTACCCGAGTTTTCATTTCTGTCCAAATGCATGTGTGTAAATCCATCAATTTGTATCAAACTATCCAATACATCCTCCCCTAGCCAAGTCTCTATAAAAACCATTAAACCGGACTCACGGTATTCATAACTTGTTCCAACTTGTAAGCACAGTTCATCCATTTTGCTTCTCAGAGATCGGAAGTTGCACAATAGCATAGGCAGCAGCGGCAACTTAGTGGCCCTCCCGGTGCGCTGCCTAATGCCACCTTTCCTTCCTCTCTTCCTAGCCTTCCCACCTCGGTGAGGATCTGGTCGATGATGTCGAAAAAGCTCTGTTGGCACATCCTTCAGCAGGGCTGGTGATAATGGTGCCCCGTAGTCCTGGAAGCCCAGCAGCTCAGTCCTGGTGTATGCTACTTGGCTAGTGCTAGTAGGCCTGGCAGCTAAGCACCGGACAGTCTGGCTAGATAAAATTAGCCACACCAATGCTAGTAATGCTGCCCTCCTCTGTTTCACTCCCCATGCCTGCCACTTACAGTCCAAAGCACAACTTACATTAAATGGACCAATTGAACATCGCATCCCCCGCTGGCAAACAATAAACAGCCACTGGACAAAGCCAATAAAAACAAAACAAAACAATGTGCAACAAGAGCTCTCCTCCATGTCGCCTGCAGAACAGCGCCAGATCATTCTGTTCCAAAGAGACAGATGACACATGTGAATAGTTCATTGTACAATGGGGTGGATCATGTGGGGGGTCATAAGGTTGAACAGAGTCTATCCATGGGGTCCATGTGATATATCTGTCCACCAGTTGATTTTTGTTAGGGCTCTACATCATTCAGAAACTAAATTCCTTGGAGTAATAATTGATAACAAACTGTGTTGGAAGCCACATATTAATTATATAAAAGGTAAAGTATCCAAATCAATTGCAATATTACACAGAGTGAAAAATTTGCTGAATCAACCCACACTATACACCTTGTATCATTCATTAATACTCCCATACATGACATATTGTAATGAAGTATGGGGAAATACAAATAAAACAAACATATATCCACTCTTTATGCTTCAAAAGAGAGCTATTAGAATAATCAACAAAGCAGCTTACAGGGAACCAACAAACCCACTTTTTCTTAAACAAAAAACTCTCAAGTTGAAAGATCTGATCGACTTTAAAACCGCAATAATAATGTTCAAAGTGAAGAATCTATCACTGCCCGCAAATATCCAAAAGTTGTTCCAAACAAGGGAGAAACGATATCACTTCAGAGGAACATGTATATTTCAAAAGCCTACAGTGAGAACAACCACCAAGCAACACTGTATTTCAGTGCAAGGTGTCAGATTATGGAACGATTTTGGACCTGAATTAAAATCATGTACAAAGCTTGGACAATTTAAACAAAAACTAAAGGAAGAAATACTCCAAACATATTTACAAGACGACATGTAAACTCACATAAGGATTGACATTTCCAGCCTGTGTTGTGTTATAGCTTAGTTTTTCTTTTTTCTCTGTGACACTATGTCTTAGATTTGTTTTTGAATAGTAACCGCTTAACTTAGACTAGCTCAGTTTTCTTTTTCTCTCAGTCATATTTTGTCTTAGCCTTGTTTTAAATTGTAATCGCTCTTGTCTTGTTTTCTCTTTTTTCTCCTTTGAATTCTTGGATGGAATATGGGTGGGCAATATAAGCTGCGGCTTCAGCCATCACCCATTTCGGATAACTCACGTGGAATTGTATAGTAGAAGGAGTCTTTGTCTAATTTGACCTTGTTATATTATACAGTTTCTTTTAACCTGTAATGTACTATCCGAAATAAAATAAAATAAATTCATTCATTCATAAAATTCATTCAATTCAGCTGCAGCCACCACACAATTGCAAAAGAGGTTTGAGCTTCCTCTGTGTCTGCTTCCTGTATTTGCAGCTGTGGAACATTTAGGGAAGTAGACAAATCTGATGTGCACTGGAGCATAGTCCCATTTGGTAGACACACAACAGTCCCAGTTGAAGCAAAATAGATGTGTCCCCTCACTTTGAGAAGCACATCTCTTCCCAGAAGATTTACAGGACAGTCCGGTGAATACAGAAAAGAGTGGACAAAATCCAGTCCTACCAATGAACAGTTCAGTGGTACTGAGAAAGGGAGATGTTTCAGGGTCCCAGAGATGCCAAGCACTGATGAATAATTAGTGGATGACATGACTGTTGTTGTGAAATGGTGCTATATAAATAAAGTTGAATTGAATTGGACAGGGGTAGAGAAGTTGATATTGATGAAAAACGGTCCCCTGTGTCCACCATAACTTTGTAAGTCTTGTCTCCCACTGTGAGGGATAGCACTGGATCCAAAAGTGCTACTTCTTCAGTGTGTCTCTCTAGTCTTTGTTGACGAGGTATCACACTGTGACTGGGAGCCATGTGTGATTGCTGAGGTAGCTGTGTCTGCTGTGGCTGATCTGGCCACACCCCGGGTGCTGGTGGTGGGGTGGGTGCATAATTTGTCCAGACACTTCCTCTGCCAGTAGATGGAGCTCTACAACTACGAGCCCAATGGCCTCTCTTTCCACACTGCAGGCACATGTCACTGGGAGGGCCTGATGGTGTCATGCCTCCCCTGTATGCACCTCTACCACGCCCTCTTTGTGGTGGGTGTGAAAACCATTGTTGTTGGGGTGCCAACACAAAGGGTTCAGCAGGGACGGGGCCAATAATGGTCTGAGGGGTTGCCACTGTAACAACTGGAGGCTGTACAGTATTCTTTTGTTTGTTTGTTTTTATCTTTATTCACTACATCCCTAGTTGCCTTTAATTTGGCTTTTATCAGCTGATTAGCTAGATCTGCTGTTTCTGTCTCTTTTTCATCTTGTTTTTTTTTATTGTATTGTCTTATGTAGTAATGCAGATGAGATAACCGTTCTGCCCGGGGGAGGGTATTTAAACCCACAACTGATTCCAGGGTGGCTCTAACAGATAGTGGTACTGAGTTCTGTACAACATTGTGGAATACCACCTGTGTAGTTGCATTATTGCATGGATTTTCCACAGTCATGTCAGTCCAAAGTGCCAAACACCTATCCACATAAGCTCCTGCTTCCTCTCCTTTTTTCATGGGAATGTCTGTTAGTTCAGGACTAGTTAGATCTACAGGAAACATCCCACTCATTACTGCAAAAAATGTTATCACTGTGTTGTCTGAATGGAGCCTCATCAGCTCATTCGTGGTGCCAACCTCTTCCTCAGTGTTTTTGAGCATAGAGGCTGAGGTGTGAGTAGCTACTATTCTCCTGACATCTGCCAAGCACAAACGCCATCCAACTGTGGCCTTCTGCATGGCTCTGATCCACAGAGATGCTCCCGAGGTCAGTGGAGGCAATGTGTCACAAATGCCTTTAAGGTCCTTAAATGACCATTCTGAATATTGTGCTGCCCCAGTTTCAGTAGCTATCATGGGCATGTGCTTATAATCTACCTTAGATATGGCACCTACTTGTAAACATGTGCACTGAGGTGCCTTTTCGGTCAAATTTTCTATTGTCAGCCCATAATCATCATTTTTCCACTGTTTTTGTGTGCCTGTAGGAAAGCTTTTATCTGTGTAATCAGTGATTTTCTTAGGGGTTTTTCCCCCAGAAACAGATAAATTTTGTAGACTAACTCTAGCCTCTGCTAAATATCTTTGTAATTGGTTTATTGCAGCCCCTCCATCATCCCTCACATTTTCTGTATCTAGTTTTGGTGAGGGGGTGGAGGAGGCAGCTATCTCCAGTTTACTGGGGGACTCCTCCTCCTTCTCACATGAGAAAAGTGTTTATGCTAATCTAGTGACTCTGTTGGTGTAAATTGGGTAATAATTTGATGTATTGCATTTGCAGCATCTTCATTGTCTCCTGAGGTCAGCATTGGCCTCCTGTGGAGCACTCTTGTTACTGCATTTACCAGATCATGGTTTTCTTTAACATATGCAGTTAAGAGGCATCTGCTTTGAGAGCAGGCTTATGCATTCTGCGTATGGGTTTGACTGTGACACACAGGAAGCTGGAAGAGCTGTTAGAGGAGATGCACGAGCAACTTCCTCATAATGAAGTGATTTCTCATTGTCCCCTTTTTGTCTAATCTGCTGTAAGATCACCTTCCCAGAATCACTTACAATCACCTGTCCTTCTTTCATCGCTGCCATAATTTTAGGGATGAAGCACATAGCCCTAGCCTTTTTCTTCTCTGTTTCCTGCAATCTATTTTTAATTTTTCCAAATTGGGATTGCCTGTCTTAACATAATTTTCCTGTGCAGTGAGATAACTTTGTATGATTATCTGCAGAATTTCTACCAATTTGGTTGACTGAGACATGGTTTTTTCTAATCCTGGAAAAAAATCCTTGACTTTGCATGTCCCCCACCCAATACTGAAATTTTCTGACTTCCTTTTTTCTATCTGCCACATCTGTCTGCCTTTCAATAGCTTTTTCTGTCCTCTCACATATTTCCTTCACAGTAAAAGATGATTTTGACAATGCCATAGTTATCAGGTTCTCTATGCAAACTATGGAAAGAAAAAGTTAGTAAATATTTACAAACCCTAGGGTCCAAACTCCAGATCCCAGTATACCTTTCTGCAATTCTGGCCACACCAGGCTTTTACTCAGCTCCGGTTGATGCCAAGCAGGTGTGGCCAACTCAGAATTATAGTTGAAACAGGATCTTTTGTTTCTGGTGGACCAAAAAATATTCACATTTCCCTGGGACTTTCACCTTTAATTCCAACCTTCACAATGCACTGCCTCTTATTCCAGACAACCAGAAATGGGAATTCGGGATTAGGACTAGCAGCTTTCACCCTACACCACTCTTTGTGCCTTAAATTGGGATATAAGAGGAAAACCACCCACACATTTATCCCAACAAGATTTACAGAGACAAGACAATGTCAACATACATAACATACACAATATCTGCAGAAAAAATTGTGTGTCTTTCCCTTTGCTATTGACACTATGGACTTTTCACCAATTTAACTCTATAACAGTGGTTATTTAGCTTGGCTCCACGTCCGATTACCAAAACCATTGATAGCATGATATAAAGATCAGTCCAACTGATTTTATCTAGCTGGCCAAACACAATTACTCACTATTTGTTGGTACTTAAGTTTCTCATATTGTGCCGTATAGTCCTTATATTTCTTATGATGACACAATTCACTCACTATTTGTTTTTACTTAAGATTCTCGTGTTGTGTCATATATTCCTTAAATGCCCATTATTTCCATTCATATATTACTCAATCGTTGTTTGGAATTGATATTCTTGTAATATATCGTATGTCTTTTCTGTATTGATACTTCTTATTCTCTATAAAATGCAGCTTATTAATCTGACCCTAAAAATGTACCAGTGACTAGGCAGTTCAGTAATATTATTCCAAAATGCAAATGATTAAAATATTCTCTGCATGTTCTTGATTTTTCAAAAAATGACAATAAAATCTCAAATTTCTGTTAAAAATTATAATTATCATGTAAAATTATAATTATGACAAAAAGACTTAGTTCCACTGCATATTACAGACAATCCTACAGAGATTTTTTTAAAAAGGTTCCCTGTTTACCTTGTTAATATGGGCCGGCCTGGAATTTTATGCAATTGACAGGTGAAAGCTTTTTGTCCGGTCACCTCCAATGCCTGTCAATGGAGTGGACCAAATGGCCAATCATGTCGGTGGTCACCAGGTTGTAAAAACTCTTTTTTCTTTCCCTCTGTAAAAGTATGTTCAAGAATTGGGCAGTTAGTACAAAACCATATAAAATGCATCAGAAGTTGAAGAATCACATGAGAAGTGCTATTTCCCACTTATCTGTTTTAGTTGAAGCATGCAGAGAATAATCACAGCTGTGAGGTCTCCATCCCAGCACAATCTGACAGACCAAGACCCTGAAAAACAATAAAATCGAGTACATATAGCTTCTAGTCTGGGGTGGTCCCCAGATCCCCACAATGGCTCTCTTCTTAAGGATTGCTGACTCCAACAGATGCATTCTCCTCTGCAAACAGTCGCCAGCCAGGTGCATCCTGCTGACGCTCCACTATCTCTAATCGCAACCCTGAACCCAGGTTCACCTCCCCTGTTTTTATGTGTGAGCAAAAGCAGTTCTTTGTTGCCAAGCGATGGAGGGTGTGTGTCTGCAGAGCTAAAAATCCACATCCTGTTCTGTTATGCGTGTAGCAGTGCAAAAAAACTTCATACAGCAAAAAGCACATTGTGTAAAAAATATTTAATATCCTAATCTTATCTAAACACTTCTACCACAATATAGTACTTTCTTCTTATTTCTCTATATAAAAAAGCAGCTCTTTAATATGTCTCTAACATGTGAATGCATGCATGCTTACAACTACCTGGATGTTCTTACAATCATAAAAATAGCCACAAATTATTAACTTTATATTGTTTTTCCAATAGAATTTTAAAAACAGGACAAAAGGCTTACTTTGACTGAATGACGCAGACAATCCTACAGAGATTTTTAAATAAGGTACTCACCTTCTGATCAGTGGGCCCTGTTGTCCGCGACACCCAGACAAAGGCTTGTGTCTCGATGATATCTGTTGTCAGAAAAACAGTTGGAAAACTTCCCGCATTCTCCACCACGGAACTGTAAAAATTAATTTTGGACAGTTAGCAGAATCTTTTCAGTTTACCAACCAATAATCACAGAAGAAATACTATTTCTCAGCTTAACCCCCTGAGTGTGTGTGTTGCAGAACTGCGACATAACCCCTAGTGGTCAAGAGTGGTAAATATTTTTTGTCAATAAATAGTTCAGATTTCCAAGGCTATAACTTGAAAGTGGTAAGAGATAATGGCTTACTGTCAATTAGAAAGATGTAAAATATGATCCAAAGTTTCAGATAGGAATAAATTTATGCATCTAATTTGCATAGTGTCAGAGCACCTCTTTAAATTCCATAACTCAGTCAAAACTGGACACTGGACGTAATTACACAAAAAATGGTTCAGTCTTTTGACACCATTTTTTGTACAGAGGTACCTCATCATCTTATCTTCAAAGTATATGAATAAGAAATCAGTACATTTAAAAAAAACAGAAATTTCTCACTTACTTTTGACAAAGTCAGAGTGAGAAGGCAGGCGCAGTGCCATGCTCTGCCACTAGGGGCACGCAAATTCTCACACTCAAAGAGTCGCAGCAGTGCAATCTGTTCCGAGACCCCGAACAAAGAAAAGTCCTTCCTACATATAGCTTTTGAGTAGGTGGGCAGTCCCATCCACTCTTCCGATAATAATACAAGTCCATTTGTCCACTCTAGCCTTCTCGGGTCCAAAATAGCTCCCACATCTTTCCTCTTAGCTGCTCCAGATGTCCTCTTGCCTTTATGGCTTTTTATGGCTTCCACATCCTTCCATTCAGGGTCCAGATTGTTATGTCCATAACTCACGCTATCAAGAATCAGGCTGGAGGTGCAGTTGAATGTTACTTTATTGAATGAACCACAAGAACACAGGTGCTCCATATGGGCAGATGGTCGATGGCGAAAGAGACCGTGTCCCTTCTGCCTATGCCTTTTATACCCCAGGGTGACGGTTGAACGAGAAGGGCGGAGCCGTCACCCCCAGTACACCCCAGGTACACCCAGTACCATATTTGTTACTCTACACCCTCCACCCCCTCCATAGAAAATCCAAATCACACCAATTAGGCCCTTCCCAAATTTAAACCTGACTCACATACTAATAACAATACCATATGCATATATATGTATATGTACAGTATGTGTGTGTGTGCGCGCCCCTGGTCATCCCGTCGTTTTCTCTTCTCGTGAACCCCACTCAGCCTCCCCTCCCTTCTGGGCCGAACCTCGTCATTGACCCACAGAGGAGCTCAACTCAGCTTCAAATGTCCACCATGTCATAACCGGGCTTCCTTCCTGTGTCGAACTGTTCCACCGACCCAATCCAAAGCCCTCCTCGGCCTCCAGTGTTGCTGGCTGGCATGTTGTGCTACTGCGCCAGCCGGTCCTGCCCCGCTCTCTTTCATTTTAAATGCAGGCAAAGCCACTGTAGCTCCTTGCCTTTCCAGTACCACCAGGCCGAACTCGGGAAGCAGAGGGGGCTAGCATTTTGGCTCCATCAGCCATCCCAGGTGCTCCCCTGTGCCGTCCAGTTCCCACATCCAGGGCAACTTGGACACTGGCATCAGAACCATCCCTCGATGGCCCTTTACGACACTGGTCCTACTCATCTCCCAGAATACTAGGCCAGTCACTGTCCCATACCGCACCATCCTGCACGCACAGAGCAGATCGGTCCCACAGACCACAGCCCGACCACTCTTCTCAGACGCCGCTGGTGATCATGAATCCCAAGCCGTAGAACATATCGCATCCCATTATGTTCAACCCACTGACGGTCGCCACGAACTGGATGTTGGACATCATTGCCGACTTGTACCTCACGTCAACTCCAGTGAACCCATGATGGCTAACTTGTTCCCTCCATAGCCAAAGCATGACGTCGACAGTCCTCTCACATGGTAATGTGTGAACAGACTCCTCACAGTGGGCCAGTTCAAAACGGAAATTGCTAATCCCATGTCCACCAACAACGGCACTTCTACGTCATCCAGCAAGACGTTGCAATAAATCTGCCCATCTGTGCTCAGTGAGATGGTATGAATAACTGTAGGAGTCACTGCAGGGGAATCCGCCCAACGTCTTCAGTCCCCTTGCTCAAAATTGTTGCAGGCCCTGGAAAAATGATGCAGAAGACCACACTTGCCACAGTATTTGCCTTTCGCTGGACACTCTCTTGCCTTATACCACTGCCTGGTGGACCCATAGCCATAACATCTTGGCGTACCCAGGGCAGACCTAATTTTTTATAGCGGCAGCGTATTCCCCTTCATCCACGCTGTCTTCGCTATCTGGGTCCACAGCCAGTGCCTTTAAATGTGGTTCAGCGTGGCCCAACGCAGTTCTCTCACCGAGGTCTTCCGACAGTTTTTCAGCTGCTTCAAATAGTTGCGCTATCTCAACTGCTGTGGCTAATGTCAGTTCACCTGGGTAAGTCAGGAGCCTTGACCGTGCCACAGAACAAAGTATGTGCTCTGTCAATTGATCATGAACCATCTCTTCTTCAAAGGCTCCAAATTGGCACTCCCCTGCCAGCTGACGTAGGTCTGCAACGTAATGCTGCACCGACTCTCCAGTCCACCGGTGGCGCTGCCGAAACCTGATACTCCAGACTATGACATCTTCCGGAGCGCAAAAATAACGTGCCATTAGCACAATCACGTCATTAAAGCTATCACACTCTCCCAATGTGCTGAGAATCCTTTGACCCTCCATGTCAAGATTATGGACCAAAATAGCTTTCGCACACAGTTTCTCTAGCTCTCCAAAGTTTAGGGCCACCAAATAATTTTGAAAAGCCGCATATCACCTCGTCCAGGGGACCAGTGGCTCTCCCTGAATCTCCAAAAATGGCTGAATAGAAACAGCTCTCTTCATGCCTTTTTCCTCATTGCCAAATGTTATGTCCATAACTCACACTATCAAGAATCAGGCTGGAGGTGCAGTTGAATGTTACTTCATTGAATGAACCACAAGAACACAGGTGCTCCGTATAGGCTGCTGGTCGATGGTGAAAGAGACCGTGTCCCTTCCGTCTATGCCTTTTATACCCCAGGGTGATGGCAGAACTGGAAGGGCGGAGCCGTCACCCCCAGTACACCCCAGGTCCACCCAGTACCATATTTGATACACTACACAGATGTCTCTGTTTTATGGCTTTATGGCACCGTTTTAGTCCATTTATGGCATTCACTTCCTGTTTAAGACTCTTCAACCCTACGCAACCCCCATGTCCACATGTGGATGCAGGAAACAGAGACTAGAGATAATGTAGGTGGGTGTGTAAGCGTGTGTATGTGTGTAGAGCTAAAGCACTTTTTGGATGCATGTGTGTATGTGTGGGTATGTGTGTGAATGTATGTTTGTAGGTTGTGTGTGAGCCCTTTATGTAATATCTAACTAACTAATCTTCATTATTATTTTATTCTAACAGGGGGCTGAAAAATCGCCATATTTAACAACAAAATCATCAAGTTGGCAACACTGCTTGAGAACGATTGGGAAATTGATGCCTGCCTTGAGACTAAGATATTTAGCTGAATTATTCACTGCCTGGCAACCCAACAACCCAAAACAAGACGATGGCACGTAACATTAAGCTAGCGATGCTATTGGCTGTGGCATCCTCACTGAACTTCCATGTTTGCCTTCCTCCAGCTGCTAGATGTAAATATTTATATTATCATTGACCTGCCAAAAATTATAAAATATTTTTTTCATCAATATACTAATTTTTAGAAGAACATTAACCCATTAACTGCCCAGATTAAATGGACGGATCGCGTGCCCCCAGTGGCACAGGGCAGCAACTGCACGTGTCAACTTATTGATTGAGTTATGTAATTTATATAGCTGCCGTGACATTATGCAAATTAGATGCATACATTTATTCCTATCTGAAACTTTGGATCATATTCTATATCTTTCTAATTGACAGTAAACCATTATCTCTTGTAACTTTCAAGTTATAGCCTTGGAAATCTGAACTATTTTATTGACAAATTTTTTACCACTCTTGACCACTAGGGGGGTCTTGAGTTGCATTGCATTTCCCCAGGCACCATATGGCACCTAGGGCAGTTAAATTAAGACTTACATTGTGTACATTTCTAAACACTTTGTTGATGTATTATTTTAAAAAAATCTTTGTTTTCATGAAAATGTTAGCTATTGCACCTTTAAGTCCAGCTCACAAATATCGTCATACTCTATGGATGCATGCTTGATCCAGTCTGTTATGTATGGAAATACCTGGGTGAAGGATGAAGCATGACGATGGTTGGCGAACACAGCTTTATTATATGAACTATATACAGTATAGCACACTGCAGGCACAGGCGTAGGCATCTGGCAAAGAAGCCGTAAGATAGTGCCCATCCCTTATATATGGTGCACGTCACCACACTGCACTTCACAATAAAGTGCCATTTCAATATATAATATTGCCCCCCCCACACACACACACCCTTTAGAAAAGTCCAAAACCACACACACAATTGATCCCCCCAAATTTGGGACCCGGATCAAGCATTGAAAATAACGAGAAATAATGTACTAAACTGGCCTAACACACTCACTCAAAACAACCTAGAATAGGGCTGACGGGTGGACTACCATACAGCACACATGGCGCAGTGGATTATTCTGCCACCAAATTAAATTAAAAGGCTTTATTTCAAGCTAAAAAAATATCAGCCGTGCTCCTAAACTAAAACACAAATGCATGAAATAACCCCATACCATAACATGCATGCAAAAATACCAAAACTATAAACAAAGTTCTGCTGCACAGTCATTAGGGTGAAAAAGTTGGAATTTTCATGGGGGGGGTCCAGGGCAGCCCCTCAGCAGGCACACCCCTGGAGATTGCAGACCCTCAGAGTGATGGCCGATTTTCCGGATGACGAAGCCTGGATCCCACACCGCCATCACCGATTCCCATCTAGCCTCGCCACCTGGAGTGTCTTCCCGGACACGCTGAAGCTGATTGGCATGCCTCAACGAGCCGTCAGACAACCTGAAGTATGCTGCGCCCAGCTTACCCACTATGCGCAGACACCCTCAGTGTTTTGTTGGCTGTCGTTTGGGCCATCTTCGCTGTGGACGTCCTTCACCCCGAACCCAAACCAAGTCCATAACCTGGAGAGGAATTTTACTTGGCCCGATGTGCTGTTGCTAAGCATGCAGTAACTCCATGCTCGTCAGTCTGACCCTGTCCTCTTCTATAAACATTGTAGTGTTCATCATAGTAGCTGCAGACCCCTCACCCAACTATGGCCAAGTACTGAAGACATCTGGGGCTAGCATGGTGTCGATCGTCAGCATGGGTACCGACCCTGAGCGAGAACTGGTCGACTTGAAAGCGAGGATGTCCGTTAGCTCTTCGTACCGTTCGCTCCCAGTGTCCGTCAGGGGCGAGCGGGGTGATCTCTCCCTTGGGTTCCCAGGGTAAGACAAACGGCACGCCCTGGCGTAGTGATTCAAGCGTTCACATCTACTACAACATTTTCCTCTAGCCGGGCATTTCTTAGCTTTATGGTGGTGCGTTGCGGACCCACAACCCCTGCAACGGGAGTTTCCCAGGGCAGACCTTTAACTGGCAGCATTGATTTCCCAAAAATCTTCGTCCAAGCTATCCTCTCTATCAGGGTCCACAACATTAGCTGAGGCAGGCGGCTCCGGTGCCTTCTGTGGCTGGCATCAATTTAGCTCCACAGCTAGCTTATCAACAGCTTCCAACTGAAGGGCTAGCACCATTGCTTTAGCTAACGTTAAGTCATTAGCCACCACTAATAGCCTAGCATGCAGCTCAGCGTTACACATGTGCTGTGCTAGTTGGTGGCGTACCATTTCATCTTCAAGAGATGCAGAATGACACTCGCTGGCTAGCTGCTTCAAGTCAATGACATTCTGGCAGATAGGCTCACCTACCCACTGGCGTCTCCGGCAAAAACGAATTCTCCGAACAGTCACGTTGTCTGAGGTGGAGAAACGTTTAGCCAGCAGCTCCAAAACTTCATCATATGAGTCCGTCATGCCGAGCGTCCGCAGGACCCTCCGGCCCTCAATATCCAGGTTGTGAACTAGAAGCGCTCACGCCCTCACCTTGTTGAGTGTCCCAAGGTCCAACGCCATAACATACGTTTGATAGGCCTCCAGCCAATGCAGCCATAAAACCGGTGGTTCACCCGGGAGCTCGAGAAAGGGACGAAGCGGTGTAATGCACGCCTCCAGGAGTTAATCCTCGATCGCCAAATGTTATGTATGGAAATACCTGGTAGAAGGATGGGGAAGGTTGATGGTTGGCGAACACAGCTTTATTATATGAACTATATACAGTACAGCACATGGCAGACACTGACGTAGGTATCCGGCAAGGAGGCCATAAGATGGCGCCCATTCCTTATATATGGGCAGTGTGGTGATGTGACGGGAAGTGCACGTTACCACACTGCACTTCACAATAAAGTGCCATTTCAATATATAATACAGTCTACTTTTTATCAAGTTCAGAGTCCACTGCCCCACACACAGCTGTCTGATGTAAGCAATCATGATTTTTCTTCTCCCTTTGCCCTTCTCCTCCAGGTGAATGCTTTAACGGCCCACCTGTCTCCTCCATGCAGTAATTAGCAGCCTCCTTCACTCATTCATTAAGGCGGCCATGAATATACGGGGCAATGTACGTCCCGCTTGGGACAAATATATTTAGCCCAATAAACGGGACGTCCCTGCTAAAACGGGACGGTTGGCAACCCTAGTGTGTGTGTGTGTGTGTGCGCGCGCATGCATGTGATCACTTCTGTTCATGTTAATTCTAGCCCTGTTTCCACTACCAGGAACCAATTGAGGGAGCCAGGAACTTCTTAAGAGCCGTTCCTGTATATTGCCCTCTCACCTATCGTATCGCCATTACAGGGGTAGGAACCATCCGTCTCCGGAAAATTTGTTGGTAATTATCTAACAGTTTCAGTCTGACACAGCATACCACCGGAGTGGTGGCCTAGGGGTCATGCCAAAGACCATATAAAAATGGAACTTCCTACCTCCAGCTTGGTGCTCAGCAAAGATAGATAGATAGATAGATAGATAGATAGATAGATAGATAGATAGATAGATAGATAGATAGATAGATAGATAGATAGATAGATAGATAGATAGATAGATAGATAGATAGAGACGTGGACAAAATTGTTGGTACCCCTCTGTTAATGAAAGAAAAATCCACAATGGTCACAGAAATAACTTGAATCTGACAAAAGTGGAAATAAATAAAAATTCTATGAAAATTAACCAATGAAAATAAGACAATGCTTTTGAATTGTGGTTCAACAGAATTATTTTAAAAAACAAACTCATGAAACAGGCCTGGACAAAAATGATGGCGCCCCTAGAAAAGATTGAAAACAATGTGACCATAGGTTCAACCAAGATGTGTCCTCTAATTAACATCACAGGTGTCTACAAACTTGTAATCAGTCAGTCGGCCTATTTAAAGGGTGACAAGTAGTCACTGTGCTATTTGTTGACATGGCGTGTACCACACGAAACATGGACCAGAGGAAGCAAAGGAGAGAGCTGTCTCAGGAGATTAGAAAGAAAAATATAGACAAGCATGTTAAAGGTAAAGGCTATAAGACCATCTCCAAGCATCTTGATGTTCCTGTGACTACAGTTGCACATATTATTCAGAAATTTAAGATCCACAGGACTGTAGCCAACCTCCTTGGAGGTGGTCACAGGAGGAGACGGATAATACGAATGGTAACAAAAGAGCCCAGAACAACCTCTAAACATATTCATGGTGAACTCCAAGGTCAAGGTACATAAGATAAGATAAGATAAGATAAGATAAGATAAGATAAGATAAGATAAGCCTTTATTAGTCCCACAATGGGGAAATTCCAGGATTGCAACAGCACAGGGATAGCAACACTCAGAGCAACAATCAGAAGGCAAGAAAAAAAAAAACCAAGAACAGCTAGTATACATATGTACATATTACTATAAATATATATCTATATCTATCTATCTATCTATATCTATATCTATAAATATATGTATATATATACTGTATATATATACACTACCGTTAAAAAGTTTGGGGTCACCCAGACAATTATTTTGTGTTTTCCATGAAAAATCACACTTATTTACCACCATGAGTTGTAAAATGAATAGAAAATATAGTCAAGACATTGACAAGGTTAGAAATAATGATTTGTATTTGAAATAATAATTTTTTCCTTCAAACTTTGCTTTCGTCAAAGAATCCTCCATTTGCAGCAATTACAGCATTGCAGACCAAACATGATTGCACAAGGGTTTTCTAATCATCCATTAGCCTTCTGACGCAATGAGCAAACACATTGTACCATTAGAACACTGGAGTGATAGTTGCTGGAAATGGGCCTCTAAACACCTATGTAGATATTGCACCAAAAACCAGACATTTGCAGCTAGAATAGTCATTTACCACATTAGCAATGTATAGAGTGTATTTCTCATTAGTTTAAAGTTATCTTCACTGAAAAAAAGTGCTTTTCTTTCAAAAATAAGGAAATTTTTAAGTGACCCCAAACTTTTGAACGGTAGTGTATATATACATATATATATATACTGTATATACAGTATATATATATATATAGACACACAGTGCAGAGCATTGTGGTTGGTGAATGTGCAGCAGAAAGTCTAAGCTCTCTCTCCCTCCACGGGTGCGGCGGGCCAGCTGGCTGTCTTTGGGCATGATGGTGGTGACCCTCTTGGCGTGGATGGCGCACAGGTTGGTGTCCACGAAGAGACCCACCAGGTAGGCCTCGCTGGCCTCCTGCAGAGCCATGACGGCGGAGCTCTGGAAGCGCAGGTCGGTCTTGAAGTCCTGAGCGATCTCCCTCTCCAGGCGCTGGAAGGGCAGCTTACGGATGAGCAGCTCCGTGGATTTCTGGTAGCGACGGATCTCTCTCAGAGCCACGGTACCGGGCCTGTAACGGTGAGGCCTCTTCACTCCGCCGGTGGCCGGAGCGCTTTTTTGAGCAGCCTTGGTGGCTAGCTGCTTCCTGGGGGGCTTTTTCCTCCAGTAGATTTACGGGCGGTCTGCTTGGTTCTTGCCATCGCTCTTTATTATTCTGTCTTATATTTTTTGCACGCCGCCTAAACTCCAGCCCGGCACCCGCGTCGTTTTCGCCACAGTTCCTCGGCATGTCGAGCTTCTCCGTTAGCACCGGGTAGCGGTTGGAGCTAGCTAGCCAGCTAGCTAGCTCTTCCCTGCTGTATCGTCCCCCGCTGCAAACAGTGGCTCCGTCCACCGACTCGGGAGAGCCTTGGGGCGATCTGTGTGTCCGTGATATATATATAGAGTGAAAGGTGTAGAAAGAAGAAGGAAGATAAGAAAAAGGCAGTTGCAAACGGCAGCCAACTCGTGTGGCGCCGCCGGTCCGGCGGAACCGGAACCGAAAAAAAAAAAATCAGTGTCATCAGTGTCAGATCTCACCATCCATCGTTGTTTGAGCCAAAATGGACTTCATGGGAGACGGCCAAGGAGGACACCACTGTTGAAAACAAATCATAAAAAAGCCAGAGTGGAATTTGCCAAACTGCATGTTGACAAGCCACAAAGCTTCTGGGAGAATGTCCTATGGACAGACGAGACAAAACTGTAACTTTTTGGCAAGGCACATCAGCTCTATGTTCACAGACACAAAAATGAAGCATACCAAGAAAAGAACACTGTCCCTACTGTGAAACATGGAGGAGGTTGTGTTATGTTCTGGGGCTGCTTTGCTGCATCTGGTACAGGGTGTCTTGAATCTGTGCAGGGTACAATGAAATCTCAAGACTATTAAGTTATTCTAGAGAGAAATGTGCTGCCCAGTGTCAGACAGCTTGGTCTCAGTTGCAGGTCATGGGTCTTGCAACAGGATAATGACCCAAAACACAGCTAAAAACACCCAGGAATTAAATTAAATCACCCTTATCGTCATTCAACTGTACAACCAATCATGTACAGTAGAACGAGATTGTGCTTTACCTGTCTACAGTGTTAATCACACACACCCCAAGTGTAGAATCAGAGGGCCGCTGCCATGCAAGGTGCCGCCATAAATTTCCCTCCTCCATTCCATTATTGCTGAGTACCAAGCTGGACGGCAGGAAGTTCCACTTTTATATGGTCTTCGGCATGACCCGGCCAGGATTTGAACCCCTGCCTCCCGGGTGTGGGGCGGATGCTCTACCAACTGAGCCACCACTCCGGTGGTTAGCGAATGGCTAAGAGCAAAACATTGGACTATTCTAAAGTGACTTTCTATGAGCCCTGATCTAAATCCTATGGAACATCTGTGAAAGGAGATGAAACATGCCGTCTGGAGAAGGCATCCTTCAAACCTGAGACAACTGGAGCAGTTTGCTCATGAGGAGTGGGCCAAAATACCTGCTGAGAGGTGTAGAAGTCTCATTCAATTCAATTCAATTCAATTCAACTTTATTTATATAGCGCCATTTCACAACAACAGTCATCTCATAGCACTATCAACTGTAGGGAGGACCCCCACAGTTGCAGAAAGACCCCAGCAATCAGGCGATCCCCTGTGAGCAAGCACTTGGCGACGGTGGAGAGGAAAAACTCCCTTTTAACAGGAAGAAACCTCCAGCAGAACCAGGCTCAGGGAGGGGCAGTCATCTGCTGCGACTGGCTGGGGGGTGAGGGGATAGAGAAGAAGAAAAGAACAGACATGTAGAGAGCAAACAGCACGATGGGGACTCAATCTATGGGAAAGAACAAACAAATGTTAATGACCAGCAAAAAAAATATTTCATTGAGAGTGAGAAAAGGAGTGAGGCCCAGTGCATTACTGGAGGTCCCCCGGCTGACTAAACCTATTAGCAGCATAACTAAGGGAGGGTTCAGAAAACACATGATCCCTCCCTAATTGTAGGCTATATCAAAAAGGTAGGTTTTAGCCCTATTCTTAAAAACAGAGATCGAGTCTGACTCCCGAATCCAGATTGGCAGCTGATTCCACAGGAGAGGAGCTTGATAACTGAAGGCTCTGCCTCCCATTGTACTTTTGGAGATTCTAGGTATTACAAGTAAACCTGCATTTTGGGAGCGTAGTGCTCTGTTAGGATGATACGGTAGTATCAGATCTTTTAAATAAAAAGGAGCCTGATTGTTTAGAGCTTTGTAAGTAAGAAGAAGGATTTTAAACTTAATTCTAAACTCTATGGGAAGCCAATGAAGGGAGGCCAGAACCGGAGAGATATGATCTCTCTTTCTAGTACCTGTTAAAACTCTTGCTGCAGCATTTTGGATCAGCTGAAGACTTTTTAAAGATGTTTTAGGACAACCTGATAATAAAGAATTACAATAATCTAATCTCGAGCTAACAAAAGCGTGGATCAGCTTCTCAGCATCACTCTGAGACAAGATGCTCCTAATCTTGGCAATATTACGCAAATGATAGAAGGCAGTCTTAGAAACAAATTTAATATGTGAATTGAAGGACAAATCCTGATCAAAAATAACTCCAAGGTTCCTCACAGAGCTATTAAGAGAAAGAGTAACTGCATCCAAACTGAAAGTTTGATTTGGAAAGGAATTTCTAAGGTTTTTTGGACCAACAAGAATGACTTCAGTCTTATCTGAATTTAATAGCAGGAAATTACAAGTCATCCAAACTTTGATTTCCTTAAGACAGGCTTCTAACTTGGCTAATTGATTAGTATCATCTGGCTTCATTGACAGGTATAATTGTGTGTCATCTGCATAACAGTGAAAATGTATACAGTGCTTTCTAATAATGTTGCCTAACGGAAGCATATATAAACTAAAAAGAGTAGGGCCAAGCACAGATCCCTGTGGAACTCCATGACTAAGCTTTGAGCTGAGAGAAAACTCATCATTTACATGAACAAACTGGAACCTATCAGATAAATAAGATCTAAACCACTGCAATGAAGTTCCATTAAGTCCAACATAGTGTTCTAATCTATCAAGTAGAATATTATGATCAATAGTATCAAAAGCTGCACTAAGATCTAAAAGGACAAGTACAGAAACTAGTCCATTATCAGATTATCAGATGTCATTGACAATTGACAATTACAGAAATCATTTGATTGCAGTGATTGCCTCAAAAGGTTGTGCAACAAAATATTAAGTTAAGGGTACCATCATTTTTGTCCAGGTCTGTTTCATGAGTTTGTTTTTTCAAATAATTCTGTTGAACCACAATTCAAAAGCACTGTCTGATTTTCAATGGTTAATTTTCATAGAATTTTTATTTATTGCCACTTTTGTCAGATTCAAGTTATTTCTGTGACTATTGTGGGTTTTTCTTTCATTAACAGAGGGGTACCAACAATTTTGTCCACGTCTGTAGATAGATAGATAGATAGATAGATAGATAGATAGATAGATAGATAGATAGATAGATAGATAGATAGATAGATAGATAGATAGATGTACTTTATTGATCCCAAACTAGAAAATTACAGTGCAACTGGAGCATGACAGTAGATGACCAAAATGACAGAAACACAAACAGCATAATAGGCAAAGGAATTACCCAGGAAAGTAAACCTGCCTAGATAATTTTATATACATCGCAGATGATGACCCATATGGACAGATACATTGTACTTGCTGTACAACACAGGACTATCAGACGCAAGGTGCAATGTGAGGTACCAGTTAGACTGCAAGGTGCAGTATGGCAGCATTGTTATGACCAGAATTCAACATTAGAGGGAGTTATTGTACAGTAAAATGGCATGTGGCAGGAAAGATTTCATGTACCTGGCCATTTGGCAGCGAAGCTGTAGCAGTCTGCTGGAGAAAGTGCTCTGCTGTCTGTCCAGTGTGTGGTGAAGGGGATGATCAGGGGTGTCCATGATGGATAACAGTTTGTTCAGTGTCCTCCCCTCCACCACATTTTCAAAGGTCTCCAGCCAGAGATCAATTACAGAGCTAGTCTTCTTGATAATCCTGTCAAGTCTGTTGGTGTCATTGGCTCTGATACTGCTACCCCAACAGACAGCAGCAAAGAAGATGGTGTTGACAACAACAGCCTAGTAGAAAAGCTCTAGCATCATGTTGCACACGATGAAGGATCTCAGCTTCCTCAAAAAGTAGAGTCTGCTCATTCCCTTCTTGTGCGCAGCATCGGCGTTAGACTTCCAGTCCAGTCCATTGCTGATCATGACACCTAGATATTTGTAGTCCTCCACTACCTCCACATCCTCCCCCCAATCCACAGTGGCTGTGAAGGCGTCTTCTTCTTCCTGAAGATAATCACCATCTCTCTGGTCTTGCTGTCATTTAGCTTCAGGTGATTCTGCTTGGTCCACTCCACAAATCTGTCTACCAGTGCCCTGAACGCCCCTGCCTCTCCTCCTATTATACACCCAACAACAGCCGAGTCATCAGAGAATTTCTGCAGGTGGTATAACTTGGATTTGTACTGAAAATAGGTGGTGTATAAGGTGACGAGAAAAGAAGAAAACACAGTCCCCTGTGGAGCTCCCATATCACTAACCATCACATCAGACAAGACACTGCCCAGCCGGACAAACTGTGGCCTGCCTGTCAGGTAGTCAGTAATCCAGGAGATCACAAAGCTGTCGACCCCCATCACCCGCAGCTTCTTACCCAACAGCAGTGGCTGGATGGTGTTAAACGCACTGAAGAAATCAAAGAACATGATTATCACAGTGTCTCCTCCGCCATCCAGGTGCAGATGGGCTCGTTACAGCAGGTAGACGACAGTGTCTTCAACTCCCAAATGGGGCTGATATGCAAACTGCAGAGGATCCAGCCATGTCTTCTCCTGCGGCCTCAGGTGGGCTAAGACCAGTCTCTCCAGGACCTTCATCACATGAGATGTGACGGCAACTGTTCGATAGTCATTCAGGTCCGATGGACATGACTTCTTGGGGACAGGAACCAGGCAGGATGTTTTCCACAACACCAGTACTCTCTCCAGACTCTCTCCAGTACCAGAGCTAGTTGGTTGGTACAGGTCCTCAAAATCCCGACAGAGATGTCATCATGACAGAGGGATGTAAACAGTAATCAGAATGGCACACGTGAACTCTTATGGCATATAGTAAGGTTGCATAATCACAGCAAGCAGTTCATTGTCCGGGCTGCAGTGATGTTCCTTCACATAAATGTGTCCAGGATTACACCACCTCTCATTCACAAAAAGTACCAATCCTCCTCCCCTCCTTTTCCTACTACTTATAACGTACCTGTCCCACTGGATAATCTTAAAGCCAGATATCGCTACATTGTTGTCCAGGATCTGTAAGTGTAACCACATTGTAACCACATTGTGTGGAACCTCCCTTCCACGCAATGGAATGGAGGAGGGAAATGTGGGTGGCAGCAGCTCAGAAGGCAGGTCGTCCAATAACCAGAGGGTTGGCTATTCGAATCCCGCTCTCCCCAGCCATCCTGCCGTTGTGTCCCCGAGCAAGACACTTTACCTACTTTGCCTCCAGTGTCTATGACATTGGGTATGAATCTATCTATAAATGCAAGGAATCCCTGTCTGTGTCTGTCTGTCTGTCTGTCTGTTCCACACATATCTCTTGAACTGTTTGTCAAACTGGCCTCAGATTTTAAACGTGGTTTCCTAAGGTTACGAGGGTGTACATCTCCGAATATGGAGACGCTCAGTCAAAATATGAAATTTTTATCAATAAAAGTTTTAGCTATCGCTCTGTGTCTCTTCATGAGTTGTTAAGAAGTGTGGGTGGGGTTTCAAATTGATTCTGCTGATTGGACAATATATGGCATCACGACCATGCTGACTGGATAACACATAGCATCACACCCTGTGAATCACCACAGTGTTCCCGGGACAAAACAAGGAAATGAAAGTTAGAAAGATAGAAAGAGATAATACTGAAGATTTAATGCTTAAAAAATATACTATAAAGTTGCCATGATTGTGTAGGACTAAAGGATAATTCGCCGTATGTGGAGAATGAGGTGTGCGAGCAGACTGGGTGGAGTGTTAGCGGGGACCAGGTCTGACAAATCAACACAGAACATGCCGGGAGAAGCAACAGCCAGATCTGCCTCAAAGGCATGCTGTGTTGTGCTGTGCTGTGTTTTTTTAATCACCATCACTGATGGTGATTACAAAAAAGGTATTTTCAATAAAGTGGAAAAAAATAATGCATGGAGTGTGCGTTTGCCCTGAGGCTGATTTATTATGGAAAACAGATGAGCTCTGTGGTTCGAGCGATCATCTAATTGGATCTATCTGTTATGAATCCTCGTACGCCATTACGCGGCGCACCAAGGACAGAATGAAAAACCCAATCGCAGGAGTAGATTCGTGCAGTTTATTAACAAACCCCAAAATAACAAGTCCAGCAAACAGTCTTGATAAACACAGAACGATGAATTGATTGGCTTAAGGCCACCAGACATACATGGATGCCTCCTGGATGCTCTACTGCCTTGGGAAGGGAATGCCTAGTGCCGCAGAGTTGCTGTCGGCATGGGGTGAAAGGCAAACATAGACTTGTGATGCAGGAGCGATCTGGCGCAGTCTGTGCAGTCCGGTGGATGAGGCAGGCTGACAAAGTAACGAAGGTAATGGTGAATAGCATACACGGAGGTACACGCTGCCGTGTATGAAGCTCATACAATGCTCTGGCGGTCTCTCTCTACTCTCACAGCGTTAAAGTAGTCATAATACTAATGAGGGAAGAGACCACCAGTGTGAGGATGTGTGGGTTGGACATAATTGAAAACGTGTGCATGAGTGAGTGTATGAGCATGTGAATGAGAATGAATGAAGTGTGTGCGTGTATGTGTGTGAAGCACCCATAATGCGGATCAGCTGGCGATACTGACAGGAGGAGGGGGCATGCCCGCGCTGTCAGGGAGCGAGGACCCAAAGGACTCCCTGAAGCGCTTGATGGAAAATAAATAGGAAGTGGGCCAAAATAACCACGGGTCAGAACTGGGTTTGGGACCACCAAACCCAGGTTCATGACACCATCGGCGTTCTTACGGCACATCTATCAGAACAGTTGATATACATGCAGGACATACAGGAGAATTGAAATGGCATTTCTCTCTAGTCTTCGGTGGTGTGCACAATATAAAAAAAAGAAAAGGAATAAGGCTGGAAAAACAACAACAGCAGTCCATGTACAGCAATGCTACCCGTAGCGCAAATAGCGACAAAAGATAGACTTAAGGTTTAATGCTTAAAAAATTGTACCATAAAGTTGCTATGATTGCGTAGGTCTAATGGATAATTTGGCATGAAGAACACCAGGTGCGCTGGGGGGAGCAGCCGCTGAACCGGTGGATCGCAGTCCTTCAGAGGCACACAGGTAAAGCAGCAGCCAATGGGTCTCAAATATTTGTAAACGTGTCCTGTTATAGTACTGCATGAGTTTATTGACGACACACAGAAGAAATTCAATATTACACTGAACTCTATACACACAGCATCACAACCTGTCAGTCACCACAGTGTTCCTGGGACAAAACAAGGAAATGAAAGAAAGATAGAAAAAGATAATACTGAAGATTTAATGCTTAAAAAAATTATATTATAAAGTTGCCGTGATTGGGTAGGTCTAAAGGATAATTCGCCATATGTGGAGAATGAGGTGCGCGAGTAGACTGGGCAGAGTGTGAAGGTGCGTTCACACCAAACACGAACAGGCAAATTTTCGTGCAGCACGATTACATTATAAATCAATGCAAACATGCCAACAAACATGAATAGTGAGATGCAGACAGACGAAGTTGTCTTTAAAACTTCTGCAGCTGTGTTCAACCTGCTGTGGAAATTCCCAAAATAACGTCATGCTTAGGTTTACATTATCTGACCGGGGGCTCACCTGAAAATGTCGTCTCGAGCCTCCAAAACTTCACAGATGATGGGTGTTTATGTTGCTAGCTTGCTAGTTTGCTAGGACGTCCATGGCCGGAAACCGTGGGTAAATAATTCCAAAATCCCAATTCAGCTGAAGAGTTCCCAGTCCTCCTGTCTCCCGGTGACTGAGTTTCATTTTTTTACTAGTTTACTCTGCAATGGTGATAATTTTTCTTCAGTGACAGCAGAATTTCATAGCTAACAGACACGAACGCGTGACTACACAAATTTGCACGTACTCGCATCTTCCCATTCACTTTGTATGGATTCGCACTACCCGTTCACGTTTGGTGTGAACACACCTTTAGTGGGGACCAGGTCTGACAAATCAACACAGAACATGCTGGGAAAAGCAGCGGCCAGACCTGCCTCGAAGGCACGCTAACTGATGGCGATAAAAAAAAAAAAGTTATTTTCAATAAAGTGAAAAAATGATAATGCATGGAGTGTGCTTTTGATCTGAGGCTGATTTATCATTGAAAACAGTCAAGCTCTGTGGTTCGAGCGATCAGCTGATTGGATCCATCGGTATTCTGATGGCATATCTATCAGAGGAGGCCCACAGATAAAGCAGCAGCAATGGGTCTCAAGCATTTGTAAACATGTCCTGTTATAGTACTGCATGAGTTTATTGATGATACACAGAAGTTCAGTATTACACTGAATTCATCAGTGAACAGTGATATAAACTAAAATAATTATAATGATGTCTCAACAACTCCCATTCCCCAAAGTGCAAGATACACTATTATTACCTCCACCAAGGAGGTAATGTTTTTATCGGGGTTTGTCTGTCTGTCTGTCTGTTACCAACATAACTCAAAAAGTTATTAACGGATTTTGATGAAATTTTCAGGAAAGGTGTGTAATGGCACGAGGAACAGATGATTAGATTTTGGTGATGATCTGAGAGTGCATACCTCCACCAAGGGCTTTGTTTTTATTTGTGCAGCAGGATTACACAAAAACTACTGGATGGATTTGGATGAAATTTTCACCAGAGGTGGTTCTTGGCCTACAGAGGAACCCATTATATTTTGGTGATGATCTGAGAATGCATACCTCAGCCAAGGCTCTTATCTTCTCACAGTGTGTTAGCAACAATACTCCAAAACTGATGGACAGACTTTGATGCCATTTTCACCACAAGTGGCTATAGGCCTACACACAAACCCATTACATTTTGGAGGTGATACATGAGAAACGGAAGGAGCCTTGGCGGAGGTATGCACTCTATGAGTACTTTTCTAGTCTTGAATAAGTGATAAAAGATCACACAAATAAGTGATCTGACAAACAAATAAACAAGGGATCTGAAAAAGTCGCTAATATTGGATGTCCCATTTATTTTCAATAATTAGATATTCTCTAATTAATATTCACACGATCAAATAAATCTTAGTGCCATTTACTCCCTTTTATATTTGTTAAAGTCTAACATGTGATTGCCCACATATAGGCTACACCTCTTTGTCTTCCACTTTCAAACACAGCCTACGTTTGAGCCTGTAAAGTCTGATTGGGATACCTGTTTCAGACAGGAATACTTGCGTTCCACGGGCAATGCACTAGTGTGTATAAATGTTTGGTAGTGGTCAGAGAGGCCGTTGGTGCGGATTGGCAGCCGTGTTTCCATCAGTCTGCCCCAGGGCAGCTGTGGCTACAGTTGTAGCTTACCACTGTCAATGTCTGTCTGGAGTGAATGAATAATGGATTCACTGTAAGTGCTTTGAGATGTCACTTGACATGTAAAGCGCCATATAGATCTAATCCATTATTATTATTATTATTATATTTATAAAAATATGTTAAAATCATACAGCAGTGATTATGAACAAAATAAAAGGAGAGTGCATGGGACCAACTTGTCACCGTTGTCTAATAATTCCAGAGAGGAACCTATCAATTAAACAGCATAAACTGCATGACTGGCACCAGCAGGCATTCCACCTCCAGCTGGCCAACAGTGTGGATACACTCTCTGGCTACAAACAGCCTGAGTCACCAGTCCTATGCTGTCATGTTCGGGGTCCTCACCCCAAGCATGACTTGTGGCTGTTGGGTTTAATTATTACTTATTAATTCCAGCTGACAGATTGAGCCTTGCTCTCCGCCAGCCCCACAGCCATGCCTCCTCCTCACCAGGCATCCACCAGTGGTATGGTTCACCACATACACACTCATGCACGCACATACACTCTTGCACACACACACACATACACTCACACTCACATTCACGCATGCACATACACACTGTTCAGTCAGTCACGCACCAGGTGGCCACACAGCTGTGTCCATTTGCCCTCATTTCGGGTTTGTGTATTTATAGGGTAGAATGTGACCAGCAGTTGTGGCAATTTCACAATGTCAACCTTGGACATCTGGACTCGCTTCTGTTGGTTTACCCCTGGACTGAATCGTATTGTTCCCTCAGAGCCTTTCCACTCTGACAGTGGCCACGGTTACATGGGCAAAATTTCATCAATCTGGTTACAATTTAGATCAGAATTTTACTGTTTACATGGATCCTGAAAAAGCTGATCTGATTAGGATGTGTATTTCCATGTGTCGCACGTTTGAATGGAATAAATCATTTTGACATGTGCATGTCGATATTTCGACATTCCGAAAATAGTAGAAGAAGCAACTTCCGGTGTTAGCAAGCCCCGCTTCGTGTCGAAATTGACCTGTATTGTGTTATTCAGACTGTACTTTTGCTTTTGCTGGTCTCCGTAATGAAGTTACAAGTACATACTTCTGCATATGACGAATAGGAGACAGCAGGACGATACAGACCAGTTTTGTTTTACTCCCGCTATGTTTTCTGCTAGCTGCTGCTAAGGCGGAAATACGTCACGTTGACGTGCGGCTGGTGTAAAGACATGCGCAATAAACATATTTTCTGCCCTATGTTCGGAATAAGTGTTTTTATGCGCACCGTTCAGATTAACAATCGGCATAACCCATCCATCCATCCATCCATCTTCTTCCGCTTAATCCTTTTTGGGTCGCGGGGGGGCTGGAGCCTATCCCAGCATCTTTTGGGCGAGAGGCAGGGTACACCCTGGACAGATCGCCAGTCCATCGCAGAGCCAACACAGAGAGACAGACAGCCATTCACTCTCACATACCTCATGTCATACCTAAGGACAATTTAGAATCCCCAGTTTTGATGCCAGTTAACCTAACTTGCATGTTTTTGGCATGTGGGAGGAAACCGGAGAAATCCTGGAGCAAACCCACGCAGACACGGGGAGAACGTGCAAACTCCTCACAGATCATTGTTGGTCAGGGGCTGGGATTGAACCCAGGATCCCCCGGCCAAGGGTGAGTTGCTGTGCTGCCGCAGTGCTAACTACTCCGCCACCGCGCTGTCAATCGGCATAACCCACCCCTCTCAATCGGAATGAAATTTTGATCCGAATGAGCATGATCGGGTTAGAATATTCAGATTGGTGTGTTTACATGAAACATTTTTATTCCGATCAGGGTTTTAATCCGGTTATTTGTGTCCATGTAAACATAACCACTGTTGTAAGTCTTCCCTGTGCCTTTTTTCTCCGCTCCTGCTTAATTGGAGCACATTAGGCATTCCCGTAGACCAATCACGTTTGTAGCCAGGTGTCTTTCCTTTGTGCTGTGACTGTATTTGAACTTTCTATACATACACCCATTGTAAATAAACACGCTACTTACTCTGCGTTTTGGGCTCGTTGCTATTCCCTGTGTTCGCTGCTCAGTTTGTGCAGTGAACATGACAGAAAGTTGCCACCAAAAAGAGCCCAAGCAGTAAGTAACGTGTTATGCATTTTTTGTGGGGGTTTTTTCACTAACCTGTTCGGAGCATGATGTCCTGGTCCAGCTGTTTCCACACCGGCAGAAGTGGACGGCCAATGGGACATCCCAGTATGGAGGAGGAATGGGCAGCCGCGTATATCCGGGGCTTCCTGTACGTCACCAAGGACGTCTATGGCCCCGGAGAACAGTGGGACTGCCTCAGTGAGGCTCAGGATATTCTGGCAGCTCACCCAGGCCTCTGGAATTATCCCCAGTACGCTGAATTACTGTCCTCCATCTACGCACTCGAACAGGCTTTCCTCAACCTGAAGAGGAGGGCTCTCCGGACAAAGCCCAAACCGAGATGCTCTCCTCCGTCGACGGCCATCTTCTCCTCTTCTCCGTCCACCGTTCCAAGATGGCAGCCAGCAGGTCAGCATCGTCGACGTCACCCGGAATCCAGGAAGAACGATTTCGCCCCACGATCTGTTCCCGCTCCGACACCGAGCCCAGTTACCTCCGCAGTTGATCATCTGACCTGAGCAGTCCCGTCTGCAGGATCTCCCTCTGTATCTGCTGCGAGGTCTTCTTCCTCGGTTTGTTCGTCGGCAGCAGTGGGGTGGCAGTTTTTTCCACCGGGATCTCCTGTTCCTGTGGTGAGAAGGGCAGCTCCCATACCTTCTACGGAGGAGCCTAGCTCCGCCTTTCCCGGATGGACAGGTGAAGACGTCCAAACAGCAGCAGCTGCAAGTTACACCATAAACCAAGAGAACAGGCAAGTACATTTTCATTTGACTCACATTAATAATGAACTGTCTTGCCTGATTCAGGGTAGGGAGGCTCAGGGAAAGCAGTCCCCTGAGCTCTCCCCGCCTGCTGCTGTTAAAAACTGTTCACCAGCCCTCTCTCCTCTTCCCTTGGTGTGCCTGCCAGAACCGGAGCCGAGCAGTCTGGATCAGGAGGAGCCAGAGGTCCAGGAAGGATGTCCTCTCGCAGCCATGGTGAACCAGGTCCCAGCCGCCACGCTGGAGGAGTCACCAGCATGGATCATGGCAGCTGGGAGAATTAAGACTGCAGAGACCATCACGCCTGCTGTGGAGGCTGCCACAGCAGAGTCAGCACCCGAGCAGAACCTTGTGGAGGCTGAACCTGAGGAGACATCGCTCAGCTCGCCGAAGTCCTGGATGGCAGTAGAGCTTGAGCTAAGGCAAGTGCTTTCTTTTGTCTTTCTCGTTTCCATAATTGAGCATTTTTGCCTAGCTTTAGGTGAGGAGAGCCAGCTGCAGCCAAACGCTGCACCTGAGCTCGCCTCGCCGAGCTCTGCCGCTGCCGGCAACTCTGACCCTTCCCCCTCTCTTTCTGAGTCCATTTCCAGAGTTGTCGGAGAGGGTCTTCCGTCGCCGGATGAGTCTGTGGACCCAGGCTCACATCCAGAGGTCACCGAAGGTCCAGTCGAGGTGGTTGTTGGGCACACCCAGTCCCAGTCCAGGATGCCTGTGATCGATCGCCTCCTCGCCTGGGTGCTCATACGGGTCGGCTGGCCCATGGCTAAGATGGCGTTGGGATCAGCAGTGGCCCAGCCAGGTCCCACCGCGGGTGCAGCAGGGGTCCAGCTGGACTTTATCATGGGTGCAACCATGGCTCGGTCGGGGTCCATCATGGGTGCAACGCAGGCCCAGTTGGGGCTCACCACGGGAGCAATGAGGTCCCGGGAACAAGCCACAGCTGGTGCAATGTTGTCCCAGGCCAGGACCACCGCAGACGCAGCCATGGCCCAGCCCAGGCCCACCGCGGGGTCAACAGAGTCCCAGCCCTTCGTTGGGACCACCGGGCACCACAGGACAGTTTGGGGATGCCAGGGCCTTCCTTTCCCTTTTGGAGGCCCTGTGGGTGTTCCTCCTCCTTCTGCAGGGCACCGTTGGGGTTCTTTCCCTTCCGCCACCAGCGACCGTAGGGGTTTCTCTTCCTCTGTCCGGCCACCCACCTCTCAGTTTTCCAGTGGGTAGGCCACCACCTCATTTGCCCTTCCGGTCCTGGTGGCCTAATTGTGTGAGCAGGCCACCCGAAAAACAGGGTTCCCTTGCTGGGTGGCCCGTGTACCCTGGCAGGCTACTGGACACTGCTCTGCAGGCTGCCCGCTGGCCCTGGGATTTTGGCCGGCCCCCTGAACTTATGGCAACCTGCTGGGCCTTGGACTCTGGTCGGCCCCCTGAACTGTGGGGCCCTTGGGGGTGGAATGGGTTAGTTTAGTTTTGGGGTTGGGAGTGTAGTGTTGTTGTGTCTTATTGTGGTGATTATTCCTTCCTGATCTATCCCCCCTAACTTGTTTTCCCCCACCTCTCATCCTGGGTTGTTTGTGTGGGCTTTTTGAGTGTGTGTGTGGGGGGGGGTTTGATGGTACGGTGGGTGTCTGGTTTCACCCCTTGGGGGGGGGGGGGGGGGGCTCCGTCATGTTTGGGGTCCTCACCCCGAGCATGGCTTGTGGCTGTTGGGTTTAATTATTACTTATTAATTCCAGCTGATGGATTGAGCCTTGCTCTCCGCCAGCCCCACAGCCATGCCTCCTCCTCACCAGACATCCACCAGCAGTATGGTTCACCACATACACACTCATGAACGCACATACACTCATGCCACATGCACACATACACTCACACTCACGTACGCACACACACATTGGTCATTCAGTCACGCACCGGGTGGCCACACAGCTGTGTCCATTTGCCCTCATTTCGGGTTTGTGTATTTATAGGGTAGAATGTGACCAGCTGTTGTTGCAAGTTCACAATGTCAACCTGGGACATTTGGACTTGCTTCTGTTGGTTTACCCCTGGACTGATTCGTGTTGTTCCCTCAGAGCCTTTCCGCTCTGACGCTGTTGTAAGTCTTCCCTGTGCCTTTTTTCTCTGCTCCTGCTTAATTGGAGCATGTTAGACATTCCCGTAGACCAATCAAGTTTGTAGCCAGGTGTCTTTCCTTTGTGCTGTGACTGTATTTGGACTTTCGATACATACACCTATTGTAAATAAACACGTTACTTACTCTGCGTTTTGGGCTCATTGCTATTCCCTATGTTCGCTGCGCAGTTTGCACAGCAAACATGACATATGCCTTGCCTCTTTGCTGTTTCTGCTACCCACTTCTTAGTAAAATAAGAAAAAAGTTGTCTTTCAACAACTGTACAATTTCCAGACATTAAATAACTGTTTTTATATCTTTCGGTCAGGGTTTCAGCCACGCCACAGCACTGAGACAGCTCTAGTTAAGGTCCTTAATGACATCTGTTCCAATACAGATAGTGGCAACACTTCAGTCTTTGTTCTACTGGGCCTCATCGCTGCATTCGACACGGTCAACCATAACATCTTACTAGACCTGCTGAAAAACTGGGTGGGACTTCACTTAGCTGATTTGAGGCCTATTTAGATTAGATTAGATTATTTGTTTATTTGACAGGGATAGTGCAATAAACATAGACAATTAATCAAATGACAATCAATCTGATGTGTTGCACAAAGAGTGTATAGCTATTAGCTAATTTGCAACTCTTGTCCCTGGATGGGCTTTAGAAAGGAGAAACAAGTAAAAAGAAAAAAGGATAAGGAAAAGATGAAAACAGAATAAACAATAACCACATTCATCAATGCAAAAAAGATTATAAATACATTATAAATACACAATTATAAATATTATAAAGATTATAAAGATTATAAAGATTATAAATATTATAAATACACAATATAACAACCTGACTCACATTTGCCTATTTCAGGCCTCCCTCCCTTCGTCACTCACTATAAACAAACACATTCATTCCTTCCCTTCATTCACTCTCACCCTGCAGACAATCATTTCATACATGGGTACATTCTTGTTTATTTTTCAGCCAGTTTTTAACCTTTTTAGTGAATGTTTTAAAGTCCGTTATTATTTTAATTTCATTTTTCTTTATATGAAGATTAAATTTGAATTGAGGATCTAGTATAATGCCAAGGTATTTGAATTCTGTAACTAAACTGATGTCTTGATCATGTATATTAACTTTAAAATATTGCAGGTTACATTTTTTGATTGAAAAGCACATTGAAACTGTTTTCTGAAGGTTCAGCAATAGATGGTTCTGGAAGAGCCACTCTTGGACATCAACCATACTTGTGGACAGTACATCTGCAGCCTGTGCTGGAGTCTTGGCAGCTGTGTAAATAACTGCATCATCTGCATAAAGTTGACATGTTGCAGCTGAGCAGTGTAGCGGCAAGTCATTAATAAAAATGCTGAAAAGTAAAGGACCAAGAATGGACCCTTGTGGGATACCCATACAGTTGTTTAAAAATGAGGATTTATCCTGGTGAACTTTTACACACTGTTCTCTATTCTGGAGATAAGATGCAAACCATTCTAATGTATCTGGAGAGAAGTTAAAAGATACCATTTTGGATAAAAGCAAACTGTGGTTTACAGTATCGAAAGCCTTTTTTGAGATCTAGAAAAACAGCCCCTACCACATTACCCCTGTCCAAGGACTGTTTGACATTTTCAATAAGGCAACAATTTGCTGTTTCTGTTGAGTATCCTGGTCTAAAACCAAACTGATGTGGATGAAGAAGTTGACTGTCTTGTAAATAGCTGTGTAGCTACAACTTTTTCAAGAACCTTAGACAGGACTGGTAAAATAGAGGTTGGGCGGTAATTGCATATATCGTCTTTACTGCCTGATTTATGAACTGGTATGACGACAGCTTTTTTCCAACCAGATGGAAATGTACTAGACCTAATGGAGAGATTAATGAGATGAGTCAGTGGTTTGATTAATATTTTGCTGTGCGTTTTGAGAAAGGAAGTGCTCATATTGTAGATATCATTAGTTTTTGAATTTGACAGTGTTTTAACAATACCAGCAATTAACTCCTCATTTACCTCATCAATGTGAAAGGAATCTGTTGAAAGTATTGTAACGTTGGGGCCATGTTAAGGGGGGCAGGGATTCCCCAGCATGCTTTGCCAGTTGAAAACGTTATGTGTGTGTAACCGTGATTTAAACGGAGGTCTGGGAGAATGACCTCCCCTCCTGTCTGTGCTCAGAATCAGAAAAGGATTTATTGCCAAGTACATTAACAGAACACTGATAACATACGAGAGAATTTGACTTGACACAGTAATGACCTGCATTTCCGTGCCGCGGCGCATCTGAAACGCGCCTATCAGCAGGAGGATACAGGAAGCATAAAGATAATACAATGGGAAGGAGCAAAAAAATCATTGATTCAAAATACTGGTTACATACTTAATCAATATTAAGAGTTCAAGGGAAAAAAAAGCTCTCATGCACATACATTCGCTACACTCAGAATTTCACAAGACACAAGAGAACAGTGTACAGTATATCTTTATTCAGTTCATGAATCAATGTGTGTGCGGTGTTGAGCAGTGTTGATGATAATAAGAGAGACCCAAGGACCCTTGGCAGAAGATGTTTTGTCTGTCTGGCGCCCAGTCTTATCTGGCGCTGCAGCTGGCTGTCCAAGGCCTTGTGCTCATGATTTTGAAAAAACACAGTCTGCAGACAGCCAGGAGGAATTTTCATGGGGAATAATAATGCCAAATAGGACTGATCACAGAGAAGACTTGTATTTCTTCTGTAGATTCAGTACATTAATCCTTCATTGCGCAGCTTTGAATTCGTCGTGGTAAGACCTGAGCGAACCCATGATGTAATCCACCTTACGAGACAGTTCTCCAGTAGTCGCTATCAGGGTCTTCTCCAGTTTTTCAATTTGTTGGATGCACCTCGCCTGGCCAGCATTTTGATAGGTTGAATCCATCTTCAGCAATTTGCGGTAAACCAAGACAATTCCCGTCCCAATCAGAATTATCCCAATCACCAAGATTACGAAGATAAACAAATCTTCAATATCTTCGATAGAGAGATTAGAGAGACACAGCATTTTCCAATTACCTGTGTCACATAAATAGAGTGTGTGAAAAATAAATCCCGTTGATCACAACCATCTGCTCCATTTTCTTTGTGTGAACCCTGCTTACGTCACACTGGTGTCAGGAGTGGGATGGAGCAAATGGAAGCTAGGATCAGAATGGAGATCCAGCAGCTGGAGCAGGCCATTGCTCAGCTGATGATGGACGATGGGACCGAGACACCACCACCGGGAGCCCGGAGCCGGGATGAACGAAGCGGCGGACCTGACGGGGCCAGCGCACCCCGCCTCCTGTCTTTTTCAAGACAGAGCAGAGCAAACATTCCACCCTTCTCAGGACAGCACGGGCTGGCGACCCCACGGCGATCAAGGGTGGCGATCGATCAGGAAACGACCACCCTACCTGTTCGACAGCGGGCCAAGATTCCCCGTTTCAACGGCGAAGCCACATTGGATGATTACCTGACACAGGTCGAGCTGACTGCGGCGCTGAACGGCTGGTCGCCAGAGGAAACCGCCGTACAGGTCGCGCTGGCCTTGGAAGGGAAAGCCCTCTGCACGCTCTCTGATCTCCGGCCCGAGGAGCACCACAGCTGGCCAGCACTACAAGGGGCGCTCCAGAGATGATTTGGGAGAATAGCGGATGCTGAGCACGCCCAAGAACAACTGACCCCCCGCCGCCGGAACCACCAGGAAAAACTAGGAGCCTATGCTGCAGACATATGGCTGTTAACCTGGCGCAGCTACCCAGATTTCGCGCCGGAGGCAGTAGAGAAGCTCGCCCTCCGGAGTTTCATCCAAGGTCTCCGCCCGGCCCAGCTCCAGAGCCACGTACGGCTCCACGCTGCGAGCGACTGGAGGACTGCAGTGGCAGAAGCAGAGCGGGCAGAGCCACTAATAAATCGCACCGCTGAAGCAGCAACGCACAGCCGAAGAACCTACCAGGCTACAATGGAGAGCGAGGGGGAGGAGGAGGAATTACGGCAGACCACGGCGGCGCGTCCATGGAGAAGATGGCCTCGGCGGCGCGAGGAAGGGTGCTTCCGCTGCGGAGAGATGGGACACATCGCGCGATACTGCCCCGCACCCACCCCACGACAAACCGGCCCCTCGCCGGCGTTAAACTAGAGCGAGGTGGCGTGAACGGGGACAGGCCACCTCCAGCAGATGTTTCCCCCGAGGAGCCGGCACCGCGCGTGGGCCGAGTTGGACACTCTCCAGGGATCTATCTACAGTGCAGCTTGGGGAAGACGTTGATCCGGGCCCTGATTGACACCGGCTCTACAATCTCCTTGGTTCGACCCGGTGTGCTGCCGGGCACAAGCAAGACGGCTCCGCGGGGGTGGGAACCCACCGAGCGCTGCGTCACCACAGCTACCGGTGAGCGCGCCCGACTGAAGGGGCGGAGAGTGCTGGTGGTGGGGGTGGCCGGTCAGAACATAAGACACCCGTTCTGGCTGGCTGACATCCAAGACCTCTGTATTATTGGACTAGACCTGCTCACAGCCTGGCGTGCCAAGATCGACACCGCCGGACCTTCCCTCCAGCTGGGAAACCGGACCATCACGCTCCACAGCAGAACCCAGGGAAGGGACACGGGGGCACGCGCAATCGAGGGATCGCCAAGACAGACCGGACCAGGCAGGCCACCGCGAGGACTGGACACGATGACGTCACCAGCGCGGACAGAGGGAGCACGAGCACACACAGGGACAGCAAGGGGAGGGGTCAACGTGTCAGCAGAGACGCAGCAGGCGGTGGAGGAATTATTTCAGCGGAGCTGCAGCGGGCTGGACCCGGAACAGAGACGCCAGCTACGGGAGCTATTGGACTATTACGTGGGTGTTTTCGCCGCGAAGGATGAGGAATGCAGCTGGACCGGGTTGGTGCAGCACGAGATCAACACCGGTGAGGCCAGGCCGATTCGACTCCGCCCACGCCGGCTGCCCTTTTCAAGGCGGGCAGCGGCGGAACAAAAAGTGCGAGAAATGCTGGAGGCAGATGTCATTGAGCCCTCCAGCAGCCCCTGGGCGGCGCCTGTGGTGCTGGTCAAGAAGAAGGACGGGTCGTGGCGGTTCTGTGTGGATTACCGACGCCTGAACGACGCCACCAGGAAAGATTCCTATCCCCTGCCCCGCATCGATGACGCACTGGACCACATCGCCGGCTCCAGCTGGTTCAGCTCGCTGGATCTACGCAGCGGCTATTGGCAGGTAGAGCTGTCACCTGAGGCCCGCCAAAAAACAGCCTTCTCCATCGGGCAGGGACTGTACCAGTTTAACACTAGAAGACCCAGACATTAGCCCTCTTGTGGCCACTTGATGGTCCCCCTATGGGTTTTCTAGCCAAAAAGGCCAAATGGCCCCTCTCTGGGACTTCTAGTGTTAAAGTGATGCCGTTTGGACTCTGCAACGCTCCGGCCACCTTTGAGCGCTTGATGGAGCGAGTGCTGGCTCACGTGCCCCGGAGTCGCTGCGTTGTTTACCTGGATGACCTACTGGTGCATGCAGCTGATTTTGACAGCGCCCTGTCAAATCTCCGAGAGGTGCTGGGAGCCATCCAGCAGGCGGGGCTACGGTTACACCCTAAGAAATGCCACCTGTTCCGGCGGGAGACCACCTTTTTGGGCCACGTCATCAGCGCAGCGGGGGTCGCCACAGACCCGGAAAAAGTGGCAACAGTGAGAGACTGGCCAGTGCCGCGGAACGTTGGAGAACTGAGGAGTTTTCTTGGATTGGCCTCCTATTATAGGAGGTTTGTGAAAGACTTCGCCACCATCGCCAGCCCACTGCATCAGCTGACGCAGAAAGGACGCACGTTCCAGTGGAGTGACAGCTGTGCTGCTGCTTTCTCCCAGCTTCGCGCAGCACTCATCAGAGCCCCCGTCCTGCGGTATCCTGACCCGAACCGCCCTTTCATCGTGGACACGGACGCCAGCAACCAGGGCATCGGGGCGGTGCTATCCCAGGAGGGAGAACATGGAGAGCAGGCAGTCGCTTTCTTCAGCCGCACTCTCAGCAGAGCCGAGAGGAATTACTGTGTGACTCGCAGAGAGCTGCTGGCTGTCATCCAAGGACTGCGTCATTTCCGCCCATATGTGTACAGGGGGAGGTTCCAGCTCAGGACGGACCACGCTTCCCTGACCTGGTTGTTAAACTTCAAAGAACCGGATGGACAGTTGGCGAGGTGGCTGGAGGCACTGCAGGATTATAATTTCCAGATTGTGCATCGGGCAGGCCGCCTCCATGCCAACGCTGACGCGCTGTCTCGGCGCCCCTGCGCGACAGAGGAGTGTCGTCACTGCCAACGGGCTGAAGATCGGGACCAAACCGCCCCACGGGCTGCCGCTCTCTGAGCCACTGTGAGCAGGAATCACGCAGCGACGCACAGCCCCTCCTCAGATGATCAGGCAGTTCTCCCCAGCGATGACGTCACAGAGGTTCTTGGCACACAGCAGCTGCAGAGCGAGCAGGACAGAGACCCGGTCATTTCGCGGGTTCGGCAGTGGCTGGACGCAGGACAGCGGCCCGCCTGGGAGGTTGTGTCACCGCTGGACCCAGAGACTAAGGCCCTGCACTCCCAGTGGGCCAACCTCCGCTGCTACAAGGGTGTGGTGTATAGACAGTGGCAGACTCCAGCTGGGCAGCGGCACATCTGGCAGCTGCTGGTTCCTCGTCGACTCCGGCCCAAAGTACTCCAGCTGGTTCATGGGGTGGTAGGAGCGGGCCACTTCGGAGTGACAAAGACGCTGCAGCGCCTTCGGGCCCGGTTCTACTGGCCCGGTTGTCATCAGGACGTGGAGCTCCACGTTCATCGCTGCGACACATGCACAGCTCAGAAGGGACCAACTCAGCGATCCCACGCTCCCCTGCAGCAGTACCGGGTGGGAGCACCGATGGAGTGAGTGGGAGTGGACATCCTGGGCCCTTTCCCAACCACGGACCGGGGGAACCGCTACGTGCTGGTCGCGATGGATTATTTCACTAAGTGGCCAGAGGCGTACGCGGTCCCGGATCAGAGCGCCGCTACGACGGCATCAAAGCTGGTGGATGAAATGTTCTGTCGGTTTGGCGCACCGGAGGAGCTGCACAGCGATCAGGGTCGGAACTTCGAGGCGGAGGTCTTCGGAGAGGTCTGCAAACGGCTGGGCATCCGGAAGACCCGGACCACCCCACTGCATCCACAGAGCGACGGCCTGGTCGAACGATTCAACCGGACCCTCACCACCCAGCTCGCTATCCTAGTAGACCAGCGACAGCGAGACTGGGACCTGCACCTGCCTTTTGTTTTGTGGGCGTACCGGACGGCAGCTCAGGAATCTACCCAGTGCACCCCTGCGGCGCTCATGTTTGGACGCGAGCTGCGCACACCGGTGGATTTGGTATTCGGTTGCCCCCCTGAGCCGGAGGTGGAGGGAAAACCCGGATTGGATTATTTTTTTTGTTTGAAAGAACGTCTCCACACGGTGCACGAGCTGGCTCGAGAGGCCCTGGCAGCGGCAGGGGGCCGGCAGAAGCGAGCGTACGACTCCCGCTGCCAGGGGATGGACTTTGCACCGGGAGATCGAGTCTGGGTTTTCTGCCCTGAGAGGAAGAGAGGACAATCACCGAAGCTGGCGAGCCAGTGGTCGGGGCCATGCGTGGTCCTGGAGAGACTGTCAGATGTGGTGTACAGGGTGAGGCTTAGAAAAAGGGACCGGGTTGTGGTCCTTCATCGTGACCGTCTCGCCCCGTATCGGCCATCTGCACCGCTGGTGGACGAACTGGAGCTTCCATCCCGGCCCGATACCCCGACCCGAGACTTCTACGTGTTGGCCGCCGGCGCCGAAGACCGCCCCGACACCTGGATGAGTTTGTATTGGACTTTTAAATTGGACTTTAATTTTTCTGGGGACAGAAACCAGTCCGGGGGGGGGGGGGGCAATGTAACGTTGGGGCCATGTTAAGGGGGGCAGGGATTCCCCAGCATGCTTTGCCAGTTGAAAACGTTATGTGTGTGTAACCGTGATTTAAACGGAGGTCTGGGAGAATGACCTCCCCTCCTGTCTGTGCTCAGAGTGTGTGAAAAATAAATCCCGTTGATCACAACCATCTGCTCCATTTTCTTTGTGTGAACCCTGCTTACGTCACAGTATTGATTTTGTGTTGTTGAGCACATTTGGCAGCACAAAGTTTTTTGTTAAGTCTTCCACAGAGTCCACAAAATATGAATTAAATTCATTTGCCAATGTAGCCTTGTCACTGATGGTCTTGCCATTGATTCTAAGTTCCTTTACCCCCTTCTGAACATTTTTTTTATTAGTTAAGTTATTTAAATTCCTCCATAGGGAACTGTTGTTACCGTTTGCATGATCTATCAGTTTATTGTAATAAGATACTTTTGATTTTCGCAGCTCTTGTACCATTTTATTTCTTAAACTTTTGTACACAAGGTGATCATTTTGTAGTTTAGAGGTTAATGATGTTTTCAATGCAGAGTCTCGCCTCTTCATAAGTTTTCTTATTTCATTATTTAACCATGGTAGGTTAATCTTCTGTTGTCTACTTTTAATTTGCTTTGTAAATTTTTCTATAGACTTTGTAATTGTTGCAGTTATAAAATTACAACAATCATCTACTTCATATGTTGACATGAGCTGCTCCCAATTTTGATTCTCTAAGTAATGTTCAAACTCCTCATTTTTTGATTTGGGAATAATAAAATTTAATTTGTCAATATCAACTCCCCCAAAATACTGTAGTCGCTTTTTAGTAAGTTTTCTGACAGCAAGAACCATGTTATGATCTGAGAGACCAGTTACAAGATTATAGGTTCTGGTTATTCGTTCTGGTTTATTAGCAAATACCATGTCAATAAGTGTTCTAGATTGTTTGGTTATCCTGGTGGGTTCTTTGATCATTTGTCATTTTAAAAGACAGGGACTATTTTGTGTCTATAGGTAACTACAAATCTGAGCAAATAAAAATAACCTGTAGGGGGTCCCCCCTACAGTTGATAGTGCTATGAGATGACTGTTGTTGTGAAATGGCGCTATATAAATAAAGTTGAATTGAATTGAATTGAATTGAGTTCTTGAAGGTTCCATTTTGGGACCTTTGCTTTTCAACACCTATATGCGCCCACTTGTTCAGATTATAAAAAAACAACAAAATATATTGCCATAATTATGCAGATGATACATAAGTCTACATATCCGCCTCACCAGGAGACTATGGTCCAATTCAAACTCTGATCACATCCATTGATCAAATTAAAGAGTGGATATACCAGAAATTTTTCAATTTAATAAAGACAAAACTTAAATAACAGTTTTTGGAGCCAAAGAAGAAAGGCTCAAAGTTAGAACTTAGCTTCAGTCAGTGATGTTAAAAACCAGCAGCCAAGCCAGAAATTCTGAACACAGACCTGAATTTTAACTGCCACATTAAGACAGTAGTGAAATCAGCCTATTATCACTTAAAGAATATAGCGAGGATTAAAGGTCCGATGTCTCAGCAGGCTCTAGAAAAACTTGTCCATGCATTTATCTTAAGTAAACTGGACTACTGTAATGCTGTCCTCACAGGTCTCCCTAAAAAGTCCATCAGACAGCTGCAGTTAGTTCAGAACGCTGCTGCTCGAGTCCTCACTAAGACCAAGAAAGTGAATCATATCACTCCACTCCTCAGATCTTTACACTGGCTTCTTGTCTGTCAAAGAATAGATTTCAAAATACTGCTGTTAGTTTATAAAGCTCTGAATGGTTTAGGGCCAAAATACATTTCAGATCTGCTTGTCATGGCGGCCTCTGGGCCGTCATTAGCATCATTAACTCCAGCTGCGCACAAATCCACAGGGGTTAATCAGCAGCTGTTAAAAGCCAGCGTTGCTGACAGCCCAGTACGGAGTCATCTGTCCTCCTCGTCTGAGAAAGAACCAGAACTCCGTTCTCTGGCCTCGTCAAGGTATTCTCTTGTCTCGTCAGAGTCTGTCTCGTCAAGAATTGTTTTGTCAAAAACTGCCTCGTCAGAAACTGTCTCGTCAGAAGCTGTCTCGTCAGGAATTGTCTTGTCAAGAACTGCCTCGTCAGAGACTGTCTCATCAGAAGCTGTCTCGTCAGAAGCTGTCTCGTCAGAAGTTGTCTTGTCGGAAGCTGTCTCGTCTGAAGCTGTCTCGTCAGGAACCCCCTCGTCAGAATCTTCTCTGGCCTCGTCTAGAACGTCTCTCGCCTCGTCAAGGACATCAGTTCAAAGTCAAGCACGTAAGAGAGCTGTTTGCTGCTCTACTCCTAACCTCTACCCCTGTGCACAGGTGGACTCCCTTGGCGGTGGACCTGCGTCCCCAGCTGACGGGGTTACGCCAACTCACTCACGTAGCGGCTCGCTACCACCACGACTACCGGTACGTCTGGCTCCACAAATTCCTGAATTATTACTGTATCAGTTACAGGAGTACTGGCCACCGTTACCGGTGGAGTTTGTGTCATCGTCATCTGTTGTGTCCTCGTCACCACGCTCTGTGGAATCACTCACCTCGTCGTCATCTGTGTTGTCATGGTCACCACGCTCTGTGGAATCACCCGCCTTGTCATCGTCTGGATTATCATCGTCACCACGTTCTGTGGAATCACTCGTCTTGTCATCAGCTGGTTTGTCATCGCCCCAGTCTGTGGTGTCACAGCCAGAGTCACTGGAAGACCTGTCCTCGTCTCAGTCACAGGTGGAAGCCCCACCTTGTTACCGGACGCCTTCACCTCCTCGTTGCACGGCCGCTGGTTCTCAGCAGGACGTAACCTGTGCTTCTCCCAAGTAAGCCTCACTACTGATAGCTTGTCATTAGCGTGGGACAAAAGTAATTGTCTGTGCTTATATGTTCCAGGGTTGCCGGGTCTCCGTCCAGAGTGCTCAGTTCCAGTGACCAGGATACTATCCACGCTCTCACATTTGCACTACACACCCTTTCACTATAATAAAGATTATTGTTCACTAATTTACCCGTGTCAGTGTCTGTCTCCTGGGTCCCGAAACATGTCAGTACGACTCCGTCACGTTGACCCAGCAGACAGCTCACTGTCGTGCTTAATTAACACTCTTAGCGCCCGGGTAGATTTGCTAGCCCACCAGCAGACAGTAATCTTGAATCAATTGACTCAAATTAATGGTCGGCTGGACCGTTTGGAGGGACACCAAACGTTTCCCCCGACTGCGAGTACTTCAACCCCTGCAGGCTTAGCGTCAGGACTAGCTAACACCTCCTCGTCCTCTCGCCTCACTCCGATTTCAACACCTGCCCGGTTCAGCGGAAAACTCGGGGAAGCTCGAGGATTCATTTTACAGTGTGAATCAGTTTTTCTGCGTGTGCCTGGGGATTTTTCCCTCGACTCTAGCCGGATAGGCTATGTCATAAATTTGCTGGTTGGTAGAGCCTTGGACTGGGCTTATTCGATCATGGCTAGACCTAGCTATTCTTTGCTTACCTACCAGGAGTTTGTGACTGAGTTTCTGTCTGTATTTGATCACACGGATAAGGGAGAGGTGTTGACAGAACGTTTTTTAAGCCTACAGCAGGGAAAGAGATCAGCTGCAGATTACGCCATTGACTTCCGGGTTTTAGCCGCAGAGATTGGGTGGGGGGAGCCATCTCTTTGTGGTATTTTTCTACGCAGTCTTAACGACGAGCTAAAGGATGAGTTAGCGGCACGGGATAAACCAGATAACTTGCACGATTTAATTGCTTTAGCAGTTAGTATCGATAGTAGGTTAAGGGAACGGGCGGCTGGTCGGCGAGTTACTTCCCGTCCGGTTAAACCCCGCCCTCGTGTCACTAACTCTCTTCCTCTCGCTTTACCCGCGTCAGAGAAGGCCCCAGATCAGGAAGCCATGATTGTTGGTCATTCTAAGGTGTCTGCAGCTGAGAAACAACGCCGTAGGGATCAAGGCCTGTGTTTTTATTGTGGGAAGGAGTCACATGAGGTTTCTGAATGTCTTAGTAAGTTAAAAGGGAAAGGCCCGTGGATCGCAGTTGGGGGATTCACGGGCAAGAACACAGAGGAACCCCTTACTTGTTGTCATTTACCCCTCAGACTCATTCATACTCACACTGAACACTCAACATTAGCGTTAATTGATTCTGGAGCTGAGCAAAATTTCATTTCTAGAGACCTGGCAACCCGGATGGGCCTCAGTTGTCAGTCTTTAGAACCCCCTGTTAGATTGATTACCCTGTCGAAGGCGTCGTTGACTACCATTAACCTTCAGACAGCACCTGTGTCTATAATTGTCTCGGGAAATCACAGGGAGGAGATTCAGTTCCTAGTGCTGCCCGTTTCTTCTTCGCCCGTTATTCTGGGATATCCCTGGCTGTGCCTACATAACCCCACTATTGACTGGCAAGCTGGGAGAATAACGGCATGGAGTACGTTTTGCCTTAGTGCCTGTCTCCAATCAGCGGCGTGCGCCCCATCCGTGAAAGTGCCTCTGCCCGATTCATCTCCACCGGATTTATCTAAGGTACCAGAGGTTTATCACGATTTGGGGCAAGTGTTCAGCAAATCTCGGGCGTTGTCCTTACCCCCCCATCGTCCGTATGACTCCGCCATTAATCTGAAGGCTGGGGCCCCTCTACCTGCTAGCCGCCTTTACAGCCTATCAGCCCCGGAGCGCGAGGCCATGGACACTTACATTAAGGAATCTTTGGCCTCTGGTATTATTCGCCCGTCGTCGTCGGCCGTGGGGGCCGGATTTTTTTTTGTTGGAAAGAAGGACGGTTCACTACGCCCCTGTATTGACTTCCGGGGGCTGAATGAAATAACGGTCAAGGATAAATATACACTGCCCTTGATGAACACTGCGTTTGACTCCCTCCAGGGGGCATCATGATTTACTAAATTGGACCTCAGGAATGCTTATCATCTTGTGCGCATTAGAGAAGGTGATGAGTGGAAAACGGCTTTCCAGACCCCCAGCGGTCATTTTGAGTACCTGGTAATGCCGTTTGGGTTAACTAACGCCCCAGCCGTTTTCCAGCGTTTAATCAACGATGTACTACGGGATTTCTTGAACTCATTTGTTTTCGTTTATCTCGATGATATCCTTATCTTCTCCCGCACACTAGAGGAGCATCGGGTGCATGTCCGCAGAGTATTACAGCGCCTCCTGGAGAACCAGCTGTTCGTCAAGGTCGAGAAATGCGAATTTCATACTGATCAGACTTCTTTCCTTGGATTTATTATTGCTCGGAACCAGGTGCTTCCTGACCCTGCCAAAGTCAAGGCAGTGGTGGAATGGCCTGCACCCACCTCCAGAAAGCATCTTCAAGGGTTCCTGGGGTTTGCAAATTTTTATAGGAGGTTCGTGCCTAACTTTGGTAATATTGCCCGTCCTTTGACTGCTCTCACCTCCCCTAAGATTTCATTTTGCTGGAGTAAGGAAGCAGCCGATGCATTTGAGAAGCTCAAGAGGGAGTTCGCCTCGGCCCGAGTCCTTACCCAGGTGGACCCGAAGCTTCAATGTTTGGTGGAGGTGGATGCGTCTGATGCGGGAGTCGGAGCAGTACTCTCCCGACGATCTCCCATGGATGGTAAGATTCGCCCTTGTGCTTTTTTCTCTCATCGTCTCTCCCCTGCAGAGAGAAACTACAGCATCGGGGACAGGGAGTTACTGGCTGTGAAATTGGCCTTGGAGGAATGGAGACATTGGCTGGAGGGGGCTGCTCAGCCGTTCGTGGTTTGGACTGATCACCGTAACCTGGAGTACCTCAGGACGGCTAAGCGCCTGAATGCACGCCAGGCTCGCTGGTCCCTCTTCTTCGGCCGGTTTAATTTTACTATCACGTACCAGCCGGGAAGCAAGAACGGTAAGCCGGACGCTCTCTCCCGGCAGTTTGATCCCCCATCCTCCGAGGATCAGGAGACCCCTATCCTGCCGCCTTCCTGCGTCGTGGGCGCCCTGTCCTGGGGAATCTGCAAGACGGTTCGCCAGGCCCAGAAGACTGAGCCGGACCCTGGGGGGGGGGGGGGGGGGGCCCGGGCCGCTTGTTTGTTCCACGCGCTGTCCGAGGCAAGGTGATTGAGTGGGGTCACGCTTTCAAGTTGGCTTGTCATCCTGGAGTGGGTCGGACTGTGGATCTTCTTCAAAGGACCTTCTGGTGGCCAGGGTTGCGGAAGGACGTTGTTGGCTACATCCGGGCCTGCGCTCAGTGCGCCACCGGGAAGACGTCGTCATCTCCCCCGGCAGGCTTACTACATCCGTTACCTGTTCCTTCACGCCCCTGGTCTCATGTAGCAATGGACTTTGTGACTGGGTTACCCACTTCAGATGACTACACCACAGTATTAACCATTGTGGACCGGTTTTCGAAGGCGGCCCATTTTGTGCCACTTCGGGGTCTGCCTTCGGCCCAGGAGACTGCAGACCTCCTGGTGCAACACGTGGTATGTCTTCATGGCATTCCTGCGGATATTGTGTCCGATCGAGGACCCCAGTTTGTATCTCAAGTTTGGAAGGCCTTCTGCACGGCACTAGGAGCCACTGCCAGCCTCTCTTCTGGCTATCACCCCCAAAGTAATGGTCAGTGTGAGAGGGCTAATCAGGAGCTGGAAGCCGCCCTCCGTTGTGTCATCTCCTCCTGCTCATCTTCCTGGAGCAAGTTCCTGCCCTGGATTGAGTACGCTCACAACGCTACGATCTCCACGGCCACAGGCGTCTCCCCGTTTAAAGCCTCTTGTGGGTTTGATCCTCCGTTGTTTCCTGAGGAGGAGAAGGAGGTAGCGGTTCCTTCTGTCCAGGCACATATTAAACGCTGCCGGCGAGTGTGGCTCCTCGCTCGCAAAGCTTTGTTGAAAACTACTGAACGTAATATCCAGGTGGCCAACCGGCATAGGAGACCCGCCCCGGAGTATAAGGTGGGTCAGAAGGTTTGGTTATCTACCCGGAATATTGGTGTGCCGGCTGAAAAGCGTAAGCTGACTAAACGCTTTATTGGTCCCTACACCATTAATCGTATTGTTAACCCTGTGTCTGTGCGCTTGTCTCTCCCCTCTTCAATGTGTATCTGCCCCACCTTTCATGTCTCCCAGGTCAAGCCGTACGTCTCTGACCCCCTGTGCCCTGCTCCCGCGGCACCCCCACCCCCGAGGATGATCGATGGCCATCCGGCCTGGGGGGTGACTGCCATCTTGGATGTTCGTAGGCGGGGTCGTGGCCTTCAGTATCTGGTGGACTGGGAGGGCTTTGGACCGGAGGATCGGTCTTGGATTCGCCCAGCGTTGATCTTGGATAAGCAGCTGATTCGCGACTTTCACCGGGCGAATCCAGGTAGGATTGGGCAGGTGCCTGGAGGCACTGCTAGAGGGGGGAGTACTGTCATAGCGGCCTCTGGGCCGTCATTAGCATCATTAACTCCAGCTGCGCACAGATCCACAGGGGTTAATCAGCAGCTGTTAAAAGCCAGCGTTGCTGACAGCCCGGTACGGAGTCGTCTGTCCTCCTCGTCTGAGAAAGAACCAGAACTCCGTTCTCTGGCCTCGTCAAGGTATTCTCTTGTCTCGTCAGAGTCTGTCTCGTCGAGAATTGTTTTGTCAAAAACTGCCTCGTCAGAAGCTGTCTCATCAGGAATTGTCTTGTCAAGAACTGCCTCGTCAGAGACTGTCTCATCAGAAGCTGTCTCGTCAGAAGTTGTCTTGTCGGAAGCTGTCTCGTCTGAAGCTGTCTCGTCAGGAACTACCTCGTCAGAATCTTCTCTGGCCTCGTCTAGAACGTCTCTCGCCTCGTCAAGGACATCAGTTCAAAGTCAAGCACGTAAGAGAGCTGTTTGCTACTCTACTCCTAACCTCTACCCCTGTGCACAGGTGGACTCCCTTGGCGGCGGACCTGCGTCCCCAGCTGACAGGGTTACACCAACTCGCTCACATAGCGGCTCGCTACCACCACGACTACCGATACGTCTGGCTCCACAAATTCCTGAATTATTACTGTATCAGTTACAGGAGTACTGGCCACCGTTACCGGTGGAGTTTGTGTCATCGTCATCTGTTGTGTCCTCATCACCACGCTCTGTGGAATCACTCACCTCGTCGTCGTCTGTGTTGTCATGGTCACCACGCTCTGTGGAATCACCCGCCTTGTCATCGTCTGGATTATCATCGTCACCACGTTTTGTGGAATCACTCGTCTTGTCATCAGCTGGTTTGTCATCGCCCCAGTCTGTGGTGTCACAGCCGGAGTCACTGGAAGACCTGTCCTCGTCTCAGTCACAGGTGGAAGCCCCAGCTTGTTACCGGACGCCTTCACCTCCTCGTTGCACGGCCGCTGGTTCTCAGCAGGACGTAACCTGTGCTTCTCCCAAGTAAGCCTCACTACTGATAGCTTGTCATTAGCATGGGACAAAAGTAATTGTCTGTGCTTATATGTTCCAGGGTTGCTGGGTCTCTGTCCAGAGTGCTCAGTTCCAGTGACCAGGATACTATCCACGCTCTCACATTTGCACTACACACCCTTTCACTATAATAAAGATTATTGTTCACTAATTTACCCGTGTCAGTGTCTGTCTCCTGGGTCCCGAAACATGTCACTGCTGGTCCATTATGAACCACCCAGAGCTCTCAGGTCGTCAGGGTCAGGCCTACTATCTGTGCCCAGAGTTCAAACCAAACATGGTGAGGCAGAGTTCAGTTTTTATGCTCCTCACATGTGGAGCAAATTCCAAGAAAGCATCAGGGATGCTGAAACTCTTAGCTGCTTTAAAATGAGGTTCAAAACTTTCCTATTTGCCACTGCCTTTCAGTAGAACAATTGTTAATCTCCAACAATGCACTGTAACTTTTATTTATTGCACTTTAGTGATCTTATTCTAGTTTAGCTTGTTTCTGTTTCTCTTTAATTTATTTTTAGTTTCTTTTAAATTTGTATGACTTTCTTTTGCAACTTGCTGTAATGCTTTAATGTTTTTTGTAAAGCACTTTGAATTGTCTTGAAAATGTCATGATCCGGTGCACGGGCGGGGGCCTGTGCCTAGTTATCAGATTAGTTTTGTCTTTTTCTGATTGTTTATTTCTTCTGTTCACCCTGTTTGTTGTATTTGGTTCCTGGTTTTGATTAGTTCATGATTAGTTTCTGTATTTCCTTTCTGGTTTGTTGTTTTGATTGTTGCGGGCGCTGTGACAGCTCGCGCATCACTTCCGGCTGTTAGATTCTGTTCGCGGGCTGTCACGGCTGCCTGCAATGATCGCCACTTATGACCCCGCAGGTGTTGGTAATCAGGGGGGTTGACTATTTAAACCGTTGCCGCCACTTCCCTGGTGTAGCGGTGTCAAATCTCTCCCGTCAGGCAACCCCTGGACGTCTTGTTAAGTTAAGTAGTTATTTATCTGTTTCTGCTCATGTTCTTGTTTATGTTTGACATTTTTCGCTCCAGCCTCTGAGTTGTGTTTTCTGTTCGTGTTTTGTTTCTTGAGTTATTTTTTTCGTTAATAAATTGCAAAACTCACAGTCTGCGTTTGGCGTCCTGTTTGCCCTCGGGGAGGGCCAATTCATGACAGTACGCTGCTGCCATTCGAATGCCAGCGGACTGTGAGTTTCATTTTGTATTTCCCTCCCGTATTTTTTCTTTAGAGTTTGTTTTTTCTGCTGCCATGGCAAAGTTTCTGAACTACAGAAAGTTTGGGCTAGATGAGGAGTGTTGGGCGGCTGAATTGTTGCAGGACATCATATCGGATGTTCGTCTAATCCACACTCCCGAGGAGGAGCCCCAGGTTTGGGACTGCACAGCACAGATGATTGAGGGGTTCCCCCTCCTGTGGAGTGTCCCAGGACTCACAGACCTATCTCCGCCACCAGAACCTGTGCCGTGGAAGAAATGCTCCCAGGAACGGAAGCCCTGAGCTCGGGACCACTACCCAGCTGTGGTCCCACCAACCTCTGTCTGGCAGAGTCCCGGAACTGGCTGCATTGGATACACAGCCTTCACGTCTCCTGATGGACCCAGCACGGAGGAGCTGGAGAAGCGCCAATGGGTGGTTGCAGCACAGATAGAGCTCATCGCGGGTTACAAGCCGTGGCTCCTCCCTGAGTTGCTGCCGCAACTGGAGAGAGCACCACTAGCCCAGACAGAGCCTGAGCTTACGGTGGAGCGCTCCCCGGCTTCGGTGCTCCACCCACTGGACCAGACGACCTTCGCAGCCCCCGGGAAGACATTGTCTGACATGACAGCAGCCATCATCAAGCCCCAGGAATTAAGGCAAGTGTCTTTTCATTTCTTAAAACCCTTTGGTGAAATGTCTTGCTTTAGTCCGGTGGGGAAGCTCAGCCACAGCAGCCCAGCTTGGCAGAGCTTTCACCATCAGCTGCTGTAACTCTCTCCTCTCCCGTTTCTCCCACTTCTCCTTCTACATCCCCTGAGGGTCCAACAGTCCTGGAAGGGAGCCGGCGTGTGGTGGAGAAGCCTGCAGCATTGGAGAGTCCAGCCCCAGCCTTGCAGCCCCTTTCTGGACGAGAGGAGAACACCACCTTTGTGCCAGAGCTTGAGCTGACAGAGAATTGTCCCCTGGCCCCGGTAGCATGGGAGGTGGCATCAGTGGACATAGTATCTCCTGCTGCGGCCGCCATGTCTGGAGGTACACCTGCGTCAACCTCTCCATCGGGGGTCCCACCAACCATCCAGCTGGAGGTCTGGACCGCCGCGGCGGAATCATCGGAGTCCTGGACGGCAGTGGAGCTCTAGCACAGGCAAGTTTCTTTATATTGCCCAAAGAAATCTTGCCTGGCTTTTGGCTGGGGAAACCAGGTGCAGCCCTCAGCCCCACTTGGGTTTCCCCCGCTGTGATCCACTGCTGCCGGTGACCCTGATCTGTTGTGTGTTCCTGTCTTTGTTCCTTTGCCCGAGCCACCATCTAGGGTCACCAAGGCCTCCGTGGGTGCTGCACCTCAGCTCGAGGCCTCCATGGGTGCTGCTCCCCCTCCGGTCAAGGTCTCCATGGGAGCTGCTCCCCCTCTGGTTAAGGTCTCCATGGGTGCTGCTCCTCCTCCGTCCAGGCCGTCGTGGGTGGTGCTGCGCCTGAGGTTGCCGTGGGTCCTTTGCCGGAGTTTGGCAAGGGTCATCAGGCGTCGCTGGAGATTCCCGCCGGTTGGCCACCCATTTCAGAAGGACGCCGCCTCCTGGCTCCCATGGTCCGTGAGGGGCGCTGGGTCCGGCTGCCGCCCCCGGGGGGGCGTGTTAATGGCCCGCAGGCTCAGGGGTGCTGGGAGGCCACCTGATGGATGGGGTCCTCGGTTGGGTGGCTCAGGGAATGTGGGTGGCCACCTGAAGGGCCAGGCCATCCGTGTTGGTGGCTGAGGAACTCTCGGTGGCCACCGGATGCTCTGGACTGTACGTCCGGTGGTCTTGGGACTTGGGCAGGCCACCCGAGCTACATCGGTCCCTCTCCTGCAGCCCTTGGGTTTTCGCCACCTGTCATTTTGTGTTGTGGGTCATGAGTGCTTTCTTTTGATTTTCTTTTGTTTTGTGGTTGTGTGATTCGTAGTCGTGTCTTTATTGTCCTGTTTATTTATAGTGTTATTTTGGGGTTATGGTATTATTTGTTTGGGTGGGGTTTTGTTATCTTAGTCTGTATTCTTTGGTTTCTTACCCATTTAATATTTATTTACTGGTTGTTTCTGTTGACTCTGCTCTGGTATTATTATTTATTTTGTTGCGGTCCCTCCGTGCCTGGGTTCCCCCTCCTCCCCCCCGGGGTGGGTTGTTTTTCTTGTTGGGGGGGTGTTCTGTGTGTGTGGGGGGGGGGGGGGTGAGATGTTACCCTGGGGTGTCTGGAATTCCACCCCTTGAGGAGGAGGCTCTGTCATGATCTGGTGCACGGGCGGGGGCCGTGCCTAGTTATCTGATTAGTTTTGTCTTTTCCTGATTGTTTATTTCATCTGTTCACCCTGTTTGTTGTATTTGGCTCCTGGTTTTGATTAGTTCATGATTAGTTTCTGTATTTCCTTTCTGGTATGTTGTTTTGATCGTTGCGGGTGTTGTGACAGCTCACCCGTCACTTCCGACTGTCAGAATCTGTTCGCTGGCTGTCACGGCTGCCTGCAGTGATCGCCACTTATGACCTCGCAAGTGTTGGTAATCAGGCGGGTTGACTATTTAAACCGTTGCCGCCACTTCCCTGGCGCAGCGGCGTCAAATCTCTCCCATCTGGCAACCACTGGACATCTTGTTAAGTTAAGTAGTTATTTATCTGTTTCTGCTCATGTTCTTGTTTATGTTTGACTTTTTTCGCTCCAGCCTCTGAGCTGTGTTTTCTGTTTGGTTCGTGTTTTGTATCTTGAGTTATTTTTTTCGTTAATAAATTACAAAACTCACAGTCTGTGTTTGGCATCCTGTTTGCCCTTGGGGAGGGCCAATTCATGACAGAAATGTGCTATACAAATAAACTTGCCTTACCCCAATACATGTATTTAACCTTTTATTTATAAAAGGGGAGGTCCACTGAGAGGCAACCTCTTTTTTTCAAAGATGCCATGTTCATGTTCAAACAGTTACACATTCACACCTGGAAGCAGCCCAGTACAGCCACAGACTGGCCTGTGGCCAATGAGCAGCTCCACTGGAGTAGTTGGCATTAAGGGCCTTGCTCAAGGGCACCACAAGGGTTAATGAGGGTGGAGAAAACACTGCTAGGTCATCTGTGCCACCCTGATCTAATCCTGCCAGTCCAGGGACTGAACTGGCAACCCTCCAGTCACCAGTCCGCATTCCTAACCATTAGGCCGCCCCTGCCCCATATGCAGTCATGTGAAAAAATAAGGACACCCCAGTAAATATTCAGTTCTTTATTAAGAAATGCTCACATATCTATGTCTAACCTTGTTTTTGTTATTGTTTTTATTTGCATTTTTTAACATTTATTTTAGCCATTTTGTCATGAACCTGGGTTTGGCTTCCAAACCCAGTTCTGACTTATTGTTATGTTTTGCCCTAGTTTCCACCTGGTGCTTCAGGGAAGTTTTTAGGCCTCCGCTCCCTGACAGCTTGGGCCCGTCCCCTCCTCCTATCTAGTGCCATCAGCTGTGCTGTCACGGGTGTTCACACACACACACACACACACACACACACACACACACACACACACACATACACATTCTCACACACACACACACACACACGCACACGCTCCATTCATTCCCATTCATACACTCATGCACGCTCTCTCACACACCAGGTCTAATCAAGTTCAGCCCACGCTTTTTCGCACCGGCAATCTCTTCTCTCATTAGCTTCAGGAGTATTTGTTCACTGCAATTGTGGAAAGAGATTGTTGGAGCATTCACCTCCATATGTGGCAGCTAGCTCTCCACGTATGAGTTTTCATCACCTGCTAATTATTCAGCCAGCACTTGAAGTTCGGTTAATCCCTTGGTGTGATCGGCTGACCCTGCTTACCCTCTTCATCCTCCAGACTGCACGGTTCTCCCCGGGATTGCTCCAGCCCCTAAGTGTCGTGAGCGCCTTTCCTTTTGTGCTTAGCTGTCCTGCAGCACTAGGCTTCCTTTTGACCGGGCTGTAGAACATCCAGTTGATGCTCTGTATGTCTGTTGGCCTTTACTTCATCTATTGCATCTCCCTGTATTTTTGTGGTTAACTGGACTTGTTTCTTTATTGTTATATTTAATAAAATGGCACTTTCTACTTCCGTTATTGGGTTTTTTATTCTCTCCCTCATGCGCCGTGTAATGGCACATGGGGGTTTGTGACAGAATGCTCCAACCGTGCAGAAAAAACCCAGCGGAGTAGAAGTGTTTTTTCTTTTTTTCTTTCCACACCTTTTTTTCCTTCCTCCCCGACTTTAAACTTGGTGGTTCGGACGGAGATGGAGCTGGAGCGGGATCTGCGTTCGCTGTGTTTCCTAGAGAAGATTTGTTCATGGACGCAGAAGCTCCATTCCTTCCCGACTGTTCGACAGGCCTGGGACACCGTGAGGAGGGTCATGGAGCGAGATTGCCTCTGGGATCATCCGGAGGCGATGGAGATCCTCCGGGATATCTTCGCCGTGCCGTGTGAGGAATCGGCTGAGGATCTCACAGTGCTCAATCTCCTCGCGGCCACTTCGCTCTTTTCTCCTGAAGATGTGGAGCCTCTCTGCATGGGTGATCCGCTGCCTGGCACAGTGCTCCGCATTCCGAATTATCTCATCCTCGAGTTGCCCAGGAGGAGGAGAGGGAGGAAGCCCTGCCGCAAGAAGCGTCCAGCCCCGCTTATGTCAGCTCCGCCTCTCTGCTCCGAGCCATGCTCCGCTCCGTCACGGGAGGAGATTGAAGAACGCAGGCGAGGTCTCCTGGCTGAAACGGACCTCATCTTGGAAGTGAAGCTGTGGCTCCTCCCGGAGATAGCCAAAAGACTAAAGGAACTTTCCCCGAGGGAGGAAGAGCCGCAACCCGATGAGGAACACCAGGAGAGCAGAGAGGATGCCTCGGAGGCCGCTGGTGACCCCCAGTGCCAGGAGAACAGGCAAGTTTCTTCTCATTCAATTTTTACGGTCAATGATCAATTTTGCCTGCCTCCTGGCAAGGAGACTCGGGGTATGCAGTCCCCTGAGTGCTCTGCCGCAGCGGCATATAGTGCTCTCATGCCTGGCCTCACTGATTCCTTTCTATGTGTTCCTACGAGCCCGTCGGTCCTGGATCCAGGTTGCTTGGGGGAGGAGGAGCCAGAGGGCCGGGAGGGTCCAGCCCATGGGCCAGCAGAGGGGTCGTCCACGGCCACCACGCCAGAGGAACCAGAGGCGTGGAGGACGGCGCCCGAGAGCACCACAACTGCAACCACCATCACGCCCGCTGTGGGGGCCGCCACAATGGAGTCATCCCCCGAACCAGACCTCCAGCCAATGGGACCCAGGGCATTGTCATTGGAGTCCTGGACGGCGGTAGAGCTTAAGCACAGGCAAGTAATCTCTCCTGTAGTTCATTTGTTGATGGTGGAGGGATCTTGTCTGGCTTTTGGGGAGAGGAGTCAGGTGCAGCTCTCAGCCGCATCTGGACCTTCCTCGCCAGGCTCTGCCACTGCTGGCGACCCTAACCATTCTTCCTCTCCAATCCCCTTTGAGCTCCATCCTAGGGTTGCCGGAGAGGAGCTGCCACAATCTGGGCTGCCCACAGACGACGAGGCGGGTCCAGTTTTTTTGGAGGAGGCCGATGGGGATGAAGCACCCAACGGACCAGGGGAACCCGCGCACCCTAAATCGCTGGAGTCCTAGATGGTGGTGGAGCCAGAGTTCAGGCAAGTGTGCTCCATTTTGTCAGTAATGTCAATGGTAATGTCACACTGCCCGTCTCATGGTGAGGTGGACCCGGGGCAGCTCACAGTAGCCCTCGGGGCCGCCACACTGGGCTCTGCCGCTGCCGGCAACCCTGACCCGGTTTCTCTTTTTCTCCCTTCGGGCTCGGAGCGGCCGGCAGGTGTTGCCAGAGAGCTGCTGGTCTTGTTGGAGGCCGCCAAGCATCAGGGTCCAGCATCAGGTGATGTGAAGAGCATCACCTCCCTCGCTGTGGAGGCCACCACGGGAGCAATGAGGCCCCTTATGGGGGTCACCACAGGTGCAACGGTGCTCCAACTGGAGCCCACCGCGGGTGCAGCAGAGCCCCAGCCAGGGTCCACCATGGGTGCAGCAGAACCCCAGCCGGGATCTACCGCAGGTGCAGCAGAGCCCCAGCTGGGGTCCACCGCCGGTGCAGCAGAGCCCCAGCCGGGGTCCACCGCCGGTGCAGCCACGTCCCAGACCGGGACCATCACCGGTGCAGCCACGTCCCAGACCGGGACCATCGCAGGTGCTATGGTTCCCCTGCCCCAAGCCTCGAACAGCAGGGGGGCTCCTGTTCCTTGGTTCAGCCGCCGATGTTCCCGAGTATGGAGGCTGCCTCTCCGTCTTCTCATCCGGTTCTGGTGGCTCCACCACGCTGGTCGGCCACCCGAAAGATTTGGCTTATGAGTCGGGTGGTACATCAGCCCGGGCAGGCCGCCGAACACTATCCCACGGGCCACCTGCTGGATTTGGGACTTGGGCAGGCCACCCAATCTGTGACTCCTCATCATGCTGGGGGCCTGGGACTCTGGTCGACCCCCTGAACTTTGGACTTCTGGGGAGGGGGGTTAGTGTTCCAGGTTGGGGGCCGTTAGGAGGGGTTTGCTCATTATTTTGTTTTTACTGGTTGTGTTTTCACCGGTTTCTTCCCTCCTAACTGGTTTTCCCCCACCTCCCACCCTGGGTTAATGTTTGTTGCCGGGGGGTGGGGGGTGTTTCCCTTGTGGGGTGTTGTGTCTTTTCGTTTTGGCTGATGGTACTGGAGTGTCTGGTATCCACCCCTGGGGGGGGGGGGCTGTCATGAATCTGGGTTTGGCTTCCAAACCCAGTTCTGACTTATTGTTATGTTTTGCCCTAGTTTCCACCTGGCGCTTCAGGGAAGCTATTGGGCCTCCGCTCCCTGACAGCTTGGGCACGCCTCCTCCTCCTGTCTAGTGCCATCAGCTGTGCTGTCATGGGTGTTCACACACATACTCACATTCACACACACACACACATGCACACGCTCCATTCATTCCCATTCATACACTCATGCACGCTCTCTCACACACCAGGTCTAATCAAGTTGAGCCCACGCTTTTTCGCACCGGCAATCTCTTTCCTCGTTAGCTTCAGGAGTATTTGTTCACTGCAATTGTGGAAAGAGATTGTCGGAGCATTCACCTCCATACACGGCAGCTAGCTCTCCACATGTGAGTTTTCATCACCTGCTAATTATTCAGCCAGCACTTGAAGTTCGGTTAATCCCTTGGTGTGATTGGCTGACCCTGCTTACCCTCTTCATCCTCCAGACTGCACGGTTTGCCCCAGGATTGCTCCAGCCCCGTAAGTGTCATGATCACCTTTCCTTTTGTGCTTTGCAGCCCTGCAGCACTAGGCTAATCGCCTTTCCTTTTGTGCTTAGCTGTCCTGCAGCACTAGGCTCCTTTTTGACCAGGCTGTAGAGCATCCGGTAGGCGCCCTGTATGTCTGGTGGCCTTTACTTCATCTATTGCATCTCCCTGTATTTTTGTGGTTAACTGGACTGGTTTCTTTATTGTTATATTTAATAAAATGGCACTTTCTACTTCCGCGATTAGGTTTTTCATTCTCTCCCTCGTGTGTCGTGTAATGGTGCACAGGGGTTTGTGACACATTTTAAATGGGAATGAATGTGGGGGTGTCATAAAAAGATGAGAGGTGTCCTAATTTATTCCTCACTATTTGTTTAGAATTACATTTTACAGAAAATTTGAAAAAAGTCTTTAATTTGTTTTTAATTGTTTATTTATATTACATGAATCTCCCAGTATTTTTAACATTGATATTAAATATCCATATGTCCAAATATGTTAAAGAAAAAAACACACAGTCTTATACAGGGTGTCCTAATGTTTTCACATGACTGTATGTGGCTGTATATGGTACATGTCACCGTTCCTCTCCACAGTTACAGCAAGTTCCGACAGTGATTTGGCCGGTGTTATGCGCTGTGATGCTCCAATGTAATGCTTGTGTTCTCCACATATGCCAAATTATCATTTAGGCCATATGTAGTCATAGCAGCATTATATTATAATTTTTTAAGCATTAGATCTTCATTATTATCTCTGTCAAATTTGCTGCTTTTCATTTCCTTGTGTTTGTTCATGGAGCGCTTTGGCCGTTTTATCCAGTTAGCGCCAAGTCAATCCTAAACCTTCCCAGCAGTTTTTGGGGTCATGCTGAAATACCTACTTCTGACCAGGGCCGTCTTTTGGATGCTAAAGGTTCCTGAAAACTCCCCCTCATGGGAGGCTGCTGGTAGTGGAGATACACACATGGGGGAAGTTCCTGCAAAACTGGTTCCTGGTAGTGGAAATAGGGCTTCTGTTTTTAGTCTTAATGAAAGGGATCCCCCATCCAGACTGCTATGCCTATAGCTTGTTGCAGTCTGCCTTATCGCTCATTGCAATTCCGCAGACCTTGGGAGATGAGCAACGAGAAGCTCAGCAGGGTTGTTACCCCTCTGCATGCTTATTTAATGGAAAACCACTTCAATCACATTGCTAATCACCATTAGAAAAAAACTCAGTGTTTCAGTTAAACCCCTCAGCAACCCCAAGCAAGTTTTGCCTTGAAGTACCGGAGCTGGGAGAGCAGCTTTTATGTGCAGTTAAGAAATGGTCTCCTCCGATATCAGAATTATCATGACAGTTCCTTTGCATATGTCAAGTCATGCCTTTGGGAATGTCACTTTGTGGGAAGTAGCTGTAGCTCACTGTCTGCATTTTGATTACACATGCATAAGGTCCAGACTGTGGAGGAGGATTGTTTATTTGAAAATCAATACCAAAATACAGACACCACCAACTCATCACTCAGCTCATACCACAAGGCAAACTACAGCTATCTTTTTCAAGAAAACAGTGTCTGGGGAATAGTGGGTTCAAGCTACAAAGATCTTATTTGTTTGGTTCGTTTCACAAGATTAAAAGTCAAAATAATACATGTGAAAAGGTTTGTATTTTAGAATAAGGCCAAATTGGAATGCTAGTAGCAGTAGTAGTAATTAATGAGATTTTGTCCAGTGAAGAAAATAATAGAGGTTGTTGGGATTGTCATTATGTAATTTGTGTGATGCTTCTGCATTTGTGCATGTGTGTGTATGTGTAGCTACAGATACTATGTCTCAATAAAATGTACCCACAGAGCACACACATTAAATTTGTATGTAGCCTCATTACATGTTAGCATGAGGGAGTATTTGTGTGCAAGTGTGTCCATGGTATCCATGAGAATTTGTGGTTTGGTGTGTACACATCATGCATTTGCGTGTAAATTAGAGCATGTGTATGTGAAGGTTGACTGTAAGAACGGGCTTAGAATTAAAACCTTTTGCAGAACACATTTTGTGATTGAACTGGTATTAAAAACTGGAGGCAGGGCTGGCTGCACACAAGTGGATGATTTAGAAGACGGAGAAGAGCAGAAAAAGGAGAACTGCAAAAGCAGGAGGGAGAGAGGTGTATTGTCTGGGTAGGGAAGGAAGGGGGTGAGCGATTGCCTCCAACCCACAGGACCACAGTGTCTGGGTTGTTTCTTATCAGAATGTCAGGCGGACCTTTCCCATTGACTCGCTGCTGTCAGCAGTCTGCTTAAATGTGAATGCAATTAGGGAAATTGGCAAAGTCAAAGAAATATGTCAAAGACACCTAAAAGAATAGCTGTGATGAGCAGGAGAATGGATAAGCACAGAGAGGAAACTGCATATACACGTGCACATACAGACAGTTTTCTTTTTAAAAAACTGAGTAGTCAGTAGTTCTTGCCTTTTGATGGCTGTGATCATGCCAAATCACTCATTATTTCAAAGTTTGGTCGTCCTTTTTTGCTGCATACATTTCCACGTTCCTTTTTGACAGCTTGTAAATACTGAATGAAGACTTCAAGAAGCTGTGTTTCCTTAATCTAAGCAGCACTCTATTTTTGATGGGATGCATGAACAGTAAATACCTGCGTTTTCATTCTAATAGCCTTACTCCCAGCGAACTGCACATCCCTTCAGGCGTTTCTGAAGGCATTCCCCTCTGCTCTCACCTCTCTTAACCCCTGAGTATGTAGCATCTGCTTTCTCCATTCAGTTGGAGCCCACTGATTTAATAGCTCTGGGCACGCTGCCTTGAAAAGGAGGGAAAAAACTTTTGGCCAGGGCCCCTGGCATTCTCATTAGTAGTCTCTCTCAACAATGTATAGGCGCGTTCTCACTGGTCAGCCTTCCCCTTTGTGGAACAGTCTTGACCCGTTCCCACCGCCTAGTGTGTGCCTGCATGTGTGCATGTGTGTATTTGTCTGTGCGCAGAGCATCCATTTCCATGAAAAAGGAGCGAAGAGAATGGACAGGGGCTGCACTTTCTTTCAGAGAGACAGCTGCAGACGCGGCTCACGGCGCACAAGGGTGACCTCATCCATCATGCCGTGAATAGCTTGGAATTATCATCCCATGTTTCTGGACATCATGTGAGGAGGAGGTTCTTGACAAAGGTCATCTGGGGTAGACCAACTTGGGATTGGCCTATCAAAATAAAGTTCATGAATCAGGCTGCAACTGTTCTAAGGTTTTCTTGTGTTATTTGTTGTTTACTTAAGTGCTGTTATGCGCACTTTTGTTAATTTAGTGCATTATAAATATTTTTGTATAACTGTCCAACAATATATAGCAATAACAGTGAGAGACTATGAAAATGAACTGTTCACCTGCTTTTACTTTAGTAATTCCCTTTTCTGGTGCTATACAATTTACAATAACACTGAATCCTGAATTAAAAGATTTGGTACAAACATGGCTTGCAATTTTTTTTTTTTTTAAAGTGCTACTTATTAGGCTTCCATTTGGGGCCGGAGTGGAAGCATACAGTCCAAGCCTTTTTACAGAAAAAATAGGCAATAGACGCAAAGCTGTGAGCCCCTAAAAAATCTGCTAGCAGAGGAATAGGAAGAGAAAGAGTTAGGCGAGACATTAAATAATTAGAGATAAGCCCTCAACCTACTAAAGGACTAAATCAATACAATATGTGAGAATAAACAGATTTGTGACTCCATCCATCCATCCATCCATCCATCTTCTACCGCTTTTCCGGAGGTCCGGGTCGCGGAGGCAGCAGTTCAAGCAGAGAAGCCCAGACTTCCCTCTCCCCAGCCACCTGCTCCAGCTCTTCAGAGGGGATACCAAGGCGTTCCCAGACTAGCTGGGAGACATAGTCTCTCCACCGAGTCCTGGGTCTGCCCCGGGGTCTCCTCCCAGTGGGACGTGCCTGAAACACCTCAAGTGGGAGGTGTCCAGGAGGCATCCTAATCAGATGCCCATACCACCTCAACTGACTCCTTTCAATGTGGAGGAGCAGCGGTTCTACTCTGAGCCTCTCCCGGATGACTGAGCTCCTCACCCTATCTCTGAGGGTGAGTCCAGCAATCCTACGGAGAAAGCTCATTTCAGCCGCTTGTATCCGCGATCTCGTTCTTTCGGTCATTACCCAAAGCTCGTGACCATAGGTGAGAGTAGGAACGTAGATTGACTGGTAAATCGACAGCTTTGCCTTAGAACTAAGCTCCCTCTTCACCACAACAGACCGGTACAACGTCCGCATCACTGCAGATGCTGCTCCAATCCGTCTGTCGATCTCTCGCTCCATTTTCCCCTCACTCGTGAACAAGACCCCAAGATACTTAAACTCCTCCTCTCCGGGTTGGGGACAGGCTCCTGCCCCAAGTGGAGGAGTGGAGGAGATTTGTGACTGTTCCAGATATTGTTTGATATACACTATGCTTCCTGACAACACATAGCTTTTCCACGATTACATGTCTTTCTTTCTTTGAGCACACATTGCCGCACGCTTCAGTAACTGCCCTGTAAATATACGGGCTGCGCACGCCTTTTTCCCTCTGAATGTGAGTGGCGCTCCTTCCTCTGTGGACTGTTCACAGCTCCGCGGGGGCGGGGCCCGTGGGCGGAGTTACACTCTGCTGCTGTGGTTGGTCGGGGGTGACGTATCCGGAGGCACTTCCTGGTCTGTCTGCTCCATGGGAGGAGGAGAGGGAGACTGCAGTGTTGTTAGTTTAAACAAAATGGCTGCGAGACTGCTGGCGACGAGAGCTCAGTGAACCGAACGCCTGCCATGAGTGTCCGCTCCGCCGTCTGGATCCACACAGAATGTATTTTCCCGGAGTCAGTACTCTCTTTGCATTCGCGGTCATCAGCCCTTGGTTAGTCGTCCCACTGACGACTTAAACAAAAGCATTTCTTTTTTTGCACTTTAAAACAAGTTGGCTGGCTGGTTGACGGCCGTCGGCTTGCTCTGAGAGAAGTCATCGGCGGATTTTTTTTTTTTCTTCTCTGGTTTGCAAAAACCCTGAGCAACGGCCGACGACTTACGGCACCCACCAGCTAACATTAGCTTACATCAATTAGCTGCTTTTAAAAGTCGTTTTCGTTTTTTTCTGTTTTTGTCATTGGTGGTGCTTCGTCCCCTTCCCCGCCCCCGTCGTATACCTTTGACGTTTTGACAAAGTGTTTTGGCGAAAATAATTTCACTGCATATGTTCTGTTTTTTTTTTTTTTGCTCAAAGCATAAATTGCCGTATTTTGCTGTGTATATGTATATATGTATCTGGCTGAGTAGCCGTTGTTTACCTCGGTATCTTGTCACCAAGCTGCTTCAGCAGCAGTCGGCTTATTTACCAAGTCTGACTTTAATTGCGACTAAATCTCTGCTCAATCTTTTTTACGGGTAACTTTAGAAAAGAGATCGGATTCTGCATGTTTTCCCCCTCCTGCCATGCATCGATTCTTAACCCAAAGCTGTGACTAACGCAAGGTAAGTTGGGTTTTCTCTCGCTAAACTGAATGTTAAGATCTCTTATTGGCGTTTAATGAAAGAACAAATAAATGAGCATACACTAGTTGTATCGCTGTATCAAAAAAGTAATGAGCTACTCTATATCGATAATATAGTTTCTGTGGTAAAGAGAGGACACAGTTGGGGAAAAAAAGAAATTCTCCAGCAAACACTTAGGTACCACATCATTAAAACATCCCTAAACAATTTCTTATGCCTATTGTTCATGCAGTACAATATAATCTCAGATTAAAATTGACTGATGTCTCCCCCCATACACTTTTTGATGGACAACCAGTGCATACATATACTATGTTGATGTGAAAGGGCTTTAAAATGTTGGGAACTTTTGTGTTATATCATCACCCTTTCACGATTGGCTCAGTGCACTGGCGCACACTCTGTACATGTGAGTGTGTGATGTGGTTTGTGGAACAGAGAAGAGAACTGCCTTTCCCTTTCAGAGTGACTAGCAATGATTAGAAGGTAATGGTGCACTGATTTTTATGGATTTAAGGGTTGATTGGTGATCTGGTATATTTTTGTTAAATGTGGCAATTTGTGTCCGCCCATTGTAGCTGCAGTGTGCTGAAATGTGACAGAGGCAAAGTCCCATTTGCTCGCAATTTTCCCCACTTTTCGGTCTGTAGCAGTATCACATCATGTATCTTGTACACCTTTGTACATTCCACTACACTGATTCCAAGTACATTATTAAACATAGCTGTGCTGTCTCTTCCCTCCTTTTCTCCAATCTCCTCCCTCAGCTGGGTGAAAAAAGCTGGGTATTTCTGATTGAACTGTCTCCTTCCATTGCATTCCCCTGCCTTGCGTCCTGTCCCCAGGCACTGGAGTATAGCTTTTAATATCTCCTCTGCTTGTCTTAATTGAAGTACATAATTTCCTGTTCAATTTCAAATCCCCTTTTCCTTCTCCCCCCCCCTGACATCTCTGTCACAAATGTCTTATCTATATTGCACACATCAGTGGGGCGATGAAATGAAAAATGTGCACAAGAAGCACACAGGCATCTGCAGTTGGAGTGTTTGTTTGGGTGTAAGGTTCATGCTGATGTGTTTTAAGTCTTGTGCCTCCTTGTTTGGCTGTGCTGAAATTTAAAGTGGAAGGCTTTACTCCCCCCTTCCCCAAATGTAGCTGTGACCAATGTCAAGTTCAATACCTCTGGGTGTAGGCTGATGCCCAGCAGGTTTTAATCTGGTCTTGAGCTGCCCTGGACATTCATCTGACATACAGACACAAAGCTCTTCCTTACCGGGGTCTTTCAATGCTGACAAGACTGCAGTAAGGGGATAGCTGTGAAAAGATGCTGCAGGGGCAATCTGTTGTGGATGAAATTGGTGAATGGCGATAAGATGAAGCTCTAAAACCTGATAAGATTATGAATGAGTGCTTGGTGGTGTTTTTTTTTTTTAATACTACTCCCTGTACCATTGCCAGACAGACAAATCAGCTCTCCTGAAGGTCACAAGCTGAAGACAAAGCAGTAAAGGATAGGATGGTTGCACTTCGATAACATTGCTCTGTTGCCTTAATACTGTGTTATTAAGCAGCCGGACAGTTCACATGCTTTTTTTTTTTGTTGCTTCTTTTGGTGCAGACATGCGGTTTCTGATGACGCGTACGTACAAAGAATTTGATTTCCTTTCGTTATTAGAAGAAACTACAGTTTTGTGAGCCATAAAGGTAGCACTGGAACAACTTGCTGTGTTTACAATGGATATGTGTGCACGCAACTGTGTGTGTGTGTGTGTTTATACATTAACAACTTCAGATTGCTGCCCCAAAATGGAAAAGTTTCATTTTTTTCCCCCACCCACTGCAAAAGTATTCTAAATGAAAAGTTTAGTCTCTTACTGGGTCTCAGACTCAATGAATAATATCGCTACATTTGTCATTTTGGCACCATAGTAGGCAGGAATCTCATTACCCATGTTGGCTCTGGATCTAACCAGGCTGAAGGCTGCTGGCATCTAGACGTTGTTTTGATTAGAGGGTATTGTCACAAAGCTGGAAGGACAGACTGTGGCAGTGTTCTGCAGCTCCTTATCATGGAAGGTCCAGGGTGATTTGTTTAAAAGGAAACCAGGACAAACTTCCCTTTATTTGACCCTTTACAGACAAAAGATGAATGTTAGTTTGATTATTGAGTTGCTAATATTTCACTTTTTCAATTAGAGGGTTAAATCTGCATGAGAGAGGCCTGTTACTGCTTCTTGTATCCACAAATTTTGTTTTCTTGCTTTGCTTATCTTTGTTACTGTACTGTAATTGGATTCCAGTTTTAAATGCATAAAAGGGTATCTTTTTCTTCTCGTAATTCCTTATTAGTTATTTTGTGTTGACCTTTGTAAATAACCTTGAAACGCTTGTGTTCTCTATCTCTTTCCCCTGTCATTGACCTTAGCCCAGGGTAGTCTATGATAATCACTGAGCCTGTGATTATGAGGCTTTTCAAACAAATGGCACAGTCCTGATGGATAACACACTGAACACCACCACAGGGTGCTGTGCAAGTAAGGGAGCATTAACAGCAGAATCAGCTGGATTCAGTGGGAGGCTGCCAAAAGCCATTACCCCTTCGTCTACTTTGTGTATTGCTATTTTAAAGTTAAGAGGGTGCATGAGATTGGCTTTGTTTATGCCACTGTACTAACAGAAAATTTTAGTGTGTTTAAAATGCTTGAGAAATGTAAATGAGCTGACTAACGTGTACATTGAATTTGAATGGTTATTGTATACTAGAGTGATCAATTGTCATTTGCTGGTAGCTTAGTAATTTGGGAAAAAAACCTATGTAAGACCAGTGTTATTTATTCAACTTGCATCTTTGTTACAGGCCAGTTTTTTTTCAAACATTAATCCGTCATGTATAATGTTGTAAGCTGATGTTGGAATCGACTCGGATACCTAAATCCTGCATTTGCTGATTAGTAGTTTTTGTTTTTGCTCATCACTTTCAGCCAAGAAAAAGAAATATCTCCAGCATTTAAATCTTTTAGCTATTTTCTAGTAGGAACATTTTGCCTGATAAAATTGTTAGAATGAAAGAATATGCTTTGTTCCGTAGATGCATTGCTTTTAGAGTACACTTAACAATCAATCATCAACATAAGACCTGTTCATTTTTGCCTAAAAAGGCAGTTATTCTAGGTATTTACTTGTGACAAGCAGTCGCATAGAAATCAAAGGTGGGTGGGATGTAACCTCTGTGCCAGTGGAGGGGGCGGGGGGGTTTGGAGGCCCACCAGGGGTACGCCATGCAGAAATGGAAGCAGGGGGATGGTGGAAGCTGAACTAAAACAGCAAACTGCTGCCTGTGAGTGTTGGCTGGGATCCAGGGGAATGTTCAGTGTGCCGAGGTTTGGTTGGGGCCCCATCACTCCCACTACTCAGTGTCAGCTAATTGGAGGGTTGTGGAGGGAAGGAGGCAGGCATCATGTGGAATTTAACAGTGAAATACAGGATATCCAACTTCAGTACACCCTTTCTTCTCCCAGTCCAAACCAACTTTGGATAGCCTCACTTATTATGTAATAGGACTTAGGCTCGATAACACTTCCAAAGCTCTTGGTGAACGTAGTGTAAATAGCACTAGCATGTGCTGACTGTCCTAATGCCGGTAGGAAGCCTATCACAGTTATTTGTTCTCTGGACTGATAGAGCTTATGTACAATTAATGACAAAGTTTACTTTTAGTGTCCGTCTATATTTTTTGACTGCATCTTGATAGGGATAAGTGATAAGGACCTGTACTTGTATAGCACTTTTCTAGTCACAAAGACCACTCAAAGCACTTAACTAGTAGGTACACTAACCCTCTATTAAGGGCCCATCAGAGACAGGGACACTTTAGAGCAGGGGTGTCCAATCATGTGCCGTGGAGGGCCAAGACCCTGCAGGCTTTCTCTTCTACCCAGTCTCTTTAGCAGGTGTTTTCACTTATCAGCAATCAGTGGGAAGAAATTAAGTGAAATCTGCTGTTGAAGACACTGGTTGAAGGTAAAGCTTGCAGGGTCTTGGCCCTCCATGGCACATGATTGGACACCTCTGATTTAGAGTCACCAATTAAACTAACATGCATGTCTTTGGATTGCGGAGGGAAACCGGAGCCCCCGAAGTAAACTCAAACAGCACAGGGAGAACATGCAAACTCCATCCAGAAAGGCTCACGCCCGGCCAGCGTGGGGGTTTGAAATGTGGAACCTTCAAGCTGTGAGGCAGTAGTGCTTACCACCGTGCTGTCCCATGATAACCTTGTTTGTTTTTGTGGTATCGGTTGACCCATTTAAAAATATACTGTGCAGAACAAGTGAAACTGAAGTTACTTTAGTATACATGAAAATAGTGTCTTACCTTTTTGGCAATTGTCAAAAATTCACCACAACCTTGAGGCAAAATATGAAAAGAGCTTCTTTTTTGGCTAGACCACCACTGGAGCCCCAGACTCCCAACCTCCACCCCACATCCAGGAGGTTGGGGGTTCAAGTCCCGGCTGGGTCATACCAAAGACCATATAAAAATGGTACTTCCCACCTTCTAGCTTGGTGCTCAGCATAATAGAATGGGGGAAGGAGAAGTTGTTTGTGGTGGCGCCTTGCATGGCAGTGACCTCTCTGATTCTAGATGTGATTAACATTGTAGATAGGAGAAACATAATTTCGTTTTACTGTACATGATTGGCTGTATGGATTGAATGACAACAGAGATGACTTCTTCTTCTTCTAATTCACTAGTAGAATTTCGAATGAACCCAATAAGATGCTTTTTTCTTTTCTTATTGGGTAATGTTTGTTTTTTCATTTGTGTTGTTACTGCTCACTGGCTTCAGCTGCTCTTTCATCACTATCAACATCCAAAGAAATCATTGTTAGAAAAATAGACATGTATTTTTGAGGGTATTAACCCAATAACTGTCTGTGGTGCACTTTTGCTCCAGCAACCTCTCCCCCTGGTGGTCAAGATTTTTTCCAAGAAAATATTCAGTTCAGATGTCAGAGATTTCCAAGGCTATAACTTGAAAGTGGTAAGAGATAATGGCTTACTGTCAATTAGAAAGATGTAGAATATGATCCAAAGTTTAGGATAGGAATAAATTTACACATCTAATTTGCATAATGCCACGGCAGCCATATCAAATTACATAACTTAAGTGGACTTTGGACATATTTACATGAAGGATGGTTTTGTTTTTGTCACAGCTTTTTGTTTTGGGTTTTTGTTATCTTCAAAGTATATCGACCAGAAAATCAGTACAATGTAAACAAAGAAATTCGTCAGACTTACTGCTGGCCAGGCGGCTCGTTTCGTCCATTTTTGTCATTATTTTGTCTTCTCTCGGCCATTTTCGCTTTCTCTCCTACATCCAGAAACTCTTATGATTATTTCACCTCAGTTTCGCTTTTATTCCGCCGCAATTTATCTTACATGATGACATAGAACTGGCGCAATTGTTCTGTCCAGTCACATGGCGCTGGGGTTGATGGCAGGTGAAAATTAACCAGCTTCAGCTACCCTCTGTTATAACAGAATGTAGATATTTACCTTCATAAGCTAAATAATCTCTTTTTAGAATCATAGTTGGCAAATTTGGGAGCAAATGCCTCCTTCATGTTGCAGTAGAGCACATCAACATTTGTTTATAAACTCTTCTTCGTTGGTGTCCAAGAAGTTAGATTTTTAGATGGTTATTTGGGAGACAAGTCCTCCAAGGCAAGAGCAGTAAGTTATATGTGTCTGCCACCTTGTGAGGTGGAATACTTGGTACAACTGGGATTTTTTTTATGGTTTATGGCCACATCACATGACAGGCGCAGAACTGCGATATAGACAGTGAGGGCGCTTTCCATGTCCATATAACCAAGACACAACAAGGGTTAAAATAACAAAGCTACTCAATTTTTATTTATTTCATAGTATTTTAGGTTGAGGAACATTACAATATCTGTTTTATATTAAAATCAAATTTTTAGGTCTCTCAATATTTTACAGATGATGGAATGAGCTATTTATTCAGCTAGAAGGTAAACTAATAAAGACTTTAAAGCCCAAAATAGAAATGTATTTATTTTCTTTCTGCTTTCTTTTTAAGATGTTTATTTCCAAATCTTCACTGATATCCAAACTTGCTTTCATCTTTCTGTCTTTCTCTCTGTCTCTCTTGCATCAGATCATGCTTTGTTTTTTACAGCTAAATAAATTTATACTGAAATTGCTGACAGTGACGGGCAGTAAAATTGTTGACTGGCATTTGTGTGGTGTGTGCACTTGTACATCTGGTTTTTGTGTGAATTAATGGTGGATTTATACTGTGAGGCTGTATGAGATTTGGTTATAGCACTCAGGTTGAAATAAGATTTAGGTCTAGGTAAAGGGTGATCATTAGTGTGGGTTTTATTTCATTTCAGTGAATCTGTAACCATGTGACTATGATGATAGGTTCACTTTCATTCATAAAACTGTTTACATGCGTAAACGTTTGTTTTGTTTCTTTCATCGACTGTGAATATGTTGCAAAGCAATTTACACAGAGTTAGTTTTCTGGTTTCTTGATTAAACCAGATGTTTGACTACTATTCCCAGATCTCCCAAACATCAAGTATGGTCATTACGATTGGTGGCAGCCCCTTGGTACCTTTACGCCATTGCTCACAGCTTCCTAGGAAGTCAACCTAGGAAAAGCCCCAAATACAAAGCACTCGTAAGAAAATGTGCACCTCAACACACTTTGCTTGACAGCTTCTTCTTCTTCAGTTTAAGTATGAGCTGTGGTGTTGGCAGGGCGTAGGCTTGCTTGGGCTTTTGCATTGTTCTATTTTCCTAATTAATGAGCTACCACTTCCTTAAAGTTTCATATCCACTTGGCAGAGGCAGCAACCATGCTATGGAGAGCTAATTTTATGCAAGCAAACCTCAGAGGTGGTGTTGTTGTTGTTATTAGTACAATTCAAAATCTTTTACTGATTGTTTTGCTGTTTTGTTCATCTTGCATCCATCTTTGCTGACTTTTACCCATTTGTTCAGTCTGAACTGCATTTTCACATTTTTTTCCACTATTTATTTCTTTGGGCAAGTGTAGCCATCTAGAAATTTAGTACATACTATGCAGTGTTTCCCCTAGGTTTACAGCCTGTGCCAGGAAGGAGGGGAGGGGGGATTGTAACTTAAGGATTATTACCTCCGCCAAGGAGGTTATGTTTTCATCAGCGTTGGTTTGTCTGTCTGTCTGTTTGTTTGTTAGCAAGATAACTCAAAAAGTTATGGACGGATTTTCATGAAATTTTCAGAGATTGTCAGAAATGGGGTATCCTACAGATGATTAGATTTTGAATGAATGAATGAATGAATTTATTTCGGATAATACAGTACAGGTTAAAGAAACTGTATAATATAACAACAAGGTCAAATTAGACAAAGACTCCTTCTACTAAACAATTCCACGTGAGTTATCCGAAATGGGTGATGGCTGAAGCCGCAGCTTATATTGCCCACCCATATTCCATCCAAGAATTCAAAGAAAAAAGAGTAAACAAGACAAGAGTGATTACAATTTAGAACAAAGCTAAGACAAAGTGTGACTGAGAGAGAAAAAAAAAAAAAAAATTTTGATGGTGATCCGGATCACCGTCTGGAAAAAAAAAAAAAAAAAAAAAGCATCACAGTATAACTAATATATGCCACTTGCGAATGGCATTTTTTTTCATGGTCAAGGAATCTAAAGTTAGACAAAATAAATGTAGGATTAATATTTATGATGTTAAACACTGTATGGGGGGAACTGTGGCGCTTGGCGGAGGTCTGCGCTCTCTGAGTGCTTTCCTAGTTTTGTAGTCGACTAATCTAATGACTATTTTTTTTATTAGTTGACTAATCATGATTATTTCTGTCATGTCCACCATCTCCGCTTCCTGTTGGCACGGTTCATGTTTGGGGCCCCAAGTCATGTTTAACCTCACCTGTTTAAGCCTGCACACCTGTGAAAATTACTTTGTTCTCACTCTCTGCGCTAATATAATGTAGCCTGTTATAAAAAGTTCCCATATCTAAATAGAATAATGACCCATGAAACAAGTCGGAAACTTGAACTTGACAGCTTAATAAAAAAGTGTTTGGAGCAACACATTTAAATAACAGAACCTATAAAATGCAGTCTTTTAACCCCAAAATAAAGTGCAAAAACTTAAAGGGTATCTGTAGTGGATTTTAATCAGTAGCTATTTCAAAGGATCAAATATGATACTAGTGATTCCATCCGGTAATTTTGGTCATGATTCCTTCTCGAATATGTGCGAGTTTCAAGTCACAGCTCTGTCAGTCAAGTCAGTCATGGTCAGCGACATCATGTCTCCTCCATGGGCTATTTCAGCACTGGTAGTGACACACAGTCGTTGCTTTGTGTGATTGACTGGGCTTCAGTATAGCAGTCAACAAAGTTTTAACATCAGAATTTTTTGTAATTTTTTACAACCATGTACAAGCAAATCTACTTGCATATAATTTAATTAAATAAAATTCTAGTGTATCAAGATTTATTCAACATGTTCTGAAGTTACTTGACTGGGAAATCGCCTGTTTGTCAGGTCCCCTTCAGCTGCTGGTCCCTGGAGGTACTTGCGGATCATGCCTTCAATGAAGGCCATTTCCAAGGATGGTTTGTGCAGTATACTGTATATCCATGCAGATTTTGCGCTGTTTTCAACTCGGATCTCGACCCACTGAGCATCTGCTGAAAATGCTTACTCGTCCGCGGTAAAGCCGGAATCAACGTGTGTATGTCACTTCTGGCCAGCAATGGCTCCTCCCCATTGGTTGTGACCAAGCGATTTTTATGGGATAAAATTAATCAATATATGGACTCTAAGGGGGTTATTTTTACTATATAAACACATTTTTGGTTTATAAGTAATACCTAAACTACGATTAATGTTGTTATAATAACCAGTACTGGTTTCCTTTAAATAAGCAGCTTCTGCTGCACCCTGGAAAGCATTGCTGTTGTGCTGCTGTGATATAACAACTGTGCTTTATAGAGTTTGCATTTAACTTGTTTCATTTGTTTATTTACAGTAAAATGCTCCCATACTTTGGAAAGATTTGGCCTCTTCTCTGTGATTTTCTTTCTTCTGTGTCGCCATGATGCGCTCCCCTTCTTCTTCGCTGGAACAGAACAGAAACTGAACATTTCTGTGGCATACATATAAACTTTAAAATTAAACGATTCGTCAACAATAAAAATCTGTCGACAAATTTTTATGATTGACGTTATCAATGACGTAGACTAATCATTGCAGCCCTAGTGTGCCAGCGCATGTGTCTCTGTGTTTATGCGCAGTGGAGTTCTGCCCTGCTGCATGAGCGAGGAGAAGAGATAGAAATGAGCTGCTGTCGTGTAAATAAGATAATAATATTGCTGCACCACGCTCACTTCCGTGTTTACAGCGAATATATACAAAACACATTAGCAAAAAACAGAGTGTATGATTTAAAAAAAAAAAAATAACACTCACCTGTGAGTTTTCCCACATCGTTCCTTCCTCCGTCTCCCCCGGCCCGTCAGTGAATATCTCTTCAAGTCTCTGTAATGACTGCATGTATGAAGTGCCGGGTTTGGGTTGAAAAACATCCACCTGACTGAAAGCGCCCCTGTCTCGGGAGCGCACATGAGAAGAGATGCCGTAAAACCACAAACAAACAAGCGAATCTAACACTACAGCTAGTGTTGTAACATTTTATACATCTTTAGAGGTAAAAGTCACTACTACATCTTGTCAATGAGTTTTAAAGCTGTGAATCTCTGGTCTGGACATGGGCCAATGTGTGATTCAGGCAAATCCCCAAGAAGAGCCCCGCAACTTACCGCGACAATCAAAAAAAAAAAAATAATAATAATCCTGCGAAATCCTGGAGGGACTGACTTGACTAAACAAGTGCACACCCACATACACTTGTGATGTGTAGTTCATTCCAGCTGCAGTAGTAGCAAGTATTGTGGAATTATTCCTAGGAAAGAGGTGCCTGTAACGTTCCATGTAATAAAGCTCAGGAGAGCCCTGTGGACTTGCCACATTCTGTGCCTACAGCAACTGACTATTACTTTTTTCTGACAAAGGGCAGTGAGCAGTTTTTCTGAAGCTTTTCAGAATACTGCAAGGTGTATTCCCTTTTAATTCTCATTTTCTGTCACCCTTGCATTAGTTTGCCCCTCACCCCTCATTTGTCTCACTGCATCTCCTGGCATTTGAGATCAAGGTGCATGGATATTTCATTCCCACCACCCCATCTTAAAGTCTCCCCTTGTCTGACAACTTTAATAGTGGTTCCTTTAGTTTTGTTTCCTCAATCTCTCTAGTGAGATTTCCTTCCATTTTTGTCTTCTTCTAGTATGGTCTTTTTCCTTCTCTCTGTGCCCTGTCTGGTTCTCAGGCGGCTGTCATTCTTAATTGGTATTGCTCTGCATCTGCTTTCATCCTCTGCCTACTCCCCTTCCCCCTCTCTCTTCTCTGTATCCCTGCTGGAAGACGACAGGCATCAGACAGACTGCTTTCTTACATGTGTGTATGCATTAGGTTGGGTTTGTTTCTGCATTTTCAGTCTATACTGTTCATTTCTGCATAGTGTTCATCTAAACTCGTGTGTTTTGCTGTAGTTTGGCCCTTTTATATTGGGATATGTATATGTTTAGCAATCAAAATTTAAGATATTTTCCTTTTCTGTTCTTTAATTAACCCACAAAGTTGATGTAGAATTGGGCTTCTGAAGGAGGGAAAATGTAAGTCACAAATGAAATGGGCACTTTTGTAGAAAGCTTTGATAAATGTGAAGGGACAAAGGACTATTGGGCTGCAAGTACCCTGGTTGTTTCTACGCCTCTTCGAGGATTGTATTCACATCTCGATCAGTGACAGTTGTGTATGATGAAACTTTTTTCTGTAAAGCTCTTTACCCACAACAAAAAGAGACTAGGCTTAGCCTTACTTTGCATCTAGACACTAATTGCATAAACAACTCGACTTGGCCTATCAAAAAGTCTTGATCGTTCATACTGTGTATATGTGTGCAATGTGCATGTGTATTTAATACAACTGCACAAAGAAAATGGAACATAATTTACTCAAAGCATATTTTTACTCAAATAGGAATGAGTGTGTACCAGACATGAAAGTTATGGACGTACACCGCTGACTAATGAACTTTTTTTGTGATAATTCAACTTATGTATTGTGTGATATGTCATTCAGTTGTCCTAAAAATAAGTCCTAATGCAGCATGGTATTGTCACTGTAATGATGTGCATCTTTTTATCTGCAAATGGGAAGATGTTCCAGAATACATATTTAGTTTAATATTGCATTTTAAAGGGCGCGATTAAAACAACTTATTGGTTTAGTCATTAGCTTTTATTGTTATGTCCATAGTAATCTATGTCCCTGTGACTGATTGCCAAACTGACCTTGCAGGGCATTTACCCACAAAGCAGGACATGGTTTGCCTATTTAGTATCATATTGCCACTGAGGGCAAACCTGATGCTAAAGCTAGCACAGGTGCAACCCACATTCTCTAAGGAAGTACAGGTGTCAGCAGTACAGAGGTGTGGGTGAGGTACAACCAGGGTGCATTAAGTAAAGTTAGATTTTGGGCAACAGAGGTCAGAAGGGAAACTAACTTCAGCAATGATTAGGTCAGCCCAAAAGAAAACTGTTCTATCATTTCAGCATATGTTTTTGCCAGGTTGCTTGTCTAGTTGTTACATATATGTTTTTTTATATACACTACTCATAAAAAATTGGGGGTATTTGCCTTTCAGGTGAAATTTATGGACAATGTAAAAGGTTCACACTACAGTGATATTATATCATGAAAGTAGGGCATTTACAGTGCATCCGGAAAGTATTCACGCTTCACTTTTTCCACATTTTGTTATGTTACAGCCTTATTCCAAAATGGAACAAATTCATTTTTTTACTCAAAATTCTACACACATTACCCCAGAATGACAATATGAAAAAAGTTTTTTGGGGATTTTTGCAAATTTATTAAAAATAAAAAAACTAAGAAATCACATGTACATAAGTGTTCACAGTCTTCGTTCAATACTTTGTTGATGCACCTTTGGCAGCAGTTACAGCCTCAAGTCTTTTTGAATATGATGCCATAAGTTTGGCACACCTGTCTTTGGGCAGTTTGGCCCATTCCTCTTTGTGGCACCTCTCAAGCTCCATCAGGTTGGATGGGAAGTGTCGGTGCACAGCTATTTTCAGATCTTTCCAGAGATGTTCAATTGGATTCAAGTCTGGTCTCTGGCTGGACCGCTCAAGGATATTCACAGAGTTGTCCTGAAGCCACTCCTTTGATGTCTTGGCTGTGTGCTTAGGGTTGTTGTCTTGCTGAAAGATGAACCGTCACCCCAGTCTGAGGTCAAGAGCACTCTGGAGCAGGTTTTCATCCAGGATGTCTCTGTACATTGCTGCATTCATCTTTCCCTCTATACTGACTAGTCTCCCATTTCCTGCCGCTGAAAAACATCCTCACAGCATGATGCTGCCACCACTATTGACGTGGTTATGAGCGGTGCCTGGTTTCCTCCAAACATGACACCTGGCATTCACGCCAAAGAGTTCAATCTTTGTCTCATCAGACAAGAGAATTTTGTTTCTTATGGTCTGAGAGTCCTTCAGGTGCCTTTTGGCAAACTGCAGGCGGGCTGCCATGCGCCTTTTACTAAGAAGTGGTTTCCATCTGGCCACTCTACCATACAGGCCTGATTGGTGGATTGCTGCAGAGATGGTTGTCCTAATGGAAGGTTCTTCTGTCTCCACAGAGGAATGCTGGAGCTCTGACAGAGTGACTATCGGGTTCTTGGTGACCTCCCTGACTAAGCCCCCCCCCCCCCGATCGCTCAGTTTAGATGGCTGGCCAGCTCTAGGATGAATCCTGGTGGTTCCGAACGTTTTCGATTTACAGATGATGGAGGCCACTGTGCTCATCGAGACCTTCAAAGCAACAGAAATTTTTCTGTACCCTTCCCCAGATTTGTACCTCGAGACAATCCTGTCTCGGAAGTTTACAGACAATTCCTTTGACGTCCTGCTTGATTTGTGCTCTGATATGCACTGTCAACTGTGGGACCTTATATAGACAGGTGTGTGTCTTTCCAAATCGTGTCCAATCAACTGAATTTACCACAGGTGGACTCTAATTAAGCTGTAGAAACATCTCAAGGATGATCAGTGGAAGCAGGATGCACCTGAGCTCAATTTTAAGCTTCATGCCAAAGGGTGTGAATACTTACACTACCGTTCAAAAGTTTGGGGTCACCCAGACAATTATTTTGTGTTTTCCATGAAAAGTCACACTTATTTACCACCATGAGTTGTAAAATGAATAGAAAATATAGTCAAGACATTGACAAGGTTAGAAATGATGATTTGTATTTGAAATAATAATTTTTTCCTTCAAACTTTGCTTTCGTCAAAGAATCCTCAATTTGCAGCAATTACAGCATTGCAGACCTAACATGACTGCACAAGGGTTTTCTAATCATCCATTAGCCTTCTGACGCAATGAGCAAACACATTGTACCATTAGAACACTGGAGCGATAGTTGCTGGAAATGGGCCTCTATACACCTATGAAGATATTGCACCAAAAACCAGACATTTGCAGCTAGAATAGTCATTTACCACATTAGCAATGTATAGAGTGTATTTCTGATTAGTTTAAAGTTATCTTCATTGAAAAAAAGTGCTTTTCTTTCAAAAATAAGGAAATTTCTAAGTGACCCCAAACTTTTGAACGGTAGTGTATGTACATGTTATTTCTGTTTTTTATTTTTAATAAATTTGAATAAATCTCAAAAGAAAAAACTTTGGTCAACGTTGTCATTATAGGGTATTGTGTGTAGAATTTTGAGGAAAAAAATGAATTTAATCCCTTCTGGAATGAGGCTGTAACATAATAAAATGTGAAAAAAAGTGAAGTGCTGTGAATACTTTCCGGATGCACTGTAAGCAGAAGCATGCAATGGTGATTTCTAGGGCTGGGAACGATCCCTAATTTCCAGAATCGATTAAATTCTGATTTTTGAGATTCTGAATCTATTCAATTCTGATTCGATCCGATTTGATATGGGAAATTACCATTTCAGTAGCCATTTTACTTGCCAGGAATAAAAATAAAATTGTACCAAGAGTACTCTAACTTTGTTAATACACAAATTATCAGATAAAGAACTGACCCAAAATCAGTTACAATAATGCACTTTTTATTATTTAACTTATGATTTCACAAAGTGTTCACAGAATCAGAATCAGATTTATTGCCATTGTTCATGTAGTACACAAACTAGGAATTTCTCGGTGCCATGCTGCAACATTAAAACATGATGAGAAAAAGGGATAAACTAAAAAACTAAAGGACTAAAAACGTGCAATAAGTGTAGAAAAATAAGTAATAATAAGTAATAATAATAATAATAATACTAGTAATAATGAGTAGTACTAGTCAAGGCAGTTTTTTTTTTCCACAATATCTTTATTGAACCTTTTTTTTTTTTTTTTTTAACAAACATGATACAAACAATCAAACACTAACACTAAAGTACTACAAAAAAAAAAATGCACTAAAAACACCAACAACCACCAACAAAATCAAGTCTTCAACAATGCTCCTCTGTTTAGTCTAGACAATCCAATACATAAGTATACATATTATGTTCACCAGTTTGGAATTTACAAGGTCCACACACATCATTCACCTTCTTCTTCAAGAGTTATGTTTAAATTTTTTACATAATCAATAAAAGGTCTCCATATATTCTCAAACACAATTTCCTTTGATTTCAGTATATATGTTATTCTTTCTAATGGAAGGTTTGTTAACATCTGTCTTAACCACTGAGTCACATCTGGTCTATGAGTCTTTTTCCATAATAGTGCAATACTTTTTTTGGCATTAAGCAAACTGAGGTCTATGAATGTTCTTTCACTTTTATTGAAATTATGCTTTTCTGGGTACAGACCCAACAAAACCAGTTTAGGATTCAATATGATTTGTTTTGAGATTATTTTTTCAATTGTTACCCTCACCTCTTCCCAAAACATTCTTATTAATCTACATTCCCATAAACAATGAAATAGGGTTCCTTTACTTTCCATGCATTTTGTGCATGTATCTGGTATATTTTTGTTATATCTATTTAACTCCTCCGGTGTAACATACATCCGCATTAACCATTTGAAATGTATCAATTTAAGGCGTGCATTTATTGATTTGGTTTGAGCTTCTGTACAAGCCAATTCCCATTGTTCCTCTGAAATTTCAATTTGCAGATCTTCTTTCCAGTAGTTTAATCTTTTCAGTGAATTTTCACTTGAAGATAGTGTCAATGAGTTATAAAACTCTGAAATAATACCCTTTCTTTTACTATCTTTCATCATCATTTTTTCCAAGGATGAATAAATAGGTCGAGTGAGAGCTTTATTTTGATTTGATCGAATAAAGTTTCTAAGTTGAAGATATTTAAAAAAATGTGTTCTATTGAGATTAAATTTGATCCTCAGCTCTTCAAAAGACATTATGTTGTCTGCACATGGCAAATATAAATCCTGAATCTTTTGTATCCCTTTTAAATTCCATACTTTAAATACAGCGTCCGCTCTCCCTGGTTTAAAATATTGATTACCCCATATTGGACTAAATTGTGACAATAACTGTGGTTCTTTTAAATAGTTTTTAGCTTCACACCATATTTTGATCATATGCTTTACAAATGGATTTTTAACTTGTTTTTGTAATTTTTTTGCCGAATCTGAGTATATGAATATGGGAAGAGGTAAAGGTAAATTGTATGATTCCATTTCAGTCCAGTGAGGGAGATCATTTGATGAAAAATAATATGTCATAGACCTCAGTTGTGCCGACCAATAATACAACATAAAATTTGGACATTTCAGACCTCCACGATCAAATGGTAAATATAATAAAGACAGACGTAATCTAGCCCTCCTGTTGTTCCATATAAATTCCACTAACTTTTTTTTTATTCTTGAGAATAGATCTAAAGGTGGTGATAAGGGAATGTATTGAAATAAATAAAGTATTTTAGGTAAAATATTACTTTTAAGTATATTGATTCTCCCGATCATCGACATTGGTAGTGACATCCATCTCTGAGTTAACTCACTGATATCTGACATTAAGGCTTCATAGTTGACACTGGCGACTGATTCTAGCTTAGGCATAATTTGGATTCCTAAATATTTAAACTGATTTACAACATTGAATTGATTTACCTCAGGGGCTGGGTAATTTCTCTGGGTCTCATTTAGCATTAATATTGAAGATTTAGTTTTATTTATTTTATATCCTGATATTTCCCCAAAATTCTTTATTAAATTCAACAAGGTTGGAATTGATTTTTTTAGATTCGACATAAACAAAATTATATCATCGGCGTACAGGGAGATTTTATGTTCTGTTGGTCCAACTTTAATTCCATATATTTGTGAATGTAAACGTATCGCTATCGCTAAAGGTTCAATTGCCATAGTAAACAGTAAAGGTGAGAGTGGACAGCCTTGTCGACATCCTCTATTGATTTTTATTGGTTTTGAAATATTGCTATTTGTTAGGATTTCTGCTGTAGCATTATTGTATATTATTTGAACCCATTTTATGAAATTATTTCCAAGTCCAAACCTTTGTAGGACTTCAAAAAGAAAGGGCCATTCAACTCTATCAAAGGCCTTTTCGGCGTCCAATGATAGGAGAGCTGTATCCGGTGCTTCTTTATTAAAATAGATAATATTAAATAGTCTTCTTACATTATGGAAGCCTTGTCTACCCTTTATAAAGCCATTCTGATCTCGATTAATAATATTTGGTAAAATTTCTTGTATTCGTCTTGCTAAAATTTTACAGATTATCTTAAGGTCGGCGTTTAATAGGCTTATTGGTCTCATATTTTCACATTTATTAGAGGGCTTACCTGGTTTTGGCAGCAGTATAATTAAGGCATTATTTATGTATGATGGTAAATTATTATTTTGAAATGCTTCTAAAACCATTTCCAAAAAAGGTTTTATTAATTTATTCTTAAATTTTTTATAAAGGTCAACTGGAAGACCATCTGGTCCTGCACTTTTTCCTGATTTCATATTATCAATGGCTAGCCCAACTTCTTCTTGACTAATTTTAGACTCCAATATCTCCCTGTTTTCATTTGGAATACACGGTATAGATAGTTCGTTCAAAAACCCATTTAGTTTTGTTAAATCAGGTTCATTTTTGGTATCATATAATTTTTCATAGTAATCTCTAAAGGCTCTATTAATTTCTAAAGGATCTATAACTACCTGTCCATTACTTATAATACTGGTAATTGGTGTTTTAATTTCCAATTGTTTAATCTGCCATGCTAATAATTTTCCTGATTTTTCACCTTGTTCATAAAAAGATTGTTTCAATCTTAGAAGACTCGAGGCAGCTCTATTCGCTGATTTTTTGTCGTATTCAGCTCTCAAAATCAGTAATTCATTCTCCAACCTTGGGTCACTTCCTGCATACACTTTTTCCTGAAGATTTTTTATTTTATGTTCCAATTTAGCTCTCTCCTCTCGAGTCTTCTTAGATTTTGATCCTGTATAACTAATAATATGCCCCCTAATAAAAGCTTTGAAAGCCTCCCACTTTACACATGCTGATGTTTGTGTAGTATTGATGTCAAAGAACTCGTCTATCTGTTTTTCTATATACTTGACAAATTCCTCATCCTGAAGCCATTTATGCTGAAATTGCCATCTACCTGATTCCTTTGTCAATTTTTTATCTACATATATTAGACAACAGGGTGCATGATCAGAGATCACGATGTTATCATAAAAGCAGTTTTGAATCTTGGACCTTAATTCTGTGGAAATCAAAAAATAATCAATACGTGAGAATGTCTTGTAGGTACTGGAATAACAAGAATAGGCTTTAACTTGTGGTTTCATTTCTCTCCATATATCTAACAATCTCAATTCTTTCATAAAATGATTAATAGTCATCCTACATCCAATGTGCGTACAATCCAGTCCTGTTGATCTATCCACACCTGGATTCAATGTACAATTAAAATCCCCTGCTATTATATGTTGCCCTGTAAGTGATGATAAGATGAGAAATAAATTAGCAAAGAACTTCTGATCATCTATATTGGGACCATATAAGTTCACAAGATTTATATTTTCTAATAGCAAAGAACCTTGAATGATTACATATCTTCCAAATTTGTCTCCAATTACATTTTTCACTTGAAAAGGAACTGATTTATGTATGAGAGTCATAACTCCCCTGGCTCGGGATGAAAATGAAGAGGTGAATACACTTCCCTGCCATCTACTCCTAATTCTTTTAACATCCTCCTCTATCAGATGAGTTTCTTGTAAAAACACAATTCTTGAACCCATGTCCTTTATTTTATTCATAACTTGTTTAAGTTTTTTTAAATTTTGTAGACCTCTGCAATTCCATGAAGTTAAATTAAGATTAACACTTTGGTCCATGATCAATAGAGAGTTTGGGATTACCTTGCAGTGTAAACATGCTCATACAGAGAAGCAAAAACATGAGTGGTTGAACATTCATCCTACAAACTACACACAAACAAATTTCCCCTTCCCACACTTGTGGCAAACCCCCCAAAATCAAAAGAAAAATTCTGTCTCCCGATATAGCCATCGACCGTTCCACACCCACGGGGAACAGCCTAAGCCACTCCTTCATCCTCCCAATCACCCTAACTCTACTGCTTTTAATGACGTAACATTAACTCTCCTCTGTAGTTTTCCAACTTAACTCCAAAATTTTTAACAACTTTGTACATCATAGTTTTTTTTTTGTTTGTTTTGTTTTTTTTTAATATATAATACAATCTATATTTTGTAAACTTACTATTTACTTCAAGTCAGTCAGATGCCTGTGCAAATGCTTAATTATTCTACCTTATATTTTGTTCATGCTTAGCTCCCACCAGTCTCTTCTTCTTCTTTGATCTTCTTGATGAACTCCTGCGCCTCCTCTGGGGTCTTGAAGATGTGGGTTCTGCCCTCATACGTGGTCAACAGTCTCGCAGGATAGATTACACCATGACGAATCCCAAGGTTGCGCAGCTCCTTACGTACGGGATCAAACTGCTTCCTCAATTGCTGGATTCCTGTGGCCAAATCTGGGTAGTAGTAGTAGTAGATTAGTTTATTTGACAGGGACAGTGCAATAAACATAGACAATTAATAAAAGACAATCAATCTGATGTGTTGCACATAGAGTGTATAGCAGAACCGCACCTGCTGGTCCTGGTGTTTAATCTCTCCTTTTTTAGCTCGTGCAGCGTTGAAGATCTTCATCCTGTCTCTGTTGCTAAGAAACTTCATAATTAAGGTCCTCGGCGGTCCCTTATCTCTCCGTGGGCCAATACGATGTGCTTTTTCCAGAACCACTGCTGATTGCAACTCCTCGCTGCCCAGCACCTCCGGAATCCACTTTTCCAGAAAGGAACATACGTCCCGACCTTCTGATTCCTCTGGAAGACCCACCAGCCTCAAATTATTCTGTCTCGACCGAGATTCCAAATCCAAAATATTATCTTCCAGAGATTTATTTTTTTTTTCCAAAGTGCGCACCTTTAATTGAAGACGGGTGACGTCATCTTCAGCACTAGCGAGACAGAGCTCCATCTGCGCCGTTCGTTCTACACAGTCACCCAATTCCTTTCTTATTCCTTCCAACGCTGTCATAATCCCATCAAATCTAGAGGAAAAGTCCGCTCTCATTGAACTCATGGCAGCCATCAGCGCATCTGCGCCATTCCCCGCAGAAATCGCAGCGTTGCCAGCCTCCTCCGCCATATATGGAGCCCTGTTTGCTGCGTCACAGACCTGAAAGTCCGTTAATTTGGACTGTTTCGGCGGCTCGCTTTTTCCTTTTCCTGGTTTTCCAGCCTTAGGCTTCGCCGACATATCCTCGCCCAAACGCTGGGATACGTTCTGTCCCAAATGAGAGAGTTATTTGCCGATTTTTTTCTCCAGGAGCAGAGCAGAGCGAGACACGTCCGTCCTACGTGGCAGCCATAACCGGAAGTCGTCAAGGCAGTTTTAAAAAATTAGCAAGTAGCAGATAATGTGAAGTACCACATAGTGCAGTCGATAATGCAACAGAAAAACAGTGATGAATGACGTGAGTCTGGCATCCTGGTTGAAGTGTTTTCTTTAGTGCAAAAGGTGTGTAGTGTCAAGTTAACCCAGAGTAAGTAAACAAATTCAATGTATGAAGCATGTATACATAATCTCACTGTATTTCAGTCCCTCCAGGATTTCGTTGGCTGTTTTTGTGATTGTTGTGGCCCAAAAAGCCTGAATTTGTGGGGGGTTTTCCAAAAAGTTTTGACATTTTTAGGTTTTTTGCACTGAAAGTTGTGTGAGGAAGTACAGATTTTAAAGTAGCTGCTTTTTCCATAGTTTACAGTGATGCTGTTCTATGTAACACCACAAGAAAAGCCTAGGATTGCAAAAAAAATCCTGTTAAACAGTGATTTATGTAGAATTAAATGCTGAGTAAAATTGTCAAAAAATGACCAACATTGTATTCTTGCTGAGAACTTAAATTAAAAAAAGAAATAAAAGAATTAGTCATTACAAGAACTAAACTGCATTGAATGCGTGTTGGAGTATGGAGAAAATTATGGCAGCACCTTCTTGGATCTTGAATTTCAAAACTAAGACCCTGAAAAATTTGAGGTGGTCTTCTGTGCTGAAATCCACATGAAGCAGGGATGGCTCCTCCACTGACAACCTCGTCCCTTCAGAAGGTCTCAATGCAAGATGGACCTTGGAGTGGAAACCCAGTCTTCATAGATCTAAAGGGGATATGAAAAGAATAGATTTCACAGTAAAATTAATAATATTTTTAAATCCCCACACCACAGTAGGGTTTAATAATTTAGTTTCTTTTATTTTTTTTGTTGTTTATATTTTAACTACAAAGTAACTGTCAATTTTTGAAAAGGGTTTCAGTTCATTTCCTAGGAAGATTTGTTCATTTCAGTTTAATTCTATTGAGTAAAAATAGCTTGTACTGCAGCCTTTATTAATTCTGACATTTTCATTTTATTGTGATTCATTATTAACTTCAAATCTCTCACTTAAGTGCTAGAAGTCCATAATCTCATAAAATATACCTTTATTCTACATTTATTCACAGTGCTTAACCAACAGTTAACTACTGTATTCATAGTTTGTAAAAGAAAACACCATCATTCTGGATACATTATTAATTTACGACACAAATGTTAAACAAACAAATGATAATTTACTTAAAATCTCAGCCAGTCTCCGTGCATTTTCCGTTTATCAGTCATCGACTTTATGTTCCAACACAGCACTGCACTGCACGTAGTCAAAACCATTTATCCCTGCTTTATGAAAAATATTCAGAAGCTGTTGAGGATTGTCTTTACGGTGACTTTTTTTTTTTTCCACAATATCTTTATTGAACCTTTTTTTTTTTTTTAACAAACATGATACAAACAATCAAACACTAACACTAAAGTACTACAAAAAAAAAAAAAAAAATGCACTAAAAACACCAACAACCACCAACAAAATCAAGTCTTCAACAATGCTCCTCTGTTTAGTCTAGACAATCCAATACATAAGTATACATATTATGTTCACCAGTTTGGAATTTACAAGGTCCACACACATCATTCACCTTCTTCTTCAAGAGTTATGTTTAAATTTTTTACATAATCAATAAAAGGTCTCCATATATTCTCAAACACAATTTCCTTTGATTTCAGTATATATGTTATTCTTTCTAATGGAAGGTTTGTTAACATCTGTCTTAACCACTGAGTCACATCTGGTCTATGAGTCTTTTTCCATAATAGTGCAATACTTTTTTTGGCATTAAGCAAACTGAGGTCTATGAATGTTCTTTCACTTTTATTGAAATTATGCTTTTCTGGGTACAGACCCAACAAAACCAGTTTAGGATTCAATATGATTTGTTTTGAGATTATTTTTTCAATTGTTACCCTCACCTCTTCCCAAAACATTCTTATTAATCTACATTCCCATAAACAATGAAATAGGGTTCCTTTACTTTCCATGCATTTTGTGCATGTATCTGGTATATTTTTGTTATATCTATTTAACTCCTCCGGTGTAACATACATCCGCATTAACCATTTGAAATGTATCAATTTAAGGCGTGCATTTATTGATTTGGTTTGAGCTTCTGTACAAGCCAATTCCCATTGTTCCTCTGAAATTTCAATTTGCAGATCTTCTTTCCAGTAGTTTAATCTTTTCAGTGAATTTTCACTTGAAGATAGTGTCAATGAGTTATAAAACTCTGAAATAATACCCTTTCTTTTACTATCTTTCATCATCATTTTTTCTAAGGATGAATAAATAGGTCGAGTGAGAGCTTTATTTTGATTTGATCGAATAAAGTTTCTAAGTTGAAGATATTTAAAAAAATGTGTTCTATTGAGATTAAATTTGATCCTCAGCTCTTCAAAAGACATTATGTTGTCTGCACCTGGCAAATATAAATCCTGAATCTTTTGTATCCCTTTTAAATTCCATACTTTAAATACAGCGTCCGCTCTCCCTGGTTTAAAATATTGATTACCCCATATTGGACTAAATTGTGACAATAACTGTGGTTCTTTTAAATAGTTTTTAGCTTCACACCATATTTTGATCATATGCTTTACAAATGGATTTTTAACTTGTTTTTGTAATTTTTTTGCCGAATCTGAGTATATGAATATGGGAAGAGGTAAAGGTAAATTGTATGATTCCATTTCAGTCCAGTGAGGGAGATCATTTGATGAAAAATAATATGTCATAGACCTCAGTTGTGCCGACCAATAATACAACATAAAATTTGGACATTTCAGACCTCCACGATCAAATGGTAAATATAATAAAGACAAACGTAATCTAGCCCTCCTGTTGTTCCATATAAATTCCACTAACTTTTTTTTTATTCTTGAGAATAGATCTAAAGGTGGTGATAAGGGAATGTATTGAAATAAATAAAGTATTTTAGGTAAAATATTACTTTTAAGTATATTGATTCTCCCGATCATCGACATTGGTAGTGACATCCATCTCTGAGTTAACTCACTGATATCTGACATTAAGGCTTCATAGTTGACACTGGCGACTGATTCTAGCTTAGGCATAATTTGGATTCCTAAATATTTAAACTGATTTACAACATTGAATTGATTTACCTCAGGGGCTGGGTAATTTCTCTGGGTCTCATTTAGCATTAATATTGAAGATTTAGTTTTATTTATTTTATATCCTGATATTTCCCCAAAATTCTTTATTAAATTCAACAAGGTTGGAATTGATTTTTTTAGATTCGACATAAACAAAATTATATCATCGGCGTACAGGGAGATTTTATGTTCTGTTGGTCCAACTTTAATTCCATATATTTGTGAATGTAAACGTATCGCTATCGCTAAAGGTTCAATTGCCATAGTAAACAGTAAAGGTGAAAGTGGACAGCCTTGTCGACATCCTCTATTGATTTTTATTGGTTTTGAAATATTGTTATTTGTTAGGATTTCTGCTGTAGCATTATTGTATATTATTTTAACCCATTTTATGAAATTATTTCCAAGTCCAAACCTTTGTAGGACTTCAAAAAGAAAGGGCCATTCAACTCTATCAAAGGCCTTTTCGGCGTCCAATGATAGGAGAGCTGTATCCGGTGCTTCTTTATTAAAATAAATAATATTAAATAGTCTTCTTACATTATGGAAGCCTTGTCTACCCTTTATAAAGCCATTCTGATCTCGATTAATAATATTTGGTAAAATTTCTTGTATTCGTCTTGCTAAAATTTTACAGATTATCTTAAGGTCGGCGTTTAATAGGCTTATTGGTCTCATATTTTCACATTTATTAGAGGGCTTACCTGGTTTTGGCAGCAGTATAATTAAGGCATTATTTATGTATGATGGTAAATTATTATTTTGAAATGCTTCTAAAACCATTTCCAAAAAAGGTTTTATTAATTTATTCTTAAATTTTTTATAAAGGTCAACTGGAAGACCATCTGGTCCTGCACTTTTTCCTGATTTCATATTATCAATGGCTAGCCCAACTTCTTCTTGACTAATTTTAGACTCCAATATCTCCCTGTTTTCATTTGGAATACACGGTATAGATAGTTCGTTCAAAAACCTATTTAGTTTTGTTAAATCAGGTTCATTTTTGGTATCATATAATTTTTCATAGTAATCTCTAAAGGCTCTATTAATTTCTAAAGGATCTATAACTACCTGTCCATTACTTATAATACTGGTAATTGGTGTTTTAATTTCCAATTGTTTAATCTGCCATGCTAATAATTTTCCTGATTTTTCACCTTGTTCATAAAAAGATTGTTTCAATCTTAGAAGACTCGAGGCAGCTCTATTCGCTGACTTTTTGTCGTATTCAGCTCTCAAAATCAGTAATTCATTCTCCAACCTTGGGTCACTTCCTGCATACACTTTTTCCTGAAGATTTTTTATTTTATGTTCCAATTTAGCTCTCTCCTCTCGAGTCTTCTTAGATTTTGATCCTGTATAACTAATAATATGTCCCCTAATAAAAGCTTTGAAAGCCTCCCACTTTACGCATGCTGATGTTTGTGTAGTATTGATGTCAAAGAACTCGTCTATCTGTTTTTCTATATACTTGACAAATTCCTCATCCTGAAGCCATTTATGCTGAAATTGCCATCTACCTGATTCCTTTGTCAATTTTTTATCTACATATATTAGACAACAGGGTGCATGATCAGAGATCACGATGTTATCATAAAAGCAGTTTTGAATCTTGGACCTTAATTCTGTGGAAATCAAAAAATAATCAATACGTGAGAATGTCTTGTAGGTACTGGAATAACAAGAATAGGCTTTAACTTGTGGTTTCATTTCTCTCCATATATCTAACAATCTCAATTCTTTCATAAAATGATTAATAGTCATCCTACATCCAATGTGCGTACAATCCAGTCCTGTTGATCTATCCACACCTGGATTCAATGTACAATTAAAATCCCCTGCTATTATATGTTGCCCTGTAAGTGATGATAAGATGAGAAATAAATTAGCAAAGAACTTCTGATCATCTATATTGGGACCATATAAGTTCACAAGATTTATATTTTCTAATAGCAAAGAACCTTGAATGATTACATATCTTCCAAATTTGTCTCCAATTACATTTTTCACTTGAAAAGGAACTGATTTATGTATGAGAGTCATAACTCCCCTGGCTCGGGATGAAAATGAAGAGGTGAATACACTTCCCTGCCATCTACTCCTAATTCTTTTAACATCCTCCTCTATCAGATGAGTTTCTTGTAAAAACACAATTCTTGAACCCATGTCCTTTTATTTTATTCATAACTTGTTTAAGTTTTTTTAAATTTTGTAGACCTCTGCAATTCCATGAAGTTAAATTAAGATTAACACTTTGGTCCATGATCAATAGAGAGTTTAGGATTACCTTGCAGTGTAAACATGCTCATACAGAGAAGCAAAAACATGAGTGGTTGAACATTCATCCTACAAACTACACACAAACAAATTTCCCCTTCCCACACTTGTGGCAAACCCCCCAAAATCAAAAGAAAAATTCTGTCTCCCGATATAGCCATCGACCGTTCCACACCCACGGGGAACAGCCTAAGCCACTCCTTCTTCATCCTCCCAATCACCCTAACTCTACTACTTTTAATGACGTAACATTAACTCTCCTCTGTAGTTTTCCAACTTAACTCCAAGATTTTTAACAACTTTGTACATCATAGTTTTTTTTTTTTTGTTTTGTTTTGTTTTTTTTTTTTTAATATATAATACAATCTATATTTTGTAAACTTACTATTTACTTCAAGTCAGTCAGATGCCTGTGCAAATGCTTAATTATTCTACCTTATATTTTGTTCATGCTTAGCTCCCACCAGTCTCTTCTTCTTCTTTGATCTTCTTGATGAACTCCTGCGCCTCCTCTGGGGTCTTGAAGATGTGGGTTCTGCCCTCATACGTGGTCAGCAGTCTCGCAGGATAGATTACACCATGACGAATCCCAAGGTTGCGCAGCTCCTTACGTACGGGATCAAACTGCTTCCTCAATTGTTGGATTCCTGTGGCCAAATCTGGGTAGAACCGCACCTGCTGGTCCTGGTGTTTAATCTCTCCTTTAGCACGTGCAGCGTTGAAGATCTTCATCCTGTCTCTGTTGCTAAGAAACTTCATAATTAAGGTCCTCGGCGGTCCCTTATCTCTCCGTGGGCCAATACGATGTGCTTTTTCCAGAACCACTGCTGATTGCAACTCCTCGCTGCCCAGCACCTCCGGAATCCACTTTTCCAGAAAGGAACATACGTCCCGACCTTCTGATTCCTCTGGAAGACCCACCAGCCTCAAATTATTCTGTCTCGACCGAGATTCCAAATCCAAAATATTATCTTCCAGAGATTTTTTTTTTTTTTTTCCAAAGTGCGCACCTTTAATTGAAGACGGGTGACGTCATCTTCAGCACTAGCGAGACGGAGCTCCATCTGCGCCGTTCGTTCTACACAGTCACCCAATTCCTTTCTTATTCCTTCCAACGCTGTCATAATCCCATCAAATCTAGAGGAAAAGTCCGCTCTCATTGAACTCATGGCAGCCATCAGCACATCTGCGCCATTCCCCGCAGAAATCGCACCGCCGCCAGCCTCCTCCGCCATATATGGAGCCTTGTTTGCTGCGTCACAGACCTGAAAGTCCGTTAATTTGGACTGTTTCGGCGGCTCGCTTTTTCCTTTTCCTGGTTTTCCAGCCTTAGGCTTCGCCGACATATCCTCGCTCAAATGCTGGGATACGTTCTGTCCCAAATGAGAGAGTTATTTGCCGATTTTTTTCTCCAGGAGCAGAGCAGAGCGAGACACGTCCGTCCTACGTGGCAGCCATAACCGGAAGTCTTTACGGTGACTTTTGCTGATAAATTAAGAGACACGCATGTTAACAACTCTGCTCATGTAAACACGGAAGTAAAGACGTGCGCATGCGCCGCATGGAGCTCTTGCCGGATGAGAACCGTTTTAACACCACAGAAGAAAAACCAGCATCTCTGTTAGCTTGTTAGCTGTTAGCTCCGTTAGCACTTAAGGTGTTTCTGGTTCTTCGCCGCTGTTCCTGGCTCACTGACCCGGTTTTGACCCGATCAGACTCAGCAGATGTTCACAGACGTAAAAGCATTATATTAAAAGATCGATCTACGGATTTTGTGGATTGATATCGGCTCAGTCAAACGTGGATTGATCCAGATCGTTGTATCGATCTTTTGAACCCACCTCTAGTGATTTCCTCAACTCAATTTATTGAAACAAAAGCCAACAACAGTGGTGGGTATACCACAACAAAAAATGTCAGTGTCTCAATAACTTGTCATGTGCCCTTGAGCATCAATTACAGCTTGACAGTGGCCACGGTTACATGGGAAAAATTTCTTCAATCTGATTGCAATTCAGATCAGAATTTTACTGTTTATGTGGATCCTGAAAAAGCTGATCCGATTAGGACGTGCGTTTCGATGTGTCACACATTTGAACGGAATAAATTCATTTTGACATGCGCACGTCGACATTTTGACATTCCGAAAATAGTAGAAGAAGGAGCAACTTCCGGTATTAGCAAGCCCTGCTTCGTGTGGAAATTGACCTGTATTGTGTTATTCAGACTGTACTTTTGTTTCTGCTGGTCTCTGTAATGAAGCTACAAGTACATACTTCTGCATATGACGAACAGAGGGAGACAGCAGGACGATACAGACCAGTTTTGTTTTACTCCCGCTATGTTTTCCGCTGGGACAGTGTGGTGGCGAAGTGGTTAGCACTACGGCAGCGCAGCAACTCACCCTTGGCCGGGGGATCCTGGGTTCGATCCCAGCCCCTGACCAACAGTGATCTGTGTGGAGTTTGCATGTTCTCCCCGTGTCTGCGTGGGTTTACTCCGGGATTTCTCCGGTTTCCTCCCACATGCCAAAAAAACCCAAAACATGCAAGTTAGGTTAATTGGCATCAAACGGGATTCTAAATTGTCCTTAGGTATGGATGTGAGAGTGAATGGTTGTCTGTCTCTGTGTTGGCCCTGCGATGGACTGGCGATCTGTCCAGGGTGTACCCTGCCTCCCGGCCAAAGATGCTGGGATAGGCTCCAGTCCCCTTGTGACCCGAAAAGGATTAAGCGGAAGAAGATGGATGGATGGATGGATGTTTTCCGGTAGCTGCTGCTAAGGTGGAAATACGTCACGTTGACGTGCGGCTGGTGTACAGACATGCGCAGTAAACATATTTTCTGCCCTATGTTCGGAATAAGTGTTTTCATGCGCACCATTTGGATTAACAATCGGCATAACCCACTCCTCTCAATTGGAATGAAATTTTGATCTGAATGAGCGTGATCGGGTTAGAATATTCAGATTGGCGTGTTTACATGAACCATTTTTATTCTGATCAAGCTTTTAATCCGGTTACTTGTGTCCATGTAAACATAGCTACTGACGTCTAATGCTGTTCACCAGTTGACTTATTGTCTGCTGAGGCATGGCATTCCACTCTTCTTGAAAGGCGGTCCTCAGGTCATTGAGGTTGTGGGGTGCAGGGTTATGAGCCTCTACATGGCGACTCAGCTGATTTTTTTATTTTTTTTTATTTTATTTTATTTTTTTTAAAAATGGGATTCAGGTCTGGAGAAAGTGCAGGCCACTCCATTTGAGATACCCCAGCTTCCACCAGCTGTTCCCTAATGATGCAACCTTGATGAGCTAGAGCATTGTTATCCATGAAGGTGAAATTAGGCCTGTGTTGTTCATGCAGGGGTCCAATGACTGGATTAATGATGTTATTCAGATAGTATCGGCTTGTCACTGTATCATTCACAAGGTGCAGAGCAGTTCTGTGTTGACTAGACACACCTTCCTAGACTGTAACACCACCACCACCAAAGGCTCCTCTGGATGACAACAGTAGCTGATGCATAGCGCTCTCCTTGACTTCTCCAACATCGCTGGCGGCCATCATTTCTGCTCAACGTGAATCAGTTTTCATCAGAGAACAGCACTGAGGCCCACTGGTCCCTTGTCAAGCATAAATGTTCCCTGGCCCATGCAAGACGATGACACCTGTGCCTGGTGGTGTGGTCAGGTACCCTTGCAGGTCATCTAACACACAGTACTGAAAGTACTGAAACATTGAACAGTTGCTCATGTGCATTCAGAAAGTTAAAGAAGGTCTAATTGAGTTCACCTGTAAAGGTCATAGTTAGGGATGCAAGTTATTGATTAATTCATTAATTGTTAATTGCTTCACCTTGTTGATCGATTATTAATTGATAAGCTACAATTTTCCTGAGAATCTGAATTTTGCTCAGTACAATACAGTCTGTCTTTAACATATAAAAAGTTAATTACTGTTTTTGATATGTTGAATAAAACATGAACATCATATTCCTCAACGATTTATTGTACCATTTACATTTTTTTATTTCAGTGGCATTTTTTGTAGTTTAATAAATTTTGTACTGTATAGTGTGCTTGTGCTTGGGATCCTCTTGACACTTTTAGTGACAATAATTTTAGCTGCTGCTTTGATGGATGGATGGCACATGACACCAGTTGTGATGTCATTTTTGGTGTGTGCTGACGGTCATGAGGGCTCAAGCTTCAAGTATAAACAAGGCTTAAGGTTGTTCCTGCTCTGGTTTCTATTAATTGATGTCCCAGATGTTGTTGGTGGCTTCTTTCAGGTTATACTATGTTGTGCTTGGATAGTCATGCTTGAATATGGGAGAGTAGAAGTGCAATGAATAGTAAATTCTATCCATAAAGTATGTATATTGTCCACTGATGAACAGAGGCAATAAACACACAGCAGGACCTTTCACTCACAATTGTCATGCATAGCTCAATTTTCTGACAATTTTTCCATCTTATTTATTCTTCATAATGTATTGTATAAAAATATAAGTATCAGTACAATGCCACTAAATATGCTCCATATGTGATTGAATGTATGCATACAGGCCAGCATCCACACATTATAGAGCATATATTTATTACCTGAGGGTAGCCTTCATTAAGCTGCTGAGGTAGCAAAATGGAACACATGCAGACAAGGACTCTGTGTGTGTGTGTGTGAGAGAGAGAGAGAGAGAGAGAGAGAGAGATTTTGATTTTGATTTTTAAAAGATCTTTAATAAACACACTTGTCCATCAGTCAATACAATTTCTATATCATGCTATGTTACACAGAAAATTAATCCCCCCAAAAAACGCCCCAAAAAAAGCTGTCCATCATGAACTGAACAGAGGACATTCTCCAGGGACCAGAGGGTCCTGAAACCTTCCACATCCCCATTCCCCATAAAAAACTGAAAGTCCAGCCTGATTCTGGCTTTAAGTAGCCTCACAAATAAAATTTTGACATCAACATCATTCTCAACATTTTCAAGTTTTCTTCTCCGGCTTACATAGATAGCCAACTTTGCCTGTCCTAAAACAAAGTTCAGTAGTTGACACTTCTGCTTAAAACGACGATTGTACATAAAACCACAAATGAAAACCTGCTTAGAGAAAACTTCCTTAAAAATATGAAAAAGTTTTGTGAGAAGTTCAAAGAGGCCACTCAGGCGCTGACATTCAATAAAACAATGAAAAACAGTCTCCCTAGAGGAACAAAAAACACACTGATCACTGACACTGCTGTTAATCACAGAAACAAAAGCATTGACTGCTATAATACCATGCAGGACCCTCCACTGTAAGTCTCCATGCCTCTTAGGGAGAGGGGCTTTGTAAAGAGCCCTCCAGGCAGGCCGATGCCCTTTTCCTAGTTTAAAATAGGCTCTCCAAGGAGTGTCCACACAGGTGTTCAATCGGTCCTTGTTGAGTGCCATCACCACCAGTCTGTAGAGTGCCTTACCACTGGCTCCTCCAAAGTCCACACCAGTGGGAGCACAGAATGCCAGTAAGGAGCAAGGAGCGACGTCAAAGTCCATATGGAGCGTGAGAGAGGGAAAGGGGTCAGTGCTTTCTGGCTGCAGCGTGCCATTGCTAAAGTCCAAGAGTAGGGAGTGCTCAAGTCCATGAAGCTCCTGTTTCCAGTGTGCAAGAAGACCATCGATGAAACGATTCGACCTGACACCAAGATGAGCTGCTAAAGCTGAGGCGTTGTTGAGGCCAGGACCAGCCAGTTCCACCACTTGCTTCAGAGTGAGAATGTTCCTGAACACAGCCTATCAAGGAAGGTCCTTCCAACTCCCGGCAGGACACCAAGGCGACCACCAAAAACCAGCGGCTCCCTCAACAACCAGTAGAGGGAATCGCATGGCCCTCTTTGTTTTTTAAAAAGAGTCCACACTGAAAAGAGACTGCGGTAAAAACTGGGTAAAGACAGTGCATTAGAGTTCTTAAAATCCATTAAAAACACAGGGAGGTCTAGCCCAAGCCCAAGGACTCTCTGTAAAATAACACAGGCCAAAGGCCTCCATACCAGGTCCTGGGGGCCCGTCAGCAGTCTCTGTATGAAAGTCAGTCTAAAAGCAGCACCTCTACTAGCTAAATGAATCACTCCTTGCCCCCCCTCCTCTTTGGGAAGAAATAACAGGGCTTGAGGAACCCAGTGGAGTCCACCCCCCCAAAAAAAGTCCACCAAAACAGACTGAATTTTGGACAACAAACCAGCAGGGGGGTCCATGCACATGAGGCGGTGCCACAGGGATGAGGAAACAAGATTATTTAAAATGAGCACTCTTCCTCTAAAAGATATTCTCGGCATTAGCCACTTCCACTTGTTTAGTCTCCCGTTAATCTTCTCTATGACCCCATCCCAATTTTTTTGCTCAAACTGCTGATTTCCAATAAAGACACCAAGATACTTAGAACCTCCTTTTTTCCAAATCAACCCACCCGGCAGCGTAAGCTGATTTTCTAGTTTCTCCCCCACCATCAGAGCCTCGCTTTTTCCCCAGTTTATCTTTGCAGAGGAAAGTTGGCCAAAAAGATTGACACTCCTAACCAGAACGTCAATGTCACTCTGCTTGTTTAGCAGAATGACTACATCATCTGCATAGGCCGACAGCTTGAACGTGGTGTCACAGCCAGGAAAAGTAACTCCTGATAGATCCCTTCTCAGGCAGTGAAGCAAAGGCTCTATGGCGAGGGAGTACAGCATCCCTGAGAGAGGGCAGCCCTGCCGAACCCCCCTCTGGACTTTTAAAGGGGCAGACAGGCCCCCATTTATCTTCAGCACACTCTCAATGTCACTGTACAAGACCCGTATCCTGGCTATGAAGCCTGGGCTGAACCCAAAAGCTGTTAAAACTGTCCATAAATATTGGTGTTCAACCCGATCAAACGCCTTTTCCTGGTCAATTGAAATCAAACCAGTTTCTACCGCCAATGAACCAGAGACCTCCAAAATATCCCGAATTAAAGTGACGTTGTCACTAATCAGCCTGCCAGGCACACAGTAAGTCTGGTCTACATGAATGAGCTCGCTCATCACCTTTCTCAGTCTTCGGGCCAGAGCTTTTGAGAGAATCTTGTAGTCTGTGCAGAGCAGAGAGACTGGCCTCCAGTTCTTTAGGCTCTGGAGGTCCCCCTTTTTCGGCAACAGTGTGATGATGGCCCTCCTGCAGGTCGTGGGTAGGGTCCCCCTTTCCAAGCTATCTTGGAGAACCTCCAGCAGGTCTGGACCAAGCAGGGGCCAGAATTCCTTAAAAAAGTCCACAGAGAGACCATCTATGCCTGGTGATTTTCCATTCTGGAGGCTCATTAGCACCGTATGCAGCTCAGACAGAGACAGTGGAGCATCCAAGCCGGCAACAAGGTCCTCTGAGAGCACTGGAAGACCATCAAGGAAAACCTGGCCCAGTGACGTGTCCTCCCTCCACTCTGCTCTAAACAATTCACTGTAAAAGCTAGCAGCGTGTTTCCTGATCTCTGCTGCTGTGGAGATTGTTCTCCCGTCATCGCCCAACAAGGAGTGAATGAGCTTTCTCTGTCCATTTTTCCCCTCCAGTCCAAAAAAGTACTGGGAGGGCGAGTCCATCAGAGCTACATCCATGTAGCGTGAGCGGACCAGAGCACCCTGTGCGGTGACCCCTAGCAAGCTAGCCAAGGCTGACCTTTTTGACTTGAGAGCCTCTAAGTGCTCCTGTTTTCCTGTAGAACTGAGCAACTCCTCTAGTTCTACCACCTCAGTCTCCAGAACTTTCAAGGATTGGGTCAAGCTACGAGTGACATTTTGAGTGTACTGTTGGCAGAGTTGTTTTATCTGGGCCTTACCAAAATCCCACCACAATTGGAGAGAACTAAAAGAGGGTTTTTGTTCCCTGTGTGACTTCCAAACATCATGAAAAACCTCTTTAAAAAACACATCATTTAAAAGTGTATTGTTAAAATGCCAAAAAGCACTCTTACACTTTACATTTTCAATAAACACAGAACAAAACAGCAGGCAGTGATCAGTGAAACCAACAGGACAGATACAACTATTTTTAAAAACACTCATTTGATGTTTAAAACCATAAAAACGGTCTAACCTAGCCATAGATAAAAGGTTATCTTTGACATGGCTCCAGGTGTACTGCCTCTGGTCCCCATGATGTGATCTCCACACATCGGCCATTTCATGTGTTTTCACCAGTTCTCTCAGCCTATTGGCAGAAGCAGGGTGAGGCTCCTGATGGTTCCTGTCTAGTCTGTGGTTTAATGTACAGTTAAAATCACCCCCCAGAAATAAAAAACTATTTGGATCACAGGACTTAACCGTATCCGAAAGCACGTCAAAGACCCTGATCCTCTCTGCTCTCTGTGTTGGCACATACACGTTTATAAAAACGAAGTTCACGTTTTCAAACTGTACCTTTAATAAGAGGAAATGACCTCTCACCACCTCTTCTACCTCATAAGAGACAGGCACACAACCCCTAGAGAAAAGTACAGCCACCCCCCCACTGCTACTGGATTTGTGGCTAAAAAAAATGCAGCCATCCCACTCTTTTCTCCAATGGCTCTCAATGTCCACAGTGCTGTGAGTCTCCTGGACCATCAGCACGTCAAGTTTCTTTAAATTAAAAAGCTTGTATAAAGAGGCCCTTTTTACATCATCCCTGGCCCCATTAATATTGAGAGTGCCAATTCTAAGGTGGGGCATTAAAAAGGATAAAAATAGGGTACAGTAAAAAACACACACATAGCATAAAAGGGAAGAAACAAACTAAGAGTCAACATGACTGTTAGTAATTTGCAATTTCAGTTTAGCAACCAGTTTCTTTAAACGATAAATTTCCTGATCAGTGAAAGTCTCATTCCCATCATTCAGTTTCATAAATTTGCGAGCTGATGCCACGAATAACTCCAGATCTGGAAAGTAATTTTCCACTTTCACAGCTCTGCTCCCCTTAGTCACCTGGAGAAATTGCCTAATTTTAGTAAAACAATAGGAGCTTTGCTCCTCCTGCGTCTGCGTCTGCATCAGTTCAGACTCATCTCCACTTTCGTCAGAAGCGCTCTCATTCAGTAAATCTAAATTCCCAACCCTACTAGATTTAGCAGAGCTCTGCAAGTTTTCCGCACTTTTCCTTTTTTGTGCAGCTTTAAAAGGATCCTCTTCAACAAAACTACATTCCTGCATTTCTTCATGAAACGCAACGTTTGTCATGCAGTGTTTGCTCTGTGTGTCCGCTACAGCCTCAAACCGCTCCTCCCCCGCCTGCAAAGTCTGTTCATTCAGGTTCCTTCGTTTAACTGCACTTTTACTTACACCCTCCACCTGTTTACCCCGGGCGACAGGCTCGTCACAATGATCAGAGCTGCCGCCAGACAGAAATTCCCCACCATCACTGTTTGGGGGGGCAACTACCGCGCCCGCCGCGGCCACCCCAGCAGAGGCGGCCGCGGCCGCCCCAGCACAAGCGGACGCGGACGCGGACGTGGACGCCCCCGCAGAAGTAGAAGCGGACGCGGACACGGCCGCAATCGCGGCCGCGACCGCCCCAGCAGAAGCGGGCGCCGCAGTGGCATCCGCCGCACCACATGTAGCGCTACCCTCCGGACCACCAGAAACAGCGGCGTCACCTTTCTTACCGCCTGTGCTCTTTGTGTTCGCCTTTTCAGGACATGACCTAATAAGATGGCCTTCTGCGCCACACGCAAAACACTTCATGGTTTCAGATGTTGCAAACACCAAGTAGCTAAAGCCGTCAATCCTGAAATTAAAAGACGCGTTCAGTTCAGCAGAGCTGTCTTTCAACACCATGAAACACTGCCTCCTGTGACATACAACATGCTTCAGCAGGGGTGATTTACTACCCAGAGAGACCATTCTGATAGGGGACACAACCTGGCCAAAACGGGACAACTCTCTAATCAGCTGATCATTTTTAACGAAAGGAGGAGCGTTTGAGATGGTGATCCTCCTAGACGGATTCGCCAGCGGTAAAACGGGAGTAAAAGTGTCACCTATGACCACTCCCTGTGCCACCACCTGATCAGCTTTCTCAGTCGAATCCAGAAAGATCACAATTGCGCTGTTCATCCTCGATGCTGATTTTATGCTGCCATGCCCAACCACCTGTCCTACAGCGAGGCTGGCCTCCTCCACAGAACAGGGAACTGTCGGGAGGATTCTCACACCATGACGCCGGGTTAAGCGCTCAAACTCCACACCACCATCAATCACCGGCATGATGCCGGCCGGGAAAAACCGGCAGCAGAAGCTACCGTTCCCCAACACACTCACTCCAACAGTCACACCCCAGCACACACACACTCAAACCACTATATTAAACACACACACCTCAAACACACAAGATAGAGAAAAAGTTAGAAAATACAAAGTTTAAAGTACTCACTCGACACCACTCCACACCCCTGCTCCCACAAACGCCCACGCATGCGCACGAGAGAGAGAGAGAGAGAGAGAGAGAGAGAGAGAGAGAGAGAGAGAGAGAGAGAGAGAGAGAGAGAGAGAGAGAGAGAGAGAGAGAGAGAGAGAGAGAGAGAGAGAGAGAGAGAGAGAGAGAGAGAGAGAGCTTTAAAATAAGCCTTTATTGCACACTTCAAAAAAATGTAAGCACACCAACATCATTCCACCAAGTGTGTCACATCGGAAAAAGTGCAAACTGAAATGTCCCCCCCCCCCCCCCACACCACACAGAGCATTCTTTGCAGCCCACCTAGTCAAAGATCCAGTTCTGTGACAGTCAATTACAGTCAATTAAATGTCATATACAAGTCTGTTCAAACAATATCCCAAAAATGTGTGAAACAGGCAGAGGAACGACCGCCATTCATTCCTCCTGTCGGGCGCGCTTGACCGGCGTTCCCCCTGCTGCTTTACGCAGGGCTGTCAGGTGTTTCTTGAGGCGATAACATTTCCTTTCATCCAGGAGGTCCAGACCAACCTGCCTTCGTAGCACATCAACAGACTTCAGTGTCACTGAAGTAGTCGGCAACCCTAATGGCTTTGTTATAGGTTTCATCCAGAAAAGCATTGATTTCGTCCAGTGAATACAAACTCGTGTTTGTACTGTATTTTGCCTCAATAGACCCAGTATTAGACACAGCGTCATTATCAGATTCCATTTCCTCGGCAGCACAACTCAGCTGATTGCTTGGTTCTCCCGGGCCAATGGATTCATCATGGGCCACATTTTCCTGGACGCCACCCTCAGCAGCTGACTGTCGCTGTTCCATCCCCCGCTGTTTAACGGTAGCAGCCTCCGGAAGCACAGCCACTGATGTCACACAGCGAGATTCTGACGCACCATCAGGTCGGTGCTCCGTCCCCTCCTCCGAAGCGGCGGCAGCTAGCGGAGGCACAGCCGCTGACGTCACACAGCGAGATGATTGTGACGCACCATCAGGTCGGTGCTCCGTACCCGCCTCCGAAGCGGTAGCAGCTGCCGGAGGCCCAGCTGTTGACGTCACACAGCGAGATGATTGTGACGCACCATCAGTGACCCTTGTGGCGCCATCGCCATCAACGCTCCCGGCCGCAAGCTGGGCCGCGGGTGGCACAGCCGGGCCGTCCACAGACACAGCGGCAGGCTCCGGAGCAGGGGTAGCGGGAGCGGAGGCCGCGCCGCCATCCGCAGCTGCGGCGTGAGTGGAGGGCTCGCCGCCGGCACCATCCGCGGCCCCATCAGGGCCCTCCGCCCGCTGCCTGTGCGGACAAGCGAACCGTTTATGGCCCACGTCTCCACATTCAAAACACTTCATCTGTCCCGAGCTCGCATACACCATATAAGATCCGTCCCCATGCTTGACCCTGAAGGAGACTTCCAGAGTCTGAGTGGGCGAGTCGAGAAACATGAACACCTGTCGCCTGAGTGATTTCACAGGTTTTAACTTGGTGGCCTTGCATCCCAAAGGCAGTTGTAAACGGGCCCGCAAACTTCCCAAATCTGCGGAGCTCCGTCGCCAACTGCTCGTCAGTGATGAAAGGTGGAACACCTGAGACGGTGATTCTCGTTGATGGGACAGATAAGGGGGACACCTGTACATACGTTTCCCCGATAACCACACCGCTTACAATCAGGGTGTGGACATCGTCTTCAGCTGCCAGAAACACAACCACAGCTCTATTCATTCGGGAAGCAAAGCAGACCGCGTCAGGGCCCCTCTGCTCGGCCACAGCCTCCAGGACCTCCTCCACAGTAACAGCGCTGTCCGGGGGAACGATCCTCACCCCCTGGTGGATAGATGGAGGTGGCTTTCCCAAGGCTGCCATCCCCCACCCAAAAAAACCAAAAACTGGAAAAGCGGTCGACAGTAAAAAAAACGAAAAAAAGTCCAAACAAGCCACAGAGTTCCCCATTTCCACCCTCCTCCTTCGGCTGCCGGAAACAGAGAGAGAGAGAGAGAGAGAGAAAGAGACTTTGACTTTTAAAAAAGGCTTTATTGTACATTCCAAAAATGCAAAAAGACCAATATCACTGGCCCAAGTGTGTCGCATCTCAAAGTTCAAACATAACTCATCCCCCTGACCCACAGAACACAAAACGTTCCCTACAGTCCATCTATGGATGAATGCCTCTAAATTGTCCACCATTTGATAGTAAGAGAACTCCACCTGGAGTCTGACTTTCAACAAGACCTTGAAAGCAGACACAGGATCCACATTGCCAGCGTTGCTAGCCCGATTTTTCCTCGTCAGCCAGATGGCAAGTTTAGCAGTACCAGATAGGAAGTTCATCAAAGTGTGGGCAGCCTTCCTTGCCACTTTATACTTTGGACCGTAAATGAACAGACCAAAAGAGAAACGTTCACCCAAAGCCTGAAACCACTCGCGCAAAATATCAAAAAGTCCAGATAAACGAAAACATTGGACAAACAAATGCTCGAGGGTCTCAACTTGGGAACAAAACAAACATTCCCCCCCCACAGTCAGATCGAGGTGTGCTCTGTATTTATTTGTAGCTATTGCCCCATGCACAATCCTCCACTGGAGATCTGCTGTCCGTTTCTCAATAGGTAGCTTGTACATGCACCGCCAGCTGCCTTTCGGGGAGACCTCTGGCCCCATAAAACCCACCCACCTCGACTCCGTGACATCCTTCAGAGAGCGCAGATTCAGAACCTTCACACAGATGTGATACACCGCCCTTGTCCCGACAAACTGGAACTTGCCCAGGCGGAGAGAGAGAGAGAGAGAGAGAGAGACTTTTAAAATAAGCCTTTATTGCAGACTTCAAAAAAATGTAAGCACACCAACATCATTCCACCAAGTGTGTCACATTGGAAAAAGTGCAAACTGAAGTGTTTCCCCCCCCCCCACACACAACACAGAGCATTCCTTGCAGTCCACCTATTCCACATTGGCAGTGGCAGTAGTGCGAGTCCTCCCCGTAGTCCGTGCAAAGACGAGCCAGAGGCCCCCGCCAGTTCCGTTGCATATCCCAGAGACAGTTTCCCCATCTCAGAAGGATTGGAGTCCTTAGACCATGTGGGTTTTTCAAGCAAGTCAACTGTGCAGCAGGCTCGTCCAGAGTGTAGAAAGAAAACGGTGGGGGGTCCATGCCCTGCAGGTAAAGATCCAGTTCCTTGACAGTCAATTACAGTCAATTAAATGTCATATACAAATCTGATCAAACAATATCCCAAAAATGTGTAAAACTGGCAGAGGAGCGACCGCCATTTATTCCTCCTGGCGGGCGCGCTTCACCGCCGTTCTCCCTGCTGCTTTACGCAGGGCTGTCAGGTGTTTCTTGAGGCGAAAACGTTTCCTTTCATCCAGGAGGTCAAGACCAACCTGCCTTCTTAGCACATCAACAGACTTAATGAATTTATCAGTGTCACTGACGTAGTCGGTGACCTTAATGGCTTTGTTATAGGTTTCATCCAGAAAAGCATTTATTTCTTCCAGTGAATACAAACTCGTGTTTGTACTGCATTTTGCCTCAATAGACTCAGTATTAGACACAGTGTCGTTATCAGATTCCATTTCCTCGTCAGCACAACTCAGCTGACTGTTTGGTTCTCCTGGGCCAGGGGATTCATCATGGGCCACATTTTCCTGGACACCACCCTCAGCAGCTGACTGTCGCTGTTCCATCCCCCGCTGTGTAACGGTAGCAGCCTCCGGAAGCACAGCCGCTGATGTCACACAGCGAGATTCTGACGCACCATCAGGTCGGTGCTCCGTCCCCTCCTCCGAAGCGGTAGCAGCTGCCGGAGGCACAGCTGCTGACGTCACACAGCGAGATGATTGTGACGCACCATCAGTGACCTTTTTGGCGCCATCGCCATCAACGCTCCCGGCCGTAAGCTGGGCCGCGGGCGCCACAGCCGGGCCGTCCACAGACACAGCGGCAGGCTCCGGAGCAGGGGCGGCGGAAGGCCCCGCAACACCGCCCACATTAGCGGCGGGAGCGGAGGCCGCGCTGCCGTCTGCAGCTGCGGCGTGAGTGGAGGGCTCGCCGCTGGCACCATCCGCGGCCCCATCAGGGCCCTCCGCCCGCTGCCTGTGCGGACAAGCGAACCGTTTATGGCCCACGTCTCCACATTCAAAACACTTCATCTGTCCCGAGCTTGCATACACCATATAGGATCCGTCCCCGTGTTTGACCCTGAAGGACACTTCCAGAGTTTGAGTGGGCGAGTCGAGAAACATGAACACCTGTCGCCTGAGTGATTTCACATGTTTTAACTTGGTGGCCTTGCATCCCAAAGTCAGAGTTGTAAACGGGCCCGCAAACTTCCCAAATCTGCGGAGCTCCGTCGCCAACTGCTCGTCAGTGATGAAAGGTGGAACACCTGAGACGGTGATTCTCGTTGATGGGACAGATAAGGGGGGACACCTGTACATACGTTTCCCTGATAACCACACCGCTTACAATCAGGGTGTGGACATCGTCTTCAGCTGCCAGAAACACAACTACAGCTGTATTCATTCGGGACGCAAAGCAGATCGCGTCATGGCCCACCTGCTCGGCCACAGCCTCTAGGACCTCCTCCACAGTAACAGTGCTGTCCGGGGGAACGATCCTCACCCCCTGGTGGATAGATGGAGGTGGCTTTTCCAAGGTTGCCATCCTCCACACAAAAAATCAAAAACTGGAAAAGCGGCCAGTAGTAGAAAACCGAAAAAAAGTCCAAACAAGCCACGAGTTCCCTATTTCTGCCCTCCTCCTTCGGCAGAGAGAGAGAGAGAGAGAGAGAGAGACTGTGAAAAAAGCCTTTATTGCACACTTCAAAAAAATGTAAGCACACCAACATCATTCCTCCAAGTGTGTCAAATTGGAAAAAGTGCAAACTGAAATGTTCCCCCCCACACAACACAGAGCAGTCCCTGCAGTCCACCTATTCAAAGATCCAGTTCTGTGACAGTCAGTTACAGTCAATTAAATGTCATATACCAGTGTGTTCAAACAGTATCCCAAAAATGGGTAAAACAGGCAGAGGAACGACCGCCATTCATTCCTCCTGTCGGGCGCGCTTGACCAGCGTTCCCCCTGCTGCTTTACGCAGGGCTGTCAGGTGTTTCTTGAGGCGATAACGCTTCCTTTCATCTAGGAGGTCAAGACCAACCTGTCTTCTTAGCACATCCACAGACTTAATGAATTTATCAGTGTCACTGAAGTAGTCAGCGACCCTAATGGCTTTGTTATAGGTTGCGTCCAGAAATGCATTTATTTCTTCCAGTGAATACAAACTCGTGTTTGTACTGCATTTTGCCTCAATAGACTCAGCATTAGACACAGTGTCGTTGTCAGATTCCATTTCCTCGGCAGCACCACTCAGCTGACTGCTTGGTTCTCCCGGGCCAGTGGATTCATCATGGGCTACATTTTCTTGGACGCCACCCTCAGCAGCTGACTGTCGCTGTTCCATCCCCCGCTGTGTAACGGTAGCAGCCGCCGGAAGCACAGCCGCTGATGTCACACAGCGGGATTCTGACGCACCATCAGGTTGGTGCTCCGTCCCCTCCTCCGAAGCGGCAGCAGCTGGCGGAGGCACAGCCGCTGATGTCACACAGCGAGATGATTGTGACGCACCATCAGGTCGGTGCTCCGTCCCTCCTCTGAAGCGGCAGCAGCTGGCGGAGGCACAGCCGCTGACGTCACACAGCGAGATGATTGTGACGCACCACCAGTGACCTTTTTGGTGACATCGCCATCCATGCTCCCGACCGCAAGCTGGGCCGCGTGCGGCGCAGCCAGGCCGTCCACAGACACAGCGGCAGGCTCCGCAGCAGGGGTAGCAGTAGCGGAGGCCGTGCCGCCGTCCGCAGCTGCGGCGTGAGCGGAGGGCTCTCCGCCGGCACCATCCGCGGCCCCATCAGGGCCCTCCGCTCGCTGCCTGTGCGGACAAGCGAACCGTTTATGGCCCACGTCTCCACATTCAAAACACTTCATCTGTCCCGAGCTCGCATACACCATGTAAGATCCGTCCCCATGCTTGACCCTGAAGGAGACTTCCAGAGTCTGAGTGGGCGAGTCGAGAAACATGAACAACTGCCGCCTGAGCGATTTCACGTTTGAACTTGGTGGCCTTGCATCCCAAAGGCAGAGTTGTAAACGGGCCCGCAAACTTCCCAAATCTGCGGAGCTCCGTCGCCAGCTGCTCGTCAGTGATGAAAGGTGGAACACCTGAGACGGTGATTCTCGTTGATGGGACAGATAAGGGGGACACCTGTACATACATTTCCCGGATCACCACACCGCTTACAATCAGGGTGTGAACATTGTCTTCAGCCGCCAGAAACACCACCACAGCTCTATTCATTCGGGAAGCAACACAGACCGCGTCAGGGCCCACCTGCTCGGCCACAGCCTCCAGGACCTCCTCCACAGTAACTTCGCTGTCCGGGGGAACGATCCTCACCCCCTGGTGGATAGATGGAGGTGGCTTTCCAAAGAGAGAGAGAGAGAGATTTGAGTTTTAAAAAATGCCTTTATTGCATAATTCAAGAAAATGTAAGAGCACCAATATCATTCCAGAGAGAGAGAGAGAGAGTGGGGGGGCGTGGAATAAGAAAGCGATCATGATAGAAAAGTTGTGCAGGATGATATTCTGTTTGACCTGGTGCCATGGCTACTATTCTGACTGTTTTCTATTGGTTGGTTATATTTGTTGATTCTTTCAAGATTCAAAGGCTTTATTATCATGTGCACAGTCAAGAAATGCAACATTTCCTGAGCAATGAAATTCTTACTCTGAACGAATGCCAAGGTAATAGATACACATCAATACTAATAAAAGTAATAAACACACCTAAATACTAATACTAATAAATACACATTAGGCAATTAGGACAGTTAAATAGGAAAGTTAAAGCAGTTAAACTAGAGGAAATGAGAAGAATGAAAATTGAAAATTCACTGGATGACTATAATGGACAATGGTATTTTAATATCAGAGATGATATGAACGTGAGATGGCATGAGACTATGTACAATGTGCAAATGAGCAATGTACAAATTAGCACCCAGTGTGAGAATTTGTGTAAAGCCGTGTACCCTGGTAATACCCAGTAGACTGTACAATGATAATTTAGCAGCAGAGATGACATGGACATGAGACGGGGTGAGACTATGTAAAATGTGCAAATGAGCAGTGTGCAAATTTAGCATCCAGTGTGTGAATTCCTGTTTGCAAAGCTGTGTTTGGAGTTTATTTAATCAGGAGTCTGATGGCAGTGAAAAAGAAGGAGTTTTTTAGTCTTTATGTCCTGCATTTCACACTTCTGTACCTCTGGCCTGAGGGTAAAAGTGTGAACATTCTTTGCTGGGGGTGGGTGGGGTCCTGGAGGATGGAGGCAGCTCTCCTTTGGACTCTGCGGTGATAGATGTTCTGCAGAGAGGGGAGTGGAGTTCTGATGATCTTCGCTGTCTTCACCACTCTCTGCAGGTTTTTGCGGTCCAAAGCAGTAGTGCTGCCGTACCACGCAGTGATCAGAGTTGGTCAAGATGCTCTTGATGATGCAGCTGTAGATGTTGTTGAGGATCTTGGGGGACATGCCAAACTTCCTCAGCCTCCTCAGAAAGTACAGCCTCTGTTGAGCTCTCTTAACCAGCTCCGTGGTGTTATGTGCCCACATAAGGTCCTCACTGACCACCTCAAGCTCCCGGATGAACAGCGGCCAATGAGGTCTCCTCCCCTTCCTCATGACTGTCATGTCCTTCATCTTGTCCGTGTTGAGGGTGAGGTTGTTGTCCTCACACCATGACACCAGGCTGGCCACCTCCCTCCTGTAGGATGCTTCATCACCAACAGTGATGCGTCCTATCTCTGCTGTGTTATCTGCGAACTTTAAGATGACATTGTCCTTGTGGGAGGCAACACAGTCATGGGTGGAGAGGCTGTAGAGGATGGGGCTGAGAACACGACCCTGTGGGACACCTGTGTTCGTGATGATGCTGTCTGAGGTTCCGTTACCCATCCTGACAGACTGAGGCCTGCCAGTCAGAAAGTCCAGTAGCCAGTCACAGAGGGTGGGGTGCAGGTCTTTAATCCCTCCCTCTCTGTTTGTCCCTCCTTATGGGTCCAACCACTGTCGTTTCCTCTCTCTTCCCGTCATAGAGACATTATTGTACTGTCGCTGTGTCTCATTGAGGCCTCGCTTGTGTATTTGATTGACAGATAACACCTCCCCCCGCGCTAGTGGGCAGCACAGTGGGAGGCTGGTCTTCTATTAATTTTCTGTTTGGAGCATTATGATTCATTGATATATTCACATTCTGATTCATATTCAGGGTCTATGTAAGCACAGTTGTCATTTTCATTGTGTGTTTAATAAGATTACCTGACATTACACTTAAATCAGCATTATGAATTTGGCTAATGAGTTGTGTAGTTTACACAAGAGAAAAGAGGAGAACATTCTCACATTTGATTATATAGAATAGAAGTTATATTGTTTGCTTGATAAGTTACTTACAGGTAAAGACAGATTTGGAAGGATTAAATTGATTTTTTTTTTTCCCTCTAAAGACACTTCTCAATTATTAGTTGAAATGAAACTGTGAAAAGGACATTTTAACACATGCATCGGAAATGAAACAATACATGTAATAAGTTGTTACTTTTCTGGTATAGAATTTGATACGTAATTTATGTGGCTTCAGTAGAAAAGGTTAAATGAAAATAGCAAATTATTTCCTTAAAATGACATTTTATACTGTAGGTTTATTGATAATTTTAGATATTGCGTTGACAATGGACAGTTTTTGATTAAGTCTCCTGCCTTTATATTTCTTAAAGGTTAAAATGCAACATTTACTAGTAAAAGACAGGTGCATTTGTTTCAAGGCCCATACTTTGCATACTGGCCTTTAATGGGCGAAAAAGCTATTATTTTAGACTGACATTGAGATGATCGAATTTCTCATTTTAGACGGATTTTGTTTTGGTATGACATAGTTGGAGTTCATTGTATTACTGAAGACATAAACACTCATACATTCATCATGAGTCTCTGTTCATGCTTCTAATAGTTTCCAAGAGTTGTCATGAACTCTGAGCCAAAGGAAATGGACAGAAATTAAGTACTTGGTTTTCCTTTGCCCTCAGGCTAGTTAGAATCACACTGAAGACAGACACTCCTACTGGAAGCAGACCTTTGTTAAAGGACTTGTTTTTTTTCTTGCCTTCTGATTGTTGCTCTGAGTGTTGCTATCCCTGTGCTGTTGCAATCCTGGAATTTCCCCGTTGTGGGACTAATAAAGGCTTATCTTATCTTATCTCATCTTATTCTGTCAGTCTGTTGTATCTATCTGCATGCTTTTGCTCTTTATTTCTCACCAATTCCACTGTCATAAAATAAGAAAATTTATACCCTTTATTTCTTTTTCCATTTCCCCCTTTTGTGTCCCTCTTAGTCCACCCTTTCCACATTTTTTTTTTTTTTTTAGTCATGAGGCAAAGGTTCCACCAATATGAATTCATACAGAGTGCACTTTGGCTTTGACTTGCACTTGAATAAAGTGAAGCAAAAGCATGTTTATATGCAGTGAGTGTTCTTGTGAACATAGCTGAGCATGTTTGCATGAAATTTAAATAGCTCTTTGCACAGAAAAGTCAGTTTGAAGAGCCATTTTAACATCTTTTTATGGCTGAGGTTGCATTTCATTGCTTTCATTTTAAATACAAACTAAATAAGTGGTTTTACGCAGAATTACCCAGGTGCTTTTATGATACTTTTTATGTCTAAAGTGTATAGCAAATGCTGTAACTCTATTCAGTAAAGCAGAAAGTCAAGGATATTAAGTGTTTATGATAAATTATAGCTCGGCTCTAATTTTTCACTCAAATGTTTTTTCCCCTACATGTCTGGCAGCTGAGAAAAGCTAGCAACAGAGGAAAGAGAACCATTTGATGGAAGAAAAGAAAAAGAAAAAGCAAGAAGAAAAGACCAAGAAGGACATTGCTCAGAAAAAGGTGAATATCAGAATTTCACACCATCACTCTCACATATGAACTTCTTTTTTTTACTGAAAAAGGTGTGCATTTCTATTTTGATCCAACTTGCAGTCACATAAGTTGATCTTTTGTGGTTTTGGTTGTGCAACTAGCTCTGTCTAATGTGCTTATGAATCTTTGCTTAATAAATGAATGAAGTCACCAATTTGGGCTGACTGATTATGTACTAACCAGTTAGCTTCTGTGAGCCACCTTTAAATTGATAAACTGCTGAATTGTTTTTCAGTTTACTCAGTAACACTGGTCATTAAAATCATTTTATAAACTACACAGGGTTACAAAAATATTTTTTTTGTAAGTTGTCTGTGTTTTTTCAACTGATTTAAGACAATTTTGCACCGCTGAATCCGAAAATGACGTCCGTTTCTCTCGATCAGGTGCTAAACAAAAACCTGTACTTACTTAGTACTGTGTAGGTACTTACCTTTATATAAAGCTAAGTACATGTAAATTGAATGTTATGTCATCATTGTTCAAAATTCAGAGAATTTCAAGACAAAGAATTTTGCATCATCCATCCATCCATCCATCCATCTTCTACCGCTTTTCCGGAGGTTTGGGTCGTGGAGGCAGCAGTTCAAGCAGAGAAGCCCAGACTTCCCTCTCTCCAAGCCACCTGCTCCAGCTCTTCAGAGAGGATACCAAGGCGTTCCCAGACCAGCTGGGAGACATAGTCTCTCCACCGAGTCCTGGGTCTGCCCCTGGGTCTCCTCCCAGTGGGACATGCCCGAAACATCTCAAGTGGGAGGCGTCCAGGAGGCATCCTAATCAGATGCCCACACCACCTCAACTGACTCCTTTCAATGTGGAGGAGCAGCGGTACTACTCTGAGCCTCTCCTGGATGACTGAGCTCCTCACCCTATCTCTGAGGGTGAGTCCAGCAATCCTATGGAGAAAGCTCATTTCAGCCGCTTGTATCCGCAATCTTGTACTTTCTGTCATTACCCAAAGCTCATGACCATAGGTGAGAGTAGGAATGTAGATTGACTGGTAAATCGACAGCTTTGCCTTAGAACTCAGCTCCCTCTTCACCACAACAGACCGGTACAATGTCCGCATCACTGCAGATGCTGCTCCAATCCGTCTGTCAATCTCTCGCTCCATTTTCCCCTCACTCGTGAATAAGACCCCAAGATACTTAAACTCCTTCACTTGGGGCAGGAGCCTGTCCCCAACCCAGAGAGGACAATCAACCTTTTTCCGGCTGAGGACCATGGACTTGGACTTGGAGGTGCTGATTCTCATCCCAGCCGCTTAACACTCAGCGGCAAACCGTCCCAGCAAGAGCTGTAGGTCATTGCTGGATGAAGCCAACAGGACAACATCATCTGCAAACGACAGAGATGAGATCCTGTGGTCACCAAGCATGACACCCTCCATTCCCTGGCTGCGCCTAGAAATCCTGTCCATAAAAATTATGAACAGTATCGGTGACAAAGAGCAGCCCTGGCGGAGTCCAACTCTCACTGGGAATGACTCCGACTGAGTGTTGGCAATACGAACCCTCATGGATCTCATGAGATCTCATGGCTCTCTTCCCCTCATGGATCGTCACCTTATCATGGTGGGGGGGTTTGCGTGCCCCAGTGATCCCAGGAGCTGTGTTGTCCGGGGCAGTTTGCCTCTGATAGGGTCACCCAAGACAAACTGGTCCTGGGTGAAGGGCCAGACTAAGAACGATCCAACAGACTGTCAATGATAAATTCTATATCAAGGATTCAGTGTACCCCGCCCGGTATGGGGTTACCGGGGCCCCACCCTGGAGCCAGGCCTGGGGGAGGGGCTTGATGGCTAGCGTCTAGTGGCCGGGTTTCCACCCATGGGACCCGGCCGGGCTCAGCCCGAAGGAGTTACATGGGTCCGCCCTCCAGTGGGCTCACCACCTGCAGGAGGGATCATGGGGGTCCGGTGCTATGTGGATTAGGTGGCGGTCAAAGGCGGAGACCTTGGCAGACTGATCCCAAGCTTTCTAAAAAATTTTGCATCATATAAAGTGAAAATACCCATACATGTAAACAAAAACGTATAAAACAGCATGTGGCCATAATTCAAAAAGTTGACCCGATTGAGCAAAACCAATGTGATTTTTGGATTCGGCACATCAAAATTGTCCTAAATCAACTAAAAAAAACTTGGACAGTAAATTTGGTGTTGACCAGTGTTATCTTCCTTTGTGACTGAAGTTCCTAAATCCATGTTTCTCTTCTTCGACAGGCCACTGATCAGAATCCCAAAGGTGAGTCTAATCATCAAGTACATTACTTGTTGTTGTTTACTTTGTTTTTTCAGTGCCTGAGAAACATTGGTCAGTTCTGATTAACACACACACACACACACACACACACACACACACACATTGGTTCTCATTCATGAAATGTGAACAGAATGGATTTGTACGTAAACTGTTTCCAGAGGAAATTTACATGTGCTTTGTCATTTATCACACTGTTAGAATCGCTAAACTTTTTAAGTGCTAACAAACTCTTCTCTTGCCTCTGACTAGTCATAGAGCTTGCGTAAATAAGGAACTTATTTTTTACTAGGTTTTTATCCCCCGCCGGTCGAAGCCCAAAGGGGTGGAACAGCCGTTTGGGTGAAGACTCAATGGGATTATGTTATTAGGGATGTGATTTTTCTGCTAATTCGCGGAATTCTGCTTTTTTTATCTTCCAAAATAAAAAAAAAATCCCTTAGTAATCCCCTAACGGTGCGCCTGACTTGATGTTGATCGTCCTTAAAAAAAAAAAAAAAAAAAAAAAAAAAAATTCACGGCGCGCCTGATTTGATGCTGATCGTCTTTAAAAAAAAAAATTTAAAAAAAAAATCCCTTAGTAATCCCCTAACGACGCGCCTGATTGGCTGATGCTGATCGTCCTTGCAGTGACCAATGAACGCGGCTGTTTCTTATCTTAATCCTATTTTATTCTTAATCCTTTGTTTTCCTCGCTCTCCCATAGCGGACTTGCATTGCCGTGATGTCGGTGGTTGAACGTAAAGATGCTCCGAGAGTCAAAGAAATTGACAAGATTGTGAAAAACAAATTTCGTTGGGATTGGCTAGAAAAGGAGATTGCAATGGATGTTGGTAAGACAACTGTGACAAATTTATTTAGCGATTTCATACGGAAAATCGACCGTGCTGGGAAGGCGATATGCACGTGGTGTAACGACACCATTGACTATGGTGGAAGAGGATTTAAGTCTCTCGAGAGTCATGCTAAGAGCAGAAAACATGCACAACAGGTGAAATCGAGGTCCACTAATTATTCAATTTGCTGGAACTTTCGGTGTTCAGAAAAAACCATCGAAACCATACAGCCTCCACCCTTTGTTAACGACACGATCGGACCCGGAAATCGAAAGGAAGGATCCACCCCAACAACCAGTGCCAGTTGCGGATAGAGTAGTGAATTTTGAGGTATGTGAAGATATATTTTTGTATACATGTCATCTAGTTAATATTTTCTTCATCTTGCCTGCTGAAGATGTTTTGGACTTTATTTAATAAATATTTTTAACGCCACACGTACTTAAAATTACGTTTATGTTTGTGCTTTTCTGTCTTCCCTAATTAATGTCACATATATCAGATATGGATTGATGTTGAGGAGAAAAAAATAGCAAAACAATTTAGTTAGATTACTTTTATGATTCCAAACAGTTTGAAATTGACAGTGCACAATGGACATTGACTAATAACATATGAATATTTCTAAGACTTGGCTACATCAGTGATTGTGCAAAATCAACAGCTCAAGACTCAATGGAGATTGAAACTGATGATCTGAAATAAATGCTGAAATTATAAAAAGTAATAGTATGTTGGAATTTTATTTCTATTATGGAATAGATAAAATTAACTGATTTTGATTGATCAAGTGTTAAAGCATGTGATGGATAATGCTTGTTGGAATATTTTAGGAATGCTATCTTCTTGGAACATAAGTCAATATTATACAGTAATAAGTGGCATTCAGCTGTTTGTTTTATATCATTTAAGTACAGTTCTGGTACTTAAAAAATCATAAAAACCCAAGAGCTTCGGGGGGCTGTTTGTTTTATGTCATTTAAACACAGTTCTGGTACTTAAAAATCATAAAAACCCAAGAGCTTCGGGGGGCTACGCCCCCCGAACACCCCCCCCCCAACAGGGCTCTGCCCCGGACCCCGCTGGGGGACTGTGTCCCCCAGACCCCCTGCAAAATTTTCAGATAATTTCACCAACCCCGAATCACATTCCTATGTTATGGGTCAGTCCATCTGTCCAACTTTTGTGAAATCAGCTCCTCCTACAGTTTTGGTCCAATTGTTTTGAAACTCGGTACTATGGTTTGATATACATGAATGATGCACATACTGCACTTTGGTTTTGATTGGATGATTTTTGTAGGAATTATAGCCCCTGACTTATGGCCTCCTGTTTCACCTCACTTCATAGACAGTAACTGTCTTGTGAGATGAACTCCTCCTACAGTTTTGTTCCGATTATTTTGAAACTTGGTACCATGGTTTGATATACTCTAATGATGTGCATATTGCAATTTCACTCATCAGATGGTCAAAGGTCAGATTTTTCCATAAATCTTCTAAACACAGTAACTACTGAAAGAATTGATGTAGGCTTTTCAAATTGATACAGTATCTAATAGACATCCAGGATGACTTGCACCCTCACCTAACTATAGGTTTGGGGTCAAGGGTCAAAGTTCAGTTAACATTGCAGTTGCACTTTTTTTTCCAAGATGGTGCCCACAGCGGCCGCCATGGTGCCTCGCTGCTCTTTAATTTTTATAATTTGTCTGTTTTTGTTCATTGATTGTGCGTCTGCCGGTTCATACACCCGTGAAGAACTATTAAATATCAGGACTCTCACTCCCATGGACCTTCTTCCAGTTTTTTTAGCTCCTGCCGCCGATCTGATCCATTGTCTGGCCAAAAAAGCAAGACGGCGGAAAAGAGGGAAGAGAGGGGGGATTCTCGCTCGGCTCCGGAAAAGAGGCCCGCGAACAGCCTTGCCTGGCATATTTCTATCTAATGCCAATTCTCTCTGGAACAAGGTAGAAGAATTAAGACTGCTGATGCGATTCAAGGACCTTGTTTCCTCGTCTGTCATCTGCTTCTCTGAGACCTGGCTTAAAGAGAACATTCCAGATTGCGCAATCAGCCTCGAGGGATTTCAGCTGTATCGTGCAGATCGCGTCACAGAGCTCTCCGGTAAGTCTATTGGAGGAGGAGTGTGCTTCTATATTAACAACAGCTGGTGCTCTGATGTAACGGTGATTTCCAAACACTGTTCTCCCGCCCTGGAATTTCTTTTTATTAACTGCAAGCCATTTTATTCCCCGCGCGAGTTTGCCTCATTCATCCTCGCCGCTGTGTACGTCCCTCCCGACGCGGACACGCGCGAAGCTCAGCGCGTGCTCGCAGATCACATCCAACTTACGGAGCGGAACTTTCCAGACTCCCTGGTTATTGTGTTGGGCGATTTTAACCAGAGCAATCTGAGTCACGAGCTCCCCCGCTACAAACAGTTTATTAAATGTCCAACCAGAGGAAATAACACGCTGGATCACTGTTACACCACAGTGAAAGACGCATATCGCGCTGTTCCCCGCGCTGCGCTGGGACTATCTGATCACGTGATGGTCCACCTCATCCCCACATACAGACAAAGACTGAAACTCACTAAACCTGTTGTGACCACTTCAAAGAAACTGACCAGTGAAGCTGGAGAGAAACTGAACACATGCATGGAAATAACTGACTGGGGCATGTTTAAAAGAGCCACACATGATCTTAATGAGTACACAGACACTGTGAACTCATATATCAACTTCTGCGAGGAGGACATTCTCCCATCGCGCACCAGGGTGAGATATTCTAATGACAAGCCCTGGTTCACAGCTAAGCTCAGACGGATCAGGAAAGAGAAGGAAGCAGCGTTGAAAAGTGGAGACAGGGACTGCTACAGAGAGGTCAAATATCGGTTTAACAGAGAGCTGAGGAGAGCTAAATCTGTGTATTCTGAGAAACTCCAGCAGCAGTTCACTGCTAATGACTCGGCTTCTGTGTGGAGAGGACTGAGGCAAATCACCAACTATCGGCCTCAGGCTTCTAAAGGTCAGGATGACAAAGCCCTTTGTCATAAACTGTCCCAACATTATGCCCGTTTTGACACCTCGTCAGCTGTGTCCAACTCACGCACTCCACCCAGCTCCACTGCCTCCTCAGCCCCTAATTCATCAAAAGCGGCCCCCCCCCCTCCTCCTCCTCCTCCCCCCCTCCCCTTGTCATCAGTGAGCAGGACGTGCACAGACAGTTCTCCAGACTGAACCCGCGTTAGGCCCCCGGGCCGGACGGTGTATCTCCCTCCACCCTGAGACACTGTGCGAAAGAGCTGGCTCCTGTCTTCACAGACATTTTTAACACCTCCCTTAAGCAATGTCACGTGCCGACCTGCCTCAAATCCTCCACCATCATCCCTGTCCCCAAGAAGCCACGGATTGCTGGACTTAACGACTTCAGACCTGTAGCGCTCACCTCTGTAGTCATGAAGTCCTTTGAGCGCCTGGTCCTGTCTCACCTCAAGTCCATCACCACACCCCTCCTAGACCCGCTGCAGTTTGCCTACCGTGCTAACAGGTCTGTGGATGACGCAGTCAACCTGGCCCTCCACTCCATCCTGCAGCACCTGGACTCCCCGGGAACCTACGCCAGGATTCTGTTTGTGGACTTCAGCTCCGCATTCAACACCATCCGCCCCGATCTGCTCCAGGACAAGCTGTCCCTGCTCAACGTGCCTGACTCCCTCTGCAGGTGGATCACCGACTTCCTGACGGACCGGAGACAGCATGTGCGGCTGGGGAAGTCTGTCTCAGACTCTGTTAGCATCAGCATTGGATCACCCCAGGGCTGTGTACTTTCCCCCCTACTCTTCTCCCTTTATACCAACTCCTGCACCTCCTCCCACCAGTCTGTTAAGCTGATTAAGTTTGCGGACGACACCACCCTCATCGGGCTCATCTCCAACGGCGACGAGTCCGCCTACAGGGAAGAGGTGGCCCAGCTGGTGTCCTGGTGCAGCCACAACAACCTGCAGCTGAATGCTCTGAAGACAGCGGAGATGATTGTGGACTTCAGGAAAGTCACAACCCCCCTGCCCCCCCTCACCATCACAGGCTCTCCCATCACCATTGCAGATTCCTTCCGCTTCTTGGGCACCACCATCACCCGAGACCTCAAATGGGAGCCAACCATCAGCTCCCTCATCAAAAAGGCCCAGCAGAGGATGTTCTTTCTGCGGCAGCTGAGGAAGCTCAAGCTACCCACCAAGATGTTAGTGCAGTTCTACACGGCCATCATCGAGTCCATCCTCACCTTCTCCATAACTGTGTGGTATGGAGGAGCCACTGCCAGGGACAGACTAAGGCTGCAGCGCGTCGTGCGCACTGCTGAGAAGGTGATAGGCTGCGAGCTCCCATCTCTCCAGGACCTGTACATCCCAGGACCCGGAGGCGTGCTGGCCGGATCATAGCCGATCCTTCACATCCTGGTCACGTACTGTTTGCTCCCCTCCCCTCAGGTAGAAGACTTCGGTCCATTCGGACTAAAACCTCCCGGCACATGAACAGCTTTTTCCCCTCTGCCATCAGACTGCTGAACATTAAATGACTTTTTGACTCTCGTGCACTATGTACAGCAGCTCAACCAGACTCGCGTCATTCATCACTGTTTTCTGTTGCATTATCGACTGCACTATGTGGTACTTCACATTATCTGCTACTTGCTAATTTTTTAAAACTGCCTTGACTAGTACTACTCATTATTACTAGTATTGTTATTATTATTATTATCATTATTACTTATTATTACTTATTTTTCTACACTTATTGCACGTTTTCAGTCCTTTAGTTTTTTAGTTTATCTCGTTTTCTCATCATGTTTTTAATGTTGCAGCATGGCATCGAGACAAATTCCTAGTTTGTGTACTACATGAACAATGGCAATAAATCTGATTCTGATTCTGCACTATGGTAAATGCTACATTTACTATTACTATAAAACGAGTAAAGCTAGGGCAACCAAACCTGGTATACCGATTCACCTTGGGATCCTGACCTCTGACTATGGGTTTGGGGTCAAAAGGTCAAAGGTCAAGGTTAACATTCTTTATGCCTTATTACTGTACTATATCTCAACAACAAAAGAAAGCTGGAGTCACCAGACTTTCTACACAGGTTCACCTTGGGATCCTGACCTACAACTATGGCTTGTGTACTTTGTTGTATATTCGTGATTGATGAGCTTATCATAATTTGGTTCTGCCACAATAATTGTATTCAAAAGTTGAAAACTGCTCTCCGTCAGTAAGTATTGGGATCTTCAAAGAAAACGGAGGTGGGGGATATTGCACTCGCCTCAGAGTGCTCTTGTTCATTTTTACTCAAGGGGGTATCTAAACAAATAGGAGTATGAAAATAAGTATTTTAAAATATTATCCCTAATAATAGTTTGGTAAAATGAGTTAAACAGCTCTACATTTTCACACGCACACACACTGATTGACATGTGTGTTCGTGTGTGTGTGTGTGTGTGTGTGTGTGTGTGTGTGTGATTGACATAATTCACTTACTGTCCTTAAAATTACATTTCTAGCTTTTTGTTCCCACTTTATTCTATCACAAGAAAACATTACACTAATTTCTTTGCATGGCAAGACATTGAGGCCCATGTTAAACCAAGTAATTAGTGATGGCTGACAGAATATATAGCAATTTAGCATCTAGTATAACAAGTTTAATCCCTTTAACACCTTATCTTCTGAGTTTGCAGTTGACTCAAGTAGACACTGTTGCTGCAGTAATTCCACATAATGGGTGTTCTCCAATATATCAGTCCCTCGAGGATTTCGGGATGTTGCGATCGTGTCAATTCATGCAAAATCGGTGATTGGCTGCATCTTTTGCGTGACCTTGCAACTTTGTCCAATACCTTAACTTTCCCGCAATTTTGACCAGTCCTCGTCAACTTCCGCCAGTTTCGCCAATCAAGCTTGTCCCTGAGTAGCGCTCAAACGCTCAGTCTAACCAATCAAATGTGTTGCTGCACCGCGCTCACTTCCGTGTTTACACCGAGTATTAACGAAACACCTCAGTAAAAAACTTTGATTTAAAAAAAAAAAAAAAAAAAAACTCACTTGCGAGGTTTCCCCACACCGTCCCTTCCTCAGTCTCCCCCGGCCTGCTGGTGGACGTCTCGCCACTTCTCCGTCCTGACCACGTGTACGAAGTGCTGGGTTTGTGTTGAAAAATGTCCACCTGCCTGAAAGCCACCCCGTTTCGGGAGCGTGCGTAAGGAGAGATGCCGTAAAACCACAAACAAATGAACAAATCTAACACTACAGCCAGTGTTTGAACATTTTATACATCTTTAGAGGTAAAATCATTACTACATCTTGTCAATGAGCTTTAGAGCTGTGAATTTCCAGTCTGGACATGGAGCCCCCCCCCCCCCCCCCCCCCCCAATGGTAGGAATCTTGATAAATGAAAGCTGAGTATCTGATGAGACAGGTGTGTGTCAAGACATGCAGCAGATAGACAGACAGACAGGAGTTAGTCATGGAAAGAGAGAGAATATTGTCTCTAATTTTTTCCCAGAAAAACACAGACTCTGATAGACAATACAGAGCAATAGAATAAATTTTCTTTTTTTGCGCTCAGTACCGAGTGGGTGGGGACTGCTGCGGTTAGGGAGTTTTCAAGGTGCTGCAAATAATTTCCAAATCTATACTCTTTAACATGCATTCAGTGCAATGTAGCTGTTGTAATGGATATTGTGTTAAAGTCTGTATTTGCTGTTGCACAAGAGTTTTTCCGTATTGCAGAAGTTTCTGCTTAATTTACGAATCACTGTTTAATAAGAGGGGCAGCGCGCTGGCGGAGTGGTTAGCACTGTGGCAACACGGCAACTCACCCTTGGCCGGGGGATCCTGGGTTCGATCCCAGCCCCCAACCAACAGTGATCTGTGTGGAGTTTGCATGTTCTCCCCGTGTTTGTGTGGGTTTACACCAGGAATTCTCCGGTTTCCTCCCACATGCCAAAAATATGCAAGTTAGGTTAATTGGCATCTAACTGGGGATTCTAAATTGTCCTTAGGTATGACTGTGAGAGTGAATGGTTGTCTGTCTCTCTGTGTTGGCCCTGCGATGGACTGGTGATCTGTCCAGGGTGTACCCTGCCTCTCACCCAAAGATGCTGGGATAGGCTCCAGCCCCCCCCGCGACCCAAAAAGGATTAAGCGGAAGAAGATGGATGGATGTTTAATAAGAAATTTTTGACAATCCTGTGCTTTTCTTGAGGTGTTGTATAGAATATCATTGCAGTAAACTATGGAAAAAAGCATCTGCTTTAAAATTTGTAATTCTTCCACAACTTTTAGTGCAAAAAAAACTCTGAAAACATTGCAATTTTTATCGCAACTTAAAAAAAAAAAAAGCTCCCGCAAATTCAGGCTTTTTGGGCCGCAACAGTCATAAAAACATCACGCAAAATCCTGGAGGGACTGATAAATTAAGCTGGTCTAATGCAAAAAGTTGCAACTGTGATGCACCTCCTCCAATAGCTGTTGCTTTTTTCTTTGAACACTTAAACTGTATTGTTTTCGCCTTCTGAATAGATCTTTGTACAGTGAACACATCATTGACAGTGTCTGTCACCTCCCTCCAGGCCTTTACTTTTCCTGTACCTGTCACAAGTACATTTTTTTTTTCTCGCCTCTGTCTTCTCAAGATAACTTCAGTTGCAGTCTCTAAGATTTTCTTTCTATTCTTTACTCACGCCATGTTCTGAGATTGAGAGGATGCACCACTTCACATCTCCTTATGTGATGTTTAATAGATGGTGATTTATGCCAACTACTGACCAGTGAGAGTGCATTGTCAGTTTACAGTTGATTGGCATTCATGAACTTATACACATGCCTAAGGTCAAATCAGGATTTGAAGCAGCATTCATAAATCCAAATTAGGTTTTTAGTACTGAGGTGATGCTGAGGTGATTATGTGCAAATCTACTCTCAGATTTATGAGCATTTCATGAATAAGACCCATTGGTTTACGCGTTACACACATGTAGCATTTAGCTTTCTCATACACAGATGGACACACATATTTTGCACATGCATGCACAATTGTGCTGTTTGACTTGACATATGCACATGCGCACATTCAACAGAGCAGATACAGTGGAGTGTAATTCAGAGTGATGCTCAGTACGCCGGGAGCACCAGGCAGTGAGGCGTGAGTTCACCCAGATAGCTCACTGTGTATGTTGTAGGCTGAGATGGGGGGATGGGATAAAGAAAGTAAAGAGAGGATGAGTGGATTAAGAGGGAGATGAGTGAGTGTAAGTCCTCACATGCCCTTTCTGCATATATAGCTAATGTAGGTTTCTGTACTGTGGTATGCAAAAAATGTGGCTACCCTTGGCAAATAGCGTATTTTTAATTAAAAGGATGTAAACACAGTCTCTGTAGTGCAGGGGTGTCCAACCATGTGCCATGGAGAGCCAAGACCCTGCAGGTTTTACCTCCAACCAGTGTCTTCAACAGCAGATTTCTGTGAACTTCTTCCCACTGATTGCTGATAAGTGAAAACACCTGCTGAAGAGACTGGGTAGAAGAGAAAACCTGCAGGGTCTTGGCTCTCCATGGCACATGGTTGGACACCCCTGCTGTAGTGTATGGAATTACTGTATTACCAGCAAACATTAATGCATAGGTAGGTTTTATTTCAATAACTTAACAAACATTAAAAAGAAAAGAAAAAAAGAGTTGTAGCATGTGCAATAGTCTGCACACCCTATGCCCTTAAATACACTAAAAGAAAATTCACCAAAATATACTATTTGTCAAGTGTGGTCAAATTTGTGCATACAATTTTATGTATAGCTACAAAATTGTCTTTTGTTTCCTTTATAAAACATATTTTTGAGTTTCAAATGTTTGTGGATAAAGTCGGTGATGCATAAACACTTTTCCTTTATGAATTGATTTAGAATCGAAACATTGGTCAGAGAGTTGCTTTTTTCCCTTTGGAGGGGACAAAAAAGAAAATTCTTTTTAAATGAAAGAATCAGAAATAGTGGCTGTTGATATGTGTGAGACAGGTCATAAGCAGATATAAAATATTTCTCATTGCCACCTCCTGCCTTCAAAAATTACATTCATTTTGGAGGATGCTAATTATCAAGTCGACTCTTGTGATTGGGGATCACCTTGCAATTATGTGTTGTTTGTGCATTTATGATTGGAGATGATAATGTATGTTTGAAATGCTTAAACAAATAGATTTCTGTTATTGCATATTTAGGTTTTTGATAAAGATGGCAAGAGTGATTTTTTTTTTTTTTTTTAAGAAGACGGGATGCCTTTTAAATCTTCCTGATGTGTCTGATGGTACCAGCGCTTCCACATTTGAGCAGCAGCTTTGCCATATGGGTGTAACTGTGGGGCTTTAACAAAGGTCACCACAGCTTGTCTTGGACTCTGACCTGTCTATTTAATTACCCACCCAGTGTTTCACTGCACAGCCTGTGAGCTTGGCCTATTAACCAAGTTTTAAAGTTCGACACAAAGTAGAATGCCTCTAATTTGAATAAATTTGATACAACTGAGCCTCCTAGGCTTTCAATTCAAATTTTGTATGATGTTTTCTTGCTTTGTGCTTTAAATAGTGTTCTCCCCAAATAGTAGCAATGATCGGCAGGTTTTATACCATTTTAGGCTTTTTTTAAACATTGTGTGAAAGATTCTAATTTATACATCTGGCCATCATCTGCTCATAGCAAATGGCTCATTTCTGCTCAACTTGCCACAGATATCCTCTCCATTCTTCATTCTTTGTCCAAGTAAATACTGATATACAGTTATCATTCTCACAAGGAAATCAGTGTGGATCATGAGACATCCCTTTGCTCTGGGCTGGAGTGGGAGAAAATTGTAAAGTATTAGCATAGTTTATGCTTATGCTATTTAAATGATTATTTTGACACATTGAGCTTGTAAAATAGGTTTGAACAACTATATAGACTTGAATATAATGACTTAAATGCATGATAATCCCTTGATTGCCTTTAAGTGGCAAACCCGTTTTTTGTTAGTTTGGTTGCTGACTTGCAGCTTTTCAACATAATCCTTCAATTTTTAGCCAACTGAAAGGAATAAGACAGACATTTTCACAAATCATTTTTCTGACACCTGTGCCACAGATCCTTTTTACATTTTTAAGTGCTATATGTACAAGATGCACATTTCAGACCTATTTTGTTTTAAAATTGAGTAAATAATAAAAACTGTATTTACACACACACACACACACACACACACACACACACACACACACACACACACACACACACACACACACACACACACACACACATATATTATGTCGACTGTACAAGTGTCAGCTTTCATAAACTGGAGATCCGATCCAGCACAACCTTGGAGAGAAAAATAATCTAGGCTTCTTGGAAGAGGCCCATGGATAGGGGCACAGCTTTTAAGGGAAAAAGTGGGAGTTAAAAGAAGTAGTACAACTAGCCTTTTTATGCTGAATAAAACCAAGTTAACGAAGGAAGGACAGCGAAGGATCAGTGAGCCCTTTAGAAGAGAGGCAAAAATGCCCATTGAGTCAGTGGCGACACTAATTTAAGAGGACTAGTCGCATGGAGATTTATTTTATGCTATGTTTAATGAAAGATGGAGACTGAAGTGGACATGAAAAAGGGGAAAAAAGTAGCTATTCATGCAGACAAAAAGACTAATCGATAAATCAAGACTTTTGTCAGTTTGCTCATAACCTTCCATCTGCAGTACATTTTAAAAAGAAGGTGGCATCAACTGGAATGAGATGGCTTTTCATGTGTGACACTAAATAATAGAGGTGTGTGTATGCAGGAAGGGAGAAAATCAGTATGCAGTAGTGATTTGTGTCTTTCCATCCATATCGGTGCATTCTGCCTTCCTTATACATTTTCAGAGATTCATAGTCACACACACTACTCCCCCCTCCCCAAACGTTGTCTCAGTCTTTTTTCTGCTTTTCTTTCTGCAAGCCTCCCTGGTCCCAGGCATTTCAATTTGTTTGCGGTAATCGATCTCAGCCTGGGCGCGTTCATATGTATGAAAATGAGATAAAGCTTTGGCGCACTGGAATTAACTTCTCTGCCCCCTATTAGGCATGGAGCTTCTCCGAATGGAGGGTTCCAGGAGGCTGTGTCCCATTGCCCCAGCCCACCTCCCCACATGTATATAGGCTGGACCTCTGCCTGTGCAGAGTCCTCCCATCCTATTTCTGTCCCCTTCCCCCCCCAGTTCCCAGTACCTCAGAGGGATGCTGATTATTCACCTCAAGTACACATTTATCAAAATCACTGCCACCAATCACAATCATTCAATTTGACTGGTTCACATACCTGCCAAGGTTGACAAAGCATCCACAGGAATAAATGAGTATATGTATCTGTCAAGCTGCAAACATTTTGTATATGCTCAGAGCCATCAAAACAAATGTGTATGCTTTTCTGTAGTGGCATGTTTTCAGTCCCTGAAGCAAAATGCCCACACAACAAGCCTTTGGTATTTTGGCATTTGACATGCACACAGATACGGCTAAAGTCATGGAAAACCTGCACCAAACAGACAATTAAGAATATAAGTGCTTCAGTCCCACAGCTTGATTGTCAACATTCTTCAACTCCATTTTTTGTTGCACATTTACTTTTCACTTCTTAAGGTTTGGCAGCTCATGTAAAACCAATCATATCCTTATCCTCCCTTTCCTCTCTATTTTGCTACATTGACTTGTTTAACTTGACCGTCCATATGCACGGCTGTAGAGGCTGCATCCGAGGAGAAACACATTTTCATGGTGTCACCATGGTGGTAACAACATTATAGTTTTCAAAGTGGTGAGAGACTCCCTAACACAAGCACGTCCTTTAATGGCTTAATTTGCAGTTTGACATACTATGAATTGTCATTGTTTTTAAAATGAAATCTCATGAATTGCAATCTAATTAAAGGATAATTTACTTTAGCATTAGGATTGCTTTTTTTTCCCTTCTGTGAAACACATCTATAAACACTGAATGAATGAATACTGAATGGGTTGTGGATTATGCCATGTGGATTTATGACAATCGAGCATAATTGTTTTCCTTTACCCCTAGTGTGCTCACCCCACATGCATGTCAAGAACTATAGGAGTGTGAGGGATGTGGCGAGACCATGTAGCATTGAAATGGTGGGGGGTGGGGGGCAGTTCTTTTTTCTGTGTATTCATGTTTTGTGACCACTCACAAGTCTCAGCCAGGGTAGCTTATTTGGGGCCTCTCACCCTTCCCCCATCATCTTGTTCTCCCCAGTCATAAACTGCTTCATCTCCAGTATTGCGTAGATTAATTGGATGTAATGTAACCAGTATGAATGACACTTTAGCTCAGGGGTGTCAAATGTATGGCCTGTGGGCCAAATCCAGCCCGCCAGAGAGTCCAGACCGGCCCCGAGGATGAATTTGCAAAGTGTGAAAATTAAATAGAATTCACAAGCAGCACTTTTTAAACTAGAAAAGCACTCGGAGAGCGCAGACCTCCGCCAAGCACCACAGTTCCCCCCCATACAGTGTTTGTGTGTACGTTTTCAGATTCCTTGACCATGAAAACATATGACTAGCAATTGGATTCACAATGTTAGGATTAGTAGTTCAGTAGTTATTCACGAAAATCGCATTTTCCGTAATGGGGGTTTTCGCCACAGTTCGCCCCATACAGTGTTTGTGTGTACGTTTTCAGATTCCTTGACCATGAAAACATATGACTAGCAATTGGATTCACAATGATAGGATTAGTGGTTCAGTAGTTATTCACGAAAATCGCATTTTCCGTAATGGCAGTTTTCGCCACAGTTCCCCCCATACAGTGTTTGTGTGTACGTTTTCAGATTCCTTGACCATGAAAACATATGACAAGCAATTGGATTGACAATGATGGGATTAGTGGTTCAGTAGTTATTCACGAAAATGGCATTTTGTGTAATGGCGGTTTTCTTGTGGACAGTGATGCGGATCACCACTAAAATCTAATCATCTGTAGGATACCCCATTTCTGACAATCTGTGAAAATTTCATGAAAATCTGTCCATAACTTTTTGAGTTATCTTGCTAACAAACAGACAAACACAGACAATCCAACGCCGATGGTCACATAACCTCCTTGGCGGAAAAATCTATTCATCTGTAGGATACCCCATTTCTGACAATCTGTGAAAATTTCATGAAAATCCATCCATAACTTTTTGAGTTATCTTGCTAACAAACAAACAGACAAACAAACCAACGCCGATGATCACATAACCTCCTTGGCGGAGGTAATAAAGTAACTGCAATCCCCAATTTGTCCATTTGGGGTTGCACAAGAGTAGCAGACACAAAAGTGATCCCTGATTTCCACTGAGGGAGTCTGTTATGCAGGTTGGGAGGACAGGATTTCTTCCAGAAAGACTCCAAGGCAAACTTTTTCCACCTTTTTTTATGGATGCCGGATCCAGCACACACTAAAATGTCACGGTATTTACTGTATTTAATAACTGTTGTTTAAAAATACATTTACCTCCGTGTCTCGCAGCTCAGCGGGGGGGGGGGGGCAATTCGCTGCCTTTTGCCGGATGTTTTTATGGTCGGAACTAGGGATACAAGTTATTGATTAATTCATTAATTGATAATTGCTTCATCTTATTAAGCCATTAACAATTAATTGATACTAGTGCATGCCCGTAGAAAGCAAATATTCCTGTCTGAAACAGGTAGCCCAATTAGGCTTTACAGGCCCGGCTTTACAGGCCCAAATGTAGGCTGTGTTTGACAGTGGAATACAAAGAGATGTAGGCTATATGTAGGCAATCACACGTTAGACTTTGACAAATATGAAAGGGACTAAATGGCACTAAGATTTATTTGATTGTGTGAATATTAATTACAGAATACCAAATTATTGAAAATGAATGGGACATCCAATATTAGCGACTGTTTCAGATCCCTTGTTTATTTGTTTGTCAGATCAGTTATTTGTGTGATCTTTTATCACTTATATTCATAATAGTGTATCTTGCACTTTGGGGAATGGGAGTTGTTAAGTCAGCATTATAATTATTTTAGTTTATATCACTGTTCAGTGATGGAGTTCAGTGTAATTTTGAATTTCATCTGTGTATCGTAAATAAACAGGCAGTACTGTAACAGGACACATTTACAAATATTTGAGACACAAACGACTAGCAGACAACAACTCCCATCATCCCACATCATCGTGTTTAGTGATGTGGGATGATGGGAGTTGTTGTCCGCTAGTTGTTTAATCTCTTGCACTCCGTTGTTCCGCGGGCGGGCAAGTCTCTGCGTCCGAGGGCGCACGAGAGCGCACGACGCATGATAAGGATATTGATGGTGGTGGTGTAGGTGGTGTGGCCTCCAAGCGCCACTGAAAAAAAAAAAGCTGCAAACACAGCCGCAAACAGATTAGTTCATCTGATTGACCTCTCATTCGACTAATAAGAGCCTTGAATTGGGTTTCTGAAACCTTGAAGAGCCAATGAATGAAAACCTAGGAAGGAGGACCCGCCTCCCAACGCTTTGAATGCAGTGAGCCAGTTGAAGCAGAGAAGTTCGTGAGCTGTTTTTTTTTAAGGCTAGGTGAAGACTGACTGCTGGAGCGGATCAAAAAAGGACACAGGAAGAGCCCCACAGACCCAGCAGCATGGAGACCATCCACAAATGCAACCTGTGTGACAGGGAGTGCCATTCGTGGATCGGCATGTTCGGCCACAGGCGGTGCTTATTTTGTATTGGTTCCAGCAGAGTAGACGTTATGATTTCTTCCATGGTCATTATAGACCGACGGAGGCTGACGACGAAGGCTGAGTGACACACACGCCTTCGCCAGTCTTTTTTTAATTACTACTGTTATTTGTTTTGAAAAATTGTTCGCCAAAAACCGCAATCATGGAAGCACAAAACCGCAATAATGGAATTATGTTTTGATCAAGTCGCGAGACCAGAACCAGAGCGGACCAGCGTCGCGTTCGTCTGACAGTGAGGAAGACAAGTTCGCCAAGACTCTGCTGTGAAGAGGTAAGGTGTTATAAGCTAAATTATTCTCTATCCCTGAAAATTGTAATCCAAAATGACTTTTGACCGATCAGTAAATTACAGCTGTGCGGTTCACGAAGTCTGAAGTTCGTGTGCCGCAGTACAAGGGGTTGCTCGCAGTGTACAGGCTGTGAACGCCCCCCCCCACCCCTGCTATTCTTCTGCAGCGAGGGGGGGGGAGCCGCGGTGATTGCACTGCTGTCCTACATCACCACATAAGGCTAATCCGTTGTGTAGCGATGGCTGAAGTCCATCCTCTGTAGCGAGCGGGAGGGGGACAACCCCCCCCCACACACACACAGTAGCGAGGGGGGGGGAAGCCGCTGTGACAGCGTTGCTGTGGAAACATGCAACGAGTGTAATCTGTCATGTAGCGAGGGCCGAACTCTGTCCTTGGTAGCGGGGGGGGGGGACGACCCCCCCCCCCCCACACACACAGACACAGCCCTGAGTGTGACCTTTCCTTTGAGCCTAAAATGAAGCTTCTACATTGAATTATTCAAAAGTTAGACGTTTTTCCAAACTCTGCCATTTGGCACAATTTGGCACAGTTCCAAAACGCCTGGGAACAGCCTGAGAACAAAGCTGTGTAAAATATTCATTTTTTGTGGTATTGTTACCAAATTTGGATCTCAGCTGGATAACACTTGGTTCTACATTTCTGTTGCATTTTCCAGCCGGATCGGACAGCTGTGTGTTATTTGCAAGCATTTGTATCCAAAAAAAACAGTGTCCAAATTTTTTTTCTTCAAGTTCAGTATGTTTAGATGACTGTAACTCAGTGGCCGGAGCACGCAGAGAGATTATGTTTTTTTTTTACCAAAAAATTCAAAGTGTTTTCTTTTAAATGAGACCAACCCCATGAAGATGCTGCAAAGGGTTGAAGAACAGCTTTCGATTTACTTTGGGCACGTTATTTTTTGGCATTTTTAGGAAAATTGCCCGGAGTGCAAGAGGTTAAAAGAAACCTAAATATTACTCTGTTATTAAACGACAGCCAACAACTTCAATTACGTGGAAAGTTATCTTTTAAATTGACAAACGTCGTATGTGTAACTTGTGGCAAAATTTGATCGGGATCAAAAGATAATTTCACTCTTGCCATTCATTTCAATGGAGAATTTTTTCGAGGGTGCGTGACTTAGGCTCTCTATAAATGTAAACATTTCATAATGTACAGGTACATCTCAAAATTAGAATATCATGAAAAGTTCAGTATTTTTTGTCACTCATTTCAGAAAGTGAAACCCATATATTATATAGATTCATTACACATAGTTATATATTTCAGGTGTTTATTTATTTTAATTTTGATGATTATGGCTTACAGCCCATGAAAACCTCAAATTCAGTTTCTCAAAAAATTAGAATATTACATAAAATCAATTTTAAAAAATAGTTTTTAAATAGAAATGTTGGCTGACTGAAAAGTATGTCCATGTACACTCTCAATACTTGGTCAGGACTACTTTTGGATTAATTACTGTATCAGTGTGGCGTGGCATGGAGGTGATCAGCCTGTTGCACTGCTGAGGTGTTATGAAGGTTCAGGTTGCTTTGATAGCGGCCTTCAGCTCATCTGCATTGTTGGGTCTGGTGTCTCTCATCTTCCTCTCGACAGTACTCCATAGATTCTCTATGGGGTCAGGAGAGTTTGCTGGCCAATCAAACACAGTGATGCCATGGTCATTAAACTAGGTTTTGATACTTTTGGCAGTGTGTGTGTGTATGTGGGGGGCAAGTCCTGCTGGAAAATGAAATCAGCTTCTCCATAAAGCTTGTCAGCAAAGGGAAACATGAAGTACTCTAAAATTTCCTGGTAGACGACTGCGCTGACTTTGGTCTTGATAAAACACAGTGGACCAACAGCAGCAGATGACATGGTTCCTCAAGTCATCACTGACTGTGGAAACATCACACTAAACCTCAAGCAACTTAGATTCTGTGCCTCTCCACTCTTTCTCCAGACTCTGGGACTTTGATTTCCAAATGAAATACAAAATTTACTTTTATCTGAACAGAGGTCATCTGCTGGTGTTGGTCCACTGTGTTTTATCAAAAACCAAAGTCAGCACAGTCTACCAGGAAATTTTAGAGCACTTCATGCTTCCTGTGCTGACAAGCTTTATGGAGAAGCTGATTTCATTTTCCAGCAGGACTTGCCCCCCCCCCCCGCGCGCGCGCGCGCGCGCACACACACACACACACACACACACACACACACACACACACACACACACACACACACACACACAGCCAAAAGTATCAAAACCAAAACCTGGTTTAATGACCATGGTATCACTGTGCTTGATTGGCCAGCAAACTCTCCTGACCTAAACCCCATAGAGAATCTATGGAGTATTGTCAAGAGGAAGATGAGGCACCAGACCCAACAATGCAGACGAGCTGAAGGTCACTATCAAAGCAACCTGGACCTTCATAACACCTCAGCAGTGCCACAGGCTGATCATCTCCATGCCACGCCACATTGATACAGTAATTAATCCAAAAGTAGTCCTGACCAAGTATTGAGTGTGTACATGGACATATTTTTCAGTCGGCCAACATTTCTATTGAAAAAATATATTTTTAATTAATTTTATGTAATATTCTAATTTTTTGAGAAACTGAATTTGGGGTTTTCATGAGCTATAAGCCATAATCATCAAATTAAAATAAACAAACACTTGAAATATATGTATCACTTTCTGTGTAATGAATCTATGTAATATACAGTGGGGCAAAAAAGTATTTAGTCAGCCACCAATTGTGCAAGTTCTCCCACTTAAAAGATGAGAAAGGTCTCCAATTTTAATCATAGGTATACCTCAACTATGAGAGACAAAATGAGAAAAAAAAATCCAGAAAATCACATTGAAGGATTTTTAATGAATTAATTGGTAAATTCCTCAGTAAAATAAGTATTTGGTCACCTACAAACAAGCAAGATTTCTGGCTCACACAGACCTGTAACTTCTTCTTTAAGAGGCTCCTCTGTCCTCCACTCATTACCTGTATTAATGGCACCTGTTTGAACTTGTTATCAGTATAAAAGACACCTGTCCACAACCTCAAACAGTCAGACTCCAAACTCCACTATGGCCAAGACCAAAGAGCTGTCAAAGGACACCAGAAACAAAATTGTAGACCTGCACCAGGCTGGGAAGACTGAATCTGCAATAGGTAAGCAGCTTGGTGTGAAGAAATCAACTGTGGGAGCAATTATTAGAAAATGGAAGACATACAAGACCACTGATAATCTCCCTTGATCTGGGGCTCTACGCAAGATCTCACCCCGTGGGGTCAAAATGATCACGAGAACGGTGAGCAAAAATCCCAGAACTACACGGGGGACCGAGTGAATGACCTGCAGAGAGCTGGGACCAAAGTAACAAAGGCTACATCAGTAACACACTACGCCACTAGGGACTCAAATCCTGCAGTGCCAGATGTGTCCCCCTGCTTAAACCAGTACATGTCCAGGCCCATCTGAAGTTTGCTAGAGAGCATTTGGATGATCCAGAAGAGGATTGGGAGAATGTCATATGGTCAGATGAAACCAAAATAGAACTTTTTGGTAAAGACTCAACTTGTCGTGTTTGGAGGAGAAAGAACACCATACCTACTGTGAAGCATGGGGGTGGAAACATCATGCTTTGGGGCTGTTTTTCTGCAAAGGGACCAGGACAACTGATCCGTGTAAAGGAAAGAATGAATGGGGCCATGTATCGTGAGATTTTGAGTGAAAACCTCCTTCCATCAGCAAGGGCATTGAAGATGAAACGTGGCTGGGTCTTTCAGCATGACAATGATCCCAAACACACCGCCCGGGCAATGAAGGAGTGGCTTCGTAAGAAGCATTTCAAGGTCCTGGAGTGGCCTAGCCAGTCTCCAGATCTCAACCCCATAGAAAATCTTTGGAGGGAGTTGAAAGTCCGTGTTGCCCAGCGACAGCCCCAAAACATCACTGCTCTAGAGGAGATCTGCATGGAGGAATGGGCCAAAATACCAGCAACAGTGTGTGAAAACCTTGTGAAAACTTACAGAAAACGTTTGACCTCTGTCATTGCCAGCAAAGGATATATAACAAAGTATTGAGATAAACTTTTGTTATTGACCAAATACTTATTTTACCGAGGAATTTACCAATTAATTCATTAAAAATCCTTCAGTGTGATTTTCTGGATTTTTTTTTTCTCATTTTGTCTCTCATAGTTGAGGTATACCTATGATGAAAATTGGAGACCTCTCTCATGTTTTAAGTGGGAGAACTTGCACAATTGGTGGCTGACTAAATACTTTTTTGCCCCACTGTATGGGTTTCACTTTCTGGAAAGAGTGACCAAAAATATTGAACTTTTTCATGATATTCTAATCTTTTGAGATGTACTTGCCATTAGGTTGTTTTGCTATTATTTTACTGGTCTGGCCCACTTGACATTAAATCCGGCAGTAAGTGGCCCCTGAGCTAAAATGAGTTTGACATCCCTGCTTTAGCTTATGTGTTGGTGGCAAAATATTTTAGTTTCTATAAAGTTGATAGGATGTCTTCACTTCACTTTCTTTCATATGCCATTATTTAGAAAGCCAGGATACCCCAAAGAAAGACAAAGAAGAATGGAGAGATGTTTTTTTTTTTTTCCACAATATCTTTATTGAACCTTTTTTTTTTTTAAACAAACATGATACAAACAATCAAACACTAACACTAAAGTACTACAAAAAAAAAAAATGCACTAAAAACACCAACAACCACCAACAAAATCAAGTCTTCAACAATGCTCCTCTGTTTAGTCTAGACAATCCAATACATAAGTATACATATTATGTTCACCAGTTTGGAATTTACAAGGTCCACACACATCATTCACCTTCTTCTTCAAGAGTTATGTTTAAATTTTTTACATAATCAATAAAAGGTCTCCATATATTCTCAAACACAATTTCCTTTGATTTCAGTATATATGTTATTCTTTCTAATGGAAGGTTTGTTAACATCTGTCTTAACCACTGAGTCACATCTGGTCTATGAGTCTTTTTCCATAATAGTGCAATACATTTTTTGGCATTAAGCAAACTGAGGTCTATGAATGTTCTTTCACTTTTATTAAAATTATGCTTTTCTGGGTACAGACCCAACAAAAACAGTTTAGGATTCAATATGATTTGTTTTGAGATTATTTTTTCAATTGTTACCCTCACCTCTTCCCAAAACATTCTTATTAATCTACATTCCCATAAACAATGAAATAGGGTTCCTTTACTTTCCATGCATTTTGTGCATGTATCTGGTATATTTTTGTTATATCTATTTAACTCCTCCGGTGTAACATACATCCGCATTAACCATTTGAAATGTATCAATTTAAGGCGTACATTTATTGATTTGGTTTGAGCTTCTGTACAAGCCAATTCCCATTGTTCCTCTGAAATTTCAGTTTGCAGATCTTCTTTCCAGTAGTTTAATCTTTTCAGTGAATTTTCACTTGAAGATAGTGTCAATGAGTTATAAAACTCTGAAATAATACCCTTTCTTTTACTATCTTTCATCATCATTTTTTCCAAGGATGAATAAATAGGTCGAGTGAGAGCTTTATTTTGATTTGATCGAATAAAGTTTCTAAGTTGAAGATATTTAAAAAAATGTGTTCTATTGAGATTAAATTTGATCCTCAGCTCTTCAAAAGACATTATGTTATCTGCACATGGCAAATATAAATCCTGAATCTTTTGTATCCCTTTTAAATTCCATACTTTAAATACAGCGTCCGCTCTCCCTGGTTTAAAATATTGATTACCCCATATTGGACTAAATTGTGACAATAACTGTGGTTCTTTTAAATAGTTTTTAGCTTCACACCATATTTTGATCATATGCTTTACAAATGGATTTTTAACTTGTTTTTGTAATTTTTTTGCCGAATCTGAGTATATGAATATGGGAAGAGGTAAAGGTAAATTGTATGATTCCATTTCAGTCCAGTGAGGGAGATCATTTGATGAAAAATAATATGTCATAGACCTCAGTTGTGCCGACCAATAATACAACATAAAATTTGGACATTTCAGACCTCCACGATCAAATGGTAAATATAATAAAGACAGACGTAATCTAGCCCTCCTGTTGTTCCATATAAATTCCACTAACTTTTTTTTTATTCTTGAGAATAGATCTAAAGGTGGTGATAAGGGAATGTATTGAAATAAATAAAGTATTTTAGGTAAAATATTACTTTTAAGTATATTGATTCTCCCGATCATCGACATTGGTAGTGACATCCATCTCTGAGTTAACTCATTGATATCTGACATTAAGGCTTCATAGTTGACACTGGCGACTGATTCTAGCTTAGGCACAATTTGGATTCCTAAATATTTAAACTGATTTACAACATTGAATTGATTTACCTCAGGGGCTGGGTAATTTCTCTGGGTCTCATTTAGCATTAATATTGAAGATTTAGTTTTATTTATTTTATATCCTGATATTTCCCCAAAATTCTTTATTAAATTCAACAAGGTTGGAATTGATTTTTTTAGATTTGACATAAACAAAATTATGTCATCGGCGTACAGGGAGATTTTATGTTCTGTTGGTCCAACTTTAATTCCATATATTTGTGAATGTAAACGTATCGCCATCGCTAAAGGTTCAATTGCCATAGTAAACAGTAAAGGTGAAAGTGGACAGCCTTGTCGACATCCTCTATTGATTTTTATTGGTTTTGAAATATTGTTATTTGTTAGGATTTCTGCTGTAGCATTATTGTATATTATTTGAACCCATTTTATGAAATTATTTCCAAGTCCAAACCTTTGTAGGACTTCAAAAAGAAAGGGCCATTCAACTCTATCAAAGGCCTTTTCGGCGTCCAGTGATAGGAGAGCTGTATCCGGTGCTTCTTTATTAAAATAAATAATATTGAATAGTCTTCTTACATTATGGAAGCCTTGTCTACCCTTTATAAAGCCATTCTGATCTCGATTAATAATATTTGGTAAAATTTCTTGTATTCGTCTTGCTAAAATTTTACAGATTATCTTAAGGTCGGCGTTTAATAGGCTTATTGGTCTCATATTTTCACATTTATTAGAGGGCTTACCTGGTTTTGGCAGCAGTATAATTAAGGCATTATTTATGTATGATGGTAAATTATTATTTTGAAATGCTTCTAAAACCATTTCCAAAAAAGGTTTTATTAATTTATTCTTAAATTTTTTATAAAGGTCAACTGGAAGACCATCTGGTCCTGCACTTTTTCCTGATTTCATGTTATCAATGGCTAGCCCAACTTCTTCTTGACTAATTTTAGACTCCAATATCTCCCTGTTTTCAGTTGGAATACACGGTATAGATAGTTCGTTCAAAAACCCATTTAGTTTTGTTAAATCAGATTCATTTTTGGTATCATATAATTTTTCATAGTAATCTCTAAAGGCTCTGTTAATTTCTAAAGGATCTATAACTACCTGTCCATTACTTATAATACTGGTAATTGATGTTTTAATTTCTAATTGTTTAATCTGCCATGCTAATAATTTTCCTGATTTTTCACCTTGTTCATAAAAAGATTGTTTCAATCTTAGAAGACTCGAGGCAGCTCTATTCGCTGATTTTTTGTCGTATTCAGCTCTCAAAATCAGTAATTCATTCTCCAACCTTGGGTCACTTCCTGCATACACTTTTTCCTGAAGACTTTTTATTTTATGTTCCAATTTAGCTCTCTCCTCTCGAGTCTTCTTAGATTTTGATCCTGTATAACTAATAATATGTCCCCTAATAAAAGCTTTGAAAGCCTCCCACTTTACACATGCTGATGTTTGTGTAGTATTGATGTCAAAGAACTCGTCTATCTGTTTTTCTATATACTTGACAAATTCCTCATCCTGAAGCCATTTATGCTGAAATTGCCATCTACCTGATTCCTTTGTCAATTTTTTATCTACATATATTAGACAACAGGGTGCATGATCAGAGATCACGATGTTATCATAAAAGCAGTTTTGAATCTTGGACCTTAATTCTGTGGAAATCAAAAAATAATCAATACGTGAGAATGTCTTGTAGGTACTGGAATAACAAGAATAGGCTTTAACTTGTGGTTTCATTTCTCTCCATATATCTAACAATCTCAATTCTTTCATAAAATGATTAATAGTCATCCTACATCCAATGTGCGTGCAATCCAGTCCTGTTGATCTATCTATACCTGGATTCAATGTACAATTAAAATCCCCTGCTATTATATGTTGCCCTGTAAGTGATGATAAGATAAGAAATAAATTAGCAAAGAACTTCTGATCATCTATATTGGGACCATATAAGTTCACAAGATTTATATTTTCTAATAGCAAAGAACCTTGAATGATTACATATCTTCCAAATTTGTCTCCAATTACATTTTTCACTTGAAAAGGAACTGATTTATGTATGAGAGTCATAACTCCCCTGGCCCGGGATGAGAAAGATGAGGTGAAGACACTTCCTTGCCATCTACTCCTAATTCTTTTTATATCCTCCTCTATTAAATGAGTTTCTTGTAAAAACACAATTTTTGAACCCATGTCTTTTATTTTATTCATAACTTGTTTAAGTTTTTTTAAATTTTGTAGACCTCTGCAATTCCATGAAGTTAAATTAAGATTAACACTTTGGTTTATGATCAATAGAGAGTTTGGGATTACCTTGCAGTGTAAACATGCTCATACAGAGAAGCAAAAACATGAGTGGTTGAACATTCATCCTACAAACTACACACAAACAAATTTCCCCTTCCCACACTTGTGGGAAACCCCCCAAAATCAAAAGAAAAATTCCGTCTCCCGATATAGCCATCGACCGCTCCACACCCACGAGGATCAGCCAAAGCCACTCCTTCTTCATCCTCCCAATCACCCTAACTCTACTGCTTTTAATGACGTAACATTAACTCTCCTCTGTAGTTTTCCAACTTAACTCCAAAATTTTTAACAACTTTGTACATCATAGTTTTTTTTGTTTGTTTTTTTTTTTTTAATATATAATACAATCTATATTTTGTAAACTTACTATTTACTTCAAGTCAGTCAGATGCCTGTGCAAATGCTTAATTATTCTACCTTATATTTTGTTCATGCTTAGCTCCCACCAGTCTCTTCTTCTTCTTTGATCTTCTTGATGAACTCCTGCGCCTCCTCTGGGGTCTTGAAGATGTGGGTTCTGCCCTCATACGTGGTCAGCAGTCTCGCAGGATAGATTACACCATGACGAATCCCAAGGTTGCGCAGCTCCTTACGTATGGGATCAAACTGCTTCCTCAATTGTTGGATTCCTGTGGCCAAATCTGGGTAGAACCGCACCTGTTGGTCCTGGTGTTTAATCTCTCCTTTAGCTCGTGCAGCGTTGAAGATCTTCATCCTGTCTCTGTTGCTGAGAAACTTCATAATTAAGGTCCTCGGCGGTCCCTTATCTCTCCGTGGGCCAATACGATGTGCATTTTCCAGAACCACTGCTGATTGCAACTCCTCGCTGCCCAGCACCTCCGGAATCCACTTTTCCAGAAAGGAACATACGTCCCGACCTTCTGATTCCTCTGGAAGACCCACCAGCCTCAAGGTATTCGTCTCGACCGAGATTCCAAATCCAAAATATTATTTTCCAGAGATTTATTTTTTTTTTCCAAAGTGCGCACCTTTAATTGAAGACGGGTGACGTCATCTTCAGCACTAGCGAGACGGAGCTCCATCTGCGCCGTTCGTTCTACACAGTCACCCAATTCCTTTCTTATTCCTTCCAACGCTGTCATAATCCCATCAAATCTAGAGGAAAAGTCCGCTCTCATTGAACTCATGGCAGCCATCAGCGCATCTGCGCCTCTCCCCGCAGATATCGCACCGTTGCCAGCCTCCTCCGCCATATATGGAGTTTTATTTGCTGCGTCACAGACCTGAAAGTCCGTTAATTTGGACTCTTTCGGCGGCTCGCTTTTTCCTTTACCTGGTTTTCCAGCCTTAGGCTTCGCCGACATATCCTCGCCCAAACGCTGGGATACGTTCTGTCCCAAATGAGAGAGTTATTTGCCGATTTTTTTTCTCCAGGAGCAGAGCAGAGTGAGACACGTCCGTCTTACGTGGCAGCCATAACCGGAAGTCGAATGGAGAGATGTTATTCCAAAAATTGAATTTACCTCAATGTAAATATGAGTCTGTGTACATTTTAAGGTTGTAATACCTCAGAGATGTAGTCAGGAAGAGACATTTCTGTTTAGAACAAAGACCCTAGGGCTTTCACTGAGAAAGACCGTTTTGTTTGTGTCTGCCTTAAAAAAGTTTTAAGCTTCTTTGACTCATTCTATGTAGCAGTGAAATTCACAAGGCGTGTGTCCTCAGGCAGTTTGCACCCTCAGGCACTGACATCAGATTGAGGTCCTGTGTGATCTTGTGTAAGCTCTTTAGCCAGGGCTGCTGTTGCGGTTAAAAAAGCAAGAAACGTTTCTTTGGGCTGCTATTCAAAATCCAAACAGACAGGCAAAACACAGCTGACATGAACAGCCAAGGAGGAGAAAAAGCGGTTGGCACAGAGCTTGGGTGCACTAATTAGAGAGCGGGAGGGTGGGAGAGGCATGGTATGGAAAGGGGTCACAGAAGGCACATGGGGTCACAAGAGGCACATGGCGTTGCATTAGGCAACTGTCAGTCTCTATAGCAACAGCCCATTAGTTAGGATGGGGGTGAGAAAATTTTCCCTTATATATGCGCGCGCGTGTGTGTGTGTCTGCAGTCATACAGACAGATGGGATCTTCTACAGACACACCTGCTTGACCACTTGAGTGCTTAAATGGACACAAACACATTTGTTTTCTGAAATTAAATGGCATTTTTATTTTCCTTCAAACTAATTACTGTAAAAACCTTAAATGACACTTGTGGGTTTTTTTTATCCATCTGGGGTTTTGATATTTATAACCCAGATTTAATTATTTACACACGTTTACAGATACTGCAGACTTAAATACTCTTTTATTGTCAGTAATGTTAACAAGTAAAATTAAATTTGATTCACAGGTTATATCGGCATGATTAAGGAGTCCAGTTAGGTTTTGAAATTAAAAGTTTGATGGAAAAAAGATCTCTGTGAATTCAGTCCAAACCCAAATAGTTATAAGCATAAGCACCTTAAAAGACAAGTATTTCCATCTCTATCTAGTGCCATTCACAACTACTGGCACCACTTTATATGGAAAATGGTTGATTTCATGCTGCAGAAATGAGACAAAAACAGCATTTGATTCAAGTATAAAAATTCATCATCGAGAACATTATTTTCAACAAAAATCCATGCCACACACATTGGAACACGTGTAGCTGAAGCATGGTTCACTTTGAAATTATACATTTTTTTTTGAGTTTTTAGTGAGTAGAAAGTTTCAAGGTGTAATCCAGTACTTTCTGATCATTAATCAGCATAGGGAAAATAAGAGAATCAATCAACTTTATTTATAAAGCACTTTAAAAAGCAACATTCGCTACACTAAGTGCTGTACAACAAGAGCGCATAAGAAAACATAAAAGCAAGGAGCAGGACACTAATAAACCAATAAATAAGTTAACCTTAACCATAACGTTTTTTTAAACTTAAAATTAATATTTGTCATTGCATTGTGTAATTTCATCCTACTTTGACAGATTGCATCAACATTATTTCACTTTTGCCAACCCATTAACTTGCTAATTTTCTTAAGGTTGTTTTCATTGCCAAAACCTGAAAACCAACTTCTGTAAAACTGTTGTATCATATATTTCAGTTCTTCCAGCTTTAAAAAAAAAAAAGACAAAACATTTTTTTACTTGGCGCTCATGAGATCAAGAAACACACTATTGTGTTGAGTATATAAGCCTGTTCGTTGTATCTACCCCCCCCCCAAAAAAAACCCAACATGGCTGCACAATAAAGTGGCTTTGCAGACAATAGACACGAAATGTGGGAACTTGCACTGCCTGGCACTGGGTCTCAAGCAACCAATTCATTCTTTAATGATAAAAAACCAAAAAACACCTCTCCTTTGTGGCTACATTCATCATTTCCAGTCCTACATCAGATTTATTCTTAATATGTATACATTTCTGCTTTCTTTCCTCAGTCTAATATATTTCTGCTGCTGTCTCTTAGTGTGTGTAATTAATCATTTAGGGCAAAGAAAGGCTATAATTAAAAACTTTGGTGCACAGTTGCAGAGAGCGCTACTGCTGAAGGGTTTAATGGAATTTGCAGTGCTCTTGATCCAGATGCTTGCTTAATTATTTCCTGCTTTTTCATGTGCAGTTTGAGGTACAAGGCCACAGCCACCACATAAAAGTCAAAATTTGGGTTTCACAACAAGAGGTTCACATTCACTACAGCACCCTGTTTAGTTTTAACCAATACAGTGTCAGTGATTGTAATAGGGAAAAAAATATTCAGTAGACCCTTTGTGCTTTCCTGTATTTTGTGCATCATATAGTTTCTTACAAAAGCGATAACTAAATGAAGTTGATGTGTGAGGGTTTTAGACAAATTATTGTGAAGAAGTGAGGTGGTCGGCTGTTATGGTTAGAATAATTGCTAAATTATGGTTTGCAGCTGGTATTTATCACCAGCATCATTATCCCAGACTTTTTTGACCAAGCACTCCTGTATTCTCTTAAAAGCCTGTGTAATAATATTTAATTAAAAAAAATTGATTGTGTAATGAGAACTCTCGATATTCTTTGGAATAGTAGCACCTGATAAGCAGCTGTCATATTGATGTTCACATTGAGCATTGCTACTGTATTCTTCACCTTACCATTTATAGAGCTGTTCTCATCGAAGGGATTTCCCCATTTTGTTCAGTTTCCATTATTTCTTTTTTTTTAAATATCAGAAATCCCACCCCGGGCTAAAAAAAATTTCAATATGTAATCGTGCTAGACTATTGCAATACAAAATTTTACTCCACTTGCAAATTTCTCCTAACAAAAGATCTAATATGAATCCCCAGCTGTCATCTATGTGTCTGAAGTGTAAAATCTCAGTAGGAACTTATACCCATTGTGTTTGGTCCTGTCCTAAAATTTAAGCCTACTGGTTTGATATTGTACAAGATGCAGTGGGGCAAAAAAGTATTTAGTCAGCCACCAATTGTGCAAGTTCTCCCACTTAAAAGATGAGAGAGGTCTTCAATTTTCATCATCGGTATACCTCAACTATGAGACAAAATGAGAAAAAAAAAATCCAGAAAATCACATTGAAGGATTTTTAATGAATTAATTGGTAAATTCCTCGGTAAAATAAGTATTTGGTCAGTAACAAAAGTTCATCTCAATACTTTGTTATATACCCTTTGTTGGCAATGACAGAGGTCAAATGTTTTCTGTAAGTCTTCACAAGGTTTTCACACACTGTTGCTGGTATTTTGGCCCATTCCTCCATGCAGATCTCCTCTAAAGCAGTGATGTTTTGGGGCTGTCGCTGGGCAACATGGACTTTCAACTCCCTCCAAAGATTTTCTATGGGGTTGAGATCTGGAGACTGGCTAGGCCACTCCAGGACCTTGAAATGCTTCTTATGAAGCCACTCTTTCATTGCCCGGGCGGTATGTTTGGGATCATTGTCATGCTGAAAGACCCAGCCACGTTTCATCTTCAATGCCCTTGCTGATGGAAGGAGGTTTTCACTCAAAATCTCACGATACATGGCCCTATTCATTCTTTCCTTTACACGGATCAGTCGTCCTGGTCCCTTTGCAGAAAAACGGCCTCAAAGCATGATGTTTCCACCCCCATGCTTCGCAATAGGTATGGTGTTCTTTCTCCTCCAAACACGACAAGTTGAGTTTTTACAATAAAGTTCTATTTTGGTTTCATCTGACCATATGACATTCTCCCAATCCTCTTCTGGATCATCCAAATGCTCTCTAGCAAACTTCAGACGGGCCTGGACATGTACTTACTGGCTTAAGCAGGGGGACATGTCTGGCACTGCAGGATTTGAGTCTCTAGCGGCGTAGTGTGTTACTGATGGTAGCCTTTGTTACTTTGGTCCCAGCTCTCTGCAGGTCATTCACTAGGTCCCCCCATGTGGTTCTGGGATTTTTGCTCACCGTTCTCGTGATCATTTTGACCCCATGGGGTGAGATCTTGCGTGGAGCCCCAGATCAAGGGAGATTATCAGTGGTCTTGTATGTCTTCCATTTTCTAGTAATTGCTCCCACAGTTGATTTCTTCACACCAAGCTGCTTACCTATTGCAGATTCAGTCTTCCCAGCCTGGTGCAGGTCTACAATTTTGTTTCTGGTGTCCTTTGACAGCTCTTTGGTCTTGGCCATAGTGGAGTTTGGAGTCTGACTGTTTGAGGTTGTGGACAGGTGTCTTTTATATTGATAAAGAGTTCAAACAGGTGCCATTAATACAGGTAACGAGAGGAGGACAGAGGAGCCTCTTAAAGAAGAAGTTACAGGTCTGTGAGAGCCAGAAATCTTGCTTGTTTGTAGGTGACCAAATACTTATTTTACCGAGGAATTTACCAATTAATTCACTAAAAATCCTTGAATGTGATTTTCTGGATTTTTTTTTTCTCATTTTGTCTCTCATAGTTGAGGTATACCTATGATGAAAATTGGAGACCTCTCTCATCTTTTAAGTGGGAGAACTTGCACAATTGGTGGCTGACTAAATACTTTTTTGCCCCACTGTATTTGATGTGACTATACACTCGGACCCGCTTTCCTTGTTATTGGAACATTGAATCAGGGCACATTTCTTGGATTTTCTGCCAGACTGTATAATATCCTTTCATATGCTGCATGGAAGAACATTTTTTTGTTATGGCTATGTGATAAACCTCCAACCAAAGCGAACTGGTATAGAATTGTTATGGAATGTTTCCCTATCGAGTATTTGACATGTCTGCTTCATTCGACAAAGGGACAGTTTATGAAGATATATGGACTCCATATCTTAACTTGTCCAACCTTACTGTGGCTTCAGTTCTTAAAAGTACCAATCTGTATTCAAGTATGAACTTTTCTCTCTATCATTACATGTTAATAGACATTCCCAGTCATGTATATGTATGTGTGTACGCATATACTATGTACTTATGTGTATATATGTTCCCACCATTGACTGAAAGTATCTGTGCAGTATAATCGTATGTGTTGATTTTTATCTTTCATTGTTTGTGGAGACCAATGTTGTGCTGAGCTGTTTTTGTGTTGTTTTTTATTTATGTATATTTTGATTTTAAATAAGGTTCTAATAAATGTATTTAAAAAAAAAAAAAGAAAGAAATCCCACCCCATCTCTTCAAAGGCACTTATCCATCTATTATTGATTAAGAATCTTTACTTTTAAAATGAAGGATGTGCCTCATTAACTGTGTTTATGTTTATGGACTGTAGAGTAGAGCAGTGTCTCTCCTGACACCTCACACACCAAAACAGCCTTTTTTGTCTCATTTCTGTGCATATGTGTGCATAATACTCATTGTGTTATACTAATTAAACAGATTAGACTAAAGATGGCTGCACGGTGCACAGCAAATTGGTCTTACAGAAGCCCCTTTTTTGAGGACATATTTTAGTTTTTCTGGATCCAGCTTTGTGGATGTGTTATTACAAACAATGGTGGCATAAAAAAAGTCACATGTTGTTAGATATAGGATGTAGTCCTTTATGTACAGCACTGGAGAATTGGGGTATGGATACACCCTTGTTACTACAGCTACTCAGAGGCTATTTTATGAAGCATGTTTGAGCAAAGGGAACTGTAGTCTGGATCTGTTGACCTTACCGGGCCTAATGTCTATGCTCAGGAAGTTAATTCAGTACCATTTGTGTGGCTGCGAATTAAAAAATATTTGACCAGTGAGACAAATAACATTTGGAAAAAAGGGCTGTATTTTTTTTAACGTAATTTCTTTAATAACAACCATTGCTAAATGGAATAAACTTTTGATGATGGGGGAAAGGGGGTAAATGTACACAGGAAACATTGAGCTCCAGTTGAGAGAGCTGAAAAGGGGGGTGGGGGGGAGTACATGGCAGATTGGATTTGGTGCAGAAATTTGCAGTGAGGAGATGGAGAAGTAGAAACAAGGAAACAAGAAGGTAAGGAGATAGCACACTGAGGTGGGCCAAGTAGAGAAATAAGGGATAAAGATGGATAAAGGCCTTGATGGAGAATAACAATGAGGAGAGAGGGAGAGAGCGCAAGCGACAGACTTTGGAAAAAGAAATTGAGAGGGAACAGTGTGTTTGTGAATCAGCCTGCTGAAGGAAAGCGGTGGGGGGGTGGGGGGGTGGAAACAGAGTCTGTAGGACCGGGAGGAAAGGGGGCAGGGTGGAATGTATTCACCGTCCTCCGATTGGCTGAGATGGTGTCAGACGGGCTGAGCTGAATTTAATCAGAGATGTGCGTCACCAGCTGCAGTTCCAAGCCAGCAGCCAACCAGATACTGCTGGAAGGGGGTAGGCTCTCTTTTCCTCTCTCTGTTTCTCTGTGTGTTCAACTAAAATGTCACTGGTGGAATGGGGTGCAAACAACTGTGAAAGCATTCGTTCCTCTGAAAGGCAAAATTGTCTGTGGGCATATGTCTTGCCCCTCTAGGTGCATTCATATGCCTGTAAAATGGTAGAAGAGACAAAAGGCTTTGTTTTAGCAAAAGTAATGATTGTTATGAATTAGCCTGTTGTCGCTTTGAATGTGATTTGTCTGTTCAGGCTATTTGTGTTTCAGCTGGTAGGTTGCATGAGTGGGCCTCTGCTTACAGCTGTCCTTTTAGACAAGCTCTTGGTAGTGAATATCATTAGAGTGTGTGATTTATTTTAACCAGCTAGGTTTGGCTGTGTGCATGCCACTTTTGCAAATGCTTCTAATACTGTAGGACTAGTTCAGACTCTTAGATGAGAGAAATTTAAGTTTTCTTTGAACAAAGCTTCAAACTGTAATGATCAGAAGTCAAGTTAGTTGGGCTGTGAATCTTTAGAAGTCACACGATTCAGTTCCAATTTTTGGGGTTGTGATTTGATTCAATTTCACTTCGAAATGATTTTTGGTTCACGTTTGAGTCTCACTTCAGTATGAAAACCCACTAATCTCAGGATAAAAAAAGTCCACTGCACTGCAAAAAGTGCAGAGGTAAGCTTAAAAGTGAAGTACAGTGTGTTGATGTTTTTGGGGGGGGGGTCCATCCATCCATCTTCTTCCGCTTAATCCTTTTCGGGTCGCGGGGGGGCTGGAGCCTATCCCAGCATCTTTGGGCGAGAGGCAGGGTACACCCTGGACAGATCGCCAGTCCATTGCAGGGCCAACTCAGAGAGACAGACAACCATTCACTCTCACAGTCATACCTAAGGAGAATTTAGAATCCCCAGTTTTGATGCCAATTAACCTAACTTGCATGTTTTTGGCATGTGGGAGGAAACCGGAGAAATCCCGGAGTAAACCCACGCAGACACAGGGAGAACATGCAAACTCCACACAGATCACTGTTGGTCGGGGGATGGGATCGAACCCAGGATCCCCGGCCAAGGGTGAGTTACTGTGCTGCCGCAGTGCTAACCACTCCGCCACCGTGCTGCCCGTTTTGGGGGGGTATATTTTTTAAAAAAAAACTCAATCAACTGATTTGCAGTAAAATACTGTTAAATGAAAAAAAGTAGGCTTAGGTTAGTAACTGCTTTGTTATTTCTTGAAAACTTGAGTTTCAAAAATGAAATTGTACACAAGTGAAATAAATTTTGAAAATTTTCCTTTTCAGCGTATCACAATTCCTAACAGCTTTTCCACAGTGTGTAGGTTTGGTCGCCCTCCAGCATTCTAGAAATATAGGCTATTCATTGAAAAACAAAAGTAAATTCTGTCACAAATACTTTGAACACCCATTTAAATAGCAGTGCTACCTGACTGTATGCAGTCAATGTACAGTTACCTATACAGTAACTTAATGCAATGAACAAATTCAATAAGAACTGAATGCAATTGATGCATAAGATAAGTAACATTAATTTTAAACCTGCACAAATATAAATTTAAGGATCTAAATTCTTCAGAGACTTAAAAAATAAATTAAAGTTATAAAACAAAATAAAGCGCTGTTACAAGATTTCATGATTTTTTTTAATTTTTTTTTTGCCTGTTCAGAACCTGCTGTGAGTTCGCTAAAGTGGTGCAGTGTGCATTGCTCAGCAGGAGGACTTACAACTTTTTCCACTTCTTTCAGCTCTGGGTGATGGTGGTTAATGTGAGGTGTTTGTGGGGTTACCAAAGTACTTGACTTTTGTTTTGCAAACTTTACACATTCCGTATGTCATGTCTAGCGCTTTCTTTCCCGGAATGTTGTAGAAACAAAAATGCACCCACACACTTGCCTTCATTGAAGATGGGACTGGCTGAATTTCTTGCTGTTCCATTTTTTTCTTTATTCCAACTGTTTCATCCGGCTGCTAGCTTAGTAAGTTACTCTGCATGGTTCTCCTGCGTCGGCAGCATCATTGTGTAATTGTGTATCCCGAAACGGCAATACGTGTCAGAGGATGATGGATGGACCACAGTGAAGCCATTTTTTGGGTTAGAGTGGGTGATCTGGCGATCTAGTAGGGTGGAAGAATCATGATCCACATTTGGGATTGAATTCTGAGTTTCTTGTCACCACCGGTGTAACTGTGTGCCATGATAGGATTTGCACTATACCGTTGACACCATTATCAATCAAATCAATAGCCTAATTATACAAAAGCATGTTTATAAAAATAAAGTGATGTTTTCATCATATTTTCTGTTGTAGTCTGAATGTTTGTCCTTATCTCATATGGAACAGTCTGGTGTGTTTTATTTTGTATTTTTAAACTAGCTATGATCATCAGATGTGACGCGTACTAGCACCGTTGTGGCTAACCCTCAATTTCCACTGACTGCAGATGTATTTAATTGCGGCTATGGTGTGGTCTCAGCTTGCAGCAATCCCCACCTGCTAAAAATTTGTAATATTCAAAATGAGGTTGCTCAATGGCACAAGAAGTATGTTAAATTTTACATAATTTTTTTTGTATTGCTTAGTACTCTGTAAACTGTGCTACCTATTTGCTAATTTAGCTATGCTCGGGTCTTTAGAACAAATAGTGGCGCTCCTTGCAGCGGGGTTTTTTTTTTTTGACCCATTGAAGAATTAATTTTGTTCTATTTATTTATAATCTTTAAAAATGTACCATGCCTACCTCTGAACTGTCACTCAAAAACATTCTGTTTTGTAGCTGTCTAAGGAAGAGAAATTTTTCTTAGTTTTCACAATAATGCTGTTGGCAGTATCACAATATATTTGGGTACACTGGCTCCTTGATGTAACATTTTTTTCTTGGCAATCTACTGGACCGCCCTTAGTCTGGCCCTTCACCCAGGACCAGTTTGCCTTGGGAGACCCGGCCCAGGGGCAAGCTGCCTCCGGCAACATAGCTCCTGGTATCATTCGGGCACTCAAACTCCTCCATTACAATTAGGTGGTGATCCACGGAGGGGCCTAATATTTCAGTCATTGGCTATTAGCTGACATTATTGACCCCCCTTCCCATTCATTGACTGTGTACCATGCGCCACATGCACTCTGGTAGTATGGCGTCAAGAATCGCAAACTTTTGCGTGGAGGTGCCCGCTCCTTCTCCTCCTGAATCCCCATTTCAGTCCATAATACGCAAATGAGGAGTGGGCGCATGGAGCTAATCGCTTCCTGGAGCTCGTGCTTAACTTGGTTGTTAGTAAAAAGTAAACACATATTTGGCAACTACACATTTATTTCTCGCCTCAACTGTTTTCAGAAAAATGTTTCTCCTTTATTATATTACTTTTGAGGATGAAGATATAGGCAAAAGTTTAACATCCGAATGCGTTGTGACCAGACTAGAACAGCCCACCCACCAGGAGTTGCGGCAACCAGTAATGTGCAGGTTGGGGTAGACAGAAAATGTTAATCAGACTGCACTTTTGTAGCCAAAAATACTGCTTGAAAACTGGCTGAAGTTTTCTAACCAAGCGATGACACTGTCCGTGCAGTTTGTGGCTACGAAGTATTGGACTCGTGACGCTTGCCTGCTTATGCCCTTTCATGATCCCGATGCAGAGGTGGCCAGGGACCTTCCATCAATAGATGCCGAGGTGGACGTGCCATTAAATAGGGTACTACTGTACCAGACCTATTCTACTCTCCCTGTGTATACATATTCACCCACTAACACCGCTGTGCTCCTCATTCCCCTGTCAGTTAATATGTTTAGTTCATGTGTTTATTTTTTTTCTTCTAGTTTTGAAGCACCCCTTGCAAGGAAACTTGATTGATAGCTTCCCAGGTCCTGTTAATAATAGCATCTTTCAGGCTAGCACGCCATTAGATGTGACACTGGTCGTTGCAGCTGCACAAAAACGTTCATACTTAGGCCAAACTCACAGGAAAGGTGTGGGAACAAGAGAAGAGTGTGAAAGCAGAAGTCGTCTTCCTGTGTGTTTGTGTGTGTTGGTGTTCAGTCAGCAGAAGTGTCTTACCTTTTCATTGCACGTGTCTGGGTCAGTAGCATATGTTTAACAGCAGGCTCCACATTGAACCAATACTCAGTACTGCAGAAAAAGGATGCAGACAGAGCTTACATCACCTGGAGAATACCAAATACATATAAAAGTCACAATTGTTTTTATTTGACACAAATTCCTCCAGTATGCATTTCAAGCAAAATGTCTATGCTGCTCATTTAAGGCTCTGATACTTTCAATGACATTTACTATACTTGCCTTTCATCAGATATGTATTTGTTTAAATTTTCATGCCTCATCATCACATGTTCAGCACATAACAGTAATCTTGGAAAGGACTGTATTACTCATGGAACCTCAGTGTTTTACAGACATGTCAACATTAAAAAAAGTCAATCATCCTTTGTTCAGTGTCAACACAGCATAGACAAATTCAACTTCTGTTATACAAAAGATGAATCGTGAGAAAGCATAGACATTAATTTCTTGCTACCTGCATGTGTCTTTCTTTGTGCGGCTGCATGTGTGCCCATGTATTCTATCTAGTGCCAGAGCCTGCACCCACTAAGCCCAGTCCCGGCCCATCCTTCAACCTTCACCCTGCCAGCCCCACGCTGCCCCTCTCCTCCTCCTCTTCTCCTGGCAATGGCAAGCACGCCTCCTGCAGTAGCCAGCTCCTGACTCAGACTCCCCCTCAGCAGCAGTGCCAGTTGTCCTCTGCCAGTACTCGCTACCCACCCAGAGAGGTGCCCCCGCGCTTCCGTCAGCAGGAGCACAAGCAGCTACTGAAGAGAGGCCAGCCACTGCCAGCAGGAGCCCTCAGCGCTCTCACTATCTCCTCCTCTTCCTCCTCCTGTTCACCCTCATCATCTTACCCTTCTTCTACGACTACCAACAACTCTACCCCAAACTCTGCCTCGTCCGCTGCAGGCGAGCACCACCCAGGTTTGTGTCCATTCAGTAAAACCTTTTATCATGGAATTGGCCTTTGACCAGTCGTTGTGTGATAAGTTTCATAGGCTGGCAAAATTGTCTTAATTTGTAAAACCAGAGTGTGTTTTAGTCACTAATGGTGAAAGCTAAGGGATTTACTCTCAGGTCAGCAAAAAATTGTAGTAAGATGCTTAAAATTTGCAAAATTATGTTTGCAGATTGTCCATAGCTCCAGAAGTTTAGTGATTCCCTCACAATGACTAAGTTTGGGTACCCACCAACGTATTTAAATGGCCAGACAAATGTAAGTGGCCAATTAAGTATTTATTAATCATGTGTTGGGAAAAGCAACACCATCACTTTACTTTTGGACAGTCCTCTCGCTCTTATTTTGAAGCATCAGACGCATATCAGCTGTTTCTGTTGCCCGCTTCCCTACAAGCACTGGTTTTTTGTGCTTGTATTCTGCACTGTCATTTTTTCTTCCAAAACCAGTAGATGGTTGTTCAGGTTTGGCCCCAGTAAAGCACAGTTAAGTTGTTTTGTGCTGTGTCTGCATGGTCATCTAATCTGAAAGCAATTTTGAGCCCTATGTAGTCGGTGTTTTTTTTTTTTTTATTGGTCATGAAGATTTCTAATACTGAATCTGCATTATGGGTCTCGTGTGCAGTGGTGGCCTTGTAGTAGACCATCTACCCCACAGGTGGGAGGTTGCAGACATACCAAAGGCCAGATAAAAATGGTACGTTCTGCCTTCTAGATGGTGTTCAGCCTAATGGAATGGAGAAAGGAAAGTTAACACACAGAACTACCAGAGGACTCACACCCCCACTGTAGCTTTTACTACTCACAGTAGCTGTGTGGCCAGGGAAGAAAAGGAGATGGGTGCTGCTGCCCCTGTACAACCACATAGTGTCCCACATGTTGTGGAAGGGGATGAACAACTTAACTTTATGTAGTGGTTTGGGTGTTTTTATAAACAGTTAGTGCTACAACGATTGGTCAACTAGTTGATCGTCAGAAAATTAATTGACAACTACGTAATTTGATAGTCAACTAATCGCTTGTGGACCTTTTTCCAGGAAAATTTAAAAAAAAAAAATTCAGTTTCTAAAACATGAAAAATTGCCATTTTTCGTGTTTGAGCATTATGAGTTAAATATGTTATGGTTTTGTAATGTCTGACAATTGTGTTGCTCCAGCTTCAAACTCATGTTTTGTGGGTCATTATTTTATTTAGCTATAGGGACCTTTTATAAAATGTTAGAGACTGAGAACAAGGGGATATTCTCAGGTGTGCAGACTTAAAACAGGTGAGGTAAAACATGCTGAATGATCATAAAATAGTTTTGGCATTATTGCTGTATCCCTGGTTTTGGTCATTACTGTTCATAATTACACCATCCTTATGGTCATAGGGAATCCTCTGCTTTTTATTATTTCTTTATGAAGCAGTCAGAACCATCTGTGTCATGTACACAACCACAAAAATAACAACACACATACAGTATTCACCAACAAAGCACACTAGAACTTTAAAGGCACAGTTGTGAGGGTATCTCACATTTTTCAGCAGGAGCTAGTAGGAGCATCTGCTTGCATCTTTACATTTTTTTTTTCTTCTGTTCTTTGTTTTTCCTTTGATCAGTGTTGCTTTGCTGCTCTGTGCTGCCTTTTATGATTGCCTCAGCATTTGCTGTCAGAACACCAGACACAAGGTAAACAAATCTGCTGCAGCTGTGGTATACGGCTACATAGGCAGGAAACTACAGTCTGCTGCAGTTCTGCAGTTTCTGTTCTTTGTTGCTACTTCTTTGACTTGCATTGATTCTTCTGGTCACAGTTTCATTCAGAAAGCTTAATGCCTTTATAATTAGCCAGTAAGTATTAGTAAATGGCCAATAAGTAAAATGCATCTTGCACACTGGCTGTTTAGAGACTTTATTATACATTTTTCTGAAATGTGAAATTGTTTTTCCTCACTATATAAATGATGAGAGTTCTGCCAATTTAACCCTTTATAGGGCACTCATTGACGTACTTGAAAATTCAAAATTTCAACCTTAGACCATTATTGGCAGGTAGATTTTCAATGATTATTACTATTATTATTATTATTATTACAGTGTTACAATATATTATGCCTCCTGAAGTTGCCAAATATGATTCTTTACCCAATAAAAGGTTATGTTGGTGTTGACATTAGGGCTGCAACTAACCATTGTTTTGGTAGTCGACTAATCTAATGACTATTTTTTTTCGATTAGTCGACTAATCGCGATTATTTCTGTCATGTCCGTCAGCTCAGCTTTCTGCTGGCACAGCTCCTGTTCAGGGCTCCAGGTCATGTTTTACCTCACCTGTTTAAGCCTGCACACCTGTGAAAATCACTTTCAGTCTCTGCCTTAATATAATGTAGCCTATTATAACACGTTCCCATAGCTAAATAAAATGATGACTCATCAAACATGAGTTGGAAACTTAAACTTCACAGTTTAATTAGAAGTGTTTGCAGCAACATAATTAAATAATAGATGTTAAAGTGTAAGAACTCAAACAGCAGCTCTGCTGCTCCATAAAGGCTGTTCTAACTGTGTGTTAAAAACAAATTAGAGGAATATTCAACTCCATTAAAGTAAAAAAAGAAAATAACAAGCTAGTCTATCCTGTTTGAAACCTTGCTGGGTCTAGAAGTTTAAAAGTTTAATTCAGAATCAGAATCAGAATAAACTTTATTGCCAAGCATGTAAAAAAAACACACGAGGAACTTGACTTGACATTGGTGCGCATGCGCGCGACACAACGACACGGCAGCCATAAAGGCGCCTCATCAAACAGAGATAGATAAGAAAGGGAGGGGAAGGGAGGGAACGACACAAGGGGGGAGGAGAAAAAAAACTTCGTTATCAAAATACAGCTTATTTTTAAGCAGATTGTGATTACAATGAAAAAAAATCTCTCAATAGCACAGAGCAACAACTCAGAATTCACGAGACACAAGAGAGCAGTGTACAGTATATCTTTAATCAGTTCATGAATCAATGTGTGTGCGGTGTTGAGCAGTGTTGATGATAATAAGAGAGACCCAAGGACCCTTGGCAGAAGATGTTTTGTCTGTCTGGCGCCCAGTCTTATCTGGCGCTGCAGCTGGCTGTCCAAGGCCTTGTGCTCATGATTTTGAAAAAAAAACACAGTCTGCAGACAGCCAGGAGGAATTTTCATGGGGAATAATAATGCCAAATAGGACTGATCACAGAGAAGACTTGTATTTCTTCTGTAGATTCAGTACATTAATCCTTCATTGCGCAGCTTTGAACTCGTCGTGGAAAGACCTGAGCGAACCCATGATGTAATCCACCTTACGAGACAGTTCTCCAGTAGTCGCTATCAGGGTCTTCTCCAGTTTCTCAATTTGTTGGATGCACCTCGCCTGGCCAGCATTTTGATAGGTTGAATCCATCTTCAGCAATTTGCGGTAAACCAAGACAATTCCCGTCCCAATCAGAATTATCCCAATCACCAAGATTACGAAGATAAACAAATCTTCAATATCTTCGATAGAGAGATTAGAGAGACACAGCATTTTCCAAATACCTGTGTCACATAGATAGCCCACTGGAGCCGTTCCAGCGGGGCAAACAGCTTCCCCCGGAGCACTTTTCCTTGTTGAAAAAATAGTGTCAATTGTGTTCAAAGCCCAGCTTATTAACTCCATAATTTCTTTTCGGCGGTCGCAGTCAGACGCAGACAAACAACAGCAAGCTGGGATCCAGTAGGAGGGGAGGAAAAAATCAGCAGGAGAGAAGAAAAAAGCGTCTGCTCTCTTGGGAGGGCGGAAGTGAAGCCCTCTGAATTAGGCTTCAGATGAAAATTAAAAGAATCTCCAGTCCAAAATAAATGAAAAAAAAACCCACTTTAAATATTAATGCGGGAATGTGAGACTTTCCTACATATACAGTGAAATATTTAAGCCGTTTTAAGTTTATTTGTGATGATTATGGTTCTTCTTTTAATTAAATTACAAATCATGCTATTCTAATTTACCGAGATGCACTAATATTCAGAATGAAGGCTGATATTACGGCGACAATAATAGAGAATACGAAAAAGTGTAAGTTGCTTATGAAATTCACCATTTATTGTAGTTAACCTATTAGCCAGCATAATGGAAGCTGCTCAGCTGTCAGCACCCATCGTAAGAGAGATTACTGTCCAACAACAGGTAAACTATTTAAACGTCACACAGCCACACACTAACAGTGTGGTCAGTTTTCTAAAGCTGAGAGAGTCGCTCACTGAAAATAAGACGCGCCAGCCTTACTGGTGCAGTCTGCTGACAGGTGGCCAGAGACGGGGGAATGGATGCATCGCTGTAGTGCAGCTGTGATATGACAAACTGCTTTACAGTCTACATTTAACTTGTTTCATTTATTGATTTTTGGTAAAATCCTCCCATACTTTGGAAACTTTTGACCTCTTTGATTTTCTCTCCATATCGCTATGATGCGCTCCGCTTCTACTTTGCTGGAGCAGTTAAACTAAACATTCCCATGGCATGCATATAAACTTTAAAATTAAACGATGTGTCGACAGTTTTTTTTGAGCAACATTATTGACAACGTTGACTAATCGGTTCAGCCCTAGTTGACATACAGTTTTAGATACTGTGTAAAAAGTAGTTTGATAGAATATTTAGTGATTATAATTTTTTACTGTAGTGCGTTTGTAGAGTCCCCAATGTGCAGCTGTGTTTTTCTACCACTTTAAATACTTCAGATTGATAATAAAAAATGTTGATTTTGATTAAAAAAAAAATAGTGTCACCTGTTCAGCTGTGTAATGCAGGTATGAGTCAGGATCAAAATTTGGCCGTTGGCTTAATTCTCTCAGGAGAATTGGTATGTTTTTGCCTTTAGATAAAACCTCCCCCCCACATTTCTCCTTGCACCCGAACACAACTTAATGTGCCCTGTTTGATTATAGTAACCTGTAATGTTTTTATTGTCAGAGTCCAGCAATTGTCCTGATTGCCCTTTACTTTGTGCTGGTAATATCTCTCTCTGTGCACAGCCTAATGTAGAATAGCCATTAGCTGGGTTTCCACCTCCTTTATATTTTTGTTCTTGTCCCGAGAGCTCCCAATCCACAGCCTGTTCTTTCCTGTCTGCTCAGCTAATAGCCTCGAGCCAGCAGCCCAATTGTTGCAATGATTCTTGCATGCCTAATTTATAGTAATACTATAGTTAAATTCATTGCTCTATAATTTCCCCCTGAATCTTCTGCTTTATTTAATAAGTTTAAAAGTGATTTTGTGCTATAACGTGTTATAGATGGACCATGTTAACGATTTTTTTGGGTGCAACTCAACAGTGTATTTGACATTTGTGAGTTAATTCTTTCTTAGATTAAAGATTATGCCTTTCTAAAATTTAAACAGTAAAAAATATTATGCTTTCAAATTATGATTGTTGAAGAAGACAAAGTTTTCTTTCTTTGAGTAACTGCAAGTTGGGGATGAACTCTGCTGTGAGGACAGGTTTTTGATCTGTGGTGAGGTTACTGAAGCCCTAAAGGATGCAGTCACGTGATTGTTCACTTTTGCACATGAGCACATGCATATAGATGCAGTGGGTGAGAACACACTAGTCTGACCTAGTTGTGTCCTCTCAGATATGCGTCTCCCTTCCAGGCAAGCTGGCTCAGAGTTTATAAGGGGACACACACTAATGGATAACCATTTAAAAATCCAACACTGCAGTGCAGTCATTACATTGGGTAATTTTGGAAATGTGGTGACATGTATCTTTGTGCACTCAGGTGCACATTTGACTCAATGTTGAATCGATATGAGTAGGCCTGCTGCGATAATTACTATCTCAATTTATTGTATGATTATAAATATGAACTCAGTAGTTTTTTCTGGCCTTGATATGTCAGCCTTTTATGTGCTTGTTTGTTCACCAACCTTTCAGCCAGTTGGGGTACTTCTGTCTCTCTCCTGTCAGTCACCACATTTTCTGTGGAGCGAGGACTGCATGAAAAGGTGAACCAGCCAGCTGAAGCATTAGGGTCTGCTCACCCTATAAAGTTTGTCCCAACCATGCCTAAAACTCAACTTTTTTTTTTTTTTCCACAATATCTTTATTGAACCTTTTTTTTTTTTTTTAACAAACATGATACAAACAATCAAACACTAACACTAAAGTACTACAAAAAAAAAAAAAAATACCCTAAAAACACCAACAACCACCAACAAAATCAAGTCTTCAACAATGCTCCTCTGTTTAGTCTAGACAATCCAATACATTAGTATACATATTATGTTCACCAGTTTGGAATTTACAAGGTCCACACACATCATTCACCTTCTTCTTCAAGAGTTATGTTTAAATTTTTTACATAATCAATAAAAGGTCTCCATATATTCTCAAACACAATTTCCTTTGATTTCAGTATATATGTTATTCTTTCTAATGGAAGGTTTGTTAACATCTGTCTTAACCACTGAGTCACATCTGGTCTATGAGTCTTTTTCCATAATAGTGCAATACATTTTTTGGCATTAAGCAAACTGAGGTCTATGAATGTTCTTTCACTTTTATTGAAATTATGCTTTTCTAGGTACAGACCCAACAAAAACAGTTTAGGATTCAATATGATTTGTTTTGAGATTATTTTTTCAATTGTTACCCTCACCTCCTCCCAAAACATTCTTATTAATCTACATTCCCATAAACAATGAAATAGGGTTCCTTTACTTTCCATGCATTTTGTGCATGTATCTGGTATATTTTTGTTATATCTATTTAACTCCTCCGGTGTAACATACATCCGCATTAACCATTTGAAATGTATCAATTTAAGGCGTGCATTTATTGATTTGGTTTGAGCTTCTGTACAAGCCAATTCCCATTGTTCCTCTGAAATTTCAATTTGCAGATCTTCTTTCCAGTAGTTTAATCTTTTCAGTGAATTTTCACTTGAAGATAGTGTCAATGAGTTATAAAACTCTGAAATAATACCCTTTCTTTTACTATCTTTCATCATCATTTTTTCCAAGGATGAATAAATAGGTCGAGTGAGAGCTTTATTTTGATTTGATCGAATAAAGTTTCTAAGTTGAAGATATTTAAAAAAATGTGTTCTATTGAGATTAAATTTGATCCTCAGCTCTTCAAAAGACATTATGTTGTCTGCACATGGCAAATATAAATCCTGAATCTTTTGTATCCCTTTTAAATTCCATACTTTAAATACAGCGTCCGCTCTCCCTGGTTTAAAATATTGATTACCCCATATTGGACTAAATTGTGACATTAACTGTGGTTCTTTTAAATAGTTTTTAGCTTCACACCATATTTTGATCATATGCTTTACAAATGGATTTTTAACTTGTTTTTGTAATTTTTTTGCCGAATCTGAGTATATGAATATGGGAAGAGGTAAAGGTAAATTGTATGATTCCATTTCAGTCCAGTGAGGGAGATCATTTGATGAAAAATAATATGTCATAGACCTCAGTTGTGCCGACCAATAATACAACATAAAATTTGGACATTTCAGACCTCCACGATCAAATGGTAAATATAATAAAGACAAACGTAATCTAGCCCTCCTGTTGTTCCATATAAATTCCACTAACTTTTTTTTTATTCTTGAGAATAGATCTAAAGGTGGTGATAAGGGAATGTATTGAAATAAATAAAGTATTTTAGGTAAAATATTACTTTTAAGTATATTGATTCTCCCGATCATCGACATTGGTAGTGACATCCATCTCTGAGTTAACTCATTGATATCTGACATTAAGGCTTCATAGTTGACACTGGCGACTGATTCTAGCTTAGGCATAATTTGGATTCCTAAATATTTAAACTGATTTACAACATTGAATTGATTTACCTCAGGGGCTGGGTAATTTCTCTGGGTCTCATTTAGCATTAATATTGAAGATTTAGTTTTATTTATTTTATATCCTGATATTTCCCCAAAATTCTTTATTAAATTCAACAAGGTTGGAATTGATTTTTTTAGATTCGACATAAACAAAATTATATCATCGGCGTACAGGGAGATTTTATGTTCTGTTGGTCCAACTTTAATTCCATATATTTGTGAATGTAAACGTATCGCTATCGCTAAAGGTTCAATTGCCATAGTAAACAGTAAAGGTGAAAGTGGACAGCCTTGTCGACATCCTCTATTGATTTTTATTGGTTTTGAAATATTGTTATTTGTTAGGATTTCTGCTGTAGCATTATTGTATATTATTTGAACCCATTTTATGAAATTATTTCCAAGTCCAAACCTTTGTAGGACTTCAAAAAGAAAGGGCCATTCAACTCTATCAAAGGCCTTTTCGGCGTCCAATGATAGGAGAGCTGTATCCGGTGCTTCTTTATTAAAATAAATAATATTAAATAGTCTTCTTACATTATGGAAGCCTTGTCTACCCTTTATAAAGCCATTCTGATCTCGAATAATAATATTTGGTAAAATTTCTTGTATTCGTCTTGCTAAAATTTTACAGATTATCTTAAGGTCGGCGTTTAATAGGCTTATTGGTCTCATATTTTCACATTTATTAGAGGGCTTACCTGGTTTTGGCAACAGTATAATTAAGGCATTATTTATGTATGATGGTAAATTATTATTTTGAAATGCTTCTAAAACCATTTCCAAAAAAGGTTTTATTAATTTATTCTTAAATTTTTTATAAAGGTCAACTGGAAGACCATCTGGTCCTGCACTTTTTCCTGATTTCATATTATCAATGGCTAGCCCAACTTCTTCTTGACTAATTTTAGACTCCAATATCTCCCTGTTTTCATTTGGAATACACGGTATAGATAGTTCGTTCAAAAACCCATTTAGTTTTGTTAAATCAGGTTCATTTTTGGTATCATATAATTTTTCATAGTAATCTCTAAAGGCTCTATTAATTTCTAAAGGATCTATAACTACCTGTCCTTTACTTATAATACTGGTAATTGGTGTTTTAATTTCCAATTGTTTAATCTGCCATGCTAATAATTTTCCTGATTTTTCACCTTGTTCATAAAAAGATTGTTTCAATCTTAGAAGACTCGAGGCAGCTCTATTCGCTGATTTTTTGTCGTATTCAGCTCTCAAAATCAGTAATTCATTCTCCAACCTTGGGTCACTTCCTGCATACACTTTTTCCTGAAGACTTTTTATTTTATGTTCCAATTTAGCTCTCTCCTCTCGAGTCTTCTTAGATTTTGATCCTGTATAACTAATAATATGTCCCCTAATAAAAGCTTTGAAAGCCTCCCACTTTACACATGCTGATGTTTGTGTAGTATTGATGTCAAAGAACTCGTCTATCTGTTTTTCTATATACTTGACAAATTCCTCATCCTGAAGCCATTTATGCTGAAATTGCCATCTACCTGATTCCTTTGTCAATTTTTTATCTACATATATTAGACAACAGGGTGCATGATCAGAAATCACGATGTTATCATAAAAGCAGTTTTGAATCTTGGACCTTAATTCTGTGGAAATCAAAAAATAATCAATACGTGAGAATGTCTTGTAGGTACTGGAATAACAAGAATAGGCTTTAACTTGTGGTTTCATTTCTCTCCATATATCTAACAATCTCAATTCTTTCATAAAATGATTAATAGTCATCCTACATCCAATGTGCGTACAATCCAGTCCTGTTGATCTATCCACACCTGGATTCAATGTACAATTAAAATCCCCTGCTATTATATGTTGCCCTGTAAGTGATGATAAGATGAGAAATAAATTAGCAAAGAACTTCTGATCATCTATATTGGGACCATATAAGTTCACAAGATTTATATTTTCTAATAGCAAAGAACCTTGAATGATTACATATCTTCCAAATTTGTCTCCAATTACATTTTTCACCTGAAAAGGAACTGATTTATGTATGAGAGTCATAACTCCCCTGGCTCGGGATGAAAATGAAGAGGTGAATACACTTCCCTGCCATCTACTCCTAATTCTTTTAACATCCTCCTCTATCAGATGAGTTTCTTGTAAAAACACAATTCTTGAACCCATGTCCTTTATTTTATTCATAACTTGTTTAAGTTTTTTTAAATTTTGTAGACCTCTGCAATTCCATGAAGTTAAATTAAGATTAACACTTTGGTCCATGATCAATAGAGAGTTTGGGATTACCTTGCAGTGTAAACATGCTCATACAGAGAAGCAAAAACATGAGTGGTTGAACATTCATCCTACAAACTACACACAAACAAATTTCCCCTTCCCACACTTGTGGCAAACCCCCCAAAATCAAAAGAAAAATTCTGTCTCCCGATATAGCCATCGACTGTTCCACACCCACGGGGAACAGCCTAAGCCACTCCTTCTTCATCCTCCCAATCACCCCAACTCTACTGCTTTTAATGACGTAACATTAACTCTCCTCTGTAGTTTTCCAACTTAACTCCAAAATTTTTAACAACTTTGTACATCATAGTTTTTTTTTTGTTGTTTGTTTTGTTTTTGTTTTGTTTTTTTAATATATAATACAATCTATATTTTGTAAACTTACTATTTACTTCAAGTCAGTCAGATGCCTGTGCAAATGCTTAATTATTCTACCTTATATTTTGTTCATGCTTAGCTCCCACCAGTCTCTTCTTCTTCTTTGATCTTCTTGATGAACTCCTGCGCCTCCTCTGGGGTCTTGAAAATGTGGGTTCTGCCCTCATACGTGGTCAGCAGTCTCGCAGGATAGATTACACCATGACGAATCCCAAGGTTGCGCAGCTCCTTACGTACGGGATCAAACTGCTTCCTCAATTGCTGGATTCCTGTGGCCAAATCTGGGTAGAACCGCACCTGCTGGTCCTGGTGTTTAATCTCTCCTTTAGCACGTGCGGCGTTGAAGATCTTCATCCTGTCTCTGTTGCTAAGAAACTTCATAATTAAGGTCCTCGGCGGTCCCTTATCTCTCCGTGGGCCAATACGATGTGCTTTTTCCAGAACCACTGCTGATTGCAACTCCTCGCTGCCCAGCACCTCCGGAATCCACTTTTCCAGAAAGGAACATACGTCCCGACCTTCTGATTCCTCTGGAAGACCCACCAGCCTCAAATTATTCTGTCTCGACCGAGATTCCAAATCCAAAATATTATCTTCCAGAGATTTATTTTTTTTTTCCAAAGTGCGCACCTTTAATTGAAGACGGGTGACGTCATCTTCAGCACTAGCGAGACGGAGCTCCATCTGCGCCGTTCGTTCTACACAGTCACCCAATTCCTTTCTTATTCCTTCCAACGCTGTCATAATCCCATCAAATCTAGAGGAAAAGTCCGCTCTCATTGAACTCATGGCAGCCATCAGCGCATCTGCGCCATTCCCCGCAAACATCGCAGCGTTGCCAGCCTCCTCCGCCATATATGGAGTTTTGTTTGCTGCGTCACAGACCTGAAAGTCCGTTAATTTGGACTGTTTCGGCGGCTCGCTTTTTCCTTTTCCTGGTTTTCCAGCCTTAGGCTTCGCCGACATATCCTCGCCCAAATGCTGGGATACGTTCTGTCCCAAATGAGAGAGTTATTTGCCGATTTTTTTTCTCCAGGAGCAGAGCAGAGCGAGACACGTCCGTCCTACGTGGCAGCCATAACCGGAAGTGAAAACTCAACTTCTTTTGAATGGTGTAATTGCTTCACGCTGTAGAGCCATCTGCTTTGTCTCAATTACATGTTAATCTATAAATGCAACAGATCTCTCTGTGTGTGTGTGTGTGTGTGTGTGTGTGTGTGTGTGTGTGTGTGTGTGTGTTCCTTGCATGTCTCTCAAACTGTTGGTCAGACTGGTCTCCGATTTTATAAGTGGTTTGCTGAGCTTAAGAGGGTGTGCATCCCCGAGTATGGAGTTGCTCAGTGAAAATATGTAATTTTTATCAATAAAAGTTAAGCCACCGCTCTGTTTCCTCATGCTCTGGCTTCTAGAAGTGTGGATGGGGTTTCAGATTGTTGCTGCATATTAGCCAGTCTGTACTGACTGGCTAATACGCGGCATCACGACCTGTCACTAGAGCACTTCATAAACAAAACAAGTGAAAAGTGACAAATTTGACTTGAAAACAGGAATACTGAAGATTTAATGCTTAAAAAATTATACTATAATGTTGTTGTGATTGCGTAGCTCTAAAGGATAATTCGGCATATGTGGAGAACAGCAGGTGCGCTCTGGGGGGGGGGGGGGGGCAGCCAGACCGCCTTACCGCACGCAGTCTTTCCCAGGGAGCCAAGCCCAGACTGCCTGCTTAACTGGAGTCTCGGCTGCTGCTTCATCCATGTGCCACCGCTGTCCTTTGCAGCACTGCGGGTTCAACATGGCACTCCTCCCGGTGCACGGCTATCTAAAAATTAAAAGTTAATAATAATACCTGAAAACCTCAGCAATAATATTGTTTATTCTGATATTTTCTGGGACAGTTTATTGTCCAACAGAATTTTAAATCATTAAAGACCTATATATGAAATTTGTGGAAATACTGTCTATAACCTTCACACACAGCCTATGACCAATGTCTGAAAAGCAACCCACTCTAGACTCCGTGGCATTCACACTGCCCTCCCACATAACCTCTGGTTTCCCCAATTCTATTAAATTGTCCCACCAGACAGACCCCATTTCCATTTCTCTGTCACACCCACCATACCCATCTCTCCAGCTGACTGGGGACTATTAAGTAGTTTGGAGCAGCCAGACGGGCTCCCGAGTAGCAGGTGCAGGAATGGGGGCTCTCTTAAGACTGTGGGAACTGCAGTTGAACAGCTGTTTGCTGGTCATCCAGACAGGCCATGTAGCCAGAAAGCACTCTGTTGTGTCATGTTAAAACACTTGGTCCTTTCATTTGGCCTTCTTTCATTTGTAGGTAATTTGGCTTTGGTTTTAAATTTAAGCTGAAGAGGTTGTTGAATATGACAAGTTAATGATCAAGTAAAAGGATCAAAAGGTTAAAATGTTAATGCAATTGTCAATTGCACAATGTGGAACTATTGTAATAAAAAATAACTTCTTAGATGTTTACAAGTAATGCTAATGCTTGGCCATAAAGAAGCTGGGGAGATACTGATAGCCCCATGTGCTCAAGCTGTGACACTCAGATATGCTCAGAGGTGAGAGAAGCCCCCAGTGGCTTCATTAATCCAGCCTCTGTCAGGGAAACCAGAGAAGTCACCATGGTCTCGCTACTCCCCTACTTTCTCGCTTTTCTCAGTAGAGGTAAATAGACATGAATGATGAGCTTTTTAAACCCCCAGAGACCATTCCCTTTTCTTCGCTTTTCTTCCAGCTTTGGAAAAACAAGTGCGTCTCGTTCTTGTTGTGAGTGGACGTAAAGCTCCTCTCACAAAAGAGATGGAGCAAGTTTATTTGGGGACAAAAGGCTAATAAACAACCCTTTTGTTTTGGTTTGGGTTTTATGTCATCCCAAACTTTGCACTAAGAAACTGAGCTTTGGGCTTTGACTCACTAAAGGAATTGGTTTATTGTCTCACCATCTTAGCCTGTTTCTGACCACCTTCCTTTTCCCCCCCTCACTACTGCATGTACCAACCCTTCCCCCCTGAACTTTCCTCCATCTTTCCCAGCCACCCTCTCCTTTTTTGTGACTCTTTCATTGTCATTTGAAGCAGAGGAATGGCATTTAATTCTTGGCTGAAAGCCAATTTCTGTGATGGCAGCTAGTCTCATTATCAGGAGTTGATCTCTTGCTATTTTTGCTTGAGCAGTGGCAAGCTGACAATGCTCAGCATCCATGTGTTTTTGCTCTTTTTTAAAAATACCTTTTACATGGGTAAGACTTTTCATTTTTCTTTAATTCTCTAATTGTAGTTTAGTGTACCTATGCAGGGTGCAGGCTTGCACGGTCTTTCTTTCTGAACGTGTGAGACATACCCCCCCATTTTTATATTTACCCTTTTCATTCACAAGGTGCAATCAAGGCTGCCCTCCTAATTGCAAGTGGAATGAATGCAGCAGCACATTACTGACATGTGATTGCAGTTGGTAGATGGAAATAATTGCCCCCTTGTCTTTGTTTTTCATGTTCAGCTTGCTTTCACGCCCCTCCTTCAAATCAGTGAAATGCAAAGTATCATCAATGTCTTTTCTTGCTAACAGTCAAGGCATGTTGAGGTGAAAATATAAAGAGTCGGTCTTGAATTCTTCCACACAGGTATCCATATTGATTTAGACACAATTTGTGGCCGTGGCGCAGATGTAGTGTGGCTGACTACTGATTGGAAGATCAGTGGTTGGATTCCCACTCTGTCTGCAGTCTGCATATCGAAGTGTCCCTGAGCAAGAGACTGAACCCCCAGTTGCTCCTGGTGGGTCAGGCCAGCACCTGTGTATGGCAACTCCGTCACCATCAGTGTGTGAATGGGTGGGTAGCAAGATCTGTAAAGCGCTTTGGTTATCCAGAGATGAGTAAAAAAGCACTGTATGACTTCCGGTTATGGCTGCCACGTAGGACGGACGTGTCTCGCTCTGCTCTGCTCCTGGAGAAAAAAAAATCGGCAAATAACTCTCTCATTTGGGACAGAACGTATCCCAGCATTTGGGCGAGGATATGTCGGCGAAGCCTAAGGCTGGAAAACCAGGAAAAGGAAAAAGCGAGCCGCCGAAACAGTCCAAATTAACGGACTTTCAGGTCTGTGACGCAGCAAACAAGGCTCCATATATGGCGGAGGAAGCTGGCGGCGGTGCGATTTCTGCGGGGAATGGCGCAGATGCGCTGATGGCTGCCATGAGTTCAATGAGAGCGGACTTTTCCTCTAGATTTGATGGGATTATGACAGCGCTGGAAGGAATAAGAAAGGAATTGGGTGACTGTGTAGAACGAACGGCGCAGATGGAGCTCCGTCTCGCTAGTGCTGAAGATGACGTCACCCGTCTTCAATTAAAGGTGCGCACTTTGGAAAAAAAAAAAAAATCTCTGGAAGATAATATTTTGGATTTGGAATCTCGGTCGAGACAGAATAACTTGAGGCTGGTGGGTCTTCCAGAGGAATCAGAAGGTCGGGACGTATGTTCCTTTCTGGAAAAGTGGATTCCGGAGGTGCTGGGCAGCGAGGAGTTGCAATCAGCAGTGGTTCTGGAAAAAGCACATCGTATTGGCCCACGGAGAGATAAGGGACCGCCGAGGACCTTAATTATGAAGTTTCTAAGCAACAGAGACAGGATGAAGATCTTCAACGCTGCACGTGCTAAAGGAGAGATTAAACACCAGGACCAGCAGGTGCGGTTCTACCCAGATTTGGCCACAGGAATCCAGCAATTGAGGAAGCAGTTTGATCCCGTACGTAAGGAGCTGCGCAACCTTGGGATTCGTCATGGTGTAATCTATCCTGCGAGACTGCTGACCACGTATGAGGGCAGAACCCACATCTTCAAGACCCCAGAGGAGGCGCAGGAGTTCATCAAGAAGATCAAAGAAGAAGAAGAGACTGGTGGGAGCTAAGCATGAACAAAATATAAGGTAGAATAACTAAGCATTTGCACAGGCATCTGACTGACTTGAAGTAAATAGTAAGTTTACAAAATATAGATTGTATTATATATTAAAAAAAAACAAAACAAAAACAAAACAAACAAAAAAAAAACTAGGATGTACAAAGTTGGTAAAAATTTTGGAGTTAAGTTGGAAAACTACAGAGGAGAGTTAATGTTACGTCATTAAAAGCAGTAGAGTTAGGGTGATTGGGAGGATGAAGAAGGAGTGGCTTAGGCTGTTCCCCGTGGGTGTGGAACAGTCGATGGCTATATCGGGAGACAGAATTTTTCTTTTGATTTTGGGGGGTTTGCCACAAGTGTGGGAAGGGGGAATTTGTTTGTGTGTAGTTTGTAGGATGAATGTTCAACCACTCATGTTTTTGCTTCTCTGTATGAGCATGTTTACACTGCAAGGTAATCCCAAACTCTCTATTGATCATGGACCAAAGTGTTAATCTTAATTTAACTTCATGGAATTGCAGAGGTCTACAAAATTTAAAAAAACTTAAACAAGTTATGAATAAAATAAAGGACATGGGTTCAAGAATTGTGTTTTTACAAGAAACTCATCTGATAGAGGAGGATGTTAAAAGAATTAGGAGTAGATGGCAGGGAAGTGTATTCACCTCTTCATTTTCATCCCGAGCCAGGGGAGTTATGACTCTCATACATAAATCAGTTCCTTTTCAAGTGAAAAATGTAATTGGAGACAAATTTGGAAGATATGTAATCATTCAAGGTTCTTTGCTATTAGAAAATATAAATCTTGTGAACTTATATGGTCCCAATATAGATGACCAGAAGTTCTTTGCTAATTTATTTCTCATCTTATCATCACTTACAGGGCAACATATAATAGCAGGGGATTTTAATTGTACATTGAATCCAGGTGTGGATAGATCAACAGGACTGGATTGTACGCACATTGGATGTAGGATGACTATTAATCATTTTATGAAAGAATTGAGATTGTTAGATATATGGAGAGAAATGAAACCACAAGTTAAAGCCTATTCTTGTTATTCCAGTACCTACAAGACATTCTCACGTATTGATTATTTTTTGATTTCCACAGAATTAAGGTCCAAGATTCAAAACTGCTTTTATGATAACATTGTGATCTCTGACCATGCACCCTGTTGTCTAATATATGTAGATAAAAAATTGATAAAGGAATCAGGTAGATGGCAATTTCAGCATAAATGGCTTCAGGATGAGGAATTTGTCAAGTATATAGAAAAACAGATAGACGAGTTCTTTGACATCAATACTACACAAACATCAGCATGTGTAAAGTGGGAGGCTTTCAAAGCTTTTATTAGGGGACATATTATTAGTTATACAGGATCAAAATCTAAGAAGACTCGAGAGGAGAGAGCTAAATTGGAACATAAAATAAAAAATCTTCAGGAAAAAGTGTATGCAGGAAGTGACCCAAGGTTGGAGAATGAATTACTGATTTTGAGAGCTGAATACGACAAAAAATCAGCGAATAGAGCTGCCTCGAGTCTTCTAAGATTGAAACAATCTTTTTATGAACAAGGTGAAAAATCAGGAAAATTATTAGCATGGCAGATTAAACAATTGGAAATTAAAACACCAATTACCAGTATTATAAGTAATGGACAGGTAGTTATAGATCCTTTAGAAATTAATAGAGCCTTTAGAGATTACTATGAAAAATTATATGATACCAAAAATGAACCTGAATTAACAAAACTAAATGGGTTTTTGAACGAACTATCTATACCGTGTATTCCAAATGAAAACAGGGAGATATTGGAGTCTAAAATTAGTCAAGAAGAAGTTGGGCTAGCCATTGATAATATGAAATCAGGAAAAAGTGCAGGACCAGATGGTCTTCCAGTTGACCTTTATAAAAAATTTAAGAATAAATTAATAAAACCTTTTTTGGAAATGGTTTTAGAAGCATTTCAAAATAATAATTTACCATCATACATAAATAATGCCTTAATTATACTGCTGCCAAAACCAGGTAAGCCCTCTAATAAATGTGAAAATATGAGACCAATAAGCCTATTAAACGCCGACCTTAAGATAATCTGTAAAATTTTAGCAAGACGAATACAAGAAATTTTACCAAATATTATTAATCGAGATCAGAATGGCTTTATAAAGGGTAGACAAGGCTTCCATAATGTAAGAAGACTATTTAATATTATTTATTTTAATAAAGAAGCACCGGATACAGCTCTCCTATCATTGGACGCCGAAAAGGCCTTTGATAGAGTTGAATGGCCCTTTCTTTTTGAAGTACTACAAAGGTTTGGACTTGGAAATAATTTCATAAAATGGGTTCAAATAATATACAATAATGCTACAGCAGAAATCCTAACAAATAACAATATTTCAAAACCAATAAAAATAAATAGAGGATGTCGACAAGGCTGTCCACTTTCACCTTTACTGTTTACTATGGCAATTGAACCTTTAGCGATAGCGATACGTTTACATTCACAAATATATGGAATTAAAGTTGGACCAACAGAACATAAAATCTCCCTGTACGCCGATGACATAATTTTGTTTATGTCGAATCTAAAAAAATCAATTCCAACCTTGTTGAATTTAATAAAGAATTTTGGGGAAATATCAGGATATAAAATAAATAAAACTAAATCTTCAATATTAATGCTAAATGAGACCCAGAGAAATTACCCAGCCCCTGAGGTAAATCAATTCAATGTTGTAAATCAGTTTAAATATTTAGGAATCCAAATTATGCCTAAGCTAGAATCAGTCGCCAGTGTCAACTATGAAGCCTTAATGTCAGATATCAGTGAGTTAACTCAGAGATGGATGTCACTACCAATGTCGATGATCGGGAGAATCAATATACTTAAAAGTAATATTTTACCTAAAATACTTTATTTATTTCAATACATTCCCTTATCACCACCTTTAGATCTATTCTCAAGAATAAAAAAAAAGTTAGTGGAATTTATATGGAACAACAGGAGGGCTAGATTACGTTTGTCTTTATTATATTTACCATTTGATCGTGGAGGTCTGAAATGTCCAAATTTTATGTTGTATTATTGGTCGGCACAACTGAGGTCTATGACATATTATTTTTCATCAAATGATCTCCCTCACTGGACTGAAATGGAATCATACAATTTACCTTTACCTCTTCCCATATTCATATACTCAGATTCGGCAAAAAAATTACAAAAACAAGTTAAAAATCCATTTGTAAAGCATATGATCAAAATATGGTGTGAAGCTAAAAACTATTTAAAAGAACCACAGTTATTGTCACAATTTAGTCCAATATGGGGTAATCAATATTTTAAACCAGGGAGAGCGGACGCTGTATTTAAAGTATGGAATTTAAAAGGGATACAAAAGATTCAGGATTTATATTTGCCAGGTGCAGACAACATAATGTCTTTTGAAGAGCTGAGGATCAAATTTAATCTCAATAGAACACATTTTTTTAAATATCTTCAACTTAGAAACTTTATTCGATCAAATCAAAATAAAGCTCTCACTCGACCTATTTATTCATCCTTGGAAAAAATGATGATGAAAGACAGTAAAAGAAAGGGTATTATTTCAGAGTTTTATAACTCATTGACACTATCTTCAAGTGAAAATTCACTGAAAAGATTAAACTACTGGAAAGAAGATCTGCAAATTGAAATTTCAGAGGAACAATGGGAATTGGCTTGTACAGAAGCTCAAACCAAATCAATAAATGCACGCCTTAAATTGATACATTTCAAATGGTTAATGCGGATGTATGTTACACCGGAGGAGTTAAATAGATATAACAAAAATATACCAGATACATGCACAAAATGCATGGAAAGTAAAGGAACCCTATTTCATTGTTTATGGGAATGTAGATTAATAAGAATGTTTTGGGAAGAGGTGAGGGTAACAATTGAAAAAATAATCTCAAAACAAATCATATTGAATCCTAAACTGTTTTTGTTGGGTCTGTACCCAGAAAAGCATAATTTTAATAAAAGTGAAAGAACATTCATAGACCTCAGTTTGCTTAATTCCAAAAAATGTATTGCACTATTATGGAAAAAGACTCATAGACCAGATGTGACTCAGTGGTTAAGACAGATGTTAACAAACCTTCCATTAGAAAGAATAACATATATACTAAAATCAAAGGAAATTGTGTTTGAGAATATATGGAGACCTTTTATTGATTATGTAAAAAATTTAAACATAACTCTTGAAGAAGAAGGTGAATGATGTGTGTGGACCTTGTAAATTCCAAACTGGTGAACATAATATGTATACTTATGTATTGGATTGTCTAGACTAAACAGAGGAGCATTGTTGAAGACTTGATTTTGTTGGTGGTTGTTGGTGTTTTTAGTGCATTTTTTTTTGTAGTACTTTAGTGTTAGTGTTTGATTGTTTGTATCATGTTTGTTAAAAAAAAAAAAAGAAAAGGTTCAATAAAGATATTGTGGAAAAAAAAAAAAAAGCACTGTATAAGTGAATGCCATTTACTATGAAAGCCTATGTAGTGTAATGCAAACTAATCGTGATGTAATAAATACTACTTTTGTGGAACTTAAATTTGCCCTGTTTTTTTTTCCCAAGGCAGATACTTATCTTTAGTATTTACTCGCAGAGACACAAATGTACTCATGGACTGCTTTTGTTGTAAGTCCAAGATAACAGCCTAAATCAACCACTAACTGCATTGTATTGCCTTTTGTGCTGATTAGCAGGTTGTAGCTTGCTGCAGACAGACTAAGAGGATGTTTGCCTTTTCCCATTCTTGCTTAGATCTATAGAACCTGTTTGGGAGTCAGTCAGATCTCCTTAACCAACTGCCTTTTTTTTTTCTTTTTTAACTACAAACATCGGTCTTGAGGGGCTCGATGGCTAGCGTCTGGTGGCCGGGTTTCCACCCACGGGACCCCGCCGTGCTCAGCCCAAAGGAGTTACATGGGTTCGCCCTCCAGTGGGCTCACCACCTGCAGGAGGGATCATGGGGGTCCGGTGCTACAGTGGGGTAAAAAAGTATTTAGTCAGCCACCAATTGTGCAAGTTCTCCCACTTAAAAGATGAGAGAGGTCTCCAATTTTCATCATAGGTATACCTCAACTATGAGAGACAAAATGAGAAAAAAAAATCCAGAAAATCACATTGTCTGATTTTTTTAAAGAATTTATTTGCAAATTATGGTGGAAAATAAGTATTTGGTCAAAAACAAAAGTTCATCTCAATACTTTGTTATATACCCTTTGTTGGCAATGACAGAGGTCAAACGTTTTCTGTAAGTCTTCACAAGGTTTTCACACACTGTTGCTGGTATTTTGGCCCATTCCTCCATGCACATCTCCTCTAGAGCAGTGATGTTTTGGGGCTGTCGCTGGGCAACACGGACTTTCAACTCCCTCCAAAGATTTTCTATGGGGTTGAGATCTGGAGACTGGCTAGGCCACTCCAGGACCTTGAAATGCTTCTTACAAAGCCACTCCTTCATTGCCCGGGCGGTGTGTTTGGGATCATTGTCATGCTGAAAGACCCAGCCACGTTTCATCTTCAATGCCCTTGCTGATGGAAGGAGGTTTTCACTCAAAATCTCACGATACATGGCCCCATTCATTCTTTCCTTTACACGGATCAGCTGTCCTGGATGTTGTACTGGTCTGTTGTGGTGAAGAGGGAGCTGAGTTCTAAGGCAAAGCTGTTGATTTACCAGTCAATCTACGTTCCTACTCTCACCTGTGGTCACGAGCTTTGGGTAATGACCGAAAGAACGAGATCACGGATACAAGCGGCTGAAATGAGCTTTCTCCGTAGGATTGCTGGACTCACCCTCAGGGTGAGGAGCTCAGTCATCCGGGAGAGGCTCAGAGTAGAACCGCTGCTCCTCTACATTGAAAGGAGTCAGTTGAGGTGGTATGGGCATCTGATTAGGATGCCTCCTGGACGCCTCCCAATTGAGGTGTTTCGGGCACGTCCCACTGGGAGGAGACCCCGGGGCAGACCCAGGACTCGGTGGAGAGACTATGTCTCCCAGCTGGTCTGGGAACGCCTTGGTATCCTCTCTGAAGAGCTGGAGCAGGTGGCTGGGGAGAGGGAAGTCTGGGCTTCTCTGCTTGAACTGCTGCCTCCGCGACCCGGACCTCCGGAAAAGCGGTAGAAGATGGATGGATGGATGGACATCGGCCTCCATACCTCTGACGTGTAAGATAATAGATGGCTACCTTCTTGACTTTGATTAACTTAATTAATCTATTTTTATGTTACATGGGAAACAAAATCTGCAAATGATACGGGAAGATAAGCTGAGGGTTCAGTTCAGACAAACTCAGTTTTCTAATTTTCCACTGAGCTTCTTGGCTATTACTGACATGTTGTTCCCATTTACCTATGCTAACATTAATGAAGTTGGAACAGCTAAGGAAAGAAGTAAAATCTTTAGTGAATTTTAAGTGTTTTCTAAGTGCAATGAGCACAACATTGCAAACACACAAGCCACTGAGTGTGTGCAGTGGTACAGGAGAGCCACAGTTCTGTCTGCTTTTTGTTCTTTTCTTTAATATTTAATTGGGTAGTAAGAGGTATGCAGTGGATACTTAGATCTGAAACAATGCCACGCCAGTTTTTCAAAAAGCTCTACAAACAATTTTTGATGCCAGTACATGTTGATTTCAATAAGTTTAATATTTACTGTATTTATAACTGATGAAAGGCCAAGGGCCATTCTGTTTACAGCACCATATAAAAATATTGTTACTGTAAGTACTATTATTTAATACATTTGCTTATTAATTTCAAGGTCTTTTGAACAGTTCTCCCCCCCCCTTTTTTTTTTAAACGGTGCATTTACTACTTTACGACACATTCTTAATTACCTCCTCCAAGGGAGGATGGAGGAAATGTATTTAGTGGCGTTGGTTGGTTGGTTTATCTGTTGGTTGGTTTGTCTTTTAGCAACATTATTCAAAAAGTTCAGAACAGATTTTGATGAAATTTTCAGGAAATGTGTGTTATGGCACAGGGAACAGATGATTAGATTTTAGTGGTGATTCAGATCATGATCTGGATACAGGAATTGTTTGAATATTTTATATATATTAATATGGCACTTTTCATGTACTGCCCCTTTAAGACGTGTCCACTGAGTTACGTGCGTGGCCACGTGCCTCGGCAACCCGGAAGCCAAACACTGCAGAAAAAGTACTGGGGGATGTGTCCACCAAACTCGTTTTTTCTGCTGTGGGCGACAATTTTCTATTCATTTTCTATGTAGTCCAGCATTTACAGTGCTGAATGCCCTCGGTGCTGAAACGCTTTGAGCGGTGGCCGCTTTTTGTCGCAGCACTCAGGGCTGAAAAAATTAAAATTTTTCAGACTACAGCTGCACATCAGTGTCAGACCTTTCTAAGTAGCCAGTCAGAACTAAAGAAGGGCAGGCCATAGGATGCCATTACAGAAAGATGAGAATGGGAGGTGACGATGGAGGAGGTGGAGGCTGAACTTTGCTGCATCAAACAATCCGGTACTCTTTGATCTGACACTACTACTACTACTACTACTACTAATAATAATAATAATAAGGATTAGAGTTACTGTATATGGCGCTTTACATGTCAAATGACATCTCACAGTGCTTACAGTGAGTCCATTATTCATTCACTCCAGACAGACATTGATAGTGGTAAGCTACTACTGTAGCCACAGTTGCCCTGGGGCAGACTGAAGGAAACGTCACACTAAAAGGATATCATGATCAAAATTTGAAAGCATACGCTTGGAGGAACATGTACGCATCTGTCGGCATGCCAGGTGAGCGTTTGTGCCTTTGTCATGGTCATATTTCTTACAAGTTTGTTGCGACCTGAAAGATTTACTAAATCAATATGTTGATTTAAGGTGGAATTGCCCAACCCCAATGTATGGCCAATATAATAATAATAATAATAATTATTATTATTATTATTATTATGTCATATTATTTTTGTTGTCATTTCTGTTAATAATAATAATAATGGATTGCATTTATATTCATTCAAATTTTCAGGAAAGGTGTGTAATGGCATACTGAACAGATAATTAGATTTTGGTGTTGATCTCAAAATGCATACCTCCACCAAGGCTCTTATCTTCTCACAAAGAGTGTTGGCAATAATACTCCAAAAGTACTGGATGGATTTGAATGAAATTTTCACTAGAGTTGGTTCTTGGGCTACAGACGAATCCATTACTTTTTGGTGATGATCTGAGAATGCATACCTCAGCCAAGGCTCTTATCTTTCACAGTGTGTTAGCAACAATACTCCAAAACTAATGGACAGACTTTGATGCAATTTTCACCAAAAGTGGTTCTAGGCCTACACACAATTTTGGAGGTGATCCATGAGTGATAGAAGTAGCGTTGGCGGAGGTCTACACTTTGAGTGCTTTCTAGTTTATTATATCAGCATGAGTTGAATAGTGATTTTACTGAACAGGTTTGAAATATATTACTCTTCTGTACCATATTGCTCTTTTATGAATGCCAGGTAATTTTCACATCACTAATTTTTTTTACTTAAATTCTTGACTTGTCAAGTATAAATTTTGTTGGACAGTTTAACATTCAGAATAGTACTTTAATTCTCTTTATATAACAGTTGGTTCTGACTGAGCAATTTGATTGGACAATAGGGATTCCAGGAGTTACTAAAATCCACAATAATTGCACTCCAGCACTCCCAACATTTCACTGGACATGTATCACTCCACTTCAAAGGTGTTCATGTAACGTAACTGTTAATTACTAACACTAATTTACTGTCAACTAACTCTCAGTGACAATTGCAATACTGAGTGGAATACCTTAATTTCCACAGTGAGGTGCTGTTTGAAAAGATTTCTTACCTGACCTGGAAGTCCCACCCTTTTGGGGGAAAAAAAAAGCTTTATTCAGCAGCTTACAGTCTGCCCTTGTAGTGAAGCTATTTCATGGCTGCTTAAAAAAAAAAAAAAAGGCAGTGCTAGAGTTGGATTTATTGTCTCGATTAACAAACCATGATACCTTTGTGGTGATGGACTCCGTCTCATCTGAAGATACGAAGAAAGGCAAGCTAAGTGTGCTAAATCGCTAGCATGCTAACTACTAGCCTCTGGTTAACTACCAGCATTGGCTACATTTTGATCTCGGGTCTTCTGCAGTACCAACTCAACAGGTATATGTTTTATAAACATTTATTACTTTTGCACTTGACAGTATTTGATTTGTTTACATGTGTGTGAAATGACAATAGATGTCTTCATGCTGATTGAGATGTTTAGCAACGGTTACTGGCTACGTTTAGAAGGGACTGTTTTTTCTCAGCTGTGCAAATTAACTGGTTAAACAAACAAGTCATATTATTTTGTCCAGTATTGCTGTCATTTAATAAATTGTGCTTGCAAAACTGTTGTATAAAAGCAATATTACACTCGAGGTCATTACGGTATCATGAATATACTGAGGGCATTAGACGTATCACACCCACAGTTACTATATTCATTGATACTGTACTCCGTCTTGTGTAATATTGCTTAAGTATGGCTTTGGATATTTGTATTGCAAACTGAGACTGATCATTAGCTTTAATGCTGAAATAAAGTTCTTGCCTGTAAAGTTCTGATCACGTATGGCATCCAGCTTTTTTTTAAAAACTTTAAATCTCTTTTTACTTGTAAACAAAAATTACAGTAGTTATGATGGATTGTGTTTACTGTGATGTTCAAGTTATTGCAAACTGACTATAGACAACTAATGTCTATAGTCAGTGTTATTAATGTCGGTGTGTGTTGTCAGTCCGATGACCCTGTGTGATAAGGTTGTCTGGGAAGGGAAGATAGAGTGTTGAGGCGAAAGTGTACTTCACAGCTATTCTGTAGCATGTTATATGCCACATATCTGTCATTATTTGGTAGTAGTCCCAACAGACAAGTGGACTTTTTCATCATCTGTGGATTGTTCTGAACACTGCATCATTCTCATGTTGACTAACTTACTAAAAATTGGGCAATATTTTTATGGAAACTAATGCCAGAATGACAAAAGGTAAGGCTCCAAATCTTCTAGTCCCAAGTGAATATTTTCAGAATAGCATTAGTTTTGCAGTTAAAAGTAGGTAACCTTCTCTGGTAACGGCTCATTGGGATAGATCTGGTTTTTTTTGTTTGTTTGTTTGTTTGTTGGTTGGTTTTTTGTAGAGGGAGCTGCTGCTAAATTGTCTTTTTGCTATAGACATTTATACTTTCAAAAGGAATGTGCAGTATGTTGCATAAAAATTTATGTCCCACAAATTTGGAACACAGCAACTACACATTTCAAAACTGAACCAAAACTTGGAATTGGACTTTGTGATGTCTATTTTCTAACCTGACCGTTGTCATATGAGACCGTTTCTTTCCATCAGTACATTACTACTAATCTACCTACATCAATGTTGATTGGCCAGTCAAAAAACATTAGACATTTTTCTCAGTTTTACCATTTGTGTTGTTACTGCATTTTGCCTTTGGAGTATTATGTCCCACTTATTTACGTGGGACAGCCATAAAAATATTGCTTAGTATTTGCATTGCTCTGTTAGGTGAAAAAATTGAACACCAAGTTAATGGGGAATCCAAACTATAGTTGTCACACTTCAATCTCTGCTTCAGCTTCAGTAATTCAGGATAATGTTTGACTTGTTGACCTTGTCCATTAGTTCTGAGAAATCATACATGCACCTTTTTGGGGAAATTTTTTTTTGCCCTTAGTTACAATTTTGAGAAGTACTGCCATTGTTTTTGTGCCTAATGTTTTGCCGTTAACTGAAAGCATCCAAGCTCAGAAAAAATGGCTACATTTCATATACATATTTAAATCCTAATCATTGTTGGTCAGAAATATTGAACAAAATTTCCCCTCCGTTAGCTTTTTTCTTCTGTCTGCAAGTGATATTTTTTATTCTTTCAGCTAGTTACCTGAGGCTGACCTAGTGGTGATGGTGGCTTTGCATGCTAGATCGATAGCCTCTCTGCTCTCAACCACTAGCATTAATAAGATCATTGATTAGCTGCCTTCCACTGATTGATTGCCCCTTTACAGGATCTACCCAGCCTGTAATTAGTTCTCCATTCTGTGGGACCCTTTTGTGCTTAATGAATTTGCTTATGGCTGATGCCATGCTTATCCAAGAATTATTAAAAGAAACTTTAGTGTTATTTTTCCACTTTTAATAAAAGACATGCATGAGGGCACAATTTACCTGCAGTTTCTTGCCTCCAGATGGCAATATAGATGATCCCATAACATACAGAATCCAATGCATATGCAGGCACTAGTGTATATGTGCATGTAGTGAGAAGCCGACAGACACACACAATTATTCATAGATGCTTGGAGGAAGTATTTTGTGGTTCCTCAGTGCAGTGTAGTTTGGAGGAGGAGTAAGCCTGGTAGAGCATTGGGAGTGATGGATGAGACTCTGTCCTGGTTTGATTCCAATAAATGAGTGGCGTTCCACTTGAGCTTCCCTTCATAGCCCCAGCCAGTGAAGCCACGATGGAGACTGATGGGCCTCTCATTGCTGTGTGTGTTAGCGAAGTGTAGAGGGGAGAGGGGGAGAAATTAATGGGTGAGGAATGGGGGAGGGTGGGGGAGCAAAAGGTTGAGCTGGAGACATGGACAGAAATAGAAAAAATGTTGGAAAGATGAGGCAGAAGTAACTTGGTAGTAGAAAAAGACAATAGATTAAAACTAAGACAAAGGCGATTAAACCCAGGGCTGAGTGTGTGTGTGTGTGTAAGGGGGGGGGGGGTGGATGAAGACCTTCAGCTCACGGTTTTTGTTTGGCTGCCTGCAACAGAGTAAGGATATACTGATATGCCAGTGCTGATTCAAGATTCAAAGGCTTTATCATTGTGCACAATTAAGAAATGCTACATTTCCTGAGTAATGGAATTCTCACTTTGCTCGCCGAACGAATGATGGGACATGACACACACTTCACTGTTTTCTGATTATGTGGTAAATTGTGGAGTGTGGAAGTGCAGCTATCTCATCCTGCAAAGTCTGGTAGCTACTATTTAACCAAGAGGACTGAATTGGTTAAGAAAGCTAACTGTAGCCTGACTGTGAGCTTGTATATTGTTGACGTTCTTTAGTCTAACTTAATGTATTTTGTTTTTCTCCCCATCACCCTCTCTCCCTCTTCATTACCTTCTCTTGTCCCTTGTTCCAACCATTTGGTCCTTCCCCCCCCCCCTCTTTAGACATATCCCTGCAGCCTGGCCCTGGTACCCAATATGAGAACTCTCACTGGGGAATCTCACTACCAGTTGACAGCCTCTCGAGTGCCAACAGCTGGGGAAAAGTGACTGACAGAAGTAACGCAGAAGTTTGGCCCTCCATCAGACGCAATAGTGACCCCAGCCACCCTGCAACATCAGAATGCCCCTCGGGTTCAGCTAGCTCTAATCAGGACACAAGTACTGTCAGTACTACCTGTAGGAGTAGTTTTCTGAGTATGGCTGCAGGTGCCGCAGGCCAGCAGGCCCACTACCCCTCTCTTAAAACTAACAGTAACATGATGACAGGACCTGGATCATCCAACACATTAGTTGGTAATAGAGCCTGGGGCTCAGATGGAAAACAAGATGTTATGAATAGTGGCAGAGTAGGAGCATCCAATAACTGGGGCTCTCCCAATTTTAACTTGAACCTCAATCCCAATGCTAACCCCTCAGCCTGGCCTGTTTTAGGTCATGAAAATGGGGTGTCCAACTCTTCATCCCTCCCATCCGGAATAAATGGCAATGGAAACATGGGAAATGGGAACCTTGGAGGTGCAGACAATGGTGGGGGAGGTTGGGTTGGTATGATGAGTGCTACTGAAAATGATAAACCGCACCCTACGACCAATACAAACATGTCCTTCAATATGGAGCCTGCTAACCTTAACACTGACGGACCAAACCACACTAAACAACAGCAACAAACTCAGGAGCCTATGAGCCCTATCCATGGCCTTACTGGCTGGGGAGGCCAGTCACCGACAGAATCATCCCAGCTCAATGGGGACACAACAGGCAGCTCTGTGTGGGGTAATGCAGAGACCAAGGCAGCTGACTCCCCCAAGAACTCGGGCTGGGACTCCACTCCTTCTGGAGGCCTCTCTGCCTGGGGTCGCCAAGGCAGCGGTGGTGGGACTAATGGAAGTGGTGGCTGGGGTGACTGGGGGAAGTCCTCTGGCGGTGGAGATGCATCTAAAGGTTGGGACTCGATAGATGCTGGAAGTTCTGGCTCAGGCCAAGAGCAGCAAATTACCTCATGGGGCCACCAGCCTGGAACCGCCCCTGCAAGTGAGGATAGTGGGGATAGCAGTGAAGGCAGACCCCGTCGCAGAGACAGGTCCTCCAGCATGGAATTTGCCCCTTTGATACCCCGGCAAGACCTGGACCCCAGAGTACTGAGTAACTCGGGCTGGGGACAGACTCCCATCCGACAGCACACTGTATGGGAGATGGAAGAAGCCAACTCGGATGATGGAAAGAGCAATAGCAGTTCAGACACTATAGGAGGCTCGAGCTCTAGTGGTGGATCCTCCTCATCCAGTGGCACAATTAGTATTACTCAGAGGCCTGGGTCAGGAGGAAGAAGTGACAGTGAAGGATCATCATCCTCTGGCTGGGGAGCCCCAGCACCTCAGCCAATTCAGACTGGATCTGGATGGGTGGACCCACCACAATCACTCAGCAAAGCTCCAAATGGCAATTCCATTGGCTGGGGAGATCCTTTGCCTACCAGTGGTCCTAAAGGTGGGGGCACTCCATCCTGGGGTTCTGAGGAGAAGTCACCCAACTGGGATGATGGTGTAATGAAGAGCCAGACTTCTGGTTGGGGAGAGGGCCCCAAAAGCTCACATGATTGGGGCAACAGTAATGGGGGCTCTAATGGCTCCAGCACAGTGGAATGGGGAGATCCAGATGTAAAAAACAATGGGTCCTCTAGCAGCATGTGGGAAGGTGAAGGAGGTAGTGGAGGAAATGGTGGATGGAAGGAAAGCCCAAGAGGAGGAAGCAGAGGTGGAGGCTGGGGTAAACCTGCTCCTGTTGTCAGCAGTAGCAGCTGGGGTGAGCCCTCGCGTGCCAATGGTCCCATGCAAGGAGGGTGGGGCTCTTCCAAGCCTCAGGAAAGCAGCAGCAGCAGCACTGGCAGTGGAGGAGGTGGCAGCATTGGTTCTTGGGGTGGTCCCGGTTCTGTGAAGCAGAGCAACTCTGGCTGGGGAAATGCCAACAAACAAGATCAGGTAATGGAGCCCACTGGCTGGGAAGAGCCCTCTCCCCCCTCCATCCGCAGGAAGATGGAGATTGATGATGGAACATCCACCTGGGGCGACCCCAGTGCCTACAATAAGACTGTGAACATGTGGGATCGTAACAATCCCAGTAGTAACCCAGCCAACAGTGGCCCGCCTAATTCTAAAAATGGTGGAATGATTATGCCCAACAGTAATAACAACAATCACTCTGGACCTGGCAACAGCAATCATCATCATCCTCACCACATACACCACCTTCCCCATCACGGCCAGCCCCCAACTCATCTGCAGCACCATGGAAACAACAATGGGTCACCCAACAGTGCTGCCTTGCATCCAGGTGTGGGCCCTCCGGGTAGACCCCCGCTCGCCAACCCAGGTATTCACTTTTTATATTGTTGAATGAAAGTTATGTTTGATTTTTGTAAAAATAAAAAAAACTAACATCAACACCAATGCCAGATTTAACATGATATTTAAAATTGCAGGTTTTTTTCAGTTATAAATACCTGGACAAAGTACTAAAATATTATACCAGCTTATTTTATGCTAAATTCTTCTAGTTATACAGTATAAAATATCAGCATGGCAGCACTCTAATGGCAAATGGCCTCATGTTGTTTTGAATGAGACCTGTTTGTGCTCCACCTACAATCAGGTATCACAACCAACTTAATGGATTATTTACATCCCTATGTGTAGTCTTTTAACCTTTTCAAGGCTGAATCTACATGGCACATATGATATTGAATGCTGCTCTGTGCTGCCGTTTGTCCTGTCACAAGGACAGAAGTCAAAATATGCATAAAAATTATTTGTAGAGGAGTGGAAAAGCATTAGAAAAAATAAAATTGTCTACTGCTGCCACAATCTATTACTGACATTTTTTTTTGTGCTGTTTTTGGCAACTGCTAAACTCGATCGTCTCTTCAGGTCATTTCTTACAAATCGACATTCTCCCTGCACATACTTGGAGCAATTCCCAGGTTAACCACGCCAGCTGATTAATGTGATGAAAAAATATGGTTGTCTATGCTTTGTAAATATTTTAAAGTAATTTTTCTAGCAGAGTGTCAGCCCCTGCTCTAAAACAGCAGCCTGGCTGTGACTTCACTAGAGCCATGTACAGACCATTGTTCACTGTCAGTAATGGGAAATATGCAGTAGTTCATCCTCTGAATTGAAGAAAAATACAAGTCTGTATATTCATATGCAAGACCATCCATCCTCTTCCGCTTAATCCTTTTCGGGTCGCGGGGGGTCTGGAGCCTATCCCAGCATCTTTGGGCGAGAGGCAGGGTACACCCTGGACAGATCGCCAGTCCATCACAGGGCCAACACAGAGAGACAGACAACCATTCACTCTCTCATCCATACCTAAGGACAATTTAGAATCCCCAGTTAGATGCCAAGTAACCTAACTTGCATGTTTTTGGCATGTGGGAGGAAACCGGAGTAAACCCAAGCAGACACGGGGAGAACATGCAAACTCCTCACAGATCACTGTTGGTCGGGGGCTGGGATCGAACCCAGGATCCCCCAGCCAAGGGTGAGTTGCTGTGCTGCCGCAGTGCTAACCACTCCACCACCACGCTGCCCCCATATGCGAGACCACAGCCTTATAATTATGAATCTATTAGACATCATAGAGACCAGGAGCTGAGGAGGATTAGGAGAAATGGCCCCAAACCAGAAATTAAACTGCGGGAAACCAGTGAATAACTACACAGCCATTTTTGTGAATTGTTTACCTTACAATTATTGTTGGCTTATGATGGTTAATATTGTCAAAAATCCAGTAGATTTATCTGTCACATATGAGAAAGTTTCATTTTGAAGGCTGACTCAAAAACTGTGGTGAGCAATAAACTATAATCACCATTGTTAAGAGCCTGGTGATTATTACCCATTAGTTTTTATCCATCCACCCATCCATCTTCTACCGCTTAATCCTTTTTGGGTCACAGGGGGCTGGAGACTATCCTAGCATCTTTGATCTTTATGGAGAAGCTGATTTCATTTTCCAGCAAGACTCCACCCCCCCCCCCCCCCCACACACACACACACACACACTGCCAAAAGTATCAAAACCTGGTTTAACCTGTTGAACTCTGGTCAATTTCCCTAAAAACGCCTAAAAATAACATACCCAAAGTAAATCAAAAGCTGTTCAACCCTTTGCAGCATCTTCATGGGGTTGGTCTCATTTAAAAGAAAACACTCTGAATTTTTTGGCAAAACAGTCATAATCTCTCTAAGTGCTCCGGCCACTGAGTAACAGTCATCTAAACATACTGAATTTGAAGAAAATAAAGTTTGCCTGGGTGTTTTTTTTAGATACAAATGCTTGCAAATAACACACAGCTGTCAGATACTGGCTGGAAAATGCAACAGAAATGTAGAACCAAGTGTTATCAAGCTGAGGTCAAAATTTTGTAACAATACCACAAAAAATGAATATATTACACAGCTTTTTTTCTCAGGTTGTTCCCAGGCATTTTTGAACTGTGCCAAACAAAACGTCTATAACTTTTGAATGATTCAACATAGAAGCTTCATCTTGGGCTGTAATGAAAGGTGACACTCAGGGCTGTGTGTGTGTGTGTGGGGGGGGGTTGTTTGTTCATTCATGAATCAATGAATGAACAAACAAGCCCCCCACACACAAAGAAACATGCCACGTAAAAAATGTGTGGCCTTTTTTTTTTTTTTTTTTTTTTTTTTTTTTTTTTACAAGAAAAAATAACCTACAGTGCAATAAAAATTATACTAAAATATCTGCAATGTAGAGGATAACACCCCCCCCCCCCCCGGCTACAGAGGAGCTCGGCACACAAAAAAACTTGTGGCCATGACGGACCGTTGTAATTACCGATCAGTCAAAAGTTATTTTTATTACTATTTTCATTGATAAAGAATAATTTAGCTTATAACACTTACCTGTCCACAACAGCAGTGTCGTTGGCGAACATCTGTTCCTCATTGTCAGACGAACATGAAGCTGGTCCGGTTGTTACGGACTCGTGGTTCTGGTCACCCTACCCGGTCAAACCATCTCCGCTTCCATGCTTGTGGTTTTTGCGAACCATTTTTCAAAACAAATAAGAACAGTAGTAATAAAAAAAGACTGGCTAACGGCTGAGAGTGGCTAACGCTACCGTTACACACAGGTCTTAATGCGAGTCACCCAGCGGCTTAGGCAAAAAAAAAGATTTTACGCACGGGGACGCACGCGTTTCAGTCGTCGAACTTCTCTGCTTCAATTGGCTCATTGTATTCGCGGTCATTGGTAGGCAGATCCTTCTTGCTAGGTTTTCAGTCATTGGTTCTTCAAGCTTTCAGAAACCCAATTCAAGGCTCTTATTAGTCGAATGAGAGGTCAATCAAATCTAAACCAATCAAACACTCCTTTGGCTTTCTGTTCGCGGCTGTGTCTGTACTGGAAGAACGGAAATGAAGCTTTTTTTTTTTTCAGTGCGCACTGAGACGCACTATGACGCAGAGACTGTGACCGCCCACGGAATCCCGGAGTTCCAACAGGTTAATGACCATGGCATCACTGAGTTTGGTTGGCCAGCAAACTCTCCTGACCTAAACCCCATAGAGAATCTATGGAGTATTGTCAAGAAGAAGATGAGACACCAGACCCAACAATGCAGACGAGCTGAAGGTCACTATCAAAGCAACCTGGACCTTCATTACACCTCAGCAGTGTTACAGACTGATCACCTCCATGCCACGCCACATTGATACAGTAATTAATCCAAAATTTGGCCCGACCAAGTATTGCGTGTGTACATGGACATACTTTTCAGTCGGCCAACATTTCTATTAAACGATTTTTTAAAATTAATTTTATGTAATATTCTAATTTTTTGAGAAACTGAATTTGGGGTTTTCATGGGCTGTAAGCCATAATCATCAAAATTAAAATAAACACTTAAAATATATCACTTTCTGTGTAATGAATCTATATAATATATGGGTTTCACTTTCTGAGATGAGTGACAACAAATATTGAACTTTTTCATGATATTCTAATTTTTTTGAGATGTACCTGTATTTGCATACCACCTGCTTAGCTAAAGACTTAAACCAAATGGCCCCCACAGAACTTCTGCACTCAGTTTAATAAATTAAAAATAATTATTCTGAATTTGGGTTATTCAGATAATTTTTCTCTGCTGAAGCCATTAAAGCTTTGGTCTGTAATGGCGTATTCATATACACATTCATTTGGTCAAAGGTTGTGTGGCGTTAGGAAGAGGGTAACAATAAAGGCCTTTTTTGTAAAATTACACATAACTACAGTATGCATTACTCAAACTCTTAATGTTTCTTACTGATGTGTTGCTAAAAAAGGCCAGTTATCATATAGATATCAACAGTCAGTTCAAAATGTTTGCATCATTTTAATGCAGAATTTGGGACCTTACCAAGGTAAAAGCATTGAATTAAAATTTTCCATTAAATTGAGATTAAAAAAAGAATGGTGGGAAAAATAACTTTGTATCATTAAAATCTGCAGTGCATTTATTGGAGTGATTCCTGTGTTATTTTCCCCCTTCTAAATTGTGCCGATGTTTTCAGGCTGGGGAGAGCTTCCAAGTATTCAGCCTAAGTCAGAGCCTGCTTGGGGAGAGCCAGCAGCTCCAACATCAACTGTGGACAATGGTACCTCTGCTTGGGGAAAACCCCCAGGTGTTGTGGGAGGATGGGGAGATGGTGCCCATGAGCCGTCTGCTACCTATGGTAGGGGTAATGGACCCCAAGGCTCAGCACCTTGCAAACCAGGTAACACCCAAAGATAAATACATATAGTTCAGACACAATGGTGCATGATATCATCAGCTGAAAGCAGTACCGTTGTTAATTACGCTACTGTTTTATGGGCAAGCCATCAGAGAATTTGGAAGATGAGGATTTAAAGCACCTACTCCATCTCTAGGCATTTAAACTTTGTTTTGCCAGGTAATTCATGTAAACCTCCTTTGTGGTTCACTTAAGTTCGTAGTTCAGAATTGAAATCAGGAAGTGTATTCTGTTGGGGTTTTTTTGATGTATATCAGCTTTGGAAATTTTTGTTAGTGCTGCTGGAGTGTTGCTGGAATTAAAGCAATTCCACGCCTCAGTAGGTGTTTTATTTTTTGTGCTGATGGTTTAAAATGTTTGAAAGGATGGATGGAGGAGGTGAAACGATAGAAGTGCAGACTGTCATGTAGCAACAGTGGCACCAAGTGGTCAGATTGAGAAATTGCATAATCTCAGCCTTTGAAATGGTGGGGGTTTTTTATTTTTAAATTTTAATTCAACTAGTGCATTGCCCGTAGCACGCAAGTATTCCTGTCTGAAACAGGCATTCCAATCAGGCTTTACAGGCCCAAATGTATGCTGTGTTTGAAAGTGGAATACAAAGAGGTGTAGCCTATATATAGGCAGTCACATGTTAGACTTTGACAAATATAAAAGAGAGGAAATGGCACTAAGATTTATTTGATTGTGTGAATATTAATTACAGAATACCTAAGCATTGAAAATGAATGAGACATCCAATATTAGCCACTGTTTCAGATCCCTTGTTTATTTGTTTGTCAGATCAGTTATTTGTGTGATCTTTTATCACTTATATTCATAATAGTGTATCTTGCACTTTGGGGAATGGGAGTTGCTCAGTCATCATTATAATTATTTTAGTTTATATCACTGTTCAGTGATGGAGTTCAGTGTAATATTGAATTTCTTCTGTGTATCGTCAGTAAACTCATGCAGTACTATAACAGGACATGTTTACAAATATCTGAGACCCATCGGCTGCTGCTTTACCCGTGTGCTACTGAAGGACTGTGATCCACCAGGTCAACCGCTGCCCCCCTCTCCCCCGCACCTCATGTTCTTCAGGCTGAATTATCCATTACACCTATGCAATCACAGCAACTTTATGGTATAATTTTTTCAGCATTAGTCCTTAAGTCTATCTTTTGTTGCTATTTGCACTATGGATAGGATTACTGTACATGGACTGCTGTTGTTGTTTTTCCAGCCTCATTCCTTTTCTTTTTTTTATATTGCACACACCACTGAAGAGAGAGAGAAAAACACCATTTCAATTCTCCTGTATGTCCTGTACATACATCAGCTGTTCTGATAGATATGCCAAAATGTCAGAACAGGTGGATCCAATCAGCTGATCGCTTGAACCACAGAGCTCAGCTGTTTTCCATGATAAATCAACTTCAGGGCAAAAGCACACTCCATGCATTATCTTTTTTTTCACTTTATTGAAAATAACTTTTTTTATCACCATCAGTTAGTGTGTCTTTGAGCCAAGTCTGGCTGCTGCTTCTTCCGGCATGTTGTGTTGATTTGGCAGACCCGGTCCGCTGACGCTTTGCCCAGTCTGCTCGCACACCTCATTTTTCACATATGGCCAATTATATGACCTACGCAGTCACGGCAATTTTATAGTATAATTTTTTTAAGCATTAAATCTTCAGTATTATCTTTTTCTATCGTTCTAACTTTCATTTCCTTGTTTTGTTCTGGGAACACTGTGGTGACTGACAGGTCGTGATGCTCTGTGTGTTATCCAATCAGCATGGTCGTGATGTTGCGTATTGTCCAGTCACCACGGAATCAATCTGAAACCCCACCCACACTTCTTGAAGCCTGCTCATGAAGAGACACAGCAGTGGTTAAAACTTTTATTGATAAAAATTACATATTTTGACTGAGCGACTCCATACTCAGGGATGCACACCCTCGTAACCTCAGAAAACCACGTATAAAACCTTAGGTCAGTCTGAGGAACGGTTCAAGAGATGTGCATGGAACAGACAGACACACAGACAGAGACTTCGTCAATTTACAGATAGATTATCTTTATTTATTTAGCGCCTAATCACAACAAAAAGTCATATCAAGGCACGAGTCATAAGTAATACAGAAAAAAATCCCAACAGTCAATCTCCTATAAGCAAGCACTAGGTGATAGAAGGAAACAAAAACTCTCTTATAGGAAGAAACCTCTGGCAGAACCAGGCTCAGGGAGGGGCAGTCATCTACCACAACTGGTTGGGGGGTGAAGGGAGAGGAGAAGCAGCACATTTCATGTACAAGACAGTTCAAAGTGTTTTACATAAAAACATTAAAACATTACAGCAGGTTGCAAGAGGAATACATAAGAATTTAAAAACAAACTAAAAAGTAAAGCTAAACTAGAATACGACAAATAAAAGTTACAATACATTGTCAGAATCAGAATCAGAAAAGCTTTATTGCCAAGCATGTTGAAACATACAAGGAATTTGACTTGACATTGGCGTGCTAATGTAAGCGCATCACAATGACAAGGCAGCCATAACAAGGCGCCTCATCAAAACAGTGGGGGATAAGAGGGGAGGAGGGACACATTGACACATTGGGCAGAGAGAAAAAAAACATCGTTATCAAAATACAGCTCATTGTATAAGCGGGAATGTGATTACATAGGAAAAAAAACCTCTCTATTGCACAGAGCAGACAAAACATATCCACACAAAAACAAAGCAAAGCAGAGAGACCAGTGTGTGTATATCAGTTTGTGATATCAGTATGGGTGCAGTGTGGGTGTATCAGTTACTGGAGTACAACAAAAATCGTCTCCTAGGCAACGGGAGATGTTATATTCATGTATTGTAAACACAGATAGACATGTCCCAGAGTTTATCTCTCTTCATGCCAGATGGTAAAAATTCCATGTTAGTCCCATGACAACGCTGTCCTTGGAGAGTTCTGATTATTGTACAGCAGCAGTATTTGGGTTAAGCAAAGCCAACTCTCTACTGCCTTCTCTCTCTCTCCTGGAGGAATGAGTGCAAGGGCGCCGAATCAAGGCCAAATGAGCACAGTTCACTAAGAGCAGAAATTTCCTCTCTCATGCGATTCTGAGCATCACAATTACAATTACATAGGCTTTAAAATCATTCCTTGGAGAGCACCAAGCGACTCCAGATGTTCCCCCTTCCACAGTCATTTGCCGCTATCAGTGCTATCCCCAGCTGGTCGAATTGTTAATGAAGCAGCTACGCCGGGTCCGCATTTTGATTAGCTCTTCTAGTTAATTTCCGATACACCAGGAAAATTCCAGAGCCAATCAGCAGAAAATCCTGTGATCATGAAGCCAAAACAGGTAGATGTCTTCCACATCTTCAGTCGAATCACGCAGACACATGAGTTCCAATCCATGTCTCTCCGATGGGGCTCCCCCTGGCCCAAATTTTTGTAAAATGGTGTCAATAGTATTAAAGCCCGCTCATCAATTCTATAATTTTCCATTTGGATCGAGATTCAGCCAGATGAAGAGCGAACACAGACAGACACAGCAAGCTGGGATAGTGAAGAGGGGAGAGGAGTGGGGAGGAGGGAGAGAAAATGCGACTGCTCTCTCTGAAGGCCGGAAGAAGAAGGGTAGGCTACTGAAAAGCCACAGCAAATAGTTTTTAACCTCGATTTAATGCAGCTGAGAGTTTCAGAAGCCCTGATGCTTTCTGGGAGTTTGTTCCATATGTGAGGGGCATAAAAACTAAATGCTGCCTCACCATGTTTGGTTCTAACTTTGGGCACAGATAGTAAGCCTGACCCTGATGACCTGAGGGCTCTGGGTGGTTCATTATGGACTAGCAGAGCTGAAATGTATTTTGACCCTAAACCATTCAGAGCTTTATAAACCAACAGCAGTATTTTGAAATCTATTCTAGAAGAAAAGAAAGGAGTGGTAATATTCATACAGATAACAACATACTGATAAAACATTTGTACACGTACAACATGTGCAGTGTTGAGCCAAAAGCTTTGATTAGCCTAGGATTAGAGCAAGTTTTCTTCCTCACTATTTTATTTTATTCATCCCCCAAATCTTAGGCCCCAAACCTATGCAAGACGGCTGGGGAAGTGGAGGAGAGGAGATGGGCATGTCTACCAGCCAGTGGGACACTGAGGATGGAGACGTGTGGAACAGCCCAACCTCTCAGGAGAGTAGCTCTTCTTGTAACTCTTGGGGCAATGGGCCCAAGAAGTGCCCCGCCAAGGTCAGCAATGGGACTTTACTTTTGTCCAAAACATAATGGCACATAATTACTTTGAAAATGTGTTTGAGGAAAATAATATGTAATTTTTTTTGTTTGTTTGTTTCTTGACAGGGAAAGATGGGCAATAAGCCAGATGAGGCCTGGATCATGAACCGTCTCATCAAACAGCTCACTGACATGGGCTTTCCGGTATGGATGCAGTATGCTTCTACATGGAGCAGGGGATCCTCCCAACTTACAGAACAGGGCTTGCAACCAGGCATCATTGTTTTAATGTTCTGGTTAAGTCATGATTGTTTAGTAATGTTTTAAGTGCTACCATAACTAGAAAAGCACTTAAAGAGTGCATACCACCGCCAAGGCTCCTGTACCTCATGGATCACCTCCAGAATGTAATGGGTTTCTGTGTAAGCCTAGAGCCACTTCTGGGGAAAACTGCATCGAAGTCTGTCCATTAGTTTTGGAGTATTGTTGCTAACACGCTGTGAGAAGATAAGAGCCTTGGCGGAGGTGTGCACTGTCAGATCATCACCAAAATGTAATGGGTTCGTCTCTAGCCTAAGGACCACCTCAGGTGAAAATTTCATTCAAATCCATCCAGTAGTTTTTGTGTAATCCTGCTGCACAAATACAAAGTCCTTGGTGGAGGTATGCACTCACAGATCATCATCAAAATCTAATCATCTGTTCCCCGTGCCATTACACACCTTTCCTGAAAATTTCATCCAAATCCATTCATAATTTTTTTTAGTTATTTTGTTAACAGACAGCCTAACAAACTCACGCCGACAAAAACATAATCTCCTTGGTGGAGGGAATAACTTGAGTTTTAAGCATTTCTTAAAACTACTTTTTGTGCCACAATGGTGGAGTCATGATCCACCAAGGAGTTTTAGCTGGAAGTATTGTATTTGTCACCATAGAAAAATAAAAGCTAGATACCAGTTTTCTTGCAATCCCAGTTTCATATATCATAGGATGTGGATGGATGTACACAGGTGCTGATTTGGCACTGGTGATCACTTCGCAACAGGTGGATTAGTTGTCTGTGGCCAACTACAAGGCAGTTGTTACTTTAGCTGTGGCAAACCCAAAACAAAGTACAGTAATTTGTGCATAAAAAACATCATAGCGATATATTCAAAGATACAAGTTGGGCAGTAATGTGAATAGGGATGAGCCAATCCGATCTGCCGTATCTGTATCGGGTTTTGTTCCAAGCAAAATGGTTGGATCGGTATCAGTAAGGAATAAAAGTAATTTACCAATCTGATACATTAATAATATCAAAATGAAGGCATGATCCAGTTCTCACCCGCGCTGTGCGTGGCTTCTGTAAACAAAAGCAACAAGTCTCACATCACTGGAGCCTGTCTGTGGGACTCTTCTCTGTATGTTGCTGTGTGGTACCAGCATTTACAATTTTACGCCACCAACTTGATAAAACACTTGCAAACGTATCACAGTAAAGAAGTGAATTCTGTCAAGAACCGAGCAGAACCAAGTGTGTCATGCAGCAGCCGCTGTTTTACTGCTGGAATACTAAAAGAAGGAAACTGAACGTAAAAACCAGAGGAGCAGAAATGAAGACATAACATGGGCTTAACTTTAGATGGACAGTTACAGCTGATGAGAGGTAGGTGACAGAAACATAAATAGCAAATTATGACTGGTGAATTGGAAGCAGGACTAACAAGGACTACCAAGGCTATATGAAATGAAACGGAGATGACGTCAAAAGAAGAGCAAACCTAAAAACTATGGACAAAGAATAAACTACTAAATAAACTGAGGACCAGGACTTTTAAATTTATGTTTTTATTTGTGTACAAAATGCAACCAGTCATTACCATAGTATGTTCTGTACTGTTGTTTTAAATAAGAGAGACGTATCGGGTTTGGATTGGTATCGGCTGATACTCAAAGTCACGGTATTGGTCTTGAAAAAGTGGCATCGGCTCATCGCTAATTGTGAGTTTGACCAACAGTAAGAGACACACAAAACAGAGGTGCTAATAAATAGTACAGTACATTTTACACATCTTATTGATATGTCCTGCATGGATGCAGCCATTTTGAATCCTGAACTTGGGAATGGTGTGGGCTGCTTGATTTGGGATTGGAAATTCTGAATTTAGGCAATTCATTAAACACAGCATAAATGCAGAATAATCAGCTTTATAGTTTATATCAAAAAATTATTGTTTGTGAAGTAAAATGTTCAATAATCAATATGATCATATAAACTTGACAAAATTAATAAATGTCAGCATTTCCCTTTCATTTTTTTTTCATTTCACTTACAGATTTGTTGTACTCTTTTATTGCAGAGAGATCCGGCTGAGGAAGCTTTGAAGAGCAACAATATGAACCTTGACCAGGCCATGAGTAAGTTAAAAACAACTCAAATACGAGAGGGGGCTTAAAAGTTCTCAGGCTGAAAAGCTCACAGTGGTCAAATTTGACCAAATGTGGTTTATTTTTCAACATAGTGCCTTTGGTCCACACATGTCTTCTATTGGTGTTGCAGCACTTGGATTCCTGCGGTTGAAAAATAAACCACAATTGGTCAAATTTGACCACTATGAACTTTTCAGCCCCCCTACCTTCCCGTATGTTGTATAAAAACATGTTTCAGTTAAAATGGATGCATGATGAGTAGTAGTTTTAATTTTGACAGCAACACTAATTAATCAATTCCATTAAGTCTAGTTAAATTGAATTTTATCCTTTGTGTAAGAAAAGCAAGAAACAAAGCATCTGTTTAGAGAATATAAAACTATGTATTAATAATGGTGTTTTTCTCAGTCATATAATACCTGTGCCCTTCACTTTCCTGTCTGCAGCTGCTTTGTTGGAAAAGAAAACGGACCTGGACAAGCGGGGCATGGGTTTATCCGATTACAGTAACGGCATGAACAAGCCTCTTGTGTGTCGGCCCTCTGCACTCTCTAAAGAACCTTCAGAACGCACCACCTTTCTTGACAAGGTAAAACAAATGACTCTTGTCAAACATAAATGCAGTGTTGCTTTTATATATGGTCTTTACTCTGATTCTGTACATTTATTAAAACTGGTTTAACATGTTAAAGAAAAAGCTGAAAAATAGATTTATTCTGTGCAGACTCATATATGAATATCCATTTTGATGTCTCGTTTCACTCTGTGGTCTCTTTGCTTTTTCCCTGCTCCAGGATGGTGTCCTGTCAGATGACACCTCCCCATCACCGTTTTTGCCTTCCCCCAGCCTGAAGCTCCCCCTGGCCAACAGCAGCCTTCCTGGACAGGGTCTGGGACAGGGACCGGGGCTGGCCATGCAAAACTTGAACAGACAGGTAATGCAGTCAATATTTTTCCTGCATTTTAATTTTCCAATGCAATGCAGACTATTAATGGGTGGCATAAATATATTGATTCTGTTGACCAAAATGTATGTCCAAATTTATAAACTTTCAAGTACATACACACACTGTTAAGAAATATAGTTTTGCAGCACAAATGCACAACAATGAGTTTGGTTTCTTGCAGAGTTATGAGTTTGCATGCTGTCCGTGTCCCTGTGTGGGCTTCTCTCTGTCAGAAAACAGGCTTGTTGGGTTAATTAATAGTTATGAATTGATTGTTTGTAGCTGTCTTTCTTAGAATAAAATGGAATGTAGTGATGCTAAAAGTGCTTTGAGTGCTCAGTAAGTGTTGTATAAATACAGGACTCTTTTTTCACAAGTGTACTAAATGCAGCAGTAGCAACAACAATAAAATCCAGTTTATTTACCACACGCACAAATATTCTCTATTCTGTTGCTCACTTGCGCGTATGACCTTGCCTGAAGTGCCCATTGAAATCAGATAGTTATGCTCGATCAAAATATCTCCCCTAGAGGCAGCCATGGCCCAGAAAAAAAACCCCACTGCAGTATGTCCTTGAAGCCCAAACAAAGGCAATGCAGGCATGCCCCTTTTTACACAGAATATAAACACCTCTCTATCAACAGGATTTTAAAATTGTGAATAAATTTTACAGGCTAATTTCTGAACTTTTTATGTGAATTAAAACATTCATTAAACAAATTCGCGACCACACTTGAGTCATGAATAGACTTTTTTTTATCTCCCGCTGGTCAAAGAGCCCTTTTGGCGAAGACCAGTGGGGGATTATGTTATGGGTCCAACCTCCTGTCTGTCCCACTTTTGTAAGTAAATTTTATTTATGTAGCACCTTTCACAGATATAAAAATTGCAAAGTGCTTCACAAAGCAGGAGAAATGCATAAAATACAGACAGGGTAGATTGAAAAACACTATAAAATATAATAAACAGTTACCTTATCTAACTAAAAGCCTGTTTAAAAAAGAAAAGCCTTTAGCTGCTTTTTAAATGCATCCACAGTATCTAGGCAATGAAGAGAAAAGGAAGAGCATTAAACAGTCTAGGTGCAACTACTTCAAAGGAGCGATTGCCTCATGTCTTGAAATGTTTTTTTTGGGACCACAAGTAACATTATTTTGTAAAATAAACTCCTTCAACAGTTTTGATCCAATTGTGTTGAAACTTGGTACCATGGTTTGATATACAGTGGGGCAAAAAAGTATTTAGTCAGCCACCAATTGTGCAAGTTCTCCCACTTAAAAGATGAGAGAGGTCTCCAATTTTCATCATAGGTATACCTCAACTATGAGAGACAAAATGAGGGGAAAAAAATCCAGAAAATCACATTGGAGGATTTTTTTTTTTTTATTTAAGTTTTTGTAAAGGGTATACAGGTCGTTACAGCAATGCAGTGTTTACATTTTCATCACATGTTCCCTTATTTCCTGATATCTGACAACATTGGAAGATTAATTCTTACAACACCCCTTATTTTATTTTTTTTTTAAAGTGAAAGAAAAAGTGAAAAGAGAAAAAAAAAACAAACAAAAAACAAATAAAAAAAACAAACAAACCAGTAAAAAACAAACAAAAAGAAAAAGTAAGTAAATAAAGATAAAAGAGCATCTGAGTAGCTTTGGAACAAAGAGAGGAACCATTATTGAAATGGTATTTGTCAAAGATTAGATCTAATGGAAGACACATATGCGGTCCAGGGTTGCCAAAAGTTCATGAACCCATCCATGTCCTGTCTCAGTGCGAATGTCAACTTTTCCATCGAGTAAATGTCTTGGATCACGTTAGTCCAATCTTCAGGTGTAGGACAGTCCTTCAACATCCATTTTTTAGTTAGAGCTTTTTTGCTTGCCAATATTAAAACATTGAATAAGTATTTTTCTCCTCGTCTTTCCAGTGAGTCCGGTAGTAAACCCAAATACAAAGTTACAAAAGAAAAGGGAACTGTAATTTTGAATATTTTCCCCAATATTGTCTGTACATTGGTCCAATATTGGTGGATAACTGGGCATGACCAAAACACATGAAAATGATTTGCAGTCTTTTCACCACACAAGCGCCAACAGTTCAATCCCTTATGGGTAAATTTGTTTTGTGCAGGTGTTCTGAAAAATCTTGCCAAGTTTTTCCATCCAAATTCTCTCCACTGCAGGGATGAGGTACTTTTCCATTGCTGTTTATTTAGCTTTTCCCATATTTCCAGATGTAAAGTGAAATTCCCCTCTTTTTCCCATCTCTCTTTTATATAAGATGTGTTGTCTCCTTTTAAGTCTTGAAGACCTTGGTATATTTTAGAAATGTATCTGATCCCTGGGATCCCTTTATATGCCATTAAGAAGACCTTCAGAACACCTGACTGGGCCCTTTCCAAAACCTCCTTTTTAAGTATATTGTTTATGTGGTGTCTAAGCTGGAAGAACCTGTAAAGGTCTTGATTTATTAGGCCTTGTTTTTTCAAATCTTCAAAACTTCTTAAGATTTGCCCTTTAAAAAAATCATAATATTTTATCAGCCCCTTCTCCTTCCACTTTTTAAATCTGGTGTCTGTTTTATTAGGAGTAAAGTCCTGATCATAGGCGATCCATTGCAGAAGTCGATAGGGCTCTTTAGTTTGATTCTCTCTGACTATCTTAAACCAAATTTTTAGCGGGGTCTCTATCCACGGGTTAGTGTTATTCAAAAGCTTAGGTAAGACATTGTTCCCTATTATCGCCTGTAGGGGGATGTCACTTGTTATTTGGCATTCGATCTCCTTCCATTGTGCAGAGTAGACTGGGTTACATATCTCTACTAAAGTTTTAATTTGTGCGGCTTTAAAGTAGTCCCTGATATTTGGCAGCGCGAGCCCACCTTTGTCTTTGTTTAGCTGTAGGGTTCTATATCTGATTCTAGGTCTCTTGCCCTGCCATATGAATCTTGAGATCCTTCTGTCCAGCTCCTGCCATGTTTTATTGGGAGGTTCTACCGGTATTGTTTGGAAAAGGTATAGAAGACGTGGAAGTATATTCATTTTGACTGCTTCAATTCTTTGTGCAATACCCAAGAATGGTATCATATTCCATCTTGCTAGGTCAGATTTTATTTTTGTCACCAGTGAATCATAGTTTAGTGATATAATTTTGTTGAGTTGTTTCGGGATATTGACCCCCAGATATTTCATAGATTCCGACTCCCAGTTAGTTTTGAGTTTGCTTAGTGAATAATGATTTGGGTCATAGTTGAATGTTAAAACTTGGGTTTTATGCATATTTAATTTGTACCCCGATAAATCTCCATACTCTGAAAAAACTGAGGTTAGTTCTGGTAAAGAAGTGTCCGGCTGCCCTAGGTATATTAAAATGTCATCAGCAAAGAGTGCTATTTTATGTTCCTTCTGACCAAGTGTAATACCTTGAATTTTTTGGTTTTGTCTTATCCATTGGCTCAGAGGTTCTATGAAGATTGCAAAGAGCAGTGGAGACAGGGGGCAGCCCTGACGACATCCTCTTTCCAGTTCAAAAGATGATGATAAATTACCGTTAATCCTTATTTTAGCTGTTGGTTTTTTATATAATGCCTGTATAGTTCTAATGAAGTTGTTATGAAAATTGAAACTGGATAAGATTCTGTATAGAAAAGACCAGTCAACCGAATCGAATGCTTTTTCAGCATCTAATCCTAATATGACTGCATTTAAGTTATATTTTTTTATATGATGAATTATGTGTAAAGTGCGTCGAATGCTGTCTTGTGTCTGTCTTTGTCTTATAAAACCTGTTTGGTCTAAATGAATTAGGTCTGTCAGTATATTCTCTAACCTTTTGGCAAGGATAATGGTAAAAAGCTTATAGTCCTGATTTAGTACACTGATTGGTCTGTAGTTGGAGCACTCTAGTTTATCCTTTTCAGGTTTAGGTATAACTGCAATGACCCCTTCTCTCCAGGAGGGGGGGATTTCCCCTGTGTGGAGGACATAATTAAATGTTTTCAGGAGGAGAGGAGATAGTTGCTGTTTAAAGGTTTTGTACCACTCTGCTGTATAGCCATCAGCTCCTGGGGATTTGTTAGCTTTAAGTTTCATAATTGCTTTTTCCAATTCTTTAGGATGTATTTCTGACAGTAGTGTTTTATTTTGTGACTCCGTAAGTTGGGGAAGGTTTAATGTGTTTAGGAATGCCTCGGATGCATTTTTATGTTTTTTGTGGGAGTATAAGTTCTTATAGTAATTCTCGAAGTTTTTAAGAATATCCTGAATTCTGAATTTTATTTCCTTTGATACTGGGTCTCTGATTTTGTAGATTGCTCTTTCTGTTTGATGTTTCCTCAATTTATAGGCTAGCAATTTTGCCGATTTACTGCCTGCTTCATAGTATTTTTGTTTCAGAAATGTAAGTTTCTTCTGGATTTCTATTGTGTAGATCTCATTTATTTGGTTTTTAATTTCCTTAATCTTGAGCGAGTCAGTAGAATGAGTGTTGCCTTTGTGTTCTTTTTCTAGGTTCCTAAGTTCTGACTCTAATGTGGATAGTTTTTCTTGTCTTAGTTTCTTTTGGGTTGCCAGTTTTGCAATAATCTTTCCTCTTATTACAGCTTTGCATGCATCCCACAGTATTAAAGGGGATACTTCTCCATTATCGTTATCTTCCAAATATCTGAGAATATCTGACTTCAATTCATCTTTCAATGGTCCTTTCAGGACATTTGAATTTAACCTCCAAGAAAATGTATTATTTGTGTATTTTTGGATATTTAAGTCCATGTAGATCGGACTGTGGTCGGAGAGATCCATCAGTCCTATTTTACATGTTTTTACTCTACCAATGTCTCTATTAAACATAAAAAAATAGTCAATCCTTGAGTAAGATGAATGTGGAGTTGAGTAAAATGTATAGTCTTTTACACTGGGGTTGAGTTCCCTCCACACGTCACAGACTCCCAATTCTTTTAGTAGCATCCGAGTATTCCTGTTTTGGGTGTTATTATGATGTGGGGAATTACCAGAAGCATCCCAGTATGGATTCAGTCTAAGATTGAAGTCCCCACCACATATCACTAAACCTTGAGCTTTAGTTATCATTAGGTCGAATACATTTTTATAAAATTTCCAGTTAGCCCCTGGGGGAGCATACACATTCAGCAGGGTGATATCTTCTCCCTCTAGCCGCCCAGTTACCAAACTGTATCTCCCTTCTTTATCTTTGTGTTCTGATTTTTTTTCAAATGTAATTTTGGTTGATATCAATGTTGCTACTCCCCTCCTCCTCCCTGATTTATATGAAGATGAAGAGATCATTTTAAACCCTTGTCTACTGAGTTTATTGTGTTCCACGTCTGTTAGGTGGGTTTCTTGTAAAAGTATTATTCCTGCTTTGTCTTTTTTCATTTTGCCTAGAATCTTGGATCTTTTAACTGGATTCAGGATTCCTTTTACATTATATGAAATTATTTTGGTTACACCCTGTTTCTCCATTGTGTTGTTTTGTTTAGTATAACTGTGTGGTGGCCCTCTTTTGTGCTACTCAGAAACTGAAAGAACATTAAAAACAAGAAAAACATTAAGAACATAGTGTAAAAAACTTTAAAACAAAAAGCTGTCAAAAGAACTTCCTGAGCTGAGGTCTTTTTAAAGACCCTGTAAGAGCCTTGATGGAGTGAAGGCTCTGAGGGAAATTCCTCAAACTCTGTTACGTGTTGAGGGCCCTCTCTTACCACTGAAAGTTGTCCCATGCTTTTAACGTGAGTTTCAGAACCCAATCCAAACTTGTAATGATTTTTTTTTTTTTTTTCCTTTTATGCCTAAACCCTGTGAAATTGTGTGCACCCTCCCACCCCCATCACATCAAACATTCACGCAAAAACAGTATTTGTTAGTATGAGGAGAACATGTGGATTATTGTCACATTTCTATTTTAACAAGTTTTTTTTTTTTTTTTTTTTTTTATTACAAAGACTTATTTGTTTCAAATAATATGATTGTTCCATGAAATGTTTTACCACATGCTGAATATGCATCTCCTTTAATGTTTGTTACCTTGTATGAGGGGGGTTGGATGTGCGGATTGATTCAAGAGGAAAAAAAAAAAAAGGTCGCTATTCCAACCTGAAAACGGATAGTTTATCCGCGACGCTCTGGTGCTGGGTTTCCCGCTGCTGGTCCGTGGATTTTGAGGGTCTTTGTGTTGTCCATGTTTGCGCTTTGATCTTCACACTCGGGTCTGCCGCGGGTTTAAATACCGTTACCGGGAGCCCTCTTTTCGCCATGTCAGCTGTTGCTTCTTCCGCCGAATTATAGAGACACGTTTCATCGCCGTAGAAGACCCTTAACTTCGCAGGAAATGGTGTCTGAAAGCGCAATTTCTTCTCTCTTAACACCTTTTTCGCGTCATTGTATTCCCTGCGCTTTTTAAGGACCTCCGGGGCGTAATCGTGTTCCACGTAGACTTTTCTCTCCTGGTGCATAAATCCTTTTTTCTGCCAGGCCAGTCTTACAACCTCTTGTTTTATTTTGAAATTGGAAAATCTTACCAACACCGAACGTGGGGGCGCTTCCGCCGCCGGCCTAGCGGCTAATGAACGATGTGCCTTTTCTATCTTCAAGTCGGTGGTTTGTGGAATATCCAATTTCTCTCTTAGTAAGGATTCCACGCATTCTGCCATTGAGTTAAAACCATTTTCGGTTCCTTCTATCAGACCATGAATTCTTATGTTATCTCTTCTTTGTTTTCCTTCTTGGTCGGTTAGCTTAGCCTCTATAGCTGCTTGTCTTTTGCGTAGGTCCAGCACAGAATCTTCGAGCACTTTTATTCGATCCTCTGTTTCCAAGATTCGGTTCTCGGCCTGGTCCACTCTGCTGTTTGTCCTTTTCAATTCTTCTCTGAATTCCCGAAATTCGGCCGTAACATCTCGGCGAAATCGTCGTAGTTCCTCAAATAGTGATTTCAGGCTAACCCTTTTGTTAGCTATCACCAGCTCCTCGTCTTCTGAACGGGGATCTTCCAGTTCAGATTCTCCGGCCGATACGTGTCCTGGCCTGGAGAATTTCAGTTTCTTCTGTTTTCCTTTAGACATGATGATTTTGTCTTTTGATTTTCACTCCTCCAAAAATCCGTTAAGTTTGATTTTCAAGGTGTTATCCTGGATTGAGTCTGAGAGCTTCAGTGTTAAGCTGCAGTCGCCATGGCGTCCAGACCGGAAGTCCCCACATTGGAGGATTTTTAATGAATTAATTGGTAAATTCCTCAGTAAAATAAGTATTTGGTCACCTACAAACAAGCAAGATTTCTGGCTCTCACAGACCTGTAACTTCTTCGTTAAGAGGCTCCTCTGTCCTCCACTCGTTACCTGTATTAATGGCACCTGTTTGAACTCTTTATCAGTATAAAAGACACCTGTCCACAACCTCAAACAGTCAGACTCCAAACTCCACTATGGCCAAGACCAAAGCGCTGTCAAAGGACACCAGAAACAAAATTGTAGACCTGCACCAGGCTGGGAAGACTGAATCTGCAATAGGTAAGCAGCTTGGTGTGAAGAAATCAACTGTGGGAGCAATTATTAGAAAATGGAAGACACACAAGACCAATGATAATCTCCCTCGATCTGGGGCTCCACGCAAGATCTCACCCCGTGGGGTCAAAATGATCACGAGAATGGTGAGCAAAAATCCCAGAACCACACGGGGGGACCTAGTGAATGACCTGCAGAGAGCTGGGACCAAAGTAACAAAGGCTACCATCAGTAACACACTACGCCGCCAGGGACTCAAATCCTGTAGTGCCAGACGTGTCCCCCTGCTTAAGCCAGTACATGTCCAGGCCCATCTGAAGTTTGCTAGAGAGCATTTGGATGATCCAGAAGAGGATTGGGAGAATGTCATATGGTCAGATGAAACCAAAATAGAACTTTATTGTAAAAACTCAACTTGTCGTGTTTGGAGGAGAAAGAACACCATACCTACTGTGAATCATGGGGGTGGAAACATCATGCTTTGGGGCTGTTTTTCTGCAAAGGGACCAGGACAACTGATCCGTGTAAAGGAAGGAATGAATGGAGCCATGTATCGTGAGATTTTGAGTGAAAACCTCCTTCCATCAGCAAGGGCATTGAAGACGAAACGTGGCTGGGTCTTTCAGCATGACAATGATCCCAAACACACCGCCCGGGCAACGAAGGAGTGGCTTCGTAAGAAGCATTTCAAGGTCCTGGAGTGACCTAGCCAGTCTCCAGATCTCAACCCCATAGAAAATCTTTGGAGGGAGTTGAAAGTCCGTGTTGCCCAGCGACAGCCCCAAAACATCACTGCTCTAGAGGAGATGTGCATGGAGGAATGGGCCAAAATACCAGCAACAGTGTGTGAAAACCTTGTGAAAACTTACAGAAAACGTTTGACCTCTGTCATTGCCAACAAAGGGTATATAACAAAGTATTGAGATGAACTTTCGTTATTGACCAAATACTTATTTTACCAAGGAATTTACCAATTAATTCATTAAAAATCCTTGAATGTGATTTTCTGGATTTTTTTTTTCTCATTTTGTCTCTCATAGTTGAGGTATAGCTATGATGAAAATTGGAGACCTCTCTCATCTTTTAAGTGGGAGAACTTGCACAATTGGTGGCTGACTAAATACTTTTTTGCCCTACTGTACACTGATGATGTGCATATTGCAATTTCACTCTCATCAGATAACCTTGAGGTTAAAGGTCAGAGGTCAGGGGCTGGAGCCTATTCCAGCATCTTTGGGCGAGAGGCAGGGTACACCCTGGACAGATCACCAGTCCATCGCAGGGCCAACACAGAGAGACAGACAACCATTCACTCTCACGTTCATACCTAAGGACAAGTTAGAATCCCCAGCTGATGCCAGTTAACCTAACCTGCATGTCTCTGGCCTGTGGGAGGAAACCAGATTACCCAGCGTAAACCCATGCAGACACGGGGAGAACATGCAAACTCCACACAGAAGGGTCATCGATGGTCAGAGGGTGGGATCAAATCCACGATGGTCAGAGGTGGAATCGATCCCGTGGCCTTCTTGCTGTGCTGCTGCAGTGCTAACCACTGCACCACCGAGCTGCCCAAGGCAGGTTAGCATTCCTTATGTCTTATTACTGTACAATGAATAAAGCTAGGGCAGGGGTCGGCAACCCGCGACTCTGGAGCCACATGTGGCCCTTCAGCCCCCATGCTATGGCTGCCTGCAGTTGTATCTCAAAACACACTGAAGTTCATTTTAATTGTTTTATTTTTCAAATTATTGTTTATTGCAATTGGATACATTTTTCTACGGAAACACATACTTTTATGAATGTAAAATATGTTTTTTAAAATTATTTATTATGTTGTCAACTATGCGTGACTGTGTCACATCGGATAGCAGCTCATAATATGCACGGAGAGCTGCTCAGCCTCACCGTGCATGTGGAGAGCACCGAGAGCAGCAGCTTCCTGCTAATCGTCACCCACCCTGTACCAATGCAGAAAAAGTAAAATCACAGAGGAAAATAGAGAGTTTAATTCTGTGTTGACAGATTCATTTGTGTTCATTTATGGTTATGTGGAATTTCTCCACAAGAACAGAAACGAAAAAAAAAACCCAGCCTTCTCATTAGTTTCTGCAGGTCCTTAAAAAGTCTTAAATGTGATTATCTAAAATCAACACCTTAATTATCCTTTAAAATGAGAAACAATCCTTGAATTCCTGCTCAATCATCATCATCCGTATTTATTTTGACAGGACACAATTAGTCCCACAGTTGGGGTGGGTCCTCTTACAGTTGAAGCTGAGTTTTTATGCCTGATGCCCTTCTTGATGCAACCCTGCCCATTTTATCCGTGCTTGGGATCGGCGCAGGGAGTGCACTTGTGCACCCACTGTGGTTGGGTAACCAACATTTTCCTCCTCCGTTCCATTATTGCTGAGCACCAAGCTGGACGGCAGGAAGTTTAGATTAGATTAGATTCAACTTTATTGTCATTACACATGTATGAATACAAGGTAACGAAACACAGTTTAGCATCCAATCAGAAGTGCAAAGGACAGCAGTGCAGTATATACGGTAATTAACAGTATGTGCAATTTAAGCAAATATATGCAAATCTATGCAACAGTGCAGAAAGTTAAAAGTACTGTTATGTGCAGATAATGTGCAATAAGTTAGATGTAGTTATGTAGTTATGCAGTTATGTACAGGTGAGGATGGTAAAAGATGATTGTAAGAGAGTCAGCGGGGAACTAAGTTCAATAACGTGACAGCTGTTAAATCCCATGTAAAAGTGGAACTTTTACATGGGATTTGCACCCCGCCCTCCCGGTTGTGGGGCGGATGTGCTAGCCCTAGACCACCACTCAGTAATCTTAAAATTAGTAATCTATGATATTTATTTTTCTTCTATCTATGATATAAATACTGTATTCACCAGACATGATCGAAGTCTGAATTAGTATGAATTTATTTTCACCGTCACAACTCAATACTTCCTGAATTATGTAAAAATAAAAGCCCTCTATAGCAATTCAGTTTTCATAATGGTTGTTTCTGTTACGTGCTTTTATTGTGAAATGCCATCAACCGGCTATACTTGCTATAATTTGTGAAGAAAAAAAATAGTAAAAAGAGTTCAAATGGACTTCCGGTTATGGCTGCCACGTAAGACGGACGTGTCTCACTCTGCTCTGCTCCTGGAAAAAAAAAATCGGCAAATAACTCTCTCATTTGGGACAGAACGTATCCCAGCATTTGGGCGAAGATATGTCGGCGAAGCCTAAGGCTGGAAAACCAGGAAAAGGAAAAAGCGAGCCGCCGAAACAGTCCAAATTAACGGACTTTCAGGTCTGTGACGCAGTAAACAAAACTCCATATATGGCGGAGGAGGCTGGCAACGCTGCGATATCTGCGGGGAATGGCGCAGATGCGCTGATGGCTGCCATGAGTTCAATGAGAGCGGACTTTTCCTCTAGATTTGATGGGATTATGACAGCGTTGGAAGGAATAAGAAAGGAATTGGGTGACTGTGTAGAACGAACGGCGCAGATGGAGCTCCGTCTCGCTAGTGCTGAAGATGACGTCACCCGTCTTCAATTAAAGGTGCGCACTTTGGAAAAAAAAATAAATCTCTGGAAGATAATATTTTGGATTTGGAATCTCGGTCGAGACAGAATAATTTGAGGCTGGTGGGTCTTCCAGAGGAATCAGAAGGTCGGGACGTATGTTCCTTTCTGGAAAAGTGGATTCCGGAGGTGCTGGGCAGCGAGGAGTTGCAATCAGCAGTGGTTCTGGAAAAAGCACATCGTATTGGCCCATGGAGAGATAAGGGACCGCCGAGGACCTTAATTATGAAGTTTCTTAGCAACAGAGACAGGATGAAGATCTTCAACGCTGCACGAGCTAAAAAAGGAGAGATTAAACACCAGGACCAGCAGGTGCGGTTCTACCTAGATTTGGCCACAGGAATCCAACAATTGAGGAAGCAGTTTGATCCCGTACGTAAGGAGCTGCGCAACCTTGGGATTCGTCATGGTGTAATCTATCCTGCGAGACTGCTGACCACGTATGAGGGCAGAACCCACATCTTCAAGACCCCAGAGGAGGCGCAGGAGTTCATCAAGAAGATCAAAGAAGAAGAAGAGACTGGTGGGAGCTAAGCATGAACAAAATATAAGGTAGAATAATTAAGCATTTGCACAGGCATCTGACTGACTTGAAGTAAATAGTAAGTTTACAAAATATAGATTGTATTATATATTAAAAAAACAAAACAAAAACAAAACAAACAAAAAAAAACTATGATGTACAAAGTTGTTAAAAATTTTGGAGTTAAGTTGGAAAACTACAGAGGAGAGTTAATGTTACGTCATTAAAAGCAGTAGAGTTAGGGTGATTGGGAGGATGAAGAAGGAGTGGCTTAGGCTGTTCCCCGTGGGTGTGGAACGGTCGATGGCTATATCGGGAGACAGAATTTTTCTTTTGATTTTGGGGGGTTTGCCACAAGTGGTGGGAAGGGGAAATTTGTTTGTGTGTAGTTTGTAGGATGAATGTTCAACCACTCATGTTTTTGCTTCTCTGTATGAGCATGTTTACACTGCAAGGTAATCCCAAACTCTCTATTGATCATGGACCAAAGTGTTAATCTTAATTTAACTTCATGGAATTGCAGAGGTCTACAAAATTTAAAAAAACTTAAACAAGTTATGAATAAAATAAAGGACATGGGTTCAAGAATTGTGTTTTTACAAGAAACTCATCTGATAGAGGAGGATGTTAAAAGAATTAGGAGTAGATGGCAGGGAAGTGTATTCACCTCTTCATTTTCATCCCGAGCCAGGGGAGTTATGACTCTCATACATAAATCAGTTCCTTTTCAAGTGAAAAATGTAATTGGAGACAAATTTGGAAGATATGTAATCATTCAAGGTTCTTTGCTATTAGAAAATATAAATCTTGTGAACTTATATGGTCCCAATATAGATGATCAGAAGTTCTTTGCTAATTTATTTCTCATCTTATCATCACTTACAGGGCAACATATAATAGCAGGGGATTTTAATTGTACATTGAATCCAGGTGTGGATAGATCAACAGGACTGGATTGTACGCACATTGGATGTAGGATGACTATTAATCATTTTATGAAAGAATTGAGATTGTTAGATATATGGAGAGAAATGAAACCACAAGTTAAAGCCTATTCTTGTTATTCCAGTACCTACAAGACATTCTCACGTATTGATTATTTTTTGATTTCCACAGAATTAAGGTCCAAGATTCAAAACTGCTTTTATGATAACATTGTGATCTCTGATCATGCACCCTGTTGTCTAATATATGTAGATAAAAAATTGACAAAGGAATCAGGTAGATGGCAATTTCAGCATAAATGGCTTCAGGATGAGGAATTTGTCAAGTATATAGAAAAACAGGTAGACGAGTTCTTTGACATCAATACTACACAAACATCAGCATGTGTAAAGTGGGAGGCTTTCAAAGCTTTTATTAGGGGACATATTATTAGTTATACAGGATCAAAATCTAAGAAGACTCGAGAGGAGAGAGCTAAATTGGAACATAAAATAAAAAGTCTTCAGGAAAAAGTGTATGCAGGAAGTGACCCAAGGTTGGAGAATGAATTACTGATTTTGAGAGCTGAATACGACAAAAAATCAGCGAATAGAGCTGCCTCGAGTCTTCTAAGATTGAAACAATCTTTTTATGAACAAGGTGAAAAATCAGGAAAATTATTAGCATGGCAGATTAAACAATTGGAAATTAAAACACCAATTACCAGTATTATAAGTAAAGGACAGGTAGTTATAGATCCTTTAGAAATTAATAGAGCCTTTAGAGATTACTATGAAAAATTATATGATACCAAAAATGAACCTGATTTAACAAAACTAAATGGGTTTTTGAACGAACTATCTATACCGTGTATCCCAAATGAAAACAGGGAGATATTGGAGTCTAAAATTAGTCAAGAAGAAGTTGGGCTAGCCATTGATAATATGAAATCAGGAAAAAGTGCAGGACCAGATGGTCTTCCAGTTGACCTTTATAAAAAATTTAAGAATAAATTAATAAAACCTTTTTTGGAAATGGTTTTAGAAGCATTTCAAAATAATAATTTACCATCATACATAAATAATGCCTTAATTATACTGCTGCCAAAACCAGGTAAGCCCTCTAATAAATGTGAAAATATGAGACCAATAAGCCTATTAAACGCCGACCTTAAGATAATCTGTAAAATTTTAGCAAGACGAATACAAGAAATTTTACCAAATATTATTAATCGAGATCAGAATGGCTTTATAAAGGGTAGACAAGGCTTCCATAATGTAAGAAGACTATTTAATATTATTTATTTTAATAAAGAAGCACCGGATACAGCTCTCCTATCATTGGACGCCGAAAAGGCCTTTGATAGAGTTGAATGGCCCTTTCTTTTTGAAGTCCTACAAAGGTTTGGACTTGGAAATAATTTCATAAAATGGATTCAAATAATATACAATAATGCTACAGCAGAAATCCTAACAAATAACAATATTTCAAAACCAATAAAAATCAATAGAGGATGTCGACAAGGCTGTCCACTTTCACCTTTACTGTTTACTATGGCAATTGACCCTTTAGCGATAGCGATACGTTTACATTCACAAATATATGGAATTAAAGTTGGACCAACAGAACATAAAATCTCCCTGTACGCCGATGATATAATTTTGTTTATGTCGAATCTAAAAAAATCAATTCCAACCTTGTTGAATTTAATAAAGAATTTTGGGGAAATATCAGGATATAAAATAAATAAAACTAAATCTTCAATATTAATGCTAAATGAGACCCAGAGAAATTACCCAGCCCCTGAGGCAAATCAATTCAATGTTGTAAATCAGTTTAAATATTTAGGAATCCAAATTATGCCTAAGCTAGAATCAGTCGCCAGCGTCAACTATGAAGCCTTAATGTCAGATATCAATGAGTTAACTCAGAGATGGATGTCACTACCAATGTCGATGATCGGGAGAATCAATATACTTAAAAGTAATATTTTACCTAAAATACTTTATTTATTTCAATACATTCCCTTATCACCACCTTTAGATCTATTCTCAAGAATAAAAAAAAAGTTAGTGGAATTTATATGGAACAACAGGAGGGCTAGATTACGTCTGTCTTTATTATATTTACCATTTGATCGTGGAGGTCTGAAATGTCCAAATTTTATGTTGTATTATTGGTCGGCACAACTGAGGTCTATGACATATTATTTTTCATCAAATGATCTCCCTCACTGGACTGAAATGGAATCATACAATTTACCTTTACCTCTTCCCATATTCATATACTCAGATTCGGCAAAAAAATTACAAAAACAAGTTAAAAATCCATTTGTAAAGCATATGATCAAAATATGGTGTGAAGCTAAAAACTATTTAAAAGAACCACAGTTATTGTCACAATTTAGTCCAATATGGGGTAATCAATATTTTAAACCAGGGAGAGCGGACGCTGTATTTAAAGTATGGAATTTAAAAGGGATACAAAAGATTCAGGATTTATATTTGCCATGTGCAGACAACATAATGTCTTTTGAAGAGCTGAGGATCAAATTTAATCTCAATAGAACACATTTTTTTAAATATCTTCAACTTAGAAACTTTATTCGATCAAATCAAAATAAAGCTCTCACTCGACCTATTTATTCATCCTTGGAAAAAATGATGATGAAAGATAGTAAAAGAAAGGGTATTATTTCAGAGTTTTATAACTCATTGACACTATCTTCAAGTGAAAATTCACTGAAAAGATTAAACTACTGGAAAGAAGATCTGCAAATTGAAATTTCGGAGGAACAATGGGAATTGGCTTGTACAGAAGCTCAAACCAAATCAATAAATGCACGCCTTAAATTGATACATTTCAAATGGTTAATGCGGATGTATGTTACACCGGAGGAGTTAAATAGATATAACAAAAATATACCAGATACATGCACAAAATGCATGGAAAGTAAAGGAACCCTATTTCATTGTTTATGGGAATGTAGATTAATAAGAATGTTTTGGGAAGAGGTGAGGGTAACAATTGAAAAAATAATCTCAAAACAAATCATACTGAATCCTAAACTGTTTTTGTTGGGTCTGTACCCAGAAAAGCATAATTTTAATAAAAGTGAAAGAACATTCATAGACCTCAGTTTGCTTAATGCCAAAAAATGTATTGCACTATTATGGAAAAAGACTCATAGACCAGATGTGACTCAGTGGTTAAGACAGATGTTAACAAACCTTCCATTAGAAAGAATAACATATATACTGAAATCAAAGGAAATTGTGTTTGAGAATATATGGAGACCTTTTATTGATTATGTAAAAAATTTAAACATAACTCTTGAAGAAGAAGGTGAATGATGTGTGTGGACCTTGTAAATTCCAAACTGGTGAACATAATACACTCACCGGCCACTTTATTAGGTACACCTGTCCAACTGCTCGTTTACACTTAATTTCTAATCAGCCAATCACATGGCGGCAACTCAGTGCATTTAGGCATGTAGACATGGTCAAGACAATCTCCTGCAGTTCAAACCGAGCATCAGTATGGGGAAGAAAGGTGATTTGAGTGACTTTGAACGTGGCATGGTTGTTGGTGCCAGAAGGGCTGGTCTGAGTATTTCAGAAACTGCTGATCTACTGGGATTTTCACGCACAACCATCTCTAGGGTTTACAGAGAATGGTCCGAAAAAGAAAAAATATCCAGTGAGCGGCAGTTCTGTGGGCGGAAATGCCTTGTTGATGCCAGAGGTCAGAGGAGAATGGCCAGACTGGTTCGAGTTGATAGAAAGGCAACAGTGACTCAAATAACCACCCGTTACAACCAAGGTAGGCAGAAGAGCATCTCTGAACGCACAGTACGTCGAACTTTGAGGCAGATGGGCTACAGCAGCAGAAGACCACGCCGGGTGCCACTCCTTTCAGCTAAGAACAGGAAACTGAGGCTACAATTTGCACAAGCTCATCGAAATTGGACAATAGAAGATTGGAAAAACGTTGCCTGGTCTGATGAGTCTCGATTTCTGCTGCGACATTCGGATGGTAGGGTCAGAATTTGGCGTCAACAACATGAAAGCATGGATCCATCCTGCCTTGTATCAATGGTTCAGGCTGGTGGTGGTGGTGTAATGGTGTGGGGAATATTTTCTTGGCACTCTTTGGGCCCCTTGGTACCAATTGAGCATCGTTGCAACGCTACAGCCTACCTGAGTATTGTTGCTGACCATGTCCATCCCTTTATGACCACAATGTACCCAACTTCTGATGGCTACTTTCAGCAGGATAATGCGCCACGTCATAAAGCTGGAATCATCTCAGACTGGTTTCTTGAACATGACAATGAGTTCACTGTACTCAAATGGCCTCCACAGTCACCAGATCTCAATCCAATAGAGCATCTTTGGGATGTGGTGGAACGGGAGATTCGCATCATGGATGTGCAGCCGACAAATCTGCGCCAACTGTGTGATGCCATCATGTCAATATGGACCAAACTCTCTGAGGAATGCTTCCAGCACCTTGTTGAATCTATGCCACGAAGAATTGAGGCAGTTCTGAAGGCAAAAGGGGGTCCAACCCCTAATAAAGTGGCCGGTGAGTGTATGTATACTTATGTATTGGATTGTCTAGACTAAACAGAGGAGCATTGTTGAAGACTTGATTTTGTTGGTGGTTGTTGGTGTTTTTAGTGCATTTTTTTTTTTTTTTTTGTAGTACTTTAGCGTTAGTGTTTGATTGTTTGTATCATGTTTGTTAAAAAAAAAAAAAAAGGTTCAATAAAGATATTGTGGAAAAAAAAAAAGAGTTCAAATGAGTGAAAAGAGAAAATTGTCTGACAGTGATCTAGAAGTGAGCCTTTTATTTTAAGGATGTTTTAATCTTTTTGTCTGTAGGATAACTGCTAGTTTGTTACTGTGGGGTTTTGAACAGTGAATTAGAAGTACAGACTATCAATGCCATACTTTAAAAAAAAAATAAATAAAAAAAATATATATATAAAACCAATATTTAGCTCAACGGAAGAAGGTATTTTTTTAAACTTTTTTCCCACTCTGCTGTAATTATTTCTAATTGGCTTAATTTGCACCAAATGATTTTTTTTTAAAGTTATATTATTTACAAAGTTTTTTTTTCCACAATATTTTTTATTGAACCTTTTTTTTTTTACAAACATAACACAAACAATCAAACACTAACACTAAAGTAATTAAAAAAAATGTACTAAAAACACCAACAACCACTAACAAAGGCAAGTCTTCAACAATGCTCCTCTGTTTAGTCTAGGCAATCCATTACATAAGCATACATATTATACATTCACCAATTTGGAATTTGCAAGGTCCACACACATCATTCACCTTCTCCTTCAAAAGTTATGTTTAATTTCTTTACATAATCAATGAAAGGTCTCCATATATTCTCAAACACATTTTCCTTTGATTTCAGTATGTATGTTATTCTTTCTAGTGGAAGGTTTGTTAACATCTGTCTTAACCACTGAGTCACATCTGGTCTATGAGTCTTTTCCCACAGTAGTGCAATACATTTTTTGGCATTAAGCAAACTGAGGTCTATGAATGCTCTTTCACTCTTATTAAAGTTATGCTTTTTTGGATACAGACCCAACAAAAACAATTTAGGATTCAATATGAATTGTTTTGAAATTATTTTTTCAATTGTTACCCTTACCTCTTCCCAAAACATTCTAATTTTCCTACATTCCCATAAACAATGAAATAGGGTTCCTTTACTTTCCATACATTTTGTGCACGTATCTGGTATGTTTTTGTCATATCTATTTAACTCCACCGGTGTAACATCCGCATTAATCATTTAAAATGTATCAATTTAAGACGTACATTTATTGATTTGGTTTGAGCTTCTGTACAAGCCAATTCCCATTGTTCCTCTGAAATTTCAGTTTGCAGGTCTTCTTTCCAATAATTCAGTCTTTTCTGTGAGTTTTTACTTGAGGATAGTGTCAGTGAGTTATAAAACTCTGAAATAATACCCTTTCTCTTACTATCTTTGGTCAAAATTTTTTCCAAGGATGAATAAGTAGGTCGGGTGAGAGCATTATTTTGATTTGATCGAATGAAATTCTTAAGCTCAAGATATTTAAAAAATTGTGTTCTATTAAGATTAAATTTGATCCTCAGTTCTTCAAAAGACATTATGTTATCTGAACATGACAAATATAAGTCTGGAATCTTTTGAATCCCTTTTAAATTCCATACTTTAAATACAGCATCCGCTCTCCCTGGTTTAAAATATTGATTACCCCATATTGCGCTAAATTGTGACAATAAGTGTGGTTCTTTTAAATATTTTTTGGTTTCACACCATATTTTGATCATATGCTTTACAATTGGATTTTTAACTTGTTTCTGTAATTTTTTAGCCAAGTCTGAGTATATGAATATGGGAAGAGGTAAAGGTAAATTGTATGATTCCATTTCAGTCCAGTGAGGGAGATCATTTGATGAAAAATAATATGTCATAGACCTCAGTTGTGCTGCCCAGTAATAAAACATAAAGTTTGGGCATTTCAGACCTCCACGATCAAATGGTAAATATAGTAAGGACAGACATAATCTAGCCTTCCTATTGTTCCATATAAATTCCACTAACTTTTTTTTAATTCTTGAGAATAGGTCTGAAGGTGGTGGTAAAGGAATGTATTGAAATAAAGTATTTTGGGTAAGATATTACTTTTAAGTATATTAATTCTCTCAATCATCGACATTGGTAGTGACATCCATCTCTGAAGTAACTCATTAATGTCTGTCATTAAGGCTTCATAGTTGACACTGGTGACTAATTCTAGCTTAGGCACAATTTGAATTCCTAAATATTTAAACTGATTTACAACATTGAATTGATTTACCTCAGGAGCTGGGTGATTTCTCTGGGTCTCATTTAGCATTAATATTGAAGATTTAATTTTATTTATTTTATATCCTGATATTTCTCCAAAGTTCTTTATTAAATTTAACAAGGTCGGAATTGATTTTGTTAAGATTCAACTTAAACCAAATTATGTCATCGGCATACAGGGAGATTTTATGTTCTGTTGGTCCAACTTTAATTCCATATATTTGTGGATGTAAACGTACTACTATCGCTAAAGGTTCAATTGCCATAGTAAACAGTAAAGGTGAAAGTGGACAGCCTTGCTGACATCCTCTATTGATTTTTATTGATTTTGAGATATTGCTGTTTGTTAGGATTTCTGCTGTAGCATTATTGTATATTATCTGAACCCATTTTATGAAATTATTTCCAAGTCCAAACCTTTGTAGGACTTCAAAAAGAAAGGGCTGTTCGACCCTATCAAAGGCCTTTTCGGCGTCCAATGATAGGAGAGCTGTATCCGGTGCTTCTTTATTAGAATAAATAATATTAAATAGTCTTCTTACAGTTTAGAAAGCTTGGGATCAGCTTGGGATCTCTGGTGGGGAAGGAGCCTGAGCTGGTGTACGAGATTGAGCGATACCGGCTAGATATAGTCGGCCTCACCTCAACACACAGCTCCGGTTCCGGAACCAGTCTCCTGGAGAGGGGCTGGAGCTTGGCCTTTTCTGGAGTTGCCCCGGGCGAGAGGCGACGAGCAGGGGTAGGTATTCTTGTATCGCCCCACCTTGCTGCCTCTATATTGGAGTTTTCCCCGGTGGACGAAAGGGTTGCTTCCCTGCGCCTTCGGGTTGGGAAACGGGTCCTGACCATCATTTGTGCCTATGCACCAAATGATGTTTCAGAGTACCCACCCTTTTTGGAGTCTGTGACTGGGGTGCTGGAGGGTGCTCCTCCTGGAGACTCCATTGTCCTACTGGGGGACTTCAATGCGCACGTGGGCAACGACAGTGAAACCTGGAGGGGGGTGATTGGGAGGAACGGCCTGCCCGATCTGAACCCGAGTGGTGTTCAGTTATTGGACTTCTGTGCTAACCACAGTCTGTCTATAACGAACACCATGTTCAAGCATAAGGGTGTCCATATGTGCACCTGGCACCAGGACACCCTAGGCCGCAGGTCGATGATCAATTTTGTTATCGTGTCATCAGACCTGCGACCGTATGTCTTGGACACCCGAGTAAAGAGAGGTGCAGAGCTGTCAACTGATCACCACCTGGTGGTGAGTTGGATCCGATGGCAGGGGAGGAAGCCATTCAGACCTGGTAGACCCAAACGTATAGTGAGGGTGTGCTGGGAGCGTCTGGCTGAGGCCCCTGTCCGGGAGGTCTTCAACTCCCACCTCCGGAAGAACTTCAACCACATTCCGAGGGAGTCTGGAGACATGGAGTCTGAATGGGCCATGTTCTCCACCTCTGTTGTTGAAGCGGCAGCCCAGAGCTGCGGCCGCAAGGTGGTCGGTGCATCTCGTGGTGGCAACCCCCGAACCAAGTGGTGGACACCAGTGGTGAGGGGGGCCATTAAGCTGAAGAAGGAGTCCTATCAAGCTTGGTTGGCTTGTGGGACTCCCGAAGCAGCTGAGGTGTACCGGCAGGCCAAGCGGAGTGCAGCTCGGGTGGTTGCTGAAGCAAAAACCCGGGTATGGGAGGAGTTCGGTGAGGCCATGGAACAAGACTTTCGGTCGGCTTCAAAGAGATTCTGGCAAACTGTTCGGCGGCTCAGGAGGGGAAAGCAGCTCCCCGTCCACACTGTGTATGGTGCGGATGGGACACTGTTGACTTCAACTGGGGATATCGTCGGGCGGTGGAAGGAATACTTCGAGGATCTCCTCAATCCCACAGATACGCCTTCCACAGAGGAAGCAGGGTTTGGGGACGAGGGGGATGACTCGCCTATCACAGGGGCTGAGGTCGCCAAGGTGGTTAAAAATCTCCTTGGTGGCCGGGCCCCGGGGGTGGACGAGATTCGCCCCGAGTACCTCAAGGCCCTGGATGTTGTTGGGTTGTCATGGTTGACACGCCTCTGCAACATTGCGTGGAGGTCGGGGGCAGTGCCTTTGGCATGGCAAACCGGGGTGGTGGTTCCTCTCTTCAAAAAAGGGGACCGGAGGGTGTGCTCCAACTTTAGAGGGATCACACTCCTCAGCCTCCCTGGGAAGGTCTATGCCAAGGTACTGGAGAGGAGAGTCCGGCCGTTGGTCGAACCTCGGATTCAGGAGGAGCAATGTGGTTTTCGTCCTGGCCGTGGCACATCGGACCAGCTCTTTACCCTCTCGAGAATTCTTGAGGGTTCGTGGGAGTTTGCCCAACCAGTTTACATGTGTTTTGTGGACTTGGAGAAGGCATTTGACCGCGTCCCTCGTGGATTTTTGTGGGGGGTGCTTCGGGAGTATGGGGTATCGGGCTTGTTGTTACGAGCTATTCGGTCTCTGTACAACCGTTGTGAGAGTTTAGTTCGCATTGCCAACACTCGGTCGGAGTCATTCCCAGTGAGAGTTGGACTCCGCCAGGGCTGCCCTTTGTCACCGGTCCTGTTCATAATTTTTATGGACAGGATTTCTAGGCACAGCCAGGGAATGGAGGGTGTCATGCTTGGTGACCACAGGATCTCATCTCTGTTGTTTGCAGATGATGTTGTCCTGTTGGCTTCATCCAGCAATGACCTACAGCTCTTGCTGGGACGGTTTGCCGCTGAGTGTGAAGCGGCTGGGATGAGAATCAGCACCTCCAAGTCCGAGTCCATGGTCCTCAGCCGGAAAAAGGTGGATTGTCCTCTCCGGGTTGGGGACAGGCTCCTGCCCCAAGTGGAGGAGTTTAAGTATCTTGGGGTCTTGTTCACGAGTGAGGGGAAAATGGAGCGAGAGATCGACAGACGGATTGGAGCAGCATCTGCAGTGATGCGGACGTTGTACCGGTCTGTTGTGGTGAAGAGGGAGCTTAGTTCTAAGGCAAAGCTGTCGATTTACCAGTCAATCTACGTTCCTACTCTCACCTATGGTCACGAGCTTTGGGTAATGACCGAAAGAACGAGATCGCGGATACAAGCGGCTGAAATGAGCTTTCTCCGTAGGATTGCTGGACTCACCCTCAGAGATAGGGTGAGGAGCTCAGTCATCCGGGAGAGGCTCAGAGTAGAACCGCTGCTCCTCCACATTGAAAGGAGTCAGTTGAGGTGGTATGGGCATCTGATTAGGATGCCTCCTGGACGCCTCCCACTTGAGGTGTTTCAGGCACGTCCCACTGGGAGGAGACCCCGGGGCAGACCCAGGACTCGGTGGAGAGACTATGTCTCCCAGCTAGTCTGGGAACGCCTTGGTATCCCCTCTGAAGAGCTGGAGCAGGTGGCTGGGGAGAGGGAAGTCTGGGCTTCTCTGCTTGAACTGCTGCCTCCGCGACCCGGACCTCCGGAAAAGCGGTAGAAGATGGATGGATGGATGGATGGAGTCTTCTTACATTATGGAAGCCTTATCTTCCCATTATGAAGCCATTCTGATCTCGGTTAATAATATTTGGTAATATTTCTTGTAGTCATCTTGCTAAAATTTTACAGATTATCTTAAGGTCAGCATTTAATAGGCTTATTGGTCTCATGTTTTCACTTTTATTAGGGGGTTTACCTGGTTTTGGCAACAGTATAATTAAGGCATTATTCATGTATGGTGGTAAATTACTATTTTGAAATGCTTCTAAAACCATTTCCAAAAATGGTTTTATTAATTTATTCTTAAATTTTTTTATAGAGGTCAACTGGAAGACCATCTGGTCCTGCACTTTTTCCTGATTTCATATTATCAATGGCTAGCCCAACTTCTTCTTGACTAATTTTAGACTCCAGCATCTCCCTGTTTTCATTTGGAATACACGGTATAGATAATCCGTCCAAAAACCCATTTAGTTTTGTTAAGTCAGTTTCATTTTTTGTATCATATAGTTTTTCATAATAATCTCTAAAGGCACTATTAATTTCTAAAGGATCTACAACTGCCTGTCCGTTACTTATAATACTGGTAATTGGTGTTTTAAATTCTAATTGTTTAATCTGCCATGCCAATAATTTCCCTGATTTTTCACCTTGTTCATACAAAGATTGCTTCAATCTTAGAAGACCCGAGGCAGCTCTATTCGCTGATTTTTTTGTCATATTCAGCTCTCAGAATCAGTAATTTGTTCTCTAACTTTGGATTACTTCCTGCATACACTTTTTCTTGAAGAATTTTTATTTTATGTTCCAATTGGACTCTCTCCTCTCGAGTCTTCTTAGATTTTGAACCTGTATAACTAATAATATGCCCCCTAATAAAAGCTTTGAAAGCCTCCCACTTTATACATGCCATTGTTTGTGTAGTATTGATATCAAAGAACTCATCTGTTTTTCTATGTACTTAACAAATTCCTCATCCTGAAGCCATTTATGCTGAAATTGCCACCTACCTGGATCCTTTGTCAATTTCTTATCTACATATATTAGACAGCAGGGTGCATGATCAGAGATCACGATGTTATCATAGAAACAGTTTTGAATCTTGGACCTTAATTCTGTGGAGATCAAAAAATAGTCAATACGTGAGAACGTCTTGTAGGTATTAGAATAACAAGAGTAGGCGTTGACTTGTGATTTCATTTCTCTCCATATATCGAACAATCTCAGTTCTTTCATAAAATGATTAATGGTCATCCTGCATCCATTGTGCATACAGTCCAGTCCTGTTGATCTACCTATACTGGGATTCAATGTATAATTAAAATCCCCTGCTATTCCAACACTGCATGCACTTTATCCAGCAGTGGGATCGTGCCATCTGGCGAGATGCAGTGGCCCAGAAAGTTGATTACTGGCAGGCCGAACTGACACTTGGCTTTGTTAACGATCAGCCCGTGCCCTTCCAAACATTGGAAAACTTGCTTGAGGTGGGCGAGGTGCTCCTCCTCTGATGCGCTAGCCACCAAAATGTTGTCCAAGTAGACGAAAATGAACGGCAAGTCCCGGAGCACCGCATCCATAATCCTTTGGAAAGTTTGTGCTGCACCCTTTAGCCCGAACGGCATGCGCAAAAACTCGAAAAGACCGAAGGGGGTTATTACTGCTGTTTTGGGGACGTCCTCTGCGTGCACTGGGACCTGGTGGTAACTGCGGACCAGATCCACTTTTGAAAAAATGCGCATCCCGGCCAGGTGCACGGAGAAATCCAGGATGTGCGGGATGGGGTAGTGATTGTGTTCCGTGGCATTGTTTAAGTGTTGGAAAACGCTGCACAGCCGCCACGACCCATCAGACTTGGGCAGCGTGTGCAGCGGGGATGCCCAAGGGCTGTTGGAGCGCCTAACGATGCCTAAGCGTTCTAAGTTAGCAAACTCCTCGCACACGATGGCTAGTTTAGCCACATCCAGGCGTTGTGGGCGCGCAAACACAGGCGGATCTTTCATGGTGATAAAATGCTCGACCCTGTGCTTGGTTATCATAGCGGAAAAAGTGGGCACCGTGAGTGCTGGGAACTCTGAAAGCAAACGCTGGTACTTTCCACCTGGAGGTAGAATATTTGCGGGTGTTGGTGGCCCAACTCCCTGAGCTGTGCAGGGCAAGGAGGAAAAAGATACAGTGTCCACTAAACGCCTGTTGGCAACATCAGCAAGTAGTCCATGAGCACACAGAAAATCAGCACCTAAGATGGGGAGCTACCACAAAGTCCCACTGGTAATTGCGTCCATGTAAGCATACAGTGACCGTCATTTCTCCGAACGTCCTGATGCGGGATCTGTTTGTGGCTGTTAAGGACGGCCCACAACCTTCTGCCACCCTGTCTGCGCTGACTGACAAAATGAGGCTCTTCTGGGAGCCAAAGTCTACCAGAAAACGTCTCCCCGAACGTGTGTCCGTCATGAAAAGCAGCTTCTCCCTGTCGCCAGCGGCCGTAGCTGCTACTGACCGCTGGCTGGTCCGTTTCTGTGTCCTCTGGAAATGGCATGGCGGCAGACAACATTGCACGTCGGCGCCAAAACGATGATGAAAACACGCCGTCTCGTTCCTGCGTTTCCAAGTGGCCCTCCCGGCCACCACCTGCGGCTCCTTGACCTCGTTGGACTCCACTGACAATCCTGGTCTTACTGCCTGGACGTCGAAACTCCTGTTGGCCAGGATGATGCGGTCTGCTTCCTCTACCAGCGCTCAGTAGTCCTTGGTCGCCAGCAGTGGTGAGTTGGCCAGGATTGTTCTCGCCAAAGGTGGCAGCTTCTTCAGGAAGAGATGGGCAAAGAGGAAAGATCAGTCATCTGCGCCCAGCAAAAACTGCATACTCTCCATTAACTCCACGGCCCATCCATTTCCTAATTCCGTGTGTGAGAGGAGATTCTCTGCTCTGTCTGCGGTGGAGGGGACATAACACTGCAGCAGCAGCCGTTTGAGAGCGTCGTATTTGCACTGGGTGGGGGGGAGCGCAAAGTCTCCTCATTGTGTGCCGAGTGGTGCGCGGGTCCAGTGAAACCACCACGTAATGGTACTTTGTGTCATCCTCTGAGAGTCCGTGGAGAGTGAACTGGGCTTCCACGTGAATGAACCAAGCGGCTGGATCGTGGAGCAAAAAGTCCGGGAGTTTGACCGCCACAGCGAGCATAGCGGAGGGAACCCCAAGCGCGGATGTTCCCACGGAGGTGCTCGGTCCGTCTTCCATTTTCACGTCTCAGGGTTACCAATGTGGAGGAAAGGAATCAGACGAGACGAGCTGACAACACACACTTTATTTCCTCCAACCAGCAGAACAGATGGCCCTGAGTGCCAAAGCGAACTGCTTTATACATTTTCTTCCCGCCTTTGGCACTCAGGGTAAACACATTTACATACCATTTAACAACACACGTCAACATACACATTAACACTTTTGCACCCCTGCATCCTCAGGTGTGAGCCTGGCACAGTGGGGGTGAAAGGCACATCTTTATTTACTACATATCCCTCCAGTGCTCTGGCACCCCTGGCTAGCCCCCCAACACCCCGAAGTACTGGGTGGAGTGTCATCTCCTTTGTGTCACCACAATGTCACTGTTACGTGATGGAGTTTAGTGTAATATTGAATTTCCTCTGTGTATTGTCAGTGCTATAACAGGACACATTTACAAATATTTGAGACCCATTGTAGTGCATCATTTTATATTTTAGCAATATTTTGTTATTAAAAGGTTTTTTTAAACTTAAATGCTAAGATTGAGGCGGTGCTTATATCGTCATGCCGGGGCGATACTGAGGCCAAATAATGATCTGGACCTTAAGGGCGTGATTGACAAAGACTGAGTGCCGTCGCTGTATTGTAAGCGTTTGTTTTTTATTGATGTGAGATTATTTATTATTGTTATTATTATTATTCCACCTAAACGCAGCGCAGGCTGTTCCTGCTGAGGAGACTCAGGTCTTTTGGTGTACAAGGGGCGCTGCTGAAGACATTCTATGACACGGTGGTGGCATCAGCCATCACTTTTGGAGTGGTCTGCTGGGGCAGTGGCATTACTGCAGCCGATAGGAAGAGACTGAACAAACTGATTAAGAAAGTTAGCTCTGTCCTGGGGCAGTGCCTTGATCCGGTGGAGGAGATAGGAGAGAGAAGGACGGTGGCTAAACTGTCATCTCTGCTGGAGTCCGAGTTCCACCCTATGCAGGACATACTGAATGCACTGAGGAGCTCATTTAGCAGCAGACTACATCATCCCAGGTGCACAACCGAGAGGTTTCGTAGGTCCTTCCTACCAACGGCTGTCAGACTGTACAACCTAAGCAGGGCTGCTCGCAGAGATAGCAAAAAGACGTAACAAACTAATAGTTTTTTGAATGCAAAAGATGCAATAGACTTACACAATGGTCCCCTCCGGCATACAACTAGGAAAATACCGGTCGCTATGGAGGGTGAGAATATGTATGGGCACATAATCATACCATGTAGGATAACTAAGTAGATGGTTATGCTGTTTCATCCCATCTAGCAACAATGCTCTGCACTGTGTGTGTTTATATATTTACATATTTATTCCATCTAGCTACAATGCTCAGCACTGGGTGTGTTTATATTTATATATCTATATATTTATTCCATCTAGCTACAATGCTCCGCACTGTGTTTTTATATATCTACATATTTATTCCACCTAGCTGCAATGCTCCGTACTGTGGGTGTTTATATATTTACATATTTATTCCATCTAGCTACAGTGCTCTGCACTGTGTGTTTATATATTCATATATTTATTCCATCCAGCTACAATGCTCTGCACTGTGTGTCTGTGTGTGTGTGTGTATATATATATTTTATAGTAATATGTACATATGTATATTAGCTGCTCCTGCTTGCTTGTTTTTTTTCTTGCCTTCTGATTGTTGCTCTGAGTGTTGCTATCCCTGTGCTGTTGCAATCCTGGAATTTCCCCATTGTGGGACTAATAAAGGCTTATCTTATCTTATCTTATCTTATCTTATCTTATCTTATCTTATCTTATCTTATCTTATCTTATCTTATCTTATCTTATCTTATCTTATCTTATCTTATCTTATCTTATCTTATCTTATCTTATCTTATCTTAAAGGACTGCATTTTTGACCCTCTAAATGTTAGCCAAAACGCATTTTTTTTTACCCACACCTCAGACCCAGTGAAAAATTTTGTAAACTGGAAAAAAAAAATGTGTCCCATGCTGAAAATTTATCCAGCGTATGGTTGATACATTGTGGAGCAAAGGTTGTAGGGTCTTCCAGCCATGGTTTTTTTTTTTTTTTTAATATACCTTTGGTAAAAAAAAAAAAAAAAAAAAAGGTGGATCAAATCAGCTGATCGCTGGAACCACAGAGCTCAAGCTTTTTTCCATGATAAATAAGATAAGATAAGATAAGCCTTTATTAGTCCCACAACGGGGAAATTCCAGGATTGCAACAGCACAGGGATAGCAACACTCAGAGCAACAATCAGAAGGCAAGAAAAAAAACAAGCAAGCAAGAGCAGCTAATATACATATGTACATATTACTATAAAATATATATATACACACAGACACACAGTGCAGAGCATTGTAGCTGGATGGAATAAATATATGAATATATGAACACACAGTGCAGAGCATTGTAGCTAGATGGAATAAATATGTAAATATATAAACACCCACAGTACGGAGCATTGCAGCTAGGTGGAATAAATATGCAAGTATATAAACACACACAGTGCGGAGCAATGTAGCTAGATGGAATAATATGTAGATATATAAAAACACAGTGCGGAGCATTGTAGCTAGATGGAATAAATATATAGATATATAAATATAAACACACCCAGTGCAGAGCATTGTAGCTAGATGGAATAAATATGTAAATATATAAACACACACAGTGCAGAGCATTGTTGCTAGGTGGAATGAAACAGCATAACCGTCTATTTAGTTATCCTACATGGTATGATTATGTGCCCATACATATTCTCACCCTCCATAGCAACCGGTATGTTCCTAGTTGTATGCCGGAGAGGACCATTGTGTAAGTCTATTGCATCTTTTGCATTCAAAAAAAAACTATTAGTTTGTTACGTCTTTTTGCTATCTCTGCGAGCAGCCCTGCTTAGGTTGTACAGTCTGACAGCCGTTGGTAGGAAGGACCTACGAAACCTCTCGGTTGTGCACCTGGGATGATGTAGTCTGCTGCTAAATGAGCTCCTCAGTGCATCCAGTATGTCCTGCATAGGGTGGAACTCGGACTCCAGCAGAGATGACAGTTTAGCCACCGTCCTTCTCTCTCCTATCTCCTCCATTGGATCAAGGCGCTGCCCCAGGACAGAGCTAGCTTTCTTAATCAGTTTGTTCAGTCTCTTCCTATCGGCTGCAGTAATGCCACTGCCCCAGCAGACCACTCCAAAAGTGATGGCTGATGCCACCACCGTGTCATAGAATGACTTCAGCAGCGCCCCTTGTACACCAAAAGACCTGAGTCTCCTCAGCAGGAACAGCCTGCGCTGTCCCTTCTTGTAGAGTGCGTCAGTATTGTGTGACCAGTCTAGTTTATTGTTCAGATGAATATCCAGGTACTTATAGGATGTCACCATCTCGATGTCTGTTCCCTGTATATTTACTGGTGCTGTGAGGGGCTGCCCATGCCTGCGGCAGTCCACCACCAGCTCCTTAGTTTTCCTCGCGTTGATCTGGAGGCAGTTCCGATGGCACCAGTCCACAAAGTCCTGGATAAGCCCTCTGTACTCAGCTTCATCTCCGCTGGAGATGAGACCAACGATCGCAGAGTCATCAGAGAACTTCTGTAGATGGCAATGTGTTGTGTTGTGTGAGAAGTCCGCAGTATAAAGAGTGAACAGGAAGGGAGCCAGCACCGTTCCCTGGGGGGCCCCCGTGCTACTGATGATCGTGTCGGAAACACAGTCCCGGGTTCTCACAAACTGAGGCCGGTTCGTGAGGTAGTCCAGGATCCATGATGACAGGTGCTGGTCCACCCCTGCGCGCAGCAGCTTGTCCTTCAGGATCATCGGTTGGATGGTGTTGAAAGCACTGGAGAAGTCAAAGAACATGATCCTCACCATATTCCCGGGCTTCTCCAGGTGGGACAGAGAACGGTGAAGGAGGAAGATCACCGCATCCTCCACCCCAATGCCATGCTGGTAGGCGAACTGGAGTGGATCCATCGCTGGTTCCACCAGGGGGCGGAGATGAGCAAGGAGCAGTCTCTCCAGGGTCTTCATCAAGTGGGACGTCAAGGCCACCGGTCTGAAGCTGTTCAGGTCTTTGGGGTGGGAAGTTTTTGGTACAGGTACCACACAAGATGTTTTCCACAGCTGTGGTACCCTCCCCAGTTTCAGGCTCATGTTGAAGATATACGTCACAATCCCACACAGCTGGTCTGCACAGGACTTGAGGAGCTTTGCGCTGATGCCGTCCGGACCCGACGCCTTCCTCGCCTTGATCTTCCTCAGCTCCGTCCTCACCTGGGTCTTGGTCAGGGTCAGGATGGGGGGCTGTGTGTTGGGAGTGGGGGGGGTGTCGGTGGAGTGGGGAGTGGGCAGCAGGACTTGATTTCTTAGAGGCAGCAGTGGTTGTTGTGCAGACAGGGGGGAGGGCGGTTGGTCAAATCTATTGAAAAACAGATTCAGGTTGTTCGCCCACTCCCTGCCCCCCGTGGCCTGGGGGGAGGTATTCTGGAGCCCCGAGATGGTTTTGAGGTTTCTCCAGACCCCGCTGATGTCGCTCTGTTGCAGCTTGTCCTCCATCTTCTTCCTGAAGCTGTCCTTGCCTTCTCTGATCTTTCTCCTCAGCTCCCTCTGTACGGACTTCAGCATCTCCCTGTTCCCCGACCTGAAGATCCTCTTCTTCTCTCTCAGAAGTGTTTTTATCTCAGGGTTGATCCAGGGTTTGTTGTTTGAGTGACGCCGTATGGTCTTGGTGGGAACGGATTTGTCCACACAGAAGCTGAGGTAGCCCGTGAAGGTGTGAATGAGGCCATCGATGTCCTCACCATGTGGATCGCAGAGCTGCTTCCAGGCAGTGGCTTCAAAACAGTCCTTTAGAGTGTCCATTGTCTCCTCAGACCATAACTCCACAGTGTGCATGGCCGGAGGTTGTCTGTGCGCTAGGGGTTTGTACACCGGTCGGAGATGAACCAAGCTGTGATCCGATCTCCCAAGTGGGGGGAGTTGTGATGAGGTGTACGCCTCCTTAGTGTTTGCGTAGAACAAATCCAGTGTTTTATTGTCTCTAGTGTGGCATGTGACATACTGGGTGAAAGTGGGCAGAATGGGAGACAGTGAAACGTGGTTGAAATCGCCTGAGATGAGGAGAAGAGCATCTGGGTGTTCTGTCTGCAGCCTGCTGGTTACTGAATGGATGACGTCACGCGCTGTCCCAGCGTTCGCCGTCGGATTTGCATAAACAACAATGCAGATCACGTGTGAGTGTTCTCTCGGGAGATATGTAGGCCTCATGCTAACAGCTAGCAACTCAATGTCTTTGCTGCAGTGTCGTTGTTTAACAGTGATATGTCCCGGTCTGCACCAGTTGTTGTTAACATACATTATCACTCCACCGCCCCTAGTTTTGCCACTCTCTGGTGTTCGGTCAGCTCGTATCATGTGAAAACCCTCCAGCTCAATGTTAGCATCTGCTGCTAGTTCAGTTAGCCACGTCTCAGTAAACAAAAGGAGAGAGCACTCCCGGTAAGTGCTATCATAACGGGAGATAGCCGCTAGCTCATCTAACTTTCCCAGTATCGACCGTACATTTCCCATGACAACAGATGGAAGGGAGGGTCTGTACCTTATATTTTTTGTCCTCCGCCTTACTCCAGCCCGGCAGCCGCGGCGTTTTCGCCTCAGTTCTCTCGGTATGTCGAGTTTTTCCAGTGGGACCGGGTGGCGGTTAAATGCTAGCAGCTCTTCCCTGTTGTATCGTATCCTGCTATAAACAGTGGCTCCGTCCACCGGCTCAGGAGACATTTGGGACGATCTGTGTGTCCGTGATATAAGTGGGGTGAAAAAAAAAAAGTGATCAAAAGAGAGAGGAAGGGAAAAAAAACTCGGAATCGAGCCGCTGTTGCAAAAGGCAGCCTACTGGTGTGGCGCCGAGAGGATAATCAGCCTCAGGGGAAAATCAGCCTCAGGGGAAAAAGCACATGTCATGCGTTTTTTTTTTTTCACTTTATTGAAAATAACATGCAAATCATGTGAGCGCTGCGGCTCTATTATAAGCGGTTTGTTTTTTATTGATCAAATTTGTTGCGTTTCGCTTCCTTGTTTTGCACACAGAGCTCACCCGTGGTGCCAGCGATTCAGCTGCTGCCCCCCCCTTTCAGAATCAGAATCAGAATCAGAATCAGGTTTATTGCCATTGTTCATGTAGTACACAAACTAGGAATTTGTCTCGGTACAATGCTGCAACATTAAACATGATAAGATAAGAGAAATAAACTATACATGTAATAAAGTGTAGGATAAGATTAAGTGATACTGGTCAACAGTTAAAATATATATTAGCCAGCAGCAGATACTGTGGAGAACTATATAGTGCAGTCGGTAATGCAGGAAGAAAACAGTGATGATTGACATGAGTCTGGTTGAGCTGCTGTACATGGTGCACGAGAGTCACTTAGTGTTCAGCAGTCTAATGGCAGAGGGGAAGAAGCTGTTCATGTGACGGGAGGTTTTAGTCTGGATGGACCGAAGTCTTCTACCAGAGGGGAGGGGGGCAAACAGTACATGACCAGGGTGTGAGGGATCGGCTATGATCCGGCCAGCACGCCTCCGGGTCCTGGAGATGTACAGATCCTGGAGAGATGGGAGCTTGCAGCCGATCACCTTCTCAGCAGTGCGCACGACGCGCTGCAGCCTTAGTCTGTCCCTGGCAGTGGCTCCTGCGTACCACACGGTTATGGAGGTGGTGAGGATGGACTCGATGATGGCTGTGTAGAACTGCACTAACATCTTGGTGGGTAGCTTGAGCTTCCTCAGCTGCCGCAGGAAGAACATCCTCTGCTGGGCTTTTTTGATGAGTGAGCTGATGGTCAGCTCCCATTTGAGGTCCCTGGTGATGGTAGTGCCTAGGAAGCGGAAGGAATCAGCAGTGGTGATGGGAGAGCCTGAGAGGGTGAGGGGGGGCAGAGGAGTAGTGACTTTCCTGAAGTCTACAATCATCTCCACTGTCTTCAGAGCGTTCAGCTGCAGGTTGTTATTGCTGCACCAGGACGCCAGCTGGGCCACCTCTCTCCTGTAGGCGGACTCGTCGCCGTTGGAGATGAGCCCGATGAGGGTGGTGTCGTCCGCAAACTTGATCAACTTGACAGACTGGTGGCTGGAGGTGCAGGAGTTGGTGTAAAGGGAGAAGAGTAGGGGGGAAAGTACACAGCCCTGGGGTGATCCGGTGCTGATGCTAGTATAGTCTGAGACAGTCTTTCCCAGCCGCACATGCTGCCTCCGGTCCGTCAGGAAGTCGATGATCCACCTGCAGAGGGAGTCAGGCACGTTGAGCAGGGACAGCTTGTCCCGGAGCAGAGCGGGGCGGATGGTGTTGAATGCGGAGCTGAAGTCCACAAACAGGATCCTGGCGTAGGTTCCCGGGGAGTCCAGGTGCTGCAGGATGGAGTGGAGGGCCAGGTTGACTGCATCGTCTACAGACCTGTTGGCTCGGTAGGCAAACTGCAGCGGGTCCAGGAGAGGGGTGGTGATGGACTTGAGGTGGGACAGGACCAGGCGCTCAAAGGACTTCATGACTACAGAGGTGAGCGCTACAGGTCTGTAGTCATTAAGTCCAGTGATCCGTGGCTTCTTGGGGACAGGGATGATGGTGGAGGATTTGAGGCAGGACGGCACGTGGCATAACTTAAGGGAGGTGTTAAAAATGTCTGTGAATACAGGAGCCAGCTGTTTCGCACAGAGTCTCAGGGTGGAGGGAGACACGCCGTCTGGGCCGGGGGCCTTGCGCGGGTTCAGTCTGGAGAACTGTTTGAGCACATCCTGCTCACTGATGATAAGGGGAGGGGGGGAGGTGGGGGGGGGTGTGCCTTAAATGAAGTAGGGAATGTGGAGGCTGTGGAGCTGGAGGGAGGGGGGGAGTTGGACACAGATGACGAGGTGTCAAAACGGGCATAGTGTTGGGACAGTCTCTGACAAAGGGCTTTGTCATCCTGACCTTTAGGAGCCTGAGGCCGATAGTTGGTGATCTGCCTCAGTCCTCTCCACACGGAAGCCGAATCATTAGCAGTGAACTGCTGCTGGAGTCTCTCTGAATACACAGATTTAGCCCTCTTCAGCTCTCTGTTAAACCGGTATTTAACCTCCCTGTAGCAGTCCCTGTCTCCACTTTTCAGCGCTGCTTCCTTCTCCTTCCTGATCTGTCTGAGCTTAGCTGTGAACCAGGGTTTGTCATTAGAGTAACTCACCCTGGTGCGTGATGGAAGAATGTTCTCTTCACAAAAGTGGATATATGAGTTCACAGTGTCCGTGTACTCATCCAGATCATGCGTGGCTCCTTTAAGCATGCCCCAGTCAGATATTTCCATGCACGTTTCCAGCTTCTCCTCAGCATCACTGGTCCGTATCTTCGTAGTGCTCACAACAGGTTTAGTGAGCTTCAATCTCTGTCTGTATGTGGGAATGAGGTGAACCATCACGTGATCAGATAATCCCAGCGCAGCTCGAGGGACAGCGCGATATGCGTCTTTCACTGTGGTGTAACAGTGATCCAGTGTGTTTAATCCTCTGGTGGGGCATTTAATAAACTGTTTGTAGCGGGGGAGATCGTGGCTCAGATTGCACTGATTAAAGTCGCCAGCCACAATAATCAGCGAGTCTGGAAAACTCCGCTCTGTGTGTTGAATGTGATCCGCGAGCACGCGCTGAGCTTCGCGCGTGTCCGCGTCGGGAGGGGCGTACACAGCGATCAGTATAAAAGAAGCAAACTCCCGTGGGGAATAAAAAGGCTTGCAGTTGATAACAAGAAATTCCAAGGCAGGAGAACAGTGTTTGGAAATTTCCGTTACATCAGAGCACCAGCTACAGTTGATGTAGAAGCAGACTCCGCCTCCTGTGGTCTTGCCGGAAAGCTCTGTGTCACGATCAGCACGGAAGAGCTGGAAGCCGTCGAGGCGCAGCGCGCTGTCCGGTATATTTTCCCGGAGCCAGGTCTCAGTAAAGCAGAGGACAGCTGAGGAGGCGAGGTCCTTAAAACGCATCAGCAGTCTCAGTTCATCCACCTTGTTAGAGAGAGAGTTGGTATTGGACAGAAATATGCCAGGCAGCGCCGTTCGCGAGCCTCTCCTGCGAAGTCGTACGAGAGCGCCCGCTCGTCTTCCTCTCTTCCGCCGTCTCACTTTCCGAGCCAAACAATAAACCAGATCGGCGGCAGGGGCTAGAAAAACTGGGAGGAGGTCCGTGGGGGTCAAAGTCCTGATATTTAAAAGTTCTTCACGGGTATAAGTGCAAGCAGACACACAATTGACAAACAAAAACAACAAAGAGCAGCACCCCAGCAGCACCTCATGTTCTCCATGCCGAATTATCCATTAGACCTATGCAATCACAGCAACTTTATGTATAATTTTTTAAGCATTAAATCTTAAATATTACCTTTTTCTAGTTAAATTTGTTGCGTTTCGCTTCCATGTTTTGCACACGGAGCACTATGGTGGAGTAAATCCAAAACCAAACCCCGCCCACACTTCTAGAAGTCTGGGCATGAGACACAGCAGCTAAACTTTTAATGATAAAAATTACATGTTGTGACTGAGCAACTCCATATTTGGGGATGCACACCCTCGTAACCTCAGGAAACCATGTTTAAAATGTGAGGCCAGTCTGACAAACGGTTCAAGAGATATGCGTGGAACAGACACAGAGATTTTGTGAATTCATAGATAGATAATATGAAGCTGAAGTACCTCACTAACACTAAAGCAGCTCTCCATCACAATGATTGACTTTCTCCTTGCTTAATATTAGCATGCTGCTAACAATAAATAATAGATGAGAGGCCAGAGGGATGCACTTAAAAAACAGATAATTATTCTGTTATTCACTGTAACATATCACTATTATTTGATGCTGAAATGAATGACATGTTTTTGGGGTTTTTTTTTAGCATGCACATGCCTAAGGGGACAGCACATGAACACAGAGGGAAAGGATTAATGGGGAAAAACCCAATCAATCAATCAATTAAAGCTTTTTTTATATAGCACTTTTCACACAAAGTTGTAACACAAAGTGCTTCACACATTGAAATAAAACACAAATTAACACGCGTATGCATGAGCGCGCGCGCGCGCACACACACACACACACACACACACACACAGCTTTTGGCTGGGCACCAACGGTCCAAGTATGGAAGCACCATCACTAGGGAGCCATCACCAGCAAGGAAAGTGCCAAGTCCACAGCTCCAGGGACACCACCTCTGAGACTGCCCAAGCCCAATCCAAGTGGTTGATACTGCAGGTGTGGCGCCACAGTGTATGATCTCCTCAGGTGGGAAGACCGGGGCAATCACAGGTCAGCACCCTGCAGCCAGAAAACAGTCACAATTCCCTGTGGGAGGGCTCGCTATGAGGAAATGCTGGAGCTTGGACAGGGTAATAAAAAATAAAACAGTCACTGATAAATAATAATAAAACAATTTGTTGAAAAGGATTACGTGGAAGAAGATGAATGAATGAATGAAGACTAAATAGTTAAGATAACTAAAGAATTAAACAACACTTAAATATGATCAGACATAAAATCAGATGTATTAATAATTAATAGTAAAATAAATAAGTAGTTGTGACCAGAATAACATAAAGTAGGTTTAAAATCATAAATTAAGACAATTAAATGGGAAACTAATCAAAACCTAAGTTAAAATAGTAGGTCTTGAGCCTGCTTTTAAAAATATGAACATTCTTGGCAGCCCTGATGTTCTCTGGCAGGCTGCTCCACAGATGTGGGCCGTAGTAACTAAAAGCAGCTTCACTGTGGGTGCATGTTCTGACAGTAGGGATAATGTAAAGACCAGTGCCAGAGGACCTCGGACCGTGGGAGCTCATATGTTTAAAGTAGTTCTGATAAATAAGAAGGCCCAAGACTGTGCAGACATTTATAAACCAGTAAAAGAACCTTAAAATTGATATAACTGATGTAACTGACAAGATTATGACAGAGGTTCCAAATGCTGGTTTTGGTAATTTTTGGGAGGTTAATTGGCCAGCCCTGACGCCCATGTCTTTTGCTTTCAGATACCCAGTGGAATGTTTGGTGGTAGTGGAGCAGCACAAATCCGGGCCATGCAGCAGCAGCCTCCTCAGCCACCAGTGCCACCTCTCAGCTCCTCCCAGCCTAGTCTACGTGCTCAAGTGCCTCAGTTTCTCTCCCCTCAGGTAACTGCACATGCAAAATATTATCCTTACTAGATTTCACAGGTACTTAAAAATGGTATTTTAACAATATTCTAATATAAATTATAGGTTTCTTGGATTTTGGGGACATCATGGTTATTTACCACATAGACGATGAAAGCTTTTTTCACACTACTGTGTATGCACGTATTTCTCACACAGTTGTTTTGGCTTCTTTTGGCTCATCGCACTATTAGATTTTCAAGTCCCCGCTCAGACTTTCCATCAACTTTTTTTCACTGTGGGCACACACTTGCAACTTGTCTTGACTCTCTTCTTTCTAAAATGGACTGCTGTTGTGATTTGCAGTGACTTACTGATCTTTTTTGCCACCCTGTTCTTTTCCCCCATTTTCTCAGGTCCAAGCACAGCTCTTGCAGTTTGCAGCAAAAAACATTGGTCTGAACCCTGCACTTTTAACCTCACCAATAAATCCTCAACAAATGACCCTGTTGTACCAACTTCAGCAACTGCAAATGGTGAGACACCGTCCCTCTTTTTCATTGCTGTTGCAGCACAATTAAAGCACTGAAAAAAGACAGTGAATTTCAGGTGTTGCTCTAAGTATACTGATACTGATACTGGGAAAGTTAGATGAGCTAGCGGCTATCTCCCGTTATGATAGCACTTACCGGGAGTGCTCTCTCCTTTTGTTTACTGAGACGTGGCTAACTGAACTAGCAGCAGATGCTAACATTGAGCTGGAGGGTTTTCACACGATACGAGCTGACCAAACACCAGAGAGTGGCAAAACTAGGGGCGGTGGAGTGATCATGTATGTTAACAACAACTGGTGCAGACCGGGACATATCACTGTTAAACAACGACACTGCAGCAAAGACATTGAGTTGCTAGCTGTTAGCATGAGGCCTACATATCTCCCGAGAGAACACTCACACGTGATCTGCATTGTTGTTTATGCAAATCCGACGGCGAACGCTGGGACAGCGCGTGACGTCATCCATTCAGTAACCAGCAGGCTGCAGACAGAACACCCAGATGCTCTTCTCCTCATCTCAGGCGATTTCAACCACGTTTCACTGTCTCCCATTCTGCCCACTTTCACCCAGTATGTCACATGCCACACTAGAGACAATAAAACACTGGATTTGTTCTACGCAAACACTAAGGAGGCGTACACCTCATCACAACTCCCCCCACTTGGGAGATCGGATCACAGCTTGGTTCATCTCCGACCGGTGTACAAACCCCTAGTGCACAGACAACCTCCGGCCATGCACACTGTGGAGTTATGGTCTGAGGAGACAATGGACACTCTAAAGGACTGTTTTGAAGCCACTGCCTGGAAGCAGCTCTGCGATCCACATGGTGAGGACATCGATGGCCTCATTCACACCTTCACGGGCTACCTCAGCTTCTGTGTGGACAAATCCGTTCCCACCAAGACCATACGGCGTCACTCAAACAACAAACCCTGGATCAACCCTGAGATAAAAACACTTCTGAGAGAGAAGAAGAGGATCTTCAGGTCGGGGAACAGGGAGATGCTGAAGTCCGTACAGAGGGAGCTGAGGAGAAAGATCAGAGAAGGCAAGGACAGCTTCAGGAAGAAGATGGAGGACAAGCTGCAACAGAGCGACATCAGCGGGGTGTGGAGAAACCTCAAAACCATCTCGGGGCTCCAGAATACCTCCCCCCAGGCCACGGGGGGCAGGGAGTGGGCGAACAACCTGAATCTGTTTTTCAATAGATTTGACCAACCGCCCTCCCCCCTGTCTGCACAACAACCACTGCTGCCTCTAAGAAATCAAGTCCTGCTACCCACTCCCCACTCCACCGACACCCCCCCCACTCCCAACACACAGCCCCCCATCCTGACCCTGACCAAGACCCAGGTGAGGACGGAGCTGAGGAAGATCAAGGCGAGGAAGGCGTCGGGACCGGACGGCATCAGCGCAAAGCTCCTCAAGTCCTGTGCAGACCAGCTGTGTGGGATTGTGACGTATATCTTCAACATGAGCCTGAAACTGGGGAGGGTACCACAGCTGTGGAAAACATCTTGTGTGGTACCTGTACCAAAAACTTCCCACCCCAAAGACCTGAACAGCTTCAGACCGGTGGCCTTGACGTCCCACTTGATGAAGACCCTGGAGAGACTGCTCCTTGCTCATCTCCGCCCCCTGGTGGAACCAGCGATGGATCCACTCCAGTTCGCCTACCAGCATGGCATTGGGGTGGAGGATGCGGTGATCTTCCTCCTTCACCGTTCTCTGTCCCACCTGGAGAAGCCCGGGAATATGGTGAGGATCATGTTCTTTGACTTCTCCAGTGCTTTCAACACCATCCAACCGATGATCCTGAAGGACAAGCTGCTGCGCGCAGGGGTGGACCAGCACCTGTCATCATGGATCCTGGACTACCTCACGAACCGGCCTCAGTTTGTGAGAACCCGGGACTGTGTTTCCGACACGATCATCAGTAGCACGGGGGCCCCCCAGGGAACGGTGCTGGCTCCCTTCTTGTTCACTCTTTATACTGCGGACTTCTCACACAACACAACACATTGCCATCTACAGAAGTTCTCTGATGACTCTGCGATCGTTGGTCTCATCTCCAGCGGAGATGAAGCTGAGTACAGAGGGCTTATCCAGGACTTTGTGGACTGGTGCCATCGGAACTGCCTCCAGATCAACGCGAGGAAAACTAAGGAGCTGGTGGTGGACTGCCGCAGGCATGGGCAGCCCCTCACAGCACCAGTAAATATACAGGGAACAGACATCGAGATGGTGACATCCTACAAGTACCTGGGTATTCATCTGAACAATAAACTAGACTGGTCACACAATACTGACGCACTCTACAAGAAGGGACAGCGCAGGCTGTTCCTGCTGAGGAGACTCAGGTCTTTTGGTGTACAAGGGGCGCTGCTGAAGTCATTCTATGACACGGTGGTGGCATCAGCCATCACTTTTGGAGTGGTCTGCTGGGGCAGTGGCATTACTGCAGCCGATAGGAAGAGACTGAACAAACTGATTAAGAAAGCTAGCTCTGTCCTGGGGCAACGCCTTGATCCGATGGAGGAGATAGGAGAGAGAAGGACGGTGGCTAAACTGTCATCTCTGCTGGAGTCCGAGTTCCACCCTATGCAGGACATACTGGATGCACTGAGGAGCTCATTTAGCAGCAGACTACATCATCCCAGGTGCACAACCGAGAGGTTTCGTAGGTCCTTCCTACCAACGGCTGTCAGACTGTACAACCTAAGCAGGGCTGCTCGCAGAGATGGCAAAAAGACGTAACAAACTAATAGTTTTTTGTTTTTTTTTTTTTTTGAATGCAAAAGATGCAATAGACTTACACAATGGTCCTCTCCGGCATACAACTAGGAACATACCGGTCGCTATGGAGGGTGAGAATATGTATGGGCACATAATCATACCATGTAGGATAACTAAATAGACGGTTATGCTGTTTCATCCCACCTAGCAACAATGCTCTGCACTGTGTGTGTTTATATATTTACATATTTATTCCATCTAGCTACAATGCTCTGCACTGGGTGTGTTTATATTTATATATCTATATATTTATTCCATCTAGCTACAATGCTCCGCACTGTGTTTTTATATATCTACATATTATTCCATCTAGCTACATTGCTCCGCACTGTGTGTGTTTATATACTTGCATATTTATTCCACCTAGCTGCAATGCTCCATACTGTGGGTGTTTATATATTTACATATTTATTCCATCTAGCTACAATGCTCTGCACTGTGTGTTCATATATTCATATATTTATTCCATCCAGCTACAATGCTCTGCACTGTGTGTCTGTGTGTGTGTGTGTGTGTGTGTATATATATATTTTATAGTAATATGTACATATGTATATTAGCTGCTCTTGCTTGCTTGTTTTTTCTTGCCTTCTGATTGTTGCTCTGAGTGTTGCTATCCCTGTGCTGTTGCAATCCTGGAATTTCCCCGTTGTGGGACTAATAAAGGCTTATCTTATCTTATCTTATCTTAAGTAAACTTCACATATATCACACCTGTGCAGTATTTCCTGGCAGTGACCGATAAAGATGCAATAATGAAACAAAGGATGTGTGATGTGTAAATACCATAAACACCTTTCCTCCTCTCAGGCGTACCAGCGTTTACAAATCCAGCAGCAGATGATGCAGGCGCAGCGCAATGTTTCCGGCCCTATTAGACAACAAGAGCAGCAAGTGAGTCAGCTAACTGCTACAATTCACGTTTGCTGTGGCGTTGTTTCAGTAATCTTATGCAATGTCACATCATTTTTCATTCAGAGTTGCATTACTTTTTAGCCACCATCTGGTATTGATCAGAGATGAAGATGATGGTTCACCACTATCCTTCCAAGTTTTAGTAATGTGTTAGACAGTTCTTATCACAATTTTAGTAGGTTCAGCAATCTTCTTAGTTTTCTTTGTTTAATGCAGGTCAATAATTTGACTTGTCTGTAACATGTTTGTCTCAGACTTGGTCATTTAAGAAATGAGAAGCTGCTCATCAGCTAGGTTTGAATGACTTATTGAAGCTAAAACATATTAATCACTGCAGTAATTGTCCATTAAGTTTCTTACCCTTATTGCTTAGTTAATCTTAGTCGTGACTTTTATTTTAGATGAGTAGTATAATACTTTATTTTGACAATTTCAGGTTGCACGTACAATCACCAACATGCAGCAGCAGATCCAGCAGCACCAGCGTCAGCTGTACCAGGCGCTACTGATGAAGCAGCAGCAACTTCCCTCTCATTCCTCCTCTTCCTCATCCTCCTCCTCCTCATCTGTGGGTCTGCATCCTCCCGGTGGCCCTGCCGGAGGCCCTGGCTCTGGCAAATCAACCCTGGACCCTTTCGGAGGCCCACACCAGGCTCCGGGCCTTGCCGACAGTCTGCACACCAAAGAGCCGCCATCTTCGCCCAGCACCTACAGCACCTACCCTCTTTGTGAGTCTGAAATCTGAACAATGGAAGGCTGAAAATAGCAGCTAGTTTGGCTCTGATTTCAGAAGTTCTACTAATGCTTGCAACTATGAAATTGTCCCCTATTGTGTACATGTTTGCAAAGAATGTGGACTAATGTGACATCTCACAGTGCACTTGCACCACTAAATCAAACACCACAGCTGAAAACACTAATGCCATTGACATTTTTTCTTCGAGGTGGATACATCTGTATTTACAGTCGTGGAAAAAAAATTAGGACACCCCATTAAATATTCAGCTCTTTATTAATAAACATTCACATATTGATGTCTAATCTTGTTTTATTCATCTCTGGAAAAGAATGTGGTTTAATTGCAGGTAAATAACAAATTAACCTTGTTTTACAACAAAAAATAACAAAAATGTGCTTTCTGATGAAAAAGTTAGGACACCCTACCGCCTAATAGCTAGTGTTACCCCTTTTGGCTGAAATAACTTCAGTGAGATGCTTCTTGTAGCCATCTACCAGTCTCTGACATCGGTCTGAGGAAAGTTTGCCCCACTCCTCAACACACAGTTCTTTCAGCTGTGAGATATTTGAGGGGTTTCTTGCATGTATAGCCTGTTTCAAGTCACCCCACAGCATCTCAATGGGATTAAGATCTGGGCTTTGACTCAGCCATTTCAGGACTCTCCATTTCTTAGTTTTTAGCCAGTCCTTGGTGGATTTTTTGGTATGTTTTGGGTCATTGTCATGTTGCAGGGTCCAGTTCCGCTTCAGCTTTAATTTTTTTACAGATGGTCTCACGTGATCCTCAAGCAACCTCTGATACACGGTAGAATTCATGGTGGATTCTATGATGGTGAGCTGGCCAGGTCCTGCTGCAGCAAAGCATCCCCAAACCATGACACTTCCACCTCCATGCTTCACAGCTGGTATGAGGTTCTTTTCCTGGAATGCTGTATTTGGTCTACGCGCAACACGTCGTCTGTTCTGGTGTCCAAATAATTCAATTTTAGACTGATCTGTCCAAAGAATATTATTCCAGAAGTCCTGGTCTTTGTCTACATTCTCTCTGGCAAACTTCAGTCTGACCTTCCTGTTTCTCTTAGAGAGCAAAAGTTTCCTCCTTGCACGCCTTCCATGCAAGTTAAACTTGTGCAGTCTCTTTTTGATTGTACAGGCATGCACTTTTCACATCAACAGTAGCAAGAGCCTGCTGTAGGTCCCATGATGACATTTTAGGGGTTTTGGAGACTTCTTTTAGCATCTTGCAGTCTGCTCTTGGGGTGAACTTGCTTGGATGACCAGACCTGGGCATGTTGGCAGTTGTTTTGAATGTCCTCCACTTGTAGACTGTTTTCCAGACAGTGGATTGGCTGATTTCAAATTCTTTTGAGATCTTTTTAAATCCCTTACCAGACTCATAAGCTGCTACAGTCTTCTTTCTGAAGGCCTCAGACAACTCTTTCGGTCGTACTGTGGTGTTCACTTTCACTTCAGCAGTCAGGAGTACACCAAACTAAATGGCTGAGGTTTAAATAGAAAAAGCCTCCTTCAAAATGCTGAGTAACGATGTTCTAATCACGTGCACCTGATGTGATTCACTTGTGTGATTTTAGCCATTTAAGTGAGAATAAATTTGGGGGTGTCCTAATTTATTCCTCACCAGAAATTGCATGTTTTTAGAATTACATTTTACAGAAAATCTAAAAAAAAAAAAAAAAAGTATTTTCTTTAGTTTTAATTGTTTAGTTATATTGAATCTCCCAGTATTGTTAAAATTGATATTAAATATCCATATGTCCAAATATGTTTAAAAAAAAAAAGCAGGCTTTCATACGGTGTCCTAATTTTTTCACATGACTGTAGTTTATCTGGGTTGATATCTAGAAAAGAGCTTATTTATTCGACCCATCATCATTGGTGTTGTTTTTGTAGTTGGTGGCGTTGTGGGAAACGTTAACATCATGTTAAAATTTTCATAGACTCACACAAGCCTTGGTTTGCTTTGCTACCCTCTCTTGTTTTAATTCTATTTCCATTTTGAGTATTCGCTCATGAGTTGTAAAAGAAGCTTGTTTGTACTTTGTGTGCAGCTGGACTGAATCCAAACATGAATGTAAACAGCATGGACGTTGGGGGTCTGTCCCTGAAGGACCCCCCTCAGCCCCAATCCCGTCTGTCTCAGTGGACACACTCCAACTCCATGGACAGCCTCTCTGGCAACTCTTCAAATATGGAGAACAACCTCAATAAGCATGGTACTTTGCATAAACGCAGTAGATACACACTCATACAGTACCCATAGCAAATGGTTACACATGATACCGACTTGGAAATGAAATTTTCATATGGACATGTAATCTTTGAAGTTTAACAGACCATGATGTCGTCTTAAAATGATGTCCACGAATGTACATATTTTTGTTTTTCTCCTGCATGACTTTCTGAACTGCTAAGTGCCTCCTACACTAACATATTTAAGCTTTTCCAACATGTTTATAGAAATGAAACAGCGACTACAGTGGCTTATTGTCACTTACTACTTGCAAGTTTTTGTCCGGGCTTGTTTTTTTTCACACATTGTGACTTGTAGCTGATTAGGAATCCCTGCCAAAAACACATTTCTAAGGTGTTGCACTACCACCCACCATCACTGTCTTCTCCGTCTAAAGCTGCTGCAGTTCTTTAACACAGCATTTTTGCTGTGTAAATAGAATATTGTTGAATTTTAAAGGTTCCTAAATATGAGACATTACAATGCTGATGACCCCCATCCCCCTTTCCGCCCAAAAAATCATACCAATTTGAACACGATGACACATTAAACACATTTGGAGGATTTTGTCCAGCTGCTAAAATAGAGCTGGACAACAAAAAAATTACTGGTTTAACTTGATTTAGATCTCTTTATGTCTGCCTACTTACAAGGTAGTACTAGGTAGATTACTAGGTTGTAATCTGTTTTCTACAAATAGTTATTCAGGGTTTTTGTTTGGGCAGGCCAAGCGGAGTGCAGTTCGAGTGGTTGCTGAAGCAAAAACCCAGGTATGGGAGGAGTTCGGTGAGGCCATGGAACAAGACTTTCGGTTGGCCTTGAAGAGATTCTGGCAAACTGTCCGGCGGCTCAGGAGGGGAAAGCAGCTCCCTGTCCACACTGTGTGTGGTGCGGATGGGGCGCTGCTGACTTCGACTGGGGATATCGTTGGGCGGTAGAAGGAATACTTTGAGGATCTCCTCAATCCCACTGATACGCCTTCCACAGAGGAAGCAGGGCTTGTGGACGAGGGGGATGACTCGCCTATCACAGGGGCTGAGGTCGCCAGGGTGGTTAAAAATCTCCTTGGTGGCTGGGCCCCGGGGGTGGACGAGATTCGCCCCGAGTACCTCAAGGCCCTGGATGTTGTGGGGCTGTCATGGTTGACATGACTCTGCAACATTGTGTGGAGGTCGGGGGCAGTGCCTTTGGCATGGCAAACCGGGGTGGTGGTTCCTGTCTTCGAAAAAGGGGACCGGAGGGTGTGCTCCAACTTCAGAGGGGTCACACTCCTCAGCCTCCCTGGGAAGGTCTATGCCAAGGTACTGGAGAGGAGAGTCCGGCCGTTGGTCGAACCTCGGATTCAGGAGGAGCAATGTGGTTTTCATCCTGGCCGTGGCACATTGGACCAGCTCTTTACCCTCTCGAGAATTCTCAAGGGTTCGTGGGAGTTTGCCCAACCAGTTTACATGTGTTTTGTGGACTTGGAGAAGGCATTCGACCGTGTCCCTCGTGGTTTTTTGTGGGGGGTGCTTTGGGAGTATGGGGTATTGGGCTTGTTGTTACGAGCTATTCGGTCTCTTGTACGAGCGTTGTGAGAGTTTGGTTCGTATTGCTAACACTCGGTCAGACTCATTCCCAGTGAGAGTTGGACTCCGCCAGGGCTGCCCTTTGTCACTGATCCTGTTCATAATTTTTATGGACAGGATTTCTAGGCGCAGCCGGGGAACGGAGGGTGTCATGCTTGGTGACCACAGGATCTCATCTCTGTTGTTTGCAGATGATGATGTCCTGTTGGCTTCATCCAGCAATGACCTACAGTTCTTGCTGGGACGATTTGTCGCTGAGTGTGAAGCGGCTGGGATGAGAATCAGCACCTCCAAGTACGAGTCCATGGTCCTCAGCTGGAAAAAGATGGATTGTCCTCTCTGGGTTGGGGACAGGCTCCTGCCCCAAGTGGAGGAGTTTAAGTATCTTGGGGTCTTATTCACGAGTGAGGGGAGAATGGAGCGAGAGATCGACAGACGGATTGGAGCAGCACCTGCAGTGATGCGGACGTTGTACCGGTCTGTTGTGGTGAAGAGGGAGCTGAGTTCTAAGGCAAAGCTGTTGATTTACCAGTCAATCTATGTTCCTACTCTCACCTGTGGTCATGAGCTTTGGGTAATGACCGAAAGAACAAGATTGCGGATACAAGCGGCTGAAATGAGCTTTCTCCGTAGGATTGCTGGACTCACCCTCAGAGATAGGGTGAGGAGCTCAGTCATCCGGGAGAGGCTCAGAGTAGAACCGCTGCTCCTCCACATTGAAAGGAGTCAGTTGAGGTGGTATGGGCATCTGATTAGGATGCCTCCTGGACACCTCTCCCACTTGAGGTGTTTCGGGCATGTCCCACTGGGAGGAGACCCCGGGGCAAACACAGGACTCAGTGGAGAGACTGTGTCCCAGCGGGTCTGGAAATGCCTTGGTATCCTCTCTGAAGAGCTGGAGCAGGTGGCTGGGGAGAGGGAAGTCTGGGCTTCTCTGCTTGAACTGCTGCCTCCGCGACCCGGACCTCCAGAAAAGCGATAGAAGATGGATGGATGGTTTTTGTTTGTTTGTGGGTTTTTTGTTGTTTTTTTTGCCATAAAAAGGTACTAGTGCATGCCCGTAGAATGCAAGTATTCCTGTCTGAAACAGGTATCCTGATCAGGCTTTACAGGCCCAAATGTAGGCTGTGTTTGAAAGTGGAATACAAAGAGGTGTAGCCTATATGTAGGCAGTCACACATTTTAGACTTTGACAAATATAAAGGGGAGTAAATGGCACTAAGATTTATTTGATTGTGTGAATATTAATTACAGAATACCTAAATATTGAAAATGAATGGGATATCCAATATTGGTGACTGTTTCAGATTCCTTGTTTATTTGTTTGTCAGATCAGTTATTTGTGTGATCTTTTATCACTTATATTCAAGATAATAGTGTATCTTGCACTTTGGGGAATGGGAGTTGTTCAGTCATCATTATAATTATTTTAGTTTAGTTTATATCACTGTTCAGTGATGGAGTTCAGTGTAATATTGAATTTCTTCTGTGTATCGTCAGTAAACTCATGCAGTACTATAACAGGACACATTTACAAATATTTGAGACCCATTGGCTGCTGCTTTACCCGTGTGCCTGCGAAGGACAGTGATCCACCGGTTCAGCTGCTGCTTCCCTGCCAGCCCCCACCCCCAACCCCTTCCCATGCACTTTGTGTTCTTCATGCCAAATTATCCATTACACCTATGCAATCACTGCAACTTTATGGTATATTTTTTTAAGCATTTAACCTTAAGTCTATCTTGTCGCTATTTGTACTACGGGTAGCATTACTGTACATGGACTGCTGTTGTTTTTCCATCCTTATTCCATTTGTTTTGTGCATACCTCTGAAGAGCGAGAGAAACACCATTTCAATTCTTCTGTATGTCCTGTATAGTATATCAGCTGTTCTGATAGATATGCCAAAATGTCAGAACACCGGTGGATCCAATCAGCTGATCGCTCGAACCACAGAGCTCAGCTGTTTTCCATGATAAATCAGTCTCAGGGCAAAAGCACACTCCGTGCATTATCTTTTTTTCCCACTTTATTGAAAATAAGTTTTTTGGTTTTTTTTTAATCGTCATCAGTTAGTGTGCCTTTGAGCCAGCCAGGCCGTGTCTGGCCACTACTTCTCCCGGCTTCTCCTGTCAGACCCGGACCGCTGATGCTCTGTCCAGTCTGCTCGCACACTTCATTCTCCACATATGGCGAATTATCCTTTATACCTATGCAATCACGACAACGTTATAGTATAACGTTGAACTAGCTGCTGAACTAGCAGCAGATGCTAACATTGAGCTGGAGGGTTTTCATATGATACGAGCTGACCGAACACCAGACAGTGGCAAGGCTAGGGGCGGTGGAGTGATAATGTATGTTAACAACAACTGGTGCAGACCGGGACATATCACTGTTAAACAACGACACTGCAGCAAAGACATTGAGTTGCTAGCTGTTAGCATGAGGCCTACATATCTCCCGAGAGAACACTCACACGTGATCTGCATTGTTGTTTATGCAAATCCGACGGCGAACGCTGGGACAGCACGTGACGTCATCCATTCAGTAACCAGCAGGCTGCAGACAGAACACCCAGATGCTCTTCTCCTCATCTCAGGCGATTTCAACCATGTTTCACTGTCTCCCATTCTACCCACGTTCACCCAGTATGTCACATGCCACACTAGAGACAATAAAACACTGGATTTATTCTACGCAAACACTAAGGAGGCGTACACCTCATTACAACTCCCCCCACTCGGGAGATCGGATCACAACTTGGTTCATCTCCGGCCGGTGTACAAACCCCTAGTGCACAGACAACCTCCGGCCATGCACACTGTGGAGTTATGGTCTGAGGAGACAATGGACACCCTAAAGGGCTGTTTTGAAGCCACCGCCTGGAAGCAGCTCTGCGATCCACATGGTGAGGACATCGATGGCCTCATTCACACCTTCACGGGCTACCTCAGCTTCTGTGTGGACAAATCCGTTCCCACCAAGACCATACGGCGTCACTCAAACAACAAACCCTGGATCAACCCTGAGTTAAAAACACTTCTGAGAGAGAAGAAGAGGATCTTCAGGTCAGGGAACAGGGAGATGCTGAAGTCCGTACAGAGGGAGCTGAGGAGAAAGATCAGAGAAGGCAAGGACAGCTTCAGGAAGAAGATGGAGGACAAGCTGCAACAGAGCGACATCAGCGGGGTCTGGAGAAACCTCAAAACCATCTCGGGGCTCCAGAATACCTCCCCCCAGGCCACAGGGGGCAGGGAGTGGGCGAACAACCTGAATCTGTTTTTCAATAGATTTGACCAACCGCCCTCCCCCCTGACTGCACAACAACCACTGCTGCCTCTAAAGAAATCAAGTCCTGCTGCCCACTCCCCACTCCACCAACACCCCCCCACTCCCAACACACAGCCCCCCATCCTGACCCTGACCAGGACCCAGGTGAGGACGGAGCTGAGGAAGATCAAGGCGAGGAAGGCGCCGGGACCGGACGGCATCAGCGCAAAGCTCCTCAAGTCCTGTGCAGACCAGCTGTGTGGGATTGTGACATATATCTTCAACATGAGCCTGAAACTGGGGAGGGTACCACAGCTGTGGAAAACATCTTGTGTGGTACCTGTACCAAAAACTTCCCACCCCAAAGACCTGAACAGCTACAGACCGGTGGCCTTGACGTCCCACTTGATGAAGACCCTGGAGAGACTGCTCCTTGCTCACCTCCGCCCCCTGGTGGAACCAGCGATGGATCCACTCCAGTTCGCCTACCAGCATGGCATTGGGGTGGAGGATGCGGTGATCTTCCTCCTTCACCGTTCTCTGTCCCACCTGGAGAAGCCCGGGAATATGGTGAGGATCATGTTCTTTGACTTCTCCAGTGCTTTCAACACCATCCAACCGATGATCCTGAAGGACAAGCTGCTGCGCGCAGGGGTGGACCAGCACCTGTCATCATGGATCCTGGACTACCTCACGAACCGGCCTCAGTTTGTGAGAACCCTTGACTGTGTGTCCGACACGATCATCAGTAGCACGGGGGCCCCCCAGGGAACGGTGCTGGCTCCCTTCCTGTTCACTCTTTATACTGCGGACTTCTCACACAACACAACACACTGCCATCTACAGAAGTTCTCTGATGACTCTGCGATCGTTGGCCTCATCTCCAATGGAGATGAAGCTGAGTACAGAGGGCTTATCCAGGACTTCGTGGACTGGTGCCATCGGAACTGCCTCCAGATCAACGCGAGGAAAACTAAGGAGCTGGTGGTGGACTGCCGCAGGCATGGGCAGCCCCTCACAGTACCAGTAAATATACAGGGAACAGACATCGAGATGGTGACATCCTATAAGTACCTGGGTATTCATCTGAACAATAAACTAGACTGGTCACACAATACTGATGCACTCTACAAGAAGGGACAGCGCAGGCTGTTCCTGCTGAGGAGACTCAGGTCTTTTGGTGTACAAGGGGCGCTGCTGAAGTCATTCTATGACACGGTGGTGGCATCAGCCATCACTTTTGGAGTGGTCTGCTGGGGCAGTGGCATTACTGCAGCCGATAGGAAGAGACTGAACAAACTGATTAAGAAAGCTAGCTCTGTCCTGGGGCAGCGCCTTGATCCGATGGAGGAGATAGGAGAGAGAAGGACGGTGGCTAAACTGTCATCTCTGCTGGAGTCCGAGTTCCACCCTATGCAGGACATACTGAATGCACTGAGGAGCTCATTTAGCAGCAGACTACATCATCCCAGGTGCACAACCGAGAGGTTTCGTAGGTCCTTCCTACCAACGGCTGTCAGACTGTACAACCTAAGCAGGGCTGCTCGCAGAGATAGCAAAAAGACGTAACAAACTAATAGTTTTTTGAATGCAAAAGATGCAATAGACTTACACAATGGTCCCCTCCGGCATACAACTAGGAACTTACCGGTCGCTATGGAGGGTGAGAATATGTATGGGCACATAATCATACCATGTAGGATAACTAAGTAGACGGTTATGCTGTTTCATTCCATCTAGCAACAATGCTCTGCACTGTGTGTGTTTATATATTTACATATTTATTCCATCTAGCTACAATGCTCAGCACTGGGTGTGTTTATATATTTATATATCTACATATTATTCCATCTAGCTACATTGCTCCGCACTGTGTGTGTTTATATACTTGCATATTTATTCCACCTAGCTGCAATGCTCCGTACTGTGGGTGTTTATATATTTACATATTTATTCCATCTAGCTACAATGCTCTGCACTGTGTTCATATATTCATATATTTATTCCATCCAGCTACAATGCTCTGCACTGTGTGTCTGTGTGTGTGTGTATATATATATATTTTATAGTAATACGTACATATGTATATTAGCTGCTCTTGCTTGCTTGTTTTTTTTTGTTTTTTTTTTTTTTTTTCTTGCCTTCTGATTGTTGCTCTGAGTGTTGCTATCCCTGTGCTGTTGCAATCCTGGAATTTCCCCGTTGTGGGACTAATAAAGGCTTATCTTATCTTATCTTATCTTATCTTATAATTTTTTAAGCATTAAATCTTCAGTATTATCTTTTTCTATCTTCCTAACTTTCAGTTCCTTGTTTTGTCCAGGGAACACTGTGGTGACTGACAGGTCATGATGCTGTGTGTTATCCAATCAGCATAATCGTGATGCCGCGCATTATCCAATCAGCACTTCTTGAAGCCAGGGCATGAAGAGACACAGCGTGGTGACAAAGCGGAGGCTAAACTTTTATTGATAAAAAATTACATATTTTGACTGAGCGACTCCATACTCGAGGATGCACACCCTCGTAACCTCAGGAAACCATGTATAAAACCTTAGGTCAGTCTGAGGAACAGTTCAAGAGATATGCATGGAACAGACAGACACACAGACGGAGACTTTGTGAATTTATAGATAGATGTTGACAGCTTGGAAGCAAAGTACAGTAGATATACAAATAAACTTTGTGTATTTGCTGCATTTATTACCTCCACCAAGGAAGGAGGTAATGTTTTTGGAAGCATTTGTTTGTATGTCAGTCTTTTTATTTACAGTATTTTTATTTAACCTTTATTTATACAGGGTAGTTCCATTGAGAGGCAACCTCTCTTTTTCAAGGACGCCCTGTTCACACTCACACATTCACACCAGGAAGCTGCCCAGTACAACCACAGACTGACCTGTGGCCACTGAGCAGCTCCACTGAAGCAGTTGGGGTTAAGGGCCTTGCTCAAAGGCACCACAGTGGGGTTAAGGAGGATGGGGCAAACATTGCTAAGTTATCTGTATTACCCAGATGTGATGCTGTCAGTCCAGGGATCGAACCCACGACTCTCTGCTCAACAGTCCACATCCCTAACCATTAGGCCACCACTGTCTGTCGGTCTGTTAGCAACATTACTCAAAAAAGTTCTGAATGGATTTTGATGAAATTTTTAGGAAAGGTGTGTAATGGCATGGGGAACAAATGATTAGATTTTAGTGGTGATCCAGATCATGATCTGGATCCTGGAATTTTTGGAAAATTGTTTTTATCTTTATATGGTGCTTTTCATTTACTGCCCCTTTAAGATGTGTCCACTGAGTTACGTGCATCGCCACCCCATAGGCCCATGCACGTCCGCAACCTGACTGACATTATTTTTTCATCTGAAGATGCCAAGAAAAAGCAAGACAGGGCACCCTAGTGGTACAGTGAGGTATCAACAAACAACAATTTCAGTGCATTTCTATGGCAACAAAAAAATGCCAAAATGGTGCGCCACTGGCTCATGTAGCTATCACCATCTTATGAAAGATGGTGATAGCAGTCAGAAATACAAGTTTTTTTAGACTCACATCAGCCAGCAGAGATTACCGAAGGAGTATATTGTGAGCTGCCTTTTCATAATGGGATGAGAAACAGTAAGCTCAGTAAGAATATTCATTCCAATTTGAGCCGCTAATCAGCCTCAGAGTACAGTAACCATATCAACACTGCAATTAAACTAGTTAAAAAATAAGACTGACACTCACCTGCTGACAAATGGACTGAAGCTGTGTAGAGCTGAAACGAAGTGTCGAGATTAACAAGGGGCAGCGAGTGTAAACAAACAGCGTCTCCTGTATGGTAGACAGGAGGTTGTTTTTCCCATGAGCTTCGGTGGATGAATTTTAACTACTGGATGGATTTTGGTGAAAATTTCACCAGAGGTAGCCCTTGGACCAAGAATGAACCCATTAAACTTTGGTGATGATCTGAGAGTGCATACCTCCTGCAAAGACCTTGTTTGTATTTATGCAGCAGGATTACACAAAAACTACTGGATGGATTTAGATGAAATTTTCACCAGAGGTGGTTCTTGGCCTACAAAGGAACCCATAACATTTTGGTGATGATCTGAGAACACATATCTCCACCAAGGCTCTTTTTGCATATTGATGAATATTAATATAAATGTAAATATGCCAGATTTAGCAAAGCTCCTAAATTACATCTGTAGTCCCTTGGCAGGTCACAAAAATGCACAGATAATTTATAATACACGAAAAGGATAATTGTAATAAAAATTGTTTAAAGCGCATATGGTAAAGTGCTAATGTTAAGGTGCTGTTATTTTATATGTATTAAGTGCATATGTTAAACATCCCAAAAACAAAACATTCAGATATTTGTTACACAAAGTGCAATCAATAAGCAGTAATTAATGTGCAAAATGATCATTGCATGCAGGAACATTCTGGCCGCATTAACTGTCAGCGATGGTCTGATTTGTTTAAAATTTCTTAAATTGAATTTGATTATGTTTGAGATTTTTTTGGTGTTTTTTAAAAGTTAATGAGGAATGTAAAATCACACTGAGGTACTTGAGTTCCTCGACTAATTGCAGCTCCTCCCCTTTTAAAAAAATGTTAGTTTGTGATCTTTAATGGTTGTTTGGTAAACATACAGTTTTTTTTTTAAGTATTTAACAATAAACATGAGTTATTAAGCCAGTTATGGATTTGGGTAATCACGGATGTAAGAATGCAAGCGGCTTCTTACATGGTTTTTGCAGGTGTGAATATAGCAGTGTCATCTCCGTACATTTGTATGTGAATGTCTGTCCATGCATTTGGTACAACACACACACACATATATATATACACTCACCGGCCACTTTATTAGGTACACCTGTCCAACTGCTCGTTAACACTTAATTTCTAATCAGCCAATCACATGGCGGCAACTCAGTGCATTTAGGCATGTAGACATGGTCAAGACAATCTCCTGCAGTTCAAACCGAGCATCAGTATGGGGAAGAAAGGTGATTTGAGTGACTTTGAACGTGGCATGGTTGTTGGTGCCAGAAGGGCTGGTCTGAGTATTTCAGAAACTGCTGATCTACTGGGATTTTCACGCACAACCATCTCTAGGGTTTACAGAGAATGGTCCGAAAAAGAAAAAATATCCAGTGAGCGGCAGTTCTGTGGGCGGAAATGCCTTGTTGATGCCAGAGGTCAGAGGAGAATGGCCAGACTGGTTCGAGCTGATAGAAAGGCAACAGTGACTCAAATAACCACCCGTTACAACCAAGGTAGGCAGAAGAGCATCTCTGAACGCACAGTACGTCGAACTTTGAGGCAGATGGGCTACAGCAGCAGAAGACCACGCCGGGTGCCACTCCTTTCAGCTAAGAACAGGAAACTGAGGCTACAATTTGCACAAGCTCATCGAAATTGGACAATAGAAGATTGGAAAAACGTTGCCTGGTCTGATGAGTCTCGATTTCTGCTGCGACATTCGGATGGTAGGGTCAGAATTTGGCGTCAACAACATGAAAGCATGGATCCATCCTGCCTTGTATCAATGGTTCAGGCTGGTGGTGGTGGTGTAATGGTGTGGGGAATATTTTCTTGGCACTCTTTGGGCCCCTTGGTACCAATTGAGCATCGTTGCAACGCTACAGCCTATCTGAGTATTGTTGCTGACCATGTCCATCCCTTTATGACCACAATGTACCCAACTTCTGATGGCTACTTTCAGCAGGATAATGCGCCATGTCATAAAGCTGGAATCATCTCAGACTGGTTTCTTGAACATGACAATGAGTTCACTGTACTCAAATGGCCTCCACAGTCACCAGATCTCAATCCAATAGAGCATCTTTGGGATGTGGTGGAACGGGAGATTCGCGTCATGGATGTGCAGCCGACAAATCTGCGCCAACTGTGTGATGCCATCATGTCAATATGGACCAAACTCTCTGAGGAATGCTTCCAGCACCTTGTTGAATGTATGCCACGAAGAATTGAGGCAGTTCTGAAGGCAAAAGGGGGTCCAACCCGTTACTAGCATGGTGTACCTAAGAAAGTGGCCGGTGAGTGTGTATATATATATATATACACACACACATATATATATATATATATATATAGGTCCAAGGTTGTCATAGCCAGGAGCGGCACTGGGGTTAAGCTCCCAGTGCTCATAAACTGCTCCTTATGGCGTGCGTCTCGAAAAGCCTCTGACAACTAAGTCCAACTCCTAGCCTGCCCGTGTGGTTTAGTCTCTAAGCCCGGCGGAACTGCTTTTACTAATAGGAGAAGGGGAGAGGGCGGATCTCTGGTGCCTTAAAACCAGATGCTTCGGGTAGATGGTGGCTCGTCAACCTGGGAAGGTAGCCCATCTAGGGGAAGGTAAACCCTGATTTCAAACCTCCGCTGCCTTGCGGCATACCCGGTCACGGGAAAGGCTTCGGGAGTCAACCCTGAGGAAAAATCCGGAGTCGGAGCCCCGAAGGCAGTTCTATGTTGTGCTCAACATCGTTCTGGCAGCTCCTGCAACGGCGCTGGTGCCAAACTGTAGCAGCCCTGCTGTTCCTTTGGATTCATCAGTGACATGGAGAGGGGGGACATGCTGCATGGGTAACATCTTGTCCTCCATATCTTCCTGCCCAGGCTTGAATCCTACCAACGCCCAACGCTGGAAGGTAGAACACCGGATCACTGGAGAGGACACTCCAGCTTCTCCTTTGGCGTAGACAAAACACGGGGAATGACAGTTACCGGTTATAAGCCACCGCTCAATTGGCGTAGAGCGCGGCGCCAGGGGTTATTCCCGATGGTGGGAGGGATCATCGGATCTCACTGGACAGCTACCGCCCGCCTCAAGCTGGGCAGCCCCCAGCCAATAAGGTGTTGTCCCGCCACAGCTTGCTTTCCTCATTGGGTGCATGGGGATGAGGAGAAGTCCGAACAGCAGGCTGAGAGCCTTCGCACCAGGCAAGACAATAAAACAAAAGAGACCAACTCTAAAACTGGGAACTTGGAACGTCCACACTATGATGACAGGACTCGCTGCTAACCTCAAGGACATCAACGACACCAGGAAGACTGCCATCATCAATAATGAGCTGAAGAGACTGGGAGTGGATATCGCCACTCTCCAGGAAACACGGTTGGCTGACGCAGGCACACTGAGAGAGAAGGACTACACGTTCTACTGGCAGGGAAAGGGCAGTGACGAACACAGGGAACACGGAGTGGGCTTCGCAGTGAAGAACACCTTGCTGAAGATGGTGGAACCGAGCAGCACTGGCTCTGCACGACTCCTCACCCTCCGCCTGAACACCACTCAAGGCCCAGTCACCCTCGTCAGTGTGTATGCCCCAACACTGACAGCCACACCAGAGGCAAAAGACGAGTTCTACGAGAATCTCGCAACAACTGTCAGGATCATCCCCAACTCTGAACAACTCATTCTCCTTGGAGACTTAAATGCCAGAGTGGGTGCTGACTCACGACTCCTGGCCCTCCTGTCTTGGACCTTTTGGCGTGGGCAGAATGAATGACAACGGACAGCGGCTGCTCGAGTTCTGCACATATCACGATCTGTGCATCACAAACTCGTTCTTCAAGACCAAGCCCCAACACAAGGTTTCCTGGCAACATCCGCGCTCAAAACACTGGCACCAGCTGGACTTGATCCTGACCAGGCGCACCTCACTGAAGAACGTGCTAATCACCCGTTCGTTCCAGAGTGCAGATTGCGACACAGACCATTCATTGGTGTGTTGCAAGGTCAAGCTGCAGCTGAAGAAATTCCATCGTGCTAGACAACCTGGAAAGACACGGATTGACACCAGCAAGATGACTCAACCAGAACTTGTTGAGCAGTTTGCCTCCACCTTTGAGAAGGAACTTGATGTACCACAAGAAGGAGAATCTGCAAAGCAGAAGTGGGAAGAGCTGCGAAACACCATCCACCGCACAGCCTTGGCTACCTTTGGGAGGAAGACCTCGAAGTTACAGGACTGGTTTGATGCCAAGTTGACCGAGATGACCCCCGTCATTGAAGCCAAGCGCTCAGCACTTGCTGAGTACAAGAAGTACCCAAACGAGAAGAATCTCCAGATTCTCAGGGCTGCGAGAAGCAAAGTTCAGCAGACTGCTCGGCGCTGTGCCAACGAGTACTGGACTCAGCTCAGCCAAGACATTCAAACCGCTGCCATAACAGGGAACATCCGTGGTATGTACGATGGCATCAAGAAAGCACTTGGTCTGGCTCAGAGCAAGACGGCCCCCCTCAAATCCTCCACTGGGGAGATGATCACAGAAAAGAGCAAGCAGATGGAGAGATGGGTGGAACACTACTCTGACCTCTACTCCAGACAGAACACCGTGACACCGTCAGCCCTTGATGCCATCGACTGCTTGCCATCCATGGATGAACTTGACGCCGAGCCAACCATCGACGAACTCAGCAAGGCCATTGATAGCTTGGCCACTGGCAAGGCACCCGGCAACGACTGCATACCCCCTGACCTGATCAAGCACTGCAAGACTGCCCTACTGCTGCCATTGCATGACGTCCTCTGCCAGTGTTGGAAGGAAGGTGCCGTACCACAGGACATGAGGGACGCCAAGATCATCACCCTCTACAAAAACAAAGGGGAGAGAAGCGACTGCAACAACTACAGGGGCATCTCCCTCCTCAGCGTTGTTGGCAAAGTCTACGCACGAGTTGTTCTTGTTCGTCTACAGAAGCTTGCCGAACGTGTCTACCCCGAGTCTCAGTGTGACTTCCGCGCTGAGCGATCGACGGTAGACATGATATTCTCCATCTGCCAACTCCAGGAGAAATGCAGAGAACAGAACATGCCCCTGTACGTCGCCTTCATCGACCTCACCAAAGCGTTCGATCTGGTCAGCAGAGAGGGCCTTTGCAAGATCCTGCCAAAGATAGGATGCCCACCAAAGTTGCAAAGCCTCATTGAATCGTTTCACACCAACATGCAGGGGATAGTGCAGCACGACGGCAACGTCTCAGAGCCATTCAACATATGCAGCAGAGTGAAACAGGGCTGTGTACTTGCGCCAACCCTCTTTGGGATTTTCTTTGCTATGCTCCTGAGGCATGCCTTCAGCACAGCAACAGAGGGAATCTACCTGTACACAAGATCTGACGGCAGGCTTTTCAACCTCACCCGCCTGAAAGCCAGAACCAAAGTACGCGAGGCTCTAATCAGAGACATGCTGTTCGCAGACGACGCTGCAGTCACAACCCACACACAGCAGGAGCTTCAGACCTTGATGGACCGCTTCTCCCAGGCATGCAAGGACTTCGGGCTTACCATCAGCCTGAAGAAGACTAGCGTCTTGGCGCAAGGCACGGAAGCACCACCAACCATCACCATCGACAACTACGAGCTGGAGGTCGTGAATCAGTTCACGTACTTGGGGTCCACGATCAGCAACAACCTCTCCCTTGATACAGAGATCAACAAGAGGATTGGAAAATCAGCCTTCACACTCGCTCGCCTCACCACATGAGTGTGGGAGAATCCCAAACTCTCTGTCAAGATGAAGATGGCAGTGTACAACGCCTGCGTCATTAGCACACTGCTCTATGGGAGTGAGACGTGGACAACATACGCCCGGCAGGAAAAGAGACTGAACTCCTTCCACTCGCGCTGCATTCGCCACATCCTGGACATATCCTGACAGGACAAAGTGCCCAACACAGAAGTTTTGTCCCGCGCCGGCCTTCCCTCCATGTTCACTCTACTCAGGCAGCGCAGGCTTCGCTGACTAGGCCACGTTCACCGTATGGAGGATGGCAGAATCCCCAAAGACGTCCTCTACGGAGAACTGGCAACTGGCAGGAGAGACGTTGGCCGCCCACAGCTGCGCTTTAGAGACGTCTGCAAGAGAGACATGAAGGCCCTGGAGATCAACACAGAGCGCTGGGAGGACCTTGCAACGGGCCGCTCCAAATGGAGAGGCACCCTGACCAGACAGCTCAAGGCGGGTTAAGAGAGACTGACTGCTGCAGCAGATGAAAAAAGGACCCGCAGGAAGAATCGCCACAGACCCAGCAGCACGGAGACCACCCATAAGTGCGACCTGTGTGACAGGGACTGCCATTCGCGCATCGGCCTGTTCAGCCACAGGCGGTGCTGTTCCAGCAGAGTAGACGTTTAGGATTCTCTTCCATGGTCATCATAGACCGACGGAGGCCGACGATATAGGTCCAAGTATGGAGCCTTGTGGGACTCCCACTTGACACTTCAAATATGGCGATTTGACACTGTTGACCATTACACACTGTTGTCTGTCGGTTAGATAGGATTTCATCCATTTGATGGCATGTTCCGAAAAATTAAACTGAGTAAGTTTGGTTAATAAAATATTGTGGTCAGCAGTGTCAGATGCCTTCTCAAGTCTAAAAACAGCACCTACACAGCTGCACTTATCTAAAAAGGATTTAGGTTTCTCTAAAAACAGGTTTACTGCTGACTCTGTTGATTGGTGGGCACGGAAACCAAACTGTGTGTGATGCAGGGGGGTATTCCCATTATTCAGATGTTCACATAATAATTTAGCCACCCATTTTTCTCAGTTGTTTTGGAGATAACAGGTAAAATGCTGATTGGTCTGTAATTGTTTATATCAGTTTTATTCCCCGTTTTGAAAATTGGTCCGACCACTCCAAGGAAGAGGAAGACCAAACAAGACATGGCTGGAGGGTGTCCATATGGACCGGACCAAGCTACAACTAGCTCAGGTTGAATCAGCAGACAGGAACCACTGGAGTGGGACTCTCAGAAGTGCAGTCAAGCAGGACCCACCCCAACTGAGGGACTAATTGTGTCCTGTCAAAAATAAATACGGATGATGATGATGACTCCCACCTTCCAAGCAGCTGGGACAACAGCATGTTTGACAGATTGACTAAATGTGTTATTGGACAAATGAGAGATTCTTTGTTCTTTTAAAAAGTTGGCATTAAGACCATGTTCATTCATTGCTTTCAAGCTGTACAATGAGCTGATGATGTGTGCTACTTCACTTTCAATTATTTCAGTTACATCCCGGCCGGATCATGCCGAAGACCATACAAAAGCGGAACTTCCTGCCATCCATCATGGTGTTCAGCAGTAATGGAAAGGAGGAGGGAAATATGTGGCGGCGGCTTGCATGGCAGCAACCCCTCTGATTCTAGATGTGATTAACATTGTAGATAAGAGAAACATAATTTCATTCTACTGTACATGATTAGGCTGTATGGATTGAATGACAGTAAAGTTGGCTTTACATTTACCTTTATATTAAAAATGGGTTGTGTGGGGTTACTGGAACCAAAACTGTGATCAGGTGGATTGAATAGTTGGGATATTTCTAGCACAGACTTTATGAAAAAATTGTTAAACTCTGTAGCAATAATAGTGGGACTCTACACCAACTTGCTGTTAATATTAAGTTCCAAATCACCATCGTCTTTTTTGTTCTGTTTATTTGTCAGTTTGCTAATAATATTCCAGATTTTTTTGCAATCTCCTTTTGTATTTCCAGAATCAGAATCAGAATCAGCTTTATTGGCCAAGTATGCACAACACATACAAGGAATTTGACTTTGGCTAAAAACTTGCTCTCGTTGTTCAGGTGGAGGATTTAAATAAGGATTCAATGACAACAGAGTATGTACAGTAAATTACAGTCTGTCCACATTTCTATAAAAGGATGCAAATATATACAGGAATATATGCAGTTATTTACTCAGACTAACCACACTTTGCAGAAGTATATGAAAAAATATACAGTCACACAGTATTTCAATGTGAACTCAGATTCAGTGATATAATGTGAATGAAGTAAAAAGCAGTGTGAGAGTTATGTGCAATGTAATAATGGATGAAAAGTCATGAGTACAGCAACAGGTAGGACTAGGTGAATGTAAGGAGTTCATCAGAGTGATGGCTTGAGGAAAGAAACTGTTCCTGTGACGGGTGGTTTTGACCTTCAGTGATCTGTAACGACGACCAGAAGATAGAAGTTCAAACAGTTTGTGGCCGGGGTGTGATGGGTCAGCACAGATGTTTCCCGCCCGTTTCCTGGTTATGGACCGATATAAGTTCTCAATGGAGGGTAGGTCGGTACCAATGATCCTCTCCGCAGACTTAATGATCCGCTGCAGTCTGGTCTTGTCCTGTTTAGTGGCAGATCCAAACCAGACAGTGATGGAAAAGCAGAGGACAGATTGGATGATGGCGGTGTAGAAGACAACCAGCAGCTCCTGAGGCAAATCAAACTTCTTGAGCTGACGCAGAAAAAACAACCTCTACTGGGCCTTTTTCCGGACAGTGTCTATATGGGAGGACCACTTCAGGTTCCGGGAGATTGTGGTACCCAGAAACTTGAAGGAGTCCACAGTGGACACTGTGCTGTTGAGGATGGTGAGTGGGGGGAATGAAGGGGGGTGTCGCCTGAAATCCACAGTCATCTCCACCGTTTTGGCTGGGTTAAGTTCAAGATGGTTCTGGCTGCTCCACCTCCCGCCTGTATGCAGACTCATCATCATCCCGGATCAAACCGATGACTGTGGTGTCGTCCGCAAACTTCAGGAGCTTCACCGAAGGGTCCTCTGAGGTGCAGTCGTTGGAGTAGAGGGAGAAGAGCAGTGGGGAAAGGACACATCCTTGGGGGGGCGCCAGTACTAATTTTTCGGGAGCTGGATGTAAATCTCCCTAGCTTCACCTGTTGCCACCTGTCAGTCAGAAAGCTGGAGATCCACTGGCAGGTGGAGGGGGGCACCTTGAGCTGGAGGAGTTTCTGATGAAGAATGCCTGGGATGATGGTGTTGAACGCTGAGCTGGAGTCGACAAACAGGATCCTGGCGTACGTCCCTGGGGAGGGACGTATAATTTTTGATAATGGTTACAAAAAGTTTGCCCTAGCCTTCCTCAGAGTCTGTTACCTTATTTCTAGCAGATGTAAATTTTTGTCTGTCTGTAGTTAAACCTGACTTCAGAGCTATTTTGAGAAGCATTTGGGGGTGAGCCATGGTAAATTGGTTCTTCTTTTATTTCCTTTTTTTGAGAATGCTGCAATGACCTCTAATTTTTTTTCCCACAATATTTATTATTGAACCTTTTTTTTCTTTTTTTTTACAAACATGACACAATCAATCAAACACTAACACTACAGTAATTTAAAAAAAAATGTACTAAAAACACCAACAACCACTAACAAAGGCAAGTCTTCAACAATGCTCCTCTGTTTCTAGGCAATCCATTACATAAGTATACATATTACACATTCACCAATTTGGAATTTACAAGGTCCACACACATCATTCACCTTCTTCTTCAGAAGTTATGTTTAATTTCTTTACATAATCAATGAAAGGTCTCCATATATTCTCAAACACATTTTCCTTTGATTTCAATATGTATGTTATTCTTTCTAGTGGAAGGTTTGTTAACATCTGTCTTAACCACTGAGTCACATCTGGTCTATGAGTCATTTTCCACAATAGTGCAATACATTTTTTGGCATTAAGCAAACTGAGGTCTATGAATGCTCTTTCACTCTTATTAAAGTTGTGCTTTTCTGGATGCAGACCCAACAAAAACAGTTTAAGGTTCAATATGAATTGTTTTGAAATCAATTGTTACCCTCACCTCTTCCCAAAACATTCTAATTTTTCTACATTCCCATAAACAATGAAATAGGGTTCCTTTACTTTCCATACATTTTGTGCACGTATCTGGTATGTTTTTGTGATATCTATTTAACTCCACCGGTGTAACATACATCCGCATTAACCATTTAAAATGTATCAATTTAAGACGTACATTTATTGATTTGGTTTGAGTTTCTGTACAAGCCAATTCCCATTGTTCCTCTGAAATTTCAGTTTGCAGGTCTTCTTTCCAGTAATTCACCTCTAATTTTTGCTTCAAAGAATTTTTACTGTAGTTTGTCATTTGAAAGGGTAATTTCCTTCCATTCAATTTCCTTTATTGCCATTGCTGTATTTTGTTGTTGATTGGTTGTTTTTTGGGATTATTTGGTCTGCTGTGTTCACTGATGACTTTTTGAATGGATTTGAGAGCTGTTTCTGTGGGAGTTTTCTTGTTGCAAATATTATATCGTGGTCAGACAGTCCTGTAAAGACGTTATGAATCTGAGAGATTCTTTCAGGTCAGTTTGTAAAAAAGTAAATCAGGTTTTTTTTGTTTTTTTGTTTTTTGTATACTTTATTGATCCTCAGCAGGGTCGTAGCCGGGGGGAGGGAGGGAAGAAAAAAAATGAAGAGCAGGTTTTGAGTAGTTTGCATTGAAAATGTTAAGAAATCTGTAGTTGACAAAGCTAAAGCTAAAACTTCGCCCTGGGCATTCAGAATGGTGGCTGGGGTTCAGCACCCCCCTTTCACAAATTCCTGGCTACGCCACTGCCCAAGAGGGAAATTCAGGGCATCCACCTGGATGGATGAGGCAGCCTCGGTACAGCGCCAGTCCTTTCACCATTCACACCTAGGGCCACTTTAGAGTCTCCAGTTAACCTAACTTGCATGTTTTTGGCTTGTGGGAGGAAACCGGAGTACCTGGGGTAAACCCACGCAGACACAGGGAGAACGTGCAAACTCCTCACAGAAGGGTCACTGATGGCCGGGGGATGGGACCGAACCCACGATGGTCAGGGATGGAATCAATCCCGCAACCCTTTTACTGTGCTGCCACTGTGCTAACCACTGTTCCACCGAGCTGCCCACTGGCTTGTGACTGGTTGGTTTACCTATTGAGTTAGGTTGTAGTGATCTGTAGTGATTTTAAGATTTTTCCTGTTCTTTTTGTCATTCCAATTTATGTTGGAATCACCTAATAAGATTAATTCATTTTTGTAATTACATTGATTGAGGAAGGTTTTGAATTGATCACAAAAGTCTACTTTAGAGGAGGGTTTGCGATCTAAATAACAGAAAAAGTCATGTTAGTTGACATCTTAATGTTAACTCCTACACATTCCAGTTTGATATCCTTTGACCATTCAGTCTGATTACATTTTAGTGTTTTTAACGTATAATGAAACCCCTCCACTTTTTCCCTTATCCCGTCTTTCTTACACACATTATAACCAGGCATTGTTACAGTAGTTTCAGGTGAAGAAGATGATAACCATGTTTCAGAAAGGCCCATTAAATCAATATTAGTTTATCGGTAGATGTTCCAGTTGTTCTCGTTTTGAGATCATACTCCTTGCATTTAAGTGCCCCCCAAGCAGACTTTTTTTTTTTAACCTTGAGGGTCACAAATTTAACTTTGCCTGGTTCGGGGTTTGAAAAACTTTGAGCGACTTATATTTTTTTTTAACACTGGATTTCTCTGAGTTTTACATTCACTGACGGCTGGTTGTATCGCTGGGGTGGATGCTGGCAGCTGGACCATTGAGGTTGGAGTCTTGACTACTGGGCTGCTGTAGTAAGGGCTGGCTGCTGGACTGTGATAGTGAGGGCTCGCTGCTGGGTTGCGGTGGTATGACTTCATTGTTGTGTTGCAGTGGTGTAAGCGCGCTGTGATGGTGAGGGCTGATTGCTGGTCTGCTTTTGTTCGGTCTCAGCCTGCGAAGATGCTGGTAGGTTACTGGGATGCTAGCCCAGCAGCATTGGTGGTAGTAGCCACACTTGTCCTGCTAGCAATGGTGATAGATAGTGGCTGCACTAGTCCTGTTATCATTGGTGGCAGTGGCTGTGCTAGCCCTTTTAGCATTTTTTTTTTTTTTATTACTTATTTTGTACCCGTAGGTAGATTTGTTTTGCAGTCTGGTGACAAGCCACCAGCTGCTGGTCGCTGCGTGCGCAAGCGCCCCGTATCCCTAACCTGCATGTTTTTGGCATGTGGGAGGAAACCGGAGAAATCCCGGAGTAAATCCACGCAACACGGGGAGAACATACAAACTCCACACAGATCACTGTTGGCCGGGGGCAGGGATCGAACCCACGATCTCATGATCCCTGCGATCCCCCGGCCGAGGGTAAACTGTGCTGCCGCAGTGCTAACCACTGCGCCACCGTGCAGCCCACGGCGGTAGTGGCTGCACTAGCCCTGCTAACACTGGTGGTCGTGGCGGCGCTAGCCCCATTAACACTGGTGGTCATGGCGGCGCTAGCCTTGCTAGCATTGGTGGTCATGGCGGCGCTAGCCCCGCTAGCATTGGTGGTCGTGGCGGCGCTAGCCCCATTAGCATCGGTGGCCATGACCACATTAGTCCTGCTAACATTGGTAGTGGTGCCTGCATTAACTCTGTTTGCACTGGTTGTCGTGGCAGTGCTAGCCCTGCTAGTATTGATGGTGGCCACACTAGCTCCGCTAGCATTGGTGGTCGTATCCATGCTAGCTTCATTAGCAGTGGTGGTGGTGATCATGTTATCTTCACTGGTAATGGTAGTGGTAGCCATGTTAGTCCTGCTAGCATTGATGGTGTCTGATGTGCATACATGTCTGTGGTTGCCGGTGTTCTGACATACATTGTCAGAATAGCATACCCATATGGCAAATGGATAGATATAGCTATCAGTTTAGCCTACTTTATCAGAATAGCATAATTATGTTTTGATGCTCTGGTAGGTACATTTTTTTTTTATTTTTTTTTTTTTTGTTACTTATTTGTACCCGTAGGTAGATTTGGTTTGCAGTCTGGTGACAAGCCACCGGCTGCCGGTCGCTGCGTGCGCGAGCGCCCTAAACCTACATGTTTTTGGTATGCGGGAGAAAACCGGAGAAATCCCGGAGTAAACCCACGCAACACGGGGAGAACATGCAAACTCCACACAGCTCACTGTTGGTCGGGGGCTGGGATCGAACCCACGATCTCACGATCCCCGCGATCCCCCGGCCGAGGGTAAACTGTGCTGCCGCAGTGCTAAACTACTGCGCCACCGTGCAGCCCTAATTTAAGCTAATAAAAAAGAATACTAGTTTAATACAGTGGTATATTCTGATAAGTTAATTTGCACTGACAGAATGACATACCTATAGTTTAATACAGTGGTAGAACTAAACAAGACAATCATATATTCACATACTGAAAAAACCTTAGACGTCAATAGAATTATAGTTACACAAAAACAATCTATATACCACTAATTTTCTCTAGTACAACGGCATTTTTTTTTTTTTTTTACATTTTTTTTTAAGTTAACTGTACTCTTAACTACAGTTTTATATAACGGAGTGAAACAACAGAATTATCCATCCATCCATCCATCCATTTTCTACTGCTTTTCCGGAGTTCCAGGTCATGGAGGCAGCAGCTCAAGCAGAGAAGCCCAAACTTCCCTCTCCCCAGCCACCTGCTCCAGCTCTTCTGAGAGGATACCAAGACATTCTCAGGCCAGCTGGGAGACATAGTCTCACCAGCGTGTCCTGGGTCTGCCCCAGGGTCTCCTCCCCGTTGGACGTGGCTGAAACACCTCAAGTGGGAGGCGTCCAGGAGGCATCCTGATCAGATGCTCAGACCACCTCAACTGGCTCCTTTCAATGTGGAGGAGCAGCGGTCCTAGTCTGAGCCTCTCCTGGATGACTGAGCTCCTCACCCTATCTCTAAGGGTGAGTCCAGCAATCCTATGGAGGAAGCTCATTTCAGCCGCTTGTATCAACAGCAGAACTAACAATATGCAACTCTATACAGTTATAACATTGCATAATAAGATAAGATAAGCCTTTATTAGTCCCACAATGGGGAAATTCCAGGATTGCAACAGCACAGGGATAGCAACACTCAGAGCAACAATCAGAAGGCAAGAAAAAAAAAAAACAAGAGCAGCGAGTATACATACACTACCGTTCAAAAGTTTGGGGTCACCCAGACAATTATTTTGTGTTTTCCATGAAAAGTCACACTTATTTACCACCATGAGTTGTAAAATGAATAGAAAATATAGTCAAGACATTGACAAGGTTAGAAATAATGATTTGTATTTGAAATAATTTTTTCCAGATACTCAACCTGCTCAAAGGAAGGTCAGTTTTAATTCAATTCAATTCAATTCAATTCAACTTTATTTATATAGCGCCATTTCACAACAACAGTCATCTCATAGCACTAGCAACTGTAGGGGGGACCCCCACAGTTGCAGAAAGACCCCAGCAATCAGGCGATCCCCTGTGAGCAAGCACTTGGCGACGGTGGAGAGGAAAAACTCCCTTTTAACAGGAAGAAACCTCCAGCAGAACCAGGCTCAGGGAGGGGCAGTCATCTGCTGCGACTGGCTGGGGGGTGAGGGGATAGAGAAGAAGAAAAGAACAGACATGTAGAGAGCAAACAGCACGATGGGGACTCAATCTATGGGAGAGAACAAACAAATGTTAATGACCAGCAAAAAAAAAATATTTCATAGAATTTTATAGCTTCTCTAACCAGCTAAACTGTTTTCAGCTGTGCTAACATGATTGCACAAGGGTTTTCTAATCATCCATTAGCCTTCTGACGCAATGAGCAAACACATTGTACCATTAGAACACTGGAGTGATAGTTGCTGGAAATGGGCCTCTATACTCCTATGTAGATATTGCACCAAAAACCAGACATTTGCAGCTAGATTAGTCATTTACCACATTAGCAATGTATATTAGCTATTAGAGTGTATTTCTGATTAGTTTAAAGTTATCTTCATTGAAAAAAACAGAGTTTTTCTTTCAAAAATAAGGAAATTTCTAAGTGACCCCAAACTTTTGAACAGTAGTGTATGTACATATAAATATAAATATATATATAGAGACACACAGTGCGGAGCATTGTAGCTAGATGGAATAAATATGAGTATATAAACAGTGCGGAGTATTGTAGCTAGATGGAATAAATATGTAAATATATAAACAAATACTAAATATAAATATATAATTGCTTACCTTTGGTCAGCTGTCTGTCTCTGGCGGTAAGCTGAAATGATGGACTTCCGCTCAGTACTGTGTATCTCTGCTGTACATATGTGTGTGCATGCGCAATAACCCAGGATATATTGTTCTGATAGGTATACCAAGAATACTAGTCCTGGATTTATTTCCACATGGAGCAAAATAATGCTGAGGTGGATTAATTCCACAAGCTGCTGGAAGTGCAGGTTTGCCCGTGGTGTGTTGGCAGTCTGGCATGGCCTTTGTCTACGTAATTCGTATACAAGAAATACCGTCTTCCTTTACCTGTGGGGTGGACTTGTTCGCAGCGTTTTGTTGTAAGTCACTTTCATACTGTACTTAGAATTAAATATAGGAGTAAGGCAGCAGTTAATAAGTGAGTTTGTCGAAGAAGCAGAGATTTTACAATGGCTTTAGCTGTTTGGGGTTTTTTTGAGCGTACACACAGGACCTGCCACGCTGCATGTCCATTCTGCATCAGCCATCTTGTCTGTAAGAGTTGTTACTTTTTCATTGATGCCATGAATGGTTGACTGTAGAGACAATGCAGATTTCATGTTTATGATTTGCATTGAACTTCAGAGATGTCAATGTTGCTCTCTAACTTTAGTATTTGAAATATGGCATTAATTGACTCCCACATTAAAATGCATTTCTATTATTTCTATTATTTTTCTTTCCGTTTCTCAGGTGCCATATCTGCTGCCTCTACCCTCGCTCCCCCGGGAAAACCACCCCAGCTGGAGGACTCCTACAGCCCATACAATCTAATCTCCAACTCTGAGTCCCCTACCAGCCCCCTGGTGCCCCCGGATTGGGGCCAGGGCAAAGGTCCCAATGAAAAGATCTCTAATGGGACCAACATTAACTGGCCTCCAGGTGAGAACTGCACTTTTTTCTGCTGCAAGAAAAAAAATGAGCTAGGATTACAAGCTGATTACATATAAACAGTTTTGTATTTACTGGGTAATTGCATGCATTCTGGTCTAACTTTGTTTAACTGAAAACTCTCTGCAGTTGTTTGTGTTGCATCTGTTTTTGTTGGAGAACTTACTCTGGCCACTTATAAATTTAATTTCACACAGTTCTGTATAGGGTTGGCTTGTCCTCATTTAGATGCATGAAGCATCTTGTGCACTTTATTTTAAAAAATTAATTGCCACATTAACAATGAAGCAGTCCTCTTTAGATTGTCAGTGTTCAGTCATTCTGGGCCTCATTTCCTACTTTAGAGTTCTGCCCAGGGGTGCCATGGAAAGGCCTCCAGAACATTGACCCTGAAAATGACCCCAATATGACACCTGGCAGCGTCCCCAGCGGTCCTACCATCAACACCAACATCCATGACGTCAACCGCTACCTGCTGCGAGACAGAAATGGAGGTACAGGAGCAAGCAAAGTCTTAACGGTTTTAAGACGCTCTTCATTTAGATTAGGTTAGATTAACTTTATTGTCCCACAAGGGGAAATTTGTCTTGGGCTTATCACCCATGCTGCAACCACACAATCCACACATACACAATGGATATGTAGTACATAAAATCTTCCATATTAAAAATATAAATGAAGGAAAGCACAATAAATAATGCAAATAACAAAAATGTAATCATTAAACCTAAAAACCAAAATACATACTGTGGCACACATATTTGAGTTGCTTAGGCTGCATATGTATATTACTGTTGCCCACGTCTCAGAATGAACAATAAGTCTGGGTCTCCTGGGGATAACAGGAGGATGAGAAATGTGATCTTTTGAGATGGTCTTGAGAGACTTCCTGACCACCAGGGTTTTGGGGGAGAGGAGAAGACCTGGGGGTTTATGTATTGTGTCTTGGGATTAAAGACAATGTGACTCTGTACTTTGATGTCCCAGGTATAAAAGGGACAGATGTGGGAGGATGGGCCTCTTTTCTGTTTGAGAGGATGTTGGAGATACGTGAATGTTAATAAACCTGAAATGAGAAATAAACTCAGCCTCATCTTTTCACGCTCTCCACAATACATATATAAATATATAACAGCAGTCATTAAGGGCAGGAAGTATGTGTCCCTGGCCTATCTATTTAATTTTAAATGTTTTACTGCCAGGATAAATGAGTTCTTATATCTGTTGAACCTGCACTTGGGAACTCTGTATCTCCTCCCTGAAGGCAGCAGCTCGTATTCATTGTTTAATACATGGCTAATGTCACTGATTATTTTTTGGGCTTGTTTACAGGCTGCCTGTTCGTATAAGATCTGCATGGATACACAGTCTTAAGATCTCAGTCTTATAAGATCTCATGGATACAACTCCAATGATTTTCTATGCAGTATGAATTAAATGCAACACTCTGTTCTTTAGCTTCACAGAGAGGTTGCCAAATCAAGCTGTGATGCTGTATCTAATACAGCTCTTCAAAACAGCCTGGTAAAATATTAACATAATCCTTTTATCGATACCATGAATTCTTAATCTATGCAAAAAATGCAGTCACTGTTGCAGTGTGCTGCAGAGGTAATCAATATGTGTGTTCCAGGTTAATGAATTGTCAATGCATCCTCCCAAATATTTATAGGAACTAACCTGTGTTATAGTGTGGTTGTGGATGACCACAGGGTGAAACACCATCTCCTTTGTTTTATCAGTATTCGAAATGAGATGACTGTCATCACACCAACTGACAAACCTCTGAATTTCTATAAGATAGCTCGACAGATCATGAGCCTTTTGAAGTAGTGATAAAACAGCAGTGTCATCAGAAAACTTAATAATTCGATGGCCTGGATAAGCACTCCTGTACTCATCAGTGTACAAGGTGAACAGGACTGGTGAGCTAACACAGCCTTGGGGAGCTCCTGTGCTCAGGGTTCTAGATTCAGATAAAGTTCCATTTACACTGACCCACTATCTATGATGAGTTAAAAATGAGTGGTACCATTTATTAATAACAGGATGCACATTAAAATTATTTAACCTCTTAATTAAAAGGTGTGGCTACAGTGTGTTAAAAGCTGAACTAAAATCAACCAATAAAAGACGTGCATATGAGGTTGTCTCCTCCAAATGTTTAAAAACAGGATGAGTTAAATTTAGTTAAAATGGCATTGGTGACAATCTTCTCAAGGCACTTCATTACCAGTGAGGTCAGTGCAACAGGACAGTAGTTGTTATTCTCATTACAGTTTGCTTTTTTTGGGACAGGAATTATACTAGAGCTTTTCCAAATTGCTGGGATGGAACAAGTATCCAAGGACTTCTGGTCCTTAGACTCCATGGAAAGAAACGCCCAACTACTTTTCACTCCACAAAGTTGCTCTCCATACTTAACCACAGACGTTATCTGCTCATGCATACTTCACATAAGATTGCCTTTTTTAATTTGTGTCTTTTGTAGCCTTCCTCATTACTCTGCTACCTCTATGAACACATAGCCAGTTCCACAGCGTCTCCACAACAGGACTCTCTGCCTCTTACCAGAACTGACTGGCCTGTCAGTAGAACTTTTAATCTGTTGTCCTGTGATGAAGGCAGCTCAGCTACACATGCAGGTCCATGTGTGGACCTGCTAACCTTTTCTTACTAGAAATATCCTCCATTTAGTTTGCTGTTAAGCTTGAAACCTACCCAACCCTGCTTGACCTGTTTCTGAACTTCAACTTAACGTTACATCTAAACATTTAGCTTTGAACAGCGTCTTTACCAATCCTTTTGAATTAAACCCACAAAAACAAGGCTCACCCCGCCTGTCATGACATCTGTACAAACCCCACCCTGTGTGTGTGTGTGTACCTGCCTGCCAATGTATTAAGATGGAAACTAAAGGTGCAGTAAAGTCTGTAAGAGTAATTTCAGAAAAATGATAAATGTTTCTTTGAAAGATAGTAAAGACTTCCCCTTTTATTCGAATGGGTCACAAATCCAGGTTTTTCTCCCATTAACAACAAGCATTACATTCGTCAGCAATTGTATCATTCTTGAAAATATCACGAGTTGTTGTTATTGTCTGTTATTTTTCTTAAACATCCAAAACTATGAGGGACATTAACATGACAACCAAAACTAATGCTATATAATATAAAGAAAGAATGGCCTTTGGTGTCAGCCAAACAGCCCCCAATATTGAATCAGTTTACATGCATCTCCATTTTTTTTTTTTTTACCAATTTATCAGATGCTTAAGATGGAATCAGCAGTTTTCACTTTATAAAACGACCACAAGGAGAGTCATGTAATGAATTTATTGCCACAGTAGCTAACCTATATTTTACTTGTGTGTCTTTGTAACTTGTCTTTTTTTCACTCTCATCCTCTCTGTGTAAAGGTAAAATATCTGACATGAAATCCACCTGGTCCCCTGGGCCCATCGCTCAGAGCCAAGCCTCTTTGTCGCACGAGCTGTGGAAAGTCCCCCAGGGGCCTCGTAATACCACAGCTCCATCCCGGCCCCCTCCAGGCCTCACCAACACCAAGCCCTCCTCCACTTGGGGGGGCAGCTCACTGGGGTTGGCCCAAGGTTGGAGCGGCTCCTACTCCTCTGGTGAGCTTCTTTTCTTTTTGAAACATCTGCTGTATTAAAGCTAATGTGAATCTATCACACACAGACATTCCCCCAGACTCTTCAGATGACATATAATTTTCAAGAATGTAAAATCCATATTATTTGCCGATGATAGAACTATGTTCAGTAGTGGAAAAAACCTAGAACAACTCTTGGACACTGTTGATACAGAACTACAACAAGCACAAAAATGGTTTGATATTAGCAAGTTATCCTTGAATTTAAATAAAACAAAGTTAATCATTTGGAAATTGAACTGCAAATTCAAATGGAAAACTTATGTTGACTGAAATAGAAATACAAAAAATAACAAACTACTTTCTTGGGAGTGTTATTGGATGAACAGTTAAGCTGGAAACCTCATATGAAAATGTCACAAATAAAATATCTAAATCCATCACAATTTTATGCAGAGCTCAAGACTTTGTGACTCAAGACTCGTTCTCTCTTGTACTGTTCACTTATTGTTCCGTATTTGACTTGTGGTGTGGAGATCTGGGGAAACGCGTATAAAACAGCCCCTAAACCAGTGATCATATTACAATAAAAGGTAACAAGAATTGTATGTAGAGCAAAAATCATGATTCAACAAACCCACTTTTTGTTTGTTTAAATATACTCAAATTCAGTGAACTAAGGGACTTCAAAATCTTGCAAATTATGTACAAGATGAAAATATAACTTGTTACCAGACGGTGTCAAAGATTTGTTTAATTTGAGAGAGAATAATTATAATTTCAGAGGAATATTAATTTTTCAAAGACCAAAAATAAGAACAAATGTTAAAAAAAACAAAACTTTTTTTTTCTATTTGTGGAGTAAACTTGTGGGACAGCTGTGCTGATTAGTTGAAATTGTTCTACATTTAACAGGTTTAAACGAGAAGTAAAAGATACATTAGTTAAATTACAAAATTATCTGAATTATTGTTGTGAAAATGATTTTGTTTGCTGTGAATACATTTAATTTTGTTTGATATGAAGATACTCAAATCAAATTAGATTGATGTGAAAATATGTAATTTTGTTTGTTTTTGTAGGGTTTCTTTATGTTCAGTAAGAGGGTTGCACATATATAAGCTTTAGCTTCAGTCTAAACCCTTTCTGTTAATTTGACCATTATTTTTTTATTTTATTAATTGATTTTTTTTTTAATCTTTTGTGGCAGATGGAAATAAATAAATAAAATGGAAAAAAAACCCAACTTAATTTAAAGAAGGAGCAATAATGTAAATCTGTTATTTAGGCTGACCAAGGAAAGTGCCCTGGAAACACCAACTTACTTTTATGAAAGACTCAAGAAAAAATATCAAAATTGTTTCTTCAGAAAAAGCATTTCTCATTTTACTTCTAAGGGTTCCTTATAAATTTTCATAATGTGTTTATGCTCTGAATAAATTCAGAAGGTTGAACAGACTGAATAAACCAAAGTGCAAAGCACAGATCTCACACCTGTCAAACACCGAAATGGCTGAAGATGCATAGGTGGGGCAGCATTGTTCCTAGCTGTCACTGCAGTCTCGCTCTCATTTTGCATAAGTCGAACACACCCTGTTAAACTGACATTTTGAGGTTTACCGACTCTAGAAAGTCACATTTAAACATATCATATTTGACCTCATTTTAACATGATACATCAACAGTCATGCAGTGTTGAGGAAATGCCTCGAGTTTCATAGATGAGAGGTGTTGATTGGTTGAAAATCAGTGGAAGTGTTGGTGAACTTTATGACCTTGTTTAGACACAATTTAAAAACATTTTCTCCCAAGTATTCTACTTCATTCTATCTCCCACTCACTTTCTACTTAAGAACTGGTGATTAAGCCACACTATTATTATTATTATTATTATTAACCATATTACATTTATGTTACAGAGGGAACCACATGGAGTACTGACAGCTCCAACAGGACCAGCAGCTGGCTGGTGCTGAGGAATCTCACACCACAAGTGTGTACTCTGTTCTGCTGTATTTTGACAGATTTCAGTGCATGTTCTCCTTGTGTGGACTGTTTGCTTTTGGTGCTGCGGTTTCCTCCACAGTCTAAAGACAAGAGCTTGGTTACTTAATTAGGGCCAGTGGCGGCCTGATGGTTAGGGATGTGGACTCGTGGCTGGAGGGTCGCTAGTTCAATCCCTGGACCAGCAGGATCAGATCTTGGTGGGACAGATGACATAGCTCCCTCATTAACCCCACTGTGGTACCCTTGAGCAAGGCCCTTAACCCCAACTGCTCCAGTGGAGCTGCTCAGTGGCCACAGGTCAGTCTGTGGTTGTACTGGGCAGCTTCCAGGTGTGAGTGTGAACAGGGTGTCCTTGAAAAAGGGAGGTTGCCTTGGATCACCCCTGTGTAAATAAAGCTTAAATTAAAAAGAATAATAATAAAAATTTTAAATGGGCCATATCTGGGTTTAGATGTATGAAACACTGGCGATCATTGTGATTAGAATAGTGCCATTTAAAAAGGAATTAATGTATTATTAAATTCATATATTTGTAACTGCAACTTTTTGCACTAATCTTTTGCAGATTGATGGGTCAACTTTGCGGACCCTGTGTATGCAGCACGGCCCCCTGATCACATTCCATCTCAACCTGACCCAGGGGAACGCTGTGGTCCGCTACAGCTCCAAGGACGAGGCTGCCAAGGCCCAGAAGTCCCTGCACATGTATGCTTTAGTTTGATTTTCCACCACCTTCTTTAGAAATTACAAATAACTAAAATAGGGAACAGCTGGCGCCTGACCCTTTTTTGCTGCCAGCTGCAAAAGCCACTTCTGCACGCTGTCATGGAAACAACATGACCCAGTTTTCAGCAACACAGTATTGTAGTAAAGCTACAGGAAGGATGCCTGAGAGAAACAATACAGCAGTTTTAATGATTTCCAATATTGTCTTATGCACCTTCTTCACTTGGAGACAATGCAACTAAATTTTCAGGAAATGTGCATTGTCCTCATTTGTGGCTCAGTCTGATTAATTTTTAATTTTTTCCTTTTCTGTCCTATAAGGTGTGTACTTGGAAACACCACAATCCTGGCAGAGTTTGCCGGCGAGGAGGAAGTGAACCGCTTCATTGCACAAGGCCAGTCGCTGGGGGCAAACACCACAAGCTGGCAGGCCAACCCAGGAACCAATCAGAACAGGATGAGCGGAGCTGCGCAGTCCCACTCTATTGGTCAGTGGAGCAGCAGCACCGGTGGAGGCAAGACCAGTGGAGGCGACCTGCTGTGGGGTGGCGTGCCCCAGTACTCCAGCCTTTGGGGGCCGCCAAGTGGAGAGGACGCCCGCGTGATCGGGAGCCCGACCCCTATCAACACCCTGCTGCCTGGGGATCTGCTGAGTGGGGAGTCCATGTAGGATGATGCCACGATACACTAACCAACCAACCCTGCACCACCATGTCCTGTAAGCCATTGGTGGAGGGTGGGGTGAGAAAAATATATTAAAAAAAAAAAAAAAACACAAAAAAAGCAGGAGTAACACCCAAGCAAATCATGTGGTGATAATCAGTATCAATTTGAACTGTGAATGGTGAATCAGAAGGCCAGGGTCTGTGCCACACAGACTCCAGACCCCCGTCCTTCTGCTTTACTGTGGTCCTCTTTTTCATTGGTTTACCTTTTTATTGTTTTTTTAAATGAATCACAAAAGAAACTGAAGTGAGACACAACACAAAGAAACCTGTTGGTGTTTTTTTTCCTTAAGTATACCTGGCATTCTGTGTGAGGTTTTCTTTTTAGGAGAAGCAATCAAAGCTGCCATCTGAGACTTTCCTTTTCCCTCCAAAAAAAAAAAAAAGGAGAACAAAATAAGACTTACAACAACCATTCCCAGCATATCCATGGCCAATGATGTTGTTCAAAGACCTTTTACTAGTTATGTTAACATTTGTTTCTCAGCACTAATATTAGCCTTAAGTGGTCTCTGGCCCAGGTCCTTCACAAGCTGTTTTTTAGTTGTTGTTTTTTTTTTTAAGGAGAGAGAGAGAAAAAAACTGAAGAACTAGCTGAAATCTTGCACAGTTTCACCTCAGAGCCAGCGTGTGGTACAGGACACGACCAGTGACCTCTCTGTCACTGGACAGGAAGAAGGCCTGTCCACGTGTCTGGCACTACCAATCATCTGCTTAATTATTGTAATTTGTCTGAAAGGGATTGACACAGCTGATAAATGCTCCTTTTTAGGTCTGATTTATCAACATATAAGCTGAGAGAAGATTGTTTGTCAACCTCGCTGTGTGTGCTTGTTTCCTTACGATTTGGTATGTCCGGTGGTACCCAATCATCAATCCTCCTTTTCATCTGCAACTTGGAAATCAGCCACTTTCTGGTGCTTGTTCAAATTTTCTATTCTCCATGATGAACCCCAGCGGCCTCTACAGCCCCGCCAATATTCAGCAAAAAAAAAAAAAAGAAAAGAAATTACTCAACTCTTGTTTCATGTGACAGTTACGTTGTGCAATATACACCATAGACCTTTCTTCCGTCCACGCTCAATGTCCACCGGACTTGGTTTGTTCATTGTTTTTCTGTTCTGTCTTGTGTTTTTGAATGTTGCTGGTTTCAGCAAAAAGACTTTGGAACTTCAGAAACCTTATCCTCCCCGTTTGAAAAACTTGGAATCCCTCCAGGCCACCATTCCCCTTTGAAACTGTTGGGAAAACTCTGCAAAGAGGAAGAAGCAGATGTTGAACTGTGCATATGGAAAAGTGTACCAAATAGAGACACTGGGTATGTGACCATGCACACTTCCTCTCTGCGTGCCACACCCAACAGAGACTGAAACCATAGAGGGATTGGATGGTTCTGGGCATCTGGCACAATACCAAATAAGAGGGTTTCCTCCTAATGCAGTAGACCTACGAGTGTTCCTTGCATTTGGTACTGTACAAACAGAAGACTTTTATAAATTCAAAGGGTTTTATTATAGTACTTAAGAGCAAATCACTTCAACTGCAAACCAATAAATCAAAACAAGGAGCAACAAAAACAATGAAAAGACAAAAAAAAAAGTTACTGCTCTTTCATGTACTGTATCTATTCCTTGGAAATGTTTGGCGGTGTTCCTCTGGTAGCAGGATGAAGGGAAACAAAATGGAAATGTACCTTTGGACTTTAGGGGGGGAAACTTCTCTCCACTTTGAACTTTATCAAAGTGATTATCACTGTTACTCCAAAATCGTTAGCCTTGCTCAGTTTGGAGGCACTAGACTGGCGGTGCTGGCTGACACTCGCTGGACAGTTGGGTGGGTGAGTCGGAGTGGGGGTGAGGTGGGGGAGTTTCCACTGAGTGCCTCTCTGCTGTGGTCCTCTGGGTGTGAGGTGGCAGCTCCACGGCGCAGCACTTCCTCATGGGCTCCACTTACCCCTCCCCCCTTCCCCAGTCTGGCGTGGAAAAAACGGGCCAGTTGAGGCCCTCTGCCACACACGGCTTGTCTCACAGGGGCCCACCACCTGACCACGCTGCCGCTCCGCCCTCTCCCCATCTCAGTACTTGGACACAAAGATCACTTTAGCTGGAAGATGTAATAGTCATATTTCTGGAATTTTTGCCAGTGTACGTTGTAATTTTTTTTTAATTTTATTTTTTTTAAAGATCGTCTGACTTACTTTCGTTTTCAATCTGTTGTTGTTTTTGTCTACATGCAGTGGTCTACAAAATACTGGCTGCTGAACTAGCCCTTCACTGTTCATATGCAGAAACACTTTGGTCTGAGGTGCCTCTGTATGTTCATCCTGTGTATTGAATGCAAATCGAGGATCAATACTACAGACCCTTATTGATTGTCTACTTGTTTTGAACTGATCATGCTTTTTGTGTTTGACAGTATTCTGTAGTACTTCCAGGTAGTATCTTAAGATGTGTAAAAATGAGGTGTCTCAGAAGGGGATGTGGGTGTTTGTCGCTCTGAGCTGCTCCGCCTGCCCGCAGGCTGTCCCCCCCTCCCTCCTTGCCTAGCTGCTATACTGTAACCTCCTCTACTCCTCCACCACAACCAGACCCAGTAGCCCTCCCCTACACTCCGCCAACAGGCCCTCATATCTGTTTCTATGCAAAATTTGAGAGGCTGGGGCCTTTAACGGCACGCCAAACCTGACTGGGGAACGAGCACTCCTACCAGAGCTTGGCATACCCTAACAGTTGCCCCGTACGTGCTCCTGTCAGCATTTCAAAACGGCCACAGTTAATGTAAAGTCAGGCTCAGCCACCAGAACACTGTCACAAAGTCAGAACACTTTATCATAGGTCGGCCTTTCTCTCAGAGCTGAAGACGCTTCTGTTCAGCTTGATCTCAGGGTTAGGGGAGTTGGTGATACCAAGCTTGAGACGCAGCTCTCCGTGTCTGTCCTTTCTACTGTGAGAGCAGAGTCTAAAGTTAAAAGGCCATCTGCACGACACAATGTACAGACCTCACGCCTCGCAATTATGTCCCTATTGGAGGGGAAATGGCTCATATTGAATCCTGTTCCCCAGAGGTGGCCTGTGGTTACTGTTTGGGGGAGACATTATTGTATGTAAGATGCCAACATGTTGTGCCAATATAAATTTGCCGTGTCATACCGTATCTTTATAGAGAGCACTTCTGTTTTGTTTGTGGAGGAGCTTTGATGACCTTTACAGAGGGCGCAGCGGAGCAGGGGGACAGGAGAGATCAAACAAAAGAGTGACAGCATCGCGTCCTTAAATGACTGAGTTTTTTTATGCTTTTGTGGGGAATGCCTCATTATAAAGAGAAAATCTTTACTCAATTGGGGGTTCCAGTTTGCTACAGTGCACAGTTGATGATGGGTAATCCCGGGTACATATTTTTTTAAAACCAAAAATGAAATTGCATTTTAATGTCATTTTTATGAAGTTTGACATAAAAATCTTAAAAATGCTTAAAAATCTAAGTAAAAAAAATCTATAATATGTTAAAACTCTGCACTTCTAGCTGAAACGTCTCCAGTCATCGGCCTCTGCTTCCACCATTTGAAGGAGTAGAGCAGTGACTGGGGTGCCTTTTTGTGGATGCTGTATTTATCTTGTTTTATGTTTGTGTCCCTGCTCAAAGCAGGCTCACTGAACTGTACATTTCCACAGACCCAGATGGCTTGGGCCCACTGTATCAGCCTCACTCTCTCATTCTGCATCAGCAGAAGCAGAGGGGCACATTTAAAGAGGTACAAAGTCTTAAAAACAAGTAATTTTTTTTTTTTTTTAAATTTAGAAAAAAGGAGAGAAGAAAACGGGAAAAGGCTACCTTTCAGGACTTGCAGTCCTGCAGCACACAAGCAAAAATCACTATTGCCTGTTTCTGTAACTGCCTTGATCCAAGCTCAGACAGACCCAATAGCCGAGGACCTCCCAGCATCCTGTACTAACTGGAGAACCCTGACAGTGAAGGGGGTTTCCCATGCTGCACCAGCATTGAGAGGCTCTCCTCTCTACAGCTCTGTTCTAGATAGCAGTATATATGTATACACTACACATTTATTATCTATAAATATATATATACACACATATATATATATATATATATACTGTGAGTACGTTGTGTGTCACCTTTTCTCGGATCATAACCTCTAAAATTTTTCCATTAATGTTCTGAAAGGTCTTGGTTTAATACATCCGAAAATGAGCAATATGTATTTTCCCCGCAAATAAGTGACACAGAGGAAAGAACTCGGGTCGGGTGTTTGACTGATACTTGATTGATCGATTGAAAGCTGCGACTTCCACGCACGGAGTCAGATATGCACGTTCTGGTGTTGAGGGCATATTACAGTACTCTGAAGTGCTTGTACTGTATGTATGATATCTGTGTGATTAGTCTAAAAGCCCAACCTGAATCACCTGGCTGAATGCATATTTTACACCCAGTTGAATTTAAAAAAAAAAAATCACAAACATATCAAAACGTAAACTATTGAGCAGAGATACTTGAATCATGGAGCGCCAATAACATAATGTGAAGTCAATTTGTTTGTTTTTTTTTGTATTATTATCTGACAAGTATACATAGGGGCTTTTAAAGAATATCAGATGTGGATTGCATTAAGTAACAAAAACAAAATATTTGGAAAAAAAGTCATCTTCAGTGTGTGCTTGACAGTCCCCCAACAGCACGTATAACATCAGGCCAACATCGGCATGTTTACATTGGGAATACATCTTATAGAGGTCGTTCGCACATTGGCTAGACATCGGCATAGTCTTGGTGCATTGGGCTGATGTTGGCGCGATGTACGGGTGCTTTTGGTGTCAGATGTCTGTATGAATGTGTGCGTACGGAGGCACGTGGCCTGCTGTTATGTTCCACTCAGTTCGTGTTTTGTTCTTTGCTGTTTTGTAAAAAAAAAAAAAAAAAAGATTCTGTTATCCTCTAATGTTGCACTGAGTGTCTTCTACCCCTCACTCAGCTAATCGTAGTAAAAGTACAGAGGGGAGATGGTGACAATTCATGTGTACGTGTTTACTCAAGGAATTGGTTTTTTTTTGTTTTGTTTTTTCATTCTGTAAAAAGTTTTATCTACCTTATAGTGGCTTTTTTGTGAAATAATCCCATGCAAGGATTGTTATTGAGTATTGCACCATATTGTTTCAGTTTAAAAAATAAAAAAAAAATCAATAAAATGGAAAAATAGATTAAAAAAAATAAATAAAAGTTAAAAAAAAGATTAAAAAAATAAGAACTGTGGCCATAGATAGCTGTAGAAGGATTAGTCATCCTGATGTTAACTTTATGGAGAAATGGAAAGAGAACATTTGGGAGGTGAGTTTATGAGACTCATTTCAGAGGTGCCTATCTTTTCTGTTTTGCAAAAGCCACCTGTCGTTTACAAGCATTTCATTTGTCTGAAGTTCAAGGAAATGAGAGTTTATAACCAGGAATGTTTTAAAAGAAAAAGGACAAAGTTCATCTTCCATCAAATATGGACATGAAAATCTTTGCAAAATCAAGATTTATGCTACTTTCAGAACTCTGGGATTGATCAGTGTTGTCATAGTTCAATTTTTAGTTTCTCGTTGGATGTCGATGGACTATCTTTGTATGTATTACGTGGTGATTTTATGTTTTCTGTAATACTGCAGTGCAGTTTGCTCACTATCTTGCACACTCATAAGATGTGGATTTTGTCTCAGGAAGGCCAGGGTTCCAGATACCAACTCCTTCATTTTTTTTAGGTTTCAGTGTTTGTGTGAAAACAAGAAACTGAAAAAAAAAAAAACTATTTAACTCCAAGCAAGCACTGAAGTTTAACAGAATAAAAAAGTACCATTGTTTCTGTAAAACCACAAAATATGTTTGTAGCAAGTTACATTTACCAAATAATACTGAGAATCAACTTTGAGAAGAGTGGAGCGCTTTACATGTGAAATCTGAGTAGAAATTGCTTTACATTTAAACAATGATTAGTGGTTGGGCTTGTCAAAAAGACAAAAAAAATGCATTTGTGTGTTTTGATTTTTAAGTTTTGATCCTATTTCAGCAACATTTTGCAAGACTTATTTTCTTAATCATCTCTGTTAATGTGTGTGTAGATCAGAGGTTTCCTAACATAATGATGATGGTTTTCAGAGGCCGGTTGAAAAGGAGGAGTAAAGTGTTTTTTTTTCCTTTTAAAGGTTCATGATCTATGCACAAGTGGGAGGGAAGACACATTTGTCAACTCAAACTCTGGGGTTCAGGGTTGTATGGAGGGTTGTTTTTTTTTTTTTTTTAAATGTCTTGTTTGCTGAAATTTCTTACACTTCCACCTTGCCATCGTCATCTAATGTTTCAGCAAAACTTTACATTGCGTCATCATGCTACGTAATCCTTAACCAATGAGTGCTTATTCTTCTGCTAAAGCACTGTGGGTTGTACTGAAAATAAGCCCATGACTTTTATGGCTTTTCTTTGGTTTTTTAATTGGGGGGGAGGAGGGTGGATTGAGGGAGAAGTGGGGGTACTTTGCCTTTGCCTTTTATTTTCATAACTTCAAAAAAAAAAAGCATTGAAAATGTCTGTAACCGAAAAACAAAAGTTGTGGCTTTTAATGTGTTTTTTTCCTCCTTATAGAATGTGATTGTTAAAGACATGCACCAGAAAAAAAAGTTTCCATGTATTATGGAGCTTCTTTCGGACTATATTAATAAAATACAAATTTTCTTGGCTGTAACACTGTCTTTTTTAAAACCATCTATGGCTGTTAGTCAAATGCTTTTAACTTCCCTTCACCGACGCTCTATATCATATGTGTCAAACTCAAGACCCATGGGCTGAATCCAGCCCGCCATGTCATTTTATATGGCCCGCGGAAGCTTAAAATGAACAGAGAGCCTAACCCAGGATTTACACTGACTCCGGATGCAATACGTTATGGCTGTGATCCGGCCTCTGCAGCAAATGGTTCCTGTTCTCGTCAATTTTCTAATCCCCACCTGGTCCGGACCACTGCGGAACGAATCCGGCTTGTCAAATTCGGTTCGCCAATGAAACACAACAAGTCTATATTTGACAGATGCCAGATCCAATCTGCAAGGAAATCACATGGTATTTAATAGCTGTTTGTTCATTAAAAATAATTTAAGTATCGTCCATTATTTTCTGAGGTCTACTTCTCCACCACTGTGTCAGAGAAGGCGAAAGCTTGAAATAACATACAAACACTTCATAGAATTAAAATTACCGGGCTACTTACGTTTTATTTAGTGCGCACAGGTGCTCCAGGTGAAGCGCCGCTGCATCACACTTCCTTCTTGTCATCACATGATTGCGATTGGTTCATCTCGGTCACTCTCGGGTCTTTCTCGAGATCTCGCATTATTTTGTATAATTCTCGCGTGATCTTGTATTTCAGACTCTCTTCTCATCCATGCCACTGGTAGGGATGAACGCAAGGGGGCATCCGCACTGCATTTGCAACGGGACTGCAGCCGGAGTCGATGTAAATCCTGAGGAAGTCACACCCCCTCTACTTCCACATATAGGACCCTATATTGGAAAAAATTCTCCATTGAAATGAATAGCAAGAGCAAAATTATCTTTTGATCCGATGGAATTTTGCCATGAGTTACACATCTGATGTTTGTCAATTTAAAAGATAGTTTTCCACATAATTAAAGTTGGCAGCTGTTGTATAATAACGGAGTAATATGAAAACGCTTAGTGGACTACATCTCCCATCATCCCACATCATCAAACGATCATGGTGATTTCCCTCAAAGCTCACCTCCTGTTTCGTGACCAATGAAAGGAGGATCCAAAGAGGATGAAAAACAACACATGCATTTTTTTTGTATTTTGAGAGCTGGAGCTGATCCAGGAAATTGTTAGTTTAGTTACTTCCCCCTTGGTGTGCTTTGAAACCGTAGCTTACATGAGTCTGTATTTGAAGTTTTATTAATTTACATATTTTCTCAACCTTATACCTTAACAGTTAGACAACAACCTAACACCGTTATTTACGTGGAAAATGTTCTATTAAATAGTAACTCGTGGCAAAATTTGATCACGATCAAAAGATGATTTCACTCGCCATTCATTTCAATGGAGATTTTTTCAGATTTAAGGTCCCATATGTGGAAGTAGAGGGGGCGTGACAACCTCAGTCAGCATAGGAAATGTATGCCTGTAAGTATCACCATATTGTGAGTTTATGTTGAAAAAGTGAAGTGAAATAGTTCTCTGTAGCCCTTTTTGAGACTGTTATCAGGTTAATGCCCATCTATGGAAATTTCCACTGAATGTTAGTATTGAGCTAGTGGGATAAATGCTTATTATTTCCCACTCTGTCTAGTGGATTTATTGGATACATCCATCCATCCATCATCTACCACTTATGTGGGGATCCGGGTTGCGGGGCATCAGTCCAGGCAGAGTAGCTCAGACTTCCGTCCAGTTCACATACAGTGTGGTAAAAAAGTATTTAGTCAGCCACCAATTGTGCAAGTTCTCCCACTTTAAAGATGAGAGGTCTCCCAATTTTCATCATAGGTATACCTCAACTATGAGAGACAAAATGAGAAAAAAAAAATCCAGAAAATCACATTGAAGGATTTTTAATGAATTAATTGGTAAATTCCTCGGTAAAATAAGTATTTGGTCAGTAACAAAAGTTCATCTCAATACTTTGTTATATACCCTTTGTTGGCAATGACAGAGGTCAAACGTTTTCTGTAAGTCTTCACAAGGTTTTCACACACTGTTGCTGGTATTTTGGCCCATTCCTCCATGCAGATCTCCTCTAGAGCAGTGATGGTTTGGGGCTGTCGCTGGGCAACACGGACTTTCAACTCCCTCCAAAGATTTTCTATGGGGTTGAGATTTGGAGGCTGGCTAGGCCACTCCAGGACCTTGAAATGCTTCTTACGAAGCCACTTCTTCGTTGCCCGGGCGGTGTGTTTGGGATCATTGTCATGCTGAAAGACCCAGCCACGTTTCATCTTCAATGCCCTTGCTGATGGAAGGAGGTTTTCACTCAAAATCTCACGATACATGGCCCCATTCATTCTTTCCTTTACATGGATCAGTCGTCCTGGTCCCTTTGCAGAAAAACAGCCCCAAAGTATGATGTTTCCACCCCCATGCTTCACAGTAGGTATGGTGTTCTTTGGATGCAACTCAGCATTCTTTGTCCTCCAAACACGACAAGTTGAGTTTTTACCAAAAAGTTCTATTTTAGTTTCATTTGACCATATGACATTCTCCCAATCCTCTTTTGGATCATCCAAATGCGCTCTAGCAAACTTCAGATGGGCCTGGACATGTACTGGCTTAAGCAGAGGGACACGTCTGGCACTGCAGGATTTGAGTCCCTGGCGGCATAGTGTGTTACTGATGGTAGCCTTTGTTACTTTGGTCCCAGCTCTCTGCAGGTCATGCACTAGGTCCCCCCGTGTGGTTCTGGGATTTTTGCTCACCGTTCTCGTGATCATTTTGACCCCACGGGGTGAAATCTTGCGTGGAGCCCCAGATCGAGGGAGATTATCAGTGGTCTTGTATGTCTTCCATTTTCTAATAATTGCTCCCACAGTTGATTTCTTCACACCAAGCTGCTTACCTATTGCAGATTCAGTCTTCCCAGCCTGGTGCAGGTCTACAATTTTGTTTCTGGTGTCCTTTGACAGCTCTTTGGTCTTGGCCATAGTGGAGTTTGGAGTCTGTTTGAGGTTGTGGACAGGTGTCTTTTATACTGATAACGAGTTCAAACAGGTGCCATTAATACAGGTAACGAGTGGAGGGCAGAGGAGCCTCTTAAAGAAGTTGTTACAGGTCTGTGAGAGCCAGAAATCTTGCTTGTTTGTAGGTGACCAAATACTTATTTTCCACCATAATTTGCAAATAAATTCATTAAAAATCAGACAATGTGATTTTCTGGATTTTTTTTTTCCTTATTTTGTCTCTCATAGTTGAGGTATACCTATGATGAAAATTGGAGGCCTCTCTCATCTTTTTAAGTGGGAGAACTTGCACAATTGGTGGCTGACTAAATACTTTTTTGCCCCACAGTAACACCATGATCCCTCCTGCAGGTGGTGAGCCCACTGGAGGACAGACCCACGTGCCTCCTTTGGGCACTTTGGGTCCCTGATGTAATGTTTTTCATGGAGATCCAATGAACCGCTTTTAGTCTGGCCCTTCACCCAGGACCAGTTTGCCTTGGGAGACACTACCAGGGGCAAGTTGCCCCAGACAACATAGCTGCTGGGATCATTCGGGCACTCAAACCCCTCCACCATGATAAGGTGATGATTCACAGAGGGGAAAGGTGTTTGTTGGTAGCTGTAGGAGTTGAACCCATGCCTCCGAAGAGACTGGAACTAGTCCAGTTTATCCACCGCCTTGTGACCATTCGACCAGGGTGGCGCTGCCATTTCATACATTTTAATTTAATAAGACCTTAAAAGCACATCATATGATATCAGAAATATATTATGTGACCAAATTCATTATCTCAATATGCTTTTTGTTCTGTACTTTACAATACCCCATTAGAGTACAGTGATAAAACTACATGTGCCACAAGGTGTTGTGGTTTTCAACATCTGTCATTATGTTACCAAAAATCAGAGGTAAGGAATTTCCTACAAATCTAATGACACAGCTAGATTTTCTTTTAATTTTTATAATATATATTTTCAAGTCTGAGTCAATTTATTTTTTTTTATACATCTATTTTTACAACTAGGGATACCTAGATCCGGCCCTTTTGAGGGCACCCATATTTCTGATGTGGCACAGGATGAAAATGAGTTTGACACCCGTGCTCTAGAAGCCACACATGAATTTAGTATCATCCTTTTCACAAACTACTAACCCATCATGCCCCATTTTTATCTGAAAGATTTCATACACGACACTTTGCTCTGAGTGCAGTATTATTTGTATACCACTAGTCAACAAGCATAGCTATATGTTGATTTCTAGTTTATCCATCCATCCATCCATCTTCTACCGCTTTTCCGGAGGTCCGGGTCGCGGAGGCAGCAGTTCAAGCAGAGAAGCCCAGACTTCCCTCTCCCCAGCCACCTGCTCCAGCTCTTCAGAGGGGATACCAAGGCGTTCCCAGACTAGCTGGGAGACATAGTCTCTCCACCGAGTCCTGGGTCTGCCCCGGGGTCTCCTCCCAGTGGGACGTGCCTGAAACACCTCAAGTGGGAGGCGTCCAGGAGGCATCCTAATCAGATGCCCATACCACCTCAACTGACTCCTTTCAATGTGGAGGAGCAGCGGTTCTACTCTGAGCCTCTCCCGGATGACTGAGCTCCTCACCCTATCTCTGAGGGTGAGTCCAGCAATCCTACGGAGAAAGCTCATTTCAGCCGCTTGTATCCGCGATCTCGTTCTTTCGGTCATTACCCAAAGCTCGTGACCATAGGTGAGAGTAGGAACGTAGATTGACTGGTAAATCGACAGCTTTGCCTTAGAACTAAGCTCCCTCTTCACCACAACAGACCGGTACAACGTCCGCATCACTGCAGATGCTGCTCCAATCCGTCTGTCGATCTCTCGCTCCATTTTCCCCTCACTCGTGAACAAGACCCCAAGATACTTAAACTCCTCCACTTGGGGCAGGAGCCTGTCCCCAACCCGGAGAGGACAATCCACCTTTTTCCGGCTGAGGACCATGGACTCGGACTTGGAGGTGCTGATTCTCATCCCAGCCGCTTCACACTCAGCGGCAAACCGTCCCAGCAAGAGCTGTAGGTCATTGCTGGATGAAGCCAACAGGACAACATCATCTGCAAACAACAGAGATGAGATCCTGTGGTCACCAAGCATGACACCCTCCATTCCCTGGCTGCGCCTAGAAATCCTGTCCATAAAAATTATGAACAGGACCGGTGACAAAGGGCAGCCCTGGCGGAGTCCAACTCTCACTGGGAATGACTCCGACCGAGTGTTGGCAATGCGAACTAAACTCTCACAACGGTCGTACAGAGACCGAATAGCTCGTAACAACAAGCCCGATACCCCATACTCCCGAAGCACCCCCCACAAAAATCCACGAGGGACGCGGTCAAATGCCTTCTCCAAGTCCACAAAACATATGTAAACTGGTTGTGCAAACTCCCACGAACCCTCAAGAATTCTCGAGAGGGTAAAGAGCTGGTCCGATGTGCCACGGCCAGGACGAAAACCACATTGCTCCTCCTGAATCCGAGGTTCGACCAACGGCCGGACTCTCCTCTCCAGTACCTTGGCATAGACCTTCCCAGGGAGGCTGAGGAGTGTGATCCCTCTAAAGTTGGAGCACACCCTCCGGTCCCCTTTTTTGAAGAGAGGAACCACCACCCCGGTTTGCCATGCCAAAGGCACTGCCCCCGACCTCCACGCAATGTTGCAGAGGCGTGTCAACCATGACAACCCAACAACATCCAGGGCCTTGAGGTACTCGGGGCGAATCTCGTCCACCCCCGGGGCCCGGCCACCAAGGAGATTTTTAACCACCTTGGCGACCTCAGCCCCTGTGATAGGCGAGTCATCCCCCTCGTCCCCAAACCCTGCTTCCTCTGTGGAAGGCGTATCAGTGGGATTGAGGAGATCCTCGAAGTATTCCTTCCACCGCCCGACGATATCCCCAGTTGAAGTCAACAGTGTCCCATCCGCACCATACACAGTGTGGACGGGGAGCTGCTTTCCCCTCCTGAGCCGCCGAACAGTTTGCCAGAATCTCTTTGAAGCCGACCGAAAGTCTTGTTCCATGGCCTCACCGAACTCCTCCCATACCCGGGTTTTTGCTTCAGCAACCACCCGAGCTGCACTCCGCTTGGCCTGCCGGTACACCTCAGCTGCTTCGGGAGTCCCACAAGCCAACCAAGCTTGATAGGACTCCTTCTTCAGCTTAATGGCCCCCCTCACCACTGGTGTCCACCACTTGGTTCGGGGGTTGCCACCACGAGATGCACCGACCACCTTGCGGCCGCAGCTCTGGGCTGCCGCTTCAACAACAGAGGTGGAGAACATGGCCCATTCAGACTCCATGTCTCCAGACTCCCTCGGAATGTGGTTGAAGTTCTTCCGGAGGTGGGAGTTGAAGACCTCCCGGACAGGGGCCTCAGCCAGACGCTCCCAGCACACCCTCACTATACGTTTGGGTCTACCAGGTCTGAATGGCTTCCTCCCCTGCCATCGGATCCAACTCACCACCAGGTGGTGATCAGTTGACAGCTCTGCACCTCTCTTTACTCGGGTGTCCAAGACATACGGTCGCAGGTCTGATGATACGATAACAAAATCGATCATCGACCTGCGGCCTAGGGTGTCCTGGTGCCAGGTGCACATATGGACACCCTTATGCTTGAACATGGTGTTCGTTATAGACAGACTGTGGTTAGCACAGAAGTCCAATAACTGAACACCACTCGGGTTCAGATCGGGCAGGCCGTTCCTCCCAATCACCCCCCTCCAGGTTTCACTGTTGTTGCCCACGTGCGCATTGAAGTCCCCCAGTAGGACAATGGAGTCTCCAGGAGGAGCACCCTCCAGCACCCCAGTCACAGACTCCAAAAAGGGTGGGTACTCTGAAACATCATTTGGTGCATAGGCACAAATGATGGTCAGGACCCGTTTCCCAACCCGAAGGCGCAGGGAAGCAACCCTTTCGTCCACCGGGGAAAACTCCAATATAGAGGCAGCAAGGTGGGGCGATACAAGAATACCTACCCCTGCTCGTCGCCTCTCGCCCGGGGCAACTCCAGAAAAGGCCAAGCTCCAGCCCCTCTCCAGGAGACTGGTTCCGGAACCGGAGCTGTGTGTTGAGGTGAGGCCGACTATATCTAGCCGGTATCGCTCAATCTCGTACACCAGCTCAGGCTCCTTCCCCACCAGAGAGGTGACATTCCACGTACCAAAAGCCAGTTTAGAAAGCTTGGGATCAGTCCGCCAAGGTCTCCGCCTTTGACTGCCACCTAATCCACATAGCACCGGACTTCCATGATCCCTCCTGCAGGTGGTGAACCTACTGGAGGGCAGACCCATGTAACTCCTTCGGGCTGAGCCCGGCCGGGTCCCATGGGTGGAAACCCGGCCACCAGACGCTAGCCTTCGAGCCCCTCCCCCAGGCCTGGCTCCAGGGTGGGGCCCCGGTAACCCCATACCGGGCGGGGTACACTGAATCCTTGATATACAATTTATCATGAGAGTCTGTTGGATCGTTCTTCGTCTGGCCCTTCACCCAGGACCAGTTTGTCTTGGGAGACCCTATCAGAGGCAAATTGCCCCGGACAACATAGCTCCTGGGATCACTGGGGCACGCAAACCCCCCCACCACGATAAGGTGACGATCCATGAGGGGGATTTCTAGTTTATTTACAGTACAAATTCAAACTTGGATACAAACTGGTGTACTCCAAATATACTTATTTTATACTTGAAGTACAGTATACTTTTTATATTTATTGCAAGTAGGCTTTTACTACATGTATACTTGTTATATAGTATACACTCGTGCTTCACTATACTTGTTACAATGCTGTGAAAAAAAGCATTTGCCCCCTTCCTGATTTCTTATATTTTTGCAAATTTGTCACACTTAAATGTTTCAAGTCATCAAACAAATTTTAATATTGGGCAAAGAAAACTCAAATAAATACAAAATGCAGTTTCCAAATGATGATTTGATGATGCCTGATTACTACCAGACCTGTTGAATCAAGAAACCATTTAAATAGAACATGTCTGACAAAGTGAAGTAGGCTAAAATATCTCAAAAAGCAACACATCATGTCACAATCTTAAATAAATTCAAGAATAGATGAGAATCAAAAACCCAGAACATCATCTAAAGAACTGCAGGCCTCACTTGCCTCAGTTTGGACATTGGTCCATGATTCAGCAATAAGAATGAGACTGGGCAAAAATGGTATCCATGGCAGAGTTCCAAGGTGAAAACCACTGCTGACCAAAAAGAACACAAAGCCTTATCTTGTGGAGGAACAAATAAGTTCAGGCGAGATGCCACAAGCTGGAAGGTTTCAGATTTTTATTCCTCCATCATCATGAGACACACTGTAGCGCTGTGGCTGTGAGTCCTGTGTGTGTGTGTGTGTGTGTGCGTTATCTGTGAGGCATGTAAAGTAAGCTCTTTTATACAGACAAGAGAGAATGCATGGCACATTTACAGATCAGTCAATACATATTAATCGCATGATTAACTGGCGCCGGACTTCCTCTCCTTAATTCGGGGATGTATAACAATAGTCATTGTTCTGATTGTCCCCCTAGGGGCTCTCTGTCTGTATGCAAATTGTTCTACTTCCTGCCCTAGCTGAGTGTGAAGATTGAATGTCCATGTAGATTGTGGTGGGTCACCACAGGGCTCCCCCCCCCCAGAACACTCAGCAGGGGTTTGTGACCCCCCCCCCCCCCGTCGTTTGGCTCCAGCTTCGGTAGAACTGTCAGAGGGCATGTCAGTCCGTGAGGGTGACGGGGGGGGGGGGAGGTGTGGAAAGGGCAGTGTGCTCCGCTCCGAGTTCCAGCACGTTGAACGGCAGTGGATCGTGGGCGCACAGGCGGGTGTGTTTCGTGCGTAATGGAACAAGACGGCGATCGGCCGGCTTAGGAAGTGAGGTGCGGGAAAAGCTCTGTGCAGGAGGAGGGGGAGGGGTGGGAGTAAGCGAGTGTTGGCCCAGGACGTCAAAGGTGCCTGGGCCGTACAAAAATTGCGTGTGGATCCGCGATGGTGAGGGACTTTCCCAGTAAACCTGGCAGAGATCCACGGCGGCTGTGAAAAAAACCATTTTATCTGACTCCTCCCGCAGCTCGATCCAAAGAGGATGTGGGGAAAGCGAGCGGCCACATTCCCCGAGGATGCATAGCGGCTGTGATAAACTGAAGCTGTGTCAGGGACTTGGCAGTTTGGCTTTAGGTGCGGGAAGCAGCCCTAAAGTCATCAGGGAAAGCAATCCGCTAAATTCCCCATGTGCGCCGCGGCTGAGAAACCCATACAAAGTCCTCTGTGTGGGCTGCACATCCACTCCAGGTGCACGAGCAGCCCTGAAGGTTCCGAGGGTGGCGATCGGCCATTTTTCTCGGGCATGTGCAGCGGCGGAGGACGATGTAAAAGTCTGTGGAGCCGGTTTGTCCCTGGTGCGTGGCGCGAGTCTGGCACAGTGACCACATAGCTGGCAGTTGTGCTGTCCTCGTAATCCTGCGGTGTGCGGGGCTTCTGTGCGCGGGAGGTCTGCTGTCTGGAGTTTAGTCAGAGTCGGGGAGCTCGGTGGAAATCAGCGCAGTCGGCGTCAATGATTGTCCCCATTCAGGCTGCTTCCTTTGTTCGCTCGTGTCGTTCATGGTGCATTGTGGTCCCAGCGCTGCGCTCCAGTGAGGATTAAGAGGTTGCAGGCATTCTCTGGTCCTCTGGGATCCACAGCGTGGTGAGAGGGAGCAGACGGTCATTCTCCCTCGTCAGGTCACCAGTGTGGAGGTAAAAGATCAGGTGAGGGGCGCACCAAGACGCGTGCTGGGGCTTCCCGTCCGGGTCATCTCCGGGGTGTTCGCCTCGTGTTCCATTCTTCGTCAAGGGTTGCCAGTGTGGAGGAACAAATAAGTTCAGGCGAGGTACGACGAGCTGAGAAGGTTTTGGATTTTTATTCCTCCATCATCATGAGACACACTGTAGGGCTGTGGCTGTGTGTCCTGTGTGTGTGCGCGTTATCGGTGAGGCATGTAAAGTAAGCTCTTTTATACAGACAAGAGAGAATGCATGGCACATTTGCATATTGATATACATATCAGTCAATACATATCAATTGTGTGATTAACTGGCGCCGGACTTCCTCTCCTTAATCCGGGGATGTATAACAATAGTCATTGTTCTGATTGTCCCCCTAGGGGCTCTCTGTCCGTATGCAAATTGTTCTGCTTCCTGCCCTAGCGGAGTGTGAAGATATAATATCCATGTAGATTGTGGTGGGTCACCACAATCTCACGTTTGCCAAAGAACATCTTGATGATCCCCAAGACTTTTGGAGAGATAATCTGTAGACTGAGACAAAAGTTGAACTTTTTGGAAGGTGTACGTCCCGTTCATCTGGCATAAAACTAATACAGCATTTCATGAAAAGAACATCATACCAACAGTTAAACATGGTGGTGGTAATGTGATGGCCTGGGGCTGCTTTGCTGCTTCCGGACCTTGCCGACTTGTAATTGATGGAACCATTACCTACAAATCGAGGGGCCATTTCATACTTTTACAAAATATGAAATAAACACACCCACCCCAATACAACAAACTTAAGGCAAAAATGGGTAGACAAACTTAATAAAGACATTGAAGACGAAGTGTGGGAAGAATGCTTGACAAATATACATAAATGTTCAGTAAATGTTTGCCTGAACTTAATCCAGTTTAAAACATTACATAGGCTGTATTATTTTAGAACAAGGTTACACAAAATTTTTCATTACTTTGTGTTGGGTGCAACCATGCAAAGGGGTCACTGATCTTTTCTTGTCATGTTGCAAATACACTATTCACAAAAAGTTAATGATATTCATAGGGCTGTCACGGTGGAGGAATTTCCCCTGCGGTGACAGTGGATAGCTCAACACTGCGGTATTATTGAAAATATTTTTAGGACCCTGTGGTCTCGTAATTTAAACGGTTCATAACTTATGTGGCAAACGATGGAAACTGTGAGAAACTCACTGCTGCTCTGCACTCAATTTACAGTATGTGCGTGTGTGACAATTGTGCAGAGCTCGAGTCTTCCTACAATCATGAACTGCTAATTCTGTTAAAAAAAAAAAAAAAACTCGATCATTTTCATAAAGCAGTGGCGGTAACTCCAGTATTTCAACCACAGGGTGTGTGTACTGGTTGGAGACTGCAGCAACATTCAGCTTATTTAAACAGGACAGACTCCACACAGGACCCTGCGTGGCTCTTATCATAAATTATCATAAGCACTCCGCTCAGAAGGAAATAACATGCTTTGTGCTCTTTCAGTGCTCACTGTCACGGCTGTATTTAGAAATTCATCCAAACGCTTCTGCCACTCATAACTGCCTGCTGGAGTCTGTCTGGAGAGTGCCTCATATGGTGCTGGCGGCAGCAGCTGGGCTTTTATGGCTGGAGGGTAGCGAGCTAGGTGAGACCTCAAATTAAACGTATTTCCCTGTTTTACTGGGACCTTTTTGGCACAGATTTTGCATATTGCATCTTCTAAATTAGCTGGCTTTCCTTTTTTGTTCAGCTCAAAACCAAAATGTTCCCAAATTGGTGATGTTTTTGGCTTGGTAACCAGTGCAGCTGACATCTTTTATTTTTTCCACCTGCTGCTGTGGAAGCTTCCACAGTTCTGGGTGCAAACATGCTCTTGGCAATAAGAATACACTTGACATTTAACAATTTATTTAATAATCAATAGGGGCACATACAGTATCTCACAAAAGTGGGTACACCCCTCACATTTTTGTGAATATTTTATTATATCTTTTCATGGGACAACACTGAAGATATGACATCTTGATACAATGTAGTCAGTGTACAGCTTTGATAACAGTATAAATTTGCTGTCCCCTCAAAATAACAACATACAGCCATTAATGTCTAAACCACTGGCAACAAAAGTGAGTACACCCTTAAGTGAAAATGTCCAAATTGTGCCCAATTAGCCATTTTCCCTCCCCGATGTCATGTGACTCATTAGTGTTACAAGGTCTCAGGTGTGAATGGGGAGCAGGTGTGTTAAATTTGGTGTTCTCGCTCTCACGCTCTCTCATACTGGTCACTGGAAGTTCAACATGGCACCTCATGGCAAAGAACTCTGAGGATCTGAATAAAAGAATGGTTGCTCTACATAAAGATGGCCTAGGCTATAAAAAGATTGCCAACACCTTGAAACAATATGCCTCACACTGCATCAAATTGGTCTGCATGGCTGTCGTCCCAGAAGGAAGCCCCTTTTAAATATGATGCACAAGAAAGCCCACAAACAGTTTGCTGAAGACAAGCAGAGTAAGGACATGGATTACTGAAACCATGTCCTGTGGTCTGATGAGACCAAGATAAACTTATTTGGTTCAGATGGTGTCAGGTGTGTATGACGGCAACCATGTGAGGAGTGCAAAGACAAGTGTGTCTTGCCTACAGTCAAGCATGGTGGTGGGAGTGTCATGGTTTAGGGCTGCATGAGTGCTGCCAGCACTGGGGAGCTACAGTTCAACATGTACTGTGACAAACTGAAGCAGAGCATGATCCCCTCCCTTCGGAAACTGGGCTGCAGGGCAGTATTCCAACATAATAACAACCCCAAACACACCTCCAAGACGACCACTGCTTTGCTAAAGAAACTGAGGGTAAAGGTGATGGACTGGCTAAGCATGTCTCCAGACCTAAACTCTATTGAGCATCTGTGGGACATCTTCAAATGGAAGGTGGAGGAGCACAAGATCCCTAACATCCACCAGCTCCGTGATGTCATTATGGAGGAGTGGAAGAGGATTCCAGTGGCAACCTGTGGGGCATGTTGGCAATCTTAGCTTAAACCCAATTTTCTTTGCCATAGTTTACTGTCCTCCCTCAACCTACTCAGAGGTTTTTATCCAAATTTGCCGAATTTTTAGCTGATTGAGTGTTGAAATCAGAATAATTACAGAAGGGGATTTTAATATACATGTTGATGTAAATAGTGACTGTCTTAATAAGGCATTCAATTCAATATTAGACTCATTGGGGTTTTCCCAAAAAGCAGAAAATTCTACCCATTATTTCCACCACACATTGTACCTTGTTCTGACTTATAGTATAGAAATAGAAAATCTGGTAGTGTCTCCTCATAATCCTGTACTGTCAGACCATTGTCTGTTAACCTTTGATTTCACTATTTCTGATTATTTGACTCCCAAAGAAAAATATTACCACAGCAGATGTCTTTCAGATGATGCTGTTACCAAATTTTTGCAGACTGTCTCCTCTATACCATGTGTAAACACAACGAAAATAAAAGATGGAGAGCTTGCTCTTTCCGTAATTGGTAGCATGGTAGATAGTGTTACAGCCTCTCTGTATCAGACTCTAGACTTGGTGACCCCTTTAAAAAAGAAAAAGTCTAATCAGAGATTTCTAACCCCTTGGTTTAACTCAGAAACTCGTATCTTAAAACAGAAGACTCGTCAACTAGAAAGAAAATGGCATTCCACTAATTTAGATGAATTCTATTTAGCATGGAGAAATCATCTCCTAATTTATTAAAAATCTCTTAGAAAAGCTAGAACAAATTATTACTCTGCATTAATAGAAGAGAATAAGGATAATCCCAGGTTTCTTTTCAACACTGTAGCCAGGCTGACAAAGAGTCAGGACTCTGTCAATCCTCACATCCCCCTGAAAAAGTTCAAAAAGTCCTGACTAGTAAGCTCTAGGGCCTAGAGCAGGGGTGGGCAATCATGTGCCATGGAGGGCCATTCCAATGCAGGTTTTCTGTTCCACTCAGTTTCTTCAGCAGGTGTTTGCTCTTATCAGCTTCAAGGATTGCTAATCATTGAAAACACCTGCTGAAGAGACTGGGTGGAACAGAAAACCTGCAGTGGAATGGCCCTCACTGCCCACCCCTGGCCTAGAGCTTACTAGTCAGGACTTTTTGAACTTTTTCAATCATAAAATTTTATCTATTAGAGATACAATCAATCAGATTATTCCCACTATAAACTTAAGTACAGCAACTACTACAACTCCTTCAATTGATATCTGTTTGGATAAGTTTATTCCAATTGACCTTTTAGAGTTAGATAAAATAATCTCCTCATCCAAGCCTTCAACTTGTCTTTTAGACCCTATTCCAACCAGGTTATTTAAAAAAGTCTTGCCATTTATTGGTAGCCATATTCTTCAAATAATCAATTCTTCTTTAACCTTAGGTCATGTGCCACAGGCTTTTAAAACTCCTGTAATTAAACCCTTACTCAAAAAGCCAATGCTCGACCCAAGAGTTTTAGCTAACTATCAACCAATCTCTAATCTGCCTTTCATTTAAAAAATCTTAGAAAGAGTTGTTGCTACGCAATTATTTGACCACTTACAGGGAAATGGTTTATCTGAAGAGTTTCAATCTGGGTTCAGAATTCATCATAGTACTGAAACAGCCTTAGTGAAGGTCACGAATGACCTTCTTATTGCATCTGATAATGGACTTGTTTCTGTACTTGTCCTTTTAGATATTAGTGCAGCCTTTGATACTATCGATCATGATATTCTGCTTGATAGATTAGAACACTATGTTGGACTAAATGGTATTTCACTGCAGTGGTTTAGATCTTATTTGTCCGATAGATTTCAGTTTGTTCATATCAATGAGTTTTCTTCCAATTCTAACTCAGTCATGGAGTTCCACAGGGATCTGTGTTAGGCCCTTCTTTTTAGTTTATATATGCTTCCGTTAGGCAACATCATTAGAAAGCACTATATACATTTTCATTGTTACGCAGATGACACACAATTATACCTGTCCGTGAAGCCCAATGATTGTAATCAATTAACCAAGTTAGATGCCTGTTTTAAGGAAATCAAAGCTTGGATGACTTGTAATTTTCTGCTATTAAACCCAGATAAGACCGAAGTCATTCTTGTTGATCTTAGAAATACCTTTCCAAATCAAACTCTTAATTTGGATGCGGCTATTCTTACTCTGAATAGTTCTGTGAGGAACCTTGGAGTTATTTTTGATCAAGATCTGTTTTTTAATTCACATATTAAATTTGTTTCTAAGGACTTCCGGTTATGGTGGCCACGTAGGAAGACGTGTTTCACACTGCTCTGCTCCTAAAAATAAAAAGTTGGCTAAAACTCTCTTACTTGGAACAAAAACCCATCCCAGCATTTAGGCGCGGATATGGTAAAGACTAAGGCTGGGAAATTAGGCGGAGGAAAAAGTAATTCGACAAAACAATCCAAACTAACAGACTTCCACGCTCGTGACGAAGCAGAAAAAAATCCAGAGACTATGGCGGAGGATGTAGCCAGCGGCGGAGCGGGAACTGCTGAGGAGGGGACAAGCGCAGTACTCGCTGCCATCAGCTCCATGAGAGCAGACTTTTCGGCTAAATTTGATGGGATTATAGCAGCGATAGAAGGAATGAGAAAGGAAATAAGTGACTGTATGGAACGAGTATCGCAGGCGGAGCTCCGAATTTCAAGCGCTGAAGATGACATCACCAGCCTACAATCAAAGTTGCAAACATTGGAATTAAAATGGAAACGTCTGGAAGATAACGTTCTAGATTTGGAATCCCGCTCGCGACGGAATAATTTGAGGCTAGTGGGTCTCCCGGAGGGAGCGGAGGGACGGGACCCATGTTCCTTTTTGGAAAAGTGGATTCAAGAAGCACTGAACAACGCGGACCTGCAGTCATCGGTCGTTTTAGAGAGAGCTCACCGAATCGGCCCACCGAGAGATAGTAAGACACCACCGAGGACGCTGATTATGAAGTTCCTCAACTACAGGGACAAGATGACGGTCACCAACGCGGCGCGAGCTAAAGGGGAAATTAAATACCAGGATCAACAGGTGCAGTTCTACCCAGATTTGGCCACAGGAATTCAACAATTAAGAAGGCAGTTCAACCCCGCCCGCAAAGAGCTGCGCAACCTTGGGATTCGTCACGGAGTGATTCATCCGGCAAGACTGCTGGTCACATATAAGGGCAGAACCCATATCTTCAAGACCCCTCAAGAGGCGCAGGAGCTCATTAAGCAGATCCAAGAGGAGACTGGTGGGAGCTAAGCATGAACATGATAAAGGTAGAACATTTAAGCATTTGTACAGGCATCTGATTGATCTGAAACATATAACATGTCTACAAAATACAGACTGTATTATATTTAAAAAAAAAAAAAAAGCTATGATGTACAAAGTTGCTATAAAACTTTGAAGTTATGTTGAAAAAACTACAGAAGAGAGTTAATGTCATTAAAAATGGGAGTAGAGTCAGGGTGATTGAGAGGAGAAAGAGAGAGTGGTTTGACTGATCCTCGCAGGTGTGGAACAGTCACTAGCTATAACGGAAGACGGAATTTTTTTGATTTTGGGGGGATTACCACGAATGTGGGGAAAGGGAATTTGTTTTTGTGTAGTTTGTAGGATGAATATTCAACCATCCATGTTTTTGCTTCTCTGTATGAGTATGTTCATATTGCAAGGTAATCTCAAACTCCTTATTGATCATAGATCAAAGCGTTAATCTTAATTTAACTTCATGGAATTGCAGAGGTCTACAAAATCTAAAAAAACTTAAACAAGTTATGAATAAAATAAAAGACATAGATTCAAAAATTGTATTTTTACAAGAAACTCATCTAATAGAGGAGGATGTAAAAAGAATTAGGAGAAGATGGCAAGGAAATGTGTTCACCTCATCATTTTCATCCCGAGCTAGGGGAGTTAAGATTCTCATACACAAAACAGTCCCATTTCAAGTGAAAAATGTAATTGGAGACAAATTTGGAAGCTATCTAATCATCCAAGGATCTTTGTTATTAGAAAATATAAATCTGGTGAACTTATACGGCCCCAATACTGATGATCAAAACTTCTTTGTCAATTTATTCCTCACTTTATCATCACTTACAGGGCAACATATAATAGCAGGGGATTTTAATTGTACATTGAATCCCAGTATAGATAGGTCAACAGGACTGGACTGTACGCACAATGGATGCAGGATGACCATTCAATCAATTAATCAAAGACTTTATTCCAGACTCAAGGTCCATCAAAAAAAAGTAAAACAGTTGAAACAATCAAAAAGTTACAAAAAACACTAAGACACAACTGCTAAGAGAAGTACAAAGACAGTACAGACTTTAAAAAGACTACTGTACCAGTGCCTTCTAAACTGTGACTGACAGCGAATAGAACTGAGCTTAATGCTAGACATGACTTGAATGATTTCATTTCTAGATACATCAAGCCGACAGATGAATTTATACATAAGATTCCTTATTACTGCATGCAGAGTATTTACATGTGATGAGACAAATAACTCGGAAGCACTGCACCATCGAGGCTTTTTAAGTAAAATTCTTAAGGCATCATTGTAGGCAACCTGTAATTTCTGCATACTTTGTTTCCTATAATTTATCCATAAATGAGCAGTGTATAAAGGTGTACAGTAGGTTTTAAAAAGAACCAGTTTCACCTCATCTGAACAAAAACCAAATCTGCGTGCAAGAATATTTGCTTGCATGTAGATTTTGCAGCGTTGTCTGAAAATATCATCATCATCAGTCATTCTATCATTAATAAAATGTCCCAGATATTTAATTTTATCCCTGACAATTAATTCCCTGCCTGCCAATTCAAAGAGAGGGAATTTCATTAACAAATCTTCTTTAGTGCGGCAAATCAGCACACAACTTTTATTTGTCATTTTCCTCTCCATAAGCACTACACACTCTTAATAACTCCTGAAGACCAGCACTACTTGGACTGAGGATAACTAGATCATCAGCATACATAAAATGATTCACTAACTTATTCCCTATTAAACACCCAGTTTTACAGGCATTCAGTTGCTTTGACAACTCATCCATGTAAAGATTAAATAGAATAGGGGACAGTATACTGCCCTGTCTGACACCACTGCTCACACCAAATGGGGATGAATGACTCTTCCCCCATTTCACCAGCATCTTCTGATGTGCGTGCCAGTAAATCAGGATACGTACTAAGTACTTGGGAACCCCCCTGTCAATCATTTTCCTAAACAATATCCTGTGATTAACACGATCAAACGCCTTGGAGGCGTCAATAAAACACAGAAAAACTGAAGAATTTTGATTTCTGTACTTATTTATAATTTCTTTTAAAGCATATATGCACAGATCTGTTCCATGATGGGGTTTGAATCCAAATTGTTGATCAGTAGATTTGATGAATACATTTAATTTTTCAAACATGATTTTTTCCAGAACTTTAGATATTATATTGGCTATAGCTATGGGCCTGTAATTATCCAGGCTACACAGCTTGCCAGCTTTATCTTTAATGACTGGTGCCAACACAACAGACAATAAAGATTCTGGTAACATCCCATGAATCATGAAGCTGGTGAAAAAGATAGCAAGAAGAGGAGCAATTCTTGAGCTAGCATTAATCATTTTATGAAAGAATTGAGATTGCTAGATATATGGAGAGAAATGAAACCACAAGTCAAAGCCTATTCTTGTTATTCTAATACCTATAAGACATTCTCACGTATTGACTACTTTTTGATTTCTACAGAATTAAGGTCCAAGATTCAAAACTGTTTCTATGATAACATTGTGATCTCTGATCATGCACCCTGCTGTCTAGTATATGTAGATAAGAAATTGACAAAGGATCCAGGTAGGTGGCATTTTCAGCATAAATGGCTTCAGGATGAGGAATTTGTTAAGTACATAGAAAAACAGATGAGTTTTTTGATATTAATACTACACAAACAACGGCATGTATAAAGTGGGAGGCTTTCAAAGCTTTTATTAGGGGGCATATTATTAGTTATACAGGGTCAAAATCTAAGAAGACTCGAGAGGAGAGAATCCAATTGGAAAGTAAAATAAAAATTCTTCAAGAAAAGGTGTATGCAGGAAGTAACCCACAGCTAGAGAACAAATTACTGATTCTGAGAGGTGAATATGACAAAAAATCAGTGAATAGAGCTGCCTTGAGTCTTCTAAGATTGAAGCAAACTTTTTATGAACAGGGTGAAAAATCAGGAAAATTATTAGCATGGCAGCTTAAACAATTAGAATTTAAAACACCAATTACCAGTATTATAAGTAACGGACAGGTAGTTATAGATCCTTTAGAAATTAATAGTGCCTTTAGAGATTATTATGAAAAACTATATGATACAAAAAATGAAACTGACTTCAACAAAACTAAATGGGTTTTTGGGTGGATTATCTATACCATGTATTCCAAATGAAAACAGGGAGATACTGGAGTCTAAAATTAGTCAAGAAGAAGTTGGGCTAGCCATTGATAATATGAAATCAGGAAAAAGAGCAGGACCAGATGGTCTTCCAGTTGACCTCTATAAAAAATTTAAGAATAAATTAATAAAACCACTTTTGGAAATGGTTTTAGAAGCATTTCAAGATGGTAATTTACCACCATACATGAATAATGCCTTAATTATACTGTTGCCAAAACCAGGTAAACCCCCTAATAAATGTGAAAACATGAGACCAATAAGCCTATTAAATGCTGATCTTAAGATAATCTATAAAATTTTAGCAAGACGACAACAAGAAATATTACCAAATATTATTAACCGAGATCAGAATGGCTTTATAATGGGAAGACAAGGCTTCCATAATGTAAGAAAACTATTTAATATTATTTATTCCAATAAAGAAGCACCGGATACAGCTCTTCTATCACTGGACGCCGAAAAGGCCTTTGAAAGGTTCGAATGGCCCTGTCTTTTTGAAGTCCTACAAAGGTTTGGACTTGGAAATAATTTCATAAAATGGGTCCAGATAATATACAATAATGCTACAGCAGAAATCCTAACAAACAGCAATATCTCAAAATCAATAAAAATCAATAGAGGATGTTGACAAGGCTGTCCACTTTCACCCTTATTGTTTACTATGGCAATTGAACCTTTATGATCGGGAGAATTAATATACTTAAAAGTAATATCTTACCAAAAATACTTTATTTATTTCAATACATTCCTTTACCACCACCTTCAGATCTATTCTCAAGAATTAAAAAAAAGTTAGTGGAATTTATATGGAACAATAGGAAGGCTAGATTACATTTGTCGTTACTATATTTACCATTTGATTGTGGAGGTCTGAAATGTCCAAACTTTATGTTGTATTACTGGTCAGCACAACTGAGGTCTATGACATATTATTTTTCATCAAATGATCTCCCTCACTAGACTGAAATGGAATCATGCAATTTACCTTTACCTCTTCCCTTATTCATATACTCAGACTCGGCTAAAAAATTACAGAAACAAGTTAAAAATCCAATTGTAAAGCATATGATCAAAATATGGTGTGAAACCAAAAAATATTTAAAAGAACCACACTTATTGTCACAATTTAGCCCAATATGGGGTAATCAATATTTTAAACCAGGGAGAGCGGATGCTGTATTTAAAGTATGGAATTTAAAAGGGATTCAAAAGATTCAAGACTTATATTTGTCACATTCAGATAACATAATGTCTTTTGAAGAACTGAGGATTAAATTCAATCTTAATAGAACATATTTTTTTAAATATCTTCAGCTTATTCGATCAAATCAAAATAATGCTCTCACCCGACCTACTTATTCATCCTTGGAAAAAATTTTGACGAAAGATAGTAAGAGAAAGGGTATTATTTCAGAGTTTTATAACTCATTGACACTATTCTCAAGTGAAAACTCACAGAAAAGACTGAATTATTGGAAAGAAGACCTGCAAATTGAAATTTCAGAGGAACAATGGGAAATGGCTTGTGCAGAAGCTCAAACCAAATCAATAAATGTACGTCCTAAACTGATACATTTTAAATGGTTAATGCGGATGTATGTTACACCAGTGGAGTTAAATAGATATTGTGGTGAATGAAATAAGTGTACCCAGTGTGGAGGCACGGAATAAGTGCAGGCAGGACACGGCGAACTGAAGTTTAAAAGGGTGTTTATTTCATCCTCCATCACGAGAGCTCACCCCAGCGCTGTGGGAGCGCGCTGGGAGTGAGCCCTGTGTCTCTAGGCAGCAAACAGGCAATGCGTGTGATCAGCAAGAGAGAATAAGAGAGAGAGCAAGCGATATGGTTGACTTATATGCCCAGCTAGACAATGCATGCATGGCACATTAGCATCACAGTAACTGCAGGAAGGCATGGACATTTGCATTAGAGTCACACATATCAATAGCAGGATTACTGGCACAGGGATTAGACAAAGAGAGGCTGCCTATTGATATCAGTCCATACATCTCACTGTTCTGCTAATTGCTCCAGCTGAGCGCTCTGCTTGTCCTTAGGCTGTGGGGGTCGCCCACAATATAACAAAAACATACCAGATACATGCACAAAATGTACGGAAAGTAAAGGAACCCTATTTCACTGTTTATGGGAATGTAGCAAAATCAGAATGTTTTGGGAAGAGGTGAGGGTAACAATTGAAAAAATAATTTCAAAACAATTCACATTGAACCCTAAACTGTTTTTGTTGGGTCTGTATCCAGAAAAACATAACTTTAATAAGAGTGAAAGACCATTCATAGACCTAGGTTTGCTTAATGCCAAAAAATGTATTGCACTATTGTGGAAAAAGACTCATAGACCAGATGTGACTCAGTGGTTAAGACAAACCCACATGCACAAACAACTTTCCACTTAACAAACCTTCCACTAGAAAGAATAACATACATACTGAAATCAAAGGAAAATGTGTTTGAGAATATATTGAGACCTTTCATTGATTATGTAAAGAAATTAAACATAACTTCTGAAGAAGAAGGTGAATGATATGTGTGGACCTTGCAAATTCCAAATTGGTGAATGTATAATATGTATTCTTATGTAATAGATTACCTAGACTAAACAGAGGAGCATTGTTGTTGATTTGCCTTTGTTAATGGTTGTTGGTGTTTTTAGTACATTTTTGTTGTTGTTGTTGTAGTTAGTGTTTTTATTTTATTTTTAAATTACTTTAGTGTTAGTGTTTGATTGTTTGTGCCATGTTTGTAAAAAAAAAAGTTCAATAAAAAATATTGTGGAAAAAAAAATTTGTTTCTAAGACTGCCTTCTATCATCTGCGCAATATTGCCAAGATTAGGAGCATCTTGTCTCTGAGTGATGCTGAGAAACTGATCCACGCTTTTGTTAGCTCTAGATTAGATTATTAGATTATTGTTAGATTATTGTAACTTTTTATTATCAGGTTGTCCTAAAATATCTTTAAAAAGTCTTTAGTTGATCCAAAACGCTGCAGCAAGAGTTTTAACAGGTACTAGAAAGAGAGATCTTTTCTCTTCGGTTCTGGCCTCCCTTCATTGGCTTCCCATAGAGTTTAGAATTAAGTTTAAAATCCTTCTTCTCACTTACAAAGCTCTTAATAATCAGGGCCCCTTTTATATAAAAGATCTGATATTACAGAGCACTACGCTCCCAAAATGCTGGATTACTTGTAATACCTAGAATCTCCAAAAGTACAATGGGAGGCAGAGCCTTCTGCTATCAAGCTCCTTTCCTGTGGAACCAGTTACCAATCTGGGTTCGAGAGTCAGACACGATCTCTGTTTTTAAGAGCAGGGTAAAAACCTTCCTCTTCAATATAGCCTACGATTAGGGAGGGATCTTGTGTCTCTTAACCCTCCCTTTGTTTTGCTGTTAATAGATTTAGACTGCTGGGTGACCTCCAATAATGTACTCGGCTTTCCTCCGTTAATGTTTGCTCTCTTCATGTCTGTTCTTTCCATCTTCTCTATCCCCTCACCCCTCAGCCAGTCACAGCAGATGACTGCCCATCCCTGAGCCTGGTTCTGCTAGAGGTTTCTTCCTGTTAAAAGGGAGTTTTTCCTCTCCACCTTCGCCAACTGCTTGCTCACAAGGGATCGCCTGATTGCTGGGGTCTCTCTGCAGTTGTGGGGTTTCCCCTACATTTGAAAGTGCCATGAGTTGACTGTTGTGATATGACGCTATATAAATAAAGTTGAATTGAATTGAACTGTGAAGCTGTAGCGAACTCCATGGCCTAGAGAGTTAAGGCAGTGCTGGAAAATAATGGTTGCTGTGGTCTATATTAATCATATATTCCATAACCTACATATGTTGAAGCATGTGGAAATGTTTAGTAATTACATATGTAAAGGACTTCACACCTCTGAAAGGACAAAGGCTCTCAACCGCCGAGTGAAGAACAAAGACATTCCCAGACACGGCGGAGGAGACCGGAGGAGCCACCCTCACCCCCTGAGGCGAGGAGAGGAAATACCAAGACAATGGGGGGATTAAGATAATGAGGGATGTCAGCCTTTGATATGCATGTCTTTTGTTGTGTGCAAGTATAAAGCCAGTGAGCCGGAGACCTTCTGTCTCTTTTTTCCTTCTGCCACTCTGCACCAGATGAGACTTGTTAGGAGAGCTGATTATTAAACTTTGTTTATAAATCAAATCGCCTCTTCATTTCCAAGCTCTTCTACACTGGTGACCCCTGACGCGTGTATGGTCCTGAGGCATACCCCCACAATCGACTCATCTGTGGCGACCCAGGCAGACGCCAGCGACCACGCAGACGAGAGAACAGATGGACAACTGTTCCCCCCGGCAGAAGAGATTGAGAGGGCTCAACCGAGCACCAGCACCGCCGTGAGAGCCGAGGCAAGGCACTCTCACCCGGCGGGCACAGCAGTGATGGTATGCACGAATGCCGTCGCTGTCAAGCTGCCAGACTTCTGGCAAGAAGACCCCGCCTCTTGGTTTCAGCAGGCTGAAGCCCAGTTTACACTGGCGGGCATCACGGCTGACGATACAAAATTTTACCATATCGTCTCCAAACTCGACGCCGCCACTTCGAAGTGTGTGCGGAGCATGATCCGGCGGCCACCAGCCCGGGACAAATATGAGACGCTCAAAGCAACCATCGTGGCGAACTACGTCCCATCAGCGGAAGAGAGAGCCGAGAAGATCCTGGCGGTCTACGGCCACAGAAGGTGCAAACCGAAGGCCCTGATGGAGGATTTGCTACAGCTCAAAGAAGAGGACAATGACAACTTCCTCTTCCAGTTTATATTCCTCAGCACGCTGCCGCCACACATGAGAGGGACACTCGCCAGCATGAAATGCAACAACCACCAAGACTTCCGCGCACTGGCCAATGAAGCTCATCGGCTCATCAACGCCTGCAAGGAGCTGACACCCACAGCAGCATCCGCAGACCTCAAAGCTGACGCCCCGAGCCACGAGGAGCCACAACCCACGGAGCAGACCCAGCCCACGGTGACAGCGACACGGCCAAAACGTAACAGACAGAGCGACGTCTGTTATTATCACCACCGCTTCGCCGAGAAGGCCCGCAAATGCGTTCCCCCCTGCAAATTTGCGATTTCGGGAAACGCCAAAGCCGAGAGCCGTTAACGGCAGCGGTTCTCGGCAAGAAGAATAAGCTGTTGTACGTGACGGATGGACACATAGGCAAGCAGTTCCTCATCGACACAGGAGCTCAGCTGAGTTTCGTCATGCCCTCCCACGCAGATCGAGCCACGGGCACCCGGGGCAACGGAGCCGTGGCAGCCAATGGCTCTAGCATCGACACGTTCGGCGAAAAGAGCCTGCACCTCCTCATCCACGGCCGCAGCTACAGATGGACATTTGTTGTAGCGGCGGTGAGTTTTAACTTATTAGGCGCAGATTTTTTGTGTGCACATGGGTTATTAGTGGATCTAGCAAATAGGCGCCTGGTTAATGCACTGTCCTTTGCTTCTATTCCATGCTCAGCCCGAGTTTCTCCACCACCTGTGCAGGTAAGTTTGAGCAACTCCTTACCCAATTTCCAGCACTCACAATTCCCAAATTCTCAGCCACTGTGGCTAAACACGGGGTTGAACACTTTATTCCCACAACGGGACCACCCGTTTTTGCCAAAGCTCACCGCTTAGACGCGGCCAAGCTCAACATAGCACGGGACGAGTTTACAATTCTTGAAAAATTGGGCATTGTTAGACGCTCGAAGAGCCCCTGGGCCTCACCACTTCACATGGTTCCGAAATCCAACGGTTCTTGGAGACCGTGCGGAGATTACCGCAGATTAAACAATGCTACAGCGCATGACCGTTACCCAATTCCTCACATTCAAGATTTTTCACTACATCTGGTGGGTGCGCGCATTTTTTCAAAAATAGACTTAGTCCGCGGTTATCACCAAGTCCCAGTCCGAGCAGAAGACATTCCTAAAACAGCGGTAATAACCCCTTTCGGCCTTTTTGAATTTCTGCGAATGCCTTTCGGCCTCAAAGGCACTGCTCAAACTTTTCAACGAATGATGGACGTGGTCCTACGCAACCTTCCTTTTGTCTTCGTCTACCTCGACGACATGCTGGTAGCCAGCTCGTCTGAGGAAGAACACGAGCAGCACCTCACTACCGTTTTTCAGAGGCTAGAAGAGCACGGGCTAATAATCAATCCAGCCAAATGCAAATTCGGCGTGTCACAAATTGATTTTTTAGGACACAAAGTCTCTCCGAAGGGGGCAGTTCCACTTCCAGACAAAGTTCACGCGACAGAAAGTTTCCCACGGCCACAAACGGTCAAATCGCTACAGGAATTTTTAGGGATGGTTAATTTTTACAACCGCTTCCTCCCCCACGCAGCTCAGCTCATGCAGCCCCTATATGACGCGCTCAAAAAAAAGAAAGCTTCCAACGCGGTCGAATGGACCCCAGAGCGCGAACGCGCTTTCGCGGAAGTAAAAAGCGCCCTAGCTAACGCCACATTGTTAGTTCACCCAGATCCCTTGGCCCGCATCGCGCTAACCACAGACGCTTCGGACCTAGCTATAGGGGCAGTTGTAGAACAACTTGTCAGTGGGGTCTGGCAACCTTTAGCATTCTTTAGCAAATCGCTAAACCAAACTGAGCGTAAATACAGCACTTTTAACAGAGAGCTGCTGGCGCTTCATTTATCCATCCGCCACTTCCAGTTCTGGTTAGAAGGGCGGAGTTTCACGGCTTTTGTAGACCATAAACCGCTCACCTTTGCTATGGCTAAAATTTCAGAACCATGGTCAGGCAGGCAACAAAGACAGCTAGCTGCGATTTCAGAGTTCACCACAGACATTCGACATGTGGCAGGCAAACTTAACGTAGTAGCAGACTGTCTCTCTCGCGCTGTGACACCACCAGAGCGTGGGGAGACAGATTATACTGCCTCAGCAGCAGAACTCTTCGCTAACGCAGACACATACGCAGCACCTATCCATGCAGGGATAGATTATGCAGCCATGGCGGAGGAACAAAGAGGTGACGCGGACGTGCGCGCACTCCTGTCTGGACCAACAGGGTTAAGGCTGGAGAAAAAGGGTTTACGCGAAGGCGTACCCCCCCTAATATGCGATGTTTCAACCGGCCGACCTCGCCCGTTAGTACCAGCTACATGGCGCCGCCGTATTTTCGACGCAATTCACTCCCTCGCGCACCCAGGTGTGCGCGCCTCGGTTAAAATGGTCGCCGAAAAGTTTGTGTGGCCAGGCCTGCGCAAAAACGTAAAAGAATGGGCAAAAACTTGCATTTCTTGTCAACGCACCAAAATGCACAGACACACAAAAGCCCCTCTGGAGCCTTTTCCAATCCCTGCTAGAAGGTTCGACCACGTTCATGTTGACCTCGTGGGGCCACTACCTTCCTCCCAAGGTTTCACACACCTGTTAACAATGATAGACCGCACCACAAGCTGGCCAGAGGCAGTCCCTCTAGCGGCAACCACAGCGGAGGAAGTCGCTCACGTCTTTTTGACAAACTGGGTGGCACGTTTCGGCGTCCCATCGGACATCACGTCTGATAGGGGGCCTCAATTTGTCTCAGAGCTCTGGTCAGCCATGTCCACCAGCTTAGGGGCAACAATTCATCGCACCACCGCTTATCACCCTCAGGCTAATGGGTTATGCGAGCGTTTTCACAGGTCTTTAAAGGCTGCCCTCAGAGCCTCACTAACGGACACAAATTGGGTAAATAAACTTCCCTGGGTTTTATTGGGGTTGCGTGCTGTACCTAAAGAGGATCTAGACGCCTCTCCCGCAGAATTAGTCTTTGCACAACCTCTCAGGCTTCCAGGTGAATTTTTACCAGAGAACCCAGAACCAGGGCACCTTCCAGTCCCAAGGTTTTTAGGCAGCAACGGACCGGACTCTCTCCCCGGTCCAGCTCATCACTCCTTCCCACGGGTTTTTGTCCCTCAAGCTTTAAAAAACGCTGAGTTTGTTTTTGTTAAGCATGAAGCTTTAAAACCAACTTTCCGCCCAGCATACGATGGGCCATTCAGAGTGCTGGAACATGGTGATAAACACTTTGTGCTTGATTTTGGGGATAGAAAAGAAACAGTCAGCATTGACAGACTTAAACCTGCCTTCTTGTTGAAAGACGAGCCTGCACAGTTGGCGAGAGCACCTCGGCGGGGTAGACCCCCCAAGAGAAAAGACTCAGCCCCCCGGCAGGGAACAATTAACCTCTCTCCTTCCCACACTGCAGATTCCTCACAAGAAGGTCCCAGCAAGGCGCCTAAACCAACCTACAGCAGTTTTGGGAGAAGATTAAAACCCAGACAGCACAGGGACTGATACAAACCACTCCACAATTGTTCACTAATTGTGCTGCAACAGTTTAGGACTGACTTATGATTTTACTATGCTGTTATGATTACCACTGAACTCTCTTAGGAGCATGGCTGCTGGAAAGTTTCTTCCGTGGCAAGAGATGTAACACTTAGTATGTCATAGTAACTATCTTAGACTGTGAACCTTTCTATTGTCCTTTCTTAGTTGTTTGGGGGGCCTGTGGTCTATATTAATCATATATTCCATAACCTACATATGTTGAAGCATGTGGAAATGTTTAGTAATTACATATGTAAAGGACTTCACACCTCTGAAAGGACAAAGGCTCTCAACCACCGAGTGAAGAACAAAGACGTTCCCAGACACGGCGGAGGAGACCAGAGGAGCCACCCTCACCCCCTGAGGCGAGGAGAGGAAATACCAAGACAATGGGGGGATTAAGATAATGGGGGATGTCAGCCTTTGTTATGCATGTCTTTTGTTGTGTGCAAGTATAAAGCCAGTGAGCCGGAGACCTTCTGCCTCTTTTTTCCTTCTGCCACTCTGCACCAGATGAGACTTGTTAGGAGAGCTGATTATTAAACTTCTTTATAAATCAAATCGCCTCTTCATTTCCAAGCTCTTCTACAGTTGCTACACAAAATGTTGACACTTTGGGCACAATTTGGACATTTTCATTTAGGAGGGGTGTACAGTGATCCCTCGCTACTTCGCGCTTCACCTTTCGCGCCCTCAGTGCATTGCGGATTTTTCAAAAATATTCATCAAAAATTCAAAATTGAGAAATAATGGGCGGGCGCTAGCAGAAGGCAGGGAGACTACATTAGACCATCAGGTATCAACACGGAGAGCCGCACAACTCAAAAAATCCACCTTTCTGTTCGCTGTTCTCGTGTTGGCTCGGCTCGGAAATCTCGCAAGCTGATTGGCCGAGACGTTTCACCCCGCAAGCTGATTGGCCGAGACGTTTCACCCACCTCCTCTCCCTGCCGAGCGCCCATGAAGGGAAGGAAGACCGCATTCATTGCTCTTTATTGCTCGTGTTACTTTTAGTCTCGCCGCGTGGAACTTTTTGCTGTTCTCTTGTGCCATTTTGTGCGAAATAGTCTTCCCGTCGAGCCACTACGCCGCCTCCTGCAGCTTCTCCAGCTCTATCGGAAGCTGCCCTCGACGATCCTGCGCTTCTAGCACCTGACGATGAGGCGTCACCTGAGGAGCAGTAAAGCTCTCATTAACCTGTGCAGTAAATCATTTTCATCTTGAGTTACGTATCTTGTTATAAGAATAAAAGAGTTCTAAAAACATATTTATGTACACTTTATTTACATCTACGTATGTATGTACACGTACACACACACACACACGTGTATCATATGAGAGAGAGAGAGTGAGAGAATGAACGTACGTATTATTTATGGATGACGTCATTAGGGGTGATGCTACTTCGCGGTTATTCACTTTTCGAGGTCGGTTCTGGAACCCATTAACCGCGATAAGTGAGGGATCACTGTACTCACTTTTGTTGCCAGTGATTTAGACATTAATGGCTGTGTGTTGAGTTATTTTGAGGGGATAGAAAATTTACACTGTTACACAAGCTGTACGCTGACTACTTTACATTGTATCAAAGTGTCATATCTTCAGTATTATCCCATGAAAAGATATAATAAATATTTACAAAAATGTGAGGGGTGCACTGACTTCTAGCCACACACAAAAAAAGTAAACACTGCGGTTGTTGCAGTTGCTCTTTATCCTCCACAGTAGGCTTGTCCATTGCGCGGTACTGTAGTGTTGTTCTTAGGACATATTATGGTGTGACACGGGTGGTGGCTTCACCTTCCGGTTCTGCTGCCAACCAGAGTATAAGAGGGCTGTGCGGAAGAGGGGCGGTCTCTTTGACCACCTCTCAGCCTAGCGGGAGTGCCTCTGTATAATCTGTGAGTCTGTAATGAAGTCCTGTCTAGTTCACCATTTGGTCTCGTCATTGGTTCACGTTTTACATACATAACATTTGGCGACGATTTGGCTGCGTTTGACGTTGACAGCTGCGTCTGACCCTCACTCGCGTCAGACTGCTTTTTTCTCCGTTTTTGTTTGTTTTTATTGATTTCTTTTATCGATTTTATTTATTTATTTATTCCCATTTTGTTGTTATCAGTTTTTATTTACTGTTATCTTGGTATTGGCCTCGCCTAAAAGTCCGTCCGGATGCACGAGTAGCTGTTTTTGGCTAGCTGTGGGCTACCCATCTCAGCGCCTGGAACGCCATGGCTCCTTCTCCGTCATGTTCCCGCTGTTCATCGCTCCTTGATAAGGTCTCTGAGCTGGAAACGAGGCTCTCCAATCTTTACAAGATTCGGGAGGGCGAAGACCTTATCGACACCATCATTCTCGGGTGATCATCAGCCCAGGCCACTGCCTTGCAGCTGGCGGAAACTGCTACTTATTTGGGTGAGCTCAGCGCGTCTCCACCTACCTCCACACCTGCTCCAGCACCTGCTCCAGCCTCCGCATCCTCTGCAGACGTCCATGACCTCAGCAACAATCACTGGTTTCGTCTCGGGGCTAAACCAAAAGCTTCGCTTGGTCCCTCTCATCCGCCATCTGCCCCCTGGACCTTGGTTCGACCAGCTAATGGCCATCGTTGATCGACCGGAACGGGCCGCGCCTCTTCTCTTCCACTGTCCTTGGATAACAGATTTGATATCCTTTCCCTGGAAGACTTTCCCCACCTGGACGCTGGCCATCCACCCGTGGACGCCCCTCATCTTCCCTCCCCTCCTTCAGCGGCGGCTCATGTCCGCAAACCCCGGATTAAGACCACCCAGGGTGTGTCAAACTACACACCTGCTCCAGACAGAAGAAAAGAGCGCATCTCCCGGCCTTCGCAACAACAACATCATCCTCTTCAGAATTTCTCTCCACATCAGAATCCACCGACAAACCCCCCCAGACGACGCTGGTAATTGGTGACTCGATCGTGAGGAACGTCAGAAGCAGGTACTGTATTACTCGATTTTTTTCCCGGGGCTAGAGTCTCTGATATTGAGGCTCTTATCCCCGACCTGCTGAATGAATTCCCTCACGTTCAAATTGTCGTTGTGCATGTGGGATGCAATAACATCCCAGATGAAGCATCTGAGATTTTAAAAAGTGACTTCAGGAGCCTTCTGTCCACTCTCATGAACTGTGGCAGACGTGCGCTCATCTCTGGGCCTTTGGCACCTCTCAGGCGAGGCTGCAATCGTTTTAGTAGAACTCTCAGCCTTAATTCTTGGCTGTGTTTTACTTGTCCTATTTTTAACATTGGTTTTGTTGACAATTTTAACTTATTTTGGAACCGCCCATCACTCATGAGGCCTGATGGCATCCACCCAAATAGACTTGGTGCACGTGTTTTAACAGACAATCTTCTCTACTTTATTCGGTGTTTTTTGGTACAGTGACTAAAATTTGGTGTGTTTACTCACTCTGAAGTTTCTGGGTTTGCCAATCTGCCCTTTTTTGGTCCTGTTCCCACATATTGTATCGATCCCGTTAACTCGGGTGGTCTTTACCATTTGGATCAGCCTTTGATTTATAATCCTTCAGAGATTGAGTCTGTCTCCCGTTGCCCTAAATATTGTAACCCAGGACTATTACAACACAACCTGAAAAACACTCGCACTCCTGCAGCTCCTCCTCATCCACCACCCTTGAACTTTGCCCCCTCTCCTCCCTTAGAGAACCTTTTTCTGCTCCCTTTAAAGTTAATAAAAAAGTTTTTTTAAAAAAATAGAATGCATAAACTTCCCAGATTGATTAAACAAAATGTTGGGAAAATTCTAATCCAGCCTCAAGTCTCTAAAATTAATAAAATTAATAATTTGGCCTCTCTTCCCCCCCAAAGTTTAAAAATTAAATGTGTCTTATTAAACATTAGGTCTCTATCCTCTAAGTCCCTTCTGGTCCATGATCTATTAATCGATCACCAGATCGATCTACTATCCCTCACAGAGACCTGGCTCGGGCTTGATGATTAAGTTGGTCTGAATGAATCAACTCCCTCTGGGTATTTAAACTGTCATAACCCCAGAGGTTCTGGTCGTGGTGGTGGAGTGGCGGCAATTTTCCATCCTAAATTGCTGGTTAATGTTAAGCAGAAATTATGTTTTAATTCCTTTGAAGGTTTGGTCCTCAGTGTGGGGCCTGTTGGCAATCTTAGCTTGATCCCAATTCTCTTTGCCATAGTTTATCGTCCTCCCATGGCCTATTCAGAGTTTCTATCGGAATTTGCAGAATTTTTAACTGATTTGGTGCTGAAAGCCGATACAATAATTATTGTAGGGGACTTTAATATACATGTTGATGTTGAGAGTGACTGTCTTAATAAGGCTTTCAATTCAATTTTAGACTCACTGGGGTTTTCCCAAAAAGTAAAAAATTCTACCCATTATTTCCACCATACATTGGACCTTGTTTTGACATATGGTATAGATATCGAAAATCTGGTTGTGTCTCCTCATAATCCTGTACTGTCTGACCATTGTCTGTTAATTTTTGATTTCATTATCTCTGATCACTTATTTCCTAAAGAAAAATACTACTACAACAGATGTCTTTCTGATGACGTTGTTGCTAAATTTTTGCAGATTGTCTCCTCTATGCCATGGGTCAACACAACAGAAACACCTGAAATAAGTGATGGAGAGTCTGCTCCATTCGTGATTGATAGCATGGTTGATGGTGTTGCTGCCTCTCTGCATTGGACTCTAGATTTGGTGGCCCCTTTAAAAAAGAAAAAGTCTAACCAGAGATTTCTTACTCCTTGGTTTAATTCAGAAACTCGTGGCTTGAAACAGAAGGCTCGCCAATTGGAAAGAAAATGGCGTTCAACTAATTCAGATGAATTCTACTTGGCGTGGAGAAATCATCTCTTAATCTACAAAAAATCTCTTAGAAAAGCTAGATCAAACTATTATTCTGCATTAATAGAAGCAAACAAGAATAACCCCAGGTTTCTCTTCAACACTGTAGCCAGGCTTACAAAGAGCCATGACTCGGTCAATCCTCGCATCCCCCCTGAGCTTTCTAGTCAGGACTTTCTGAACTATTTTCATCTTAAAATTTTATCTATTAGAGATGAAATTAGTCAGATTCTTCCTACCATAAACTCTAGTACATTTAACTACGGCAGCTCCCTCAATTGATATCTGCTTGGATAGATTTACTCCAGTCGACCTCTTGGAGTTGGATAGAGTAGTTTCCTCTTCTAAGCCTTCATCTTGCCTTCTGGACCCTATTCCTTCCAGGTTATTTAAAACGATTTTCCCAATTATTAGTAGCCGTATTCTTCTTATCATTAATTCTTCTTTAACTCTGGGTTATGTTCCACTGGCTTTTAAAACTGCTGTAATTAAACCTTTACTTAAAAAACCGATGCTCGATCCTGGAGTTTTGGCTAATTATCGACCAATCTCCAATTTGCCTTTCATTTCAAAAATCTTGGAGTTGTTGCTGTGCAATTATCTGACCATTTGCAGGGAGTTGATTTGTTTGAGGTGTTTCAATCTGGGTTCAGAGCTCATCACAGCACTGAAACTGCCTTACTGAAGGTCTCTAATGACCTCCTGACTGCAGCTGATAATGGGCTTGTCTCTGTTCTTGTTCTTTTAGATCTCAGTGCAGCCTTGGACACTATCGATCATGCCATTCTACTTGATAGATTGGAACACTTTGCTGGACTCAGTGGAACTCCGTTGCAGTGGTTTAGATCTTATTTGTCTGATAGATTTCAGTTTGTCCATGTCAATGATGGATTTTCTTCCAGCTCTAAGCTCACTCACGGAGTTCCACAGGGATCTGTGTTGGGCCCTACTCTTTTTAGTCTATATATGCTCCCGCTGGGCAATATCATCAGAAAGCACTGTATACATTTTCATTGTTACGCTGATGACACACAACTATACCTGTCAATGAAGCCCGATGATTGTGATCATTTGGCCAAGCTAGATGCCTGTCTTAAGGACATCAAAGCTTGGATGAATTTTTTACTATTGAACTCTGATAAGACTGAAGTCATTGTTGTTGACCCAAAACATCTTAGAAATTCCTTTTCAGATTATGCTCTTAATTTAGATGCTGCCACTCTCACTCTGAACAGTTGTGTGAGGAACCTTGGAGTGATTTTTGACCAGGATTTGTCCTTTAATTCACATATTAAAACTGTTTCTAGGACCGCCTTATATCATCTGCGCAATATTGCTAAGATCAGGAGCATCTTGTCTCTGGGTGATGCTGAGAAACTGATTCACGCCTTTGTCAGTTCGCGATTAGATTATTGTAATTCGCTATTATCTGGTTGTCCTAGAGTATCTTTAAAAAGTCTTCAGTTGATTCAAAATGCTGCTGCTGCTAGAGTTTTAACTGGTTCTAGAAAAAGAGATCATATTTTCCCGATTCTGTCCTCCCTCCATTGGCTATCCATTGAATTCAGAATCAAGTTTAAAATCCTTCTTCTTACTTTCAGAGCTCTTAACAATCTGGCCCCCCAATATATAAAAGATCTGATATTACCTTACCATCCTAACAGAGCATTATGCTCCCAAAATGCTGGCTTACTTGTGGTGCCCAGAATCTCCAAAAGTACGGTGGGAGGCAGAGCCTTCTGCTACCAAGCCCCTTCTCTCTGGAACCAGTTACCGCTCTGGGTCCGGGAGTCAGACTCGGTCTCTGTCTTTAAGAACAGGGTAAAATCCTTCCTTTTTAATATAGCCTTTGTTTAAGGAGGGTATCTGTGTCTTTTAACCCCACTCTTGTTCTATTGTTATCTGATCCATACTGCTGGTTGACCTCCAATATTGTACTTGGCATCTTACTGCTATGTTCTTTATGTCTGTCCTTCCATCCTCCCTATCCCCTCATCCCCAGCCAGTCGCAGCAGACGACTGCCCCTCCCTGAGCCTGGTTCTGCTAGAGGTTTCTTCCTTCCAAATGGGAGTTTTTCCTCTCCACTGTCGCCTAGTGCTTGCTCATAGGGGATCGTCTGATTGCTGGGTTTTTCTGTGACTGTGTGATTTTATCTGCACTGTGGCGCCACGAGACAGCTTTTGTTGTGATGTGGCGCATTATAAATAAAGCTGAATTGAATTGAATAAAAGTATGGATGCTGGTGTGTCTACAATTCGGCCATTTTTGGAGTCTCCAGGAGAGCCTCCAGTCCCTTGGGCGAGATGGTTTGCCGCATTCCGAAATTACTTGGTGGCTCTGAACCTTGGTGAACTGAAGAAGATACGGGCTCGGGCAATTCTGGTCCATAAGTTAGGTATGGAAGGACAGTGTATCCTTGCTACCTTGGGTGCTAGCAATAGCTTCGAGGACATTGTTGAGTTAGTGGCGTGACATTTCTGTGCCCCTGTGAACGTCATCGTTTGGAGGATTCAGTTTCGGCAGCGTCACCAGGGGACCGGCGAGTCGGTGCAACGATATGTTGCGGACCTGTGTCAGCTGTCCGGGGACTGCCAGTTAGGAGCATTGGAGGAAGAGATGGTCCGCGACCAGTTGGTGGAGCACACGCTTTGCTTGACGGCACAGTCGAGGCTCCTCCCGCACTCCGGCGAATTGACGTTAACCATGGCTGTTGAGATAGCTCAGCAGTGTGAAGCAGCGGACAAACTGTCACATGACCTCGGTGAGAGAGCTACACTGCACCGCTCTGAATCACAATCAACAGCGCAGGCTGTGGACCTGGACAGCGATGATAGCGAGCAGGAAAAGGAGGAATGCGCTACGGCTGTGAAGATAAGGTCCGCCCCGGGATTGCCCAGGTGTTTGGGTTGTGAGTCCACTAAGCACCAGTACAAAGCTAGAGAGTGTCCAGCAAGAGGTCAACGCTGCGGCAAGTGTGGACTCCTGCACCATTTTGCCAGGGCCTGCAATAGGTTCGAGTGACGGGAACAGCCACACAAAGTGGACACCCCTGCTCCAACTCCTATGGTTATTCACACTGTCTCTCCGAGCACCGATGGCCGTACGTACTGTATGGTGAAATTGGACGGAGTGGAAGTGCCGTTGCTGATTGACATGGGTGCAGTGAGGTCCATGTTGAATTGGCCTACTGTGAGGAGTGGCCAAATCATCGTGGGTCATCTCCGGGCACGAAGAGAAGAAGATGCTCGGGACGAGACCTGCCTGACGGGTCTCCGGGGGGTGGCTTCTCTACTGGGACTGACTGGTAGTTGGTGGGACAATGTGCTCAATACATGTTGTTAGTATGTAAATTGCCCGGGTTATAGTAGTTATGCTGATGTGTTTGATGCATGATGTTGAAATGAGAATTATTCAAGTTGTTTATGGGATTTGTTAATGGAGGTATAACCTGTCTGTATATATGTTCTGTTATGGGGATTGTTTTATGTTACTTATTTTAGGAACACGGCGATTTTATGTTTAAAGGACTATATTCTAGCAGAGACAGCAGAATAATCCATCTAGCCGTGTGGGGGTGGAACAGTAGTCCACCTGTTTTCCCCCTAGCTTTAGTTGTTTTATGTGACTGTTTCACAGTAGGCTCTGATTCATTTATGTTTACTTTTAGTGCATGATTTGGGTTCCAAATTGGGGAGGGTCTTGATTGTATGTGTGTTTTGGACCATTTTGAAGGGGGGGGGAAATGTAGTGTTGTTCTTAGGACATATTATGGTGTGACACGGGTGGTGGCTTCACCTTCCGGTTCCACTGCCACCCAGAGCATAAGAGGGCTGTGCGGAAGAGGGGCAGTTGACCATCTCTCAGCCTAGCAGGAGCGCCGCTGTATAATCTGTGAGTCTGTCCTGTCTAGTTCACCATTCAGTTTCGTCATTGGTTCTCATGTTTTACATACATAACAAGTACTACGTAATTGTGGTTATCGCGACACCTCTAGATATTTGGCTTTCATGTGAAATTTCAAGATACACCTAAAATGCACTATAACCTTTACAGGCGGACTTAATTTGACCTTCTCTAACCTTTTGAATACAAATGTCCAACTGTTCAATGTTTCAGTATTTTTTGTATAACTTGTTGTTTTCTATCAAGATGCCTAATGGCAAAATTCACAACAGGTGTTTGATCCATGAATTGACAAATTTTCTGATGGATGCTGTGCCTATATATGAAAGGTGGACAGTCCCCCATCTTTTGCACTTCTGACAGAATTTGGAACCCCATACTGAACTTTTTAAAGTGTAGTGAATAATCCCAACAGTGAACTTGCTGTCTCATGCTGTGGGGAAAAGTCACCCTGCTAATCCTTGTATAAGGATTTGTATGCATATATCTGTATATGCAGACCATTATACCTGGGAATATCGAAATATGCTACATCTTATCATTGACATGCGGTGAGGTTTGTGGGTGGTGAGCACTGACTCTTTCAAAGTCAGACTTACAAATATGTGAACACAATAGCATAAGATTGAATTTAATTTCAATTGAAAGTTTGCATGTTTTATGATCTGCTAATTGTATATTATAAAAGCCAATGATATAAATAATTTATTAACAAAACAACCAAGACATTTTACTAAACTGTCTCTTGATAGAATGTACAGTGAATTTAAGTTCAGTTCTGCAATGCATGTCTATAGAGTTTTTATTGTGAAGGGAAGAAGTACAAATAGTAGTACACTCCAGTTGCTTTTGTTTTGCAGAAAGACCGTTAAAGTTCTGCTGACTAACTCAATGCCTCCATGTTTTCATTTCATTCAACTCTCCTGAATATAAATAAAATGCAAAGGTCTTTGGCTATACAAATAAAATGTATTAAGTTATTTTAGAGACAAATTTGGGAGCCCCAAAATTGATTATAGACTACTGGTTTCAGGCCAAGGAAGAACTGAAATTATAGTGGCTCAGAGCACATTTGCTGTGCACCCTGTAGCTCCACAATTCAATACAAATTCAAGTATATAAAACAAGTATGCATGGTCTTACCTTTACTTGTAAATGAAATCCATCCTCCAAATCCCTCTGGACAAAAATCTCAATGACTTTGTTGTAAAAGTCCTCCTTGTCTTTTAAGTCTCTGTCTCAATTGAGATTACTGCCAGTTTTGACTGAAAGTCCAATTTTGAGAATTTTTTAAGTCTAGCTTTAAATTCTTCCATTTTCAGTCTGTATAAAGTAGAAGCACAAACGGAGTACTGTTGACTTTCTGATTTTAACTTTAGCTAATTGAGCATTTAGCCTCAGTGTAGAAGAAGAGCAACCAGGGCAAAACCCTGTGCCTACATGCTCAATCATGCCATCCCCCCTTTGGAGCAACATTACTGCGCAGCCTCTGACCATGATTTTTAACTTAAGTTTTATATCAGATTAAGAAGACTAAATATGTTATACACACACATTAAGTACATTACATAGACTATGGAAAAGGAGGACACACAATAAAAGCTCCTACAAACATTATATTTTTGACATACACAGAGCTGTCACCAGGAACACGCATCTTGCACGAGCTCTAACCAGGCTGTGGAGGATTGTGCAATCCCTTTGAGGCTGTGTTTGTTGTTGCTTCACCTGGCCTTTCTCCCTTGTATTTGAGCAACAAATGCACAGATTCTGCAATTTTAAATACATAAATGTTGAAATGATTGGAATCATTCAGAAATTTCATTTAGACCTACAACACAAATTAGTCGTCGTCGGCCTCCGTCGGTCTATGATGACCATGGAAGAGAATCCTAAACGTCTACTCTGCTGGAACAGCACCGCCTGTGGCTGAACAGGCCGATGCGCGAATGGCAGTCCCTGTCACACAGGTCGCACTTGTGGGTGGTCTCCGTGCTGCTGGGTTTGTGGCGGTTCTTCCTGCGGGTCCTTTTTTCATCTGCTGCAGCAGTCAGTCTCTCTTCACCCGCCTTGAGCTGTCTGGTCAGGGTGCCTCTCCATGTGGAGCGGTCCGTTGCAAGGTCTTCCCAGCGCTCTGTGTTGATCTCCAGTTCCTTCATGTCTCTCTTGCAGACATCTCTAAAGCACAGCTGTGGGCGGCCAACATCTCTCCTGCCAGTCGCCAGTTCTCCGTAGAGGACGTCTTTGGGGATTCTGCCATCCTCCATACGGTGAACGTGGCCTAGCCAGCGGAGCCTGCGCTGCCTGAGTAGAGTGAACATGGAGGGAAGGCCGGCGCGGGACAGAACTTCTGTGTTGGGCACTTTGTCCTGCCAGGATATGTCCAGGATGTGGCAAATGCAGCGCAAGTGGAAGGAGTTCAGTCTCTTTTCCTGCCGGGCGTATGTTGTCCACGTCTCACTCCCATAGAGCAGTGTGCTGATGACGCAGGCGTTGTACACTGCCATCTTCGTCTTGACAGAGAGTTTGGGATTCTCCCACACTCGTGTGGTGAGGTGAGCGAGTGTGAAGGCTGATTTTCCAATCCTCTTGTTGATCTCTGTATCAATGGAGAGGTTGTTACTGATCGTGGACCCCAGGTACGTGAACTGATTCACGACCTCCAGCTCGTAGTCGTCGATGGTGATGGTTGGTGGTGCTTCCGTGCCTTGCGCCAAGACGTTAGTCTTCTTCAGGCTGATGGTAAGCCCGAAGTCCTTCCATGCCTGGAAGAAGCGGTCCATCAGGGTCTGAAGCTCCTGCTGTGTGTGGGTTGCGACTGCAGCATCGTCTGCAAACAGCATGTCTTTGATTAGAGCCTCGCGTACTTTGGTTCTGGCTTTTAGGCGGGCGAGTCCAGTTGAAAAGCCTGCCGTCAGATCTTGTGTGCAGGTAGATTCCCTCTGTTGCTGTGCTGAAGGCATGCCTCAGGAGCATAGCAAAGAAAATCCCAAAGAGGGTTGGCGCAAGTACACAGCCCTGTTTCACTCCGCTGCGTATGTTGAATGGCTCTGAGACGTTGCCATTGTGCTGCACTATCCCCTGCATGTTGGTGTGAAACGATTCGATGAGGCTTTGCAACTTTGGTGGGCATCCTATCTTTGGCAGGATCTTGAAAAGGCCCTCTCTGCTGACCAAATCGAACGCTTTGGTGAGGTCGATGAAGGCGACGTACAGGGGCATGTTCTGTTCTCTGCATTTCTCCTGGAGTTGGTGGATGGAGAATATGTCTACCATCGATCGCGCAGCGCGGAAGCCACACTGAGACTCGGGGTAGACACGTTCTGCAAGCTTCTGTAGACGAACGAGAACAACTCGTGCGTAGACTTTACCAACAACGCTGAGGAGGGAGATGCCCCTGTAGTTGTTGCAGTCGCTTCTCTCCCCTTTGTTTTTGTAGAGGGTGATGATCTTGGTGTCCCTCATGTCCTGTGGTACGGCACCTTCCTTCCAACACTGGCAGAGGACGTCACGCAATGGCAGCAGTAGGGCAGTCTTGCAGTGCTTGATCAGGTCAGGGGGTATGCCGTCGTTGCCGGGTGCCTTGCCAGTGGCCAAGCTATCAATGGCCTTGCTGAGTTCGTCGATGGTTGGCTCGGCGTCAAGTTCGTCCATGGATGGCAGGCAGTCGATGGCATCAAGGGCTGACGGTGTCACGGTGTTCTCTCTGGAGTAGAGGTCGGAGTAGTGCTCCACCCATCTCTCCATCTGCTTGTTCTTTTCTGTGATCTTCTCCCCAGTGGAGGATTTGAGGGGGGCCGTCTTGCTCTGAGCCGGACCAAGTGCTTTCTTGATGCCATCGTACATACCACAAATGTTCCCTGTTATGGCAGCGGTTTGAATGTCTTGGCTGAGCTGAGTCCAGTACTCGTTGGCACAGCGCCGAGCAGTCTGCTGAACTTTGCTTCTCGCAGCCCTGAGAATCTAGAAATTCTTCTCGTTTGGGTACTTCTTGTACTCAGCAAGTGCTGAGCGCTTGGCTTCAATGACGGGGGTCATCTCGGTCAACTTGGCATCAAACCAGTCCTGTGACTTCGAGGTCTTCCTCCCAAAGGTAGCCAAGGCTGTGCGGTGGATGGTGTTTCGCAGCTCTTCCCACTTCTGCTTTGCAGATTCTCCTTCTTGTGGTACACCAAGTTCTTTCTCAAAGGTGGAGGCAAACTGCTCAACAAGTTCTGGTTGAGCCATCTTGCTGGTATCAATCCGTGCCTTTCCAGGTTGTCTAGCACGATGGAATTTCTTCAGCTGCAGCTTGACCTTGCAACACACCAATGAATGGTCTGTGTCACAATCTGCACTCTGGAACGAGCGGGTGATTAGCACATTCTTCAGTGAGGTGCGCCTGGTCAGGATCAAGTCCAGCTGGTGCCAGTGCTTTGAGCGCGGATGTTGCCAGGAAACCTTGTGTTGGGGCTTGGTCTTGAAGAACGAGTTTGTGATGCACAGATCATGATATGTGCAGAACTCGAGCAGCCGCTGTCCGTTGTCATTCATTCTTCCCACGCCAAAAGGTCCAAGACAGGAGGGCCAGGAGTCGTGGTCAGCACCCACTCTGGCATTGAAGTCTCCAAGGAGAATGAGTTGTTCAGAGTTGGGGATGGTCCTGACAGTTGTTGCGAGATTCTCGTAGAGCTCGTCTTTTGCCTCTGGTGTGGCTGTCAGTGTTGGGGCATACACACTGACGAGGGTGACTGGGCCTTGAGTGGTGTTCAGGCGGAGGGTAAGGAGTCGTGCAGAGTCAGTGCTGCCCGGTTCCACCATCTTCAGCAAGGTGTTCTTCACTGCAAAGCCCACTCCGTGTTCCCTGTGTTCGTCACTGCCCTTTCCATGCCAGTAGAACCGTGTAGTCCTTCTCTCTTAGTGTGCCTGCGTCAGCCAACCGTGTTTCCTGGAGAGTGGCGATATCCACTCCTAGTCTCTTCAGCTCATTATTGATGATGGCAGTCTTCCTGGTGTCGTTGATGTCCTTGAGGTTAGCAGCGAGTCCTGTCATCATAGTGCAGACGTTCCAAGTTCCCAGTTTTAGAGTTGGTCTCTTTTGTTTTATTGTCTTGCCTGGTGCGAAGGTTCTCAGCCTGCTGTTCGGACTTCTCCTCATCCCCATGCACCCAATGAGGAAAGCAAGCTGTGGCGGGACAACACCTTATTGGCTGGGGGCTGCCCAGCTTGAGGCGGGCGGTAGCTGTCCAGTGAGATCCGATGATCCCTCCCACCGTCGGGAACAACCCCTGGCGCCGCGCTCTACGCCAGTTGAGCGGTGGCTTATAACCGGTAACTGTCATCCCCCGTGTTTTTTCTACACCAAAGGCGAAGCTGGAGTGTCCTCTCCAGTGATCCGGTGTTCTACCTTCCAGCGTTGGCATTGGTAGGATTCAAGCCTGGGCAGGAAGATATGGAGGACAAGATGTTGCCCATGCAGCATGTCCCCCCTCTCCACGTCACTGATGAATCCAAAGGAACAGCAGGGCTGCTACAGTTTGGCACCAGCGCCGTTGCAGGAGCCGCCAGAACGATGTTGAGCACAACATAGAACTGCCTTAGGGACTCCGACTCCGGATTTTTCCTCAGGGTTGACTCCCGAAGCCTTTCCCGTGACCGGGTATGCTGCAAGGCAGCAGAGGTTTGAAATCAGGGTTTACCTTCCCCTAGATGGGCTACCTTCCCAGGTTGACGAGCCACCATCTACCCGAAGCATCTGGTTTTAAGGCGCCAGAGATCCGCCCTCGCCCCTTCTCCTATTAGTAAAAGCAGTTCCGCCGGGCTTAGAGACTAAACCACACGGGCAGGCTAGGAGTTGGACTTAGTTGTCAGAGGCTTTTCGAGACGCACGCCATAAGGAGCATTTTATGAGCACTGGGAGCTTAACCCCAGTGCCGCTCCTGGCTATGACAACCTTGGAACCACAAATTAGTGGACAAATAATAATATAGTTATATTTTTTATTTTTTAATGACAAAGGGAGGCAGAGCCTCCCCTGCCTCCCCTGACCACATGTCATTGCATCTTATACGTTTTTCTTTTTTAACCCCCTCCCCCCCAATGTGCTGATGTGGCAGGGTTTTTTTTCTGTCCTCCGTGTTTATATGTATGTGTTTTCTCTTTGCAAAATTAATTAAAAAAAGATAAGATAAGATAAGATAAGCCTTTATTAGTCCCACAACGGGGAAATTCCAGGATTGCAACAGCACAGGGATAGCAACACTCAGAGCAACAATCAGAAGGCAAGAAAAAAAACAAGCAAGCAAGAGCAGCTAATAAACATATGTACGTATTACTATAAAATATATATATATACACACACACACAGACACACAGTGCAGAGCATTGTAGCTGGATGGAATAAATATATGAATATATGAACACACAGTGCAGAGCATTGTAGCTAGATGGAATAAATATGTAAATATATAAACACCCACAGTACGGAGCATTGCAGCTAGGTGGAATAAATATGCAAGTATATAAACACACACAGTGCGGAGCAATGTAGCTAGATGGAATAATATGTAGATATATAAATATATAAACACACCCAGTGCTGAGCATTGTAGCTAGATGGAATAAATATGCAAATATATAAACACACACAGTGCAGAGCATTGTTGCTAGATGGAATGAAACAGCATAACCGTCTACTTAGTTATCCTACATGGTATGATTATGTGCCCATACATATTCTCACCCTCCATAGCGACCGGTATGTTCCTAGTTGTATGCCGGAGGGGACCATTGTGTAAGTCTATTGCATCTTTTGCATTCAAAAAACTATTAGTTTGTTACGTCTTTTTGCTATCTCTGCGAGCAGCCCTGCTTAGGTTGTACAGTCTGACAGCCGTTGGTAGGAAGGACCTACGAAACCTCTCGGTTGTGCACCTGGGATGATGTAGTCTGCTGCTAAATGAGCTCCTCAGTGCATTCAGTATGTCCTGCATAGGGTGGAACTCGGACTCCAGCAGAGATGACAGTTTAGCCACCGTCCTTCTCTCTCCTATCTCCTCCATCGGATCAAGGCGCTGCCCCAGGACAGAGCTAGCTTTCTTAATCAGTTTGTTCAGTCTCTTCCTATCGGCTGCAGTAATGCCACTGCCCCAGCAGACCACTCCAAAAGTGATGGCTGATGCCACCACCGTGTCATAGAATGACTTCAGCAGCGCCCCTTGTACACCAAAAGACCTGAGTCTCCTCAGCAGGAACAGCCTGCGCTGTCCCTTCTTGTAGAGTGCATCAGTATTGTGTGACCAGTCTAGTTTATTGTTCAGATGAATACCCAGGTACTTATAGGATGTCACCATCTCGATGTCTGTTCCCTGTATATTTACTGGTACTGTGAGGGGCTGCCCATGCCTGCGGCAGTCCACCACCAGCTCCTTAGTTTTCCTCGCGTTGATCTGGAGGCAGTTCCGATGGCACCAGTCCACGAAGTCCTGGATAAGCCCTCTGTACTCAGCTTCATCTCCATTGGAGATGAGGCCAACGATCGCAGAGTCATCAGAGAACTTCTGTAGATGGCAGTGTGTTGTGTTGTGTGAGAAGTCCGCAGTATAAAGAGTGAACAGGAAGGGAGCCAGCACCGTTCCCTGGGGGGCCCCCGTGCTACTGATGATCGTGTCGGACACACAGTCCCGGGTTCTCACAAACTGAGGCCGGTTCGTGAGGTAGTCCAGGATCCATGATGACAGGTGCTGGTCCACCCCTGCGCGCAGCAGCTTGTCCTTCAGGATCATCGGTTGGATGGTGTTGAAAGCACTGGAGAAGTCAAAGAACATGATCCTCACCATATTCCCGGGCTTCTCCAGGTGGGACAGAGAACGGTGAAGGAGGAAGATCACCGCATCCTCCACCCCAATGCCATGCTGGTAGGCGAACTGGAGTGGATCCATCGCTGGTTCCACCAGGGGGCGGAGGTGAGCAAGGAGCAGTCTCTCCAGGGTCTTCATCAAGTGGGACGTCAAGGCCACCGGTCTGTAGCTGTTCAGGTCTTTGGGGTGGGAAGTTTTTGGTACAGGTACCACACAAGATGTTTTCCACAGCTGTGGTACCCTCCCCAGTTTCAGGCTCATGTTGAAGATATACGTCACAATCCCACACAGCTGGTCTGCACAGGACTTGAGGAGCTTTGCGCTGATGCCGTCCGGTCCCGGCGCCTTCCTCGCCTTGATCTTCCTCAGCTCCGTCCTCACCTGGGTCCTGGTCAGGGTCAGGATGGGGGGCTGTGTGTTGGGAGTGGGGGGGTGTTGGTGGAGTGGGGAGTGGGCAGCAGGACTTGATTTCTTTAGAGGCAGCAGTGGTTGTTGTGCAGTCAGGGGGGAGGGCGGTTGGTCAAATCTATTGAAAAACAGATTCAGGTTGTTCGCCCACTCCCTGCCCCCTGTGGCCTGGGGGGAGGTATTCTGGAGCCCCAAGATGGTTTTGAGGTTTCTCCAGACCCCGCTGATGTCGCTCTGTTGCAGCTTGTCCTCCATCTTCTTCCTGAAGCTGTCCTTGCCTTCTCTGATCTTTCTCCTCAGCTCCCTCTGTACGGACTTCAGCATCTCCCTGTTCCCTGACCTGAAGATCCTCTTCTTCTCTCTCAGAAGTGTTTTTATCTCAGGGTTGATCCAAAATATATATTTTTAAAAACTGATAGAACAGTGAATACCAGAAATTCCTAAATGACAAAGTCCGGCCATCAGTTCATGAGCTGAAGCAGAAACCCTCCAATATGGCTGAATTAAAACAATTCTGCAAAGACAAGTGGGCCAAAATTCTTCATCAGCAATGCAAAACACTCATTGCCAGTTCTTGCAAACACTTCATACCGCACTTACCAAGGTTTAGGGGTGATTACTTTTTCACATAGGGCCAGGAAGGTTTGGATTTTTTTTTTCCTGTAATAAATGAAACCATCATTTATTTAAAAACTGCATTTCGTATTTAGGTTTTTTTTTTTTTGTCTAATATTAAAATTTGTTTGATGATCTCAAACATTTAAGTTTGACAAATCTGAAAAAAAATATAATAACTCAGGTAGGGGCCAAATACTTTTTAATAGCACTGTACATTTACTTGAAGTATACAGTGGATATAAAAAAAAATCTACACACCCCTGTTCAAATGCCAGGTTTTTGTGATGTAAAAAAATGAAACCAAGGACTTCCGGTTTGGACGCCATGGCAATAGCAGCTTAATGCTGAAACTCCCAGACCCAATCCAAGAAAATATCTTGAAAATCAAACTTAACGGATTTTTGGAGGAGTGAAAATCAAAAGACAAAATCATCATGTCTAAAGGAAAACAGAGGAAACTGAAATTTTCCAGGCCAGGACACGTATCGGCCGGAGAATCTGATCCGGATGATTTCCGTTCAGAAGACGAGGAGCTGAATGTAGCTAACAAGAAGGTTAGCTTGAAAATGCTATTTGAAGAACTACGACGATTTCGCCGAGAGGTTTGGGCCGAATTTCGTGAATTCAGAGACAAATTAAAAAGGACAAACAGCAGAGTGGACCAGGCCGAGAACCGAATCTTGGAAGCAGAGGAACGAATAAAAGTGCTTGAAGATTCTGTCCTGGACCTACGCAAAAGACAAGCATCAATAGAGGCTAAGCTAACCGACCAAGAAGGAAGACAGAGAAGAGACAACATAAGAATTCATGGTCTGATAGAAGGAGCCGAAAACGGTTTTAACTCAATGGCAGAATGCGTGGAATCTTTACTAAGAGAGAAATTGGATATTCCACAAACCACCGACTTGAAGATAGAAAAGGCACATTGTTCATTAGCCGCTAAGCCAGCGGCGGAAGCGCCCCCACGTTCGGTGTTGGTAAGATTTTCCAATTTCAAAATAAAACAAGAGGTTGTAAGATTGGCTTGGCAGAAAAAAGGATTTATGCACCAAGAGAGAAAAGTCTTCGTGGAACACGATTACGCCCGGGAGGTCCTTAAAAAGCGCAGGGAATATAATGACGCCAAAAAGGTGCTACATGAGAAGAAACTGCGCTTTCAGACGCCATGACTGGCGCCTAGCGGCTGCCCCGGCCTTGGATGCACTCTGCAGAGCGTGCCCAAATGCCAAGTCACGTTTCTTTACCTTGTATTCATACATGTGTAATGACAATAAAGTTGAATCTCATCTCATCTCATCTCATTTCCTGCGAAGTTAAGGGTCTTCTACGGTGAAGAAACATGTCTCTGTAATTCGGCGGAAGAAGCAACAGCTGACATGGCGAGAAGAGGGCTCCCGGTAACGGTGTTTAAACCCGCAGCTGACCCGAGCGATAGGATCAAGGCTCAAACGTGGACCATACAGAAACCTTCAAAATCCATGGGCCAGCAGCGGGAAACCCAGCGCCAGAGCGTCACGGATAAACTGGCCGTTTTTAGGTTGGAATAGCGACCTTTTTTTTTTTTTTTTTAGTCAATCTGCACATCCAACCCCCCTCATACAAGGTAACAAACATTATAAGGAGATGCATATTCAGCATGTGGTAAAACATTTCATGGAACAGTCATAATATTAGAAACAAATAATTAAAAAAAAAAAAAATCTTGTTAAAATAGAAATGTGACAATGATCCACATGTTCTCCCCACACTAACAAATACCGTCCTAGCGTGAATGTTTGCTGTGATGGGGGTGGGAGGGTGCACACAATTTCACAGGGTATAGGCATAAAGGGAAAAAAAAAATCATTACAAGTTCGAATTGGGTTCTGAAACTCACGTTAAAAGCATAGGACAACTTACAGGGGTAAGAGAGGGCCCTCAACACGTAACAGAGTTTGAGGAATTTCCCTCAGAGCCTACACTCCATCAAGGCTCTTCCAGGGTCTCTAAAAAGACCTCAGCTCAAGAAGTTCTTTTGACAGTTTTTTGTTTTAAAGTTTTATACACTATGTTCTTAATGTTTTTCTTGTTCTTAATGTTCTTTCAGTTTCTGAGTAGCACAAAAGACGGCCACCACACTGCTATACTAAATAAAACAACACAATGGAGAAACAGGGTGTAATCAAAATAATTTCATATAATGTAAAAGGAATCCTGAATCCAGTTAAAAGATCCAAGATTCTAGGCAAAATGAAAAAAGACAAAGCAGGAATAATATTTTTTACAAGAAACCCACCTATGAATGAATTTGAATTTATGAATGAATTTATTTATTTCGGATAGTACATTACAGGTTAAAAGAAACTGTATAATATAACAACAAGGTCAAATTAGACAAAGACTCCTTCTACTATACAATTCCACGTGAGTTATCCGAAATGGGTGATGGCTGAAGCCGCAGCTTATATTGCCATACCTAACAGACGTGGAACACACTGAACTCAGTAGACAAGGGTTTAAAATGATCTCTTCATCTTCATGTAAGTCAGGGAGGAGGAGGGGCGTAGCGACATTGATATCAACCAAAATTACATTTGAAAAAAAATCAGAACACAAAGATAAAGAAGGGAGATACAGTTTGGTAATTGGGCAGCTAGAGGGAGAAGATATCACCCTGCTGAATGTATATGCACCCCCAGGGGCTAACTGGAAATTTTATAAAAATGTATTTGACCTAATGATAACTAAAGCTCAAGGTTTAGTGATATGTGGTGGGGACTTCAATCTAAGACTGAATCCATACTGGGATGCTTCTGGTAATTCTCCACATCAAAATAATACCCAAAGCAGGAAGACTCAGATGCTACTAAAAGAAATGGGAATTTGTGATGTGTGGAGGGAACTCAACCCCAGTGTAAAAGATTATACATTTTACTCAATGCCACATTCATCTTACTCAAGGATTGACTATTTTTTTTATGTTTAATAGAGACATTGGAAGAGTAGAAACATGTAAAATAGGACTGATGGATCTCTTTGACCACAGTCCGATCTATATGGACTTAAATATCCAAAAATACACAAATAATACATTTTCTTGGAGGTTGAATTCAAATGTCCTGAAAGGACCACTGAAAGATGAGTTGGAATCAGACATTCTCAGATATTTGGAAGAAAACGATAATGGAGACGTATCCCCTTTAATACTGTGGGATGCATGCAAAGCTGTAGTAAGGGGGAAGATTATTGCAAAACTGGCAACCCAAAAGAAACTGAGACAAGAAAAACTAACCGCATTAGAGTCAGAACTTAAGAACCTAGAAAAAGAACACAAAGGCAACACTCATTCTGTTGACTCGCTCAAGATTAAGGAAATTAAAAACCAAATAAATGAGCTCTACACAATAGAAATCCAGAAGAAACTTGCATTTTTGAAACAAAAATACTATGAAGCAGGCAGTAAATCGGCAAAATTGCTAGCCTATAAATTGAGGAAACAACAAACAGAAAGAGCAATCTACAAAATCAGAGACCCAGTATCAAAGGAAATAAAATTCAGAATTCAGGATATTCTTAAAAGCGTCGAGAATTATTACAAGAACTTATACTCCCACAAAAAACATAAAAACGCATCCGAGGCATTCCTAAACACATTAAACCTTCCCCAACTTACGGAGTCACAAAATAAAACACTACTGTCAGAAATACAACCTAAAGAATTGGAAAAAGCAATTATGAAACTTAAAGCTAACAAATCCCCAGGAGCAGATGGCTATACAGCAGAGTGGTACAAAACCTTTAAACAGCAACTACCTCCTCTCCTCCTGAAAACATTTAACTATGTCCTCCACACAGGGGAAATCCCCCCCCCCCCCTGGAGAGAAGGGGTCATTGCAGTTATACCTAAACCTGAAAAGGATAAACTAGACTGCTCCAACTACAGACCAATCAGTGTATTAAATCAGGACTATAAGCTTTTTACCATCATCCTTGCCAAAAGGTTAGAAAATATACTGACAGACTTAATTCACTTAGACCAAACAAGTTTTATAAGACAAAGACAGACACAAGACAACATTAGACGCACTCTACACATAATTCATCATATAAAAAAATATAACTTAAATGCAGTCATATTGGGATTAGATGCCGAAAAAGCATTTGATTCGGTTGATTGGTCTTTCCTATATAGAATCTTATCCAGTTTCAATTTTCATAACAACTTCATTAGAACTATACAGGCATTATATAAAAAACCAACAGCTAAAATAAGGATTAACGGTAATTTATCATCATCTTTTGAGCTGGAAAGAGGATGTCGTCAGGGCTGCCCCCTGTCTCCACTGCTCTTTGCAATCTTCATAGAACCTCTGAGCCAATGGATAAGACAAAATCAAAAAATTCAAGGTATTACACTTGGTCAGAAGGAACATAAAATAGCACTCTTTGCTGATGACATTTTAATATACCTAGGGCAGCCGGACACTTCTTTACCAGAACTAATCTCAGTTTTTTCAGAGTATGGAGATTTATCGGGGTACAAATTAAACATGCATAAAACCCAAGTTTTAACATTCAACTATGACCCAAATCATTATTCACTAAGCAAACTCAAAACTAACTGGGAGATGGAATCTATGAAATATCTGGGGGTCAATATCCCAAAACAACTCAACAAAATTATAACACTAAACTATGATCCACTGGTGACAAAAATAAAATCTGACCTAGCAAGATGGAATATGATACCATTCTTGGGTACTGCACAAAGAATTGAAGCAGTCAAAATGAATATACTTCCACGTCTTCTATACCTTTTCCAAACAATACCGGTAGAACCTCCCAAAAAAACATGGCAGGAGCTGGACAGAAGGATCTCAAGATTCATATGGCAAGCCAAGAGACCTAGAATCAGATATAGAACCTTACAGCTAAACAAAGACAAAGGTGGGCTTGCGCTGCCAAATATCAGGGACTATTTTAAAGCCGCACAAATTAAAACTTTATAGCGATATGTAACCCAGTCTACACTGCACAATGGAAGGAGATCGAACGCCAAATAACAAGTGACATCCCCCTACAGGCGATAATAGGGAACAATGCCTTACCTAAACTTTTGAATAACACTAACCCGTGGATAGAGACCCCGCTAAAAATTTGGTTTAAGATAGTCAGAGAGAATCAAACTAAAGAGCCCTATCGACTTCTGCAATGGATTGCCTATGATCAAGACTTTACTCCTAATAAAACAGACACTAGATTTAAAAAGTGGAAAGAGAACGGGCTGATAAAATATTATGATTTTTTTAAGGGGCAAACTTTAAGAAGTTTTGAAGATTTGAAAAAACAAGGTCTAATAAACCAAGATCTTTACAGGTTCTTTCAGCTTAGACACCACATAAACAATATACTTAAAAAGGAGGATTTGGAAAGGGCCCAGTCAGGTGTTCTGAAGGTCTTCTTAATGGCATATAAAGGGATCCCAGGGATCAGATACATTTCTAAAATATACCAAGGTCTTCAAGACTTAAAAGGAGACAACACATCATATATGATATCATATATGGGCTGCACGGTGGCGCAGTGGTTTAGCACTGTGGCAGCACAGTTTTACCCTCGGCCGGGGGACCGCGGGGATCATGAGATTGTGGGTTCGATCCCAGCCCCCGACCAACAGTGAGCTGTGTGGAGTTTGCATGTTCTCCCCGTGTTGCACGGGTTTACTCCGGGATTTCTCCGGTTTCCTCCCGCACACCAAAAAACATGTAGGTTTAGGGCGCTCGCGCACGCAGCGACCAGCAGCCGGTGGCTTGTCACCAGACTGCAAACCAAATCTACCTACGGGTGCAAATAAGTAACAAAAAAAAAATAAATATATATATATAAAAGAAAGATGGGAAAAAGAGGGGAATTTCACTTTACAACTGGAGATATGGGAAAAGCTAAATAAACAGCAATGGAAAAGTACCTCATCCCTGCAGTGGAGAGAATTTGGATGGAAAAATTTGGTAAGATTTTTCAGAACACCTGCACAAAACAAATTTACCCATAAGGGGTTGAACTGTTGGCGCTTGTGTGGTGAAAAGACTGCAAATCATTTTCACGTGTTTTGGTCATGCCCAGTTATCCACCAATATTGGACCAATGTACAGACAATATTGGGGAAAATATTCAAAATAACAGTTCCCTTTTCTTTTGTAACTTTGTATTTGGGTTTACTACCGGACTCACTGGAAAGACGAGGAGAAAAATACTTATTCAATGTTTTAATATTGGCAAGTAAAAAAGCCCTAACTAAAAAATGGATGTTGAAGGACTGTCCTACACCTGAAGATTGGTCTAACGTGATCCAAGACATTTACTCGATGGAAAAGTTGACATTCGCACTGAGACAGGACATGGATGGGTTCATGAACTTTTGGCAACCCTGGATCGAGTATGTGTCTTCCATTAGATCTAATCTTTGACAAATACCATTTCAATAATGGTTCCGCTCTTTGTTCCAACGCTACTCAGATGCTCTTTTACTTTTAATTACCTATTTTTCTTTTTGTTTGTTTTTTGCTGTTTTGTTTGTTTGTTTGTTTTTTATTTTCTTTTTCACTTTTTCTTTCACTTTAAAAGAAAAAAAGGGGTGTTGTAATAATTATTCTTCCAATGTTGTCAAATAGCAAAAAATAAGGGAACATGTGATGAAAATGTAAACAATGCAATGCTGTAATGACCTGTATACCCTTTACAAAAACTTAAATAAAAAAAAAATGAAACCAAGATAAATCATTTCAAAACTTTTTCCATTATTAATGTGACCTATAACCCGTACAACCCAATTGAAAAATAAACTGAAATCTTTTGAGGGAAAAAATAAAAAACTTACAATAACCTGGTTGCATAAATATGCACACCCTTAAACTAATACTTTGTTGCAGCACCTGTGGCTTTTATTACAGCACTGTCTTTTTGGGTAGGAGTCTATCAGCGTGGCACATCTTGATGTGGAAATATTTCCCCACTCTTCTTTGTAAAAACACTCCAAATCTGTCAGATTGCGAGGGCATCTCCTGTGCACAGCCCTCTTCAGATCACCCCACAGATGTCTGATCTGATTCAGGTCTAGACTCTGACTGGGCCATTCCAAAACCTTAATCTTCTTCTGGTGAAGCCATTCTTTTGTTCATTTGGATGTGTGCTTTGGGTCATTGTCGTGCTGTAAGATGAAGTTCCTCTTCATCTTCAGCTTTCTAGCAGAAACCTGAAGGTTTTGTTCTAACACTGACTGGTATTTGGAACTGTTCATAATTCCCTCCACCTTGACTAAGGCTCCAGTTCCAGCTGAAGAAAAACAGCCCCAAAGCATGACGCTGCCACCACCATGCTTCACTGTAGATATGGTGTTCTTTTGGTGATGAGCAGTGTTGCGTTTGTGCCAAATATACCTTTTGGAATTATGGCCAAAAAGTGCAACCTTAGTTTTATCGGGCCATAATATATTTTCCCACATGCATTTGGGAGCTTTCCAATGTGTTTTTGCAAAATATAGCCGGGTTTGGGTGTTTTTCTTCATAAGATAAGGCTTCCTTCCGTCTTGCCACCCTACCCCATAACCCAGACATATGATGAAGACGGGAGATTGTTGTCACATGTACTAAACAGCCAGTACTTGCCAGAAATTCCTGCAGCTCCTTCAATGTTGCTGTCAGCCTCTTGGCAGCCTCCCTGACCAGTCTTCTTCTAGTCTTTTCATCAGTTTTGGAGGGACGTCCAGTTCTTGGTAATGTCACTGTTGTGCCATATTTTGTCCACTTGATGATGACTGTCCTCACTGTGTTCCATGGTATATTTAATGCCTTGAAAATTATTTTGTACCTTTCTCCTGACTGATACCTTTGAACAATGAGATCCTTCTGATGCTTTGGAAGCTCTCTGTGGACCATGGTTTATGCTGTAAGATGTGACTACAAAAATGTCAGGAAAAGCCTCCTAGAACAACTGAACTTCATTTGGGGTTAATCAGAGACATTTTACATGGTGGCAGGTGTGTGCTGACTCCCATTTAACATGAGTTTGAATGTGATTGGTTAATTCTGAACACAATCACATCCCCTGTTGTAACAGGGTGTGCATACAGTATTTATGCAAACAAGTTCCATCCATAGGGCAGTGCGTTGGGGGAGTGGTTAGCACTGCGGCAGCACAGCAACTCACCCTTGGCCGGGGGATCCTGGGTTTGATCCCAGCCTCCGACCAATAGTGATCTGTGTGGAGTTTGCATGTTCTCCCCGTGTCTGCGTGGGTTTACGCCAGGATTTCTCCAGTTTCCTCCCACATGCCAAAAACATGCAGGTTAGGTTAATTGGCATCAAAACTGGGGATTCTAAATTGTCCTTGGGTATGACTGTGAGAGTGAATGGTTGTCTGTCTCTCTGTGTTGGCCCTGCAATAGACTGGCGATCTGTCCAGGGTGTATCCTGCCTCTCGCCCTAAGATGCTGGGATAGGGTCCAGCCCCCCCACAACCTGAAAAGGACTAAGCGGAAGAAGATGGATGGATGGATGGATGGATGGATGGATGGAAGTTCCATCCATCCAGCTTCTGCTTAATCCTTTTCGGGATTAATCCTTTTCACAGTCATACCTAAGGACAATTTAGAATCCCCAGTTTGATGCCCATTGACCTAACTTGCATGTTTTTGGCATGTGGGAGGAAACCGGAGAAATCCCGGAGTAAACCCATGCAGACATGGGGGGAACATGCAAACTCCACACAGATCACTATTGGTCGGGGGCTGGGATCGAACGCAGAATCCCCCAGCCAAGGGTGAGTTGCTGTGCTGCCGAAGTGCTAACCACTCCGCCACCACGTTATTGTAAGTTATTTATTTTTCCCCTTAAAAGGTTTCAGTTTGTTTTTCAATTGGGTTGCACAGGTTATAGGTCACATTAATGGTGGAAAAAGTTTGAAATGATTTATCTTGGTCTCATTTTTTTACATCACAAAAACCTGGCATTTGAACAGGGGCGTGTAGACTTTTTATATCCACTGTACTTTTTTGTAAGGGACTGTTATAATTAAAGACCCAAAAATTCATTTCAGCGTTGTTTCACAGGTCTCTGAAACTCTGGTCAGATTAGGTCAGGTATTCATGAATTCATGAACAGACTGAAAACTGTTTCCATAGTGATGGTCATGTGGTGAGCATCAGCTTCCTGCCATGAGGTTGGATTCACGCCCCCAGAGGTTTATACCAAGTACTAAAGCAGAAAGTACCAAAGAGGTACTTTCTGCCTCCTAGCTTTGTGATGGCCATAATGGATTGGGGAAAGGAATTTAACTCACAGTACAGAATCCTGGAGAAGGTTACCACAGATGATACAGGAAGGACTTAAATGGGTCACTGACTGCACTTTCCCTACATTTTAACAGCTTACTCATGTCTTAATGGAGTGCTTGTGATATATTTTGTTCACATTTTCTTTAATTTTTTTAATTATTGAAGCAAATTTGTTTTTTATATTTCTTGGCTTTCTTGAAACGCTCTGATTTAAAGCCTGTCACTTTAAGAAACATCCTTCAGGTGTACAACTCCACCCTTCCTCTTACCCAGGATTTACACTGACTCCAGATGCAATATGTTACAGCTGCAATGCGGCCTCCGCAGCAAATGTGTAGTTCCCAATTCTTATCAATTTTCTAATCCCCATCTAGTCCGGACCACTGCGGAACGAATCCGGCTTGTCAGATTCGGTTTGCTAATGAAACACAAGAAGTCTATTTTTGACAGATGCCAGATACAAACCGCAAGGAAATCCCACGGTATTTAATAGCCATTTGATCATTAAAAATGATTTAAGGATTGTCTTTTATTTTAAGGTCTCCTCCTCCAGCACTGTGTCAGAGAAGGTAAAAACTTGACATAACAGACAAACGCTTCATAGAATTGAAATTAATGGGCTACTTACGTTTTATTTAGAGCCCAAAAGTCTAGGTGGGGAGCCGTCGCTACATCACACTTCCTTGTTGTTATCACATGATTGTGATCGGTTCATCTCGGTCACTCTCAGGTATTTCTCAAGATCTTGCGTTATTTTGTACAATTCTCACATGATCTTGTATTTCAAACTCTGTTCTCATCCATGCCGCTGCAAAACACAAATGGACCTGGTAGGGATGAATGCAAAAGTGCATCTGCAACGTACTGCAGCTGGAGTCAGTATAAATCCTGGGTCATGTAAGCTAGCCATTAGATGAGTAGCTTCTAGCCAGCTCCTTCTAGCTTGGATAAGCAGTGCTGGTTCACCGATCTGTAGTTGGCAGTGCATCTCACGTCATCCCGGCCCACCCCCAACAACCCCACCGAGACGCCAGCACCGCAACCCGAGTCACATCATCTCAAAGGGCAATGTCTCTCTCCATGATACTCTGCTCCTCTCCCACGGCCAGCCGGGGGATGCCCCGTCACGAAGCGGCTCTCAACGGCTCTGCTGGCCCTCAGCTCCCTGTGACACTTATTGAGACGTGCTAACCTGCGTCTTCGGGCCAGAGTGACGCAAGGCAAATTATGGACCAATTTAAGAGAATTGACTGTTTTGAAAATTTTGGGATAATTAGGTGACCAGTAGACTCATTTCAGATCGTTAAAATCTACAAACTCTCTATTTTTCAGTCAGTGACCCCTTTAACATTGGGTACATTTTTTCACAACCACCAAGCAACTGCTAACCCTGTTATGTTATACTGTAATGGCCAGTGTTACTACACCTACGAGTTGTACAAATAATATCACCATGACAATGTAACCTTTGATAGCAAACAAAGCAGATGCGTCTTCTTTCAATAATTTCATCAGAGCTAGTCTAATGGCAGCTTCAACACTCAACCTCCAATTATTTAGTCTTTAAAATATTTAGATAATATACCTACAGCACTGGTCACGACCCAGTGGTGGGTAGCAGAGAGCCACGGAGAAAAAAAAAAATCTTTTCCTCAGTATAGAGACTATAGGGCTGTCTACACATCCGGGTACTTCACATGAACGTGCAAAGCACGGAGGTAACAAAAACTGGCAATTTACCATTGAAACAATATGGTATATCAATATTATGAAAAGCTTTCACCGCAAGATCAGATCAGATATGATCAAAAACTTTAAATTGTGATCTCAAAAAGTGTCCCTACCATCTACCAGCCAGTATGTGGAAGAATGATTCAACAGAGTGTCCAGAAACAATGTTGATATTTGTAATGGTGAATAAATGCGCCAGTTTGGCTGTACATTGGCGGAACACTCGGAGAAAATAAATTGTATTTGCTGTGGAAATCCCCAAAAAGCCTTCATGTTTGGGTTTGCAAAATTTATCCACCGGAGCTCACAGGAAAAATAGCCTCCCATCTCCCATACTGGAGATGCTGTATATTTACACTGGTAAAAAAGAAAAAGAAAAATTACACTCGTTCACCCTGTTAATCCCGACACTTTGTTTCAGCTCTACAGACCTTTGGTCCATTTGTCAGATTTGAGTGTCAGTCTTATTTTTAAACTAGTTTAATTGCAGTGTTAATATGTTTACTCTTAACGCTGATAAACAGCTCAAATTGGAATTAATATTTCTAAAGAGCCGCCGCGTTTCTATATTAATTCTATTTTAGCTGTTAACTCCCTCTGATGCAAATTTGGTTGTTTTTGGCATGTTCGTATTAACTTTAAGTATAGGCAAGTTACTTTTAATGATAAATAAGAGTCATAGTTTGCTCCTGCTGCAGGTATGTCCGTTTATCAATCTCCATTGTGGCCAGACGGAGACGTGGGTCATATCATCCCTCAGCCAACTCATATGAAAAGGCAGCCCACAAAATCCTCCTTTGGTAATCTCTGCTGGCCGATATGAATTTAAAAAACTTGTATTCTGATTGCCATCACCATTTTTCATAAGATGGTGATGGCTACATGAGCCAACTGTGCACAATTTTGGCATTTTCCTTGCTGAAATTTAGCTAATTTTGTCATAGACATGTATTGAAATCGTCATATTTTGTTACCTCCGCACATCGTTCTGCGCGTTCATGAGATTGGTGATGTAAGCGTAGACAGCCCCATCAAAATCTTCCCAGTGTTTTACTTTGAAAAATTACCAGATATTCCCTCGCTTCATGTGTGTGACGTGTCCATCTCTACATCTCCACCATCTCAGTCAGTAATTAGTGGTGACACTGCTCGAAAATTAAACCTGCAAGCTAGCTGCAGCTGCTGTAGCTGTAGCTGCAAGCTGCTCTGGCACGTGAAAACCAAGCATCCGGTACTGAAAGACCAGCTTTTTGAGTTCTTTGAAAAAAAAAAAATGAAAAAGTAGGGCAGAATAAATCTTTAAGGCAACTACACCATTAAATGTGTGGCACTGAGAACATCGTACTTGGTGGCTAACGGCATTGCTAAAGCTAAAAAAAACTTTCTCTATTGGAGAGTTGATCCTGCCTGCTGCAAAGGACATTTGCTATGAAGTTTTAGGAGAAAATGCAGTTAAATGGGACTGTCTTCTTGCAGAGAAACAATCTGAGAGATCCCACTGAAGATGAGTTTTTTTTTTAAAAATCACACACTTTATGTGTTTTGTATTCTGTTCTGTTCATTTTTAGTTTGCCACTCAACCATATTCCAAGTGCATGAAATAAATGTGATCTACAGTTCATATGTGAATATGAATATGTTGTGTCAACAAACTGAGTTGAACACCTACAATACAGTAAAGAGAGGCGAGACATGAAGGTGCCCATTTCAGTGAAAACAATGGCAGAAGTCTAACGGCACACACAAGTATCAGGAGCTTTTGTTTAAGGACAAGGGATAAAGACCTGTACTTATATAGCACTTTTTCTAGTCACAAAGACCACTCAAAGCGCTACACTAACCCTGTATTCTATGGGCCTATCAGAGACGGATACCCAAGGACAAGTTAGAGTCACCAATTAACCTAACATGCATGTCTTTGGATTGTGGGAGGAAACCGGAGCCCCCAGAGTAAACCCACGCAGGACAGGGAAAACATGCAAACTCCACACAGAAAGGTTCCTACCCCTGCCAGCCTGGGGATTCAAACCTGGAACCTTCTAGCTGTGAGGCAACAGTGCTAACCACTGCTTCACTGTGTTGTTAGCAGATGAGAAGGAAAATAGACATGAAGTTTAAAGGTAAAAATGAATTCAGTCTCTGCATGAGAATAGAAAAACACGAGTACCCTGGCACAAGTGTAGTTCAGTGTTGGACCCTTGCATACTGTCTGAGTGGTCAATCTGCAAGGACACTCTGTGGACTGGAAGATGATGAAATTTACAACATGTGCACTATGCGGTCATGCAGACGTGGGCATGCAAATGCGACCATGAATTCTGCTTACATCTGCTTCATGTGCTCCCATGCCCTCCATGGTAACACCTAAAAGTAAAGGATTTTCTAAAAGGTAATGCACTCAGAATGTTGTACACTATGATCATGCCGTATCTCACCTATGGTGCTGAAGTCTGGGGAAATGTAGGGAAAACAATCATACAGTCAATTTTCATTTTTCAAAAAAGACCCATTAGAATAATCAGTAGGAAACCATATACAGTGGTGTGAAAAAGTGTTTGCCCCTTTCCTGATTTCTCTCTCTTTTTTTTTTTTGTATGTTTGTCACACTTAAATCTTTCAGATCATCAAACAAATTTAAATATTAGACAAAGATAACACAACTAAACACAAAATGCAGTTTTTAAATGAAGGTCTTTATTATTAAGGGGAAAAAAATCCAAACCTACATGGCCCTGTGTGAAAAAGTAACCCCCCCCCCCCCATTAAAACAAAAATTAACTGTGCTTTATCACATCTTTGGAAAGCTGAGTTCAATTTCTCGAGACACACCCAGGCCTGATTACTGCCGCACCGGTTCTCAATCAAGAAATCACTTAAATAGGACCTGCCTGACAAAGTGAAGTAGACCAAAAGATCCTCAAAAGCTAGACATCATGCTGCAATCCATAGAAATTCAGGAACAAATGAGAAACAAAGTAATTAAGATCTATCAGTCTGGAAAGGGTTATAAAGCCATTTCTAAAGCTTTGGGACTCCAGCGAACCACAGTGAGATGCACTATCCACAAATGGCGAAAACATGGAACAATGGTGAATCTTCCCAGGGGTAGCCGGCCAACCAAAAGTACCCCAAGAGCGCCGCGATGACTCATCCAAGAGGTCACAAAAGACCCCACAACAATATCCAAAGAACTGCAGGCCTCACTTGTCTCAGTTAAGGTCAGTGTTCATGACTCCACCATAAGAAAGAGACTGGGCAAAAATGGCCTGCTTGGCAGAGCTCCAAGATGAAAACCAATGCTAAGCAAAAAGAACATAAAGGCTCGTCTCAGTTTTGCCAGAAAACATCTTGATGATCGCCAAGATTTTTGGAAAAATACTCTTTGGCATAAAAGTAACACAACATTTCAGAAAAGGAACATCATACCAACAGTGAAATATGGTGGTGGTAGTGTGATGGTCTGGGGCTGTTTCGCTGCTTCAGGACCTGGATGACTTGCTGTGGTAAATGGAACCATGAATTCTGCTGTCTACCAAAAAATCCTGAAGGAGAATGTCTGGCCATCTGTTCGTGACCTCAAGCTGAAGCGCACATGGGTTCTGTAACAAGACAATGATCCAAAACACACCAGCAAGTCCACCTCTGAATGGCTGAAGGAAAAACAAAATGAAGACTTTGGAGTGGCCTAGTCAAAGTCCTGAGCTGAATCCGATTGAGATGCTGTGGCATGATCTTAAAAAGGCGGTTCATGCTCAAAAACCCTCCAGTGTGGCTGAATTACAACAATTGTGCAAAGATGAGTGGGCCAAAATTCCTCCACAGCGCTGTAAAGGACTCATTGCCAGTTATCGCAAATGCTTGATTGCAGTTGTTGCTACTAAGTGTGGCCCAGCCAGTTATTAGATTTGGGGGCAATCACTTTTTCACCTTGGTTCCAAGGTTGTCATAGCCAGGAGCGGCACTGGGGTTAAGCTCCCAGTGCTTATAAAATGCTCCTTATGGCGTGCGTCTCGAAAAGCCTCTGACAACCAAGTCCAACTCCTAGCCTGCCAGTGTGGTTTAGTCTCTAAGCCCGGCGGAACTGCTTTTACTAATAGGAGAAGGGGCGAGGGCGGATCTCTGGCGCCTTAAAACCAGATGCTTCGGGTAGATGGTGGCTCGTCAACCTGGGAAGGTAGCCCATCTAGGGGAAGGTAAACCCTGATTTCAAACCTCTGCTGCCTTGCGGCATACCCGGTCACAGGAAAGGCTTCGGGAGTCAACCCTGAGGAAAAATCCGGAGTCGGAGTCCCTAAGGCAGTTCTCTGTTGTGCTCAACATCGTTCTGGCAGCTCCTGCGACGGCGCTGGTGCCAAACTGTCGCAGCCCTGCTGTTCCTTTGGATTCATCAGTGACGTGGAGAGGGGGGACATGCTGCATGGGCAACATCTTGTCCTCCATATCTTCCTGCCCAGGCTTGAATCCTACCAATGCCCAACGCTGGAGGGTAGAACACCGGATCACTGGAGAGGACACTCCAGCTTCGCTTTTGGCGTAGACAAAACACGGGGAATGACAGTTACCGGTTATAAGCCACCGCTCAATTGGCATAGAGCGCGGCGCCAGGGGTTGTTCCTGATGGTGGGGAGGGATCATCGGATCTCACTGGACAGCTACCGCCCGCCTCAAGCTGGGCAGCCCCCGGCCAATAAGGTGTTGTCCCGCCACAGCCTGCTTTCCTCATTGGGTGCATGGGGATGAGGAGAAGTCCGAACGGCAGGCTGAGAACTTTCGCACCAGGCAAGACAAAAAAACAAAAGAGACCAACTCTAAAACTTGAAACTTGGAACGTCCGCACTATGATGACAGGACTCGCTGCTAACCTCAAGGACATCAACGACACCAGGAAGACTGCCATCATCAATAATGAGTTGAAGAGACTGGAAGTGGATATCGCCACTCTCCAGGAAACACGGTTGGCTGACGCAGGCACACTGAGAGAGAAGGACTACACGTTCTACTGGCAGGGAAAGAGCAGTGACGAACACAGGGAACACGGAGTGGGCTTCGCAGTGAAGAACACCTTGCTGAAGATGGTGGAACCGGGCAGCAATGGCTCTGCACGACTCGTCACCCTCCGCCTCAACACCACTCAAGGCCCAGTCACCCTCGTCAGTGTGTATGCCCCAACACTGACAGCCACACCAGAGGCAAAAGACGAGTTCTACGAGAATCTCGCAACAACTGTCAGGATCATCCCCAACTCTGAACAACTCATTCTCCTTGGAGACTTCAATGCCAGAGTGGGTGCTGACCACGACTCCTGGCCCTCCTGTCTTGGACCTTTTGGCGTGGGCAGAATGAATGACAACGGACAGCGGCTGCTTGAGTTCTGCACTTATCAGGATCTGTGCATCACAAACTCGTTCTTCAAGACCAAGCCCCAACACAAAGTTTCCTGGCGACATCCATGCTCAAAGCACTGGCACAAGCTGGACTTGATTCTGACCAGGCGCACCTCACTGAAGAATGTGCTAATCACCCGTTCGTTCCAGAGCGCAGATTGCGACACAGACCATTCATTGGTGTGTTGCAAGGTTAAGCTGCAGCTGAAGAAATTCCATCGTGCTAGACAGCCTGGAAAGCCATGGATTGACACCAGCAAGATGGCCCAACCAGAACTTGTTGAGCGGTTTGCCTCCACCTTTGAGAAGGAACTTGGTGTACCACAAGAAGGAGAATCTGCAAAGCAGAAGTGGGAAGAGCTGCGAAACACCATCCATCGCACAGCCTTGGCTACCTTTGGGAGGAAGACCTCGAAGTCACAGGACTGGTTTGATGCCAAGTTGACCAAGATGACCCCCGTCATTGAAGCCAAGCGCTCAGCTCTTGCCGAGTACAAGAAGTACCCAAACGAGAAGAATCTCCAGATTCTCAGGGCTGCGAGAAGCAAAGTTCAGCAGACTGCTCGGCGCTGTGCCAACGAGTACTGGACTCAGCTCAGCCAAGACATTCAAACCGCTGCCATAACAGGGAACATCCGTGGTATGTACGATGGCATCAAGAAAGCACTTGGTCCGGCTCAGAGCAAGACGGCCCCCCTCAAATCCTCCACTGGGGAGATGATCACAGAAAAGAACAAGCAGATGGAGAGATGGGTGGAGCACTACTCCAACCTATACTCCAGACAGAACACCGTGACACCGTCAGCCCTTGATGCCATCGATTGCCTGCCATCCATGGACGAACTTGACGCCGAGCCAACCATCGACGAACTCAGCAAGGCCATTGATAGCTTGGCCGCTGGCAAGGCATCCGGCAACGACGGCATACCCCCCGACCTGATCAAGCACTGCAAGACCGCCCTACTGCTGCCATTGCATGACGTCCTCTGCCAGTGCTGGAAGGAAGGTGCCGTACCACAGGACATGAGGGACGCCAAGATCATCACCCTGTACAAAAACAAAGGGGAGAGAAGCGACTGCAACAACTACAGGGGCATCTCCCTCCTCAGCGTTGTTGGCAAAGTCTACGCACGAGTTGTTCTTGTTCGTCTACAGAAGCTTGCCGAACGTGTCTACCCCGAGTCTCAGTGTGGCTTCCGCGCTGAGCGATCAACGGTAGACATGATATTCTCCATCCGCCAACTCCGGGAGAAATGCAGAGAACAGAACATGCCCCTGTACGTCGCCTTCATCGACCTCACCAAAGCGTTCGATCTGGTCAGCAGAGAGGGCCTTTGCAAGATCCTGCCAAAGATAGGATGCCCACCAAAGTTGCAAAGCCTCATTGAATCGTTTCACACCAACATGTAGGGGATAGTGCAGCACGACGGCAACATCTCAGGGCCATTCAACATACGCAGCGGAGTGAAACAGGGCTGTGTACTTGCGCCAACCCTCTTTGGGATTTTCTTTGCTATGCTCCTGAGGCATGCCTTCCGCACAGCAACAGAGGGAATCTACCTGCACACAAGATCTGACGGCAGGCTTTTCAACCTCGCCCGCCTGAAAGCCAGAACCAAAGTACGCAAGGCTCTAATCAGAGACATGCTGTTCGCAGACGACGCTGCCGTCGCGACCCACACACAGCAGGAGCTTCAGACCCTGATGGACCGCTTCTCCCAGGCATGCAAGGACTTCGGGCTTACCATCAGCCAGAAGAAGACTAACGTCTTGGCACAAGGCACAAAAGCACCACCAACCATCACCATCGATGACTACGAGCTGGAGGTCGTGAATCAGTTCACGTACCTGGGGTCCACGATCAGCAGCAACCTCTCTCTTGATACAGAGATCGACAAGAGGATTGGAAAATCAGCCTCCACACTCGCTCGCCTCACCACACGAGTGTGGGAGAATCCCAAACTCTCTGTCAAGACGAAGATGGCAGTGTACAACGTCTGCATCATCAGCACACTGCTCTATGGGAGTAAGACGTGGACAACATACGCCCGGCAGGAAAAGAGACTGAACTCCTTCCACTTGCGCTGCATTCGCCGTATCCTGGACATATCCTGGCAGGACAAAGTGCCCAACACAGAAGTTCTATCCCGCGCCGGCCTTCCCTCCATGTTCACTCTACTCAGGCAGCGCAGGCTCCGCTGGCTAGACCACTTTCACCGTATGGAGGATGGCAGAATCCCCAAAGACGTCCTCTACGGAGAACTGGCGACTGGCAGGAGAGACGTTGGCCGCCCACAGCTGCGCTTTAGAGACGTCTGCAAGAGAGACCTGAAGGCCCTGGAGATCAACACAGAGCGCTGGGCGGACCTTGCAACGGACCGCTCCAAATGGAGAGGCACCCTGACCAGACAGCTCAAGGCGGGTGATGAGAGACTGACTGCTGCAGCAGATGAAAAAAGGACCCGCAGGAAGAACCGCCACAGCTCCAGCAGCACGGAGACCACCCACAAGTGCGACCTGTGTGACAGGGACTGCCATTCGCTCATCAGCCTGTTCAGCCACAGGCGGTGCTGTTCCAGCAGAGTAGACGTTTAGGATTCTCTTCCATGGTCATCATAGACCGACGGAGGCCGACGACGACTTTTTCACACAGGGCCATGTAGATATAAATTTTTTTCCCCTTAATAATAAACACCTTCATTTAAAAACTGCATTTTGTGTTTGCTTGTGTTATCTTTGTCTAATATTTAAATTTGTTTGATGATCTTAAACATTTAAGTGTGATAAACATACAAAAAAAATGAGAAATCAGGAAGGGGGCAAACACTTTTTCACACCACTGTAAAGAGCCAACAAACCCCCTATTTCACCAACTATGGGGCAGATTTACTAAGGTAGCAATTAGCGAGTGCGCAATTTAGACAGAGCACCTAAGGGAGTGGCCAATTTTTGCCAGTGATCTACTAACAACATGCAAAATTATGAACACAGACGTAGTCACTTCATGTCAGGAAGATTGAAAACATCACGGTGGCACTAAGAGCTCTCCAGGATATGATTTCAAAGCCTGGCAACGATGGAATTGGAGCACTGAATCCGTAAGAGAATGGAAAGTTTTTCTCTGAAGTCAGTGCTTATTCGACCTGTTTTTGGCGCCCTCAGCATTCAGTCCTCCTGATGAACAACAGTATAAATGTTGATTTTCTCCTTCAAAAACATTTGGCGAACAGTATCTGGACTCTCAAGGACAGCCATGTGTCTGACTCAGAGAATTTCCATCTGCCGTGCTCAAGGACATGTGCCTCTGACTTTCAGACACTAGTCATAACATCTGCTGAGAGAGAGATCTTTGCTGTTCACCAGTAACTGATAACTGCCACCCTTGCATCCAACACACACACGACTGACCCATTTATACTGATGAAAGACACACATTCACTGTTCTCTCTACCGTTGCTGTTTGTTAAGTGTGATTCATTGTCTGCTAATTGTGCATTGAGGGTTTTTTTTCTGGGTGATCATAATTCGGCTCACTTGAGCTTATTTGAGCTTATGAGCGTTATTTTGATTAACTATGTTTTTTCTCTCTACCTATTGTTTTGTTCCCTGACCCTTGCCCTCTATTCCCCTCCTGTTGACAGGCGCCTCCATGGCTTGCCGCGTCATTGGGAAGCGCCTATCAGGCGTGCCCAATGTCAAGTCAAATTCCTCGTGTGTTTACTTGTTTACTTGTAAATGTGCTTGGCAATAAACTTTATTCTGATTCTGATTCTGATTCAATAATGACCACCCATCCACCAAGAGCACCGCAAAATTGCGCACAGACACACCTGCTGAGGAAGCGTGTCATCAACAAAGGCATAGCCAGTTCGGAGGAGCAAAATATACAGTGGTGTGGAAAAAGTGTTTGCCCTCTTACTGATCTCTCATTTTTTGTATGTTTGTCACATTTAAAAGTTTCAGATCAAACAAATTTAAATATTAGACAAAAATAACACAAGTAAACACAAAATGCAGTTTTTAAATGAATATGTTTATTATTAAATGTAAAATAAAAATCCAAACCTACATGGCCCTGTGTGAAAAAGTGACCCCCCCTTCCCGTTAAAACATAAATTAATTGGTTTATGACATCTTTGGAAAGCTGAGTTCAATTTCTCTCGCCACCCCCAGGCCTGATTACTGTCACACCTGTTCTCAATCAAGAAATCACTTAAATAGGACCTGCCTGCCATCAAAAGCTAGACATCATGCTGCGATCCATAGAAATTCAGGAACAAATGAGAAACAAAGTAATTGAGATCTATCAGTCTGGAAAATTTCATAAAGCCATTTCTAAAGCTTTGGGACTCCAGCAAACCACAGTGAGAGCCATTATCCACAAATGGCAAAAACATGGAACAGTGGTGAACCTTCCCAGGAGTGACCGGCCAACCAAAAGTACCCCAAGAACGCAGCGACAACTCATCCAAGAGGTCACAAAAGACCCCACAACAACATCCAAAGAACTGCAGGCCTCACTTGCCTCAGTTAAGGTCAGTGTTCATAACTCCACCATAAGAAAGAGACTGGGCAAAAATGGCCTGCATGGCAGAGTTCCAAAACGAAACCACTGCTAAGCAAAAAGAACATAAATGCTCGTCTCAGTTTTGCCAGAAAACATCTTGATGATCCCCAAGACACACCATCAAGTCCACCTCTGAATGACTTAAGAACAAAATGAAGACTTTGGAGTGGCCTACTCGAAGTCCTGACCTGAATCCGATTGGGATGCTGTGGCATGACCATAAAAAGGTGGTTCATGCTCGAAAACTCTCCAGTTTGGCTGAATTACAACAATTCTGCAAAGATGAGTGGGCAAAAGCTCCTCCATAGCACTGTAAAGGATTCATTGCCAGTTATTGCAAACGCTTGATTGCAGTTGTTGCTGCTAAGGGTGGCCCAACCAGTTATTTGGTTTGGGGGCAATCACTTTTTCACACAGGGGCATGTAGGTTTGGATTTTTTCCCCTTGATAATAAACACCTTCATTTAAATACTGCATTTTGTGTTTACTTGTGTTATCTTTGTCTAATATTTAAATTTGTTTGATGATCTGAAACATTTAAGTGTGACAAACATACAAAAAAAAGAGAAATCAGGAAGGGGACAAACACTTTTTCACACCACTGTATAAAGCTTTTTTAAGCATTTGTTTAAGTGCAAACCCCACTAAAATAGTTTATTTTTGTTTGTCATATTTCAAATTTTAGATTTTCATTTAACATGGAAGACTCTTATTTAACATGTATAAATGACGCATTTGTATCTAATTTAAAAAGGACTACTCATGAATAAATTGATTATTTAACCAATGTGTTTATTTTATTAACACTAGAACCATCAAAATGGTCTGATGGAGACTCTGGGGTTTTACACTGCATTCCAGATTATTATGCAAATGATATTTGTCTCTGATTTCCCTAAATACTGTCATCTCTGCTGGAGTCCGAGTTCCACCCTATGCAGGACATACTGAATGCACTGAGGAGCTCATTTAGCAGCAGACTACATCATCCCAGGTGCACAACCGAGAGGTTTCGCAGGTCCTTCCTACCAACGGCTGTCAGACTGTACAACCTAAGCAGGGCTGCTCGCAGAGATAGCAAAAAGACGTAACAACCTAATAGTTTTTTGAATGCAAAAGATGCAATAGACTTACACAATGGTCCCCTCCGGCATACAACTAGGAAAATACCGGTCGCTATGGAGGGTGAGAATATGTATGGGCACATAATCATACCATGTAGGATAACCAAGTAGACGGTTGTGCTGTTTCATCCCATCTAGCAACAATGCTCTGCACTGTGTGTGTTTATACATTTACATATTTATTCCATCTAGCTACAATGCTCCGCACTGGGTGTGTTTATGTTTATGCTTATATTTATATATCTATATATTCATTCCATCTAGCTACAATGCTCCGCACTGTGTGTTTATATATCTACATATTATCCCATCTAGCTACATTGCTCCGCACTGTGTGTGTTTATATATTTACATATTTATTCCACCTAGCTGCAATGCTCCGTGCTGTGGGTGTTTATATATCTACATATTTATCCCATCTAGCTACAATGCTCCGCACTGTGTGTTTATATACTCATATATTTATCCCATCCAGCTACAATGCTCTGCACTGTGTGTCTGTGTGTATATATATATATTTATAGTAATATGTACATATGTATATTAGCTGGAGGGCGGACCCACCTGCTGCTGGACCCAGCAGGGCCCCCATGAGGGATCATGGGGGTCCGGTGCTATGTGGATTAGGTGGCGGTCAAAGGCGGAGACCTTGGCGGACTGATCCCAAGCTTTCTAAACTGGCTTTTGGTACGTGGAATGTCACCTCTCTGGTGGGGGAGGAGCCTGAGCTGGTGTACGAGGTTGAGCGATACCGGCTAGATATAGTCGGCCTCACCTCAACACACAGCTCCGGTTCCGGAACCAGTCTCCTGGAGAGGGGCTGGAGCTTGGCCTTTTCTGGAGTTACCCCGGGCGAGAGGCGACGAGCAGGGGTGGGTATTCTTGTATCGCCCCACCTTGCTGCCTCTATATTGGAGTTTTCCCCGGTGGACTTAAGGGTTGCTTCCCTGCGCCTTCGGGTTGGGAAACGGGTCCTGACCATCATTTGTGCCTATGCACCAAATGATGTTTCAGAGTACCCACCCTTTTTGGAGTCTGTGACTGGGGTGCTGGAGGGTGCTCCTCCTGGAGACTCCATTGTCCTACTGGGGGACTTCAATGCGCACGTGGGCAACGACAGTGAAACCTGGAGGGGGGTGATTGGGAGGAACGGCCTGCTCGATCTGAACCCGAGTGGTGTTCAGTTATTGGACTTCTGTGCTAACCACAGTCTGTCCATAACGAACACCATGTTCAAGCATAAGGGTGTCCATATGTGCACCTGGCACCAGGACACACCCTAGGTCGCAGGTCGATGATCGATTTTGTTATCGTATCATCAGACCTGCGACCGTATGTCTTGGACACCCGAGTAAAGAGAGGTGCAGAGCTGTCAACTGATCACCACCTGGTGGTGAGTTGGATCCGATGGCAGGGGAGGAAGCCATTCAGATCTGGTAGACCCAAATGTATAGTGAGGGTGTGCTGGGAGCGTCTGGCTGAGGCCCCTGTCCGGGAGGTCTTCAACTCCCACCTCCGGAAGAACTTCAACCACATTCCGAGGGAGTCTGGAGACATGGAGTCTGAATGGGCCATGTTCTCCACCTCTGTTGTTGAAGCGGCGGCCCAGAGCTGCGGCCGCAAGGTGGTCGGTGCATCTCGTGGTGGCAACCCCCGAACCAAGTGGTGGACACCAGTGGTGAGGGGGGCCATTAAGCTGAAGAAGGAGTCCTATCAAGCTTGGTTGGCTTGTGGGACTCCCAAAGCAGCTGAGGTGTACCGGCAGGCCAAGCAGAGTGCAGCTCGGGTGGTTGCTGAAGCAAAAACCCGGGTATGGGAAGAGTTCGGTGAGGCCATGGAACAAGACTTTCGGTCGGCTTCAAAGAGATTCTGGCAAACTGTTCGGCGGCTCAGGAGGGGAAAGCAGCTCCCCGTCCACACTGTGTATGGTGCGGATGGGACACTGTTGACTTCAACTGGGGATATCGTTGGGCGGTGGAAGGAATACTTCGAGGATCTCCTCAATCCCACTGATACGCCTTCCACAGAGGAAGCAGGGTTTGGGGACGAGGGGGATGACTCGCCTATCACAGGGGCTGAGGTCGCCAAGGTGGTTAAAAATCTCCTTGGTGGACTTCCGGTTATGGCTGCCACGTAGGACGGACGTGTCTCGCTCTGCTCTGCTCCTGGAGAAAAAAATCAGCAAATAACTCTCTCATTTGGGACAGAACGTATCCCAGCATTTGAGCGAGGATATGTCGGCGAAGCCTAAGGCTGGAAAACCAGGAAAAGGAAAAAGCGAGCCGCCGAAACAGTCCAAATTAACGGACTTTCAGGTCTGTGACGCAGCAAACAAAACTCCATATATGGCGGAGGAGGCTGGCGGCGGTGCGATTTCTGCGGGGAATGGCGCAGATGCGCTGATGGCTGCCATGAGTTCAATGAGAGCGGACTTTTCCTCTAGATTTGATGGGATTATGACAGCGTTGGAAGGAATAAGAAAGGAATTGGGTGACTGTGTAGAACGAACGGCGCAGATGGAGCTCCGTCTCGCTAGTGCTGAAGATGACGTCACCCGTCTTCAATTAAAGGTGCGCACTTTGGAAAAAAAAAATAAATCTCTGGAAGATAATATTTTGGATTTGGAATCTCGGTCGAGACAGAATAATTTGAGGCTGGTGGGTCTTCCAGAGGAATCAGAAGGTCGGGACGTATGTTCCTTTCTGGAAAAGTGGATTCCGGAGGTGCTGGGCAGCGAGGAGTTGCAATCAGCAGTGATTCTGGAAAAAGCACATCGTATTGGCCCACGGAGAGATAAGGGACCGCCGAGGACCTTAATTATGAAGTTTCTTAGCAACAGAGACAGGATGAAGATCTTCAACGCTGCACGTGCTAAAGGAGAGATTAAACACCAGGACCAGCAGGTGCGGTTCTACCCAGATTTGGCCACAGGAATCCAGCAATTGAGGAAGCAGTTTGATCCCGTACGTAAGGAGCTGCGCAACCTTGGGATTCGTCATGGTGTAATCTATCCTGCGAGACTGCTGACCACGTATGAGGGCAGAACCCACATCTTCAAGACCCCAGAGGAGGCGCAGGAGTTCATCAAGAAGATCAAAGAAGAAGAAGAGACTGGTGGGAGCTAAGCATGAACAAAATATAAGGTAGAATAATTAAGCATTTGCACAGGCATCTGACTGACTTGAAGTAAATAGTAAGTTTACAAAATATAGATTGTATTATATATTAAAAAAACAAAAAAACAAAAAAAACAAAAAAAACAAACAAAAACAAAACAAACAAAAAAAAAACTATGATGTACAAAGTTGTTAAAAATTTTGGAGTTAAGTTGGAAAACTACAGAGGAGAGTTAATGTTACGTCATTAAAAGCAGTAGAGTTAGGGTGATTGGGAGGATGAAGAAGGAGTGGCTTAGGCTGTTCCCCGTGGGTGTGGAACGGTCGATGGCTATATCGGGAGACAGAATTTTTCTTTTGATTTTGGGGGGTTTGCCACAAGTGTGGGAAGGGGAAATTTGTTTGTGTGTAGTTTGTAGGATGAATGTTCAACCACTCATGTTTTTGCTTCTCTGTATGAGCATGTTTACACTGCAAGGTAATCCCAAACTCTCTATTGATCATGGACCAAAGTGTTAATCTTAATTTAACTTCATGGAATTGCAGAGGTCTACAAAATTTAAAAAAAACTTAAACAAGTTATGAATAAAATAAAGGACATGGGTTCAAGAATTGTGTTTTTACAAGAAACTCATCTGATAGAGGAGGATGTTAAAAGAATTAGGAGTAGATGGCAGGGAAGTGTATTCACCTCTTCATTTTCATCCCGAGCCAGGGGAGTTATGACTCTCATACATAAATCAGTTCCTTTTCAAGTGAAAAATGTAATTGGAGACAAATTTGGAAGATATGTAATCATTCAAGGTTCTTTGCTATTAGAAAATATAAATCTTGTGAACTTATATGGTCCCAATATAGATGATCAGAAGTTCTTTGCTAATTTATTTCTCATCTTATCATCACTTACAGGGCAACATATAATAGCAGGGGATTTTAATTGTACATTGAATCCAGGTGTGGATAGATCAACAGGACTGGATTGTACGCACATTGGATGTAGGATGACTATTAATCATTTTATGAAAGAATTGAGATTGTTAGATATATGGAGAGAAATGAAACCACAAGTTAAAGCCTATTCTTGTTATTCCAGTACCTACAAGACATTCTCACGTATTGATTATTTTTTGATTTCCACAGAATTAAGGTCCAAGATTCAAAACTGCTTTTATGATAACATCGTGATCTCTGATCATGCACCCTGTTGTCTAATATATGTAGATAAAAAATTGACAAAGGAATCAGGTAGATGGCAATTTCAGCATAAATGGCTTCAGGAGGAGGAATTTGTCAAGTATATAGAAAAACAGATAGACGAGTTCTTTGACATCAATACTACACAAACATCAGCATGTGTAAAGTGGGAGGCTTTCAAAGCTTTTATTAGGGGACATATTATTAGTTATACAGGATCAAAATCTAAGAAGACTCGAGAGGAGAGAGCTAAATTGGAACATAAAATAAAAAATCTTCAGGAAAAAGTGTATGCAGGAAGTGACCCAAGGTTGGAGAATGAATTACTGATTTTGAGAGCTGAATACGACAAAAAATCAGCGAATAGAGCTGCCTCGAGTCTTCTAAGATTGAAACAATCTTTTTATGAACAAGGTGAAAAATCAGGAAAATTATTAGCATGGCAGATTAAACAATTGGAAATTAAAACACCAATTACCAGTATTATAAGTAACGGACAGGTAGTTATAGATCCTTTAGAAATTAATAGAGCCTTTAGAGATTACTATGAAAAATTATATGATACCAAAAATGAACCTGATTTAACAAAACTAAATGGGTTTTTGAACGAACTATCTATACCGTGTATTCCAAATGAAAACAGGGAGATATTGGAGTCTAAAATTAGTCAAGAAGAAGTTGGGCTAGCCATTGATAATATGAAATCAGGAAAAAGTGCAGGACCAGATGGTCTTCCAGTTGACCTTTATAAAAAATTTAAGAATAAATTAATAAAACCTTTTTTGGAAATGGTTTTAGAAGCATTTCAAAATAATAATCTACCATCATACATAAATAATGCCTTAATTATACTGCTGCCAAAACCAGGTAAGCCCTCTAATAAATGTGAAAATATGAGACCAATAAGCCTATTAAACGCCGACCTTAAGATAATCTGTAAAATTTTAGCAAGACGAATACAAGAAATTTTACCAAATATTATTAATCGAGATCAGAATGGCTTTATAAAGGGTAGACAAGGCTTCCATAATGTAAGAAGACTATTTAATATTATTTATTTTAATAAAGAAGCACCGGATACAGCTCTCCTATCATTGGACGCCGAAAAGGCCTTTGATAGAGTTGAATGGCCCTTTCTTTTTGAAGTCCTACAAAGGTTTGGACTTGGAAATAATTTCATAAAATGGGTTCAAATAATATACAATAATGCTACAGCAGAAATCCTAACAAATAACAATATTTCAAAACCAATAAAAATCAATAGAGGATGTCGACAAGGCTGTCCACTTTCACCTTTACTGTTTACTATGGCAATTGAACCTTTAGCGATAGCGATACGTTTACATTCACAAATATATGGAATTAAAGTTGGACCAACAGAACATAAAATCTCCCTGTACGCCGATGATATAATTTTGTTTATGTCGAATCTAAAAAAATCAATTCCAACCTTGTTGAATTTAATAAAGAATTTTGGGGAAATATCAGGATATAAAATAAATAAAACTAAATCTTCAATATTAATGCTAAATGAGACCCAGAGAAATTACCCAGCCCCTGAGGTAAATCAATTCAATGTTGTAAATCAGTTTAAATATTTAGGAATCCAAATTATGCCTAAGCTAGAATCAGTCGCCAGTGTCAACTATGAAGCCTTAATGTCAGATATCAGTGAGTTAACTCAGAGATGGATGTCACTACCAATGTCGATGATCGGGAGAATCAATATACTTAAAAGTAATATTTTACCTAAAATACTTTATTTATTTCAATACATTCCCTTATCACCACCTTTAGATCTATTCTCAAGAATAAAAAAAAAGTTAGTGGAATTTATATGGAACAACAGGAGGGCTAGATTACGTTTGTCTTTATTATATTTACCATTTGATCGTGGAGGTCTGAAATGTCCAAATTTTATGTTGTATTATTGGTCGGCACAACTGAGGTCTATGACATATTATTTTTCATCAAATGATCTCCCTCACTGGACTGAAATGGAATCATACAATTTACCTTTACCTCTTCCCATATTCATATACTCAGATTCGGCAAAAAAATTACAAAAACAAGTTAAAAATCCATTTGTAAAGCATATGATCAAAATATGGTGTGAAGCTAAAAACTATTTAAAAGAACCACAGTTATTGTCACAATTTAGTCCAATATGGGGTAATCAATATTTTAAACCAGGGAGAGCGGACGCTGTATTTAAAGTATGGAATTTAAAAGGGATACAAAAGATTCAGGATTTATATTTGCCATGTGCAGACAACATAATGTCTTTTGAAGAGCTGAGGATCAAATTTAATCTCAATAGAACACATTTTTTTAAATATCTTCAACTTAGAAACTTTATTCGATCAAATCAAAATAAAGCTCTCACTCGACCTATTTATTCATCCTTGGAAAAAATGATGATGAAAGATAGTAAAAGAAAGGGTATTATTTCAGAGTTTTATAACTCATTGACACTATCTTCAAGTGAAAATTCACTGAAAAGATTAAACTACTGGAAAGAAGATCTGCAAATTGAAATTTCAGAGGAACAATGGGAATTGGCTTGTACAGAAGCTCAAACCAAATCAATAAATGCACACCTTAAATTGATACATTTCAAATGGTTAATGCGGATGTATGTTACACCGGAGGAGTTAAATAGATATAACAAAAATATACCAGATACATGCACAAAATGCATGGAAAGTAAAGGAACCCTATTTCATTGTTTATGGGAATGTAGATTAATAAGAATGTTTTGGGAAGAGGTGAGGGTAACAATTGAAAAAATAATCTCAAAACAAATCATATTGAATCCTAAACTGTTTTTGTTGGGTCTGTACCCAGAAAAGCATAATTTTAATAAAAGTGAAAGAACATTCATAGACCTCAGTTTGCTTAATGCCAAAAAATGTATTGCACTATTATGGAAAAAGACTCATAGACCAGATGTGACTCAGTGGTTAAGACAGATGTTAACAAACCTTCCATTAGAAAGAATAACATATATACTAAAATCAAAGGAAATTGTGTTTGAGAATATATGGAGACCTTTTATTGATTATGTAAAAAATTTAAACATAACTCTTGAAGAAGAAGGTGAATGATGTGTGTGGACCTTGTAAATTCCAAACTGGTGAACATAATATGTATACTTATGTATTGGATTGTCTAGACTAAACAGAGGAGCATTGTTGAAGACTTGATTTTGTTGGTGGTTGTTGGTGTTTTTAGCGCATTTTTTTTTTTTTTTTGTAGTACTTTAGTGTTAGTGTTTGATTGTTTGTATCATGTTTGTTAAAAAAAAAAAAAGGTTCAATAAAGATATTGTGGAAAAAAAAAAATCTCCTTGGTGGCCGGGCCCCGGGGGTGGATGAGATTCGCCCTGAGTACCTCAAGGCCCTGGATGTTGTTGGGTTGTCATGGTTGACACGCCTCTGCAACATTGCGTGGAGGTCGGGGGCAGTGCCTTTGGCATGGCAAACCGGGGTGGTGGTTCCTCTCTTCAAAAAAGGGGACCGGAGGGTGTGCTCCAACTTTAGAGGGATCACACTCCTCAGCCTCCCTGGGAAGGTCTATGCCAAGGTACTGGAGAGGAGAGTCCGGCCATTGGTCGAACCTCGGATTCAGGAGGAGCAATGTGGTTTTCGTCCTGGCCGTGGCACATCGGACCAGCTCTTTACCCTCTCGAGAATTCTTGAGGGTTCGTGGGAGTTTGCCCAACCAGTTTACATGTGTTTTGTGGACTTGGAGAAGGCGTTTGACCACGTCCCTCGTGGATTTTTGTGGGGGGTGCTTCGGGAGTATGGGGTATCGGGCTTGTTGTTACGAGCTATTTGGTCTCTGTACGACCGTTGTGAGAGTTTGGTTCGTATTGCCAACTCTCGGTCGGAGTCATTCCCAGTGAGAGTTGGACTCCGCCAGGGCTGCCCTTTGTCACCGATCCTGTTCATAATTTTTATGGACAGGATTTCTAGGCGCAGCCAGGGAATGGAGGGTGTCATGCTTGGTGACCACAGGATCTCATCTCTGTTGTTTGCAGATGATGTTGTCCTGTTGGCTTCATCCAGCAATGACCTACAGCTCTTGCTGGGACGGTTTGCCGCTGAGTGTGAAGCGGCTGGAATGAGAATCAGCACCTCTAAGTCCGAGTCCATGGTCCTCAGCCGGAAAAAGGTGGATTGTCCTCTCCGGGTTGGGGACAGGCTACTGCCCCAAGTGGAGGAGTTTAAGTATCTTGGGGTCTTGTTCACGAGTGAGGGGAAAATGGAGCGAGAGATCGACAGACGGATTGGAGCAGCATCTGCAGTGATGCGGACGTTGTACCGGTCTGTTGTGGTGAAGAGGGAGCTTAGTTCTAAGGCAAAGCTGTCGATTTACCAGTCAATCTATGTTCCTACTCTCACCTATGGTCACGAGCTTTGGGTAATGACCGAAAGAACGAGATCGTGGATACAAGCGGCTGAAATGAGCTTTCTCCGTAGGATTGCTGGACTCACCCTCAGAGATAGGGTGAGGAGCTCAGTTATCCGGGAGAGGCTCAGAGTAGAACCGCTGCTCCTCCACATTGAAAGGAGTCAGTTGAGGTGGTATGGGCATCTGATTAGGATGCCTCCTGGACGCCTCCCACTTGAGGTGTTTCAGGCACGTCCCACTGGGAGGAGACCCCGGGGCAGACCCAGGACTTGGTGGAGAGACTATGTCTCCCAGCTGGTCTGGGAACGCCTTGGTATCCCCTCTGAAGAGCTGGAGCAGGTGGCTGGGGAGAGGGAAGTCTAGGCTTCTCTGCTTGAACTGCTGCCTCCACGACCCGGACCTCCGGAAAAGCGGTAGAAGATGGATGGATGAATGGATGGATGAATGGTATATTAGCTGCTCTTGCTTGCTTGCTTTTTTTTTTCTTGCCTTCTGATTGTTGCTCTGTGTTGCTATCCCTGTGCTGTTGCAATCCTGGAATTTCCCCGTTGTGGGACTAATAAAGGCTTATCTTAAATAGTCGATGAAAATGACAGTCAGTATAATTTTCAAATCATCAACCATTAGAGCATAATTCAAATTTCATTGAACAAACCTCCCAATGATAACTATCCATCCATCCATCTTCTACCGCTTAATCCTTTTTGGGTTGCAGGGGAGCTGGAGCCTATCCCAGCATCTTTGGGCGAGAGGCAGGGTTTATCCTGGACAGGTCGCCAGTCCATCGCAGGGCCAACATGGAGAGACAGACAACCATTCACTCTCACATTCATACCTAAAGTCAATTTAGAATCCCCAGTTGATGCCAATTAACCTAATCTGCATGTTTTTGGCCTGTGGGAGGAAACCACGGGTACTCAACGTAAACCCATTCAGACATGGGGAGAACATGCAAACTCCACACAGAAGGGTCACCAGTGGTCTGGGGGTGGGATCAAACCTACGATGGTCAGGGGTGGAATCGATCCTGTGACCTTCTTGCTGTGCTGCTACAGTACTAACCATTGCGCCACCTTGCTGCCCCATTGATAACTTTTTTTGCAAAAATAAAAAAACTCAAAATGCACTAATATGCACAACAGAGTTTCAAAACATTTTATTGGTTGTAAAAAACGGAAAATGGTAATTTGTTTAATTTGCAGCATTCGGAGGTCATATTTACTGAAATCAAAAGCTATTTCAATTAAAAACATCTTAACAAGCCAAGTTACATGTTAACATAGGACCCCTTCTTTGATATAACCTTCACAATTCTTGCATCCATTGAACTTGTGAGTTTTTGGAGAGTTTCTGCTTGAATTTCTTTGCAAAATGTCAGAATAGCCTCCCACAGCTGCTGTTTTGATGTGAACTGCCTCCCACCCTCATATAGATCTTTTGCTTGATGATGTGCCAAAGGTTCTCAATAGGGTTGAGGTCAGGGGAGGATGGGGGCCACACCATGAGTTTCTCTCCTTTTATGCCCATAGCAACCAATGACACAGAGGTATTCTTTGCAGCATGAGATGGTGCATTGTCATGCATGAAGATAATTTTGCTATGGAAGGCATGGTTCTTCTATTTGTACCATAGAAGAAAGTGGTCAGTCAGAAGCTCTAGATACTTTGCCGAGGCCATTTTCACATCTTCAGGGACCCTAAAGGGGCCTACCAGCTCTCTCCCCATGATTCCAACTCAAAACATGACTCCACCACTTCTTTGCTGATGTTGCAGCCTTGTTGAGACATGGTGGCCATCCACCAACCATCCACTACTCCATCCATCTGGACCATCCAGGGTTGCACAACACTCATCAGTAAACAAGACTATTTGAAAATTAGTCTTCATGTACTTCTGGGCCCACTGCAACCATTTCTGCTTGTAAGCATTGGTTAGGGGTGGCCAAATAGTAGGTTTATGCACAACAGCAAGCCTCTGGAGGGTCCTACACCTTGAGGTTTGTGGGACTCCAGAGGCACCAGCAGCTTCAAATACTTGTTTGCTGCTTTGTAATGGCATTTTAGCAGCTGCTCTCTTAATCCAATGAATTTGTCTGGCAGAAACCTTCCTCATTATGCCTTTATCTGCACAAACCCGTCTATGCTCTGAATCATCCACAAATTTCTTCACAGTACGATGATCACGCTTAAGTTTTTGTGAAATATCTAATATTTTCATACCTTGTCCAAGGCATTGCACAATATGATGCTTTTTAGCAGCAGAGAGATCCTTTTGCTTTCCCACATTGCTTGAAACCTCTGGCGTGCTTAATAGTGTGGAACATCCTTCTTTAAGTAGTTTCCTTTAATTGGGCTCACCTGGCAAACTAATTATGACATGTGTCTGAGACTGATATCAGTGATGCAAAGAGCCCAGAGACACAATACTATCCATGAGTTTAATTGAAAAACAAAAAATTGAATGTTTATGACACTAAAAAACTATTTGCATAATAATTTGGAATGCGGTGTATTATGTGAATAACTTTGTTTTAACAAAATCTACAGGCCCTCCCAGTTCTCAACTTTTTATAAATGCCATTGAGTTATGGTGTTGCAATTTCAGAGGACGTTTCTATAGATCTGTGCGCTCTTTGTTAATAATCTCATTGTTGTTTTCCTCCTATATTGTGTATCCTGAACTGTGAGAGAGAAATAGAGAGAATAGGGAACTGAATTACCGTTTTATGCATAGCAAAAAGAAATACTGTAAATATAGAAATATGGATAGAGAAAAAAAACTAAGCAAATTGACAATGTGGAAGATTTTGCTTCAAGACTGAGAGGGAGCTGATAAGAGAGAAAAACTCCAGAGTCTGAGTCTGAACCTCTGCAGAAAAGAAAAAAAAGTCACTATTGGCTGACACCATCTGTTTGTCCACTGCAGGTAGGAAAGGCTCCTATTGTATCCTATTTTATGGATGCAAATTCATGTAGTAGGCTATATACAGCATAAACAAAAGAAATTTATAAAAATGCCGGCTGATGTCCAGTTCAGCATAACACCGATCTCTTGTGAGACCGTACAATCGGTTCTTCTTTCATGCCAAATAAAGTCACATGCAGAGAGAAGCTTCTGTCTCTCCAGCCACATGCCCTTGGTTCTTGCCGGTGTCTTGGCATCAATGATCGCTATCATGTCAGGTGCAGATGAATTAAGACAAGCTTTCTGGGGGCATTAAATCCTGGCACATTTAGTAGAAGACTGACAACCGCAAACTTTAGTAAATCACCTTGCGCCAGTCATTTAAAGGTCTGATGACACGATTTTGACATTTTTTAGCATGTTGTGTAAACCCAAAAGTCATTGTCAATGATCAATATAATATTTACAACTGTGCCTGCATAAACTAGTTATCATCAAAAAACCGCAGCCAGTGATTGGACTGTGGTGCCGGCCACCAAATGAAGGGCAGCACCACCATCACGTAAGTGACAGAACGGATGCCAGTGTTGTTGACTGGAATGACAGCAGCTATGTAGCTCACAGTTTCTCTGGTTTCTTGTTTTAATTTTACGGCTATGCCTTCGCGTTGTGTCGCAGGCTTAGATAAACAGCAGGCCGTGAAAGACCACATCACACGCTTCAGCTCCAACTGTCATAAGCCTCCTCATGTGCTTTTGTGCAGGAGGAGCGCACGAGGAGGGGAAGGATTAATGGATTTATGCACAGCTTTGACCTACTTTCTGTGAGCGCATGCTGACACTCGCCGGTCTGGCCACGTCCCCTCTATCATTATCACCAGCTGATTCAAACTCCCACTGATCATGTTTCCCGGTCCTCACCCAGGTGCTTCTCATCACACCATCACCAGCAATGCGTGTACTTAGTGGCCGTTTGCCAGTCGTGCACTGCTGGTCCATGGTATTGTCATCTGTGCTGTTAGTCTGCCAGTATTTTCAGCACTCTCACGATGTGTTAGTCACTCCATGTTTGCCTAGTCACTCCAGGTTCTTGAAGCGATGTCGGCTCTGGGGTGCACCTGTGACTAACACGTCTCCTCTCATTCGTTTTCTGGGCAATGCCGGCCCCTGAATGCCATCAGTAAGTGTGTTTGTGTTTTTTGTACGTCTTCACCTTTTTGGGAATTGTCTGTCTTTCTGTATTAAATGTGCTGTGGTGAACCCTGCACATAAATCCTCGTTATTTCATCCTCCCTCTCCGTGCCCTGCGTAAGAGCGCACGGAGGGTCATGATGAATGGATTTACGTGCAGGATTCACCACAGCACATGTATTGAACATAAAGACTGATCCCAGAAGGTGAAGACTTACAAAAATACACAGAAACACAAACAGTAGGTGTTCGGGGCTGACATCGCCCAGCGAACATGGAGAGAAAACGTGTTAACCACGGTTGCGCCCCAGAGCCGACATCGCTCCAAGGGCGCAACAGAACCATGGCTGTGTGGAGTAGCTAACACGTCGTGATAGTGTTGACAATATTGGCTGGCTGACAACATGGCAGATGATGCACACAAAACATGAACAGCTGACTGTCAAAGAGAGAGGGCACGTGGTTGGACCGGCGAATCTTGGACAGTGTCCACCTGAAAGTGGCTCAAAACGCACATAAACCACATGTACAAAACATAAAAACAACAAGAACTCAAAAGATAATACATAATAAACCCGATGCCTGAGCCACAGAGAATACACTGCTATGATTTTATTGAAAAATTGGGTTTAAATAAATTATATTTATGAACAAATAATTTGTTGCAATATCTGTAACAAAAGAATAACACTCGGTGTTCCCCTGCCGTATGCTTGTTGCTGCTGCTGCGGCGGGCATGTGTGCCTCTCCACTGTCACACTCTGAGCCTGACTCGCTAGGCACGATGTCCGCTTGGCACAGCTCAAACCTATAAGGTCTGATGCCCCCAGGTTCTTCATTATCATCCCATTCTTCTGAACTATAATCGTCTGAAGATTGGACAACACAAACCAATTCCAGACTACATGTGCTGGAACCATCGTCAGTGTTTTCTGCTGCTTCCATCCTGTGTGTACAATGGGCAGCCAAGTGCTGTGTTCTGTTGCTGACGTTACAACATGGCCGCAGGGTTTTCCAGCCACTGACGCAATTGGTGACGTGGCACTCATGAAAACGTCGGATATTTGCGTGAAAAAAAGAATGTTTGACTTAGAACTGCACAGACCAACCTATTTTGTCATATTGAAATTATGTGTTGCAAAATTGGATGAAGTCAGAATCGTGTCATCAGACATTTATTAAATACTCTTCTCCCTTAAATTTGCGCTTTGACATGACAACTCCCACAAATACATACGCAATGAGGCCAGGCGCAAAATTAACATCCACACCTTTCCACCGCTAATTTTGCCCTGTGCCTTTTAGTAAATCTTGACAGTAGATTTTTAACACCAAAAAAGGGTTTTGCGATGGTGCAGCACGTTAATAAATCTGCCCCTAAAACTGTTAAAATGTCATGATTTAGTGGAATACTGCAAATAATAATAATTAATCTTTATTTCAGACACACAAGCAGGTCCATATAAAATAAGGAGGGGTAGGGGTATCAGGGAAGCAATAAACAACACAACAGCAATAAAAACAGCATAACAGTCTTTAAAAAGAGTTCTTGTAGAGGCTGTTGTGCCAGTGTCTTCTGAGAGCAGAGGTGTATATCTGAGACTGCTCTGCCTAGGGCTTATCAAAGTCTGTATGATGCTGTTTTCCGAGTCATCCAGACGACACATAAAATGGTGCATAAGTTTCCTCAGTAGTGCCTTACACATAGGAATGTCACAAACAGCTGACTGGTGCTCTGCCATCTGGGCACCTGAAGCAGCATCCTCAGTGCATTGTTGTAGGCCACAGTCAACCTTCTCATACTATCAGACCTGTAGCTGCTCCATAGGTGTGCAATGTACAGAGGACTACAGTAAGCTCTGAACAGAGAAGATTTAACGTTTACAGAGCACATGCTAAACTTTGTCACTAACACTGGCTTGAGCATACAATTTACGGCACTGCCTGTAGATATCTCTGTCATCTCTCAAATCATCAGTGATGATGTGACCCAAATATTTTAGTTCCTTGCATGTTGCAAGCGAAGTATCACACAATTTAAATGTAGGGAAAACCAGTTCCCTGTCCTCTCTACATCTCACAATCATGACATTACTCTTTTTAAGTGTTAAATTTGATGCTGTGATCATTTCCATATTGTGAGCAAACTCTTAATAGTTGTTGCAACTCAGCACTATAAGGACTCATTATTACTAGATCATCTGCATACATGAGATGATTGATGACAGAGCCACCCACAACACAGCCTGTGTTACATCCATTCAATTGTCTCAACGGATCATCCTTATATACATTAAACAGAATAGGGGGCAAAATTCCACCTTGGCATACATTGTTGCTCACATGAAAGGGAGTTGATAGAATGTTCCCCCATTTTACACACATGGTCTGACTGGCATACCAGAAAACCAGAATTCTAATTAAATACTTGGGAACACCTCTCAGGAGTAATTTCATAAATAATTTTTCATGATTAATTCTATCGGATGCTTTGGATGCATCGATAAAACTCAAATTACATATTACAAATTACTCATTATTACCAAATAATCTTCAAGGTAGATTTGAAAAGAGAGAAAGCTGTTATAACCTAAAAGGAACAGAGATATTTAACAAACCAAGATTTCAGACTAAATTTAGGGAATGTTGTGTGACTGTGAAAAAGAGTCAGTTTGTCAAATAATTTAACCAAGGAAGCCAAAACAACACAAACTGGGAGAGCATTCAAAAGAATTATGAAAACTGTGCAATAAGAAAATATGAATTGTGCTAGTCAGGGATCAAGGTGTTGAAATCAAGAAAATGGGAATCTGAGATAAAAATGTTCTTTTTTTTTTTTTTAGGGGGCGTTAAATCCTGGCACATTTAGCAGGAGACTGACAACTGCAAACCTTAGTAAATCACCTTGCACCAGTTATTTAAATACTCCTGTCCCTCAAATTTCCTCGTTGATATGACAACTCCCACAAATATATATGCAATGAGGCCAGGCGCAAAATTAACATGGTCCACGCCTTTCCACCACTAAACTTTACTTTAATAAATCTCAACCGTAGGTTTTTAACACCAAAACCTGGTTTTGCCATGGTGCAGTGTGATAAAGGGGCAGATGTTATAAGAATTTTTTCTTCTTTTTGCTCCCTTTCATTCTTTCAGTTATGGATATTCTGTTAGCTTTGTTTTTAAATTGCCATTTCACTTTTTCTGCAAAAAAAAAAAATGAAATAAACTTAACTAACTAAGAGTAACTGAGGGCAAGACCGCTTAGTTTGAAACATCGCAAAACTTCAAGAGCAATCCACTAGTTTCTGTCAGGTGTGTGTGTCTCAGTGAAGCAAGCACTTTAATATTTTAACCATATGTGACCCACGGGTGTATTTTTCATCCATCTTCTACCGCTTAATCCTTTTTGGGTCATGGGGGGCTGGAGCCTATCCCAGCATCTTTGGATGAGAAGCAGGGTACACCCTGGACAGATCGCCAGTCCATCGCAGGGCCAACACAGAGAGACAGACAACCATTCACTCTCACATTCATACCCAAGGACAATTTAGAATCCCCAGTTGATGCCAATTAACCTAACGTGCATGTCTTTGGCCTGTGGGAGGAAACCAGAGGAAACATGGGGAGAACATGCACTCCACACAGAAGGGTCACCGGATGGTCAGGGGGTGGGATCGAACCCATGAGGATCGATTCCACCCACCAGGATGGGTGTATTTTAAGAGGTTAAAAGCCACAACATGACCATTTTGCACAATATGAGCATGATAAAATATTCCTTTGCAAAGTTACTTTAAAGTCGGATGGATCAGGTGCCCCTGAACAAATCCATTAGTTGTGCTTGTATAAGACTGGGCTGCTGGAGGAGCTCTCCGTGCTTTCTCTTTTTTAATACTCATCAATACAAGTCTGCTCTCTCCCTTATATTGAGTTTGTCCTGTATGATTTTTTTCCAATCATTTTTTTTCTTTTTTTAGATTTAGTATACTTTATTGATCCCCAGAGGGGAAATTGAGGGTCATCCACCACCTGGATGGATGAAGCAGCCACGATACGGCGCTATCCCTTAACCATCCACACACACATTCACACCTAGGGCTAATTTAGAGTCTCCAATTAACCTAACCTGCATGTTTTTGGCATGGAAGGCCAAAACTCTGCAGGCTTTACCTCCAGCCAGTGTCTTCAACAGCAGATTTCACCGAATTTCTTCCCACTGATTGCTGATAAGTGAAAACACCTGCTGAAGAGACTGGGTAGAAGAGAAAACCTGCAGGGTCTTGGTGGCACATGATTGGACACCCCTGGTTTAAGAGGTTTCCCTTCCCACTGTTGTGAAATGCTTGTTCATAGAAGAGAACCTGGTTTGTCTTTTCCACCTTTACACCTAGAGAAATGGAATTCTTATAAAAAAAGATGGAAAACTTTTACCTAAACAGTGCATAAACCCCAAATGATTGCACACTAATATTTGTTATAAGTGACATTTTAAAAGAAGTATACATGTGACAAGTGCATCTATGAAACCTTGGTATCCACATCTTTGAAAATTTAGCCAAGAAACAGAATATTAAATATTAATTCATTTACTAATCTTTTACTGAATATTGGTATTGGTGAGAATTATTCATTTGCATCCTTGCTCATTGTATTGTCATGGTGATAGTATGTCAGAATGTGATGTCATCTCGTATTTACGTTGATGGGTTTTCTGCCCTCCAGTGCGTGAATAGTGCCTTTCCAGTCAGGCCTCTGAACAGAGAGAAGCTACAACCAAGAGCTGCATTTTACTCCACATGTAAATGTTCCTAAGGACTAGAAGAGTCCAGCTTTGCTTATTCCTCTACACACCAGAAGACCACTCTGACAACTCAGTCTTTTTAACAGGTTTATTCATCAGACCAAAGTGTCATTGGTAACGTTAACCTTGTTTCACCAATCTGCTGAGAAAAAAATCTAAATAGTATATTTATTGATCAGCTGTGCTTTCACGTAACAGTGCTCAGCAATGTGCATGCAAATATTAAAAAATAAAAACATTTCTTTAATTTCTGTTGAATATTAGTCAAATTTAAATTCAAAATTTGTATATACACCATTGGTCATTAATAAAATGTTCACTGAGTTTGTTGAATAGTTGTAACAAGTTAACTGGGTGATTCAGGAAAAATATGTAGATATGTTCATGAATATTCATAAAAGCCCCATCATCTGGTAAACATCTACTGCATTTTACATGAATTTTAAACAGCATGTCACTGAAACATTATAAAACCTCTGCAAAATAGCTGTAGATGGACTATCCAAATAAATTGTTAACAAAGCAGTTAATAAAAGCTATAGTTTCAGGTACTCACACAGAAGTTTGTGTCAAAGAGAGCAGGCCCCAAAATTTTGGTGAAAAAATTAAAACGTTGTTATGGACAAAAGGATACACTTATTTGATAGATCCACTTTTAGTCAGTTTCTGAGAGAGATTTTCTAATAAAATCATATGATCTATAAGTTTTACTGATTCATTTATATCTGCAGTTGCATCCAAATTCTGCAGAAAATGCAGAAATTCAAACCAAGAACACCCCACAAAATAGATCCAAAAATATAAAATATGCTGAAGAAACTTCAAAGCTGGAGTACGTTGAGTCTGAGGCAGTTGCTGTGGTTCATGAAGGTGAGAAGGTCTAACTTTTTACAACATGGGCTCCTCTGGGACTCTCATACTGGTTCTCAGAACAGGATTTCATCACCGAGCAGTTTCTGTACTCCGAGGACTCCATTTCCTCCAGACTGCAGGGGGGCAGCTTTCGCACGAGAGGCTGAACCCCAGTCATCTCCTCATAGATGGGGGCTGGAGGGTGTGACCGGACACTGCGGTTTGCTTTGCCCTGGCAGTCACCAAGATGGAAAACAAATCAGTGAAACGAACAGAGTTAACACACACTTTCGATTTCCTGTGTTAAAATCCAAGTTTTTCATTTTCATAATGAACAGTATGTATATAAAGTCTTAAAAGACCCCGGATCTCAGTTTGAACTGATGCAATCATCTTAAAAAAAAGTTAAGTTTAGTTTAACTTTTCAAAACAGAAGTGAAATGTGTGTTTTGTCATTGTAAATCATGAAAAAAAACATGCTGATAACGAAGCTATGAAACCAGTGTGGTTTTGTGGTGAGCTACAGAGGAACTCTCAGGCATAAACTCAACAACCAGGTGCTCTTCATAGTATCATTTATATGTTCAACCACTTGTCTATTGTTGAGGCTGCGTGTCCATCAAACACGTTTTTTGTTGCCCGACCACCCTGAGCTTTTTTTTTTTTTTCAGCACTTGTGCACTGCGCTCTGGAAAAAAATGTCTGCCCTGTATCCCAGCAACAGCTTGTCACTCTAAGCTCAGCACTTCCACTTTTCCTATTGTCAGACTTTCTACTGATTTTTTTTTAATAGCAGTCTCTAAATAACAATGGCCAGGAAACGTTTTCTAGCAGCTCTGGATGTAAAATATGATGACACAGAAAGCAGGAGTCTGAGTACAGACTGGTACCAGCATCCAATGTCCTGTCCATGCAGTAGTTCTGAATGGCTGCTTAAGGTCTGATATTGATGAGCTCAGCCACAGCCTGAAAAGTTTAACTTTTTTCAGCTCTGAGCGCCCTGAGCGCTGCGACAAAAACGGCCACCGTCAAGAGTGTTTCAGCGCCAAGGGCGCTCAGCGCTGTAAACACTGGACTACATAGAGAATATTATGTCTGTAACTGAGGGTGAATGACGAGACTTAGGGTTTAACTGAACACGACTTGCAGACTCACACAAATGATACAGACGCTCCCGTCAGGCAGAGAGGTGGTCAAAGAAACTGCCCCTCTTCCCCACAGCCCTCTTATACCCCAGGTGGCGGCGGAACCGGAAAGGTGGAGCCACCACCTGTGTCACACAATAATATGTCCCATGAACAACATCACATTTTCTCTCCTTCAAAATGGTCCAAAACACAGATACAATCAAGACCCTCCCCAATTTGGAACCCGAATCACGCACTAAAATGGAACAGAAATATACCAAGGCCTATAACATTCACACAAAACAACTAAAGCTAGGGGGGAAACAGGTGGACTACCGTTCCACCCCCACACAGCTAGACGGATTATTCTGCCGTCTCTGCTAAAACACAGTCCTTTAACATAAAATTGACGTGCTCCTAAAATAAATAACCTAAAACAATCCCCTTAACAGAACATATATACAAACAGGTTATTTCCCAGTGCTTGCCCAGCACTCTTCTCGACCTGGCCTCCTCCCTCCAAACCACATCAGCGACCCCTAGAGGAGTCCGACTCGGCTTCAAGTATCCCTGAGTGGCATGTAGTTTTACCGTGCCAGCCGGTCCTGCCCCACTCACTGTCATTTTGGCTGTCGGCAAAGCCGTTGTGACCCCCTGCTCCTCGATACCTCCCAGCCGAACTCCGGAAGCAGAATGGGCCATCCATTTGGCTCCACCTGTCATCACAGGCGTCCCACCATGTCGCCCAGTTCCCTCAGCTAGGGTTACTTGGGCTCTGGCACCAGAACCCTCCCACGATGGCCCTGGGTGGGGTTGGTTCTGCTCATCTTCCAGAATACTAGGCCAAGGTTTGTCCCATACAGCATCATCCACCACTCCCGGAATCGACTAGTCTCATAAACCATGGCCTGACCACTCCTCTCCTACACAGCTGGTGATGGTGAAGCTCAATACATAAAAAAGGTCACAGCCCATAATGTTCTTGCTTCTGGCAGTCACCACAAACTGTAGGTTGGACACCTCTTGTACCGAGCCGTTAGTTCCACCGATCCCACCATGGCTAACCTCTTTCCACCACGGCCACACAGCGGCTCTGAATGACCTCTTATTTGGTAATATGGGAAGAAACTCCTCATGGTGGGCCAATTCAACACGGACCTCACCGCACCCGTGCCAGTCAGCTGTGGCACCTCCACCCCGTCCAGTTTCACCATACAGTACATATGACCATCGGTGCTTTTTTTAATTTATTTTATTTTTTATTTTTATTTATTTATTTATGCAGGGACATGCACAATATACATTGACCTTAAAGAGGAAAGATGCATTGTACCAGGTTATAGCACAAGTGCTAATTTCCACCTGTAGTCCCTGGGCAGGCTGGTGTTAGCATTAAAAAGCAGACATTTGCTAAAACTACAAGTAAGCATTGATAAAAAACTAAAACCAAACATTGATTAAAAAACTAAAACCAAGCATTGCTAAAAACTAAAAAACATTAATATCATTGATAAGAACCCAAAACATTGATAAGAACTAAAACATACAATAATACATTTTTATAACTCCATCCTTATAAACAATTTTTCACATCAAACCACTGACTCTTATTGGTCCCACTGTCAACATCACACACTCTAACATCTTTACATCACAGTACATTATGGACACAGGTTTGCTTAGAGATTAAATGTTTTTTCACCAAGTGTGAAAATGTGTGATAGTCTGTTACTGCAAGTAACTCCGTTGGTAACATGTTCCACTGTCGCATAGCCACACATGAAAATGTTGAATTTGCTAATGTTGTCTTGTGCTTAGGAATCCTGCACTCGCCGCGTGCTGTTGATCGAGTTGTCCGAGATGTATTTACAGAACTTAATGAAACAAACCTTTTTAAGGGAGGAGCAGCAGAGGTAAGATAAGATAAGCCTTTATTAGTCCCACAATGGGGAAATTCCAGGATTGCAACAGCACAGGGAGAGAGTTATGGATTATCTTAAACAAAAGACACACATTTGTATACATAATTAGATTTTCAAAGCTCAACAGGTTATATTTGGACAGGATTGGGCAGTGATGGAACATTCGTCTTTTCTTGTCATGAATCTTGATAGAATACTTGTATAATGATTCCAGAGGCCTCAGGGCAGATTTACACGCCTGTGACCAACTTGTCATACAGTAAAGAAAATGTGGAATTATCATAGCATTTAGATACATACTTGATGCTTCAGTAGACAGTGAATTTCTGATATGTTTGAAATTAGCACAATTAAATTTGACCATGTTTGACATCTTTTTAATGTGTTTTTTAAAGCTTAAATTTGAGTCAAGTGTAACACCTAAATATTTAAATTCAGTCACATTCTTAATTTTTTGTCCTTCTATCAAGATATGACAAGAATTCTTTGATTTGTAGCGATTTTTTTTTTTTTTTTTTTTTCACCCCACTTATATCACGGACACACAGATCGTCCCAAATGTCTCCTGAGCCGGTGGACGGAGCCACTGTTTATAGCAGGATTCGATACAACAGGGAAGAGCTGCTAGCATTTAACCGCCACCCGGTCCCACTGGAAAAACTCGACATACCGAGAGAACTGAGGCGAAAACGCCGCGGCTGCCGGGCTGGAGTAAGGCGGAGGACAAAAAATATAAGGTACAGACCCTCCCTTCCATCTGTTGTCATGGGAAATGTACGGTCGATACTGGGAAAGTTAGATGAGCTAGCGGCTATCTCCCGTTATGATAGCACTTACCGGGAGTGCTCTCTCCTTTTGTTTACTGAGACGTGGCTAACTGAACTAGCAGCAGATGCTAACATTGAGCTGGAGGGTTTTCACATGATACGAGCTGACCGAACACCAGAGAGTGGCAAAACTAGGGGCGGTGGAGTGATAATGTATGTTAACAACAACTGGTGTAGACCGGGACATATCACTGTTAAACAACGACACTGCAGTAAAGACATTGAGTTGCTAGCTGTTAGCATGAGGCCTACATATCTCCCGAGAGAACACTCACACGTGATCTGCATTGTTGTTTATGCAAATCCGACGGCGAACGCTGGGACAGCGCGTGACGTCATCCATTCAGTAACCAGCAGGCTGCAGACAGAACACCCAGATGCTCTTCTCCTCATCTCAGGCGATTTCAACCACGTTTCACTGTCTCCCATTCTGCCCACTTTCACCCAGTATGTCACATGCCACACTAGAGACAATAAAACACTGGATTTGTTCTACGCAAACACTAAGGAGGCGTACACCTCATCACAACTCCCCCCACTTGGGAGATCGGATCACAACTTGGTTCATCTCCGACCGGTGTACAAACCCCTAGTGCACAGACAACCTCCGGCCATGCACACTGTGGAGTTATGGTCTGAGGAGACAATGGACACTCTAAAGGACTGTTTTGAAGCCACCGCCTGGAAGCAGCTCTGCGATCCACATGGTGAGGACATCGATGGCCTCATTCACACCTTCACGGGCTACCTCAGCTTTTGTGTGGACAAATCCGTTCCCACCAAGACCATACGGCGTCACTCAAACAACAAACCCTGGATCAACCCTGAGATAAAAACACTTCTGAGAGAGAAGAAGAGGATCTTCAGGTCGGGGAACAGGGAGATGCTGAAGTCCGTACAGAGGGAGCTGAGGAGAAAGATCAGAGAAGGCAAGGACAGCTTCAGGAAGAAGATGGAGGACAAGCTGCAACAGAGCGACATCAGCGGGGTCTGGAGAAACCTCAAAACCATCTCGGGGCTCCAGAATACCTCCCCCCAGGCCACGGGGGGCAGGGAGTGGGCGAACAACCTGAATCTGTTTTTCAATAGATTTGACCAACCGCCCTCCCCCCTGTCTGCACAACAACCACTGCTGCCCCTAAGAAATCAAGTCCTGCTACCCACTCCCCACTCCACCGACACCCCCCCCACTCCCAACACACAGCCCCCCATCCTGACCCTGACCAAGACCCAGGTGAGGACGGAGCTGAGGAAGATCAAGGCGAGGAAGGCGTCGGGACCGGATGGCATCAGCGCAAAGCTCCTCAAGTCCTGTGCAGACCAGCTGTGTGGGATTGTGACATATATCTTCAACATGAGCCTGAAACTGGGGAGGGTACCACAGCTGTGGAAAACATCTTGTGTGGTACCTGTACCAAAAACTTCCCACCCCAAAGACCTGAACAGCTTCAGACCGGTGGCCTTGACGTCCCACTTGATGAAGACCCTGGAGAGACTGCTCCTTGCTCATCTCCGCCCCCTGGTGGAACCAGCGATGGATCCACTCCAGTTCGCCTACCAGCATGGCATTGGGGTGGAGGATGCGGTGATCTTCCTCCTTCACCGTTCTCTGTCCCACCTGGAGAAGCCCGGGAATATGGTGAGGATCATGTTCTTTGACTTCTCCAGTGCTTTCAACACCATCCAACCGATGATCCTGAAGGACAAGCTGCTGCGCGCAGGGGTGGACCAGCACCTGTCATCATGGATCCTGGACTACCTCACGAACCGGCCTCAGTTTGTGAGAACCCGGGACTGTGTTTCCGACACGATCATCAGTAGCACGGGGGCCCCCCAGGGAACGGTGCTGGCTCCCTTCCTGTTCACTCTTTATACTGCGGACTTCTCACACAACACAACACATTGCCATCTACAGAAGTTCTCTGATGACTCTGCGATCGTTGGTCTCATCTCCAGCGGAGATGAAGCTGAGTACAGAGGGCTTATCCAGGACTTTGTGGACTGGTGCCATCGGAACTGCCTCCAGATCAACGCGAGGAAAACTAAGGAGCTGGTGGTGGACTGCCGCAGGCATGGGCAGCCCCTCACAGCACCAGTAAATATACAGGGAACAGACATCGAGATGGTGACATCCTACAAGTACCTGGGTATTCATTGGAACAATAAACTAGACTGGTCACACAATACTGACGCACTCTACAAGAAGGGACAGCGCAGGCTGTTCCTGCTGAGGAGACTCAGGTCTTTTGGTGTACAAGGGGCGCTGCTGAAGTCATTCTATGACACGGTGGTGGCATCAGCCATCACTTTTGGAGTGGTCTGCTGGGGCAGTGGCATTACTGCAGCCGATAGGAAGAGACTGAACAAACTGATTAAGAAAGCTAGCTCTGTCCTGGGGCAACGCCTTGATCCGATGGAGGAGATAGGAGAGAGAAGGACGGTGGCTAAACTGTCATCTCTGCTGGAGTCCGAGTTCCACCCTATGCAGGACATACTGGATGCACTGAGGAGCTCATTTAGCAGCAGACTACATCATCCCAGGTGCACAACCGAGAGGTTTCGTAGGTCCTTCCTACCAACGGCTGTCAGACTGTACAACCTAAGCAGGGCTGCTCGCAGAGATAGCAAAAAGACGTAACAAACTAATAGTTTTTTTTGAATGCAAAAGATGCAATAGACTTACACAATGGTCCTCTCCGGCATACAACTAGGAACATACCGGTCGCTATGGAGGGTGAGAATATGTATGGGCACATAATCATACCATGTAGGATAACTAAATAGACGGTTATGCTGTTTCATCCCACCTAGCAACAATGCTCTGCACTGTGTGTGTTTATATATTTACATATTTATTCCATCTAGCTACAATGCTCTGCACTGGGTGTGTTTATATTTATATATCTATATATTTATTCCATCTAGCTACAATGCTCAGCACTGGGTGTGTTTATATTTATATATCTATATATTTATTCCATCTAGCTACAATGCTCCGCACTGTGTTTTTATATATCTACATATTATTCCATCTAGCTACATTGCTCCGCACTGTGTGTGTTTATATACTTGCATATTTATTCCACCTAGCTGCAATGCTCCGTACTGTGGGTGTTTATATATTTACATATTTATTCCATCTAGCTACAATGCTCTGCACTGTGTGTTCATATATTCATATATTTATTCCATCCAGCTACAATGCTCTGCACTGTGTGTCTGTGTGTGTGTGTGTGTATATATATATTTTATAGTAATATGTACATATGTATATTAGCTGCTCTTGCTTGCTTGTTTTTTTTTCTTGCCTTCTGATTGTTGCTCTGAGTGTTGCTATCCCTGTGCTGTTGCAATCCTGGAATTTCCCCGTTGTGGGACTAATAAAGGCTTATCTTATCTTATCTTATCTTATCTTGATTTGTAAAAAACACTGACACAGTTTTATCGACGTTTAAGGTTAAACAAGAATTCCTCAACCAATGTGAGACTTTCTCCATTTTCTGTGTTAATTTTTCAGTCACCTCTTCAGTCGTTTTACCATGAGTATACACCACAGTGTCGTCAGCGTACATAATTATATTTGCATTACACACAGACGGAAGATCATTAATATATAATGTAAACAGCAAAGGCCCTAAAATAGAGCCCTGCGGTACACCCATACTACATGCTTTTTATTTACAATTACACACTGCTGTCTGTCACTGAGGTATGACCTTATCCAATTTTGTGTATTTTTATGAAGGGAGAATTGTGATAATTTGTTTAAAAGTAACTCATGGTTAACTGTATCAAAAGCCTTTCGCAAATCAAGAAAAACAGCCCCCACTACCCCTCCCCCATCCAGGCTGGATTTGATGTTTTCTAATAGATAGCAGCATGCTGTTTCAGTGGAATATCCTTTCCTAAAACCAAACTGAAAGGGGTTAAGTGCTGCCATGGAGTCAAGGTGGTCCACCAGCTGTTGTGCTACAGCTTTCTCCAAGCCTTTGGAAATGGTTGGGAGTACGCTGATGGGTCTGTAATTTGCAGCCTGGAGCTTATCACCTGATTTGTACACTGGCCGTACAATGGCTGTTTTCAAAATTGTGGGAAAGGTACTCTCATTTATGGATTGATTTATAATTTTTGTTAATACTGGTGTTAAAATTTCTTTGTGTTCTTTCAGAAAAGCTGTATCCATTCCAAATATGTCTTTAGCTTTACTATTGTTAAGATTGGATATGATTTTAGAGATATTCCCTTCATCTACATTACTCAGTTTAAAAGAATGAGCATCACAGTGGAATTCATGAGTGCAGTTTGGCTTAGAAAAACTCTTTGCCAATTGTGACACAGAGTTTATAAAATAATCATTAAAATATTTTGCCAGCTCAGTGTTGTTATTTTGGATAACAGAATTTATTTTTAGCTTGAAGTCATCACATCTTGGTTTTTCTTTTCCCAATAGTTTATCCATGCTTCTCCAAATAAGTTTATTGTTGCCTTTTGCATCCTTTATTATATTGAGAAAAAAGTTAGTCTTTGCTTTTCGAAGTTGTATAGTGACTTTATTTCTCAAGCTTCTATAAGTGTAATGATCAGGGGTTAGCCCTGACTTAAGAAATTTTTTGAGGGCCATATCTCTTTGTTTCATGAGGCCCCAAAGAGAGGTGTTAAACCGTGGCAGCCTCTTTTTATTGGACTTTCTTTGTTTCAATTCTGTATATTTTGCAATAATATCTGTTACAGCTGTTGTAATGTTTCTGCATAACTGGTCACAGGTTTTATCATTTTGAAACTCTGTGTTTATTTTGCTTAAGTCATTCTCAAGGAAGATTTGTTTTTTCTTTGGAATGTAAGAAATTTTAGATGATTTTTTTAATTTGCTGTTGATCCCTATACCTTAGTTTGTTTAATTTTCTGGCTACGAAAGTAAGATTATGGTCCGACAAACCTGTTATCAAATTATATGTTTTGCTTGGGGAGGCTGTGTGGATAACCGTGGGAGTTGGAGTGGGGGGAATCCACTTTGCAACGCTGTTCACCCTGTTCAAACCTATTACAGGCCCTGGCAAAATGATGCAGAAATCCATACTTGCCGCAGCGTTTTCCTCTTGCCGGACACTCTCTAGCCTTGTAGCGGTTCTTGGTGAACCCACAACCCAAACACCTGGGCAATCCCGGGGCAGACCTTATCTTCACAGTGGTAGCATACTTTTCCTGCACACCATCATTGCTGTCCGGGTCCACAGCCTGCGCCACTGATTGTGATTCATACTGGCAAAGTGTAGCTCACTCACCGAGGTCACGTGACAATTCGTCCGCTGCTTCACATTGTTGAGCTATCTCAACAGCCATGGCTAGTGTTAATTAGCCGGAGTGTGTGAGGAGCCTCAACCTCGCCGTCGATCAAAGCATGTGTTCCGCTAATTGGTTGTGAACCATCTCTTCTTCCAATGCTACAAACTGGCAGTCCCTGGCCAGCTGACGCAGGTCCACAACATATCGTTGTACCGACTCGCCAGTCCGCTGGTGGCGCTGCCGGAACTGGATCCTCTGGACGATAACATTCTCAGGGGCACGAAAATGTGGCGTTGTAGGTCAACAATGTCCTCAAAGCTATCACTAGCCCCCAAGGTAGCAAGGATACACTGTCCTTCCATACCCAAATTATGAACCAGTATTGCCCGAGCCCGCATCCTCTTCAGTTCACCGAGGTTCAGAGCCACGAGGTAATTCTGGAACGCGGCAAACCATCTCACCCAAGTGACCGGTGGCTTGCTGGGAAGCTCCAGAAACGGCCGAATGGTAGCCACTCCTGCATCCTAACTTTTGCCCTCGTCGCCAAATGTTTTATCTGTAACTGAGGGTGAATGACGAGACTTAGGGTGGAACTGAACATGACTTTTTTGCGGACTCACACAAATGATACAGATGCTCCCGTCAGGCAGAGAGGTGGTCAAAGAGACTGCCCCTCTTCACCACAGCCTTCTTATACCCTGGGTGGTGGCGGAACCAGAAAGGTGGAGCCACCACCCGTGTCACACAATAATACATCCCATGAACAACATCACAGAGAATGAATAAGGCTGTGTGTCCACCAAATGTGTTTTTTGTCGCCCGACAGCCCTGAGCATTTTTTTTCAGTGCCTGCGCCCTGTATCCCAGCAACGGCTTGGTACTTTCAGCTCAGCATTTCGGCGTTTCCTATTGTCAGACTTTCTACTGACTTTTTAATAACAGCCTCTAAATAACAATGGACAGGAAACGTTTTCTCTCAGCTCTGGATGTAAAATATGATGATGTGGAGAAAGGAGGTGGGTGAGGGAATGAGCTGGACGACACACAAACTTTATTCTTTCTCCAACATAACTTACAGCAAAAGAGAATCCCGGGTCTCTGTGCATTCCTCTTTTATATGTTTATTTCCATGCATTGAGACCCGGAACTTCCGACCATAAAACATTGTTGTTTGAACAAAGCAATGTGTGGCATATTAACATGACATAACGCCGGCGCCACTACAACACCCTTCTTCTCTCAGCAACTCCGGCAGCTCTTACTCTCTCCGGGGGGCGCACAGACCCAACAGTCCCGTCTGATACCCCCCAGTGACACCTCCTCCTTCGGTCCATTGCTCTCCCATTCTCCCCTTCCCCCTGCCTTCTCTGGGTGGAGAAACCCCACACTATGCCCCACAATGACACAGAAAGTGTCAAAGAGGTCTGAGTACAAACTAGTACCGGTGTCCCGTGTCCCGCCCACGCAGCAGTTCTGATTGGCTACTTAGGTCTGGCATTGACGAGCTTTCGGCTTTAGGACTGTGACTAGGATTCTTCTTTGACTTGGCACAGAGGCGTCGTCTCTTCGAATTTAGTCTGCTGGTAGGATCATTAGCTTCCCCAGGCGAGCCCGGGTACTGGCGGAGGGCGCGACGAGAACGCTGATCCATTGCCCCCATTGACTCAACTCAACCATGAGAACTATAACTGGAACAATCCGCTCAACACCACTCCCCTGGCTCTCTGTACTGTCAAACATAGCCCCTCCACACATCCGGCGAGCAGCATTAACTCAAAGGATGCTCCAAAAAGTTAAAGATTTTCCTCACTTACCAATCCATGCAGATATCTACACCCCACCCACTGCCCGACTTTCATCCAGATGGCCGATTTGGAAAAACCCTCCCCCAGCTGACTTTACCATCCAGACAGCTTGGCAAGAGGAATGGGAGACCAAGGAGGTCCCAAACAAACAGCTGGTGATAAACCCCAACCAACAGGTCCCGGGCACCAACCTCCCAAGGAGACAGTGGTCTACACTCAATCGCTTCAGGACTGGACATGGCCCCTGCTTGGCCAGCCTTCACAGATGGGGCAGTAGCCCTAGCCCACTGTGCGCATGTGGAGAGGAGCAAACTATGGAACACATCATAGAGGCTTGCCCGCTCCAAAGACTGGAAGGAGGATTACACACCCTCCATACAGCAAACCAGGAGGCAACTGCTTGGCTTAAGGACTTTGCATTCGCTAAATAAATAAATTGACGAGCTCAACTGCAGTCTGTGAAAAGTTGAACTTTTTTCAGCTCTGAGCGCCCTGTGCACCATGACAAAAAACAGCCACCGCCAACAGCGTTTCAGCGCCAAGGGCACTCAGTGCTGTAAATGCTGGACTACATAGAGAATGAATGGAAAATAGCCTCCCCGAGAAGAAAAAAACATGTTTGGTGGACACGCAGCCTTAACAGAGGGAGCAGCACATCATGGGAAAAAGGAGCACTCACTTTACAGAGGACCACAAATCCAATGATGAGGAAGATCAGGAGACTGACCACAGCTGACGACAGGGCATACAGCAGAATGGAGTAATTGGAGCAGCCACACTGATCACCTACAGCAAAGTAGAATGAGGGGGGGGGGGGGGGATTCAAGAAAAACAAAATAATAAGAATAATATTAACATGGTGTCATATACTATATTATTAAATAAAAAAGGTAGTTAAAGCTGTGTGCTGACAGTCAAGTATGATGGAGTTTAGGGAAATGCACGTAACAGAAACCACAGAGACAGACTTCCTTCCTACTTTTTTTGCTCTTTGAATAATACTGTCCTCCTTGAAAAATAATAATTCAATCTGCAAATACAGCAGCTGTCTTCCATCTAAGCCTGCTGTTTGTCAGCAGCAGCCAATCAGGAAAGTTTGTAAAAAGAGCACAGTATAAAAAGCTGTCCACACCAAGAACGAAACAATAACTATAAATACAGTGTTTTAAAAATTGTTCTAATTCAAGCAGGCAAGTGTGTCCTGGGACTGAGCTCTCAGTTCTTCAGACCTGCTTTCAGATAGGAGGATAGGAGAAGGACGGGCCACAGCTCACGCTCACAGACACAGAAATGAGCAGGGGTGTTGTGCCAATGACAGAGGGTAGCGAATGTAAGTGCCATAGAATCAACAGTGAAATTGTTACCGATTACATTATTTGCAGTTTTGTTAGAAGAAGCCTGAACATCTCCAGACATAACAGCAGTGTTTTTCAACCAGGGTGTCCTGGTACATCCAGTTTTTTGTGGGAAATTATCTAATTTCACTTGTTAAATGGTCCAAACATATTGCAAAAAAATTTGCCGTTGTTGTGCATGAGTTCTGTAGGCACCCATGCACAACAACAACAAATTATTTGCATTTTTTGGGGGTACCAATTAAGTGAAATTGACAACTTCCCACAGAAACCTGAACATACCAGGGCACCCTGGTTGAAAAACCGTGCATTACAGAATTGAAAAGAAAAAGAAACAATTATGCAGAAAAATTAGATGTTGATTTGAGCCTTCAGCTGAAGTCACGTGGTGCTCAACTCACACTGAGACGTCACCCACCTTGCAAAGATACAAAGAACACCCTCCTCCCAAGAGTGGTGCTGCTGTTAGGCCTGTCCCGCAGCAGCAGCTGGCAGCTGTAAAGGCCACTGTCTTGTGACTGCATCTGCAGCAGGGTGAGATTGTAGGTGATGCCGCTGGGGCCGGGTGCAGAGGACAACTGGACCCTCTCAGCAGGGAAGCGAGAGGAAGAGGAAGGATGGCTGATGCTGGGATGCTGCTGCTTTGAGTGATACACGACCTCCACTGGTGCCTGGCCTCTCTGCCTCTTTAGGATCACCCCTTCCACAGCCAAACCCTCCTCATTTGGGGGAAGACAGGGGAGCACAACGGAGCCACCCGCACACGCCTCTACCGGCTCCGGGTGCACCGACCCAGGGACATCTCCAGAGGGGAAAGGGAATAAATAGGGGCACTGCTAGTCAGGATGTTTCCTGAGATTTTTCAAGTTTACAATTTCATCACCAGAAAAATACAATATATTGTTTAGTTTAATAATGATGAAACTGGGAGTTGATATGCTGCTCCACATTTCCAAATTATGAAATGAAAAAAAATCAGACAGAAAGCAAGGAATGTAAAAAATTAAAGCAGAGATCACTATACAGACAATAAGAGATAAGGATCAGTATTCAATGCACTTTTTCTGACCTTAAAAGAGAAATCCATAACACTGTTTATGCTAAAATGATAATAATGATAACCAAAAAAAAAGGCAACCATGAGGTACCACCAGAGGTTAAACATTTAAACTGGAAAAACTGACTTCTCCAATAACAATGTTACAGCCCAGGTATTCCTATGTGAAAAGTTCACAGCCTGTAAGTTACAGTAGTTAGTTGGCTGCAAGTTGAAGGAAGCCAACGCTGAGTTTTCACTAAACCTGCTTACTGAAACAGGGACCTGAAAAGATTAATTTTGTTTTGTGTTGGATAACTTCCACTAACCAAAGCCAATAATTTTTTGATCCCCTGCTATGCCAGACAACTGAAGGGCAAACTCCTGCAGGAGTAAACTGTGTGCTGCAGCCATGCAAACAAGCAAAGGAATGTGACCAGAGATCATTTCTACCCAACCTAAAAAGACTGGTGAGTATACGTATAGTAGCAGAACAACTTACTGATTAGGAGTAATCTTCATCTTGCAGCATGTGCTACAACTCCCTGTATGTTCTCAGTGCTGTCCTATATTCAGCAACCTACATGACTCCTTATAAAGACATAAGTAGGGAGGGAACAACACTGTCCAGTATTTTGAACTTGGACTGCAGTATCATTTAAAAACTCTAGCTGTAAGTATTTCACAAGGTTCCTTTAGAATAGGAGACTCCTACCCCTGTGTAACGGTCAGAGACAAGTTTGAACTAGTTTTATGTGTTTATGTGAATATAGTTCAATTTTATTGTTTACTGCTTTATTTTTTCTACTGCCTGTAAAACTGGAAGCATCTTATTTTGAAAGGAGCTATGCCCAGTGTCTGATGGCTAGTGTCTGGTGGCCGGGTTTCCACCCATGGGACCCGGCCGGGCTCAGCCCGAAGGAGTTACATGGGTCCGCCCTCCAGTGGGCTCACCACCTGCAGGAGGGATCATGGGGGTCCGGTGCTATGTGGATTAGGTGGCGGTCAAAGGCGGAGACCTTGGCGGACTGATCCCAAGCTTTCTAAACTGGCTTTTGGTACGTGGAATGTCACCTCTCTGGTGGGGAAGGAGCCTGAGCTGGTGTACGAAGTTGAGAGATACCAGTTAGATATAGTCGGCCTCACCTCAACACACAGCTCCGGTTCCGGAACCAGTCTCCTGGAGAGGGGCTGGAGCTTGGCCTTTTCTGGAGTTGCCCCGGGTGAGAGGCGACGAGCAGGGGTGGGTATTCTTGTATCCCCCCACCTTGCTGCCTCTATATTGGAGTTTTCCCCGGTGGATGAAAGGGTTGCTTCCCTGCACCTTCGGGTTGGGAAATGGGTCCTGACCATCATTTGTGCCTATGCACCAAATGATGGTTCAGAGCACCCACCCTTTTTGGAGTCTGTGACTGGGGTGCTGGAGGGTGATCCTCTTGGAGACTCCATTGTCCTACTGGGGGGACTCCAATGCACACGTGGGCAACAACAGTGAAACCTGGAGGGGGGTGATTGGGAGGAACGGTCTGCCCGATCTGAACCCGAGTGGTGTTCAGCTATTGGACTTCTGTGCTAATCACAGTTTGTCCATAACAAACACCATGTTCAAGCATAAGGATGTCCATATGTGCACCTGGCACCAGGACACCCTAGGTCGCAGGTTGATGATCGATTTTGTTATCGTGTCATCAGACCTGCAACCGTATGTCTTGGACACTTGGGTAAAGAGAGGTGCAGAGCTGTCAACTGATCACCACCTGGTGGTGAGTTGGATCCGATGGCAGGGGAGGAAGCCATTCAGACCTGGTAGACCCAAACATATAGTGAGGGTGTACTGGGAACGTCTGGCTGAGGCCCCTGTCCGGGAGGTCTTCAACTCCCACCTCTGGAAGAACTTTAACCACATTCCGAGGGAGTCTGGAGACATGGAGTCTGAATGGGCCATGTTCTCCACCTCTGTTGTTGAAGCGGCGGCCCAGAGCTGCGGCCGCAAGGTGGTCGGTGCATCTCGTGGTGGCAATCCCCGAACCAAGTGGTGGACACCAGCGGTGAGGGGGGCCATTAAGCTGAAGAAGGAGTCCTATCAAGCTTGGTTGGCTTGTGGGACTCCCAAAGCAGCTGAGGTGTACCGGCAGGCCAAGCGGAGTGCAGCTCGGGTGGTTGCTGAAGCAAAAACCCGGTATGGGAGGAGTTGGGTGAGGCCATGGAACAAGACTTTCAGTCGGCCTCGAAGAGATTCTGGCAAACTGTCCAGAGGCTCAGGAGGGGAAAGCAGCTCCCTGTCCACACTGTGTATGGTGCGGATGGGGCGCTGTTGACTTCAACTGGGAATATCGTCGGACGGTGGAAGGAATACTTCGAGGATCTCCTCAATCCCACTGATATGCCTTCCACAGAGGAAGCAGGGTTTGTGAACAAGGGGGATGACTCGCCTATCACAGGGGCTGAGGTCGCCAAGGTGGTTAAAAATCTCCTTGGTGGCCGGGCCCTGGGGGTGGACGAGATTGGCCCTGAGTACCTCAAGTCCCTGGACATTGTTGGGCTGTCATGGTTGGCACGCCTCTGCAACATTGTGTGGAGGTCGGGGGCAGTGCCTTTGGCATGGCAAACCGGGGTGGTGGTTCCTCTCTTCAAAAAAGGGGACCGGAGGGTGTGCTCCAACTTTAGAGGGATCACACTCCTCAGCCACCCTGGGAAGGTCTATGCCAAGGTACTGGAGAGGAGAGTCCGGCCATTGGTCGAACCTCGGATTCAGGAGGAGCAATGTGGTTTTCGTCCTGGCCGTGGCACATCGAACCAGCTCTTTACCCTCTCAAGAATTCTCGAGGGTTCGTGGCAGTTTGCCCAACTAGTTTACATGTGTTTTGTGGACTTGGAGAAGGCATTTGACCGCGCATGGTTTTTTGTGGGGGGTGCTTCGAGAGTATGGGGTATCGGGCTTGTTGTTATGAGCTATTCGGTCTCTGTACGACTGTTGTGAGAGTTTGGTTCGTATTGCCAACACTCGGTCGGACTCATTCCCAGTGAGAGTTGGACTCCACCAGGGCTGCCCTTTGTCACCGATCCTGTTCATAATTTTTATGGACAGGATTTCTAGGTGCAGCCAGGGAATGGAGGGTGTCATGCTTGGTGACCACAGGATCTCATCTCTATTGTTTGCAGATGATGTTGTCCTGTTGGCTTCATCCAGCAATGACCTACAGCTCTTGCTGGGACGGTTTGCCGCTGAGTGTGAAGTGGCTGGGATGAGAATCAGCACCTCCAAGTCCGAGCCCATGGTCCTCAGCCGGAAAAAGGTGGATTGTTCTCTCTGGGTTGGGGACAGGCCCCTGCCCCAAGTGGAGGAGTTTAAGTACCTCGGGGTCTTATTCACGAGTTAGGGAAAAATGGAGTGAGAGACTGACAGACAGATTGGAGCAGCATCTGCAGTGATGCGGATGTTGTACCAGTCTGTTGTGGTGAAGAGGGAGCTTAGTTCTAAGGCAAAGCTGTTGATTTACCAGTCAATCTATGTTCCTACTCTCACCTATGGTCACGAGCTTTGGGTAATGACCGAAAGAACGAGATTGCGGATACAAGCGGTTGAAATGTGCTTTCTCCATAGGATTGCTGGACTCACCCTCAGAGATAGGGTGAGGAGCTCAGTCATCCGGGAGAGGCTCAGAGTAGAACCGCTGCTCCTCCACATTGAAAGGAGTCAGTTGAGGTGGTATGGGCATCTGATTAGGATGCCTCCTGGACGCCTCCCACTTGAGGTGTTTTGGGCACGTCCCACTGGGAGAAGACCCCGGGGCAGACCCAGGACTCGGTGGAAAGACTATGTCTCCCAGCTGGTCTGGGAACGCCTTGGTATCCTCTGTGAAGAGCTGGAGCAGGTGGCTGGGGAGAGGGAAGTCTGGGCTTCTCTGCTTGAACTGCTGCCTCCGCGACCCGGACCTCCTGAAAAGCGGTAGAAGATGGATGGATGGGCTATGCCCATGTTAGAAGCAGCAACTTGGTAGTAATGGTAATGCAAGGTAAATGGAGCTCTGAGTTGCAGCTAAAGGGTTTAAGGAAATATGGCACCAGGTATAATTGAGCTCTAGTTGAGAAAGGCAACAAGGTAATTAAGAATGTTATTTTTGCATTTATAAAGGTTTACGTTTGTTTATTGATGTAATTAAGGTGGAAAATTGTTTTCTAAAATGGAATTTTCTTTGTTTTATCATTATCTAGCTTTTACGTTGGTTGGTGGGTTTGTGTCAAGAGAAGGACTAAAAGAAACTCAGACCATCAGTAAGGCTTTCTTTTGTTCAACTGGGTGCTACAGTAAGAGCTTGAAGCTTGCAATAAGAACATGGAGGTCGGTTGAAAGCTCAACGTTTGCTGCTATGCTACCATGCACCTTAACGTGGTCTCAAAGTGCACATCTATCATCGCCAGCAGGTGGCATAATTGGTCTGAAAATTGGAGCAACAAAGGAAACAAACGTAATACACTGAAAATGGACATACAAACTTCACTCATCAGCTCCAAAGATATTAATGAGCAAATTATTAATTTACAAAAGGAAGTTAAGAACTATGAAGTCTTACTTCAAAATGCAAGTGAAACTACAAAGCAAGATCGAATGGAAACCGTTAAATGTAAAGAAAAAATGCTGGCTGATTTACAGTTTAAAGCCAAAGACTCAGCAGAGGAGCCTCGTCGCTCAGAATGCACTAAAATGCCAACAGACAAAATGCTTGCCTATTATAAAGAAGAGTTAAGCAAAAAGGAAAAGAGGCTTATCAGCTTGTATGAACAGTGGAAAACTGAAGCCCGTAAGGCAAGAGAAGAATTAAAAACTGACATTTCTGAAACACAGCTGTCATCTCTTGCAGACAGTTTAGAGGAAAGAAAAGATTACACTGTGGAGGGACACAATACACAGATCTAGCATTCTCTCACACCCAGAGGGGCAGGAGGAAACATGAGGACAATGGACCACGTGAGGAAGCTCACCGGGAGTTTCAGATTGGGCAGAGTTAGACACCTCCCAGGTAGGGGAAAATTTACATGGAGCCAACGGACAAAGATGTGCCTTTCGCCACCCCACTGCACCAAACTGCAGTGTGAAGTGCAGGGGGGTGGATGTATTGTAATGTACTGTAGGTAACAAGTGTCATGATAATTGCGCCACACATTCTCTTTGTCCAAACATATGCATAATGTTAGCAGCCCCATCTCAATGCATGAGTAATAAAGGTATAAAAGAGAGTGCAGAGAGACTGGAAGAGGCTTCTTCTCGGCCCTAGCGCAGCTTGCGCTGGGGTCAATGGCTGTACATGTTGTTAGAGGGAATAAAGATTCTGTGTCGTCCTGCCCTCGTTCCTTGCCTCACATTCTTTCCTTTAAACCCTCTACACTGGTGACCTGACATGAGATGGACCGTCTACTCCCTTTCACCGTGCTGTGGACTCCTTTTTCATCTACACTGGAGCATGCTGGCTGGTTTCTCTCTCCACACTGGTGATCTGAAGGTCTGGAGAGAGCCAGCTGCGCTGGGACCAAGACACGCCAGCGGGAGCGAGACGAGCACACCACAGAAACAGCCTGAAAGGGGAAGATCAGCTCTGTCTGGGTTGGTTCAATCAATCTCCCCAACCCTGGCTTCACCTCCCGACAGCGGGATTTCGGCGCGCAGAAGCCCTGTGTGCACGCCGCAGGATTACGAGGATAGCGCAACTTAAAGCTACATGGCCCCGGCGCCCGACACGTGCGCCACACACCAGGGGCAAACTGGCTCCAAGAACTTATACATTGTCCTCAGCCACTACACATCCCCGGGAAACAGGGCTGATCACCATCCTCAGATCCTTTAGGCTTGCACATCGCACCTAAAGGAGTTGGGCAGCCTCGCCCACAAGATTTGTATTTGTTTCTCAGCCACTGCACACCCACGGGGAATTAGGCCATTTGCTTTCCCAGGAGCCTTTAGGACTGCCCCCGCACCTAAAGCAGATTTGGCAGTTTCCCTGACACAGCTTAAGCTTTTTTCACAGCCGTGATGCACCCTCGGGGAATTGGGCCGATCACCTTCCCCAAATCCTTGCAGGATGGAGCTCTGCGCTGAGGAGGAGTCAGCAGAACTCATTTTTTTCACAGCCGCTGCAGATCACCGGAGAGTTTACCGGGAAAGCCCCGCACCAAAGGCTGATCTACACACAAATTTTGTGCAGCCCAGAGGCTTTTAACGTCCTGGGTCGGCACTCCATTATTTTCCCCACCTCCCCCTCCCCGTCCACATTGTTTTCCCCACACCTCCATCCCAAAAAGCCTGCCAGTTGCCAGCTTTGTTCCGTCAAGCATGATGCACACCGGACCCCGTGCACCCACGCGCCACGGCTGTCAACGTGTTGGAACTTGGAGCAGAGCAGAAAGTACTTTTCATCCCTCCCCCTTTCCCCCCACAGGCTGACATGCCCTCCGACACACTTCACCAGCAGGACAGTTCGACCAGAGCGGCGACCCCCCGCTGCAGCCGCTATGGGCGCCGACTTGAGCCCAAAGGACTGGGGGGGTTACAGCCCCTTCTGGGTGTTCTGGGGAGGGGGAGGCTGTGTGGAGGGACACAATACACGGGTCTAGCATTCTCTCACACTCAGAGGGGCAGGAGGAAACATGAGGACAATGGACCGCGTGAGGAAGCTCACCGGGTGGTTCAGACTGGGCAGAGTTAGACACCTCCCAGGGAGGGGAAAATTTACATGAAGCCAATGGACAAAGATGTGCCTTTTGCCCCCCACTGCACCAAACTGCAGTGTGAAGTGCAGGGGAGTGGATGTATTGTAATGTAGGTATCAAGCGTCATGATAATTGCGCCACACATTCTCTTTGTCCAAACATATGCATAATGTTAGCAGCACCAGTCTCAATGCATGAGTAATAAAGGTATAAAGAGAGTGCAGAGAGACTAGAAGAGGCTTCTTCTTGGCCCCAGTGTGGCTTGCGCTGGGGTCAATGGCTGTACATGTTGTTAGAGGGAATAAAGATTCTGTGTCATCCTACGCTCATGCCTCGCCTCACATCCTTTCCTTTTACCCTCTACAACATAATGAAACTCTATACTGAAATAAGGGGGCATGTTGCACAGACAGCTGAAATAAGACGAAAAATTGATGCATGTGAAGCAGTGACTGGTAACATCATCCAAGTCATATATGAAAGACTGACAAGTATTGATGGAGATTTTGATGCAGAAAATGTAAGATGTCATCTGCATGGACTGCTAGATCATGACTATGCACCCTCCATTTATGGTTCTACTGCCACACAGTAAGGTGCCTCCCATCGCTCCACATCTTCATATATTTCATCTAAACGTGCTGATGCAGCAGCAGAGCTGGCAGCAAAAGAGGTTGAATACAAGATCTTACAAGAAGAAAGAATGCAAAGGGAAAGAATTAAAGCCCTAGAAGAAAAGCACAAGAAAGAACTTAATATTCAAAGATCTGAGCTGGAGCGCCTGCAGTCTGAAAGGGAAGTGGAGGCAGCTCAAGCAAGAGTTGAAGCCTACGACAGAGAACTAATACAAATGGAAGATATTCAGTCAATCAAAGGTGAGCAGGTGAGTCAAAATCCCATACTCCATCCTCCTGCACCACCTACAGAAAAGCTGTCTCCCCTTACTGGTGTTGATCTAGCACAAGCTGTGCAGAACAGCATAATAATGAGCAGGCTTCCTATACCAGAGCCAGCCATATTTACTGGTGAGCCAATTCACTTCATTGAATGGAAGGCCTCCTTTATGTCTCTGATTGATCATAAAGGCATTTCTTCTGCTGAAAAACTGTATTATCAAAAAAGTGTGTTAGTGGTCCAGCTCATAAATGCTTAGAAGGGACATTTTACAGAAATGATGAAGAAGCCTACAAAGATGCATGGGAAAAACTCAATCAGCGACATGGCCAGGCATTTGTAATTCAAAGAGCATTCAGAGAGAGGCTCAAAGGGCGGCCAAAAAGACAGGCTAAGGATGCTGAAGGGCTAAGGAATTTTGCAGATTTCATAAATGCTTGCCTACTATAGTAGCTATGCCTCATGTTAAGGGCTTGGAAATATTAAATGATTGTGAAGAAAATCAGAAACTGATACAGAAACTCCCTGACTGGGCTGCTGCTAGATGGAATCACCATGTTACAAAGGCACTAAGAGAGGGTAAAGACTTCTCCAATTTCAGTGATTTTGCTACATTTCTATTGTTGGAGGCGGAAGTAGCTTGCAACCTGGTCACCTCCATCCAGGCTCTCCGCTCTTCAGAAACAAGCAGTGACAAAGGTAATTCAAAGAATAATAAAGAGGTCAAGGCAAGAGTCTTAAGTACCAAAACAGCTGTACACCCTAACGAAACGTCAGACAGAGTAAATAAAGAATTTTCTTGCATCTTGTGCCAAAACACACAGCTCTCCAAGTGCCCTGACTTCATGAGACCATCTCTGGAAGACAGAAGGGCATATGTTAAAAACAATAGACTGTGTTACAGCTGTCTAAAAGAGGGTCACAGAGCAAAGGAGTGTCAATGCCGCCTCACCTGTGACATTTGTAAGAAAAGGCACCCCACCTGCCTACATGACAACAACTACAGTGGAGAGGTGAAAGGAGAAAGACAGGTGAGCATGGAAAATGCACCACAAAACTGCACATCAGAGACAACAACTGCTTTGTCACTTAACATTGCAAGGAAAGGACAATGTACAACTTCAATGATTGTTCCAGTGTGGGTGTCGTCAGCTGCAAACCCATACAGAGAAAAACTTGTCTATGCATTATTAGACGCTCAAAGTGACACTATTTTCATTGATAAAGGGGTGTATCATGAGCGGAAAGTGAATACTTGTCCAGTGAACCTAAAATTAACCACTTTAATGGGTGAGAATTCAGTTGTAAGCGGTGAAAGGCCATCTGGTATCTGTGTGAGAGGTTTAACTCAGCAGCACATATCAACATCCATTCTGCATACACAAAGGAATACATACCTGCTAACCGTGAACACATACCAACCTGTGAAACAGCCAAATGCTGGATTCACCTGTCAACAATCGTAGATGAAATCCCACCACTTCTCAGTTGTGAAGTAGGACTTTTGTTAGGCTACAACTGTTCCAGAGTGTTAGAACCTAAGCAAGTGATACTTGGTAAAGAGGATGAGCCTTATGCTATCCAAACAGTTTTAGGATGGTGCATAGTTAGCAGCTCAGCACCCTGTCATGAGACAGATATCTTTTGTCATCGTGTTGCTGTAAAAGAGATCCCTCCTGTGACTCCCCTAGATGCAGTTCGTGCATTAGAGAGTGACTTCAAAGACATCAATGGAAATGATAAAAAGGTGTCCCAAGAAGATCTCATCTTTCTCGACAAACTAAAGGAAGGAATAAGAAAGAATGAACAAGGCCATTATGAAATGCCATTACCTTTCAGGGAAAGACCATGCTTGCCTAATAACAGACAACTGGCAAAAATCAGACTCGATCACCTTAAGAGAAAACTCTCCAGAAATGAGAGATACAGGGAAGATTATGTCAGATATATGAATGACATCATTGAAAGAGGTGACACAGAGGAAACACAGGACAAAGGGCTTCCTGGTGAAAAATGGTACATACCACATCATGGTATTTATCATCCAAAGAAACCAGAAAAGCAGAGTAGTCTTTGACTGTTCAGCAAAATACAGAGGAACAGCCTCAATGACCACTTGCTTACTAGGCCAGACATGATTAACAATCTGATAGGTGTTCTTTTATGCTTTCGGCAGCATCCAGTAGCCTTGATGTGCGACATAGGAAAAATGTTTCACCAATTTCAAGTCCAATAGAACGACAGCAACTTCCTCAGCTTTTTATGGTGGAAAAATGGAGACCTGAGTGGGTAAAGCAACCCGAGGCAACCAGAGGCATATAGAATGACAGTACATCTCTTTAGTGCTGCATCTTCTCCTGGCCAAGGGTGAGTTGCTGTGCTGCTGCAGTGCTAACCACTCTTCCACCGCGCTGCCCTGAATGAAATACATCTTCCAAAAAATGATAAAATGGAACTCCCAATTGTTGACCCAGAAGTTCGAAAGGTTCAGGCATTCCAAACAAAGGCGGTTGAACAAGTGAGTCTTACAGACAACATGACAAAATTTTCATCTTGGTCCAAGGCCATCAGTGCAGTTGCACATCTCCACCGTTGTCTCCTAAAGAATAAATCTAGTGCACACTCTACAGAAACTGAACGGCAAAATGCAGCACTTGTGATCATCAAAGACCTGCAAAGAGATGCGTATCAGGAAGAAATAAAGACATTAACCATAGGAAATCTACTAGCAAAAAACAACAAACTGTATCCTTGAGAAATCTTTTTAGACCAAGATGGTGTGCTCAAGGTGGGAGGAAGGTTACGTCATTTATCCCTTCCTAGCTCAAACAAACACCCAACAGTTATACCTAAAGAGTATCATATCACAAAACTGATAAGTGCACACTGCCATGAAAGGGTTAAACACCAAGGCAAAGGATTTACTGTCGATGAAATTAGAGGCAATGGCCATTGGATCCCAAGTTTATGCCGATCTGTCGCATCCTTCATTCAACAATGCATAGTCTGCCAGAAATTAAGGAGACCTGCAGAAGGACAGAAAATGAGTGATCTCCCAAAAGAGCGAATGGAGCCAGCGCCACCTTTCACATACTGTGGCATGGATTGTTTTGGCCCTTTTTTGTCAAAGAAGGGACGTAAAGAAAACAAAAGATATGAATTGATCTTTACATGTTTTGGCTCTCATGCTGTACATGTTGAAATGCAAGATGATTTTTTGACTGATGCTCTCATCAGTGGTTTGCGTTGCTTTATTGCACTAAGGCTCAGTCAAGCAAATCAAGTGTGATCAAGGCACCAACAAAGTTGGTGCCAAGAATGCACGAATGCAGCTCTGCAAGAGGTTGACACCGAGAGACTGATAACTTTCCTTGCAGAAAAACACTGTGATTTTGTCTTCAATGCACCTCATGCGAGCCATTCTGGTGGAGTGTGGGAGTGACAAATAAGGACTGTAAGAAATGTTTTCAATGCCACACTCTCACTTTCTTCTCATGGACTCAATGATGCCTCCCTAAGGACTTTATTATATGAGGCTGCCACAATTGTAAACAGTCGCCCACTTACAACAGACAACCTCAACGATCCAAATAGCTTGGAACCACTCACTCCTAATCATCTCCTCACCTTGAAAACTACTGCTTCACTGCTCCCACCAGGCAGTTTTGTCAGAGAAGATTTGTATGGACGGAAAAGATGGCATCAGGTGCAGTATTTGGTTGAACAGTTTTGGAGCCGTTGGAAGAAGGAGTACCTCCATAACATTTTGGTCAGACAACGATGGCACACACCTAAGAGAAACATTCAAGTAGGTGACATTGTAATGGACATGGATGACATACAGCGAAGACCTATGTGGAGACTTGGAAGAGCCTCAGAAACTGTACTGGACAAAGATGGACTTATAAAGAAAGTCAAGATGGTTTTAGGAGATAGAATCCTGGACGAAAGAGGTGTACGTGTGCACAAAACTTCTGTAGTAGAACGTCCTGTTCATAAGTTAGTTCTGCTGTTAATCTGCTTAAGCATGAGAAGATGGTGAAATTGTATATAGTTTTATATGGAAAATCACTTTGCAGAAATTATTAGTGTGTACGTTTGAATGTAAACACATAATTTGGTGGGAGTGTAATGTCAGAGACAAGTTTGAACTAGTTTTATGTGTTTATGTGAATGTAGTTCAATTTTATTGTTTATTGCTTTATTTTTTCTTCTGCCTGTTAAACCGGAAGAATCTTATTTTGAAAGGAGCTATGCCCACGTTAGAAGCAGCAACTTGGTAGTAATGGTAACCCCTTGTGTTGTCTTGCGGGTCAAAAGTGACCCATTACCATGTTTAGCTGTAGAAAAAATATCTTAAACTATCTTTTTCCAGCTTGAAATTTTATGACTTTTCCTAAAGGGACCCCATCATTAGAAAAAGTGATACTTTGTTTTTGTTTATGTTTCCATGTGGGCTGTACACCACTAGGGTACAAAGATTGTCTTATGGGTCATTTTTGACCCGTGAATTATAAAAGCATTTAAACACCAGAAAAAAAGTTCAAAGGCCACACACAAACTCTCTCTAATACACAGACACACACACACATCAAAGAATCTGGATTGATGTACGACTTGAACTTGCATTTGACCTGCACCTGCACTTTTGATCTGCAGCTAACCCCTCACATCACACAAGCTCCCATACAAAACAAAAAAAACAATCTCAGACATAATAAAAACAAATTCAGTATAGAGGATATAAAGGTACCCTGAATCAAAGGACCCCTAGTTGGCTCCTTACTGAAGCCATGAGTAGACATTTCACTGTCCAACAGGTCCTGGATGAGATATTTTCAGGAGCTCAGGAGGAACAAGAGGATGAAGATGTATCTGAAGAGGAAGATGGGGAGGAATGCAACCCAGAGGATGATGCATCTTCAGATGAAGAAGAAGAGGAAATCCCTCAAGCTGACAGAGAGACATTTTTGTCAAAGAACAGCAAAATTGCATGGTCCTCATCAAATTCAGACAGCAAGCAGGGAAGAACAGCAGCACCAAACATCATAAGGATGACTCCAGGGCCAACAAGGTATTCAGCTGCCCATGTCCAGGACGTTTCATCCACCTTTCTCCTGTTCATCACACCAGCCATCAAAAAAAAATAATCCTGGAGAATACAAATTTGGAGGGTTTCCTGAAATAGGGAGAAAACTGGAAAAATATGGATGAGATTGACCTGCGTGGCTACATAGGGCTTTTGATATTAGCAGGTGTATATAGGTCCCGTGGCGAGGCTACATATACTGTAGTCTCTGGGATGCAGAGAGTGGAAGGGCAATTTTTCGTGCCACAATGCCGCTGAAAATCTTTCACACTTTCTCAAGAATGCTGAGATTTGACAACCGTGAGTCAAGACCAGCAAGGCGTGTGACGGACAAACTGGCAGCCATCAGAGAGGTCTGGGACAAGTGGGTTGAGCGTCTGCCATACCTCTACAACCCTGGGCCTGAAGTCACAGTAGATGAGCAGTTGGTTCCATTCAAAGGTATTTTTTTTATCTTCATATATACAATGTTACTTACCTGAAATATTTTTTATTTTATTGTGATGTAACATCCTTGATTCATGCAGTTTTCTGTGACACTCACACTCAGTGATTGTCAACTCTTTTTTTTTTTTTTAATCAGCAGGTCACTGTCCTTTCTGGCAGTATATGCCAAGCAAGCCAGCAAAATATGGCATCAAAATATGGGTGGCCTGTGATGCAAAATCCAGCTATGCATGGAATATGCAAGTGTACACAGGGAAGCTGCCGAGCGGAGCACCAGAGAAGAACCAGGGGATGCGGGTCGTGCTTGAATTGACAGATGGACTGAGGGGGCACAATGTCACATGTGACAATTTTTTCACCTCCTATGAACTTGGCCAGCAGTTCCTGAAAAGGAAGATGACCATGGTTGGCACTGTTGGGAAGAATAAGCCTGAACTGCCCCCTGCACTCCTCACAACAAGAGGCAGAGCGGTCTTCTCATCAAAGTTTGCCTTCACTCCCACCACCACTCTTGTTTCTTGTCTTCCAAAACGGAACAAGAACGTGGCCCTGCTGAGCACACTGCACAAGACAGCTGAAATCAGTGATCGTGAGGACAGGAAGCCAGCCATCATCCTCGACTATATCTGCAATAAAGGAGGCGTGGACAACCTCGACAAGGTTATTGGAACGTACAGCTGCAGAAGGATGACTGCACGCTGGCCCCTGGTCATCTTCCATAGCATCATTGATGTGTCCTCATATAATGCCTTTGTGATATGGCAGGAGATCAACCCGACCTGGATGTCAGGGAAGAAAAACAAGAGAAAGATGTTCCATGAGCAGTTAGGAAAGGCTCTTGTTACCCCGTGCATTGAGAGAAGGGAGCGCCTGCCCCGCACAGAAGCCTCTGCAGCCATTGTGGAAGCTGTTCAGGGAGCTGAATCTTGTCCTGATCCACCTGAGGCTGCAGCTGGGTCAGTCAAAAGAAAAAGGTGCCAGTTCTGCCCCTGGAAGGAGGACTGCAAGACAAAAGCTGTGTGCTGCACATGTGAGAAATACATCTGCAAAGCCCATTCTCACGTTCGCACATACTGTCCTACATGTGCTAAATAGAGTTGATGTTGAAAATTGTTCACAAAGTCAAGCAACATTTTGTTGTTTTGTTGTGTTATGAGAGAAGTATTTTTATAATTCATTTCCTAAAAAATATAAAAGAATAAACTGTTGACAAAAAGGTTCCAGATTGTTTACTGTTTTTTTTTACCTTTCAATATAATTAATTCAGAAGTAATTACTTCATATTTATATAATACTATAATATAATTTTACTGTGTAAAAGAAAAATGTTATGACAGTTGGTTTGTGGTTAAAAAAAAGTGTAATAATGGTCACTGGTGATCGGCTTTTTGTATTGTGTAACAAAAAATACATGATAAAAAATGAATTAAATTGAGTTGAATTGATAAATAACAGGTTGTTTCATCATGCAAAATAGATTTTGGATTTAAAATTCAATTAAGCTGCTTTATTTTGGGGCTTTGGTAGGGCGGGTCATTTTTGACCCGTAGGACAAGGAGGTAAACTGAATGTTAAGATCGCACAAGGGTTTTAATGCAAGGTAAAACGGAGCTCTGAGTTGCAGCTAAAGGGTTTAAGGAAATACGCACAAGGTTTAATTCAGCTCCAGTTGAGAAAGGCGACAAGGTAAGTAAGAATGTTATTTTTGTGTTTATAAAGGTTTACGTTTGTCTGTTGATGTAATTATGGTGGAGAATTGTTTTCTAAAAGGGTATCTTCTTTCTGTTTTATCATTATCAAGCTCTTACGTTGGTTGGTGGGTTTGTGTCAAGGGAAGGACTAATAAAGAAACTCAAACCATCAGTAAGGCTTTCCTTTATTCAACTGGGTGCTACACCTGGGGATATGAACTGGAAAACCTCTAGCAGTGGGGTAAGAGTGTTAACCACTTCATCACCACGCTGCATTGGTATGGAAATGAGTTAATAAACTCAAAAATTACTGATTAATGACATTACATGTATTAATGAAACATTCATACACCCTTCATATCTATTCCATAATCATATAAAAGATGTTACTGGGATACCATCCAACTGTCAATCATTCATTGTATCTGCCCAAACCCCATTAATAATAAATGCAGTTATAAATAATATGCAACAATGTAATCAAACAGAATGTCTAATTAGTCAATGTTGCCTGGTACAGAGCAAACAGCAGCGCCAAGCACCTTTTGACCTTTTCATTTGTAGTGATGCTGGAAACTTCCTGTGGGTAACAGAGAGGTGGAAATGAAATATGGGAAAACTCACCAGCACTGCGAACAAGAAGGAAGAATGCAGTCGCTCCTTTTATCTTTTTATCCTCAGAGGAAGACTGGGGCACAACAAACTCACAGTAGTATTGGTCTGTGTCCTCGACCGTCAGCTCAGAGAGGGTCACGTTCACATGGTAAAGGCTTGGGTCGCCTCTCACACTGATGCGACTTTGGTCCGCGTCATTGGTGGGACTGAAATCACTCCTAGTGAACATGAACAGCACCTGCGTTTCTTTCAGCCAGCTGCGTCTCAGGTAGAAACCAATGGGTGAGGGGCCCCTCTGCTCAATGGCACAAGGAAGAACTACAGATTCGCCCTCATTTTGCTTGAAGAACTTAATATCACTACAGACTTGATAGAAACAAAAAGAAACAAGCAAAAAAAATGGATAACTGTGATCATTTTATCCAAAAGGTGGAGAAAGTGACAAATTAATTCTTTTCCATGTGATATGTAGTTTGCCATCAAATAATCAATATGTTTTGTGAAAGAGATGTCTGATCGGCTGCACATGTTTCAAAAGATGCATTTATCAGTTACCTTTGTATGAATGATCTATAAAGTGCTTTTCTAGTTTAAATGACCACTCATAGTACTGGTAATGACCACTTTATTCTGTGCACCTAAAGCTCTTTTTAACAGAGAGATCACCAGATAACCGCAAACATGCAAGCCCAACACAAAGGCTGTTGGCCAAGAGGTTTGCAACAGGAACCTGTAAAGTGTGAAATGACAGTACTCAGCCATCATGTCACAAAGTGAGCAAACCATGCCCTGTGAACAAATATTAATCTAATCATTTATCTCTCTTAACCTCAGTCTATGTTTTCTCTCACTTTTATGATACTCAAGATATTTTAACAAGGCAGAAATTTAGCTTTTTTTTTTAAAGACAGTTAACATGTATCATACATAAATGTGCATTAGTGTTAGAACCTTTTGCTGACAGTATGTGATTTTGACCACAATTTTTGTGTTCCGAAAATAAACGTCATGAGTAGAAATTTTTGAGAAGTCAAGCGCAACAGTATTCTTTGCATCTTGAAATAAGACTTAAACTAGGGCTGTAACAATGTATTTTTGCCTTTGCTGTGCAAATATGTTTCAAGATATTCCCTGTGACATCTGTGGAAAATAATCTGACCATATCTTTAACCTTTTTTGTAAATTGTAGGCCTCTGCATGACTGTGTTTAAAAAAATACTCAATGGGTTGTGAAACGGCAGCCAGAAAACAAACACACTATATCATGTGTATCATCAATGACTATTTTCATCATTTAATCCCAAAAGTAAGTTTTCATATATTAAACATATTTCAGGGTTGGTTTTTGTGTGTGTGGGGGGGGGGGGGTGCGTGCGAGTGCGTGTGCGCACACGTCTTGAAATAATTGTCAAGAAAAGTTGATTCAAGAAGTTGAGGGAGCTTCTAAAGGAGTGAACTTGGTCTGGTGTCAGGGTATCAAGAGCCACCATGCACCATTGACTTTGGGAAAGGAGCTTACAACCGTTGTGTTCCAAATAATCAGCCACTCATGAACCAGAGACAATGCCAAATGGCTACAGAGAAGAAGAACTGGACTGTTGCTCAGTGCTTTAAGGTCTTGTTTTCTTATGAAAGTGTGTGAATGTGTGTGTGAATGGGTGGATTGCAGGATCTGTAAAGCGCTTTGGTCATCAAGAGGTGAGAATAAAAGTGTTATATAAGTGAATGCCATTTACCATTTTTATGAAAGCAAATTATGCATTCATTTAGAAAGCAGTGTCCTAGAGATTGGAGAAGAGTGATGAAGCATAGAATCCAAGGTGTTTAAAGACCAGTGTGAAGTATCCAGTCTGTGATGATTCAGGGTGTCATGTCATCTGCTGGTCTTGGTTCAGTGTTTTATCAAGTCTAAAGTCAAAGCTGCCATCTACCAGGAAATTTAAGAGGACTTCATGCTTCCAACTGTTGAAAAGCTTTGTGGAAATGATGATTTCCTTTTTGAGCAGGATTCGAAACCAACTTACAGCACCAAAACTACTATGAAATAGTGTGCTGACCATAATATTACCGTGCTTGACTGGACAGCCAATTAACCTAACCTGAGCCTCATAGATTCACTATGGAGTTTAGTCACGAGAAAGATGAAAAACACCCGACACAACAATACACAGATGAGCTGAAAGCTGCTATCAAAGCAATCTGGGCTTCAATACCAGCAGTGCCACAAGTGAGTCATCTACCACTCTCTATTGGTGCTGTAATTTACGGTAAAGGAGTCCCAGCAAAGTACTGAGTGTATAAATGATAACACTTTTTCAGAAGCTGGACATTTCTTAGTGAATATTCTAATAATTTGAGACAATTTTTTTTCTGATTTTAATAGGCTATATAACTAACCATCAAAATTAAAACGAAAGATGTGTTAAAATTTTTCTTCCAATAATGTCTTTCTAGTAACCATTTTCCACTCAATGTTTAAAACAAGTGTTAAGTATTGCATTTCTTCAATGCATTAAATTTTGACTTGTTGCCAGTTAGAAACACACTGTTGCAAAATATTGTAGAGGAATGCAGCATGACTCAGTAATAATGAAATATTTTCTTATGTTAAAAAAGGATATGTACGAGATAACCCAACACGATTGTATACTCTAACCAAAAGCATTATTATTTTAAAAAAAAATAGACCAGCAATTTCCAAAAACTTACAAATGTTCATTGGAGAACATTTAGTCACAGTTATCTCCTTTGTCATTTGTCCAAACCTTAAAAGAAGTTACCTTACTTACTCCTTGTCCCTGATTAAACTACCAGCAACAGCTGATCCAACTTACCAAAGCCCATAGGTGTTAAGGCCAGAGCCCCCAGGAAAGTCAGGTACTGGATGCCAGACATATTTCATACTACAAACAACCAAAACTGAATTTTTAGGAAGTCTCTCATTGCAGCACAGACACAATCAACACTGAATTACAAAATTTGAGTTAACTGTAAATGAAACCCTGAGGAACTATATGAAGCTCCACCTTCAAACCTCAAGATGAACACAGGAGGAAGCGAAGACTGAAACACCAAGCGTGTGGCCTCAATCCCTCCTATGAGATTTATAAAAAAAAAAAGTAACACCGGGGTTTCAGGGGCTAAATAAAACCCCCCCACTGTGTATCACTTGCAGAGTAAGAATAAAGCCATCTGACTCCAAGTTCGAAAAGCAGCATTCAGTTTTTATCCTGCATAAATTTAACATAGTAAAGAAAGTGAAAAAAAAATTTTCAACAGTCTCCCCTTCAGTCCACACACTTCTTCCGTCGGTGTTGCAGCGCTTGGATCCCTGTGGCCGAAAAATAAACCACATCTGGTCAAATTTGACCACTATGAACTTTTCAGCCTCCCCCACTCATATTTATGTGGATCCCAAAGGAAATGATGCTCTGTTCTAACAGGATGTGTCTGGTCTTTGATAATAAACAGAAGAGAAACTGCCAGTGTCAAACTGCCTTCAAAAAAAAAAGAAACAAGAACAATGAGATACTCAATATGAAATTTAATTCTCTCTGTTCACAGTTCCTCAATAAATTTAAATACTTTTAATATGTATTTGGCCTCATGTTGAGATGAAGGAAGAGCTGTTCATTTATGACCAGAGGGAGCGATGGGTATTATTTTCTCAAGTAAATAAATTTTTTCCACAAAATTCTACTTTAGTTTTATTATACAATACTTTTTTTTAATCTCATCTGAGTATTTTTATGAAGAAAAAACTGTGTATTTGCATGTATCCTTTGATTTATTTTTTGATTTCAGTGATTTGAAACACTTACCTTGAGATTTTCTCAGTCAGACACCAAGGTCCCTATTTCAGCAATCCAGTCAACAATCTATTGTCTAAGGTGCAGATATTTATGGGCATGTCCATTTTGCTATTACAGCTGTGCAAAAACAAATTTTGTGCAAAGCACAAAGAGGCTGTCCTAATGCTGTTAATTATTCAGAGGTGTGTTTTGGGTGCAATGTGAAATAAACCAACCTATGTCTTTGCTCTCATTCCCTTTAATAAACAGCAATACTAATATGACAGTGTTTAAATGCCAGGACCAATCCATTTTTCGCTGGGGACAATGCAGGATTGTTGACAAAGTGAAAAAGTGTTTAAAAGCAAGATGCTAAAGGAGCTTTTTAACCTGTTGAACTCCGGGATTCCGCGGGCGGTCACGTCTCTGCGTCATAGTGCTTCTGAGTGTGCACTGAAAAAAAAAAAGCTGCATTTCCGTTTTTCCAGTACAGACACAGCCGCAAACAGAAAGCCAAAGGAGTGTTTGATTGGTTTAGATTTGATTGATCTCTCATTTGACTAATAAGAGCCTTGAATTGGGTTTCTGAAACCTTGAAGAACCAATGACTGAAAACCTAGCAAGAAGGACCTGCCTACCAACGACCGTGAATACAACGAGCCAATTGAAGCAGAGAAGTTTGACAATTGAAACGCGTGCGTCCCGTGCGTAAAATCTTTTTTGTCTAAGCCGCTGGGTGACTCACATTGAGACCTGTGTGTAACGGTAGCGTTAGCCACTCTCAGCCGTTAGCCAGTCTTTTTTTTATTACTACTGTTCTTATTTGTTTTGAAAAATGGTTCGCAAAAACCGCAATCATGGAAGCGGAGATGGTTTGACCGGGTAGGGTGACCAGAACCACGAGTCCATAACAACTGGACCAGCTTCATGTTCATCTGACAGTGAGGAACAGATGTTCGCCAACGACACTGCTGTTGTGGACAGGTGAGTGTTATAAGCTAAATTATTCTTTATCAATGAAAATAGTAATAAAAATGACTTTTGACCGATCGGTAAATACAACGGTCCGTCATGGCCACAAGTTTTTTTGTGCGACGAGCTCCTCTGTAGCGGAGGGGGGGGTGTTGTTCTCCTCTACATTGCAGATATTTTAGTATAATTTTTATTGCACTATAAGTTATTTTTTCTTGTAAAAAAAAAGGCCACACATTTTTTACGTGGCATGTTTCTTTGTGTGTGGGGGGGCTTGTTTGTGCATTCATTCATTCATGAATGAACAAACACCCCCCCACACACACACACACAGCCCTGAGTGTCACCTTTCATTAGAGCCCAAGATGAAGCTTCTATGTTGAAGCATTCAAAAGTTATAGACGTTTTTCCAAACCGTGCCATTTAGCACAGTTTGGCACAGTTCAAAAGCGCCTGGGAACAACCTGAGAAAAAAGCTGTGTAATAGATTCATTTTTTGTGGTATTGTTACAAAATTTTGACTTCAGCTTGATAACACTTGGTTCTACATTTCTGTTGCATTTTCCAGCCAGTATCTGACAGCTGTGTGTTATTTGCAAGCATTTGTATCTAAAAAAACACCCAGGCGAACTTTATTTTCTTCAAATTCAGTATGTTTAGATGACTGTTACTCAGTGGCAGGAGCACTTAGAGAGATTATGACTGTTTTGAAAAAAAATTCAAAGTGTTTTCTTTTAAATGAGACCAACCCCATGAAGATGCTGCAAAGGGTTGAAGAACAGCTTTTGATTTACTTTGGGTATGTTATTTTTAGGCGTTTATAGGGAAATTGACCAGAGTTCAACAGGTTAAACCTTCTCCCTGCCCACACTGGGGAGACATGATCATAATTGCGCATGGATGAAACTTGTACAACTCGGAGACTATGCCAGTCTTTGACCGTGATTTTGACTATAGTAAAAATTCCTTCCATTATAGTACGAAAGGACACAGGAGAACTAGCACATTGCTGTCATCAAAACTTCTTTTAAAATGAAAAATGGTGAGCCATTCATCTCGGGCCTGAGGTCCGTTAAAGTTCCCTCCTCTGCTGAATGCAAAATTGTTGTGGTTTAACTTAAAACAACTGTTGGGACACTTTCATTTTGAATCATTGTTAAAACAATGACAGTGAATGAGGATTTAAAAAATGCTAAAAAAAAAAAATGTTAAAAAGCTGACATAAATTAGATGATTGTGCACACCTGCCGAATCTCCTCCAGCATCAGTGACAGTTCTTTCCCAGTAGGACATGCAGGTCCCACTGTACAACAGCACAAAAATCCAGTAGTTAAATTTTGAAAAACAGTGACCCACACTTTGTTCACTTAAGGTGAGGATAAATAAATGAATGCTTAATGTGTGTACTTGTTTGCAAGTGTAAAATTCATTATTCATCTTTTTAATGGTTCTTTACGGGTTGTGAAGGCTGGAGCCTGTCCCAGTGTCTTTGGGCAAGAGGTAGGGCACACCCTCGATAGATCACCAATGAATCAACGAAAGATCAGATAAGGGATTATGACAGTCCATCAGAATAAGGGACACAGAAATTCAAGCCCTTGTGTAGTAACAGGCATACATGCACATTCATGCTGTCTAACCATACATGCTGAAATAGTGGCTGATAATGCGCTGCTGATTTCAGACCTGTTTTTTCATAATCAAAGGCACATCGACAGAGAATGCACCATAATATCAACGCACTACACTTTGTGCTGAGCCTCACCCACTTTTAAAATCAGTCTCATCCTACAACAGCCATTTCCTAATTATGTGGCCAGAGTGCACATCAGAAAACCAGAAAATGTGCTAACAGAAACTAACAAAAGCACCTGCTCAAGGTGAAAAGCATGGTGCAAAAGCATGTTTTAGATAGGGCCCTAAAGCTGGATTTATGCTCTGCTTTCTTCGTCTGCTCGACCACGAGGCTTGTGTGACAAAAATTGTGTCATTGTCTCCACTCCGCTAGGCTCCCTGAAGCCCCTCTGCAGCTGAGTGCATGCGGGCCAAATTTTGTGATCATGTTGCTTGGGCACGGTGAGCATGTGCACAATTGAACCTCCCATTAAAGAGGTGACACTACCAGCACAGCATATAAAGTCAAAGTAAATGACGGCAGCGAAGAGGAAGACCAGAACTAAACATAGATGAATCCAGCTTAAAAAAAAAATAAACACAAGATTCATTTTGTAGCAGCAGCAGCTTGAGCGGTCAAGAGCATTGAAAAATGGCAATTTGAGCATCTTAACAGAAAATGGAGTCAATATTTGAGAAGAAACTGTGTGAAGAAGTCCGCCGTTATATGTACAATTTTTCCTTAATACAAGAACAAGTCAGGACATTGGTGCTACCTATAGGGCTGGGGTTGAAACTATATTAAAAAAATACAGCTTCAGCACATACTGAATCTAACTGGTATCAGACCTGCATTTTAATGTCTAATTCGTTTTTGAGATGCTTGCAAATTAAGCCCTCTAAGACAGATATGTAGTACTAATAGAGTAAAATGTAATGCTGTTCTTGGAAACTATGACACAAACGTAATGAGTCAGACAGGGTTTGCAAACTTGAGCTGTCTACTGTCACACCATGACGATTTAGGCAATGTTCGCCAAACATATAAAAATTGTTCTAAAATGCTGGGATATGCCGAAATTTTCATTTTTGGCCATATGCATCACGTATCCATAATGACTTGGACATATAATTAAGTAATAGCAACTTAAACCAACTAATGCTTAGCATGTTGCCAACATTCGCAGTTTATGCACAACAATAGTCCATCTTCGGCATAGCGCAGTCATGCCAAACTGCCGTTGCCTCCCGATCCATGAATCCTAGTTTTGGGAGAGATCATCTCTGTTCAATCCAGATGATTCTCCCCTTCAAAGACCACGGCGGGGGGCGTGACCAACCTGGCAGAGCTGTCACATCTGTGACACATCAGCTGATGTGACACGCCAAGAACATCAGATAACAATTGTCACAACCTGGCTCAAAGGCATGCGAACTGATGGCGATAAAAAAAGTTTATTTTCAATAAAGTGAAAAAAATAAAACCAAGATAATAATACATGGAGTGTGCTTTTGCTGGGAGGCACAGTAAACAGCTGCGCTCTGCGCTTCTGGCGATCAGCTGATTGAATCCTCCCCCTCCAGTATTCTGACATTTTGGCATGTCTATCACAACACAGGACAGATGATTGTGAAGACTTCAGTTAAATGTAAAAACTCCAACAGGTCCCGTGTGTTTAGCTCTCTGTGTGCGTGTGTGTGTGTGTGTGCGTGCGTATACACAGCAGGCAGAGAGCGCTGTACGGGTTTTTACTGTGAACCAACACTGCAAATTATGCCATTTGTTCCACGAATGCAGGACGTTATCAGCCATACGCTAGATACGTTGGAAAAATTTTGGCATGCTGAAAATTAATTTTCAGAGGAGCTCGGCGAGCAATGCCGCATACCAGCATGCTTCAGAGTGCGCTTAACTTAGACAAAACTGAGCCATAACTGATTCATGTACCCCAGCGTATTCTCCAAATTTTTCTTACATTTTGCAGACACTGCCTAAATCATCAAGGTGTGACAGGGCCTTAACCAAGGCAGCAGTGAGGCACCTAAGCATAGCCGCCAGCAACAGTACTTTTAAACCTTTGGGGAAATAAGAGTGGATCTGCAGCTCAACGAACAAATGTGCAGGGAAACAGAGCCCTACAATGAAAAGGTAAAGATTTTTAAAACTATAATTTTATAGTTAAAGTTATCTTTAACATCCTTTGTGTGGCTGGCACTATAGGTTATCTTTATGGAGTTTGGTATGAATGACACTTAAATCGGGTAGATCACCACTGAAGGCCTAGTTGTAAAATACACGGACCGCCACTGGTGTAACCAAGTCAGGTTTGTAGATCGCCTTGCTCACACATGTCTTTTCAGCTGTACCCACAATTTACTATGGGACTGAGATCAGGGTTTTGTGATGGCCACTCCAAAACATTGACTTTGTTGTCCTTAAGCCACTTTGCAACTAATTTTAGGGTCATTGTCCATTTGGAAGACCCATTTGTGCCCAGGCTTTAACTTCCTGGCTGATGTCTTGAAAAGTTTCTTCAATATTTCCACATAATGTTCTTTTCTTATGATGCCGTCTATTTTGTGGAGTGCACAAGTCCGTCCTGCAGCAAAACATCCCCACCACATGATGTTTCCACCCCCATACTTCAGTTGGGATGGTGTTAAACTTGCAAGCTTCTCCCTTCTTCCTCCAAATGTAATAATAGTCATTATGGCCAAACAGTTCAATTTTAACTTCATCAGACCACAGGGCATCCATCCATCTTCTACCACTTATCTGGGGATCCAGGTTGCAGAGGCATCAGTCCAGGCACAGTAGCCCAGACTTTCGCCCAGTCCGCACAGCACCACAATCCCTCCTGTAGGTGGTGAACCCCATGTGCCTCCCCTGGACACTCTGGGCACCACATTTTTTCAGGATGGCTGCCACCGAGCAGACACACAGTCGGGCAGGTCCTGCATATCTACGCCAAAAACCACTTGGTGCCATCAAAAAGCACCTGTCTTCGCAACAATTTTGTTTTGTAACTGTGGTCGTCATAGTCCATGTCTTTTTATGTTCCATATGACTACGCATCATGACCAAAAGCCGTGATCATGTCTACTCACCAGTTAAAGGTAGACTAAGCCTCCTGCACACAAGCTTCCTGGACTCAAACCTGACGAGATCACCCACGGATTTAAAGAAACGAGTGCTAACTGGCACACTCAGCCGTTCGCTGGGACTTACATGCCTCATAATTATCCTGCTTCTGGACGGCAACACTGAGGTAAATCCCAGTCCTCAACCCTTGGATACATCCAGTTATGATGCCACACAGGTAGATCAACTACCCCTGCCAGCCCTTTCACAGCAGCTAGCGTGGCTACAACCACAGCTAACATGGCAACCACCGCAGATACTTTGGCAGTCGGCCATGTACCACAACACAGCAACAGCGATTCCTCCAGTGAGCCCATGCCCTTGACTACTAACCCAGAAGATGGCCTCTCTTCACGGACTGATACTTCTGAGTAGCAGCACAGTCATGGCTGCTCCTGTGGCGAGTCCCTGAGGGGACAACATTAGTGGCTCCTCCAGAGGGTCCATTTGGCGGTGTGGCGGTGAAGACTCCCCCGATGTGTCCATCTACCGGCACAGATACGATGGCCTTCCTCTCGGTGGGTCCATGTAGTGGCGCAACAGTGGTGCCCCCCCCCCCCCAGCTCGCTTACACCGTGACATGGCAGCTCCCCCAGCAGCTCCTGGTAGTGCTGTGATGATGACGACTCCCCCGGCAGGTTTCTGCACTGACGCGGCTGCAATGGCCTCCCCTCTGGTGGGCCCAAGTGACAGTGTAAAACCACAACATCACAACCAGCAGCGAGCTTCTTCACCAATCCCATTGCAGACAGGTAGCAATACAACTGCCCCGATCTCCAGTATAGATAATGGGCATTGATGTCATGCCGCACTGCATTCTGGGCCGTTGTCTCCATCGTCATGGTCTGGCTTTTTTGTTTACCTGTAGTCTAGGCAACTGTTAACGTGAACAAACATACGTGCAATGGAACAGAGCAAACAGAAAATTCAAATTCCTTATTCAGAGAAGCTGAATAAGGAAGAAAAGGAGTGCTACCTCTAAAAAGTTTAAGAAATAAACGGGATTGATCAATATGAGCACAAGAAATGGACCACGGATCTCGATCAACTGTCTGGAGTCACGGTGTCAGATGTGTTTGCCTACCTGGTTTGTGGGGTGAGTGCATGAACCCATGAGCAATTTAAAAACTAAATCATTAGAGGCTCATGTTCAGTTAACCACTGGATGGGTCCAGCCACCTCAAATATTCTGGGTGAATGACCAGAAAACCGTCATTTAACACAAAGGAAAGCAGTCATTGTTTCTACTCAGTTTTCTGCACTAGCATGTCTCTGCAACTACAAACATTTCTAAGTCCCAGTGGTGAAATGTTGGATTTATGTTCATATTTGTCATATGATGCTTGATAAGTATATACACAGTATCATCAACACGACATTAAATACTAATCCAGTAATGTGATAAGCTCGACGCTCGCACACCGAAAAAACATACCGGTATAATTAGCTGCTATAAAAACATACTAAACCAGAACAGTGACGTTTTTATAGTCACCTGAAAGAGGAGAATCTGCTTAATTTAATGATACCAAACATTCTATGGACTTCAGGCCCCAGTTGATATTAAATTCATACGTAATGAAGGCAACAAGTAATCACAACTTAAAGAAAAATCAAAGAAAATCAGTAACACCAAAAAGCTCCCATTAAAAAAAAAAAAACAACAAAAAAACAAAACAAAGCACTGCTCCAGATTATTAACAAGAGAAATTTGGAATAGCAGAGATGATGTGGGGAAATTATTTGATTTTGCCTTGTGCGTTTTTACACATTACTGAGAAATAATAGAGAGCTGTGGCTGAGGTGCAGCCAAGGCGCATGGCACGCAAGGCAGCTGCTCTGAAGAGGGGACGTCTTTCTGCACGTCTAAATATTTTTTAAATCACAATTTACCTTTGTGAAAATGCCGTGAACACACAACCATGTGTGCAGAAATATTGTTGGAGCTGATGTCTTTCCTTCTGACCACTGCAATCCATTCCATCCGATGCCTTTTTGTTAGCTCTGAGACCCGATTCTCTCCACTTTACTTCCAAGCCGGGAAGTTAAAAAAAGCATATGCCGTTATTAGTCTTTTTCTGCGCCAATCATGAGAGCAGTTGTTGCATTTGATAACGCAGCAAAACTTCCCCATTCTAAAGTTGCGTGGTATTTGGATGAATAATAATGTGATTGAAAGGGCCACATTGGAAATAAGTGTTTTCACTTTCATGTGTCATCCTGGATTTTGTATGACGTTTTATATGTACAGTGGTGTGAAAAAGTATCTGCCCCCTTCCTGATTTCTCTTTTTTTTGTGTTTGTCACACTTAAATGTTTCAGATTGTCAAACAAATTTAAATATTAGACAAAGATAACACAAGTAAACACAAAATGCAGTTGAAATTTCCAGACAAGCAAGAGCACTAACTGCACATTTCCTGGACACTGCAAATTCCTTTTCCCTGTAAACGGCACACGGTGAATCCTGGCTGCTGTAATATCTAAAATATAAAGTTAACACGGACATAACTGTGGAGCGGAATGGTCAGATAGGGGGACACACAAGAGAAGGGAGTCTTGGCTCCTCCTTCCTGTGCAGGACCGGTGGTACGACTGCTGGTACGAGCCATGTAGTTTATTAGGGCAAGAGCCACTGACAACATCAGTGGGCGAGAGCCCTATTGTAATTGCGAGGATTATTTACTATTAACCTTATTTATATTGGTAATCCCACTGAGACACGGGGTCTCATTTTAAAGAGAGCTGTTTAATCGATCATTTCTGTTAAAGCAGAGCTGATCACAGCGGTCATCTGGTGTGTAGAGGAAGAGTCTCATATTTGTCATTTTAACATTTTATTTTGCTGCGCTGCATCAGAGTGAAGAAGTTCTGTCCCCCAAACAACACTGTGTCTAACGTTACGTTTTCTTCTGCGCATGGGGTCACTTCATAGCTGTAAACCGTTCACACTGGAACCGTTCACACTGGAATTGAGCATCAAGACCTGCATTGTGACTGTAGCCAAAGTGAAGTAGAACAAAAGATCCTCAAAAGCTAGACATCATGCTGCAATCCAAAAATATTCAGGAACAAATGAGAAACAAAGTAATTGAGATCTATCAGTCTGGAAAAGGTTGTAAAGCCATTTCTAAAGCTTTGGGACTCCAGGGAACCACAGTGAGAGCCATGATCCACAAATGGCGACAACAGGGAACAGTGGTGAACCTTCCCAGGAGTGGCCGGCTGACCAAAATTACCTCAAGAGTGCAGCGACAACTCATCCAAGAGGTCACAAAAGACCCCACAGCAACATCCAAAGAACTGCAGGCCTCACTTGCCTCAGTTAAGGTCAGTGTTCATGACTCCACCATAAGAAAAAGACTGGGCAAAAATGGCCTGCATGGCAGAGTTCCAAGATGAAAACCACTGCTGAGCAAAAAGAATATAAAGGCTCATCTCAGTTTTGCCAGAAAACATCTTGGTGATCCAAGAAATACTTTTAGAAATACTAAAAAAATACTCTGTGGACTGATGAGACAAAAGTTGAGTCTTTTTGGAAGGTGTGTGTCCCATTACATCTGGTGTAAAGGTAACACAGCATTTCAGAAAAGGAACATCATACCAACAGTAAAATATGGTGGTGGTAAGTGTGATGGTCAGGGGCTGTTTGGCTGCTTCAGGATCTGGAAGACTTGCTGTGGTAAATGGAACCATGAATTCTGCTGTCTACCAAAAAGTCCTGAAGGAGAATGTCCGGCCATCTGTTCATGACCTCAAGCTGAAGCGCACTTGGGTTGTGCAGCAGGACAATGATCCAAAACACACCAGCAAGTCCACCTCTGAATGGCTTAAGAAAAACAGAATGAAGACTTTGGAGTGGCCTTGTCAAAGTCCTGACCTGAATCCGATTGGGATGCTGTGGCATGACCTTAAAAAGGCGGTTCATGCTCGAAAACCCTCCATTGTGGCTGAATTACAACAATTCTGCAAAGATGAGTGGGCCAAAATTCCTCCACAGTGCTGTAAAAGACTCATTGCCAGTTATCGCAAACGCCTGATTGCAGTTGTTGCTGCTAAGGGTTGCCCAACCAGTTATTAGGTTTAGGGGGCAATCACTTTTTCACACAGGGCCATGCAGGTTTGGATTTTTTTTCCCCTTAATAATAAACACCTTCATTTCAAAACTGCATTTTGTGTTTACTTGTGTTATCTTTGTCTAATATTTAAATTTGTTTGATGATCTGAAACATTTAAGTGTGACAAACATACAAAAAAAAAGAGAAATCAGGAAGAGGGCAAACACTTTCACACCACTGTATATTTAGATTTCCTATGTTTGAATACCATATTCAGTGTAATTTTTATCCGAATAAATAAATAAAAAATAAATAAAAGACTGAAGCAACCCTCTCAAAAACTTAAGCTTAACTGCATTCGTTGCTCACTGCTAAGCATAGACAGGCAGAACACTTTTCCCACAATTCCTTGCGGTTTTTCCGTCGGGTGACATCACATGCCCATTCTTAATAGCCAAATACAGAAACCCAATAATGAAACTAGAAAAGCACTCGGAGAGCGCAGACCTCCGCCAAGCGCCGCAGTTCCGGCCATACAGTCTTGAGATTCCTTGATCATGAAAACATATGAGAAGCACGAAAATGGCATTTTCCGTAATGGCGGCCACAGTTCCTCCCATACAGTGTTTGTGTGTACGTTTTCAGATTCCTTGACCATGAAAACATATGACTAGCAATTGGATTGACAATGATAGGATTAGTGGTTCAGTAGTTATTGTGGAAAATGGGATTTTCCATAATGGCGGCCACAGTTCCTCCCATACAGTGTTTGTGTGTACGTTTTCAGATTCCTTGACCATGAAAACATATGAGTAGCAATTGGATTGACAATGATGGGATTAGTGGTTCAGTAGTTATTCACGAAAATGGCATTTTCCGTAATGGCGGCCACAGTTCCCCCCATACAGTGTTTGTGTGTACGTTTTCAGATTCCTTGACCATGAAAACATATAACTGTAGGAAACTCGAAATGAAGAGACTGAATGATTTTTCAGTATTGGTTTATTCCATCTCAAGCCTACAGCTCCTCTCTCAGTCAGGGAATGAAGAGGGTGAGCTGGGGGTAAACCACATACCTTTATACTGTAACACCAGACACAAAACACATTCACATCAAACACAGAATTCCATTCATATCTAATCCTCTTATTGTCCTCTCGGCTTCTCTGTCTGACCCTATGAGTCAGACAGTCTCTTCAGGTCCACTCTCAGATCTTCTCACTTCGTCTCTAGTCCGCAGGGGGTCCAGACTCAATGTCCGTATGAGGCGTGATGTCAATACACACTGCGAGCTCCAAGTTCCCTCATGTCTGAATCTCTGCCAAGGAATATGTGAGCTACATAATGTTACGCCACATGACAAGCAATTGGATTCACAATGATAGGATTAGTGGTTGAGTAGTTATTGAGGAAAATGGCATTTTCCGTAATGGCGGTGTAGCGCTACAGTTCCCCACATACAGTGTTTGTGTGTACGTTTTCAGATTCCTTGACCCTGAAAACATATGACAAGCAATTGGACTGACAATGATAAAATTAGTGGTTCAGTAGTTATTCACGAAAATGGCCTTTTGCGTAATGGCAGTTTAGCGCTACAGTTCCCCCCATACAGTGTTTGTGTGTACGTTTTCAGATTCCTTGACCATGAAAACATATGACTAGCAATTGGATTGACAATGATAGGATTAGTGTTTCAGTAGTTATTCTTGAAAATGGCCTTTTTGGTAATGGCGGCCACAGTTCCCCCCATACAGTGTTTGTGTGTACGTTTTCAGATTCCTTGGCCCTGAAAACATATGACTAGCAATTGGATTGACAATGATAGGATTAGTGGTTCAGTAGTTATTCACGAAAATGGCATTTTGCGTAATGGCGGTTTTCTTGTGGACGGTGATCCGGATCACCACCAAAATCTACTCATCTGTAGGATACCCCATTTCTGACAATCTGTGAAAATTTCCTGAAAATCCGTCCATAACTTCTTGAGTTATCTTGCTAACAGACAAACAAACAGACAGACAAACAAACAAACAGACAGACAAACCAACGCCGATGATCACATAACCTCCCCCTTTGGCGGAGGTAAAAAGTACCAGCCATTAAAAATTTTCAGTACATTAAATCATGCAAGAACAATCTGGGACCCTGTATTGAAAAAAGGGGGTTTGATTGGAGGTCATTTAAATGTCCGCAGTATGATATCAAAACAGGAGCAGCTTGAGCACTTGTTATGTAACTCGAATATTGATTTTTGGGACTGTCTGAAACGTGGTTAACTACCTATTCACCTGAGGCAGCTATAACATTGCCTGGCTAAAACATCTTCAGAAAAGATAGTGTAACAGAGTCTATAAAAACATTCCTACTTGGCTTGCCAAGTGGGTTGACCTTCTTGGCGACACAGGTAGAGGGCTGGACTCTGGAGCTGGAGGTTGTGAGCTCAGACCTCTGGTTGGACACCACCAGTTGGGCTTGGTCACAATTGGTGTTGCTGGCAGGACAGGAGCTGTGGGCCTGAGGTGTGCGGCAGCCGGTTCCCCTGGTGATGGTTTTCTTTCACAACTCCCTCTGACGTGCATGCAGGGTGTCCATATGGCTGGTGTGCAGTTCATGTGGTGTTTCGTTTAAGTCCCCTTCTCCGGCTAGCCTCCCGGTAAGCCCCAGCCCTGATCCTAAGCAGGCTCTCGCTTAGTTTAAATTTATTTTAACCTAAACTCATTAATTGGCAACAAGCAAGTGTTATGGTTTTAATTACAAACTAATTGTTTTTTTAATTCTTTAATAAAATTAATCATTACTAATGGAATCACGTCTATGCCTCTGTGTGTGTCACAAACCTGTGTAACCTTACAGGTCTGGGTTTATAGAAAACCATTTCCTGGGGCGAAATTCCCCAGGTGGCATTGTTGTGTTTTTTTGTTTAAAAATCCACCGCGATGCCACATCTTGGCATTGTTGGCAAGACTTAGTAGTGGTGCATTGGTCCTATTCACCAGATACCACCAGTGTGTCGGTCCTGCAAGTGGTGCCTGGTCCCCACCACAAGGGGTGTTGTTGATAGGACTCACTGGTGTTGACATATGCCGCTTTTCCACTAGTACCCAGTCAGCCCTACACCTCTACATGGTTTGGCACTGTTTTGTTTCCATTACAGCCGAGTACCGCTTCGGGTGGTGGGATTTTTTTACAGCAAGGCGGCGCCACACTCCTGAGACATAAAACACTCGACACAAGAGAAACACAAGATGGCGGCTTACGAGGTGAATGTTCGGTGTCTGGCTTTTGTCAGAGTAAAGGCAAAAAATGAGAGCCAGGCAAGGGTACAGGCAGCAAGATGAAACACTCTGGAAAAGTACTGGAGCATTTAGGAAGCCATAGAGCCGAAGACATGAGGATATGAACTAGGTCACATATGAAGGTAAGCTAATGATTGCTAATGCTAGTTTGCTTTAAGTCCGCCATACTGCATTGTAATGTCTGCAAGTCATTGCTATTAGGTACTAAAATATGTATGTTGTGTGTGTGTTTCAGATGGCTCTCTTGTGGGAAAATTACCGCTTCAAACTGGGGGTCTGGCGTTCAGTACAGCTGCTCACTGATGTCACCCCAGCTTCACAATCAATCAGTGGTTATAGAACTTAAGAATGTCTGTGAAAATGTTTAGCTTCCTGTGCAACAAATTGCTCTGATCTGTATGAAAATCATGGACAGACTGCTGAGACATCATGGCATGTACCTGCTCCAGCAGCACTGAGTCTGTGGTGATGTCATGGCAAAAACTGTTCAGCTGCCAAAACTTGATCGTCAGGTTGTAGTTATGTGGTTATATTAGCCGTAAAATATATATTTCAACAGGTAAACAGTACTGAGTTAGGTATAATAAGATATATTTAACAATTATGATGCATTTTAGGCCAAAACAAACTTGATCTGGGATTAAAAGCAGTTAAAATAATGCAGTCACAAGGTTACATGGAAAATACTTGATACTGTAGAAATATATGTTCTCTGCATAAACAATATACAGGTTGAATGAATGAATGAATGAATTTTATTTATTTCGGATAGTACATTACAGGTTAAAAGAAACTGTATAATATAACAACAAGGTCAAATTAGACAAAGACTCCTCCTACTATACAATTCCACGTGAGTTATCCGAAATGGGTGATGGCTGAAGCCGCAGCTTATATTGCCCACCCATATTCCATCCAAGAATTCAAAGGAGAAAAAAGAGAAAACAAGACAAGAGCGATTACAATTTAAAACAAGGCTAAGACAAAATGTGACTGAGAGAAAAAGAAAACTGAGCTAGTCTAAGTTAAGCGGTTACTATTCAAAAACAAATCTAAGACATAGTGTCACAGAGAAAAAAAGAAAAAACTAAGCTACAACACAACACAGGCTGGAAATGTCAATCCTTATGTGAGTTTACATGTCGTCTTGTAAATATGTTTGGAGTATTTCTTCCTTTAGTTTTTGTTTAAATTGTCCAAGCTTTGTACATGATTTTAATTCAGGTCCAAAATCGTTCCATAATCTGACTCCTTGCACTGAAATACAGTGTTGCTTGGTGGTTGTTCTCACTGTAGGCTTTTGAAATATACATGTTCCTCTGAAGTGATATCATTTCTCCCTTGTTTGGAACAACTTTTGGATATTTGCAGGCAGTGATAGATTCTTCACTTTGAACATTATTATTGCGGTTTTAAAGTCAATCAGATCTTTCAACTTGAGAGTTTTTTGTTTAAGAAAAAGTGGGTTTGTTGGTTCCCTGTAAGCTGCTTTGTTGATTATTCTAATAGCTCTCTTTTGAAGCATAAAGAGTGGTTATATGTTTGTTTTATATGTATTTCCCCATACTTCATTACAATATGTCATGTATGGGAGTATTAATGAATGGTACAAGGTGTATAGTGTGGGTTGATTCAGCAAATTTTTCACTCTGTGTAATATTGCAATTGATTTGGATACTTTACCTTTTATATAATTAATATGTGGCTTCCAACACAGTTTGTTATCAATTATTACTCCAAGGAATTTAGTTTCGGATACCCTTTCAATCTCTACACCATTTACACTGAGTTTGGGTACTGGGTAGTTGTGATGGTTGTTAAAGACTATAAATTTTGTTTTGCTTAAATTGAGCGTTAATTTGTTTGAATCAAACCACAGTTTCAGCTTTCCTAATTCCTTTCCGAGTGTATCCAGAAGTTGTTCCAAATTGTTTCCACTGCATAGCAGATTAGTGTCATCAGCAAACAATATTAAGTCCATTTTTTCTGAAACTTTACATATATCATTTATATACATATTGAATAATAATGGTCCCAAAACTGAACCCTGTGGGACTCCACAGGTGACCTTCAGTAACTCTGAGTTTTTGCTGTTAACACATGCAAACTGATATCTATTCTTTAAGTAACTACTTAACCAGGACAGTGCTACCCCTCTAATACCACAATTTTGTAGTTTCTTTAATAATAGATTGTGATCTACTGTATCAAATGCTTTTTTAAGATCCAGGAATACTCCAACTGAATACTCTTTATTTTCAATGGCTGTTGATATTTTTTCTGTAAATTCCATTAAGGCATATGCTGTTGTCCTTTTGTGTCTGAACCCATATTGCTGCTCACACAATAAATCATTCTTCAGTATGAAGTTGTCAATTCTCTCATAGAATATTTTTTCAAGTATCTTGGAAAATTGCGGTAATAGTGAAATTGGTCTGTAGTTGGAGAGTTCCCCTCTGTCGCCTGTCTTGTAAATCGGAATTACTTTAGCTATTTTCATTGCATTGGGAAATATACCTGATTGGAGAGACAGGTTACAGATAACGTCAGTGGTTTCACTATGCATTCGATAACAGTTTTGACTAGTAGCATGTCAATACCATCGCAGTCAGTAGATGTTTTACTTTTGAACGATTTAACAATTTCAATGACCTCTCTTTCGTCTGTGTTCTTTATGAAGATGGTGTCTTTTACAGCAGTGTTATTGCATATTGTATCACCTGTAGGTGCCGTAGTGGGTATTTCTCGGGCCAGTTTAGGTCCAATGTTAACAAAAAAATTATTAAATTCATCTGCAGGTGAAGCTATATTCACATTCGGAGTCGATTTATTATTTTTTGGAATATTAGTTGGGTAGCTAGTATTTCTGCTTTTATTTCCAAGGATACTGTTGATTATTGTCCATGTATTTTTAATATTGTCTTTGTTTTTTTCCAGTTCTTTACTGTAATAGTCTCTTTTACTGCATCTTATTATATATGTTAACTTATTTTTGTATGTTTTATACCGTTGCTCTGCTTCTTTTGTCCTTTTCTTTATGAAAGCTTTATATAATAAATTTTTCTTTTTACACGCCTTTTGTAGTCCTTTGGTTAACCATGGTTTGTCAGCAAATTTGTGTTTAAGCTTTTTTTTAACTAATGGGCAGTTTTTTTCATAAAGAGTGGTTACAATGTTTATAAATGTGTCATAGGCTTCATTTACATCTGATACATAGACTTCTGTCCAGTCTTGCTTCAGCAAGTCCTCTTTAAAAGAACTGATTGCGTTTGGTGATTTGTGTCTGAACGATTTTGAGATTTTTTCTGGGTTGGGCCCCGTGTGGCCATGGATAAGTGCAAAGATTGGCAAGTGGTCGCTTATATCATTTATCAATAATCCACTTTCTATTTTCTTATCGAGAACATTGACAAACAGGTTGTCAATAAGTGTAGCAGAGTGAACTGTGATTCTACTGGGATGTGTTATTGTGGGATATAGACTCATGCTGTACATAGAGTTCATGAACTCTGTAACTACATTTTGTTGATGTGGATTAAGTAGGTCAATATTGAAATCTCCACAAATTGCTACCATTTTCTTACTAGTAATATTATTGTACAGCTCGACTAATTTATCTCTGAATGTCTCAATGCAAGTTCCCGGCGGTCTGTATATGCAGCTTATGATTAGATTTTTTGTTTTGTCTAGGTCAATCTCAACAGTAACACATTCCAAAATCCCTGGTAGTGCTGAGGACATTTCATTTACAAGCTTACATCTATATAGGTCATCAATATACAGTGCAACACCACCACCCTTTTTTTGAGATCTGTTAATGTTAAACATCTGATATCCCTCTATTGCCATCAGGGGAGCCTGGTCTTCATTAAGCCAGGTTTCCGAGACTGCAATGGCTGTGAATTTTCTGTTTAGCTGTTTTAAATAGTCCTGAATCTGTGAGAAGTTTTTGTTAAGACTTCTGCTATTGAAGTGTATTATTGACAGTTTACCATCTAATTGCACTTGACTTTTGAATTGCTTTTCAGTGTAATATTCACAGTGGTTATGAATATTATTGAAAAGGTGGTTATCAGGATCAATATCATTCTCCATCTCTTGTGGTTTATGTTCAGCATAGTGGCATATTTTTAGAGTTTGAGTTTCCTCACTCTGTGTTTCATAGTCAGTGTTCATTTGTATTTATCTAAGTCAGTAGCATCTCTGATCATTATACTTTTTGCTTGCTCAGGTGTTCCATTTAGTTTAATCCAAATTCTACAATTTCTTGTCCAGGTTGACTGTATCTTATTTTGTTTTTTTAGCATCCGTGCCTGCCGTGCTAATTCAGCGTTTTTTTTTTTTTGTCAGGTGTTCATTTAGGTAAACTTGAGTTTCCTTTAGTTTTTTGGGTTCAGGTTCAGGTTGAGGTTACTTTATTTGTACCTGTAGGTAGATGTTTTGCAATCGGGTGACATCCTTTTAGACACATATTTACAAACCACAGTTACATTCAATATGAACACAAACACAGGCACACATGAAGCTGACTATAAACACTATAAAAATACTCAAGGCTCCACCAATCAGGACATAAGACAAAGAGATAAGAGAAAAAACAAAGAGATAAGAGAGAAGGGTCATATTAAAAATTTAAAAACTAAATCAAAGAGATTAAAAAACCAATAAAAGTCTAAAACCCAATAAAAGATTTAAAATCCAAATAAGAAACCTACAAAAATATAAAATTCATAAATAGATAACTAAATTATGTGCAATATATTGCTACATCTTGTTCAAATCTTTGACAGCAGCAGGAACAAAGCTGTTTTTGTAACACTGGGTTTTACTTTTTGGGACAGCAAACCTCCATCTGGAGGGAAGAAGATGAAAGTGGCAGTGCAAAGGGTGGGAGTCATCTTTTAAAATGGAGGTAGCCATCCTCTGTACCTGTCTGGTGTACAGGGATGTCAGGTTCAGCTGTGACTCACCAAGCAAACTGTTTCAGTTTTATCTGACCAAACCATGACACTAAAGAAAAGGATAAAACAGATTCAATAAAAGCCCGATAAAACATTGTCATTATGGTTCGGTCAATTTGAAAGTGTGGGAGTTTCCTTAAACAATGCAAATGTTGCTGACCCTTTTTGCACACCGTTTCACAGTTCTCTTCAAAGTTTAAATTACTATCAATGATCGTCCCAAGATATTTGTAAGACTGCACACATTCAATGGTCTGGCCTTCTAGGAAAATGACTTTGTGCCTAGGAGTTTTCCTCTTAAAGTCAATAATCATATCTTTAGTTTTTGTCGTATTCAGCTGCAGGTAGGAATCCTTACACCAGTGAACAAAATCATCAACTACTGGGCCGTGACTGCTCTCACCATCCTGAAGGAGACTGACAATAGCTGAATCATCAGCATGCTTTATAACGTGTCTGTTGGCATGTCTGCTCTGACACATGTTTGTGTACAGGATGAAGAGTAGTGGTGACAACACACACCCCTGCGGAGAGCCAGTAGAAGAACACTTTTGGTCAAACAATGTACTGTTAACCCTTACTCTCTGTGTCCTGTTGGTTAAAAAATCCAGAATCCAACCCACCAGATTATCACTCAGATCAAATTGTTGCAGGAGCCTTTCAACTAAAATGTGAGGTTGGATTGTATTAAAAGCAGGAGAAAAGTCCACAAATAAAAGCCTGGTATGTGTCCCATTAAAATCCAGATGTTTAACAAGCATGTTAAGCAGCATGACAGTGGCATCCTCCACTCCTCTGTGAGGCCTGTAGGCAAACTGCAAAGGATCCAATGCATGCTCAGTCTGCTTTAGGACCTCAAACCTGACCAGTTTTTCAAAGTCAAAGCAACTGGTCTAAAATCATTTACCGTTTTAGGACAGCTGGATTTTGGAACAGGGACAACCACAGCATCTTTCCAGACCTTAGGCACATGTTGTGTCTGTAAGGACTTATGGCTCTTTTCCATAGTCACAGTTCTTTTTTACTTGTTTCTGTTCTCCACTACTTCTTTCTCCCTCGGTTGTTGACCCATTACAACCCTGTAAAGCCGCATAAAATCTGTAGTGGGCGGGATTGAGGCGGGATTGAGGCGGCGACACACACTTTTCTGACGTCAAGCACGCGACCTTCTTCAAAACAAAGAAAATGGCGGATTACGAGCGGAGGATTTCCACGTTGGTTCTTCTCTGGTTTTTGAACACAATGAATGTTTTTAAGCGGAGAAGAGAGTTTTACAGGAGAAGACGACGTGCATTGAGAGAACACACATTGGAGCAGTACCAGAGACTCGTTGTTGCCATTGGGGAATATCAAGCAGCGGAATATGGAGCAGAGAGCTTAATTACCCAGCACATCAGGCACATCAGGCACATCAAGCACACGAGGAAACAGTTTTTGGTAATTTAATGCTTTCTATTGTCATTTTATCGTCATGTCATTGTTGTGTACAGCATTTTGATGTTGCCAGGTTATCAGTATTAATATGTATGCTGTGTGTGTGTTCTAGTTGGCTGCGCTGTTGCAAAATCAATGCTGCAGACCATGGACCTGGGCAGTAAACCGTAGCTCGCAGTGGTGGGAGAATATTGTCCCCAGCTTCTCAAGCACACAGTGGTTGCAGAAATTCCGGATGTCCGAGGACACTTTCACCTACTTGTGCCACAAAATGCGTCCATGCATGGAGCTTCAAGACACGACATTCCGCCAGTGTGTGCCTCTGAGGAAGAGAGTGGCCATTGCACTGTGGAGGCTTGCTACCGGTTCAGAGTACCGCACTATTGGACATCTTTTTGGTGTCAGCATCACAACGGTGTGCAGGTGTGTACATGATTTTTGTGCAGCAGCAGAGTCATTGCTGGTTCCAGATCAACTCCATTTTCCTGATGAAGTGAGGTTCACGGAAATGTCGGCCTACATCGAGAGTCGGTGGGGGCTACCAATGTGCGTTGGTGCCATTGATGGATCCCACATACCCATCATAGCACCAAGAGAATATCACACCGACTACTTTAATCGTAAAGGCTGGCACTCTGTACTCCTTCAAGGTGTTGTTGATGGAAGGGGGTTGTTCTGGAATGTTTTTGCAGGGCTGCCTGGGAGCATGCACGATGCTAGGGTGCTGAGACTGTCCACACTGTGGGATTTAGCCAGTCAGGGAAACCTCTTCCCACCTAAACTCAGGAACATTTGTGCGGTAAGTGTAGGCTACTTCATCCTTGGAGACTCTGCTTATCCACTGCAAAACTGGCTGTTGAAAACATTCAGTGGCACCGGACGACTGACTGAAGAACAACAGACGTTCAACCAGACCATCAGTAGAGTACGGGTTGTTGTGGAGAATGCTTTCGGCAGGCTGAAGGGAAGGTGGCGCTGCCTTCTGAAACGGAATGACTGTGACATCGCACTGGTTAAATCGATTGTGTTGACTTGTTGTGCACTGCATAATCTGTGTGAGAGTCATGGAGAGGCCTTTGACACTACATTGGATGATGCAGCAGATGAACAAGTGGTGGTGGCAGCGTCACAGGGAGTAGAGGAGCAGGGTGGAGATATACGAGATGCTGTGATGCAGCACTTGTGTAGCAATAATTAGACATTTCATTTTTTCAGTATTCGTGTGCATACATTTGTCAAACTTTTGTTTTTTAAATAAAATTTGGTGCACTTTTCTTCTACGTCTCGTCTGTTGTTCATAACGGTTAACTCTTAAGGGACAGCTAATTAAATGCTAAAAGCTTGTAATTGACCTTGGAATTATATGTGGATACTTGTTATATTTCCAATTAATCATAGCCCTATTTTACTTACAAAATAATTTAAATTACTTTACAAAAAGCCAATTCAACTGTAGTAAAATTCTTGTTTCTGTGTATCATTTTCCCATTGATAGTTATTTTTAAAGGATATGTGTTCAGGGATGGGAAATTACACGGTAAAACACCGTAGAAAATGAATGCAGAAAAATGCAGCAGCTGAACAATTCCTTTTTGGTTTGCTTGAATTGCCAATTGACCTTGGAATTATATGTGGAAACTTGTTATATTTCCAGAAAATCCTAGCCCACTTTTACTTACAAAATAATTTTGAAAATTTTAAAGAAAGGCAATCCAACTGTAGCACCATTTTGTATGTTTAGTGTCATTTGAGTATCATTTTCCCATCTACTGATATTTATAAGGCATATGTGTTCAGGGATGGGTAATTACATGTTAAAACACCTTAGAAAAATGACTACAACAAAAAAGGCAGCAGCTAGACACCTCACTTTTGGTTTGATGGAATTGCAAATTGACCGTGGAATTATGTGGAAAATTGTTATATCCACTTAATCCTAGCCCAGTTTGTCTTACAAAATAAATTTAAAAAATTTAAAGAAAGGCGATCAAACTGTAGCACCATTTTTTTTTATGTAGAGTGTCATTTGAGTATCAGTTTCAAATCTATTGATATTTATAAGGGATATGTGTTCAGGGATAGGTAATTACACGTTAAAACACCTTAGAAAATCACTGCAAAAAAAAAAACAGCAGCTAGACAATTCACTTTGGGTTTGATGGAATTGCCAATGGACCACGAAATTTTCTGATGACACTTTTGTTATTCCTATTAAATGCTGTGACATTGTCAGACTGGCCAACACCAAATTATAATTTTATTTTTCAAACCTATGACACTTTGAATGTATTGAATCAGAAAATCATAGGTTTATCATATTCATGTCAACGTTTACAACTACCAAACTGTTATATTTGGGTTTACATGTATGGGTATTTTCCCTTTCAATTATACTAGACTCCTTATAATGTACTGAAATTCTATGAATTTGGAATGAGGATAGAATATTCAATTTACATGTACTTACCTTTTACCTACTTCTACTTTTACCTTCAGTGTCTACTGCTGAATGTCAAGTACACCTGTGCCACTGCTTACAATTTAACTTGAAAACTGTACAAAATTTAGAGAAATGTATACAGGCGTGATAATTTTTATTAACTTTAACAATAACAATTACATTACCTTTAAAAATCGTGACACCTTTATGGATGAACAGCGGCATTTGGCTAATATGAGGCAATGGAATGTGTATGTAATTATTCGCCTTTCGCATTTAGTTATAACAGACAAACCACACTTTTATCCAAAAAAGTAACAATTTAATAACATTAGAAATACTCCCAAAACATGTTTAAACACGGGGATTTTTTAATACTTCCACAAGACTGCCAAAATGGTTTAGGAAAACTCTGTTGAAAGAAGCAGTCTCGGCCAGCTCATCGCTTCTGAATGCTTCTTCCTTCTCCTGGGCTGACTGCAGGTTTGCTGCAAGCATTCGTAGCTCCTGATGGTGTCTTTCGCGCTGTTCGTGGAGCCGTTCATGCTGTTCCAGCATCCTATCATGGGCCAGCATCTCATCAGAATGACTCTGGGCCATCACTGATGCCAGGTCGCCCAAGGTGTTGCTTCTTCTCCTCCTCGCTAGATGAAAGACAGAATTTTTTTTTTAGATAACCCTGGAGCAAAACATGTAAAAAAAAAAAAAAATTGAATTAAACTTGTGAAAGCCGGTGGTGGGACGCTTCTTTGTTGTATTTAAGATCAACTGTCATGTGGCTGTCCCTCAGTACAGTGGATTGCGCAACTTCTGGGTTGCTGTGGTTAGGCTACATCCCATTCGTTCAGAAAATGAATAATTTGAAAAAGTTTTTGATTGGATGGGTTATTTGTAAACAAATTTCTTTGTACTGTGGCCTTAGAAATCAGAAGGGACGATTCACTGAAGCATGTTGATTTGAAAGTCGGAACATGTGCTTTTATTTTGTATAAAAAATACAACAGTATTTTGACCACCACCACACCTAATAAAAACTGCACTGGGTTGTTATGAAAACACCCCTGCATCTAGTGTTTTTTTTTTAAGTACAAAGACATTTTAAATTCCTTATTATGCGTCTATAGAAAATAACAATAATCACATAAAAAAAAACGGGTGGTCATTTTCAGTTTTGCCTTACCAGAACTTGCCCGGGACATGACGGATGCTGATGGACCTGCCGATATGGCGGAGAAAGGTGTCGACACCGATTCTGGCCCCCAGAGAGACGCCGGAGTGTCCGGGCGGTCCTGTGAGGCGGACCCCTGGCATGTGAGAAGTGATTCTAGAAGGAAAATGCACACAATAAAGCTCACCAACAAAGTGCAACATGTACAGAAAACACCAAACTTTTTAACCAGAATACAATAATAAGCTTCTTTCAGCGTTTGGTTTAAGTGAATACTGAAATAAAAGCGTGAAGCTGCTACCTCACAGCAAGCTGCGGAGGTAGCCGGATATTAGCTGGCTAACCATCATCACTAACCATTGCCCACAATCGAAAAACTTTCTTTTATTGCTTAAAAGAAGTGAGCTTTTGACCGAAAGGACCAATCTACGAAAAGACAGACAATATTAAAACAACACTCACCGTCAACGTTTTCCAATTGCGTGCCCGTGTCGAGCACATTGTCTCTGCCATTGCTAGCAGGCCGATGCCCATATATCGCGTCCATCTGATCGTACCATTTCCACTCCTTTCTACTCGCACCACTGCGTCCGTTATGGGCCTTTATGGCCCGATAATCGCTCTTCATTTTTTTTAGTTTTTCACGACACTGTTTGGCAGTCCGGATGAACCCTTAGGCCGCCATTTGGTCGGACAACTGCTGGTATATTTTTTCATTGCAAGTTGCCCCATCCAACTCGCTCTGGATGTGGTCGTCAGCTACGAAGGAAAGAAAAGTCCGCACCTCCTGGTTTGTCCATGGAATAAACTTGCGCGTGGACATCGTGGACATCGTTAACACAAATGTGAAGCCGCTCACCGTGGTTACTCGCTGAAATTACAAATGGCGGTCGTGTAGCTTCAACAGAAAACTGAAAACGGACGCTTTGTGACGTTACACGCTGACCAATCAGCGGCTAGCAGTCGATTGACGTCAAATCACACCTCGATTTTTCTCGCTTGTCCCCTACCCCTAAACTGGCACGAAAATCGTATCGGTTAAAGCGAGTAGGGTACTGTGGAAAGAGCGAAAAAGTGAATAAAGTAAAAGTAAGTAAAGCTAAGGTGATACTTGTGGAAAAGTGCCTTTAGTGAAACCCCGGACTCAGTTCATGTGCACAGGACTTTACCAAGTGCCCACATACAGTATATTATCAGGGCCCTGACTTTTGTTCACTTTTACAGCACAGAACACCCTTTTAACATCCTGCATCTCAATATTAAAGTGCTGATTGTCTTTGAGTTTCTGTTTCAAATCTTGGGTTTCTGTGCTAAAATCAAAGGAATCAAAACAACCATAAAAACAATTAAAAGCATTAGCCAGCTCTGTGTCTAAATTAAAACCATCTAAAAATACATGATTACTGCGCTCTGTGCTCTGAAGGCCTGCAATAGTTTTCATACTGGCCCAGGCTGAACCAAGCTTCTTTGCTGCCATCTTTCTTTCCAATTCTGATTTATAATTCTGTTTTGCTCTTAAAATTTCAGACTTCGGCTCTTTTGTGGCAACCTGCAGCTCAGAAACAACCCCCTGTTTAAAGGCAAGTGCTTTCCTCTGTAAGCAGGATTTAACTGATTTAGTAATCCACGGCTTGTTGTTGGGATATATTTTGACACGTTTACATGGAACGATCATATCCCTGCAAAAAGCCATGTAAGAGCATGTCACGTCTACCAACGAGTCCAAATCATCCCTGCAGGACAGTGTGAACACCTCCCAGTCCATACAGTTAAAACATTCCTGGAGGCAGAGCACTGAGTCATCTGTCCAGACCTTTATGTCCCTGGTCTTCGTCTTCTCTCTTTTGAGCGCAGTTTTATATGTGGGCAGCAAATATACACAGTTGTGATCTGAGGAGCCTAAAGGAGGAAGGGGAAGAGATTTATAGGCCCCCTCCATAAATCCGTAGCAGAGGTCCAGTGTCTTTTCCCGCCTGGTTGGGCAGGAGACGTACTGATAAAAGTTTTTAAGTGTCTTCTTTAACCCCTTAACGCCTGAATTTAAAAAAAAAAAAAATTCACTTGTTTTTGCTTTCAAGTAGATGCTAAATTAAGATGAGAAAGTTAATTTGACTATAGCATATAAAATAGATATAATTTTAGGTATGATGCAAATTAGCGACAGCAGGCATCTATGGTAAAAAAAAAAAGGTTAAAAAAAGCACCTGTTCCCATCTCAAGTATGAAGAATCTTTTATTTATGCAACAAAGTTATTTTCAGTATTTTCAACTCTCATGACTGCCAAACTATAACCCTAACCCTAGCAATCAGGAAATGGATGGTGCTCCGTCTCTGTCCATTCCTACGAGAAACTAATGCTTGAAAAAGGTTCCTAGGTATGTGTTGGAAGTGCTCCAACCGGAAGTGGAGGAATACAGACAGTATTTTGGTTGCAGTTAGAGCGGAAGCGGTTTGATGCGAATTCGCGACGAGGAAGTGGAGGAATACAGCCGGTATTTTGGTTGCATTTAGAGCGGAAGCGGTTTGATGCGAATTCGCGACGACAGGCGTCAAGCGGTTAAAGACACATGGTTAAAATCCCCAAGGATAAAATTTTGAGCTTCTGGAGAAATCAACTGTAACCGCTGTACCACATCAAAGACAGTGCTGGAGGCGGAGGCAGCATCCGCCCTCGGGTGAATGTACACAGTTGTTATGAAAAGTTGGGGGAACTCGCGGAGCAGATAAAAGGGGCATAGCGATACGGACAGAAGCTCCACATCTGGCGTACAGATGCGCTCTCTGACCGTGACAGATGTACAGTAGTTAATTAATATACAAACATACTCCGCCTCCCTGACGTTTCCCCGTTACCTCTTCCTGCCGATCCAAGTGAAGTGGGGCTCCAAAGCCGTCAATACACAGGTCCGGGTCTCGGTCATGATCCGTAAGGCACATCTCCGTGTAAGCCATGACACAGCAGTTCTTGAAATCCTTCTGATATCAGACATTTCCTTGAATTTCATCCACTTTATTTCTCAGGGATTGTACATTCCCCATAATAATGGAAGGAAGAGGAATGCGGTTAACCTGACGTCTCCTCAGGTTTAATCTTACGCCTCCACGCTTTCCACGTTTCCTCCTCTTGTCTCTCTTTTCATTGTTGTGTCCATGAAAGTCTCTTAAAATAAAGTCTGGCAGTTGTGGCACAACCTCAGAGACAGACACTGGATTATCCATGTTTAGCTGCAGTAACACGTCTCTGGAATATTGCATTCTTGCCAGCGTGACAGCACTGATGTCCCAGACAAAAAGCCGGTAAGAAAGGAGCCACAGTGCAATAACAAGAAGAAAATCCATACTGATGGAACCAAAGAGCTCTTTGTTATATAGTCCACAAACATTCAAGGACAGAAACAGCACAGATAATTATGTTAAAACACATTAAAGTGCATAAAAACAGAGATTAAGACACCAAACTTTTCACCCACTGCTGGTCGTTGCGTGCGCATGCGCCCACATTTATGTACTATACATGTATTCATGTAGTATTGCACTGGGAATTTTGACAAACCTTTGTACATTTTGCAGATCTGCGTCCACTTATGTGTGAAGGTTTCCACCAAGTGACAAATTAAATACAAAGAGATTGGAAAAGCTGTCTAAGAACAATCCAGCAGTTTGAGAAATCACGTTTGGTTTGGTGTAAGTCTGCAAACAGAATTATGAACCATAAAGCAGTTTGTGTTAAAATGTTAAATCCCATTAAACCCTAACCCAGGGGTGTCCAATCATGTGCCATGGTTGGCCTTCTACCCAGTCTCTTCAGCAGGTGTTTTCACTGATCAGCAGTCAGTGGAAGAAATTTGGTGGAATCTGCTGTTGAAGACACTGGTTGGAGGTAAAGCCTGCAGGGTCTTGGCCCTCCATGGCACATGGAGGGCCCCCGCCCTAATCCATTATGAGAAAGCACAGATGCTAATATGGCCCAGAATTCCTCCATATACTGGTACTATCACTAAAGTGTGCAGGGTCTTCTGCACTGGCACATCCAACAATACAGTCTTCAGTAAATAAAATAATTGTTTTTTGTTTTTTTTTTTAATTTAAGTTTTTGTAAAGGGTATACAGGTCATTACAGCATTGCATTGTTTACATTTTCATCACATGTTCCCTTATTTTTTTGCTATTTGACAACATTGGTAGGAAAATTATTACAACACCCCTTTTTTTTTTAAAGTGAAAGAAAAAGTGAAATTAAAGAGAATAAAATAAAAAAAACGAACAAACAAACAAACAGAAAATTAAGTAATTAAAAGTAAAAGAGCATTTGAGTAGCGTTGGAACAAAGAGCGGGACCATTATTGAAATGGTATTTGTCAAAGATTAGATCTAATGGAAGACACATATGCGATCCAGGGTTGCCAAAAGTTCATGAACCCATCCATGTCCTGTCTCAGTGCAAATGTCAACTTTTCCATCGAGTAAATGTCTTGAATCACGTTAATCCAATCTTCAGGTGTAGGACAGTCCTTCAGCATCCATTTTTTAGTTAGGGCTTTTTTACTTGCCAATATTAAAACATTGAATAAGTATTTATCTCCTCGTCTTTCCAGTGAGTCCGGTAGTAAACCCAAATACAAAGTTACAAAAGAAAAGGGAACTGTTATTTTGAATATTTTCCCCAATATTGTCTTTTCACCACACAAGTGCCAACAGTTCAACCCCTTATGGGTAAATTTGTTTTGTGCAGGTGTTCTGAAAAATCTTACCAAATTTTTCCATCCAAATTCTCTCCACTGCAGGGATGAGGTACTTTTCCATTGCTGTTTATTTAGCTTTTCCCATATTTCCAATTGTAAAGTGAAATTCCCCTCTTTTTCCCATCTCTCATATATGATGTGTTGTCTCCTTTTAAGTCTTGAAGACCTTGGTATATTTTAGAAATGTATCTGATCCCTGGGATCCCTTTATATGCCATTAAGAAGACCTTCAGAACACCTGACTGGGCCCTTTCCAAATCCTCCTTTTTAAGTATATTGTTTATGTGGTGTCTAAGCTGAAAGAACCTGTAAAGATCTTGATTTATTAGACCTTGTTTTTTCAAATCTTCAAAACTTCTTAAAGTTTGCCCCTTAAAAAAATCGTAATATTTTATCAGCCCTTTCTCTTTCCACTCTTTAAATCTAGTGTCTGTTTTATTGGGGGTAAAGTCTTGATCATAGGCAATCCATTGCAGAAGTCGATAGGGCTCTTTAGCTTGATTCTCTCTGACTATCTTAAACCAAATTTTTAGCGGGATCTCTATCCACGGGTTAGTGTTATTCAAGAGTTTAGGTAAGGCATTGTTCCCTATTATCGCCTGTAGGGGGGATGTCACTTGTTATTTGGCATTCGATCTCCTTCCATTGTGCAGTGTAGACTGGGTTACATATCTCTATTAAAGTTTTAATTTGTGCGGCTTTAAAATAGTCCCTGATATTTGGCAGCATGAGCCCACCTTTGTCTTTGTTTAGCTGTAAGGTTCTATATCTGATTCTAGGTCTCTTGCCCTGCCATATGAATCTTGAGATCCTTCTGTCCAGCTCCTGCCATGTTTTTTTGGGAGGTTCTACCGGTATTGTTTGGAAAAGGTATAGAAGACGTGGAAGTATATTCATTTTGACTGCTTCGATTCTTTGTGTAGTACCTAAGAATGGTATCATATTCCATCTTGCTAGGTCAGATTTTATTTTTGTCCCCAGTGGATCATAGTTTAGTGTTATAATTTTGTTGAGTTTTTTCGGGATATTGACCCCCAGATATTTCATAGATTCCAACTCCCAGTTAGTTTTGAGTTCACTTAGTGAATAATGATTTGGGTCATAGTTGAATGTTAAAACTTGGGTTTTATGCATGTTTAATTTGTACCCCGATAAATCTCCATACTCTGAAAAAACTGAGATTAGTTCTGGTAAAGAAGTGTCTGGCTGCCCTAGGTATATTAAAATGTCATCAGCAAAGAGTGCTATTTTATGTTCCTTCTGACCAAGTGTAATACCTTGAATTTCTTGATTTTGTCTTATCCATTGGCTCAGAGGTTCTATGAAGATTGCAAAGAGCAGTGGAGATAGGGGGCAGCCTTGACGACATCCTCTTTCCAGCTCAAAAGATGATGATAAATTACTGTTAATCCTTATTTTAACTGTTGGTTTTTTATATAATGCCTGTATAGTTCTAATGAAGTTATGAAAATTGAAACTGGATAAGATTCTATATAGGAAAGACCAGTCAACCGAATCGAATGCTTTTTCAGCATCTAATCCCAATATGACTGCATTTAAGTTATATTTTTTTATATGATGAATTATGTGTAAAGTGCGTCTAATGTTGTCTTGTGTCTGTCTTTGGCTTATAAAACCTGTTTGGTCTAAGTGAATTAAGTCTGTATGTTTTCTAACCTTTTGGCAAGGATAATGGTAAAAAGCTTATAGTCCTGATTTAATACACTGATAGGTCTGTAGTTGGAGCATTCTAGTTTATCCTTTTCAGGTTTAGGTATAACTGCAATGACCCCTTCTCTCCAGGAGGGGGGGATTTCCCCTGTGTGGAGGACATAGTTAAATGTTTTCAGGAGAGGAGATAGTTGCTGTTTAAAGGTTTTGTACCATTCTGCTGTATAGCCATCTGCTCCTGGGGATTTGTTAGCTTTAAACCACTTGCACTCCAGGCAATTTTCCTAAAAATGCCCCAAAATAACGTGCCCAAAGTAAATCGAAAGCTGTTATTCAACCCTTTGCAGCATCTTCATGGGGTTGGTCTCATTTAAAAGAAAACACTTTGAATTTTTTGGCAAAAAAAACAATCTCTCTACGTGCTCCGGCCACTGAGTTACAGTCATCTAAACATACTGAACTTGAAGAAAAAAAAATTGGACACAGTGTTTTTTTGGATACAAATGCTTGTAAATAACACACAGCTGTCCGATCTGGCTGGAAAATGCAACAGAAATGTAGAACCAAGTGTTATCCAGCTGAGATCCAAATTTGGTAACAATACCACCAAAAATGAATATTTTACACAGCTTTGTTCTCAGGCTGTTCCCAGGCGTTATGGAACTGTGCAAATTGTGCCAAATGGCACAGTTTGGAAAAACGTCTGTAACTTTTGAATAATTCAATGTAGAATCTTCATTTTAGGCTCTAATGAAAGGTCACACTCAGGGCTGTGTCTGTGTGTGTGTGTGTGGGGCGGGGGGGTCGTTCCCCCCCCCCCGCTACCAGGACCAAATTCGGCCCTCACTACATGACGGAATACACTCTTTTTTTTTTCCTTGCATGTTTTCACAGCGGCTCCCCCCCCCCCCTCGCTACTGTGTGTGTGTGTGTGGGGGGGAACCGTGAACGGACCGGAACGCCCCCCCCCCCCTCGCTACAGAAGAGGGCCATCGCTACATGATGGAATAGACTGATATGCTTCCCCCCCGCGGACCGGGGAGCGTTCGGACCGTGCCCCCCCCCCGCTCCTCTTCTGCAGCGGGGTGGGGGGGGCGTTCACGGTCCGAACACGGCAAATGAACCGTTTATCGCGGCGCACGCACTTCGTATTTCGTGCGCAGTACAGTTGTAATTTACCGATCGGTCAAAAGTCATTTTTGGATTACAGTTTTCAGGGATAAATAATAATTTAGCTTATAACACCTCACCTCTTCAAAGCAGCAGAGTCGTGGCGAACAGCTCTTCCCACGCGTCAGACGAACGCGACGCTGCTCCGCTCGTGGATCCCGATCAATATAATTCCATTATTGCCGTTTTGGTGAATGATTTACGACTTTTGTCGTCGGCCTCCGTCTATTCTGCTGGAATGAGTGCAGGTCCCACTTGTGGGTGTTCTCCATGCTGCTGGGTGAGCCTGGGTCTGTAGGAGATTCGTACAGAGTCCTTCTGCAGCAGTAAATATCGCTTCACCCAGCCAGAATTTCTGTGCTTCAATTGGCTCCTGCGTTCACAGTAGGCGGGTCCTCCTTCCTAGATTTTCATTCATTGGTTCTTCAAGGTTTCAGAAACCCAATTCAAGGCTCTTATTAGTCAAATGAGAGGTCAATCAGATGAACTAATCTGTTCGCGGCTGTCTCTGCAATTTTTTTTTGAGTGGCGCTTGGACGCTACTACATCACCATCACCACCATCATGCGTCATGCGCACGAGGGCGCACGAGCGCGCTCTCGCGCGCCCTCGTGCGTCATAGGACGCAGAGACTTGCCCGCCCGCGGAACAACGGAGCGCAAGTGGTTAAGTTTCATAATTGCTTTTTCCAATTCTTTAGGTTGTATTTCTGACAGTAGTGTTTTATTTTGTGATTCCGTAAGTTGGGGAAGGTTTAATGTGTTTAGGAATGTCTCGGATGCGTTTTTATGTTTTTTGTGGGAGTATAAGTTCTTATAGTAATTCTCAAAGCTTTTAAGAATATCCTGAATTCTGAATTTTATTTCCTTTGATACTGGGTCTCTGATTTTGTAGATTGCTCTTTCTGTTTGTTGTTTCCTCAATTTATAGGCTAGTAATTTTTCCGATTTACTGCCTGCTTCATAGTGTTTTTGTTTCAGAAATGTAAGTTTCTTCTGGATTTCTATTGTGTAGATCTCATTTATTTGATTTTTAATTTCTTTGATCTTGAGCGAGCCATTAGAATGAGTGTTGTCTTTGTGTTCTTTTTCTAGGTTCTTGAGTTCTGACTCTAGTGTGATTAGTTTTTCTTGTCTCAGTTTCTTTTGGGTTGCCAGTTTTGCAATAATTTTTCCCCTTATTACAGCTTTGCACGCATCCCACAGTATTAAAGGGGATACTTCTCCATTATCGTTTTCTTCCAAATATCTGAGAATATCTGATTCCAATTCATCTTTCAGTGGTCCTTTCAGGACATTTGAATTCAACCTCCAGGAAAATGTATTATTTGTGTATTTTTGGATGTTTAAGTCCATATAGATCGGACTGTGGTCAGAGAGATCCATCAGTCCTATTTTACATGTTTTTACTCTTCCAATGTCTCTATTAAACATAAAAAGTAATCAATCCTTGAGTAAGATGAATGTGGCGTTGAATAAAAAGTATAATCTTTTACATTGGGGTTGAATTCCCTCCATACGTCACAGATTCCCATTTCTTTTAATAGCATTCGAGTTTTCCTATTTTGAGTGTTATTTTGATGTGAAGAATTACCTGTTGCATCCCAGTATGGATTCAGTCTTAGATTGAAGTCTCCACCACATATCACTAAACCTTGGGCTTTAGTTATCATTAGGTCGAATACATTTTTATAAAATTTCCATTTAGGCCCCTGGTGGTGCATATACATTCAGCAGGGTGATATCTTCTCCCCTCTAGCCGCCCAATTACCAAACTGTACCTCCCTTCTTTATCTTTGTGTTCTGATTTTTTTCAAATGTAATTTTGGTTGATATCAATGGTCGCTACTCCCCTTCTCCTCCCTGACTTATATGAAGATGAAGAGATCATTTTAAACCCTTGTCTATTGAGTTTTAGTGTGCTCCACGTCTGTTAGGTGGGTTTCTTGTAAAAATATTATTTCTGCTTTGTCTTTTTTCATTTTGCGTAGAATCTCGGATCTTTTAACTGGATTCAGGATCCCTTTTACATTATATGAGGCTATTTTGGTTACACCCTGTTTCTCCATTGTATTTTCTTATTTAGTATAACAGTGTGGTGGCCCTCTTTTTTGCTACTCAGAAACTGAAAGAACATTAAGAACATAAAAAACATTAAGAACATAGTGTACGAAACTTTAAAACAAAAAACTGTCAAAAAAACTTCCTGAGCTGGGGTCTCTTTAAAGACCCTGTAAGAGCCTTGATGGAGTGTAGGCTCTGAGGGAAATTCCTCAAACTCTGTTACGTGTTGAGGGCCCTCTCTTACCCCTGTAAGTTGTCCCATGTTTTTAAACGTGAATTTCAGATCCCAATCCGAATTTGTAATGATTTTTTTTTTTTTTTTATGCCTATACCCTATGAGATTGTGTGCACCCTCCCACCCCCATCACAGCAAACATTCACTCTAATACAGTATTTGTTAGTGTAGGGAGAACATGTGGGTCATTGTTACATTTCTATTTTAACAAGATTTTTTTTCCCTTTAAATTAAGAAGACATTTGTTTCTAATGCTATAACTGCTCCATGAAAGGTTTTACCACATGCTGATTCTGCATCTCCTTTAATGTTTGTTACCTTGTAGGAGGGGGGATGGAAGTGCAGAATGACTGAAAAGAAAAAAAACAAAAAGGTCGCTATTTCTTCCTGGAACTGGAAAGCTTATCTTTGTAGCTCTGGGGCTGGGTTTCCCGCTGCTGGCCCGTGGATTTTGAAGGTCTCTGAGTGGACCACGTTTGAGCTCTGATCCTCTCGCTCAGATCCGCTGCGGGTTTAAACACCGATACCGGGAGCCCTCTTCTCACCATGTCAATTGTTGCTTCTTCCGCTGAATTATAGAGACATGACTCTTCACCGTAAAAGACCCTTAACTTCACAGGAAATGGCGTCTGAAAGCGTAGATTCTGTTCCCGTAGAATCTTTTTGGTGTCGTTATATTCCCGTCGCTTTTTAAGAACCTCCGGGGCGTAATCATGCTCCACGAAGACTTTTCTTTCTTGATGCATAAATCCTTTTTTCTGCCAAGCCCGTCTTACAACCTCTTGTTTTATTTTGAAATCGGAGAATCTTACCACCACCGAACGTGGGGGCGCTTCTGCCGCTGGCTTTGCGGCTAATGTACGATGGGCCTTTTCTATCTTCAAATCGGTGGGTTTGTGGAATATCCAACTTCCTCTCAATAAGGATTCCACGCATTCCGCCATTGTGTTTGAAACTATCTTCAGCTCCTTCTTTCAGACCGTGAATTCTGATGTTGTCTCGTCTTTGTCTTCCTTCTTGGTCGGTTAGCTTAGCCTCCAGCCTTGACTGTTTTTTGTGTAAATCCAGCATAGAATCTTCAAGCACTTTTATTCTTTCTTCAGCTTCCAAGATTCGGTTTTCGGCCTGGTCCATTCTGCTGTTCGTCCTTTTTAATTCCTCTCTGAATTCCTGAAATTCGGCCTGAAATCGTCGTAATTCATCAAATAGCGATTTCAAGCTAACCTTTTTGTTAGCTAGGTCCAGCTCCTCGTCTTCTGAACGGGGGTCCTCTGGTTCAGATTCTGCGGCCGCTGCGCGTCCTGACCTGGGGAATGTTAGTTTCTTCTGTTTTTGGTTAGGCATGGTGTTTTTGTCTTTTGATTTTTATTCTTCCAAAAATCCGTTAAGTCTGATTTTGAAGATGTTTTCCTTGGATTGGGTCTGGGAGCTTCAGCGTTAAGTTGCTATCACCATGGCGTCCAGACCGGAAGTCCCAAAATAATTGTTTTTGTTACTTTTTCTTAAAAATGAGCCATTATTTTCAACGTCACTGATAAATGGTTTGTACCGTTGACTCTTTTCCCACTGGTGTCTTAACAGACAAAATAGAAAATCATGATGCAAACACATAAGTCACTAAATTGTTTATTACAATCAGCAGCAAATTCCAGATTATTCAGAATGTGCAAAATTCAAACTAAAAAAAAAAAACCAACTTAGAATGGGTCACACACGCTGGCCACGCTGCCTCACTGAGAAAGAACTGGATGTGCCGCTCACACTGGTCACACTTCAGCAGATCTTCAACCTGCATTTCTGTAAATAGTAACGCTGTGGAGAGTGTAAATAACGAGACTGATTCATGTAGCAGACGACTTTATTCACTCTCACATCAGTGATAAACAGAAAAAGCATGTCCCAATACACCATGGGTTCTCCTTTTATACCAACCGCCCATCTCACATCTGCATGACGTCTCACCTCACAATACATTCATCCTTTCTCCCCCCAACTCCTTCTTCCTGCTATCTCACCATGATCTCCCTAGCTATTGTCCTTCTCTGTTTACCCTCTACATCCAGTCTGAGATGATTAACCCAGTCTCTCTACACGCCCCCCCGCCCCAGAATCTCAGACCGAGTTTCAGTCCTCACGTCCTTTTGGCTTCAGTCTCCTCCCATATCAGCTGTAACAGGGGTATACCACCTCCGCGGCACTGCTGTGCTGGTGGGGGGCTCCTGGGGGGGTGTCTGTCTGCGGGTGGGCCGTGGCGAGGGGGGGGGGACTTTGATTTGCCCATGTGGCTGCTCTGATGAATCGTTTACCTGGGGAGTTCTCAGTGGGGGTCTTCCATGCCAAGGGGCCTGAGCCAACAGCACTTGCTCGTCGGCTACCACACAGGCGGGCTTAAGTCTGTCTATGCATATTTTCTCCCGACGACCCCCCAAGTCTAACAAAAAATGTTTGTCCCCTGTTTCCAGCACTCTGAACGGGCCATCGTAGGGTGGGCGCAATGGAGGGTGGTGGGCATCGTGCCTGACAAACATGAACGCCGCGTTCTTCAAAGTTTTTGGCACAAAAGCGCGTGGAAAACAGTGGTGGGCTGGGCCGGGCAGCGTGCCTGTATTTGCGCTATGCTGCAAACACTGAGATGGGCAGCTGTCCGGCGTGGGATTATCTGGCAAAAATTCCCCGGGCAGCCGCAGTGGCTGAGAAAAAACAAGCTCCGCCGGGGAAGCCTCCAAATCCTCTTTTGGTGCGGAACGCAACCTCAATAAAACCCACGGCAACCGGTCTACCCAATTTGCATCCGTCAGCAAAGCCCTGAGTGCTGCTTTCAGTGACCTATGAAAATGCTCGCATAACCCATTGGCCTGTGGGTTGTACGCGGTTGTGCGATGAATTGCAACACCCAGGCTGCAGGCCATCACGGACCAGAGGTCGGAAACAAACTGAGGGCCCCTATCGGACGTGATGTCCGACGGGATTCCAAAATGCGTCACCCATGTCGCCAAAAAAGCGCGCTCCACGTCCGCGGACGTGGTTGCCGCCAGCAGGACTGCTTCTGGCCAGCATGTGGTGCGGTCCACCACTGTCAGAAGGTGCGTGCGCCCCTGCGATGGCGGGAGGGGGCCCACAAGGTCCACGTGAACATTGTCGAACCTGTTAGCCGGTATACGAAACGGCTCCAAAGGAGCCTTCGTGTGTCTGTGTACTTTGGCTCGTTGGCACGCTACGCAGGCTGCAGCCCACTCTTTCACTTGTTTGCGCAGGCCTGGCCACACAAACTTCTCTCCCACCATTTTGACTGATGCGCACACTCCTGGGTGTGCCAGAGCGTGAACTGACTCAAACACACTCAAACACACGTCCCGTCCCGTGTAGACGTCGCAGATTAGGGGGGGGCTTGCCGTCTTGCAGTACTCTGCTCTCCAGCCTTAACCCTGTTGGTCCAGACTGGAGCGCGCACACGTCCGTATCGCCAACCTGCTCTGCGGCCATGGCTGTATAATCTATCCCCACGCAGACCGGGGCCACTACTGCGCGCGAGGGGCAGTCCGCTACCACATTCAGTTTACCCGACACATGCTGAATATCGGTCGTAAACTCCGAGATCGCGGCCAGCTGTCTCTGCTGCCGGCCCGACCATGGTTCCAAAACCTTGGCCATCGCAAATGTTAGCGGCTTGTGGTCCACGAACGCGGTGAAGCTGCGCCCTTCCAGCCAGAACTGGAAGTGGCGTATGGCCAGGTGGAGAGCCAGCAACTCTCTGTCGAACACGCTGTATTTACGCTCACTGTCGTGCAAAGCCCTGCTGAAAAAAGCAAGCGTCTGCCAAGAACCGGCGACACGCTGCTCCACGACGGCCCCCTATGGCCATGTCCGAGGCGTCGGCAGTGAGCGCTATCCGGGCCGCCGGGTCTGGGTGCGCCAACAGTGCGTCGTTTGCCAGGGCTGTTTTAACCTCAGAGAATGCCTGCTCTCGCGCTGGAGTCCATTTGACTCTATCCGCGGGTTTCCGTCTCTTGAGCGTGGCGTACAATGGCTGCATGAGTTGAGCTGCACGGGGGAGGAACTGGTTATAAAAGTTAACCATCCCCCAAAATTCTTGCAGCACCCTGACCGTCTGAGGCCGGGGAAAATTCGCCACGGCGCGCACTTTGTCGGGCAAGGGTATCGCTCCCTCCAGTGAGATGCGGTGCCCCAAAAATATCAATCTCCGTCATGCCGAACTGGCATTTCGCCGGGTTATTAACCCGTGCTCCTCCAACCTCCGGAAAACCGTCCTGAGGCGGGTTATGTGTTCGTCCTTGGACGCACTGGCCACCAGGATATCATCCAGGTAGATGAACACAAACGGGAGATCGCGCAACACCGCATCCATCATGCGTTGGAATGTCTGTGCCGCTCCTTTTAATCCAAAGGGCATGCGTAAAAACTCAAACAAGCCAAACGGAGTTATTACCACTGTTTTGGGTATGTCCTCCGCGTGCACTGGGACCTGGTGGTAACCGCGGACCAGGTCTATTTTAGAAAAAATGCGTGCTTCGGCGAGGTGAACGGAAAAATCCTGAATATGGGGAATCGGGTAGCAGTCGTGCGCTGTGGCGTTATTCAATCTGCGGAAATCACCGCACGGTCGCCACGATCCCTCGGCCTTAGGAACCATGTGTAGCGGGGATGCCCATGGGCTGTTCGATCGCCTGATGATGCCCAGCCTTTCCAGGTTGGCAAACTCCTCACGCGCTATGGCCAGTTTAGCTGCGTCCAAGCGCCGAGGTTGTGCGAAAACAGGCGGCCCGGTGGTGGTGATAAAGTGTTCCACCCCGTGTTTAGCGATGGCTGCCGAAAACGTCGGGACCGTGAGTGCTGGAAACTGAGTGAGCAGTGTGTGGAACTTACTGCCTGGAGCTGTGACATTGGCTTGTGTTATTGGCCCGGCTCCTCGAGCTGTACAGGGGAGAGAATCAAAAGACAGTGCATTAACCAGGCGCCTGTTAGCAACATCGACTAGTAACCCATGTGCACACAGAAAATCAGCTCCCAGGATTGGGAAACTCAGTGCCGCTATGACAAAAGTCCACTCGTACATACGGCTGTGTAGGGATAAAGTCAGTGTTCTCTCACCAAAAGTCTTAATGCCCGAGCCGTTTACGGCTACCTGCCCGGGGCCGTTAGGTCCTGCTAGCCGGTCGGCATAGGACAGCAGGATGATGCTCTTCCGGGCTCTGGTGTCCACGAGGAAGCGTCTCCCCGAGCGCAAGTCCGTCACGTAGAGCAGCTTGTTCTCTTCACTGGTGGTCGCAGCTGCTACCGACTGCCGGCCTTGGCGTTTTCCCGAGCGCTTGAATTGGCACGGTGGCGCACATCTGCGTGCGTTCTCTCCAAAGCGGTGGTGGTAGAAGCAGAGCGTCTCTCTCTGCCGCTTCCTGGCTCCCGCTACCGTTGGTGGCTCCTCGCCTCCGCTGGTCGTCTCGCTGGGTTCTGACACCGCCGCATTCACTGTGAGGGCTCTGGTGGTGAGGATGATCCGATCTGCCTCCTGGGCTAGCGCACAGTAGTCACGCGTGGCCAGCAACGGCGAATTGGCAAGAACTGCTCTTGCCTCTGTTGGGAGGTTCCGGAGGAAAAGGTGGGCAAACAGAAAATGCCCGTCGTCCGTGCCCATTAACACCAACATCTTCTCCATCAGTTCGACCGCCGACCCATCTCCTAACTCGGAGCGCCTCAGGAGCCTCTCCGCTCTCTCACAGTCCGAGAGCGTGTAGCGCCGGGTCAGCGCGGCCTTGAGAGCCTCGTATTTGTTGTGGACTGGAGGCTGTTGGAGCAGGCTCGCTACTTGCTGAGACATGCGAGCGTCCAGCGCTGCGACCACATAGTAATATTTGGTGTCGTCTGCCGTTATTCCCCGGAGGGCAAACTGAGCCTCGGTGTGGTGGAACCAAGACCGCGGGTTGTGCAGCCAAAAATCGGGTAGTTTGACCGAAACAGCGCATGCGTTGCTGGGGGTTCCCGTCCGGGCCATCTCTGGGATGCTTGCCGCGTCGTTGGGGCTTCCCGTCCAGGCCGACTCCGGGGTTCTTGCCTCGTGTTCCATAATTCGTCAAGGGGTCACCAGTGTGGAGAGTGTAAATAACGAGACTGATTCGTGTAGCAGACGACTTTATTCACTCTCACATCAGTCATACACAGAAAAAGCATGTCTCAATACACCATGGGTTCTCCTTTTATACCAACTGCCCATCTCACATCTGCATGACATCTCACCTCACAATACATTCATCCTTTCTCCCCCCAACTCCTTCTTCTTGCTATCTCACCATGATCTCCCTAACTATTGTCCTTCTCTGTTTACCCTCTGCATCCAGTCTGAGATGATTAACCCAGTCTCTCTACAACGCAAGGTCCGGTTTGAGGTGGATCGTTTTCCTCTTGCCTAGACGTAAAGAGAGAAATGGGTGGTGGTTAATTAAAGCAAGTTTAAAACATATTTAGGAAATACACTTGTTGCTAAAAGCCAGTGGTGGAATGTGACAAAAAAGTGCTTTGTTGTTGTATTTAATCACAATTTTCATGTAGCTGCGCTTCAGTAGATTTTATAAGGGCTGGGTTATGTTTAAGATCATTTGTTTTTACTGTGGCCTCAACAATCAGAATGAGTTAATACCTTCAGTTGAATAGAATCTAGTACTTTAACTGAGGGTGTGAATTCCCGAGTATGGAGTCGCTCAGTCAAAATATGTAATTTTTATCAATAAAAGCTTAGCCACCGCTCTGTCACCGCTGTGTCGCCCTGGCTTCAAGTGTGGGCGGTGTTTTGTACTTGTATTGCTAAAATATAAAAGGATGCACTACAATGAGTGTCATATTTGTAATGTGTCCTGTTATTACAATACTGCATGCGTTTATTGATAGACTAAACTACACATATAAACTAAATTATATTGGTGACTGAACAACTCCCATTTCCCAAAGTGCAGCATACACTGTAATGAATATAACTCACAAAGGATCACACAAGTGATCTGTCAAAAAAAAAAAATACATAAACAAGTGGTTTATTTTACAGTTGATGTGCCATTCATTTTCAATTATTCTGTAATTAATATTCACACAATCAAATAAATCTCAGTTCAGTCCTTTTCATATTAAGTGGAAATTGTGCTACTTTCATTATGGCACTTTATCTATACTTTAACTAAAAAAGCAAAGGATTTCAGTACTTTCCACAGTGGCAAGGTCCGTTGTGTGGTGGCTCCTTTTCCTTTCCTTTCGCCTAGATGAAAGACAGAAATGGATGGTGGTTAGTTAAAGAAAGTTCAAAACATATTAGGGAAATACACTCGTGAAAGCCAGTGGTGGGATGTGACAAAAATGCTTTGTTTCCTTGACAAGTGAGCACCCCAGGATCCACTCTGTACATGTACAAGTACATTTTAAATCCAGGGGTTTATGGTGGAACAGAAACAGCACGACAACACTGTTCCACCACTGTTTTTGGAAAATCCACAGAATAGCTATGCGGGTCTATTATGAGGCTTTAGGAAATTATATGAGTCACTTTATAAATCACTGGTTTGATTGCCTAGAAGAGACAGCAGAGTGCGGTTAAAACACTCAAACTCCATTCCCTTGCGGATGATAAGGAGTCGTTTGTGGTTACCATACAAGGCCCACACAACTCTTCGTGAAGAACAACAGATTCAAAATTTGCCCCTGGTCACTCAATGAAAATGCCGCGTGGGGCCTGCCAACAAAGCGCATTACATTTTTCCAGAGGGTCTTAGCTGTGGTGGTGGCTGACTGGCCTCGTGTTGGTATTGCCCAGGCATATTTTGTAAAATGGTCTGTGACAACAAGCAGATACTGATGGCCATCTGTTGACATGGGCAATTTGAGAAAGTCCATAGCCAGGAGCTCAAGAAGATATGATGTCACAATAGGCACCAAAGGGGCTTGGGTAGCTCTAACAGGTGCTTTTTGTAAAAATGCACCTGGGGCACGAAGCACACAAAAACTATTTTCTCTGCTTGTTTGGGCCAGAAGAACCTACTTCTTATCAGTGTCAGTCTTTTTAAGGCCTGCGTGACCCACTTTCTCGTGACATGCCTGCCAGACTTGCTCCTTGTAGACCTCTGGAAGAATCAATTGCTGCACTAGAGCTAAAGTCTTTGGGTCCTGTATGTGTCGATATAGAATGCCATCTTCTAATTTAAGATGACCCTTTTCTCTGATAAGTCTCAATGCAGTTGGATTCAAGATTCAAAGATTTTATTGGTCAATACCACTATGCGTAAAGGACATACAGGAGAAATGCTATTTCTTTCTCTTAAGTGGTGTGTGCAATATAAAAAAAAGGAATAAGGCTGGACTAAACAGCACAAAAACATGAAGAGAGAAAGGAGGCTGCTATGCGTTCACGCGCCACCTAGTGACCACCAGATATAGGATGTAGGTTTCTTCTTTCCAAGCAGTCTGGCAATCTTCCACAGTGCAACATCTGTACACCACTTGTTGAATGACTGCATCCTCACTTTGGGCATCTTGCCACTGACTAGCTGTTATGCCTATGCTCACTTCATTGAACTGGACCTCCGCAAATCTTGAGGGTACATGTTTATCTTCCTGAAACAAGGTTACCCAACATCTCCGCAGTACATTCATGCCAAGAAGCTCAGGAACACGGGACAGGCAGTGATCTTTCACTATCACCATCCCACCACTGCCACCAAAAATGTAATGGGAGGCAAAAGCTCCCTAAACAACAAACTCCTCGTTTGAGTGATGCACCTCAGTAAGGAACAACAGCAACATAAGGTTTAACAAGGTTTATTACAATCACTGTCAAGATATACAGGGTGGAGTTAAAGTTACATTTGCTGGGTTTCTTTAAGCGTTATCCTAAAAACACAGACACTACAACAAAACATGCAATTGTGGAAGATGAAAGCAGATGAGGCAGTGAGCTAGACGACACATGAACTTTATTCACCTTCCAATACCTAGTACAGGAAATACTGTCTGGGTCTCTGGGCGCCTCCTTTTTATAACATTTATTTCTGCCCCATGAGACCCAGAGAGCCAAGAACAATACTTTCAGTGCACAAAGACATGCGTGGCACATTAACATCATAACACCCTCTCTTCTTCCTGTAACGCCTGTGTCTCCTGAACTCCCCAGGGGGCGGACAGTCCTTTCTGATACTTCTGAGACCCCCCCGGCGCCACTTCCTCCTTCAGTCCTTTGTTCCATCTCCCCCCGGCTTCCAACTCTGGGTGGAGAACCCTCTACACAGTGCCACCACACAGCCTCCCCCCCGAACACCCAGAAAGAGCACTAACCCCCCCCGTCCCTTGGGCTTGAGCCGCCACTCATAGCGGCTGTAGCGGGGGGGTCGCCGGTCCGGTCGAAACACCCTGCTGGCGAGGTGTGCAGGCGGGTACATTAGTCTGTGGAGGGACAAAGGGTGGGGGGGAGAAACATGTTAGCTTCGCGAGTGCAGGTCTCTACCGAGGGAACACCAACTTGCGGAGCCACCGACGGTGAGCGTCTGCACCGGGGAGCTTGGGCTAACACCACCTGCTCATCTGCCAACACAAAAGCGGACTTCAGCACCCTGAACGGTTCATTATACGGTGGGCGCAGTGGGGTCCGGTGTTTATCGTGCCTGACAAAAACAAACCTGGCGTTCTGTAAGCTTTTTGAGATGAAGGTGCGGGGAAAACAATGGTGAGCCAGGCCCGGCACGTTAACAGCCTCTGTACTGTGCAAAAATTGCACAGGCAGGTTGCCCCAAGTGTGGGGGTTTTCTGGTAAAAAACTTGCCAGGGATCTGCAGCGGCCAGAGAAAAAAACGAGTTCTGCTGGAGAGGTTGCCAAATGCTCCTTAGGCACGGAGTGCAACCCTAAAAGAACCCAGGGCAGGCAGTCGACCCAATTTGCATCCGTGAACAAAGCTCTGACCGCTGCCTTATGAAAACATTTGCATAACCCGTTGGCCTGGGGGTTGTATGCGGTAGTGCGGTGGATTTTTACCCCCAGGCTCTGGGCCATCGCGGACCAGAGTTCCGAAACCAACTGCGGACCCTTGTCGGAAGTGATGTCTGACAAGGATCCGAATCGTATAGCCCAAGCTGACAAAAAGGCACGAGCCACTTCCGAGGACGTGGTGGAAGTCAGCAGGACCACTTCAGGCCAACGCGTGGTGCGGTCCATGATTGTCAAAAGGTGCATGAAACCTTGCGACAGCAGGAGGGGTCCCACCAAATCCACATGGATGTGGTCAAACCTCCTGGCCGGGATTTGGAACGGCTCGGGGGGAGCTTTGGTGTGCTTGTGCACTTGGGCCCGCTGGCACGCGACACACGCTGCAGCCCACTCTTTCACGTCCTTGCGCAAGCGTAGCCAGACAAATTTCACCCACACCAGTTAATCGAGGTGCGCACACCGGGATGCGAAAGGGAGTGGAATGACTCAAAAAGCGGCAGTGTCAAGAGCTCGGAACCACCGGGCACGGGCGACCAGTGGAGACGTAGCAAAGCAAGAGTGGGCACCCTATTTGCACCACCCTGCTCTCCAGCTTTAACTGAGTAGGCGCGGACTGGAGCACGCAAATGTCCACATCCCCAGTTTGCTCCACGGCCATGGCAGGGAAATCTGTTCCCATGTAGACCGGGGAGACTAACACGCATGACAGGCAATCGGCCACGACGTTGAGCTTACCAGCAACGTGTTGAATGTCGGACATGAACTCAGAGATCACGGCCAAATGCCGTTGCTGCTGAGCCGACCACGGTTCCAAGACCTTGAACATCACATACGTTAGTGGTTTATAATCCACGAATACGGTGAACTCGCACCCTTCTAGCAAAAACTGGAAATGGCGCGTCGCCAGGTGAAAGGCCAACAATTCTCTGTCGAAGTACTGCATTTGTGTTCGTTGTCACACAAAGTACGACTGAAAAATGCGAGCGGCTGCCACGAATCGGAGACGTACTGCTCCACCACTGCCCCATGGCAACGACAGACGCATCTGTGGTGAGCGCTATCTGTGCCGACGGGGCAGGGTGGGCTAGCAAAGCAGCGTCAGCGAGTGCTGTTTTGGCGTTTGCGAAAGCCTGGACTTGCTCGGGGGTCCAGTCGATGTTTTACGTGGGCTCCTTTTTCTAAAGCGCGACATACAACGGCTGAAGCAGCTGGGCTGCCCGGGGGAGGAAACGGTTATAAAAGTTGACCATTCCCAAAAATTCCTGTAGAGCCCTCACGGTCTGTGGACACGGAATGTCTGACACGGTGCGCACCTCATCAGGTAGTGAAATCACGCCCTCCGAAATGCGGTTGCCCCCCCCAAAAAAAAAAAAATCAATCACTGGCACACCGAACTGGTACTTTGCCCACTTGTTCTTCAGGAACCTACCAGCTACAGCGAGGGCGGTCCTGGCCAACTTGCCACGGCTGGTAGCTAAGGACTACCGCACCCTGGTGCAGGAAGCGGACTGCATCATTTTGGTGACCAGAACTCTTAGCATGCAGGCAGTGGCATCAACATCCATGAGGGACTCCAGCGAGGTTGAGGAGCCATTGCTGGTAGCCAGGACAGACACCAGAAGATGAAGGAACAGGGCGATCTGTTTTTAATCATCGCCGTTTCGGCTCGGAACGCCCAACGCTGCCTGTCGCCATGCCAATTCAAGAAGCCGGGAAGACGGCACCTTCGGAATTCAGTTGCAGCTGCCACTGATGGAGACAGAAACAGACTGCTTTATGTCACAGACACACGTTCGGGGAGATGGTTTTTGGTGGACTCCGGCTCCCAGAAGAGCCTCATCCTGCTGGTCAACGCAGACAGGGCGGCAGGAGGTAGCGGTCCCAAGCTCACGGCTGCCAATGGATCCACCATCAGGACATTTGGCAAGTGGACACTGACAATATGCTTACACGGACGCAACTTTCAGTGGGACTTTGTGGTAGCTGCATATTCCGGCCCCTTTTTAGGCAAAGACTTTTTATAAGCTTATAGGCTGTTAGTCGATGTTGCTAATAGGAAATTAGTGGACTCCGTCTCTTTTACCTCACTGCCCTGTACAGCTCGGGGAGCTGGGTCGACAACACAGGCTAACATTATAGCTCCAGGGGGTAAGTACCAACATTTGCTCACACAGTTCCCAGCACTCACGGTCCTGACTTTTTCGGCTATGATAAGGAAACACAGGGTCAAACACTTCATTATGACAAAAGGCTCGCTAGTGTTTGGTGTCCTCGGTGCTTGGACGCAGCTAAACTGGCCAGCGCGCAAGAGGAGTTTGCCAACTTAGAGCAGTTTGCCAACTTAGAGCAGTTGGGCATCGTCAGGCAATCCAACAGCCCGTGGGCATCCCCGCTACACATGGTGCCTAAAGCTGACGGGTCGTGGCGACCATGCAGTGATTTCTGGTGCTTGAATAACGCCATGGAACACGATTGTTATCCCATTCTGCGCATCCAGGATTTTTCCGTGCACCTGCCCGGGGCACATGTTTTTTTGAAAGTGGATCTGGTCCGCGGATACCATCAGGTCCCGGTGCGCGTCGAAGACATTCCGAAAACAGTGGTAATAACGCCTTTCAGCTTTTTCAAGTTTGTACGCATGCCGTTCGGATTAAAAGGCGCAGCGCAGACTTTCCAGAGGATGTTGATGCAGTGCTTCACGACTTGTCCTTTGTTTTCGTCTACTTAGACGGCATTATGGTAGCTAGCACGTCCGAGGAGGAGCACATCGCCCATCTCAAGACGGTTTTCCAGAGGTTGGAAGCACACGGGCTTATAGTTAACCTGGCGAAGTGCCAGTTCGGTGTGCCTGTGATTGATTTTTTGGGCGACTGCATTTTGCCGGAGGGCACGATTCCGCTACCAGATAAGGTGCGCGCCGTATTGGACTTTCCGCGCCTGCAGACCATGAGGGGTCTACAGGAGTTTTTGGGGATGGTCAATTTTTATAGCCGTTTCCTTCCCCAGGCAGCCCAGCTGATGCAGCCATTATATGCCACGCTGAAAAAAAGAAGCCTGCGGACAATGTCAACTGGACTCCCGAGTGAGTCCAGGCTTTCACGAATGCTAAAACAGCGCTTGCGGATGCTGCATTGCTAGCTCATCCAGATCCGTCGGCATGGATAGTGCTCACTACGGACGCATCTGATGTTGCCATAGGAGCAGTGGTAGAGCAGTATGTCTCCGGTTCGTGGCAGCCGCTCGCATTTTTCAGTTGGACTTTGCGCGACAGCGAATGCAAATACAGGATGTTTGACAGGGAGTTGTTGGCTCTGCACCTGGCGATGCACTATTTCCAGTTTTGGCTAGAAGGGCGTGAGTTCACTGCATTCATGGACCATAAGCCACGATCTCTGAGTTTGCGACTGACATTCAACATGTTGCCGGTAAGCTCAAGGTCGTGGCCGATTGTCTGTCGCATACATTAGTCTCCCCGGTCTACATGGGAATAGATTTCCCTGCGATGGCTGCGGAGCAAGCCGGGGACACGGACATTTGCGTACTCCAGTCGGCACCTAATGGGTTAAGGCAGGAGAGCAGGGTGGTGCAAGAAGGATGCCCTCCCCTGGTCTGCGACGTCTCCACCAGCCGCCTGTGCCTGGTGGTTCTGAGCTCTTGGCGCCGTCGTTGAGTCAGTCCACTCCCTTTTGCATCCGGGAGTGCACGCTTTGGTGAAGCTAGTGGGAGCGAAATTCATCTGGCCGCACTTGCGCAAGGATGTGAAAGAGTGGGCTGCAGCTTGTGTTGCGTGCCAGCTTGCCAAAGTGCACAAGCACACCAGAGCCCCCCCTCGAGCCGTTCCAAATCCTGGCCAGGAGGTTCGACCACGTCCACTTGGATTTGGTGGGACCCTTCCCGCCGTCACAACGTTTCACACACTTTTTAACAATCATAGACTGCACCATGCGCTGGCCTGAAGTGGTCCTGCTGGCTTCTACCTCGTCCGTGGAAGTGGCTCGTGCTTTTTTGTCGGCTTGGGTTGCATGGTTCGGATCCCCGTCAGACATCACTTCCAACAGGGGTCCACAATTCATTTCAGAACTCTGGTCCACGATGGCCCAGAGCCTGTGGGTCAAAATTCACCACACTACCACGTACAATCCCCAAGCTAATGGGTTATGCGAGCGTTTTCATAGGTCGCTTAAAGCAGCAGTCAGAGCTTCGCTTACGGAGACAAATTGGGTTAACCGCCTGCCCTGGGTTCTTTTGGGGTTGTGCTCCGCACCTAAGGAAGATTTGGCAGCCTCCACGGCAGAACTCATTTTTTCTCAGCCTCTGCGGATCACCGGAGAGTTTTTACCAGAAATCCCCGCACCAGAGGCTGATCTGCCCGCACAATTTTTACACAGTACGAAGGCTTTTAATGTATTGAGCCCAGCCCACCATTGTGTTCCCTGCACTTTTGTCCCCAAGAGTTTACAGAACGCCAGCTTTGTTTTCATCAGGCACGATGCACACCGGACCCCACTGCACCCACCGTGTAACGGACTGTTCAGGATGTTGGAACCTGGGGCAAAACATTTTGTGTTAGACTTGGGAGAGGCGTAGGGAGACAGTCTGCATCAACAGGCTGAAGCCCGCTTTTGTGTTGGCAGACAAGCAGGTGGTGTTGGCCCAAGCTCCTCAGTGCGGATGTCCACTGTTGGTGGCTCTGCAAGTTGGTGTTCCCTCAGTAGGGACCTGCGCACATGAAGCTGATGTGTTTTCCCCCCTCCCTTTTTCCCTCCACAGACTGACATGCCCTCCTGTACACCTCTCCAGCAGGGTGTTTCAAATGGATCAGTGACCCCCCCCCCCCCGCTACAGCCGCTATGGATGCCGGCTCAAGTCCAAAGGACGAGGGGGTTAGTGCCCTTTCTGGGTGTTCAGAGGGGCTGTGTGGTGGCACGGGTGGGGGATTCTCCACCCAGAGAAGGCAGCTGGGATAAGGGGGAACAATGGACTGGAGGAGGAAGTGCCACGGGGGGGGCTCAGACGGGATAGTATGAACTATGCACCCCCCGGGAAGAAGGAAGAACCACCAGAACCGCTGGAAGAGAGAAGGGTGTGAGCAGCGATGCTGGCGTTATGTTAATGCACCACACAGGTCTTTGTTCCAAACAATGTATTATGGTCGGAAGTTCCAGGTCTCAATGCATGGAATTAAAGGTATAAATGAGGAACGCACAGAGACCCGGGAGGTCTTTTTACTGTATTGTATGTTGGAGAAGGAATAAAGTTCATGTGTCGTCTAGCTCGTTGCATCACCTGCTTCCTTTCTCCACAATGACTCCAAAAATCTACAACTAAATATTAATAATCAGCTGACCCTACTATTCTGGTCACGGAGCTAAACACTCTTCATCAAATCTGTAGAAGATATATGCAAACATTTTGCTCCTCCTGACTGCATCTCCAACCCAGTAAATAATAATCAGCCAGCTTTCAACATAGACCAAATATCTGACACCGAGGTAGGCAGCATCATTAGCTCCTTGAACCACTCCAGAGCTAAGGATATTAATGGATTGGATGCCAGTTTTTTAAAAACCCACAAGGACACATTGATTCACCCAATCATGCATTTAATTAATCAACTACAAAAGCACTCGGAGAGCGCAGACCTCCGCCAAGCGCCACAGTTCCCCCCATACAGTGTTTGTGTGTACGTTTTCAGATTCCTTGACCATGAAAACATATGACTAGCAATGGGATTGACAATGATAGGATTAGTGGTTCAGTAGTTATTGACGAAAATGGCATTTTCCGTAATGGCGGTTTTCTTCTGGACGGTGATCTGGATCACCACCAAAATTTAATCAGTTCTTCCTTGTACCATTTCCAACAACGCCTGAAAGTTTCATCGAAATCCATCCAAAACTTTTTGAGTTATCTTGCTAACCAACAGACAGACAGACAAACCCCGGCAAAAACATTACCTCCTTGGCGGAGGTAATAAAATAATATAGTGTCCCTATGACTTGAAAGCTGGCGACAGTTACCCCAGTTTTCAAGTCAGGCGTTAGAACCACAATGAGTCATTACAGACCAATCAGCATCTTACCAATTATTTCCAAAGTTATAGAAAAATGGATGGCTCAACAGTTGATGGATCACTTCAAAGACAGCTCAACAACTTCACATCCCATGCAATTCGGCTTCCGTGAGCACCACTCAACTGAGACAGCATTCGCCCCGTTTGTAGAAAAAGTTAAGCATTTGCTGGATAAAAATAGTTGTGTTGGAGCTGTATTTTTAGACTTAAAAAGAGCTTTTGATATGGTAAACCACAAAGTATTGCTCTCCAAATTACATAGTTTTAATTTTTCTCACCAGGCTGTAATGTGGATCAAATCATACCTATGCAATAGGAAACAATGTACGGTGCTTGATGGTATCAGATCCCCTTATTTAGATTGCCCAGTGGGGGTCCCTCCAGGATCCATCCTGGTGTGGGTGACCCCCACAACAGACTGGGACAAGCAGAGCGCTCAGCTGGAGCAATTAGTAGAACAATGTGATGTGTGTATTGATATCAATAGGCAGCTGCTCTCTGTCTAGCTCCTTCCTGCCTGCTGTTGATATGTATGACTCAAATGAAAATGTTCCTTCCTGCTCTGACTGGGATGCAAATGTCCCATTGCCTTTCATGTATTGTCTGTAGCTGGGTATAAAAACTGCATATGCTCTGTAACCCGCTCTCTCACTGCTCATCTGACTGCACGCATTGCCTATCTGTTGGAGAGCCTCCGGGCTCGCTCTGGCGCGCATGCACGGCGCCGGAGTGAGTCTGTGATGGCGGTATGATTAATGAAATCCCTTAAAAACTCTCAGTTCGCTGCTTATTATTTCATGCCGCCACATTGGTGACCCCGAGAAAGAACACGCTGACACCAACGAACGCAGCACCCGGCGGTGATTCTCTGACGACAAGCGAACGCAGCAGCCTGACGCAAATGATCTGCCCTCCCTTCTGCTACAGGGAGACCTCGACGCAGAGCCACCACCAGGCGAAACTCTCCGGAGATCACCCACGACCGGGAAAGCTGCAGAATGCTTCATGGTGAGATCTGCACGCCTGAGATCTGCACATCCACACTGGGACCGGCCGCTCTCACAGCTCCTCCACACGAGAGCGCACGCACCTCGTCCTCTCTCCACGACGGCGACCTCCAGGGCCGACGGAGAACGCAGCGCGTGGACCTGAACGCACCATGACCAATCTACAGCAACAGCTCAACAGGGATGACCATCGGCGCCGACTACGCTAATCTCCAGCAAGCTCCCTGACCCTGACTCGCCTTTACAGTGGACCTGCCAAGCACCGAATCCCGCAAGCACACCGGGGGGTTACGAGGACGGCGCACCACGCACGGGTCAATAACGGCTCCACAGACCGCCATCGTCCTTCACCGCTGCACACAGAACCTTCAGGGCTGCTCACACACCTGAAGCACGCACGCAGCTCGCTCACAGGATTTTGTACGGGTCTCAGCCATGGCGCACAAAGGGAATTCAGCCGTCAGCTGTCCCCGAGGGCTTTAGGGCTGCGCACGCGCACCTAAAGCCAACACGCCAAGTCCCTCACACAGCTGCAACACGGAGTAAAAACGCAGAAAGCGGTGCTGCCGTCTCCCCTCCCGCGGAACTGGACAGCAGCCCAGCAGTCGTGGCCCAGACTACCGCTCGTCGCATCCAGGGATCCTGCTCGCTTCTCGATGAAAGACGCAGTGCGGCCGCCAACTTGCGTGAACAACATGTCAGCCACGGTCCTGTCCGCTTTCTACGACATGGACGTGCACATCTATAAGGAAAAGGGCATGAACATGAACGCGCTCCACACCAACAGCATGCTGGACAAAAAGGCGGTGGGCGCCCCCGCCACCACTGCGGGCTCTGGCGGCTCTCTGGCCCCGGGATATTTCCGCAGAAATTCCGCCAGCAACGTGGAGGCGGTGAACAACGGCAACAAGCTGCCGCTGGGCTCCTACGGCAGCCTGAAGGAGAACACGCCATCCGGCCCGGCCGCCATCAGCGCCACGGCGCTCATGAACAAGGAGAACAAGTTCTGGGAGCGCGCCTTCAGCGAGAGCGGGGCGCGCTGCAGCAGAAGCCCGGCGCGCAGATCAACTCCACGCGCTACAAGACGGAGCTGTGCCAGCACTTCGAGGAAGCGTGCAAGTATCAGAAGGTTGCGTGTTCAGATCACGTCGGGGTCACCAGTGTAGAGAATGCATTCAAGGATGAGGCTGAGTTTTTTTCTCAGGTTCAGCTTTATTATGAGAACACATTCTCTAGCAATCTCTCAACAAGAAAAAGAGACTGAGCAATGAAATACCACACTGTTATACTGCTGGAGCCACGAAACCTAAGTCACATGGTGCTTTAGCAAACATACAATCACATGGTACTTAATCCCAGTCACTATGCAACTCTTTGATGTTTCACTATTGTCTCTTATCACTCGATGATCCGGGAATCCTTCTGGGGCATCCTCTCTGAGACAAAGGCCAAAACTCACACCTCCTCGTCATCTCCTGTAGACCTCTGCAAACCCAGACCTTCTTTGTCCCGCAAGACGTGAAGCACCCAATACACATACAGCCATACATTTGTGGGAAATATGAACTCAATATATGAGATGAGATGAGATGAGATTCAACTTTATTGTCATTACACATGTATGAATACAAGGTAACGAAACGTGACTTGGCATTTGGGCACGCTCTGCAGAGCGCATCCAAGGCCGGGGCAGCCGCTAGGCGCCAGTCATAAAGAAGAAAGGAAAAAAAAAAGAAAAGAGAAAGGATATGACACAGTAGGCGAGAGAAAAAAACATGTTTTATCAAAATGGCGCTTAGTAAGTAAGCGAAATTTTGATTGCAGGCAAAAAAACCCTCAATGCACATTTAGCAGACAATTAGTAGACAGATCACACAGCAGAGAGAGGGCAGTGTGTGTATATCAGTATGATGATGTCAGTGTGTGTGCAGTGTTGAGTGTATCAGTTACTGGAGTACAACAAATAGTCTTCTAGTCAACGATAGATGTTATAGTTCATGAACGCTGTCCCTGAAGAGTTCTGTTTATTGCACAGCAGCAGTGTTTGGGTTAGCAGAGCCAGCTGACACATCCGCTTATCTCAACTCTGGAGGAGTGAGTTATCCAGGGGCGCCGATCAAGGCTGAATCTGCACAGACAGAGTATAGGATTTTCGTCGCTCATATTCTATGCTTACAATTCAAATTAACATTCACTGGCTTTAAATTCATATCATTCCCTGGAGAGCACGAAGCGACTCCAGATGTTTCCCCTTCTAAACACAGATAAACATGTCCGGTAGAGTCCATCTCTCTACAGTGCATGCAGATGGTAAATTCCATGTTGGTCATTTGCCGCTATTCGTGCACTCCCCATCTGGTCGAATTGTTGAAGAAGCAGCTACGCCGGGTCTGCATTTTGATTAGCTCTTCCAGTTAAATTTTCGATACACCAGGAGAACTTCAGAGCCAATCGGCAGAAATCCTGTGATCGTAAAAAAGCCAAAACAGGTAGATGTTTTCCACATCTTCAGTCGAATCACACAGACACATGAGTTCCAATCCATGGGTCTCTCCACATTTGGGCTCCCCCGGGCCCGATTTTCTGTTTGAAAAGGTGGTGTCAATTGCGTTTAAAGCCCAGCTTATATCCATTTTCCGTATTTTCCATTTGGGTTGAGAACAGCGAGATGGTGAGACGGCACAGACACTCACTCAGATGCAGCAAGCTGGGATTTAGATTTAGGTCAGGAAGGCAGGATAGGAGGAGGGAGGAAAAAATGCGACTGCTCTCTCTGAAGGCAGGAGGAAGAATTTCTCTGAAGGCAGCAGGAAGAATTTCAGGAAGAATATGTGCCACATAACCCCCCCCCCCCCAAACGTCTATTAAGGGACAAAACATAATCAGAGATGCATGACAGAAAACATCACTACATATCGCAAATCAATCCACCAATTGCTTGGGTTTTAACCTCCTGTCATATCTGCTGTAAGCCGGCTTTGTTCCTTCTGCAGCGACTTCCTGCATCTGTGGATCAGAATTGTTAGCACATCTCTGTGGTGGCTCCGAAGAATGTCTTCCCGGCAGCCTGCCACGGTGGGGGGCCCTGGCCAACTGCACGTGTTCATCAGCCAGAACAAAGGTGGGTTTGAGTCTGTTAATGCAAATCAACTCTTTTCTGCCTCCTAAATCAAGCAAAAAATGTTTCTCCCCTGTTTCCAACACTCTGAAAGGCCCGTCGTAAGGCGGTCGCAAACCTGGGCGTTGAGCATCATGTCTAACAAAAACAAACTCCGCATTTTTTAAAGCCTTTGGCACAAAAACGCGTGGAAAACTGTGATGAACTGGGCCAGGAAGGGTGTTAGATCCTGTGCCGCTCTGCAACAGCTGACCGGGGGGGGGGGGGGCAATTTGGCGCAGGGTTGTCGGGAAGGAATTCCCCTGGCAAACGGAGGGGTTGTGCAAAAACTAATTCAGCCGGAGAGGCCTGCAAATCCTCCTTAGGTGCGGAACGCAACCCCAATAAAACCCATGAAGTTTATCCACCCAATTTGTATCTGTAAGAGACACTCCGAGGGCTGCTTTCAATGACCTATGAAAGCGTTCGCACAAACCGTTAGCCTGGGGGTTATACGCGGTAGTGCGGTGAATCTTCACCCCTAGGCTGTGGGCCATGGATGACCAGAGTTCAGAAACAAATTGGGGACCCCTGTCGGACGTTATGTCTGACGGAACTCCAAAACGCGTGACCCAAGCTGTTAAAAACGCGCGTGCAACGTCTGCTGCTGTAGTTGACGCCAGAGGAACCACTTCTGGCCAACGCGTGGTGCGATCTACCATCGTCAAAAGGTGTGTACACCCCTGCGACAACGGAAGGGGGCCCACCAAGTCAACATGCACATGATCAAAACGCTTAGCCGGGATGTGAAAAGGCTCCAAAGGGGCTCTAGTGTGCTTGTGTATTTTGGCTCGCTGACACGCTACGCAGGCTGCTGCCCATTCCTTGACCTGTTTACGCAACCCCGGCCAAACAAATTTCTCCCCCACCATCTTAATCGATGCGCGCACCCCCGGGTGCGCCAGAGAATGGATTGAGTCAAAAACGCGGCGGCGCCACGCAGCTGGAACCACAGGGCGAGGCTGCCCCGTGGAGACATCGCAGATTAGAGGGGGCATACCTATTTGCTGCACCCTGTGCTCCAGCCTTAACCGTGTTGGTCCAGACTGGAGCGCGCGCACATCCACGTCACTAACCTGCTCCGCGGCCATGGCTGCATAATCTAAACCTACGCGGACCGGGGCTGCAAGGGCTTCTGCACCACAAACCTGGCCCGCGGCCATGGCTGCCGAGTCTGCCCCCACGGGGCCTGGCGCTGCTACTGCACGCGAAAGACAATCTGCCACTACATTATGTTTGCCCGCGACATGCTGAATATCGGTGGTGAACTCCGATATCGCGGCCAGCTGTCTTTGCTGCCGGCCTGACCAAGGCTCTGAAATCTTGGCCATCGCAAACGTTAGCGGCTTGTGGTCCACAAACGCGGTGAAACAGCGCCCCTCCAGCCAGAACTGGAAATGGCGGCTGGCCAAATGCAGGGCCAACAGCTCCCTGTCGAACGCGCTGTATTTCCGCTCGTTATCGCGCAAGGTTTTGCTGAAAAACGCAAGTGGCTGCCAGCTCCCTGCCACAAACTGTTCAACGACCGCCCCCACCGCTAAATCGGAAGCGTCCGTGGTGAGCGCCATGCGGGCCGTTGGCACCGGGTGTGCCAACAAAACGGCGCTCGCCAGGGCTGATTTGACTTGGGAGAATGTGCGCTCCCGCTCCGGGGACCATTCGATCTTATTTGCAGGTTTTTGTTTTTTAAGTGCCGCGTACAATGGTTGCATGAGCTGTGCTGCGCTTGGGAGGAAACGGTTATAAAAATTAACCATTCCCAAAAATTCCTGCAATGCTTTGACCGTCTGAGGTTGGGGAAAATTTGTTATTGCGCGTACTTTATCGGGCAGAGGGACCGCTCCTTCTGGTGAAACGCGGTGCCCCAAAAAATCAATTTGCGCCACCCCAAACTGGCACTTCGCTGGGTTAATTATTAACCCGTGCTCTGCCAGCCTCCGAAAAACCGCTGTGAGGTGGCTTTCATGTTCATCTTCGGACGTGCTGGCTACCAAAATATCATCCAAGTAGACGAACACGAAAGGGAGGCCGCGTAAAACTGCATCCATCATGCACTGGAAAGTCTGCGCAGCACCCTTGAGTCCAAACGGCATACGCAAAAACCCGAAAAGCCCAAAAGGAGTTATTACCGCTGTTTTGGGTATGTCCTGAGCACGGACTGGGACTGGATGGTACCCGCGCACCAAATCTATTTTAGAAAAAATGCGCGCCCCCGCTAAATGGACCAAAAAATCTTGGATGTGCGGAATCGGGTAGCGGTCGTGTGCTGAAGCGTTATTCAACCTGCGGAAATCACCGCAAGGCCGCCACGAGCCTTCAGCCTTGGGGACCATATGCAGCGGTGAAGCCAAGGGGCTGTTAGAGCGTCTAATGATGCCCAGCTTTTCCAGGTTGGCGAATTCCTCGTGCGCTATGGCTAGTTTAGCTGAGTCCAAGCGTCGCGCTTTTGCAAAAACGGGGGGGCCGGTGGTAGTTATAAAATGGGTGACCCCCACAACAGACTGGGACAAGCAGAGTGCTCAGCTGGATTTTGTTCGGGTGTCAGCCACGGCGCACAAAGGGAATTCAGCCGTCAGCTGTGCCCGAGGGCTTTAGGGCCGCACGCGCGCACCTAAAGCCAACACGCCAAGTCCCTCACACAGCTGCAGCTCCTTTTTTCTCACAGCCGCTACGCAGCCTTGCAGCTCCTGTTTTCCTTCATAGCCGCGAGAGGAGTCAGAGACAAACTTTTCTTCGCACAGCTGCTGTGGACCTCCGCCACGTTCAACGGGACAGCCCCTCAACATCGCGGATCCACAGGCAATTTTTGCGCGGCCCAAACAATTTCGCCGTCCTGGGCCGGCACTTGCTACCCCCACCCCCCTCTCTCCACCTCCTCGGCACAGAGCCTTCCCCGCAGCTCGCTTCCAAAGCTGGACTATTGAGGCCTCAGCTCCCCGCTGAGCCCTCTGGGGGGGGGGGGGGGAGTACTGTGGGTGACCCCCACAACAGACTGGGACAAGCAGAGCGCTCAGCTGGAGCAATTAGTAGAACAATGTGATGTGTGTATTGATATCAATAGGCAGCCGCTCTTTGTCTAACTCCTTCCTGCTTGCTGTTGATATGTATGACTCAAATGCAAATGTTCCTTCCTGCTCTGACTGGGATGCAAATGTCCCATTGCCTTTCATGTATTGTCTGTAGCTCGGTATAAAAATTGCATATGCTCTGTAACCCTCTCTCTCACTGCTCATCTGACTGCACGCATTGCCTATCTGTTGGAGAGCCTCCGGGCTCGCTCTGGCACACATGCACGGCGCCGGAGTGAGTCTGTGATGGCGGTATGATTAATAAAATCCCTTAAGAACTCTCAGTTCGCTGCTTATTATTTCATGCCGCCACACTGGGACCTATCTTGTTCTCACTTTATATAAATGATCTTCCAGATGTCTGCAAAGGTGTTCGTGCTCAGTTGTATGCAGATGATGCCCTTATTTTTATTACAGCAAAAAATCCTGAAGAAGCTGCAGTTACACTCATCAGCTCTGATGCTTGTTCAACACTGGCTCACCAAGTCCTGTCTCTCTCTGAATGTAAATAAAACTATGTATGTTGGGGTTTTTTTTGTTTGTTTTTTTAAAAAATACCTGGGTGTGACTCTGGACTCTACACTTGTTCAAGAGCCATATCAAAATGGTCACTAAAACACTAAAATTTAATATTCACAACTTCAATTCAATTTAGGAGGTTGCTTACAAACAGAACCACCATGATGTTTCTACACTCAATGATCTTTTCACATCTGAACTATTGTATTACCAGCTGGTCATTGATGGGAGTGGCAACCCTCGAATCAATTGAATCACTCTATAAAAATGCTCTGAAAACGTTAGATAAAAAGCCTCTCCCACACCACCACTGCAATATTCTACCTACAGTCGTGAAAAAATTTGGACACCCCTTTAAATATTCAGTTCTTTATTAAGAAATGTTCACGTATCTATGTCTAACCTTGTTTTTGTTTTTATTTGCATTTTTTTTAATTTATTTTAGCCATTGTAAGTGGGAATGAATGTGGGGGTGTCCTAAAAAGATGGGGGGTGTCCCAATTTATTCTTAACTATTTGTTTAGAATTACACTTTACAGAAAATTTGAAAAGAGTATTTAATTCATTTTTAATTGTTTAGTTGTATTATCTGAATCTCCCAGTATTTTTAACATTGATATTAAATATCCATATGTCCAAATATGTTCAAAAACACACAGGCTTATACAGGGTGCCCTAATTTATTTTATTTTTTTTCCCACAACTGTTGGTACAACCTCCTGTCCTTTGAGAATTTTAAAAAATTTAAAACTGCCAGCTTGATGTATAAAATCCTACATGGTCTGGCTCCCCCACCCCCCAATGAATCCATCTATAAATGCACTGAAGCTCTGTGTGTGTGTGTGTGTGTTCCACATATACAGTGGGGCAAAAAATTATTTAGTCAGCCACCAATTGTGCAAGTTCTCCCACTTAAAAGATGAGAGAGGTCTCCAATTTTCATCATAGGTATACCTCAACTATGAGAGACAAAATGAGAAAAAAAAAATCCAGAAAATCACATTGAAGGATTTTTAATGAATTAATTGGTAAATTCCTCAGTAAAATAAGTATTTGGTCACCTACAAACAAGCAAGATTTCTGGCTCTCACAGACCTGTAACTTCCTCTTTAAGAGGCTCCTCTGTCCTCCACTCGTTACCTGTATTAATGGCACCTGTTTGAACTCGTTATCAGTATAAAAGACACCTGTCCACAACCTCAAACAGTCACTATGGCCAAGACCAAAGAGCTGTCAAAGGACACCAGAAACAAAATTGTAGACCTGCACCAGGCTGGGAAGACTGAATCTGCAATAGGTAAGCAGCTTGGTGTGAAGAAATCAACTGTGGCAGCAATTATTAGAAAATGGAAGACATACAAGACCACTGATAATCTCCCTTGATCTGGGGCTCCACGTAAGATCTCACCCCGTGGGGTCAAAATTATCACGAGAACAGTGAGCGAAAATCCCAGAACCACATGGGGGGGACCTAGTGAATGACCTGCAGAGAGCTGGGACCAAAGTAACAAAGGCTACATCAGAAACACACTACGCCGCCAGGGACTCAAATCCTGCAGTGCCAGACGTGTCCCCCTGCTTAAGCCAGTACATGTCCAGGCCCGTCTGAAGTTTGCTAGAGAGCATTTGGATGATCCAGAAGAGGATTGGGAGAATGTCATATGGTCAGATGAAACCAAAATAGAACTTTTTGGTAAAAACTCAACTTGTCGTGTTTGGAGGAGAAAGAACACCATACCTACTGTGAAGCATGGGGGTGGAAACATCATACTTTGGGGCTGTTTTTCTGCAAAGGGACCAGGACGACTGATCCGTGTAAAGGAAAGAATGAATGGGGCCATGTATCGTGAGATTTTGAGTGAAAACTTCCTTCCACCAGCAAGGGCATTGAAGATGAAACGTGGCTGGGTCTTTCAGCATGACAATGATCCCAAACACACCGCCCGGGCAACGAAGGAGTGGCTTCGTAAGAAGCATTTCAAGGTCCTGGAGTGGCCTAGCCAGTCTCCAGATCTCAACCCCATAGAAAATCTTTGGAGGGAGTTGAAAGTCTGTGTTGCCCAGCGACAGCCCCAAAACATCACTGCTCTAGAGGAGATCTGCATGGAGGAATGGGCCAAAATACCAGCAACGGTGTGTGAAAACCTTGTGAAAACTTACAGAAAATGTTTGACCTCTGTTATATACCCTTTGTTGGCAATGACAAAGTATTGAGATGAACTTTTGTTATTGACCAAATACTTATTTTACCAAGGAATTTACCAATTAATTCATTAAAAATCCTTCAATGTGATTTTCTGGATTTTTTTTTTTCTCATTTTGTCTCTCATAGTTGAGGTATACCTATGATGAAAATTGGAGACCTCTCTCATCTTTTAAGTGGGAGAACTTGCACAATTGGTGGCTGACTAAATACTTTTTTACCCCACTGTATCTCTTGAACCGTTCATCAGACTGACCTAAGATTTTATATGTGCTTTGCTGAGGTTACGAGGGTGTGCATCCACAAGTATGGAGTTGCTCATTCAAAATATGCAATTTTTATCAATAAAAGTTTTGCCACCGCACTGTCTCTTCATGCCCTGGCTTCAGGAAGTGCAGGTCGGGTTTTGGATTGACTCCGTGCTGATTGGATAGTATGCTGCATCACAGCCATACTGATTGGATAATGCACGACATCACGACCATGGTGATTGGACAATACACTCATCACAACCAGTTTAGTTACCACAGTGTTCACTGAACAAAACAAGGAAGTGAAAAATGACAAATTTGACTAGAAAAGGATAATACTGAAGATTTAATGATTAAAAAATTATACCCTAAAGTTGCCGTGATAGCGTAGGTCTAAAGGATAATTCGGCATATATGGAGACAAGGGTGTAACTTTGGCTACAGTCACACTGCAGGTCTTGATGTGACCCCCATCAGACTCCAGTGTGAACGATCTACAGCTATGAAGTGACCCGCATGCGCAGAAGAAAACGTAACATCAGACACACTGTTGTGTTTGGGGGACAGAACTTCTTCACCCTGATGCAGCACAGCAAAATAAAATGTTACAATCATAAATATGAGACCAGCTCCCTTCATCTACACACCAGTTGACCGCTGTGATCAGCTCTGCTTTAACAGAAATGATCGATTAAACAACTCTCTTTAAAATGAGACCCCGTGTCTCGAGATTACCTATATAAATAAGGTTAATAAACTACATGGCTCATACCAGTGGCATAGCACTGGTCCTGCTGCAGGAAGGAGGAACCATCAGACTCCCCTGTGTCCTCCTATCTGGCCATTCTGCTCCACAGTCATGTCCGTGTTAGCTTTACATATTAGATATTACAGCAGCCAGGACTCACGGTGTGCCATTTACAGGGAAAAAGGAATTTGCAGCGTCCAGTAAATGTGCCGTTAGTGCGCCTGCTTGTCTCGCGGTTTCAGCTCCCCGAAATTTTGAAGTTATTGTGCAGTTGGAGCTGACAAAATTACAATCCAGTGATAAAGGGAAGAAGATTGATTAAAAAGAGAGCACAAATCAGCATATCTATCAGAACAACACTGAACAGCTGATGGTACAGACTGCAGTCAAAGGTAAAAAAAAAAACAAAACAAAAACATGGGGGGGAAGGCTAAACAGTGATTTGGATCATTATCCTGAAGCTTGAAAGTGTTCAGACACATCCCCGACAGGTCCTGTTATACGCTTAAGTACATGTGTTTAGCTGTGTGTGTGTGTGTATGCACTGCAGGCAGCGGCTGAGCTGAGCTCTGCATGGGTTTTTCCTGTGAACCAATGCTGCAAATACACCATTACAGGGTAGCTCCAAGTTAGAAACCTGTTCAATAAGTTACACATAGGTTCAAAGAGAGTTACTCATATGTTAGAAATAATTTTTGGGTATGCTAGGCATTAATCCCGACGTATTTTGACTTTTGAGTAACTATGAGTCGCTGACAAGTAATGTGTGTAAATGGATGCATTACTTCCCTACAACCTTTGCTCCATGAATACGGGACATATCAACCGTACTGTGGAGAGTGCAAATAAAGAAACCAGACTTGCACAGCAGACGAACTTTATTCACTCTCTCACTTCATTCATACACAGAAAAAGCATTCTTCTCATACACCAGGGTCTCTCCTTTTATATCACCCCACTCCTTCCCCTGCTGCCTGAGATCTTGCATCACAATACATTCAACACATCATCCCCCTATTGTCCCCGTCAGCTACTCCTTCCTGCTGCAATCACCATAACTTTCTTCAATCACACTACCTATTGTCCTCATCTGTTTAATCCTCCACGCTTCTACCGGCAGAGGGACTATTTGCCTCCCCCTCTGCTTCCAGTCTGAGAGATTATTCCAGCTGGGTTCACTCACCGCTCTCCCCAGAGTCTCAGACTGAGTGTCAACCCTCACGTCCTTTTGGCTTCAGTCTCCTCCCATATCTACTGTAACGAGAGTTCTTCGACTCCGCGGCGCTGCTGTGCAGGTGGGGGGCTCCTGGGGGTGTGTCTCTCTGCGGGTGGGTAATGGCGAGGGGGGGGGGACATTCAACTTGCCCGTGTGGCTGCTCTGATGAATTTACCTGGGGAGTTCTCAGTGGGGGTCTTCCACGCCGAGGAGCCCAAGCCAACATCACTTGCTCGTCCGCTACCACAAAGGTGGGCTTAAGTCTGTCTATACATATTTTCTCCCGACGACCCCCCAAGTCTAACAAAAAATGTTTGTCCCCTGGTTCCAGCACTCTGAACAGGCCATCGTAGGGTGGGCGCAATGGGGGGCGGTGGGCATCGTGCCTGACAAACACGAACGCCGCGTTCTTCAAAGTTTTTGGCACAAAAGCACGTGGAAAACAGTGGTGGGCTGGGCCCAGTAGCGTGCCTGTGTCCACGCTATGCTGCGAACGCTGAGACAGATGGTTGTTCAGCGTGGGATTATCTGGTAAAAATTCCCCGGGCAGCCGCAGTGGCTGAGAAAAAACAAGCTCCACCGGGGAAGCCTCCAAATCCTCTTTTGATGCGGAACGCAACCCTAACATAACCCACGGCAACCGATCTACCCAATTTGCATCCGCAAGCGAAGCCCTGAGCACTGCTTTCAGTGACCTATGGAAACGCTTGCATAACCCATTGGCCTGTGGGTTGTACGCGGTTGTGCAATGAATTGCAACACCCAGGTTACGGGCCATCGCGGACCAGAGGTCGGAAACAAACTGAGGGCCCCTATCGGACGTGATGTCCAAAGGGATGTCAAAACGTGCCACTCATGTTGTCAAAAAGGCGTGTGCCACATCCGCGGATGTGGTTGCCGCTAGTGGGACTGCTTCTGGCCATCGTGTGGTGCGGTCCACCACTGTCAGAAGGTGCGTGAACCCCTGTGATGGCAGGAGGGGGCCCACGAGGTCCACGTGAACGTGGTCGAACCTCTTAGTCGGTATACGAAACGGCTCCAAAGGGGCCTTTGTGTGTCTGTGTACTTTGGCTCGTTGGCACGCTATGCAGGCTGCAGCCCACTCTTTCACCTGTTTGCGCAGGCCTGGCCAAACGAACTTCGCTCCCACCATTTTGACTGACGCGCGCACTCCTGGGTGCGCCAGAGCGTGAACTGACTCAAACACGTGGTGGCGCCAAGCAACTGGGACCACCGGGCGCGGGCGTCCCGTGGAGACGTCACAGACTGGGGGGGGGGGGCCTTCCTTCTTGCAATACTCTGCTCTCCAGCCTTAACCCTGTTGGTCCAGATTGGAGCATGCACACGTCCGCATCGCCAATCTGTTCTGCGGCCATGGCTGTATAATCTATCCCTACGCAGACTGGGGCCACTACTGCGCGCGAGAGGCAGTCCGCCACCACATTCAGTTTACCAGCCACATGCTGAATATTGGTCGTAAACTCTGAGATCGCAGCTAGCTGTCTCTGCTGCTGGCCCGACCATGGTTCCGAAACCTTGGCCATCGCGTATGTTAGCGGCTTGTGGTCCACGAACGCAGTGAAGCTGCGCCCTTCCAGCCGGAACTGGAAGTGGCGTATGGCCAGGTGGAGAGCCAGCAACTCTCTGTCGAACACGCTGTATTTACGCTCACTGTCGCGCAAAGCCCTGCTAAAAAAAAAAGTGAGCGGCTGCCAAGAACCGGCGACGCGTTTGTAACACCACTTTAGGTGCAGTCTTGTACCTTTTTGGTAGTACTGGGTATGGCAGTGTAGTTACCTTTAACCTTACCACCTGGACAGAAGGGACAATTGGGCCAGGTCAGATAGATTCTAGGTTCGTAGGAGCCTGGAGGGTGCAACAACAGATGACACAAACAGTAGTATGGGAACTTGTAAATATGTGTATTTTGACAGTGGTGTACGCTTAAACAAAAATACAGCGCTTGTAGCAATAGTGAAAAAAAAATAAAAATAAAATACCCCCAAATATATTTACAATATGTACAGTCCTCTAGTATTTGTTTCAGTCTTTGAATGTTCATTCAGTGCGATAGTGACCAGTTGGATCACCTCTACCAGTTAATTAGGCTCGGGCTTCGGCTCGCCATCCAGATCTGGAGATCCACGGTCTTCTGAATCCAGGCCAAAAAAAGAAACCATGCCTAGCAGCACGTGCTTCAAAGGGGATTCCTGCGCTCACGTGAATTCACAGCCTTTGGATTCAAATCAATCTCAAGAGTTTTATCCAGGCAAAGGCTGCTACTAGCACGTTAGCTCACCGTCTCAGTAAGGGATCGCGCTCTCTCGGTCGGTGTCTCTGCCGCGACTGAAAGTGTTCTGAAGGTTACACTAAGACCGAGTGGGAGCGCGTGACCCCATTGGCTGATGCTGCCAAACAAATGACGCAGCCATTGGTTGCTCAATATACCAAATAAAAACACTAGGAACCCCATCAGAGCCCCTTAGAAATGTTTTTAACTAGTAATGGATATATTTTATGAACTTAAATTTATTTATATATTTATCTTCAAAATATCCATTCCCATTGTGAAATGAGTGTCCCCCTTTTTTTTTTTAAAGCGGTATCGATATTTATTATTTTATTTACATTTTTAGCACTGGGCTACACTATCCCCCCTTAGAATCATGCAAGTCCCTTTGCATGGGATTAGCTAGATAATAATGACGAGAAAACCAGTGTTCATGGGAATAATCTTAGGATCTGGCTCTTAAGGCTCTGGTAAAAGCCAGGTTTAGTCCTTGAAACAGGGACTGGGCAACAGTTATGAGAGGATTTCCCAACTGACTATACTATAGTCTTTTTGGCTGGGAGGTTGTCCTCTCGGAGTGTCTCACCGTCTTTGGGAATTTTTTTTCAGATTCTTTTTCTTCCACAGGTTCATCACAGGTACTTTTATCAGGTAAGTTGGTTTCACTTTCAGTTCCATTCTCATTGATTGCTCCACATTTGTTTCAGTTTCCTCCAGGTTTCCATCATTCGGTAAGTTGTCACATCCAGGTGAATTGTCATTTTCTATTTGGTTGTCATTCTCAGGTAAGTGAGTTTCAGCAGGAATGTCTTTTAAAGAATGTCTTTGGATGGGGAAATTCATAGACTTGAGTGAACTTTATGGGCGTTTGGATTGATTCTTCTCTGTACCAATAGACATCCTCATTTCCGGTTCTGAATTCTCACATTCCTCACTTTGTTCAGGTGATTGTCTTGTCTTAGGTTTGCGGACACGTTTTGGTTGGACAGGTTCTTCTTTAACAGGGGCAAGAAACCCACAGGGAAGCAAGAGGTCGCGGTGAACGGTGCGAACTGGACCATCTTTTGTCTCAGGTTTTATAGTGTAAACAGGCAAGTCACCTGCTTGGTTCACCACAATGTGGATTTCAGCTTCCCACCTGTTTGCTAGTTTGTGCTTTCCTCTGCGGCGGACTGCACGTACCAAAACTCTGTCGCCTGGTTCTAGTTTTGAGGGTTTCACTTGCATATCAAATCTTGTTTTGTTTCTTTCAGCCATCTTGTTAGCATTTTCTGTTGCTAGTTTGTAGCTTTCTTGTAGAGTTGTCTTCAGTTTTTCAATGTACTGGGAATGTGACTTGAAACTTTTGTTGTGAAACGGCAGCCCAAATGCAAGATCGATTGGCAATCTCGGCTGACGACCGAACATTAACTCAAACAGGGCAAAACCAGTAGTATCATTTTTTGTACAATTGTACGCATGTACAAGTGGTTTTACATAGTTGTGCCAATGAGATTTGTTCTTTTCCTCCAGAGTACCCAGCATGCTCAATAACGTTCTATTGAAACGTTCTACCGGGTTACCTCTGGGGTGATAGGGTGTCGTCCGGATTTTGCGAATGCCCATGATTTTGTAAAGTTCTTTTATAATATGGGACTCAAAATCGGGACCCTGATCACTATGTAACCGTTCGGGTATCCCGTAGTGGACTATAAAGTTGTCCCAAAGTGCCTTTGCAACGGTCTAAGCTTTCTTTTTTTGTAATTTGAATTTTATTGGGTTTTCAATTTAGAAAATAAAACAGAAACAAACACAAAAAAAACAACAAAAAAAAAAACAAACAAGTATACCCAGTGAGAGGATAAAACATTCCATTTCCACCCTAATACTCTTAAAATGATTAGCTTAATCTACTACACCTATAAAGGTAAGATAGGATCCCCACTTATTATAGAAGCTGTCCATCCTGTCCAGAAGCTTATATGAAAGGCGTTCTAGTGCAGCAAGCTTGCCCAATTCCCTGAGCCATTGAGCTACGGGTGGGGCAGAGGAAGATTTCCAGTAAAAAGTGATCAACTTTCGGCCCAGCATCAAAGCAGTCTGAATCCACTCGGCATCAGAGATTGGGTCTTGAATCATTGATGGATCCCCAAGGACAAAAAGTCTCTGAGTAAATGGCACTTCTTGCTTAACAATTGTCATAATATGTCTATGGATCTGCAACCAAAAGTCCTGTATTACCGGACAACTCCAGATCATATGGATTAATGTCCCCTCCCCCTGTAGACATCTCCAGCAGCTTGAAGAGTGAATGAGATTCGCTCTCAACATTTTACGAGGTGTCCAGTAAAATCGATTCAAAATTTTAAATTGAACAAGTCTGGTTTTCAATTCCCTAGACACTTTCTTCCCATTCTTTAAAATATTTGCCCATTCAACATCAGTAAATTGTGAATTCAGATCTTTTTCCCATACGTGTTTAAGGAATGTAGAATCTTTATTTGAGCTCTTAAGGAGCATTAAATAGAAATTTGAGGCCTTAGATCTTTTGCCACAGGAACTCAAAGCCTGGATGAGCCAATCTACATCAGGAGGAGGGGTAGTTGTAGATCCAAAGACTTGACACAGCAGATGTCGAAGTTGTAAATATTTCCAAAACTGATTCTGTGGTAGTCCATACTGTGCCCGTAGAACATCAAATGATTTGAGAGCTCCCCCTTCATATAGATCTTTTAACATCAAGATGTCCTTTTTCACCCAGATTTTCCACATAAATGGGGATTTTCCAATATGGAGACTTGGGTTAAGCCAAATAGAAGCCATAGAATGAAGATGACAGCTAAACTCTAGTATAGAAGCAACTCTCTTCCAAACGTATTGTAAAAAGGATATAATAGGATGCGACTGAAATTCAGAAGACAGTTTAATTGTGATTAGATGTACTAAGGGAAGAGAGCTGCTCAAATAATTCTCCAAATGAAACCAAGGGGGAGCTCTCTCAGGGGGGAGAGCCCAATGAATCAAATGTCTAAGACTAAAAGCGTAATGATATAAAACCAAATTTGGGACCCCCAAACCTCCTGAATCTATAGACTTCTGCAATCTTTTCAACTTTAATCTAGGGCGCTTACCATTCCATAAAAACTTATTGCACAACCTATCAAATTGTCGAAAATAACCAACTGGGATCTTAAGAGGAAGAGATTGCAGAAGATAATTAAATTGGGGTGCACAAATCATCTTAATAACATTGACCTTGCCCCAGAGAGACAAAAAAAGAGGTGACCACCTTTCTATGTCTATTTTAAATTTTTCAAGCCAAGCGGTTCAAAATTAATCTGAATCAGATCTGATAAAATGTGAGGAAACAGGATGCCAAGATATTTAATTCCTAATTTTGGCCAAGAGAAAGCCTATATTTTGACACAAATGTAAACAGTGTATTAGGGCAATAAGATGTTAGACGGGAGAAATTTCTGATTTTATCCAGTTAACTCTATAACCAGACAAACGTGAAAATTGGTTATAATATTTAAGAAGAGCTGAAATGATTTTTGAGGTTGTGTAATCAGTACCAATGCATCATCAGCATACAACATTATCTTATGGGTACTGCCATGGACCTGAATACCTGGAAAATTGCCGTCTTGGCGGATAGCAACAGCTAATGGTTCTAATGCCAAAGCGAAAAGCAAGGGACTTAAAGGGGAGCCCTGGCGCGTACCCCTATAAAGTCTAAAAGACTGTGATGTAACTCGATTTGATATCACTGAAGCTCTAGGTTCATTATATAGTAATTTAATCCAAGAAAGAAACTTTGAACCAAAACCAAAAGTCTCTAGAGTTGCAAAGAGATACTGCCACTCAACCCTGATGCAAATGCTTTTTCAGCATCCAGGGAGAGGGCTGCCACTGGAGAGAGGTGTGCAAGTGAGGGACCATTTTGAACTAACCATATGATATCAATAAATCACCTAATATTGTCTGCCGCACCCCTTGGAACGAATAAAACCCACCTGATCAGGATTTATAAGAGATATCATTACTTTATCTAATCTTAATGCCAAATTTTGGAGAGAATTTTACAGTCACAGTTTATAAGACTAATTGGTCTATAATTCTTACATTCTAACGGATCTTTATTGCTTTTTAAAATAAGCGAATGAAAGCCTCTGTTAAAGAAGGGGGCAAACGGTCTTGTTCAAAGATCCGCAAACATTTCTAAAAGTAAAGAGAAGCTCATCAACACAGGCCTTGTAAAATTCCGCAGTGAATCCGTCAGGGCCCGGTGCCTTTCCAGTCGGGAAGCTCTTAATCACTTTCACAATTTCCTCTTTAGTAATTGGGGCGTCAAGTAAGTCTATTTGTTCCTTCGTTAGGGAGGCAAAGATAGGGATGATAAAAATGCATAGATCTCTTGAGATCCAGCCTCCATTTCAGAAGAATAAAGCGAGGTGTAAAATTCTCTGAAAGCACCATTAATTTCATTTAAGTCTGACACCAGAGTACCATCCTGTGTCCTAATAGCAGATATAGTACACTGAGCTTCTTTCATTTTAATATATCTAGCCAGCATTTTGCCAGCTTTATCCCCCTCCTCAAACTGTTTGTGCCTAAGACGAAATAGGGAAAATTCAACTTTTTGTGTTAGAATTGAATTCAGCTCATACTTAAGCTTCAGAAGGGGTGACAAATTTACTAAATTTGTGTCTTGTTTGAATGAAGTCTCTAGTAATAGCTATTCTCCTCTCCAAATCAATCTGTTTAGCAATGTTAGTTTTCTTTTTAAAAGATGCATATTGAATAAATGTCCCCTAATAAATGCCTTAAAGGCCTCCCAAGCAACCCCTGGCCAGAGGGAGCAGAATCCCAGTTTGTCTCAAGATATAAGGAGATCTCTGCTTTCAAAGAGGACACAAAATCTGGATTAAAAGAAGCTTGAATTAAGCCTCCATCTAGAATTTTTTTTCAACTGACAAGGCGGGATCATATGTAGAAAAGAGGGGCATGATCTGATAGTATTATGCTACCAATGAAGCTCGAAATTTACAGAAGAAACAGAAAATTTTGACATTAAAATAATCAATCCTGGAAAACACATTATGAACAGTGGAATATAAAGTGTAATCCCTTGTGGACGGATTAAAAAAGCCGCCAAACATCTACCAAACCAATTGCATTGCACATGTCTTTCAATATAGAGCCAGATTTAGATGAACGCTGTGAGGGGGTGCTCCGATCTAAAATGTTGTCCATGACCTGATTAAAATCCCCGCCTACTAAAATGGATAATTACCCATTTCGCTTAATTCGTGTTCCAATTGTGCAAAAAATGCACAATCAACTATATTTGGTGCATAAACATTAGCGAGTATCATCCTATGGCCCTGAATTTCTATAAGAATTATAAGGAGTCGTCCATCATCATCACTAACCTCTTTTAGACACTTGAACTGCAAATGTTTATGAATAAGGATTGCCACCCCCCTGCTCTGGCTATTACCACAAGACGCAAACCCATGGCCCACCCAGTCCCGACAGAGTTTTTTAGATTCTGTTTTAGTGAGGTGGGTCTCTTGAAGCAACGCTACATCCACTTTTTTTGATTTAATAAACGCCAAAATTTTTTTCCTCTTAATTGGGTGGTTAAGGCCTTTAACATTCCAAGTAATGAGGTTAAGAAAGCTCTGACAATTAGCCGACATCATAAACGGTACATATTACCATCCAAAATATCCAGCAATTCTCCACCAAAAACCCCTTCACTGGGCAAAAGACAAACACAATAAAAATTAAAAATAAAAAAAAAACAAAACAAAACAAAAAAAACCCCGAAAACCACATAATCATAAAGTAACATAATCGGTGACCTGAAACCAATGTCACCCATCGGTGCACAAAAACCGCACCAACCAAAAAAAAGAAAATAAAAAACTCTAGGACCGTGACTGTGAACAGTGCAATAAACTTAGGGAGAGCCGCAACATCGCAGCAGCCTCATGCCTATAAACAATAAAGCGTGGGCAAAAAAAAGGAACCTTACATTAATACTGCATCAAATCCTCAGTCAAAAATATATAACAAATAAACATATAGCATATATTCATACCATTGTTCATCAATGTCTCACGGTAGTGAAAGAATCAGGTTCAATGCTTTTTTAGGGTCAGTGAACTCCTGTTTACCACTTGCCAACTTCACAACGAGAACTGCAGGGTACCTGAGAGAGAATGCAATCTTCTTCTGGTGCAGCAGGTGTTTACACTGCTTGAACGCCGCTCTCATCTCGGATACTCGTCTGGAATAATCCGGGAAAATCATGATGTGATGACCATTCCAATCCAGCTTTCCCATCCTGCGCGCTGCTTCCACAATACGCTCCCTATCCTGGAAGCGCAGAAGTCGAATCAGGATAGCCCTGGGCGGCTGCCCGTCAGGTCTGCGTCCAGCGAGGCTCCGATGCGCACGGTCAATTTCCAGCCCTCCAGGGAACTCCATTTTCAGCAGATGTGGGATAGCTTTGCGCATGAAGGTAAGGGCATCTGATTTTTCACAATTTTCTGGAAAGCCGACAAAGCGTAGATTGTTTCGGCGTGATCTATTTTCTAAGTCTAAGCTTTCTGATTGCTGGTAGGGATAGCTATAGCGTATTTCGTGAAATGATCAGTTAACACGAGCACATCCTTTGTGTTACTTTGATCGGGCTCAATGGACAGGAAATCCATACAGACAAGTTCGAGCGGTTGGGTGGACTTGATGTTGACAAGCGGAGCAGCTCGTTCTGGAGCAGTTTTACGTCTTACGCAGCGATTACATGTCTTGATCTTCTTTTCAATGTCTGCCGCCATGCGAGGTCAATAGAACCTTGTTCTGGCGAGATCCAAAATACGCTCTGTGCCTAAATGGCCCATGTCACAGTGGAGGCTTTGAAAGACTGAATCGCGGAGCTGTTCAGGTAAGACGAGCTGGTAAGTAACATTTCCTCTGTCTTGGCGAGTGTGGTAGAGGATGTTATTGCACATTTCAAGTCGACTGAGCTCTCGGAGTAACAAGTTGATGTCAGGAAGTTCAGTTTGTACAGTTGGAACTTTTTGCCCAGTTTCAATTTGTGCAATCACTTCTCTTAAACAGGGGTCATTTCTTTGTTCGTTTTTGATCTGTTCAGGAGTCATGCGGGGTACAACTGGAAGACCACCACAGTCATCTTCATTGGCATAGCCATCTGGAATGGCGGCTACAGAGAGGGCTAACGAGTGAACCAAAGGGAAGGTGTTATCTGGAGAGCTACAGACAAGGTGTTTTTCACATAGAGCAGACACTACCTCAGAACTTAAACTGCTTTCAGGAAGAGACAAGTGAGTTTGAGTGAACTGCTGTATGCGGTCGAGCTCCTTTTGGGACACTGCGTCATTAAGTAACTCGCCATGTGGCCGTCTAGAGAGGCCGTCTGCATCTGAGTTAAGCTTGCCTGCTCTGTATTGGGGCTTAAAGTTAAACGTCGACAGAGCAGCTAGCCACCTATAAGTTATGGCATCCATCTTAGCAGTAGTTAAAATGTACGTCAGGGGGTTACTATCTGTCACGACAGTAAAATGATTGCCATATAAATAGTCTGCGAACTTCTCCGTTACTGCCCACTTTAGAGCTAAAAATTCTAATTTATGGGCGGGGTAACGGGACTCACTTCTAGACAACCCCTGGTATGCATAAGCTATGACCCTAGTCTGGCCCTCCTGCTCTTGATAGAGGGCGGCGCCAAGCCCGGTAGTGCTGGTGTCAGTATGAAGTGTGTATGGCAACTGAGGGTCAGCAAAACCTAGGACAGGCGCAGTACTGAGCTTTTCAATGATGGTTTTGAATGCAAGATCACAGGAAGAAGTCCACCGCTCGCCAAACGGTGTCTTTGGGTCGTGGTACTGGGCAGGCTTAGCTTTGGGCTTTGTGCTTTTCCGCAAAGGAGGGTAGCCTGATGTTAAGTCAGTGAGGGGCTTAACGATGCTGGAATAGTTCTTAATGATCCGCCTATAGTACCCTGAAAAGCCTAAGAATGAGCGGAGCTGTTTGAGATCACTGGGTACAGGCCAGGTACTTATGGCTTTCACTTTTTCGGGGTCGGTCTCAGCTCCTTTACTGGACACAATGTGACCGAGGTATCTGACAGAAGTTTGGAAAAATCTGCATTTCTCAGAGGAGAGTTTAAGCCCGTACTCTTTTAGGCGATTAAGAACTTTCATTAAGCAAGCCTCATGTTCTTCAGGTGTCTTGGAGAATACAATGATGTCATCGAGGAACACAATCACCTCATGCAGATTCATGTCGCCCATACATTTCTCCATGAGGCGCTGGAACGTGCTGGGGGCGTTTGTAATGCCTTGGGGCATTCTATTGAATTCCCAAAAGCCCATGGGACATACGAACGCCGTCTTTGGTTTGTCCAGTTCCTCTACCTCAATTTGGTAGTACCCCGACTTTAAATCGAGGACGGAGAACCACTGCGAACCAGTCAAGGTGGAAAACGTTTCCTCCAAGTTGGGAAGGGCGTAAGCATCTTTTACAGTCTGCATGTTAAGCTTCCTGTAATCAATACAAAGGTGGACATCGCCATTTTTCTTTTGCACCACTACAACAGGCGAAGAAAATGGGGAAGTGGACTCTCTTATCACGCCTGCTTATTGGAGTTCTTTGAGATGCTTATGGACCGCTTCCAGGTCATTTGGATGTATGGGACGTGCTCTGTGTTTGAACGGTGTTTCATCTGATAATTTGATTGTGTGTTTCACTTGATCTGTTTTACCAAAGTCAAGATCGTTTTGTGCAAATACTTCGGGCATTTGACTGAGTTTTTCTGTTAGGCACTCTTTCCATTCAGCGCTAATGGGGGAAGAGTCAAAGTTGAACTTCAGAGTGGGCTTTTGTTCAGTTTTGGACTTTGTAACTTTCACGGAGTGTTCTTGCGATAGGACTCGTTGATATGCACAAATTTCTCCAATGACACACTTCTGAGGGATTGTCACGTCATTTTCCGATTCATTGGTGAGTATAACTGGAACAGGTAAGGTGCTCTTTCAGGTAAGTCTATGAGACATGGTTTTACTAGGATACCACCAGGTAAGGCTGACATTAACAGGTGTTCTAACAAGACAGATTTTTCACTGTTGCCGGCTGACACAGTTACAGCGCCATCTAGAACAACTGTTTGGCCTGCAGGAACTAACTGTGGCTCTTTGTTGTGCATGGTCACTAAACCAAGGCTAGTGTCTTGGGACTGTCTGTGCCGTAGCTCAAGGACTTTTAACACTGCCTTATAACCAAATGACATGGTTGTCTGCAGTTCAGAACGTGCATCAGAGTACAGCTCGTAAAGTACATCTAATGTGTTTGTCCCTATTAACACTAAGGACTGATCAGCTGGACGTACATTGGGAACCACTAAGGCAAGTGTTGGCACTTAGGCTTCAATACCGACAAAGTCTTGGAAAAGTGACATGCATTTCAATGTAGCCTAAGTAAGGTACACTCTGACCGTTAGCTCCCTCCACTTCTAACAGCTCAAAAAGTGGCTTAATCTCATGGTTGGATAAGTACTGTCTGTAATAGGACTCAGGGACAGTAGTCACCTGGGAGCCTGTATCTAACAAACAGCTCACAGTACAGCCATCCACTTTCACTTGTGCTGTACTTTTTGTACCAATTAGACCATTAGGAAAGTTAAAGGGGTCTGTTTTGGAGTGTGACTTCAGTTTAGCACGTGCCTTGAATGGAGCTTTTGGTTTGGGACAGGTCATCTCTGAACTAGCCACTGTTTGTCCCGCAACAGGGGCAGACTTCAGTTTTAAAGAGGAGTTGGGGTTCTGACTGTCCCAAATCTGTCTTTTTACTCTTAATTCTTTGCATTTTGCAGCTACAAGTGCAGGGTTTGCCTCTGACTCACAAGTGGCTACAATATGCCCATCTTCGCCACAGCGGAAGCAATACCACAGTTTGGGCCTAGTACTGGGACGGCTGGACGAAGGTAAGTTTTCAGGTTTGTCATGGTCAGGTTTTTTATTTTCAGATTTCTTAGTTGGGTCTTTCTTCGGTGGTGCTTGTTTCTTTTGTTTCATGACAGCAGCTAATTGGCTTTTTAGATCAGCGACTTGCTTTTTCAGTTCTTTCAGACTGTCAGACTCCACTTCACTGTTTGTACTTGTTTTGGTGACTGTTTGTTCATAGGAGGCTGCTTTTGGTTTTGTGGTGCCCAAGTGTTTTTTCATGCGTGTGTTTTTAACTTCTTGTCTGTTTTCAGCAGTGCGAAGGTGAAGCAATAACTCTGCATACGCAGGTGGATGTTTATCTTCTAGTTCCAGCTGTAGCTCCTTTAGCAGATTATCATCCCAACAGCCTCTGTTAAACTGCTTGAGAAGCTGTTTGTCCACTTCCTGTGGCTCTAGACCGCCTCTACGCACTGTGAGATTGAGCGCCACCTGCAAACGATGCAGATATGCAGAGGGTTTTTCTCCATAATCTTGGAAAGTGTTCATGAATCGCACAAGCAGTTCCTCACCGTCTTCAACAGTCCCAAAAGCTGAATCCAAAAGCTTAAGATAGTCGGCAGAGGTGGCTTCAGGCCCAAGAGGGCGAATAACATCAGATGCAGGAGCAAGAAGACTTTCAAGGATCTTGCGAGATTTTTCCAAGTCAGACAAAGAGGTATTTTCCATCATCAGGTCAACATGTGAACGCCATGTTTCATAATCAGCTTCAGTATACGGTCTTGGCGTTTTGCCAGAGAAAGCTCTGATTCTCAAGGAGGAATGGGCGTTTAACGGCTTCTCTGCATTTTTAATGACATGCTCGTCTACAATTTTCTGAACCTCGGGTGGGTTAAAATCAGCTGGACTCAACATTTGAGGTGTCAAGTTTGGTCTAAGAGGGCCTTCCTTGGAAGAGTGCTTGAGTGGTTTTAGGGGTGCGAGGCATTTCAACTTGGAGTGGAGGAGAGACTCCACTTTGTGTGGGTTCTACAGTAGGGGAAGCAGGATCAATGTGAGCAGAGACCGTTTCAGCTGTCTCAGCAGCTTCAATAAACTTCCCTATTGTGGACATAACCTCCCGCAACACCTCTTCAAAACCTTTTCCACTTAACTTAGCTAAGCCCTTCAGGCTGCTAAGATAAGGCTCAGTAACACTGCCCCCTACAGTTTTAGTGTACACATCAGCTAAGGCTTGAATGCAGTACTTAATATCAGGATTGTCAGTGGATGGAAAGAGGTATGGCAACGCAGGTGCTACTGTTTCAACAGCTAATCCAGACTCGAACTCTACAATGTGACTTTTGTCAAATTCAGACGAGTTACCATCAATGCTAAGTACCCTACGAATAGTGCCATGTTGCTCTAGGAACTTAAAAACGTCTTTGTCTTTTTCTTTGTCAACCACACCACTGATAATGACTGCATTTGGAACTTTGACACCATATTTTGCAACAAAATCCATTTTCAAAACAGAATCCACATCTGTTGTCGCAACGCTCCAGGCTCCTGGCTGCGCTTGCCAGATTTTTTTTTGTAACACCACTTTAGGTGCAGTCTTGTACCCTTTTGGTAGTACTGGGTATGGCAGTGTAGTTACCTTTAACCTTACCACCTGGACAGAAGGGACAATTGGGCCAGGTCAGATAGATTCTAGGTTCGTAGGAGCCTGGAGGGTGCAACAACAGATGACACAAACACAGTAGTATGGGAACTTGCAAGTATGTGTATTTTGACAGAGATGTACACTTAAACAAAAATACAGCGCTTGTAACAATAGTGAAAAAAAATAAAAATAAAATACCCCCAAAATATATTTACAATATGTACAGTGCTCTAGTATTTGTTTCAGTCTTTGAATGTTCATTCAGTGCGATAGTGACCAGTTGGATCACCTCTACCAGTTAATTAGGCTCGGGCTTCGGCTCGCCATCCAGATCTGGAGATCCACAGTCTTCTGAATCCAGGCCAAAAAAAGAAACCACGCCTAGCAACACGTGCTTCAAAGGGGATTCCCGCGCTCATGTGAATTCACAGCCTTTGGATTCAAATCAATCTCAAGAGTTTTATCCAGGCAAAGGCTGCTACTAGCACGTTAGCTCACCGTCTCAGTAAGGGATCGCGCTCTCTCGGTCGGTCTCTGCTGCGACTGAAAGTGTTCTGCAGGTTACACTAAGACCGAGCGAGAGCGCATGACCCCATTGGCTGATGCTGCCAAACAAATGACGCAGCCATTGGATGCTCAATATACCAAATAAAAACGCTAGGAACCCCATCAGAGCCCCTTAGAAATGTTTTTAACTAGTAATGGATATATTTTATGAACTTATATTTATTTATATATTTATCTTCAAAATATCCATTCCCATTGTGAAATGAGTGTCCCCCCCTTTTTTTTTTTTAAAAACGGTATCGATATTTATTATTTTATTTACATTTTTAGCACTGGGTTACACGTTGCTCCACGACGGCCCCTATGGCCACGTCCGAGGCGTAGGTAGTGAGCGCTATCCGAGCCGCCGGGTCCGGGTGCGCCAACAGTGCGGCGTTTGCCAGGGCTGTTTTAACCTCAGAGAATGCCTGCTCCCGCTCCGGAGTCCATTCGACTATGTCCGCCGGTTTCTGTTTCTTGAGTGCAGTGTACCATGACTGTGTGACAGAGATCATCCTGCGCAGTTCGCCCCACACGGGACACGAACCCGCGACCTCTCAGTCAACTAACACACAGTTCGAGCATGGGAGACACAGCACGATCGCGCTGAGCTAAAGGTCCGACCGATAGCTCAGCGCTACCGATACTGTATAAGGCTTTGGGAGGGAGGTTTACTAACGTTCTACGCCGTACAGTACTAGTTGGCATCCGTTACACTCTCCCCCTTAAACCTCACTCCCATGCCGGGTTCACGGCACCAGTGTGACAGAGATCATCCTGCGCAGTTCGCCCCACACGGGACACGAACCCGCGACCTCTCAGTCAACTAACACACAGTTCGAGCATGGGAGACACAGCACGATCGCGCTGAGCTAAAGGTCCGACCGATAGCTCAGCGCTACCGATACTGTATAAGGCTTTGGGAGGGAGGTTTACTAACGTTCTACGCCGTACAGTACTAGTTGGCATCCGTTACAACTGCATGAGCTGAGATGCGCGGGGAGGAACTGGTTATAAAAGTTAACCATCTCCAAAAACTCTTGCAGCGCCCTGACCATCTGAGGCCGGGGAAAATTTGCCACGGCCCGCACCTTGTCCGGCAAGGGTATCGCTCCCTCCGGTGAAATGCGGTGCCCCTCCCCCCCCAAAAAAAATCAATCCCCGTCACGCCAAACTGACATTTCGCCGGGTTGATTATTAACCCATGCTCCTCCAACCTCCGGAAAACCGTCCTGAGGTGGGTTACATGTTCGTCCTTGGACGCGCTGGCCACCAGGATGTCATCCAGGTAGACAAACACAAACGGCAGATCACGCAACACCACATCCATCATGCGTTGGAATGTCTGTTCCATGCCTTTTAATCTGAAGGGCATGCGTAAAAACTCAAACAGGCCAAACGGAGTTATTACCGCCGTTTTGGGTATGTCCTCCGCGTGCACCGGGACCTGGTGGTAACCACGGACCAGGTCTATTTTAGAAAAAATACGTGCCCTGGCAAGGTGAACGGAAAAATCCTGAATATGGGGAATCGGGTAGCAGTCGTGCGCTGTGGCGTTGTTCAATCTGTGGAAATCTCCGCACAGTCGCCACGATCCCTCGGCCTTAGGGACCATGTGTAATGGGGATGCCCATGGGCTGTTTGATCGCCTGATGATGCCCAACCTTTCCAAGTTGGCAAACTCCTCGCACGCTATGGCCAGTTTAGCTGTGTCCAGGCGCCGAGGTTGTGCGAAAACGGGCGGCCCAGTGGTGGTGATAAAGTGTTCCACCCCGTGTTTAGTGATGGTCGCCGAAAACATTGGGACCGTGAGTGCTGGGAACTGAGTGAGCAGTGTGTGGAACTTATCGCCTGGAGCTGTGACGTTGGCTAGCGTTGTTGGCTCGGCCCCTCGAGCTGTACAGGGGAGAGAATCAAAAGACATTGCATTGATCAGGCGTCTGTTAGCAACATCGACTAGCAGCCCGTGTGCACACAGAAAATCAGCGCCCTGTGGAGTGTGTAATGATGAGGCAGGTTTCATCTCAAGGCAGTTTATTACACGCCCCAACATGAGCAAAGTAGAAAAGAGAACATCACAGAAAAAACTCGTCCCTTATATACCCAGGACTCTCACAGCTCACAAGTCACATTGCATTATAATCACAAGTAACAATGCATCTCCTCTTTAATCTCTTAATATCACCTCCACCGTCTTAGGCCCACAAAGAATCCTCCAGGCCGTCTCTGCATACCAAAGCTAACACTTTCACAGCTTCCTGTTATCTCCAAGGAAACTCTGCCTTTGTTCTTATCTAAGATGTGAGGCATTATGTAAGTTACAAAGTAGGTCACATGTGTGGCTACCCCCCCTCCCCCAAACATTTAGATCGAACAACAGAATTAACAGTTTGCATGCTGTGATAACATCATTGCACATCAATCCACATGCTGCTTGGGCTTCAGTCTTCTCCCGTATCTGCTGTAACCAGGTTTCACCGCCTCCACGGCGCCATCATGCTGGGGAGCTGCTGTCTGGGGGTGCAACCCTTTTGTCAGTCCCTGCGGGTGATATGGGGAAATATTACTCTGGGAAGCACCCCGTGGTGGTCTGCCACGCCGAGGGGCCCTTGCCAACAGCACTTGCTCGTCCGCCACCACAAAAGCAGGTTTGAGTCTGTTTATGCCAACCTTTTCCCTCCTACCCCCCAAATCTAGCAAAAAATGCTTGTCCCCTGTTTCCAGCACTCTGAACGGCCCATCATAAGGTGGTCGCAGTGGGGTGCGATGCGCGTCATGTCTGATAAAAACAAACTCCGCGTTTTTCAAAGTTTTAGGCACAAAAACGCGCAGAAAACTGTGATGAACGGGGCCCGGCAGCGTGCCTGCGTCAAAGCTACACCGCAACAGCTGAGACGGGGAGCTGCTTGGCACAGGATGATCCGGGAGAAACTCCCCGGGTAGCCGAAGTGGCTGCGCGAAAACGAGTTCAGCTGGGGAAGCTTCTAAGTCTTCTTTAGGCGCAGAACGCATCCCCAATAAAACCCACGGTAGCTTGTCTACCCAATTTGCATCCATCAGTGACGCCCTGAGAGCCGCTTTCAATGACCTATGAAAACGTTCGCATAACCCATTAGCCTGAGGATTGTACGCGGTTGTGCGGTGAATTGTGACTCCCAGGCTGCGGGCCATTGCTGACCAAAGTTCGGAAACAAATTGAGGGCCTCTGTCGGACGGGACTCCAAAACGCGCCACCCATGCAGTTACAAACGCGTGCGCCACCTCCCCGGCTGTGGTTGACGCCAAAGGAACCACCTCCAGCCAACGTGTGGTGCGGTCCACCATTGTCAGAAGGTGCGTGCACCCCTGCGATGGCGGAAGGGGACCCACGAGGTCCACGTGAACGTGGTCAAACCTCTTAGCCGGAATGTGAAATAGCTCCAAGGGAGCCCTCGTGTGTCTGTGTACCTTGGCTCGTTGGCACGCCATGCAGGCTGCCGCCCACTCCTTAACTTGTTTGCGGAGGCCCGGTCACACAAATTTTTCTGCTACCATTTTGACCGACGCGCGCACCCCCGGGTGCGCCAAAGAATAGATTGAGTCAAAAACGCGGCGGCGCCACGCTGCCGGTACCACAGGACGTGGTCGCCCTGTGGAGACATCACAGATTAGGGGGGGCATACCGTCTTGCAGCGCCCTGCTCTCCAGCCTTAACCCTGTTGGTCCAGACTGGAGCGCGCGCACATCCGCGTCACTAACCTGCTCCGCGGCCATGGCTGTGTAATCTATCCCCACGCGGACGGGGGCAGCCACCGCGTGCGAGAGGCAGTCTGCCACTACATTCAGTTTACCCGACACGTGCTGAATATCTGTAGTAAACTCTGATATCGCGGCCAGCTGCCTCTGCTGCCGCCCCGACCACGGTTCTGAAACGCTGGCCATCGCGAATGTTAGTGGCTTGTGGTCAACGAACGCGGTGAAACAGCACCCTTCTAGCCAGAACTGAAAGTGGCGAATGGCCAAATGGAGAGCTAGCAACTCCCTGTCAAACGCGCTGTATTTACGTTCGCTATCGCATAAGCTTCTGCTGAAAAAGGCGAGCGGCTGCCAAGCCCCAGCTACATGCTGCTCCACGACCGCCCCTATGGCCACATCTGACGCGTCAGTGGTGAGCACTATGCGGGCCATTGGGTCTCGATGTGCCAACAATGCAGCGTTTGCCAGGGCTGCTTTAACTTCCGAGAACGCTCGCTCCCGCTCCGGGGACCACTCGATCTTATTCGCGGGTTTCTGTTTTTGTAGCGTGGCAAACAGCGGTTGCATGAGCTGCGCTGCGCGGGGGAGGGAACTGTTATAAAAATTAACCATTCCCAAAAACTCCTGTAACGCCCTGACTGCGGCCGGGGGAAATCTGCTACCGCGCGTACTTTGTCAGGCAGCGGAACTGCTCCTTCGGGGGAGACGCGGTGTCCTAAAAAAATCGATCTGCGTCACCCCGAACTGACACTTCGCTGGGTTGATTATTAACCCGTGATCTCCCAACCTCCGGAAAACTGCCGCGAGGTGGTTTACGTGTTCGTCTTCGGACGCGCTGGCTACCAAGATATCGTCCAAGTAGACGAACACGAAAGGGAGATCGCGCAGCACCGCGTCCATCATGCGTTGGAACGTCTGTGCAGCCCCTTTAAGCCCGAATGGCATGCGCAAAAACTCGAAAAGGCCAAATGGAGTTACCACCGCTGTTTTGGGTATGTCCTCAGCGCGCACTGGAACTTGGTGGTAACCACGGACCAAGCCTATTTTAGAAAAAACGCGCGCCCCTGCCAAATGAACGGAAAAATCTTGGATATGAGGGATTGGGTAGCGGTCATGCGCTGTGGCATTGTTCAACCTGCGGAAATCCCCGCAAGGTCGCCACGAGCCGTCAGCTTTCGGGACCATGTGTAGCGGGGAAGCCCATGGGCTGTTCGAACGCCTGATGATGCCCAACCTCTCCAGGTTGGTGAACTCCTCGCGCGCTATGGCCAGTTTAGCTGCGTCCAAGCGCCGAGGTTTTGCAAAAACGGGAGGTCCGGTGGTGGTAATAAAATGCTCCACCCCGTGCTTAGCGACGGCTGCCGAAAATGTGGGAACCGTGAGTGCTGGGAACTGAGTGAGCAGTGTGTGGAACTTACCGCTTGCAGCTGTGACGTTGGCTTGTGCTGTTGGCCGGGCTGCTCGAGCTGTACAGGGGATAGAGTCAAAAGAAAGTGCATTAACCAGGCGCCTGTTAGCGACATCAACCAACAAACCATGTGAGCACAAAAAATCAGCCCCCAATATATTGAAATTCAATGCTGCTATGACAAAAGTCCACTCAAATGTACGGCCATGTAGAGATAGAAGCAGAGTCCTCTCACCGAAGGTCTTAATCCTCGAGCCGTTCGCTGCTGCCATCTCGGGACTGCTGGAACCTGCCAGCCGGTCAGCGGAGGAAGGCATGATGAAACTCAGCTGGGCGCCTGTGTCCACGAGGAAATGCCTCCCCGAGCGTGCATCCATCAAGTAGAGCAGCTTGTTCTCCTCCCCGAGGGTTGCAGCTGCTACCGACCCCCCGGTCTTGGCGTTTCCCGAGCGCTTGAACTGGCACGGTGGTATACATTTGCGTGCCTTCTCTGCAAAGCGGCGGTGGTAGAAACAAAGGGTGTCTCCTCCGCATTCCTTGGCCCCCGCTGCCGCCGTCGTCGGTGGCTCTGCTACCGCTGTCCCTGGCTCCCTGCCATCTCCGGCCGTCGCGCCGAGCTCCATCGCTGCTGCCGTGGCCGCGCGCTGCCTGCTGGCGTTGAGAATCCGATGCGCCTCCCGGGCCAGCGCGCGGAAGTCCCGCTGGGCCAACAACGGCAAACTGGCCAGGGTCGCCCTTGTCACTGACGGTAGGGTCCTGAGGAAAATGTGGGTAAAGATGAAGTGGTCATCGTCCGAGCCTTTCAACTTCAGCATCTTCTCCATCAGGTCAATGGGCGTGCCATCTCCCAACTCGGTCAGCGCCAGGAGTCTCTGCTCTCTCCTCGACCGAGAGGGTGTAGTGCTGGATGAGTGCAGCCTTCAACGTGCTGTATTTGTCGCTGGCTGGTGGCTGCTCCAGAAGGCTCTCCACGTGTTGCACCGTGTGGTTATCGAGCTTTGCGATCACATGGTAGAATTTCGTGTCATCTACCGCTATTCCCCGGAGGGCAAACTGTGCCTCAACCAAGTGGAATCAGGAGCGCGGGTTGTGCTGCCAAAAGTCCGGTAGCTGGACCGTAACGGTGTACGCTTGGCTGGGGGCTCCCAACGAGGCTGGCCCCGGGGAATTCTCTTCTTGCTGCACGCTACGTCTTGGGTCACTAGTGTGGAGTGTGTAATGACGAGGCAGGTTTCATCTCAAGGCAGTTTATTACACGCTCCAACATGAGCAAAGTAGAAAAGAGAACATCACAGAAAAAACTCGTCTCTTATATACCCAGGACTCTCACAGCTCACAAGTCACATTGCATTATAATCACAAGTAACAATGCATCTCCTCTTTAATCCCTTAATATCACCCCACCGTCTTAGGCCCACAAAGAATCCTCCAGGCCGTCTCTGCATACCAAAGCTAACACTTTCACAGCTTCCTGTTATCCCCAAGGAAACTCTGCCTTTGTTCTTATCTAAGATGTGAGGCATTATGTAAGTCACAAAGTAGGTCACATGTGTGGCTACAGCCCAAGATTGGGAAACTGCTTGCCGCTATGGCGAATGTCCACTCGTACATACAGCCGTGTAGGGATACAGTCCGTGTCCTCTCACCAAAAGTCCTAATGTCCGAGCCGTTTGCGACCATCAGCTCGGGGCCGTTAGCTCCTGCTAGCCGGTTGGCGTAGGACAGCAGGATGAGGCTCTTTTGGGAGCCGGTGTCTACGAGGAACCGTCTCCCCGAGCGTAAGTCCGTCACATAGAGCAGCTTGTTTTCTTCACCGGCGGTCGCAGCTGCTACTGACTGCCGGCTTTGGCGTTTCCCGAACGCTTGAATTGGCATGGTGGCACACATCGGCGTGCGCTCTCTCCAAAGCGGCGGTGGAAGGAGCAGAGCGTGTCTCTCTGGCGCTTCCTGGCCCCTGCTGCCGCTACCATCGCCGGCTCCGCGCTTCCGCTGGTCGTCTCGGTGGGTTCCAACACCACCGCGTTCACTGTCTGGGCTCTGGTGGTGAGGATGATCCAATCTGCCTCCTGGGCTAGCGCACGATAGTCACGTGCGGCCAGCAACGGCAAGTTGGCCAGAACCGCTCTTGCCTCTGTTGGGAGGTTCCGGAGGAAAAGGTGGGCAAACAGAAAATGCCCGTCGTCCGTGCCCATCAACGCCAACATCTTCTCCACCAGTTCGACCGCCGACCCATCTAACTCGGAGCGCCTCAGGAGCCTCTCTGCTCTCTCACAGTCCGAGAGTGTGTAGCGCCGGGTCAGCGTGGCTTTGAGAGTCCTGTATTTATAGTGGGCTGGAGGCTGTTGGAGCAGGCTCGCTACTTGCCGAGTCGTGCGAGCGTCCAGTGCTCAGACCACATAGTAATATCTGGTGTCATCTGCCGTTATTCCTCGGAGGGTGAACTGATCCTCGGTGTGGAGGAACCAAGACTGCGGGTCATGCAGCCAAAAGTCTAGTAGTTTGACCGAAACAGCGCTCGCGTTGCTGGGGCTTTCCGTCCGGGCCGTCGCTGGGATGCTTGCTGCGTTGCTGGGGCTTCCCGTCCGGGCTGACTCTGGGGTTTTTGCCTCGTGTTCCATAATTTGTCAAGGGTCACAAGTGTGGAAGAGTGCAAATAAAGAAACCAGACTTGCACGGCAGACGAACTTTATTCACACTCTCACTTTATTCATACACAGAAAAAGCATTCTCCTCATACACCAGGGTCTCTCCTTTTATATCACCCCACTCCTTCCCCCTGCTGCCTGAGATCTTGCATCACAATACATTCAACACATCATCCCCCTACTGTCCCCGCAGCTACTCCTTCCTCCTGCATTACCATAACTTCTCCCATCACAATACCTATTGTCCTCATCTGTTTAATCCCCCATACTCTACCGGCAAAGGGTCTATTTGTCTCCCCTCTGCGATGATTATCCCAGCGTGGTTTCCCTACAATACGCTGGATTTGTCAAAAATTTTTTTTAGAGGAGCTTGGCAAACTACGCTGTATACCAGCATGCTCTTAACTTAGACAAAACTTAGCCATAACTGATGTGACATACGCCAGCGTATTCTCCAAATTTTTCCCCCATACATTTTGCAAACGCTGTCTAAATTATGTAGGTGCGACAGGGCCTAAACGCAGGACACAAAAACACCCAAATAACAAAATAAATCATTTTTAGTTAAATATTTACTGACAAATGGGCAACACTGATGCAAAGGTTGCAGTCAAATGGGTCCTTCTGCTGTGTATAATAATGTTGGGTGTTTTGTAGTTAATTTGGTTGATCAGTTTTAAAAAACTTAAAATATTGCTGGAGTATAAACTGATGCACTACAATAGGTCTCAAATATTTGTAAATGTGTCCTGTTATAGTACCACGAGTTTATTGGCGATACACGGAAGAAATTCAATTATGCTTAACTCCACAGCACATATACACATCTGTATGTGCTGAAACGTGCAATTCACTAAGCACTAAGTCATCGCTCCAGAGATGTTCAATTGGATTCAAGTCTGGGCTCTGGCTGGGCCACTGAAGGACATTCACAGACTTGTCCTGAAGCCATCTTACTAAGGAGTGGCTTCCATCTGGCCACTCTACCTTACAGACCTGATTGGTGGATTGCTGCAGAGATTGTTGTCATTCTGGAAGGTTCTCTCTCCACAGAGGTACGCTGGAGCTGACAGTAACCATCGGGTTCTTGGTCACCTCCCTGACTAAAGCCATTCTCCCCTGATCGCTCAGTTTAGACGGCCGGCCAGCTCTACAAAGAGTTCTGGTGGTTCTGAACTTCTTCCATTTACAGATGATGGAGACCACTGTGCTCATTGGGACCTTCAGAGTAGCAGACATTTTTCTGTACCCTTCCCCAGATTTGTGCCTCAAGATAATCCTCTCGGAGGTCTACAGACAATTCCTTTGACGTCCTGCTTGGTTTGTGCTGACATGCGCTGTCAACTGTGGGACTTTATATAGACAGGTGTGTGCCTTTCCAAATCATGTCTAATCAACTGAATTTACCACAGGTGGACTCCAATTAAGCTGTACAAACATGTCAAGGATGATCCGTGGAAACGGGATGCACCTGAGCTCAATTTTGAGCTTCATGGCAAAGGCTGTGAATACTTATGTACGTGATTTCTTAGTTTTAACAAATTTGCAAAAATCTCAAAAAAAAAATTTCACATTGTCATATGGTACTGTGTAGAATTGAGGAAAAAATTAATTTTGGAATAAGGCTGTAACATAAAATGTGAAAAAAAGCGCTGTGAATACTTTCCAGATGCACTGTATGTAAACTGACTTTGAAGAACGTAATAAAAAATAGTTTTAAAAATTCCCATTCTGGCATTTAGTAAATAGAAATAATTTTGTAACCTGAACAGACCTGAAACAGGAAACAGTTAAAGTGAGGAAAAAAAGGGTTGTCTTTTTTTATACAGTGGACCTAAACTTCTAGTTTCAGCTGTATATACGAGGGGTGGCTGAAAAGTTCATAATGGTCAAATTTGACCAAATGTGGTTTAGTTCACACACACTTCTTCCATCAATGTTGCAGTGCTTGGATCCCTGCAGCTGAAAAATAAACCACATTTGGCAACTATGGCACAGGTGTAGTGTGGCAGACTATTGATTGGAGGGTCAGGGGTTCGATTCCCGCTCTGTCTGCAATCTGCATGTCAAAGTGTCCTTCAGCAAGATACTGAAACCCCGGTTGCTCCTGGTGGGTCAGGCCAGTGTCTGTCCATGGCAGCTCCACCGCATCAGTGTGTGAATAGCAGGATCTGTAAAGTGCTTTGGTCATCCAGAGATGAGAAAAAGCACTATTTAAGTAAACACCATTTGACCACTATGAACGTTTCAGCCCCCCCGTCATACACGGTCTGCTTAAGTATGAGGAAACAATGCAAAGGGCTGTACTGAAGGAAAACCACAATTAGCAAGTGTAAACAGAGGTTTTGAGTGCTGTGAGCAAGTACTTTAACTGAAGAATCTGCAACTATAAGAGCATCTTTATGAAAAGCATTCAAAAAGAATTGGCACAGTTGCTGGATTAAGTGCTTTAAAGTGTCATCTTTTCCAGGTATTCTGGCCTTTCTGTTTTCAACCACATATGCAAGTCTGCATGACTAATTTCAGCAACAATGTGCCTCCAAGGGAGGACAGACCAGAATTAACAGATTATATATATAAATCATCTGAGTGCTGTGGTGTTTAAAATTGTACTTGGACAACTTAATCCAATACAGTGCCTTGAAAAAAAATAAAATAAAAATGAGCCTGTCAGTATACTGACTTGTGCTTTGTTTTAATTTGGTAATGAAGAAATGTGAGCAATGTTTGTTGAAAAAAAACAAAACACTGGTGTGGATGTTGATTTTTTTTTATTAGAATGTCAGTTTATTATACAGTTTGGATTTAGGTAACAGACTTTAAGCAAATAATAAAACATTTAGAAACAGTATTAACACTGTTCACACTGGTTATAGAAACCATCAGACCACCCAAACTGCAGATCATTAATTGGCATCAGTCTCTTGAGTCGGTGCACCCCCTTTTTCCTCTTTATTAGTGGTATTTTGGTTTAATGTGCCCTGATAATGCACTTCTGCATGACACAAAAGGGTGTTTAAAAAAAAAAAAATCCAATAGGGAAAATCCATCTCACTTGTATAACAGTAATGAGTAGAAAATTATTACAGACCAACAACATACATGTAGGATGTAGAGACATCTCTGGCATCACTTCGTTTCTCATTTGGATTCAACTGTAGTACAGGCACACTTTTGAAACTGCTAAATAAAGTGTGAAATATTTTCTCTGCAATAACAACTTTCCAGGTCTAAAAATGGGAAATTGCCACACAGAAAGATCTCTCAATACCCTCTTACGGTAAGGTGGCTGCTGACTACTTACCGTGATAGCTGATTTCATACCACACATGACCAAAGAAACTGAAAATGTCTTCATCTAAAGCATAACACCCCCCACCCCCCACCTTTCAGTCACTTCACACGCAACTCAGCCCCAACATCAAAACCACCACAAGGTGAGAGCTTTCCATTACGAGAGATGTTGAGATGACGTTTAAGCATGTTCTGCTGGAAAGTCTTGGGTGCCATGTTTATATTGTTACGTACCATTTAGTCAAATGCTGCTGTAGGCTGACCACAAACTATAATTAATGCAGAAAAATACAACTCTAAAGAGCAGCAGTCTCCTTTTCTGAAGAACTACCCCACCGGAGTTTAAAGATGCTCTGGAATGGCACCAATACGGGAAAGAGCTTACTCAGTGAGAAACATGGGAGTTTGCCAAAATGACTAAGCCCTGAAGATCATCTGAATCTTTGTGGCAGGTAACATATGCACCACCACTGGTGTGCTTTTGCAGCAAAATATATACCAACATATGCAGCTGGTGGTTTAAATGGTGTGGCTGACTGGAGTGAGAAACACCCTAAACATATGTAATCACATGGCCTAAAATCCAGTGACAGTCCCACACTGTAACAAACATCAGGTACTTACAGGGTTTAACTGACCTGTCATGCCAGCTGACTGCGTTTTAAGGCTGTAAAGCTGAATTGGATGGGCTACAGACAGAAACAAATACAAAGCAATAAGTGATATGGGTAGAAAGCACACAAAAAAAAATTGTGCCACACTTAACACCCAAAACTTCTTGTGCTTGCATTTGTGTGCATGTTCAAATGTATGCATGCATCTTTGCATGAATAATTAGAACCGTTGTTTCAGATTGCCTTTAGTACAGCAATCGCCACAGGATTAATGTGTGACACAGCGTGATTATAAATCATTTTGGATAAAAAGCATGGACACAAAACCATCCAGCAATACAAACTAGCACTGCAGTTTGGATTTACTGTGCAACCTTAACTGTGTATTGTCCAGTGAAATTATTTTAAGTGCTCCTTATTGCTAATGCAGCATTTTATGTTTTCATTTTCTAAAATGAACATTTTTATTTCAACAACTATAATAATAGCAAACTACAATATATGCACAAAAACTACTTGAATTTAACATGGATCTGCCAATATATTGGTAAACATGTTAAGTTACAAAATAAACATTTGTGTACGAAAATTTAAACATTACAAAAAAAAAAAATCCAATTCATAAAATTGGTATTAGAGAGAAATCTGTGTACTCTTCGTTCTTTCAACATTTCATTTGTGAAACAAAAACAGAATAACTGGAAATAGCCATTACATGTTTTTGGCCTTGTCAAAATCAAATTAGAATTGAGTCAATAACGGGGATAACAGATCTGATTTTGTTAGTTTTTTCCATTTTGGCCACAACTGGAAGAGTATGAAGATACAAAACAAACAAACATGTGCCTTTAAAATTTGTATTGTGTTAGTTTACTGAAAAGTCAATGTGATAATTTCTATAAAACAAACATTAACAGCCAAACCTAACACTTCACACACAAAAAAAAAAAAAAAAAGTCTAAATATGAGCAAAAAGTTAAAATGCAATTTTGATTTTTACAAGGCCAGAGCAATGTAGCGGCTATTTCCAGTTGTTCTAATTTTGTTCCAGGAACTAAATATTGAATGAACGATGAGTACACAGAGACGCAGTATTGCTGGATATGCTTTGCTCACCCCTCTATACAAGAGATTAGGTGGGACACACTGATGTGGAAACTGCAGCGTTCATGCAGATTTAAGGGCTGTTGTGTACAATAAAAACAATCAGGAATGGAACTTAGTTTCTCTGTCACTGTGATGACTGCAATATATCATTGCTGAATGTGCATTTATTGCCAATACTTCATAAGCAGCTATATTTGGAACCAGAAGTTGGCTAAAATCATCGGCTGAAGTTGAAATTCTGTCAGATCCTTAATATGAGCAAAATAATAATAAAAAAACCCAAAACAACAAAAACACCAGTACAAACCTTTATCACTCACCTCCAGGAAAAACCAGCATTGGATTTCAAGATGGATTTTATTACAACAGATTGGTAAAACCATTACAAAGGATGCATACAAGTATATTTTTGACCAGAAAATTAAAACAAACCTGGAAAGCATAAACTAGCGGTTCATGAATCATCAATTTGTAGACTACTTAACTGGAACCAGTTTCATTACTGAGACCCTCACCAACCAAGGTTGGGGACGAATGTCCAACAGCATCCAAGAACGCTGTGAGGGCCTCAAGCTAATTTAAAAAAAAAACAAAACAAAATTAAATTAATGAAAATGTTTACAAGAGAAACTTGCCTTTGTAAGGGGTTGGTACGTTCATGTAACTCCAGCAGCTTCAAAAGAAACATGAATCATTTTAACACACTTCTATGAACCTGAGTGAAACCTATGGGAAAAATATATCCTCACATGTAATCAAAGAACATAATTGTTAGAAACCTATGTGGTGTTTGGCTGTTTTCAAATAAAGATATTACATTTAAAGTCCATGTGTTCTAACAATAATGTTTGTCTTCACCACCACTGGTCTTAATGCTTTTTTCTTGCAGCTAGCTTTGAAAAAGCACAATGATGAGAGAAAGGTGTTAACCTCCAAACCTAATGTGGTGGGTGCTTTGCTGCTTCAGTAGCGTCCAGCCGGAGACATGACGGGTGGCCTCATACCCATGGGGGGCCCTCCCTGGTAAGGGGGCACCATAGGAGGACCCTGCCCAAATGGAGGCATCCCTCCTGGCATGTAGCTTGGCACGCCTTGAGGAGGGGCCCCAAACTGACCTACAGAAAAAACACAAACAGCATAAACTTTAATGTGACAATACAAGAGGATTTAAATTAGTAGTGTCAGCTTTAATCATGTTAATCACGTTTTGATTGCATTAACTGCATAACACGTGATTAATGCAATGACTTCCTCTCTCCCCCATGTCGCCAATACAAAAAGTATCACTGTCAATATTATATCCTATCATAAACTCGTGCAAATTATCATGGGGAGACTAGCTGAGTTGAAGGAGGACGTGACATTGCTGACGAGTTGTTCTAAAAGAGAATATGCTTTCGAGATGATGTCTTGTGCATTTCAGTAACAGAAAATTTATGCAATTCATTTAAAAAGAAGGCACATGGGGGGGGGGTGAGAAAAGTTCATAGTGATCAAATTTGACCAAATGTGGTTTATTTTTCAACCGCAGGGATCCAAGTGCTGCAACACCGATGGAAGAAGTGTGTGGACCGAAGGGGAGACGATGTTGAAAAATAAACCACATTTGGTCAAATTTGACCACTATCGACTTTTCAGCCCCCCCCCTCCCCGTATTTCTGAGGGGAACAGGGGTTAAATACAAAACATGCAATTCCTTTAAACAAAGTGTACATTACTACAATTCTAATCACTTCACAGGAAAAATACCCTACTCTACTTTTTAAATGAAACTTAACACTGGAAAATATTACATTTATGAACAGTGATTCATAGGCAAAAACTAACAGAAAACTTCTCAATTCATGAGTGGATTTACATTCTCTTTTGAAACAATTCAAATGCTGGTTTCCACACGAGCCTTTTCTTACCATGCATGGGATGCCTCATGCCTGGCTGCTGTGGTGGCATGCCTTGCTGTGGGGGAATTATGCTGCCCACAGCTGCCACTGGGGGAGCAGCCACATGGGCCTGCCCAGGTCTGGGTATGAGACGACTGTAACGGGGCAGCTGGGCCTTCATCTCTTCCTGTTAGCAAGGACAACACATAAAGCACGTATTAGACTAAAGAAACCCTATTATGCCCCATACATAAAGAAAAACTCACACAAAATGTTGAGGAATTGGGTACTGACTTTGGCGTGCCCTGAATTCAGACTTATGATGATCAAGTTCTAAACCCTCCTTCAATATAGCCACAAAAACGTAATTCCTAAATAGCATTAAAAATGTTGAATGCAGTTAATTTATACCAGCCTATTATTTTCTATCACTAAATTTGCCTTTTAAAAATATATATCAGACATTACTTACTGTGAAAAGGGAAAAATGGAAAGCACAAGCAACTTACCAGTGAGATATCCTCATCAGGGTGGATCAACTTACTAGTTGCACTCGTGGTGGTGAGGGTAGCAGGCTTACTGGTCACTGTGGCTGGGGGTTTGGCCACAGTGCTGCTAGAGGGATTAGAAGAAGAAGTGGAAGAAGAAGAGGAAACAGAGGGCTGGGTGTAGGCAGGGAAAGTTGCTTTGGGAGGGTCAGAGGAGGCGGCTGTGCTGTGGGAGGTTGCAGCTGCAGGTCCTGAAGGATTCTGCTGGGCCTGCACAAAGACAAGACAGGTGACCAGTGAGAGGAAAAGTTAGACTTTGTATAACCTTACACTTCCAACATGCAAAACTTATGAACACATTAGATTACATTAGAAATAAAAAACAAGCACCAGTTCAATTTAAAGCAGACCCATCTCTGTCAGAGTTCTACTACTGCAATGAAGCATAAACATGACCAAGCTTTAAATAAATGAAGTAAGTACAATCATTTTGAAATGCACTCCTTCCAGCCTCAATGCAGCCACCTCTGTCTGGTTATACGTTACTTTAACCACTTTATTTTATTCATGTACATTATGTATTAATGCTGCTTACTAAATCCCAATCTGCTTCTGATGAATTGGAATTACTTAAGACTCCAGTGGCTATTGTAATATTTAGTTCTTATTCTTTTCGAAAACATTAAGAATTGTCACTTTTTTTTTAACACTGAACATAGACATTAAAAGGTTTTTTTTTTTTTTTTCTCAACTTTTGACAAATTTTCCTTAATTTAAATATCTACTACACCAGAATAACGATCCTAAATCAGATATCAACCTCTTTGGTTGCCAATAATCAATATTGGCTACAAAAAAGTTATATCAGTTTCTATTGAAGAGTGTCTAGAAAGGCACTGGGAGCAAACAACCAATTTATGATGGAAGATAAATGACTAAAGCCATGTGTATTCTTTTTCAGCCGTCTGAAATATAACGTTATTCAGAAGGTATACAAGAATATGGAGCTGGAAATGAAAAGGTCTTAGAACTCCACAGCAAATGTAGATTCCACACTTTGAATTCTATTCTAAGTCAAGTAATTTTCATTGAGGAACAAAACAATTCAATAGCCACCATTTACTCCGAGGCCCTGATTTGTATAATTTGCACAATCAGGAGCATAACCTATAAACCTTCAAACTCAGAAATCAAAATTGTGCATGATGTACTGCTGCAATATACAGAGCCATTTCAAAGCATGAAAGGAGCTGATGTACAATTCATGCTCTACAGGTTAAGAGAGGGTGGATGACGCCAAATAGGATCCATCTATATCCATTCTTGCGCAATCTATCCATGTAAATTCAACAAAGCGCATGCACAGTAATAAAGCTCACAGACAAAACGTGTCAGTTCCTGTCAGGGATAAAAGTCCTCCGACACCAGCACTATGGCCAATGTGCTTGCTCTGATACATAAGTAGCCTTACAGAACAAGCACTATTAGTAACAGCCAAGATTGCAGCTTTAGAATTTTACAGGCAGTGGTACTAGATATGCAACATGCAGCTGCCACAGCCCACATCAAAGTCCTGCCTGTGAGCGTACTTGTGACATGTTAGGAAAGGGAGGCTTGGAGGAGGCAGACTGAGGGTCTGCAGGTGGAGAGGAATCTGCTGCTGTGCTGTTATGAACACCAGAGCCCATCTGCAGCATGGTGGAAAGGAGATCACAGCATTGGCATATAACATGTCCCAAAGAAAGGGGGGGGGGGGGACCCTATCCAAACTTGATTATGAGAACAAACTATACCACACAATAATGTAGTACGTCAGAAAGGAGAAATGATATAATCAAAACTAATTTGGGGAAGTGTAATAAACTCCATAAATAATTTATTCATCAAACTGTATAACTGCAGAAAAAGTAGGCACCTACTTTGAATAAGAAAAAAACTGTAGAACTAATCTGGCTAAAACCTAGAGAAATATGTCAGTGGTACCCACCTGTGCTGCACTGGGGAAGAGGGGTTTGGTGACGGCAGGTGCAGCCGCTGTTGCTGCTGCTGGTCGACTGGGTATTGGAACTGCTGCAGGAGCTGGAGCCATGTGGGGTATCCCTGGCCTAGGGGCAGCATGAGGCGGCATTGCTGAAAGATGGACAACACTGTCACGGGGTTCTACTTCAACTTCTTCAAATATTCAAAAAATGATGGCAAAGTCAAACAGATGGTGATGAGCCTTTTATTTTGCTGGTCTCCCAAGTGAAATACATACACACGTGGACAAAACTGTTGGTACCCCTCTGTTAATGAAAGAAAAACCCACAATGGTCACAGAAATAACTTGAATCTGACAAAAGTGGTGATAAATAAAAGTTCTATGAAAATTAACCAATGAAAATCAGACAATGCTTTTGAATTGTGGTTCAACAGAATTATTTTAAAAAACAAACTCATGAAACAGACCTGGACAAAAATGATGGTACCCTTAATATTTTTTTGCACAACCTTTTGAGGCAATCACTGCAATCAAATGATTTCTGTAACTGTCAATGAGACTTCTGCACCTCTCAGCAGGTATTTTGGCCCACTCCTCATGAGCAAACTGCTCCAGTTGTCTCAGGTTTGAAGGGTGCCTTCTCCAGATGGCATGTTTCAGCTCCTTCCACAGATGTTCAATAGGATTTAGATCAGGGCTCGTAGAAGGCCACTTTAGAATAGTCCAATGTTTCGGTCTTAGCCATTCTTGGGTGTTTTTAGCTGTGTGTTTTGGGTCATTATCCTGTTGCAAGACCCATGACCTGTGACTGAGACCAAGCTGTCTGACACTGGGCAGCACATTTCTCTCTAGAATACCTTGATAGTCTTGAGATTTCATTGTACCCTGCCCAGATTCAAGACACCCTGTGCCAGATGCAGCAAAGCAGCCCCAGAACATAACAGAACCTCTGAGGTCCTAAAGCAGACTGAACATGCATTGGATCCTTTGCAGTTTGCATACAGGCCTCACAAAGGACCGGAGGATGCCACTGTCACTCTGTTTAACATGCTTTTTAAACATCTGGATTATAATGGGACACACGCCAGGCTTTTATTTGTGGACTTTTCCTCCGCCTTTAATACAATCCAACCTCATATTTTAGTTGAAAGGCTCCTGCAACAATTTGATTTGAGCAATAATCTGGTGGGTTGGATTCTGCATTTCTTAACCAACAGGACACAGAGAGTAAGGGTCAATGGTACATTGTCTGACCTAAAGTGCTCTTCTACTGGCTCTCCTCAGGGGTGCGTGTTGTCACCACTACTCTTCATCCTGTACACAAACATGTGTCAGAGCAGACATGACAACAGACACATTATAAAGTATGCTGATGATTCAGTTATTGTCAGTCTCCTCCAGGATGGTGAGAGTGGCCACGGCCCAGTAGTTGATGATTTTGTTCACTGGTGTGAGGATTCCTACCTGCATCTGAATACGACAAAAACTAAAGATATGATTATTGACTTTAGGAGGAAAACTCCCAGGCACAAAGTCACCATATTAAAAGGCCAGACCATCGAATGTGTACAATCCTACAAATATCTTGGGACGATTATTGATAGTAATTTAAACTTTGAAGAGAACTGTGAAAGGGTGTGCAAAAAGGGTCAGCAACATTTGCATTGCTTAAGGAAACTTGCACGCTTCCAAACTGACTGAAGCATAATGACAATGTTTCATCGGGCTTTTATTGAATCCGTTTTATCCTTTTCTTTAGTGTCATGGTTTGGTCAGATAAGACTGAAACAGAGGAAATCCTTGGATCAGGTAGTTAGATGGTCCAGTCATTTGCTTGGTGAGTTACAGGTGAGCCTGACATCCTTGTACACCAGACAGGTACAGAGGATTGCTACCTCCATTTTAAATGATGACTCCCACCCTTTGCACTGCCACTTTCAGCTTCTTCCCTCAAGACGGAGGTTTGCTGTCCCAAAAAGTAAAACCCAGCGCTACAAAAACAGCTTTGTTCCTGCTGCTGTCAAAGTGTTGAACAAGTTGTAACAATATATTGCACATACAGTTAGGCCCAGAAATATTTGGACAGTGACACAATCTTCATGATTTGGGCTCTGCATGCCACCACATTGGATTTGAAATGAAACAATTACAACGGAATTGAAGTGCAGACTTTAAGGTTTAATTCAAGGGGTTGAACCAAAATATATGATTAAACATGTAGGAATTGAAGCTATTTTTATACAAACGCTCCTCATTTCAGGGGCTCAAAAGTAACTGGACAAATAAACATAACCCTAAGTAAAATGTTACTTTTCAATATTTTGTTGAGAATCCTTTGCAGGCAATGACTGCCTGAAGTTTGGAACCCATGGACATCACCAAAAGCTGGGTTTCCTCCATTGTGATGCTTTGCCAGGCCTTTACTGCAGCTGTCTTCAGTTGTTGCTTGTTTGTGGGTCTTTCTGCCTTAAGTTTTGTCTTGAGCAAGTGAAATGCATGCTCGATTGGGTTGAGATCTGGTGATTGACTCGGCCATTGCAGAATATTCCACTTCTTTGCTTTAAAAAAACTCCTGGGTTGCTTTTGCAGTATTGTCCATCTGTACTGTGAAGCGCCGTCCAATCAACTTTGCTGCATTTGGCTGAATCTGAGCAGAAAGTATATCCCTATACACTTCAGAATTCATCCGGTTGCTTCTGTCTTTTGTCACATCATCAATAAATACAAGTGACCGTGTGCCATTGGAAGCCATGCATGCCCATGCCATCACACTGCCTCCACCATGTTTTACAGAAGATGTGGTGTGCTTTGGATCATGAGCTGTTCCAATTCTTCTCCAAATTTTCTTCTTCCCATCATTCTGGTACAGGTTGATCTGAGTCTCATCTGTCCAAAGAATGCTGTTCCAGAACTGGGCTGGCTTCTTCAGGTGTTTTTTGGCAGTCAATTCTGGCCTTTCTATTTTTGAGGCTGATTCATGGTTTGCACCTTGTGGTGAATCCTTTATATTTACTCTCATGAAGTCTTCTCTTTATGGTAGACTTAGATACTGATACACCTACTTCCTGGAGAGTGTTCTTCACTTGAGTGAATGTTGTGAAGGGGTTGTTCTTCACCATGGAAAGGATCCTGTGATCATCCACCACAGTTGTCTTCCGTGGACGTCCAGGCCTTTTTGAGTTCCCAAGCTCACCAGTGCACTCTTTTTTTCTCAGAATGTACCAAATAGTTGATTTGGCCACTCCTAACATTTCTGCTATCTGTCTGATGGATTTTTTCTTTTTTTTTCCAGCCTCAGGATGGTCTGTTTCACCTCCATTGAGAGCTCCTTTGACCGCATGTTGTGTGTTTACAGCAACAGATTCCAAATGCAAATGCCACACCTGGAATCAACTCCAGACCTTTTAACTGCTTAATTGATGACAGGTTAATGAGGGAAGAGCCCATGCAGCCTTGTTATTTTTTTTTTTTATTTTTTTTTTGCAGCTTTCTGAGTCAATTGTCCAATTACTTTTGGTCCCTTGAAAAAGAGGTGACTACATATTAAAGAGCTGTAATTCCTAAACCCTTGCTCCAATTTGGATGTGAATACCCTCAAATTACAGCTGAGAGTCTGCACTTTAAGCCCATATTGATTATATAGTTGTATCCTGAATATGTTTTCGTAAACTGCTAAAATAAAACTTGTGTCACTGTCCAAATATTTTTGGGCCTAACTGTAATTTAGTTACCTATTTATTAACGCCATTTTATATTTACTTATTTTTGTAGGATTTTTATTTGGGTTCTAAATCTTATTGGGTTTTAGACCTTTGAGTCTTTAACCTCTTTGACTAGTCTTTAACTTTTTAATATGACCCTTCTCTCTTATCTCTGGTTTTTCTCTCATCTCTTTGTCTTTATATCCTGATTGATGGAGCCTTGAGTATTTTTATCATGTTTATAGTCAGCTTCATGTGTGCCTGTGTTTGTGTTTATGTTGAATGTAATTGTGGTTTGTAAATATGGATGTCACCAGACTGCAAAACAAATCTACCTACGGGTACAAATAAAGTAACCTGAACCTCCTCCAAGTTTCACAGTTGGGACAGTGTTCTTTTCTTCGTATGCTTCATTTTTGCGTCCGTGAACATAGAGCTGATGTGCCTTGCCAAAAAGTTCCAGTTTTGTCTCGTCTGTCCATAGGACATTCTCCCAGGAGCTTTGTAGCTTGTCAACATGCAGTTTGGCAAATTCCAGTCTGGCTTTTTTATGATTTGTTTTCAACCGTGGTGTCCTCCTTGGTCGTCTCCCATGAAGTTCACTTGGGCTCAAACAACGACGGATGGTGCGATCTGACACTGATGTACCTTGACCTTGGAGTTCACCATGAATGTGTTTAGAGGTTGTTCTGGGCTCTTTTGTTACCATTCGTATTATCAGTCTCCTCCTGCGGCCACGTCCAGGGAGGTTGGCTACAGTCCCGTGGATCTTAAATTTCTGAATAATATGTGCAACTGTAGTCACAGGAACATCAAGCTGCTTGGAGATGGTCTTATAGCCTTTACCTTTAACATGCTTGTCTATAATTTTCTTTCTAATCTCCTGAGACAACTCCCTCCTTTGCTTCCTCTGGTCCATGTTTAGTGTGGTACACACCATGTCACCAAACAGCACAGTGACTACTTGTCACCCTTTAAATAGGCCGACTGACTGATTACAAGTTTGTAGACACCTGTGATGTTAATTAGAGGACACATCTTGGTTGAACATGTCCCTATGGTCACATTATTTTCAATCTTTTCTAGGGGTACCATCCTTTTTGTCCAGGCCTGTTTCATGAGTTTGTTTTTTAAAGTAATTCTGTTGAACCACAGTTCAAAAGCATCATGTGATTTTCATTGGTTAATTTTCATAGAATTTTTTATTTATTACCACTTTTGTCAGATTCAAGTTATTTCTGTGACCATTGTGGATTTTTCCTTTCATTAACAGAGGGGTAAACTCCCTCTCCAAATAGTGAAAAACAGGGAAAAACCACTCAGTTACAAACTGTAAAACACTTGTCACCTCCTCTTTAACAAAAGTCAGACTGACTGCTAAGCCCCACAACAACCCCCTTTAAAGTCTAAGCCCCTCCCACTGGGCGTATTATTCATGAAAAAAAGAAAAAAACAAAACAAAAAAACAATTCAATAAATATTTCTAGAAACCAGTTTACAATGCACCATCTTCTAATATGTTGCACCCATAAATATTCAAAGACAGATTTTTCCCCACACAAAGCAAGTTCATTTATAAAAAAAAAAATATATATATTTATTAAAATTCATGACTACAACCCCCTGGATCACCTGACCACAAAGTGTGTGAGAAAACCATCTTTAATCTGCTTAATTGGATCAATCTGTTTAGCTCATTAAATGTCTGAATCATGAACGGAGGCAACTGGGTAAAGTTGCAACGGAACAAACCAAGGGCAAGTTTGTATGGTATGCCAGTATGAATGTACGTTTCCCAACGTGGCAGAACCACCAAGTGTGCACTCTTGGCTTCGCTACAAAAACAGGTAAGGGGAGAAAGAGATGAAAGTTTGATATTTTAATATAATTTACAAACACGGAAGTAAATGGGAAAATGTGTGTGTGCATACATTGCTTAAGCTAGCAAGTCACCTGCAATAGATAGTTGTGTAGGTGAGTGTGCACATAGACGTCCGCAGGAGTGTTTGCGTGTCTGTGATCTGTGACAAGGTTGCGCCGTCACAAATGCACATCCACAAATTACATGAATTCTGGTTAAACAATTTCCAGTTACAAAACTAATAAATATGTAATTGAGAAAACAACAAATTTCTATAACTCCAGTTGTTCAATTACAACTACTGTGTATAGCAGTGTAAAATGTATTTGAAATTATGCTTACTGGGCTGTGAGTGGGAAAAAATGATATGGAGTGCCTCAATTGAACAATAAGCACAAATCTATTACACCACTTCAAAACTCACTTGGAGGAATTCCAGGCATCCCTGGCAACATGGGTGGCATCATCCCTCCCATTGGCATCATGCTGCAAAGAGCAAAAGTGTGAATTATCCACATCAGTTTTTCCAGTGTCTGCCTGCTCAGTGTCTGAAAGGCCAACAAGTTAAAGGTCTCTTTGTGTAAAAAATCTAGTTTGGCAAATACACATATAATAATGGGGTAATTAGTCTGTTAAAAATAATTTGGTGACAGTAGGCATGACCTGGAGTCACCAAAAATTAAGGAGTTTGGTTTACTTTTTGTATTCAAGAGTTAAGAGCAAGAGTCTTAGTTACAAAAGGTGAGCCTCGTGCAAGAACCCTGCACATTTACTTGTGGCTAAGACCAGTTTAAAGACGTATATGTAAACAGTCACTTATTATTCAAACCTTAGTTTTCACTAAATGTCTATTTTATTTGTCTGAATTAATTTCAGAGTGAAAATCTTGTAAACTTAAATAGTTGACATTTCACACTTTCATTTGTCATCATCTGAAATGTATTTATATGGTATCCTAGCCAGTGTAATCAGACAGCAATGCCATTGTGTAACAAAAATATGGTAGTATAGGGCAGTGTTTTCCAACCAGGGTGCTCTGGTATGGTCGGGATTCTGTGGGAAATTAAAAAAAAAAGTGACATCTAATTTCACTTGTTAATTGGTCCAAAAAAATGCAAATAATTTGCCGTTGTTGTACATGGGTTCTGTAAGCAACCATGCACAACAATGGCAGAAATTAAAGTGAAATTAGATGATTTGTCACAAAAACCTGAAGGTACCAGGGCACCCTGATTGAAGAATACTGGTATATAGCATCAATTATGCACATCTTTAATTCTCCTGAAAGTGTGTGTTCACTTACACAATGGAATTTATCATTTTTACGTGGTCTGTTAACACCGTTCTGTAGGATACAATAGCATCTGTTGAAACTTGTTTGCTGTTGGCTCGTTTGTACCAACACAGCTTACCAAGAAAGTACAAGGAACTTAATTATACTAACCTGCTCCTTGCATGGGCCCCACTGTTTGGGAATGTACAACCCATACTACTCATACTAACTGTGCCCAGTAACAACTGCAGGATATACCGAGCCACCCACTTTAGATCCATCACAGTACAAGGGCTTATTAAAAGCAAAATGGCATCTGTTGCTGCTTAAAATCTGTTGCAGGTACACATTTGGGTGAGTGTCTCCCTTCTTGTTAAGGCTGTGTTGTAACGTGATTCTGAAACACTGCAAATACACAGTGTAAGGAATTCTTACCCTGGTGGCATTCCATGCATTGCAGGAGGCATACCGTGCATTATGGGAGGAACACCTGGCATCATAGGAGGCATTCCTGTAACAATGAGTCAGAAAACATGTTTCAGTGGTAAGTCTCATTGTATCAATTGAGGGTTGGGGGAAATGAATTTTTCCAATGCATCTCGATTCAGACATGAATGATTCTGAATCAACGCATAAATGTCAAGATTCCGATTCTTAAATATTAATTTATAACGTAATTAATTTTCACAGGAAAAAAAGGGAAGTGGAAATGCAAACTGTAGCGTCAGACAGTTTATGGTGTAACACGCAACATTTCCTGCCTGGTGCCGAGCGCGACCGTGACCTTTATGGGCGTGACTGCAAGCAAGCTAATCCAAAACTCCAAAAACACAAAACCACTCCAGACGTCCTCTCGACTGGTTCCATCGGCTGCTGTTTGCAGTGTCCTGGCTTCGGCGGGCGATCCAGTGGTTTTGTCTGGCTGTTAGGAGGATGAAGGAGAAACGGTTGAGCTGGTGACGAAGCAATTCTCAACATCCTGCTGAGCTTTGCCTTACCTTCCTCGGAGATCGCAGTGGAAGCCGGGGCCTGGTGAAAGCCGGTCGATGGAACACTTCAGCAGCCTGGGAGGACTGCTCCCTGCTTGAGTCCCCCCATGGTAGAAGCTGGAATGACTGCTCCCAATAACTTAGCGATCATGGTGAGTTGTGCATGTGTGCTGAAGACAGGTGTGACTGATTATATATTGACTGCCAATGTAGCTAACTGCTAACTTAGCTTGTTTGGCTTATTTTCTCCTGGTTGTACTAAGAATTGCACAAATATGATGCGCCAAGTGCTTATTTCATGCCATTTTTTTCCCAAGTGGAATAAGCTGGAAAATGTAACATTCCATGTGATGCGCTACATTTCTGTTCCTTTTTTTTTTTTTTTAAACTATAAACATACTTTGAAATTAAATTCATGGGTCACTGCAAACATACTGCTTTAAAAGTACCAGTATGTCACAGAGGGCCAGAAGTGACAAGGAGGAAACCATCAAGACTCTATGGTGAGCAGTTGTCCATGTCAAACTGGTCTTGTTGTTCTATTCAGACAGAGATGCTTCCTACCTCGACATGTTTTGACTGTCATCTGACGGTCGCGACATGTCACATCAGCTGTGACCTCACAGATTTGACAGATCTGCGAGGTTGGTCACATACCCCTGCCATGCAATGGTCTTCGGAGAATCATCTCGGTTGAATCAACGACCAAAGGACTATTAAGCAATGTCAAAACTCACAACTCAAAAAGGGCAAAGCGAATTACAAAATCTATTACCGCTTTTATTGCCAAGGAATTATGCCCATATTTCATCATCGAGAACCATAGCTCTCATGCTATGATGCCGAGGTACAATGCCGTAATATTTAGTGTAAAGCTGTTGGAAAGACTTTTCCCGGTCACCAATAAGTGTAAAAAAATATATACAGTATATGCAAGATGACAACTAAGCTGACCCAGAGAAGGTTTTGGCTCCGTTTCTGCTTTCAAAAGACTTTTCGTCTCCACCGCTGCTCTCATCACCACTGGCTGCCGCCAGATGAAAATCTACAGAATAGGTATGTGGGACTATAATGTTCTGATTGAGGCTTTAGAAAATTATGAATCAGGTTGTAAATCACTGGATTAAAAATGTACTTGTACATGTACAGATTGGATCCGGGGGTCCACTTGACCTGTTCCCGACACAGCCATCCCCACTCTCTACGAGACCAAAGCCAAAGCTGTGCAATCACTGAAGACAATGGGTAGGACTGCCATCATGTGTGAGTCACGATTCAAAGGCTTTATTATCATGTGCACAGTTAAGAAATGCTACATTTCCTGAGCAATGAAATTCTTTGCTCTCCGAACGAATACCAAGGTAATAGGTACAGAAACAACAATTCTAACAAGGTAATGGTACACTAACACAGTAACGCAACCGTAATACTAATGGATGCTAATAACACATGCCAACACACAGTTAGGCAATTAGGACTTCTTAAGCACACCCTGATACTAAATACTAAAACTAATGAGTACTAATAACACACACTAGGCAGTTTGGACAGTTAAAGCAGTCAGACAAGAGGAATGAAATTGAAAATTCACTCGATGACTAAAGTGACAGTGGTCTATTGATATCAGAGATGATGTGAACCTGAGATTGCATACACCTATGTACAGTGTGCAAATGAGCATTGTGCAACGAGCAGTGCATAATTACAAATTAGCACCCGGTGCTAATTTCTCTGCAACAATAGTACCAGTAGACTGTGCATGATAAATAGCAGCAGAGATGATATGGACATCAGATGGGTCAGACTATATCTACTGTACAGGTGAGCACTGTGCAAATTTAGCAGCCGGTGTGCGAGTTCCTCTTTGCAAAGCTGTGTTGCAGAGTTTGGGAGTTGTTATTTGTTCAGGAGTCTAATGGCAGTGGGAAAGAAAGTTTTTCTGTCTGGTTGTCCTGCATTTCACACTTCTGTACCTCCAGCCTGAGGGTAGAAGTGTGAACAGTCTGTGCTGGGGGTGGGTGGGGTCCCAAAGGATGGCGTCAGCTCTCCTTTGGACTCTGCAGTGGTAGATGCTCTGCAGAGAGGGGAGTGGAGTTCCTGCTCAATCTTCTCCGCTGTCTTCACCACTCTCTGAAGGCATTTGTGGTCCAGGGTAATTGTGTTGCCGTACCACGCAGTGATGCAGTTGGTCAGGATGCTCTCGATGATGCAGCTGTAGAAATTGTTGAGGATCCTGGAGGACATGCCAAACTTCTTCAGCCTCCTCAGAAAGTACAGTTGCTGTTGGGCTCTCTTAACCAGCTCTGTGGTGTTGTGTGTCCACTTAAGGTCCTCACTGATGTGGATGCCCAGTTATTTAAAGCTGCTCACCCTCTCCACCTCAAGCTTCTGGATGAACAGCGGGCGATGGGGACTCCTCCGCCCTTTCCTCATGTCCACTATCATCTTTGTCTTGTCCGTGTTAAGGGTGAGGTTGTTGTCCTCACACCATGACACCAGGTTGGCCACCTCCCTCCTGTAGGATGCTTCGTCATCACCAGTGATGCATCCTATCACTGCTGTGTCATCCGCAAACTTTAGGTAATATTGTCCTTGTGGGAGGCAACACAGTCATGGATGAAGAGGCTGTAGAGGATGGGGCTGAGAACACAACCCTGTGGGACACCTGTGTTCGTGATGATGCTTGCTGAGGTCCTGTTACCAACCCTGACAGACTGGGGCCTGCCAGTTAGAAAGTCCAGTAGCCAGTTGCAGAGGGTGGAGTGCAGGCCAAGTGAAGACAGTTTGTCGGCGAGTTTGTGGGGGATGACCGTGTTGAAGGCGGAGCTGTAGTCCACAAAGAGCATCCTAATGTAGGAGTCTTTATCTTCCAGGTGGGAGAGAGAATAAAGGAGTGCTGCAGCGATGGCATCTGAGGTGGACCTGTTGGGCCGGTAGGCATACTGCAGGGGGTCCACGGTGCCCGGTATGCCGTCCTGAATGTGGGGCAGCACCACTCTCTTGAAGCACTCGATGCGTGGACATTCATTGCCACTGAATCATTTGTAACCATAACTGCACATTTATGTATAAAAAGGCAAATGTGATTTTGATTCAGCAAAATGTTGTTTTTGGACTGAAGGATCACTTACATGTTGCACATAACAGAATGTTTGTTGTAAGTCTTATTTGTCAAAATTCAGCATACTCTGAAGTCTGTTATAGCAGCACATGTGCTGCTACAGTTGCACTTTTCATGTTGGTTTTTGAAACAAAAGATATTGGAAGTAGGGATGTTAATGATTAATTGACTTTCAATTGATTGTTGATAAGAATTTAGTCAACTAAATTAAATTAGTTGTCAATTAATTGATAACTCAGTCCTTTTCAATGGGAACGTATTCTATGAAATGCAGTGGCGTCGCCGTCCAGGCAGGGGCGCACGCGATCACCCACTGCAGCCTTTCAACCAAAACTTAAGAAAAAGCAGAAGACATCAAGCCCCCGGAGCGCAAGCGCTGTGCAGAGCAAAAAAACTCACCCTTCCGGGTTACGTCGGAGAGCCTCCTGCTTCAAATCAGCAGGGCAGAGAAACAGACCGGAGCAAGGAAAAAACTACACAAGTACAAAAACCCATCCCCACTGCTTGCACACACCCCCAGACAGGACCGCAGACCAGACTCAAGTTACCGCTGAGATAACATTTCAACTAGGGATACAAGTTATCAGTTAGTTCATTAATTGATAACTGATTCACCTTATCGATCGATTAACAATTAATTAATAACCAGCATTTTTCCTGAGAATCTGAATGTCGGTACAATACAGTCTATCTTTAACGTAAAAAGTTGCTGTTTTTCCCATGTCCTGAATAAAACATGAACATCATATTCCTCAATGATTTACTGTACCATTTGCATTTTTTTTTTTTTTACTACAGACAATGATATTTTGTAGTTTAACAAATTTTGCACTATACAGTGATCCCTCGCTACTTCGCGCTTCACCTTTCGCGCCCTCAGTGCATCGCGGATTTTTCAAAAATATTCATCAAAAATTCAAAATTCAGAAAAAATGGGCGGGCGCTAGCAGAAGGCAGGGAGACTACATTAGAACATCAGGTATCAACACGGAGAGCCACACAACTCAAAATCCACCTCTCTGGCCACCGCTCCACTCCTCTCCGCCCACCTCTTCACCGCTCGGGAATCTCGCAAGCTGATTGGCCGAGACGTTTTACCTCGCAAGCTGATTGGCCGAGACGTTTTACCCAGCTTCTCTCCCTGCCCATACCCAGCGAAGGAAGACCGCATTCATTGTTCTTTATCGCTCGTGTTGCTTAGTCTCGCCGCGTGGAACTTTTCGCTGTTCTCTTGTGCCTTTTTGTGCAAAATAGTCTTCCCGTCAAGCCACTACGCCGCCTCCTGCAGCTTCCCTCGACGATGTTGCGCCTCTAGCACCTGACGATGAGGCGTCACCTGAGGAGCAGTAAAGCTCTCATTAACCTATGCAGTAAATCATCTTCATCTTGAGTTACGTATCTTGTTATAAGAATAAAAGAGTTCTAAAAACATATTTATGTACACTTTATTTACATCTACGTATGTATGTACGCTTACACACACACACACACACGTATCATATGAGAGAGAGAGTGAGAGAATGAACGTACGTATTATTTATGGGTGACGTCATTAGGGGTGACGCTACTTCGCGGTTTTTCACTTTTCGCGGTCGGTTCTGGAACCCATTAACCGCGATAAGTGAGGGATCACTGTATAGTGTGTACTATGTGCTGGTACATCTCAGTAAATTGCAAATGTCATGATTTTATTTTTAAAAACTATTACCAATATCCTAAAATTTAGAATAGGCTTTGTCACTGTACGTTGTACAGTACAATGAAATTGTGGGTGCTCCACCAGGCTACTGCACAATTAAGTAGGAGAGAAGGATAAGATAAAACACGGTTACAAAACACACTATTAAACACACGACTGAAATAAAAATAGCCCAGGATTATGGAAATATACACAGGTATGGTAGTGGCTATGTGGGTGGAACTATGTATCTTGTATCTTTTTAAGTTATATTAAAAAAAAAAACTTTCACGTTCCAATTTACTGAGATGCACCGGTAGACTGTCTTAACAGGAAAATAAATTGTGAGCTGCTTCATCTGTTGCATGTTAAACATTATCACAGTACTCCGGATATCCAGACAAACCCAGTACAATCTGGGCTCCCCCTATTGTCTGCTACCTCAGTGGGAACTTGAGTCCGGTCTACTGGCAGTAGGGATAGGTTTTTGCGCCCGTGCCATCTTTTTCCTCTCTGCAGTCCATTTGTCCAGCCTGTTGATTTGACGTAGATGGGTGGACATTGGAACGTAGCATTAGAACTTGCGATTCTCCTAACCCTGAAAGGCAAATTCTTTTTCGTCCTGCACAGCGCATGTGCTCTGTGGGCTTAGTGTCTTCTTCTGCTTTTTCAGTTGAAATGCGGCAGTGGGTGACCGTGTGTGCCCTCACCTGGACAGCAACGCCACTACATTTCATAGAATAAGCTCCCATTGAAAAGGACTGCTGAGTTATCAATTAATTGGCAACTAATTTTAATTTAGTTGACTAAATTCTTATTGATTCTTCATGTTGAATTCTGGTCATAGCTATGCTGCCATACTGCACCTTACAGTCTAATTGGTGCCTCACATTTCACCCTGCACCTGACAGTCCTGCATTGTACAGCGGGTATGATTCATGTACCTATATGGGTCACCATCTATTCATCTACAATGTATACAAGTTAATTAGCAGTTTTACTTTCCATGAGTAATCCCTTGTCTATTATGCTGTTTGTGTTTCTGTCCTTTTGGTCATCTACTGTCATGCTGCTGTTACACTGTAACTTCCCAGTTTGGGATCAATAAAGTGCATCCATCCATCCAATTGAAAGTCAATTAATCATTAACATCCCTAATTTCAACAACACAGCAGCAGAGCAGCCAGGTTTGGACTCACTCACTTTGAGCTGCTGTGATATTTGTGTCATTGTTGCAGACAGTTATCTGCTGCAACTTTGAAATTAATATAATCTGTCATAATAATGATAGACAGCCTTCTGGTTTATTTCCACTCTGTGCTGTGACGTGGTGATGGTCGGGTTGCACGATTATGGCCAAAACGATAATCACAATTATTTATTTATTTAACAATACTGAAATCACAATTATTAATCACGATTATTAATTAACTTTAGGAAAAACACAAATTACATAAAATTCAATTACGTGTACTTTTTAAAAAAAAAATTATTCGTCCTACTCACCAATTGCTAGATGAAGCCTGTGGCCAAAGCACTGGAGCCTGGTCCATTTATTTAGAGAAGCTGCCTTGACGACATTAGATCCACTGTAGGACTGCAGCTAATGACCATTTTACGGCTCAGGTAATCGCCCACTCTAATCAAAGATTACTCGAGTACTCGGATCCTTTTTTGTTAAAGAAACTTGTATTGACCAATATTTGCGGAACTTTCTTTCCTAAAGAGCAGTAGTAATTGTACCAAGCGCTCAGTAGCACAGGTACACATTTATTGCAATACTTATTGCAATGTTTATTGCATAGAATGTACTTTAAACGTTACACCATAAAGTTCTGTTCGCTAGCTATCAGCATCTGCTAGTGCTAGCCGCTAGAGGATGCTAACAGCAGTGGCTATATGTTCTTTGGTCATATAAGCATAATTAGTGTAGGTGACTACACTCTGTTCACCTTAATTTAAAATCTCAATCATGTACCTTGTCTCAGGTGCACTGGTTGTGCATGATGTGGGATGCTTTCTGCCGAGACACCAACATTGATGGTGCAGGATGCTAAATTGCTGCTCGGCTTTGCCATATACACAATGCACAATGTTTTCCTTTAATCTGAGCTTGAAATGATCCCAGATTTGAGACACTTTTGTTTTTAATGACTTTCTTCCTCTTTGCCGACCCGTCACTATGTGGCTCTGACATAGCGCCATTAAACAAATCTGCTTTTTGTTTATGTAGCGTGACCGGAAGAAGGTCATACCGGAAGGTCATATACAGTCAAGTGAAAAAAATTAGGACATCCTGTATAAGCCTGTGTGTTTTACATATTTGGAGAAATGGCTATTTAACATCAATGTTAAAAATACTGGGAGATTCATGTAATACAACTAAACAATTAAAAATGAATTAAAGACTTTTTTCAAATTTTCTGTAAAATGTAATTCTAAACAAACAGTGAGGAATAAATTAGGACACCTCCCATCTTTTTTAGGACACCCCCACCTTCATTCCCACTTACAATGGCTAAAATTTATTTTAAAAAATGCAAATAAAAACAAAAACAAGGTTAGATTTTTTTTTTTTTAGATTTAGTATACTTTATTGATCCCCAGAGGGGAAATTGAGGGTATCCACCACCTGGATGGATGAGCAGCCACGCTATGGCGCTATCCCTTAACCATTCACACACACATTCACACCTAGGGCCACTTTAGAGTCTCCAATTAACCTAACGTGCATGTTTTTGGCATGTGGGAGGAAACCGGAGAAATCCCGGAGTAAACCCACGCAGACACGGGGAGAACATGCAAACTCCACACAGATCACTGTTGGTCGGGGGCTGGGATCGATCCCACGATCCCCAGGCCAAGGGTAAACTGTGCTGCCGCAGTGCTAACCACTGCGCCACCGTGCAGCCCAGACATAGATATGTGAACATTTCTCAATAAAGAACTGAATATTTAACAGCGTGTCCAAATTTTTTCACAGGATTGTAGACCAGAAGTGCTACATTAAACGACACGTCGAAGTATAGATTTTGAATCAAGGAATTTCTGTAATCAAATTATTCGAGTAATCGTTGTAGCCCTAATCCACTGTGGTGTTATGCACACTAGTCTCTCCTCTTGCAGGCCCCAAGATGCTAGCGCTTCCCTTAGCCCGTGGGCAATAACTTCTCCTGTGTAGTCTTGTGGGAAAAATTGACGACTGCAAGCATCGACTCTTCATATTAAAATCTTCATCAATGTAGTCAATTATCAGGGACAGGAAGGGCTTTGTTGTTCTGCTTGACCATAGGTCACTCGTAGTTGCAAAGTGCTCGACAGATGTAATATCCATCTGTATCCCCCCTCCCACAACATTTTTCACACAGCACAGGTAATGCAACTTTGGAGAAATAATTGCAGGAGGGGATCACGTATTTTTCTTGTCCAGCGTTTTGACCATGTTTCTGAAACCTTCGTTGCTCACAGCATTTATTAGACACATGTCTTTGGCCAAATAAAATGCTAGGGGTGGGAATCGCAAGAAACCTTGCAATTTGATTCAGATTGCGATACTTGGATCATGATTCGGTCCTATCACGATTCAATGATGACTACGATAATTATCACAATCCCATATATATCAAATTTTTTCACCTCATTTAACCTCAAATCATGTCTCAAACTGTTGACATCTCTTTCATATAATAAAGTATTCTCAGGGCTTCATTTTCCATGGAGATGTATTTTCTGCACAGGGAGGATGGTGGACAATGTCTGGAATAGACTCCCACCCCAGACTCTGTGGACTCTTAAAAAGCAGCTGAAAACTTTTTTAACGAGGATTTCCATTGAGTTTCAAATGCTTTTTAATGTAAGTCTGATATTTTTAAATGATTTTAATCTTGTGTTTTAACTTGTTTTTGTATTTTTAAAATTATTTTAACTATCAACTTCCTTTAATTCCATTTTATTGTACAGCGCTTTGTGACTGTATGTCTCTGGAAAGCACTTCATAAATAAACTTTACTTACTCGGTGATTGGAGAAAAAACTCCATGCCAGTGTCTTTTTAGCTTAGCTGTTGCCAATGCTGCTCCGAGACATGTGTTGCCTGCTGTGTTCTGAGTGTTTTTTGTTTCGTGCAGCGCTTCATGCAGGTCGTGTGTCATGTCAAGGTCTTTCCTTCCATCTTTGTTATAAAATACAAAAAAGGCCCGACATTTGAGCCAACTGCTTCCTAACTTTCAAAGGTGGCTGCAAGTCTCTGAGAAACTAAGCCGGGGGGTCTTGGGGGACGCAGGCCCCAACCCGGATCCAAGGCAGAGCCTTGGTGGGAAGCTAATGAAATCTGGTGTTTTAGAATGCTCAAATGTGGTCTTGTGGTCTTATATTTAAAGTTAGAAGTAAGTACAAATGCACTTATAGTTTACCTTTTTAATCTGCTGCTGCATCACATGTGTAAATTTATGATATCTGAGTGGTATGTTGATGTAATAATACTAAATTATATTCTATTACTATTTAATATGTTTAGAACTGACACAGAATTACATTTACATAGTTCTAGAACAGACAAAATAATTTAACCAAGTAAAATAAATTATAAATATTAACAAAATTCCATCACCAAGTCCATCACCCATTTATTAAAATATACTGACATTCTGCAAACATTTTGATTTATTAATGTGTGCATTTGTTAGTATTACTAGGAATATAAAAAAAGTTGCATATTAGTATATTTTTTTTTTCCACAATATCTTTATTGAACCTTTTTTTTTTTTTTAACAAACATGATACAAACAATCAAACACTAACACTAAAGTACTACAAAAAAAAAAAATGCACTAAAAACACCAACAACCACCAACAAAATCAAGTCTTCAACAATGCTCCTCTGTTTAGTCTAGACAATCCAATACATAAGTATACATATTATGTTCACCAGTTTGGAATTTACAAGGTCCACACACATCATTCACCTTCTTCTTCAAGAGTTATGTTTAAATTTTTTACATAATCAATAAAAGGTCTCCATATATTCTCAAACACAATTTCCTTTGATTTTAGTATATATGTTATTCTTTCTAATGGAAGGTTTGTTAACATCTGTCTTAACCACTGAGTCACATCTGGTCTATGAGTCTTTTTCCATAATAGTGCAATACATTTTTTGGCATTAAGCAAACTGAGGTCTATGAATGTTCTTTCACTTTTATTAAAATTATGCTTTTCTGGGTACAGACCCAACAAAAACAGTTTAGGATTCAATATGATTTGTTTTGAGATTATTTTTTCAATTGTTACCCTCACCTCTTCCCAAAACATTCTTATTAATCTACATTCCCATAAACAATGAAATAGGGTTCCTTTACTTTCCATGCATTTTGTGCATGTATCTGGTATATTTTTGTTATATCTATTTAACTCCTCCGGTGTAACATACATTCGCATTAACCATTTGAAATGTATCAATTTAAGGCGTGCATTTATTGATTTGGTTTGAGCTTCTGTACAAGCCAATTCCCATTGTTCCTCTGAAATTTCAATTTGCAGATCTTCTTTCCAGTAGTTTAATCTTTTCAGTGAATTTTCACTTGAAGATAGTGTCAATGAGTTATAAAACTCTGAAATAATACCCTTTCTTTTACTATCTTTCATCATCATTTTTTCCAAGGATGAATAAATAGGTCGAGTGAGAGCTTTATTTTGATTTGATCGAATAAAGTTTCTAAGTTGAAGATATTTAAAAAAATGTGTTCTATTGAGATTAAATTTGATCCTCAGCTCTTCAAAAGACATTATGTTGTCTGCACCTGGCAAATATAAATCCTGAATCTTTTGTATCCCTTTTAAATTCCATACTTTAAATACAGCGTCCGCTCTCCCTGGTTTAAAATATTGATTACCCCATATTGGACTAAATTGTGACAATAACTGTGGTTCTTTTAAATAGTTTTTAGCTTCACACCATATTTTGATCATATGCTTTACAAATGGATTTTTAACTTGTTTTTGTAATTTTTTTGCCGAATCTGAGTATATGAATAAGGGAAGAGGTAAAGGTAAATTGTATGATTCCATTTCAGTCCAGTGAGGGAGATCATTTGATGAAAAATAATATGTCATAGACCTCAGTTGTGCCGACCAATAATACAACATAAAATTTGGACATTTCAGACCTCCACGATCAAATGGTAAATATAATAAAGACAAACGTAATCTAGCCCTCCTGTTGTTCCATATAAATTCCACTAACTTTTTTTTTATTCTTGAGAATAGATCTAAAGGTGGTGATAAGGGAATGTATTGAAATAAATAAAGTATTTTAGGTAAAATATTACTTTTAGACTTCCGGTTATGGCTGCCACGTAGGACGGACGTGTCTCGCTCTGCTCTGCTCCTGGAGAAAAAAAATCGGCAAATAACTCTCTCATTTGGGACAGAACGTATCCCAGCGTTTGGGCGAGGATATGTCGGCGAAGCCTAAGGCTGGAAAACCAGGAAAAGGAAAAAGCGAGCCGCCGAAACAGTCCAAATTAACGGACTTTCAGGTCTGTGACGCAGCAAACAGGGCTCCATATATGGCGGAGGAGGCTGGCAACGCTGCGATTTCTGCGGGGAATGGCGCAGATGCGCTGATGGCTGCCATGAGTTCAATGAGAGCGGACTTTTCCTCTAGATTTGATGGGATTATGACAGCGTTGGAAGGAATAAGAAAGGAATTGGGTGACTGTGTAGAACGAACGGCGCAGATGGAGCTCCGTCTCGCTAGTGCTGAAGATGACGTCACCCGTCTTCAATTAAAGGTGCGCACTTTGGAAAAAAAAAAATAAATCTCTGGAAGATAATATTTTGGATTTGGAATCTCGGTCGAGACAGAATAATTTGAGGCTGGTGGGTCTTCCAGAGGAATCAGAAGGTCGGGACGTATGTTCCTTTCTGGAAAAGTGGATTCCGGAGGTGCTGGGCAGCGAGGAGTTGCAATCAGCAGTGATTCTGGAAAAAGCACATCGCATTGGCCCACGGAGAGATAAGGGACCGCCGAGGACCTTAATTATGAAGTTTCTTAACAACAGAGACAGGATGAAGATCTTCAACGCTGCACGAGCTAAAAAAGGAGAGATTAAACACCAGGACCAGCAGGTGCGGTTCTACCCAGATTTGGCCACAGGAATCCAGCAATTGAGGAAGCAGTTTGATCCCGTACGTAAGGAGCTGCGCAACCTTGGGATTCGTCATGGTGTAATCTATCCTGCGAGACTGCTGACCACGTATGAGGGCAGAACCCACATCTTCAAGACCCCAGAGGAGGCGCAGGAGTTCATCAAGAAGATCAAAGAAGAAGAAGAGACTGGTGGGAGCTAAGCATGAACAAAATATAAGGTAGAATAATTAAGCATTTGCACAGGCATCTGACTGACTTGAAGTAAATAGTAAGTTTACAAAATATAGATTGTATTATATATTAAAAAAAACAAAAACAAAACAAACAAAAAAAAAAACTATGATGTACAAAGTTGTTAAAAATTTTGGAGTTAAGTTGGAAAACTACAGAGGAGAGTTAATGTTGCGTCATTAAAAGCAGTAGAGTTAGGGTGATTGGGAGGATGAAGAAGGAGTGGCTTAGGCTGTTCCCCGTGGGTGTGGAACGGTCGATGGCTATATCGGGAGACAGAATTTTTCTTTTGATTTTGGGGGGTTTGCCACAAGTGTGGGAAGGGGAAATTTGTTTGTGTGTAGTTTGTAGGATGAATGTTCAACCACTCATGTTTTTGCTTCTCTGTATGAGCATGTTTACACTGCAAGGTAATCCCAAACTCTCTATTGATCATGGACCAAAGTGTTAATCTTAATTTAACTTCATGGAATTGCAGAGGTCTACAAAATTTAAAAAAACTTAAACAAGTTATGAATAAAATAAAGGACATGGGTTCAAGAATTGTGTTTTTACAAGAAACTCATCTGATAGAGGAGGACGTTAAAAGAATTAGGAGTAGATGGCAGGGAAGTGTATTCACCTCTTCATTTTCATCCCGAGCCAGGGGAGTTATGACTCTCATACATAAATCAGTTCCTTTTCAAGTGAAAAATGTAATTGGAGACAAATTTGGAAGATATGTAATCATTCAAGGTTCTTTGCTATTAGAAAATATAAATCTTGTGAACTTATATGGTCCCAATATAGATGATCAGAAGTTCTTTGCTAATTTATTTCTCATCTTATCATCACTTACAGGGCAACATATAATAGCAGGGGATTTTAATTGTACATTGAATCCAGGTGTGGATAGATCAACAGGACTGGATTGTACGCACATTGGATGTAGGATGACTATTAATCATTTTATGAAAGAATTGAGATTGTTAGATATATGGAGAGAAATGAAACCACAAGTTAAAGCCTATTCTTGTTATTCCAGTACCTACAAGACATTCTCACGTATTGATTATTTTTTGATTTCCACAGAATTAAGGTCCAAGATTCAAAACTGCTTTTATGATAACATCGTGATCTCTGATCATGCACCCTGTTGTCTAATATATGTAGATAAAAAATTGACAAAGGAATCAGGTAGATGGCAATTTCAGCATAAATGGCTTCAGGATGAGGAATTTGTCAAGTATATAGAAAAACAGATAGACGAGTTCTTTGACATCAATACTACACAAACATCAGCATGTGTAAAGTGGGAGGCTTTCAAAGCTTTTATTAGGGGGCATATTATTAGTTATACAGGATCAAAATCTAAGAAGACTCGAGAGGAGAGAGCTAAATTGGAACATAAAATAAAAAATCTTCAGGAAAAAGTGTATGCAGGAAGTGACCCAAGGTTGGAGAATGAATTACTGATTTTGAGAGCTGAATACGACAAAAAATCAGCGAATAGAGCTGCCTCGAGTCTTCTAAGATTGAAACAATCTTTTTATGAACAAGGTGAAAAATCAGGAAAATTATTAGCATGGCAGATTAAACAATTGGAAATTAAAACACCAATTACCAGTATTATAAGTAACGGACAGGTAGTTATAGATCCTTTAGAAATTAATAGAGCCTTTAGAGATTACTATGAAAAATTATATGATACCAAAAATGAACCTGATTTAACAAAACTAAATGGGTTTTTGAACGAACTATCTATACCGTGTATTCCAAATGAAAACAGGGAGATATTGGAGTCTAAAATTAGTCAAGAAGAAGTTGGGCTAGCCATTGATAATATGAAATCAGGAAAAAGTGCAGGACCAGATGGTCTTCCAGTTGACCTTTATAAAAAATTTAAGAATAAATTAATAAAACCTTTTTTGGAAATGGTTTTAGAAGCATTTCAAAATAATAATTTACCATCATACATAAATAATGCCTTAATTATACTGCTGCCAAAACCAGGTAAGCCCTCTAATAAATGTGAAAATATGAGACCAATAAGCCTATTAAACGCCGACCTTAAGATAATCTGTAAAATTTTAGCAAGACGAATACAAGAAATTTTACCAAATATTATTAATCGAGATCAGAATGGCTTTATAAAGGGTAGACAAGGCTTCCATAATGTAAGAAGACTATTTAATATTATCTATTTTAATAAAGAAGCACCGGATACAGCTCTCCTATCATTGGACGCCGAAAAGGCCTTTGATAGAGTTGAATGGCCCTTTCTTTTTGAAGTCCTACAAAGGTTTGGACTTGGAAATAATTTCATAAAATGGGTTCAAATAATATACAATAATGCTACAGCAGAAATCCTAACAAATAACAATATTTCAAAACCAATAAAAATCAATAGAGGATGTCGACAAGGCTGTCCACTCTCACCTTTACTGTTTACTATGGCAATTGAACCTTTAGCGATAGCGATACGTTTACATTCACAAATATATGGAATTAAAGTTGGACCAACAGAACATAAAATCTCCCTGTACGCCGATGATATAATTTTGTTTATGTCGAATCTAAAAAAATCAATTCCAACCTTGTTGAATTTAATAAAGAATTTTGGGGAAATATCAGGATATAAAATAAATAAAACTAAATCTTCAATATTAATGCTAAATGAGACCCAGAGAAATTACCCAGCCCCTGAGGTAAATCAATTCAATGTTGTAAATCAGTTTAAATATTTAGGAATCCAAATTATGCCTAAGCTAGAATCAGTCGCCAGTGTCAACTATGAAGCCTTAATGTCAGATATCAGTGAGTTAACTCAGAGATGGATGTCACTACCAATGTCGATGATCGGGAGAATCAATATACTTAAAAGTAATATTTTACCTAAAATACTTTATTTATTTCAATACATTCCCTTATCACCACCTTTAGATCTATTCTCAAGAATAAAAAAAAAGTTAGTGGAATTTATATGGAACAACAGGAGGGCTAGATTACGTCTGTCTTTATTATATTTACCATTTGATCGTGGAGGTCTGAAATGTCCAAATTTTATGTTGTATTATTGGTCGGCACAACTGAGGTCTATGACATATTATTTTTCATCAAATGATCTCCCTCACTGGACTGAAATGGAATCATACAATTTACCTTTACCTCTTCCCATATTCATATACTCAGATTCGGCAAAAAAATTACAAAAACAAGTTAAAAATCCATTTGTAAAGCATATGATCAAAATATGGTGTGAAGCTAAAAACTATTTAAAAGAACCACAGTTATTGTCACAATTTAGTCCAATATGGGGTAATCAATATTTTAAACCAGGGAGAGCGGACGCTGTATTTAAAGTATGGAATTTAAAAGGGATACAAAAGATTCAGGATTTATATTTGCCATGTGCAGACAACATAATGTCTTTTGAAGAGCTGAGGATCAAATTTAATCTCAATAGAACACATTTTTTTAAATATCTTCAACTTAGAAACTTTATTCGATCAAATCAAAATAAAGCTCTCACTCGACCTATTTATTCATCCTTGGAAAAAATGATGATGAAAGATAGTAAAAGAAAGGGTATTATTTCAGAGTTTTATAACTCATTGACACTATCTTCAAGTGAAAATTCACTGAAAAGATTAAACTACTGGAAAGAAGATCTGCAAATTGAAATTTCAGAGGAACAATGGGAATTGGCTTGTACAGAAGCTCAAACCAAATCAATAAATGCACGCCTTAAATTGATACATTTCAAATGGTTAATGCGGATGTATGTTACACCGGAGGAGTTAAATAGATATAACAAAAATATACCAGATACATGCACAAAATGCATGGAAAGTAAAGGAACCCTATTTCATTGTTTATGGGAATGTAGATTAATAAGAATGTTTTGGGAAGAGGTGAGGGTAACAATTGAAAAAATAATCTCAAAACAAATCATATTGAATCCTAAACTGGTTTTGTTGGGTCTGTACCCAGAAAAGCATAATTTCAATAAAAGTGAAAGAACATTCATAGACCTCAGTTTGCTTAATGCCAAAAAATGTATTGCACTATTATGGAAAAAGACTCATAGACCAGATGTGACTCAGTGGTTAAGACAGATGTTAACAAACCTTCCATTAGAAAGAATAACATATATACTGAAATCAAAGGAAATTGTGTTTGAGAATATATGGAGACCTTTTATTGATTATGTAAAAAATTTAAACATAACTCTTGAAGAAGAAGGTGAATGATGTGTGTGGACCTTGTAAATTCCAAACTGGTGAACATAATATGTATACTTATGTATTGGATTGTCTAGACTAAACAGAGGAGCATTGTTGAAGACTTGATTTTGTTGGTGGTTGTTGGTGTTTTTAGTGCATTTTTTTTTTTTTTTGTAGTACTTTAGTGTTAGTGTTTGATTGTTTGTATCATGTTTGTTAAAAAAAAAAAAAAAAAAAGGTTCAATAAAGATATTGTGGAAAAAAAATATTACTTTTAAGTATATTGATTCTCCCGATCATCGACATTGGTAGTGACATCCATCTCTGAGTTAACTCACTGATATCTGACATTAAGGCTTCATAGTTGACACTGGCGACTGATTCTAGCTTAGGCATAATTTGGATTCCTAAATATTTAAACTGATTTACAACATTGAATTGATTTACCTCAGGGGCTGAGTAATTTCTCTGGGTCTCATTTAGCATTAATATTGAAGATTTAGTTTTATTTATTTTATATCCTGATATTTCCCCAAAATTCTTTATTAAATTCAACAAGGTTGGAATTGATTTTTTTAGATTCGACATAAACAAAATTATATCATCGGCGTACAGGGAGATTTTATGTTCTGTTGGTCCAACTTTAATTCCATATATTTGTGAATGTAAACGTATCGCTATCGCTAAAGGTTCAATTGCCATAGTAAACAGTAAAGGTGAAAGTGGACAGCCTTGTCGACATCCTCTATTGATTTTTATTGGTTTTGAAATATTGTTATTTGTTAGGATTTCTGCTGTAGCATTATTGTATATTATTTGAACCCATTTTATGAAATTATTTCCAAGTCCAAACCTTTGTAGGACTTCAAAAAGAAAGGGCCATTCAACTCTATCAAAGGCCTTTTCGGCGTCCAATGATAGGAGAGCTGTATCCGGTGCTTCTTTATTAAAATAAATAATATTAAATAGTCTTCTTACATTATGGAAGCCTTGTCTACCCTTTATAAAGCCATTCTGATCTCGATTAATAATATTTGGTAAAATTTCTTGTATTCGTCTTGCTAAAATTTTACAGATTATCTTAAGGTCGGCGTTTAATAGGCTTATTGGTCTCATATTTTCACATTTATTAGAGGGCTTACCTGGTTTTGGCAACAGTATAATTAAGGCATTATTTATGTATGATGGTAAATTATTATTTTGAAATGCTTCTAAAACCATTTCCAAAAAAGGTTTTATTAATTTATTCTTAAATTTTTTATAAAGGTCAACTGGAAGACCATCTGGTCCTGCACTTTTTCCTGATTTCATATTATCAATGGCTAGCCCAACTTCTTCTTGACTAATTTTAGACTCCAATATCTCCCTGTTTTCATTTGGAATACACGGTATAGATAGTTCGTTCAAAAACCCATTTAGTTTTGTTAAATCAGGTTCATTTTTGGTATCATATAATTTTTCATAGTAATCTCTAAAGGCTCTATTAATTTCTAAAGGATCTATAACTACCTGTCCGTTACTTATAATACTGGTAATTGGTGTTTTAATTTCCAATTGTTTAATCTGCCATGCTAATAATTTTCCTGATTTTTCACCTTGTTCATAAAAAGATTGTTTCAATCTTAGAAGACTCGAGGCAGCTCTATTCGCTGATTTTTTGTCGTATTCAGCTCTCAAAATCAGTAATTCATTCTCCAACCTTGGGTCACTTCCTGCATACACTTTTTCCTGAAGATTTTTTATTTTATGTTCCAATTTAGCTCTCTCCTCTCGAGTCTTCTTAGATTTTGATCCTGTATAACTAATAATATGTCCCCTAATAAAAGCTTTGAAAGCCTCCCACTTTACACATGCTGATGTTTGTGTAGTATTGATGTCAAAGAACTCGTCTATCTGTTTTTCTATATACTTGACAAATTCCTCATCCTGAAGCCATTTATGCTGAAATTGCCATCTACCTGATTCCTTTGTCAATTTTTTATCTACATATATTAGACAACAGGGTGCATGATCAGAGATCACGATGTTATCATAAAAGCAGTTTTGAATCTTGGACCTTAATTCTGTGGAAATCAAAAAATAATCAATACGTGAGAATGTCTTGTAGGTACTGGAATAACAAGAATAGGCTTTAACTTGTGGTTTCATTTCTCTCCATATATCTAACAATCTCAATTCTTTCATAAAATGATTAATAGTCATCCTACATCCAATGTGCGTACAATCCAGTCCTGTTGATCTATCCACACCTGGATTCAATGTACAATTAAAATCCCCTGCTATTATATGTTGCCCTGTAAGTGATGATAAGATGAGAAATAAATTAGCAAAGAACTTCTGATCATCTATATTGGGACCATATAAGTTCACAAGATTTATATTTTCTAATAGCAAAGAACCTTGAATGATTACATATCTTCCAAATTTGTCTCCAATTACATTTTTCACTTGAAAAGGAACTGATTTATGTATGAGAGTCATAACTCCCCTGGCTCGGGATGAAAATGAAGAGGTGAATACACTTCCCTGCCATCTACTCCTAATTCTTTTAACATCCTCCTCTATCAGATGAGTTTCTTGTAAAAACACAATTCTTGAACCCATGTCCTTTATTTTATTCATAACTTGTTTAAGTTTTTTTAAATTTTGTAGACCTCTGCAATTCCATGAAGTTAAATTAAGATTAACACTTTGGTCCATGATCAATAGAGAGTTTGGGATTACCTTGCAGTGTAAACATGCTCATACAGAGAAGCAAAAACATGAGTGGTTGAACATTCATCCTACAAACTACACACAAACAAATTTCCCCTTCCCACACTTGTGGCAAACCCCCCAAAATCAAAAGAAAAATTCTGTCTCCCGATATAGCCATCGACCGTTCCACACCCACGGGGAACAGCCTAAGCCACTCCTTCTTCATCCTCCCAATCACCCTAACTCTACTGCTTTTAATGACGTAACATTAACTCTCCTCTGTAGTTTTCCAACTTAACTCCAAAATTTTTAACAACTTTGTACATCATAGTTTGTTTTTTTTTTGTTTTGTTTTTGTTTTGTTTTTTTAATATATAATACAATCTATATTTTGTAAACTTACTATTTACTTCAAGTCAGTCAGATGCCTGTGCAAATGCTTAATTATTCTACCTTATATTTTGTTCATGCTTAGCTCCCACCAGTCTCTTCTTCTTCTTCGATCTTCTTGATGAACTCCTGCGCCTCCTCTGGGGTCTTGAAGATGTGGGTTCTGCCCTCATACGTGGTCAGCAGTCTCGCAGGATAGATTACACCATGACGAATCCCAAGGTTGCGCAGCTCCTTACGTACGGGATCAAACTGCTTCCTCAATTGTTGGATTCCTGTGGCCAAATCTGGGTAGAACCGCACCTGCTGGTCCTGGTGTTTAATCTCTCCTTTAGCACGTGCAGCGTTGAAGATCTTCATCCTGTCTCTGTTGTTAAGAAACTTCATAATTAAGGTCCTCGGCGGTCCCTTATCTCTCCGTGGGCCAATACGATGTGCTTTTTCCAGAACCACTGCTGATTGCAACTCCTCGCTGCCCAGCACCTCCGGAATCCACTTTTCCAGAAAGGAACATACGTCCCGACCTTCTGATTCCTCTGGAAGACCCACCAGCCTCAAATTATTCTGTCTCGACCGAGATTCCAAATCCAAAATATTATCTTCCAGAGATTTATTTTTTTTTTCCAAAGTGCGCACCTTTAATTGAAGACGGGTGACGTCATCTTCAGCACTAGCGAGACGGAGCTCCATCTGCGCCGTTCGTTCTACACAGTCACCCAATTCCTTTATTCCTTCCAACGCTGTCATAATCCCATCAAATCTAGAGGAAAAGTCCGCTCTCATTGAACTCATGGCAGCCATCAGCGCATCTGCGCCATTCCCCGCAGAAATCGCACCGCCGCCAGCCGCCTCCGCCATATATGGAGCCTTGTTTGCTGCGTCACAGACCTGAAAGTCCGTTAATTTGGACTGTTTCGGCGGCTCGCTTTTTCCTTTTCCTGGTTTTCCAGCCTTAGGCTTCGCCGACATATCCTCGCTCAAATGCTGGGATACGTTCTGTCCCAAATGAGAGAGTTATTTGCCGATTTTTTTCTCCAGGAGCAGAGCAGAGCGAGACACGTCCGTTCTACGTGGCAGCCATAACCGGAAGTGATATTAGTATATTTTAATATTTGAAAGATAATCTAAGAAAGTAAGTAAAACCTAAAAGATGTTTAATATTTTTATGCAATGACCATAAAGAAATTATGTTTACTAATAAAAGCAAAGACATCTTAGGAAAGGCAACCCATCACCACCCATGACAAAAAAACTTACACATGGATTATGTAACTCCTCCTAGTGAAACAAAAAATGATAAATTATATTCAAAATTCTTAGATTGCATTTCAAATTGTGAGAAAATATGGAATAACATTTATCTATTAACAATCGATAATCAGCATTCAAATGCAATTAGTGTTTCAAAACAGGCATGACGTCACAACTTACACATGCTATTCCATAAATTCATTACGCGAAAATTCTCAAGTACATTACTTATAACGAGAAAAAAATCTTACCTCGGAATGTGTCTTCCGATCACTATTTGCTGTAATTGGGGCCGATTGTGATGAACTTTGATTGACTGGCATCTGAATTTGACCGAGTCCATCGATCGTTTTGAATGCAGTACGAGCGAGTAGTTCGATCTCCTTGTAGCCACAATTTTGAGATGTTTCTGTTTTGAACAGTGTTCAACTAAGGTGACACAACCACGAGATCCATAATTCAAGAAATCGTTACAATAAACACACTGGGCTTTCCCTGGTACTTCGCATTTCGCTATGAAGTTGGCCATTTTTTCAACCACAACTTCGGTATTTTTACCGATCTTTAGTCATTGACACAGTTTTTTCGAGCCATTCCCAAAGAAACTTGTTCCTTATCCCTTTGTCATTTTCTAAAATTCTTGCTTTGTTGTCATGAGTTTTAGGTTCACCATTTTCACAAAATCGGGAAAAATCAGTTGATTGAACTGTCCACCATTTGCATTTCGCTCCGCGTGTTGGATATGACAAAGGAATAACAAAATCGTCGATTGGTTGCTTCAATAAGTATCAGCCAATCAGTGGCCTTGTTACATTACATTACTGATCTCGCTGGGTAGCGCGTTCTGCATGGTGGGTTTTAGCAGCCGATCGAAAATACGACTCGCGGCTCTTAACATACCTCTGCCCCCCCCCCCTAAAATTTTCTCCTTGAATTTAGACGATTCACGAGAATGACCCTAGACATGATCAAATCCGAGGAATTCCGCGGAGGATTCTCATCCCTGCTAGTAGACTGAAAATGCCACTGATTAAACTGATAACCCAAAAGTATACAGTGGATATAGAAAGTCTCACACCCCTGTTCAAATGCCAGGTTTTTGTGATGTAAAAAAATTAGACCAAGACAAATCATTTCAAAACTTTTTTCCACCATTAATGTGACCTATAATCTATACAACCCAATTGAAAAACAAACAAATCTTTTAAGGGAAAAAATAAAAAAAACTGACAATAACCTGGTTGCATACATATGCACATCTTGTTATAACTGGGGATATGGTTGTGTTCAGAATTAACCAATCACATTCAAACTCATGTTAAATGGGAGTCAGCACACACCTGCCACCATTTAAAGTGCCTCTGATTAACCCCAAATAAAGTTCAGCTGTTCTAGTAGGCTTTTCCTGACATTTTTGTAGTCACATCTTACAGCATAAACCATGGTCCGCAGAGAGCTTCCACAGCATCAGAGGGATCTCACTGTTCAAAGGTATCAGTCAGGAGAAGGGTGCAAAAGAATTTCCAAGGCATTAAATATACCATGGAACACAGTGAAGACCATCATCAAGTGGAGAAAATAAGGTACAACAGTGACGTTACAAAGAACTGAACGTCCCTCCAAAATTGATGAAAAGACGAGAAGAAAACTGCTCAGGGAGACTGTCAAGAGACTGACAGCAACATTGAAGGAGCTGCAGGAATTTCTGACAAGTGCTAGCTGTTAGTACATGTGACAACAATCTCCCATCTTAGGGTGGCAAGATGGAAGACTTATCGTACGAAGAAACACATCCAAACCCGGCTACATTTTGCAAAAACACATTTGAAATCTCCCAAATGCATGTGGGAAAATGTGTTATGGTCCGATGAAACCAAGGTTGAACTTTTTGACCATAATTCCAAAAGGTACAGTGGTGTGAAAAAGTGTTTGCCCATCCCTGATTTCTCTTTTTTTTTGTTGTATGTTTGTCACACTTGAAATGTTTCAGATCAAACAAATTTAAATATTAGACAAAATGACAAGCAAACACAAAATGCAGTTTTTAAATGAAGGTGTTTATCACAGGGATGAGAATGGGGTTTGGGAAAAAAAGAGTAAACTAAGCCGTGGGTTTTAGGCCTGCGTCCTCCAAGCCGGATCCAAGGCGGAGCCTTGGTGGGGTGCCTGGGGGGCATTGCCCCCCAGAAGCTAATGAAATCTGGTGTTTTAGAATGCTCAAATGTGGTCTTATAAGTACAAATGCATTTATAGTTTACCTTTTTAATCTGCTGCTGCATCACATGTGTAATGATATCTGAATGGTATGTTGATGTAATAATACTAAATTATATTTTACTACTATTTAATATGTTTAGAATGGTAAATGGCGCTCACTTATATAGCACTTTTTCTCATCTCTGGATGACCAAAGCGCTTTACAGATCCTGCTATCCACCCATTCAAGGCACACATTCACACACTGATGGCGGCAGAGCTGCCATACACACACAGGCGCTAGCCTGGCCACCAGGAGCAACTGGGGGTTCAGTGTCTTGCTCAAGGACACTTTGACATGCAGACTTCAGACAGAGTGGGAATCGAACCCATGACCCTCCATCAGTAGTCGGTCACACTACACCTGCGCCACAGCCGCCCCTAGAACTGACACAGAATTACATTTACATAGTTCTAGAACAGACAAAATAATTTAACCAAGTAAAATAAATTATAAATATTAACAAAATTTAAAGTATATTAAAATATACTGACATTCTACAAGCATTTTGATTTATTAATGTGTGCTATGTGCTCACATTAATATGTGCACTATGTGCTGTGTTAGTGTTACTAGGAATATAAAAAAGTTGCATATTAGTATATTTTAATATTTGAAAGATAATCTAAGAAAGTAAGTAAAACCTAAAAGATGTTTAATTAGTGTTCCAAATTATCAATAGTGTTTCAAAACAGGCATGACGTCACAACTTACACATGCTATTTCATAACAAATTCATTACGCGAAAATTCTCAAGTACATTACTTATAACGAGAAAAAAATCTTACCTCGGAATGTGTCTTCCGATCACTAATTGCTGTAATCGGGGCCGATTGTGATGAACTTTGACTGGCATCTGAATTTAACCGTGTCCATCGATCGTTTTGAACGCAGCCCGAACGAGTAATTCGATCTCCTTGTAGCCACAGTTTTGAGATGTTTGTTTTTTTTTTCGATCCATTCCCAACGAAACTTGTTCCTTATCCCTTTGTCTTCTTGCTTTGTTGTCTTTCTTGAGTTTTAGGTTCACCATTTTCACGAAATCGGGAAAACTCGGTTGATTGAATTGTCCGCCATTTGCATTTCGCTCCGCGTGTGGGATATGACAAAGGAATAACAAAATCGTCGATTGGTTGCTTCAATAAGTATCAGCCAATCAGTGGCCTTGTTACATTACATTACTGATCTCGCTGGGTAGCGCGTTCTGCAAGGTGGATTTGAGCAGCCGACTGGAGGATTCTCATCCCTGTTATCATTAAGGGTAAAATAAAAAAAAAAAATCCAAACCTACATGGCCCTGTGTGAAAAAGTGATTGTCCTGCCTGTTAAAACAAATTAACTGTGGTTTATCACATCTTTGGAAAGCTGAGTTCAATTTCTCTAGCCACACCCAGGCCTGATTACTGCCACACCTGTTCTCAATCAGGAAATCACTTCAATAGGACCTGCCTGACAAAGTGAAGCAGACCAAAAGATCCTCAAAAGCTAGACATTATGCTGTGATCCAAAGAAATTCAGGAACAAATGAGAAAAAGTAATTGAGATCCATCAGTCTGGAAATGGTTATGAAGCTATTTCTAAAGCTTTGGGACTCCAGTGAACCACAGTGAGAGCCATTATCCACAAATGGCAAAAACATGGAACAATGGTGAACCTTTCCAGGAGTGGCCAGCTGACAAAAATTATCACAAAAGTGCAGCGACAACTCATCCAAGAGGTCACAAAAAAAAAAAAACAACAATAACATCCAAAGAACTGCAGGCCTCACTTGCCTCATTTAAGGTCAGTGTTCATGACTCCACCATAAGAAAGTGACTGGGCAAAAATGGCCTGCATGGCAGAGTTCCAAGATGAAAACCACTGCTGAGCAAAATGAACATAAAGGCTTGTCTCAGTTTTGCCAGAAAATATTGATGATTCCTAAGTCTTTTGGGAAAATACTCTGTGGACTGATGAGACAAAAGTTGAACTTTTTGGAAGGTGTGTGTCCCATTACATCTGATGTAAAAGTAACAGCATTTCAGAAAAAGAACATCATACCAACAGTGAAATATGGTGGTGGTAGTGTCATAGTCTGGGGCTGTTTTGCTGCTTCAGGACCTGGAAGACTTGCTGTGGTAAATGGAACCATGAATTCTGCTGTCTACTAAAAAATCCTGAAGGAGAATGTCCGGCCATCTGTTCGTGACCTCAAACTGAAGCGCACTTGGGTTCTGCAGCAGGACAATGACCCAAAACACACCAGCAAGTCCACCTCTGAATGGCTTAAAGGTGAACTGAAGTGAACGGCATTGAACGGCACTGGGTGATAGTACATACAATTATAAAGATAATTTATCATTGGCACCCCCTCCACCAATCCCGTAATCTTGGGAGAAAATCGCGATTTTAAATTTCCCGCCCTGAAAAATCCTACGAATCCGCCGATTATCCGGAAGTGCAGCCGGAGTTCCGTGTGACGTCACAAATGGGACCCAGTCCTCATGTTTACCATTGCGAGCACGTCGACACTGGTCGTTTTTGGTGCATTTTGTCGTGATAGTTGACTACAAAACACTTCCAACACCTGGGAAGATCTGTTCAGTGGCCAAGGAAAGCTGTCATGGCGACGAAAGAAAAGAAAGGGGGAGGAAAAGCGACCGGGAAGCGATGAGTTTCTAGATATACAGTGATCCCTCGCTACTTCGCGTTTCACCTTTCGCGCCCTCAGTGCATCACGGATTTTTCAAAAATATTCATCAAAAATTCAAAATTGAGAAAAAATGGCACGAAAGTTGCCCAGGCGCTAGCAGAAGGCAGGGAGACTACATTAGAACATCAGGTATCAACATGGAGAGCCAGCACAACTCAAAATCCACCTCTCTGACCACCGCTCCACTCCTCTCCGCCCACCTCTTCACCGCTCAGGAATCTCGCAAGCTGACTGGCCGAGACGTTTTACCTCGCAAGCTGATTGGCTGAGACGTTTTACCTCGCAAGCTGATTGGCTGAGACGTTTTACCTCGCAAGCTGACTGGCCGAGACGTTTTACCCAGCTTCTCTCCCTGCCGAGCACCCATACCCAGCGAAGGAAGACCGCATTCATTGTTCTTTATCGCTCGTGTTGCTTAGTGGCACTTTTCGCTGTTCTCTTGTGCGTTTTTGTGCAAAATAGTGCTTGTGACGCCCTTGGGGGGGGGGGGGGTGACGCTGCTTCGCGGTTTTTCACTTTTCGCGGTCGGTTCTGGTCCCCATTAAACGCGATAAGTGAGGGATCACTGTATACTTGTTCCTCTTAAGTGATATCGTTTCTCCCTTATTTGGAATTCTGGCTCGAATCTGTACGGTTCGATGCCTCCCTCGCTCTCTTCCTGTTCACTTGACACTCCTGCATCCTCCTCTGTCTCGTCACCGATCCTGAATGCCTCTTCCCTCTGAAAACTCTGGTTTTCTTGACTGCTGGAACTGCGATCATCTGCCATTGTTGTTTTGATAAGGGTCACACTCGTGACGTCACGCAGCGTCGTCTGCACTACTTCCGGTTTGTCTGGCACTGCCAGCCAGAGGCAAAAGTTTATCGGCTTATAGCTTGGCCATCGCACAGCCTAAAAATTTCTTTTATGTGTTGAAAAATACAATAGGTAATAAGGAATTAATCTGCTATTCTACTTTTTGCGCAAAAAGGTGGTTTCAGTTCACCTTTAAGAAAAACAAAAAGAAGACTTTGGAGTGGCCTAGTCAAAGTCCTGAGCTGAATCTGATTGAGATGCTCTGGCATGACCTGAAAAAGGCAGTTTATGCTCAAAAACCCTCCAATGTGGCTGAATTACAACAATTCTGCAAAGATGAGTGGGCCAAAATTCCTCCACAGTGCTGTAGAAGACTCACTGCCAGTTGTTACAAATGCTTGATTGCAGTTGTTGCTGCTAAGGGTGGACCAACAAGTTATACATACAATATTACATATCAATATTATGACGAGCTTTCACCGCAAGATCGGATCAGATATGATCAAAAACTTTAAATTTGTGATCTCAAAAAGTGTTCCTACTGTCTACAAGCCAGTATGTGGAAGAATGATTCAATAGTGTGCAGAAACAATATTTATCGATATTTGTAACAACGAATAAATGCGCCAGCTTGACTGGACATTGGCAGAACACTTCAATAATAGAAAATAAATTGTACCTGCTGAAGAAATCGCCAAAAAGCCGTCATGTTTAGGTTTGCAAAATTTATCCACAGGAGCTCACAGGAAAAATAGCCTCCCATCTCCCATGTGGGAGATGCGGTTTGTTTGCACTCGTAAAAAAAAATAAATAAAAAAAATACACTTGTTTGCCCTGTTAATCCCGACACTTCATTTCAGCTCTACAGAGCTTTAGTCCATTTGTTAGTAGGTGAGTGTCAGTCTTATTTTTAAACTAGTTTAACTGCAGTGTTAATATGTTTACTCCGAGGCTTATAAACAGCTCAAATTGGAATTAATATTTCTACCGAGCCGATGCATTTCTATGCTAATACTATTTTAGGTATTGACCCTTTAACTTTCTGGCTGTCATAAAACATGTGTCACCTGCTGCCTATGTCACAGTTCTGCGCCTGTCACGTGATGTGTCCCAAAAGCACAGAAAACACAGTTGTAACAAGCATTTTACATCACAAGATGTATGTATAGCTTACCCCTCTTCATTGGAGGACTTCACCCAAACGAGCCGCCTCGAAACATCATTGCCGGAAACGTGAAGAAGAGAATGTAAACAAAGGGTCCATCGCAGCATGTATTTCTACATGGAGGAAGCATTTGCTCCAAATTTTGCCAACTATGATTCTATAAAGAGATTATTTAGCTTCTGAAGGGAAATATTTACATTTTGTGACGGTGTGGAGTGTGTACACTTTCGTCTGCCATCAACAGAGCTGCATGAGACGACAGAGAACAACAGCGCTGGTTCGGCGGTGCAATCTAACCGAAATTGCAGTGGAATAATTCATAAGATAAATGTGAGAGTTTCTGGATATGGGAGAGAAAGCAAAAATGACTGGCAGAAGACAAAATAAGGGCTGTGGATGACAAAAACGAATGAATGAAGACACGACGAGCGGTAGGTCTGACTGTTTTTTATCGATTTGTGTACACCGATTTTCTGGTTCATATACTTTTAAGATAAAACACCAAAAACAAAAATGGTGACAAAAACACAAAACCATCCTTTGTGTAAATATGTCCACAGTCCACTTTTGACCGAAAGTTATGTAATTTGATATGGCTGCTGTCACATTATGCAAATTAGATGCATAAATTTACTCCTACCTAAAACTTTGGATCATATTCTACATCTTTCTAATTGACAGTAAGCCATTATCTCTTACCACATTCAAGTCAGAGCCTTTGGAATTTGTCTTATCTAAACTGAATATTTTCTTGAAAAAAAAATCTTGACCGCTAGAGGGGGGTGAGCTGACGGAAGCACTGCTGCACCATAGACAGAAGGGGGGTTAACTCCCTCTGAAGCAAATTCGGGTGTTTTTCACATGTTCGCATCAACTTAAGTGTAGGCTTAAGGCAAGTTACTAAGGCTTAAATCAAATCAAACTTTGTCATATTGCTGTACATACAACTGTAGTGCAGGCAAGATGAAACTGCGCTTCTCTCGGCATCCATATAAATAAAAGCAGCATGATTTAAGACACACTCACACATATCTACACCCCCCCACCCCCCCCATCTATTCACACATCCCTGAGACATACTTGGAAAAACTAAGTAACTAACTATAATATACAAATAATATACATAATGTCCGTAGGTGCAGTAGTGTGTATGAGAGATTCTGGGTCAACTGTTCAGCATCCTGACAGCTTGTGGAAGGAAGCTGTTGATCAGTCTGGTGGTCCTGCCTCTGATGCTCCGGAATCGTTTACCAGATGGCAGAAGTTCAAAGTGTTTATGCAGAGGATGAGAACGGTCCTTGACAATGTTCAGTGCCCTGCTCTTACAACGGTTCTGAAAAAGTTCTTGGACAGAGGGGAGGGAGACTCCAATTACCCTCTCAGCTCCCTTGACTATCCTCTGCAGGGCTTTTTTGTCTGACATACTGCAGCTGGAGTACCATGTAGCAATGCAGTATGTCAGAACACTCTCCACCACACCTCTGTAGAAGGTCCTGAGGATGCAGATGGGGAGAAAGGCCTGTTTGAGTTTCCTCAAGAAGTGCAGTCTCTGCTGAGCCCGCTTCCTGATCCCCAAGGAATTCTTGCTCCAGGTCAGGTCCTGCGAGATCTGCACTCTGAGGAACTTGATGTTCTCCACTCTCTCCACTAAACGGCCGCCGATGCTGAGGGGGACGTGTTCACGCTGTGACCGCCGGAAGTCGATAATCATCTCCTTCGTTTTGTCCACGTTGAGCACCAGATTATTCTCCCTGCACCAGCCCTCCAGGTCTCTCACTTCTTCCCTGTACATTGATTCCTCATCCCTCTGAATAAGTCCCACCACCGTGGTGTCGTCTGCAAACTTAATCTGGTTCCCCTCGTGTCTGGATACACAGTCATGTGTTAGAAGTGTAAACAACAGTGGACTGAGTACGCAGCCTTGAGGGGATCTGGTGCTCAGCGTGCCAGAGTTGGAGATGTTGTTTCCAACCCGGACAGACTGAGGTCTCTCAGTCAGGAAATCCAGGATCCAGAGACATGTGGCGGTGTTCAGACCAAGAAGGAGTAATTTCTCCATCAGTCTCTGGGGAATAATGGTGTTGAATGCTGAACTGAAATCAATGTACAGGAGTATGGCGTAGGTGTCTTTCTGGTCCAGGTGGGTGATAACAGAGTGTAGGGTGGTGACTATAGCATCCTCCGTGGAGCGAGGAAAAATTGTGGAGGAAAAAAAAGCTCAAGCAAGGTACAATGAGCTGAGAGGTTGCAGAGTTTTATTTTCCTCCAACATCATGAGACACACTGTAGCGCTGTGCACTGTGTTGTGCCGTGTGTGCTGCGCTCTTGAGGCATGTATAGTAAGCTCTTTTATACAGACAAGAGAGAATGCATGGCACATTAGTATATTGGTATACATATCAGTCAATACACATGATTAGCATGACCAACTGGCGCCAGACATCCTCTTCTTAATCCGGGGATGTCTAACAATAGCCCATTGTTCTGGTTGTCTCCCAGGAGCTCTCTGTCCGTATGCAATCCCTGCTGAGCGTGAATAGTATCAGTCTGCATTGTGCTGGGTGACCGCACGGCTCCCCCCAGAACGCTCAGAAGGGGCTGTGGAACACCCCACCCCCCCACCCCCGTCGTCTGGCTCCAGATCCGGTAGAACTGTTGGAGGGCATGTCAGTCTGTGGGGGGGGGGGAGTGTGCTCCGCTCCGAGTTCCAGCACGTTGAACGGCCGTGGATTGTGGGCGCACGGGCCAGGGTGCGTTGTGTGTAATGGAGCCAGACGGCGATCCGCCGGCTTTAGGGAGTGAGGTGCGGGAAGAGCACTGTGGAGGAGGAGGGGGAAGGGGGTGGGAGTAAGTGAGTACCGGCCCGGGACGTCAAAGGGAATTTACTTGTAGGCAAGTTACTTTTAATGATAAATAAGAGTCATAGTTTGGTAAACAGACATACCTGCAGCAGGAGCAATCTCCATTTGTGGCCAGAAGGAGACGTGGGTCATATCATCCCTCAGCCAACTCATATGAAAAGGCAGCCCACAAAATCCTCTTTTGGTAAACTCTGGGTGGCCGATATGAATCTAAAAAAATTGTATTCTGATTGCTATCACCATCTTTCATAAGATGGTGATGGCTAAATGAGCCAGTTGCACACCAATTTGACATTTTCTGTTTAAATTTGGCTAACATTGCCATAGAAATGCATTGAAATTGTCACTTTTTGATACCTCCGCACATCGTTCTGCACGTTCATGAGATCGGTGATGCAAGCGTAGACAGCTCTATACCTACAGTGAACCATGGTAGTGGCAGCATCATGCTTTGGGGCTGTTTTTCTTCAACTGGAACTGCGGCCTTAGTCAAGGTGGAGGGAATTATGATCAGTTCCAAATATCAGTCAGTGTTGGCACAAAACCTTCAGGCTTCTGCTAAAAAGCTGAAGACGAAGAGGAACGTCATCTTTCAGCATGACAATGACCCAAAGCACACATCCAAATCAACAAAAGACTGGCTTCACCAGAAGATGATTAAGGTTTTGGAATGGCCCAGCCAGAGTCCAGACCTGAATCCAATCGAACATCTGTGGGGCACAGGAGATGCCCTCGCAATCTGACAGAATTGGAGTGTTTTTGCAAAGAAGAGTGGGCAAATACTGCCACATCAAGCTGTGCCACAGTGATATACTCCTCCTCAAAAAGACTGAGTGCTGTAATGAAAGCAAAAGGTGCTGCAACAAAGTATTAGTTTAAGGGTGTGCATATCTGTGCAACCAGGTTGTTTTTTTTTTTTTTTTTCCCTTACAAGATTTCAGTTTACTTTTCAATTGGGTTGTACAGGTTAGGGCTGCCATGATCACCGCAATTATGTAGTACCGCGCTATGGACAAGCCTATCGCGGATGATAACGAACAACCACAACAACCGCGGTTTATTCTTTTATGCACTTAAAAAAGCAGGGTTTTATTTTGATAACAGTGGTTTTGTTTTCACTTCCTGTGCCTGCTTGTGGAGTTGTCAGTAAGGCTACAGCACTTAGCAGAGACAGTTGAGCTACGTATGCTAACATGAATCAGTTTATGGACCCGTAATGAGGCACAAGCTCTTACGATGGTCGTAGTTTATGTGTTTTACTTATTGTGTACTGTGCTAAAATAAGAAAATAAAACTGTAAACTTCACCAGCAGTCAAGACCATTGCCGTCACATATTACAAGGACCCATACACACAATGTTCACTGTTTTTGTGTGTGCGCGGCCAAATCTCATTGTTCACTTATGTGCCCCTATTGATTATTAAATAAATTGTTAAATGTATTTTTATTGCCAACAGCATGTTTGTTCGGTTGTTCGGTACTGTGGAAGCTGCTGCCACCACCAGCACCGTGTAGAGGACTCTCTAGACCAGGGGTGTCAAACTCATTCCATGGAGGGCCAAGACCCTGCTTGTTTTACTTCCACCCAGTGTCTTCAGCAAGTGCTTTCACTGATCAGCAATCAGTGGGAAGAAATTCAGTTAAAATCACCTGTTGAAGACACTGGGTGGAAGTAAAACAAGCATGGTCTTGGCCCTCCAGGGAATGAGTTTGACACCCGTGCTCTAGACGGACTCCTTGCTAAATACAGCTGTCATAGTGAGCACTGAAAGGGCACAAAGCATGTCATTTCCTTCTGAGCAGAGTGTTTATGATCCTAACAACTGAGCTCCGAGAGCTGAACAACTACTGCATAATGCATTGCTTGTTTGAATGTGATTTTTCGGACAGCGGCAAAAATCACGGAGACAAGAGCTACGCAGGGTCCTGTATGGAGGCTGCCCTGTTTAAATAAGCCAAATGTCGCTGCAGTCTCCAACCAGTTCACACACCCTGTAGTTGAAATACTGGAGTTACCGCCACTGCTTTATGAAAATGATTGAGTTTTTTTTTTCTTTTTTTAACAGAATCAGCAGTTCATGCCTGTAAAAAGACAGGAGCTCAGCACAACTGTCACACACACAAGTTGAGAGTGAAGCTGCAGCAAGTTTCTCACAGCTTCCATCGTTTGCCACCTATGTTATGAAGCCTGTTTAAATTACGAGACCATGGGGGTCCTAAAAACATCTGCAATAATACCACATATCACGGTGTTAAGCTATCCACCATCACCGTAGGGGAAATTCCTCCACCATGACAGCCGTAGTACAGATTATAGGTCGCATTAATGGTGGAAAAAGTTTTGAAATGATTTATCTTGGTCTCATCTTTTTACATCACAAAAGACAGGCATTTGAACAGGGGTGCGTAGACTTTTTATATCCACTATATGTGTGCACTTTTTTTTTTTTTTAAAATAACAGATCAATCTGTGCGTGTCGCCAGTGCCAAGTATCGCGATCCATCACTGAATCGATCTTTTGTCCCCACTCCTATAAAACACTATTGCATCAGTTACTTCAGTGTGTCTTTGGGAGGTGGATGGATACGGTGAAACTCTGCAGGGTCAATGGCATAGTTGGCTGGGTCGATGCTGGACACGGACTGTGATTTAGTGAACATATCTGCAAACTCAGAAGGGGTGAAAAAGGTGACAAACTAAATCCCTGTAGAGGGATCTGGGGGCACCCCCCCCCCCCCAGAAAAATTTTGATTTTAACACATAAATTAAGCATTCTGGTGCACTCTGAGAAGAAAATAAAGGGGAAAGACAACCCTTGCTTCAGATAAAGCACATTTATCAACAGTGCTTAGCACAAAACTATTTTTTTCCCCACCTTTCAATGCTACACATTAGTGTAGCAATAAACTTAATCTATAAATATCCCATAAAATAATGAAACACCATTTTACACAATGACCAAAACACATGACACCCAAAGGGAAAAAAACATTCATAATACTGGTGTAATTAACTCACGCATACTTAAATTATATGATCAGAGATGCATATAGTAGCCAGAAATTGTACTCATGTAAAAGCAGTGTTGTCTTATGAAATTACTAAGAGTTGACACCCAAAAATTACTAGTTGAGTAGGGTACTAAAGCACCTACTTAAAAAAAATACTTGAGTAATGACTTAGTCTTAAAATTCTGAGGTTTTTCTCCTAAATTTACAACCATTTTCTACTTCTGCAGTTTTCTATTTTTTTACTCTGTACATTTGTTTTTATCTAAATTTGCAACTATTTTCCTCATAAATTTGTAATTTCCTTTGTCAAATTATGACTTCATGTACATTTGAGACTACCATTAATTTGTGGATTATTCTATGGCTAATTTTTGTCTATTTTTTATAATGAAATTACTGTTATTACAGTTTATGGTAATTTTTTCCTCATAATTGAAAGTTTTAATCATAATTTTGCAGAGCCAGAATAGAACAATAAATTCAACTCTGATTTCAAAGAAAAATATAAAGGCATTAATAAAATGATATTAAAATTTTAATATTTTAATTATATTAAAATTATATTAGTTTAAGTATCTCGGGGTCTTATTCACGAGTGAGGGGAGAATGGAGCGAGAGCTTGACAGACAGATTGGAGCAGCATCTGCAGTGATGCAGACGTATCGGTCCGTTGTGGTAAAGAGGGAGCTGAGCTCTAAGACAAAGCTGTCAATCTACATTCCTACCCTCACCTATGATCACGAGCTTTGGGTAATGACTGAAAGAATGAGATTGCGGATACAAGTGGCTGAAATGAGCTTTCTTCGTAGGATTGCTGGACTAACCCTCAGAGATAGGGTGAGGAGCTCAGTCATCCGGGAGAGGTTAAGAGTAGACCAGCTGCTCCTCCACATAGAAAGGAGCCAGTTGAGGTGGTATGGGCATCTGATTAGGATGCCTCCCACTTGAGATGTTTCGGGCACGTCCCTCTGGGAGGAGACCCTGGGGCAGACCCAGGACTCGCTGGAGAGATTACATCTCCCAGTTGGTCCAGAAACGCATTGGTATCCCCTCTGAAGAGCTGGAGCAGGTGGCTGGGGAAAGAGAAGTCTGGGCTTCTCTGCTTTAACTGCTGCCTCCACGACCCGGATCTCCGGAAAAGCGGTAGAAGATGGATGGATGGATACAATTATATTTAATGAAATAAAATGAACTAAAATGACCTTATATTTCTCTATATATTCACATTTCTGAAACACTTTTCACAAACCAGACAACAGGAAAACCTCCCATATTAATCTAAATGTTGGCAGGTTTAGTTTATCTGAAGGCTGGAGGAGGATGTTAACGGATTTAAGCCACTGACTTTGTGAATTTGGGTCATAACTTGCCACATACATTAAAATGAACATAAATTGTTCCCAGTTCCCTCACATTAACGGGCACCTGTGCTCTCTTTTTGTCCGTGAAAGCCACCCCCCCCCCCGCCCTCCCAAAAAAACTTTAACACACACACTACATTTAATTCCAAACTCCCACTGACGGCAGCGAAAGATGGGAAAGACAGAAGACGACGTGTTGCATGATGCATTCCACCAAAGATGTTTTATTATCAAGAAGATGACCCCCCCCCCCACTGTTTCTGAAAGCCCCATCTCTGGGAAACTGCCCCCCCCCAAAAAAATAAAAAAAACTCTTCGGATCTACATGATTCGCATGAGTGACATATTGGGGATTCCTTTTGGCGATTTTCACCAAAAAGCGACAAGTTTGCAGGTATGAGTGAAGTGACATTAGGTTTAGCCTTCATGCATTTATCGTACTTGTGTTTGTTGTGTCATTTCAGGTGGTTGAGTAAGTTAGTTGTGTTGCCCTACGGCGCAGACCCAACTCTATGGCCCTCTGCATATAATTTCTTTTTGGTCAACATCACCTGTCTGAATCAAAAACATGTCCAGACAATGCATGATGATCACTTTCAAGGCACTAGCTCTTCACCTCCACGTGTTTCCGTACTGTCACCTTCTGCTCCCGACATCTGGTTTGTATTTCACCATCACACCAGTCCGCTATTGATAAGTTAAGGCTGCCACTACAGGGTGCACTCACGTCAGTTCTGCAGCTTAATGCTGCCCCAATGTTCATTCGCCCCCTGGTGGTCGGCTGACTGTTGGTTGAGAAAACGCTTGGTATGCAACAGAGACCCCATTTTAAATGTGAACATCATTGACGCTCATGTTAATTTAATTGTGGCAGCCAAAATCATGATCGTGATTAAAATTTGATTTAATTGTACACTCCTACGCGATGGTAACACCTACTTCATTGCACGTTTGTCCGCGTTTCCTATTCAAATGTCCGTTGAGATGAGGTGACCAAGAACTCACATTGCCTGCAGGGTCATTTAGCCTGCGTCAACTAGCGCACATAACTTAGACATCAGAGGGAGTGCACATCATACTGGATTTGCTTGGATTGCCGGGGGGTACTATAATGCAACAGATGAAGCAGCTCACAATTAATTTTCCTGTTAAAACAGTCTAGTAGTGCATCTCAATAAATTAGAACATGAAAGTTATTTTTTTGTAATATAACTAAAAAAGAAACTTTATGATATTGGTAATAGTTTTTTGAAAATATAAAATTATGATATTTGTAATTTACTGAGATACACCAGCACATAAGTACATGCTATACATCTACTTCTGGCGCCACACAAGTAGGCTGCCTTTTTGCAACAGCGGATCAATTTCTTCCTATTTCTATTTACTATCTGGCTCTCTTGCTAATCTTTCTGATCCGGCGACACCTTATCCATCACAGACACGTAGATCACCCAAATGTCTCGTGAGCCAGCGGATGGAGCCACTGTTTATTGCAGGAGGCAGTACAATAGAGACCAGCTGTTAGCACTTAACCGGCCCACGATGCTAACGCAAAAACTCGACATACCAGGAGAAATAAGACGGAAACGGCGTGGATGTCGAGCTGGAGTGAAACGGCGGGCGAGGAATATAAGGTACAGACCCATCCTCCGGTCCGTTATTATGGGGAACTTTCAATCGCTACTCAATAAGACTGATGAGCTAGTGGCTATCTCCCGCTACGAGAGCGTCTTCAGAGAGATTAGCATGATGTTGTTTACTGAGACGTGGCTAAAAGAACTAGCAACAGATGCTAACATCGAACTGGAGGGTTTCCACGCAATACGGGCAGACCGGACACCAGACAGTGGGAAGGCAAGGGGCGGAGGAGTGATAATGTATGTCAATAACAGCTGGTGCAGACCGGGACATATCACGGTTAAACAACAACACTGCAGCAAAGACACTGAGTTGCTAGCTGTTAGCATGCGGCCTACCTATCTCCCGAGGAAATACCTCACACGTGATCTGCATTGTTATTTATGCAAATCCGATGGCGAACGCGGGGACAGCGCCTGACGCCATTCAGTAACTGGCAGGCTGCTGACAGAACACCCAGATGCTCTTCTCCTCATCTCAGGTGATTTCAACCATATTTCACTGTCCCCCATTCTGCCCACGTTCACCCAGTATGTCACATGCCACACCAGAGACAATAAAACACTGGACTTATTCTATGCAAACACTAAGGAGGCGTACACCTCATCACCACTCCCCCCACTCGGGAGATCGGATCACAACTTGGTTCATCTCCTGCCGGTGTACAAACCCCTAGTACACAGACAACCTCCGGTCATGCGCACGGTGAAGTTATGGTGTGAGGAGGCAATGGACGCTCTAAAGGACTGTTTTGAAACCAATGCCTGGGAGCAGCTCTGCGATCCACATGGTGAGGACATCGATGGCCTCACTCACACCATCACGGACTACATCAACTTCTGTGTGGACAACACCGTACCCACCAAGACCATACGGTGTTGCTCGAACAACAAACCCTGGATCAACCCTGAGATAAAAACACTTCTGAGAGAGAAGAGGAGGATCTTCAGGTTGGGGAAGAGGGAGATGCTGAAGTCCATACAGAGGGAGCTGAGGAGGAAGATCAGAGAAGGCAAGGACAGCTTCAGGAAGAAGATGGAGGACAAGCTGCAACAGAGTGACATTGGCGGGGTCTGGAGAAACCTTAAAACCATCTCTGGGCTCCAGAATACCTCCTCCCAGGCCACGGGGGGCAGGGAGTGGGCGAACAATCTGAACCGCTTTTTTAATAGGTTTGACCAACCGACCTCCCCCCACCCCCCCCGACTGCACAACAACCACTGATGCCTCTAAAGTCATCGAGACCTGCTGTCCACATCCCACTCCACCAACACCCCACCACTCCCAGCACACAGCCCCCCAACCTGACCCTCACTAAGACCCAGGTGAGGACGAAGCTGAGGAAGATCAAGGCGAGGAAGGCCTCGGGACCGAACGGCATCAGCGCAAAGCTCCTCAAGTCCTGCGCAGACCAGCTGTGTGGGATTGTGGAGCACATCTTCAACCTGAGCCTGAAACTGGGGAGGGTACCACAGTTGTGGAAAACATCTTGTGTGGTACCTGTACCAAAGACTTGGCACCCCAAAGGCCTGAACAGCTACAGACCTGTGGCCCTGACGTCTCACACGATGAAGACCCTGGAGAGACTGCTCCTTGCTCACCTCCGCCCCCTGGTGGGACCAGCGATGGATCCACTCCAGTTCGCCTACCAGCATGGCATCGGGGTGGAGGATGCAGTGATCTTCCTCCTTCACCGTTCCCTGTCCCACCTGGAGAAGCCCGGGAACGCGGTGAGGATCATGTTCTTTGACTTTTCCAGTGCTTTCAACACCATCCAACCGATGATCCTGAAGGACAAGCTGCTGTGCGCAGGGGTGGACCAGCACTTGTCATCATGAATCCTGGACTACCTCACGAACCGACCACAGTTTCTGAGAACCCGGGATTGTGTGTCCGACACGATCATCGGTAGCACCCCCCCCCCCCCCCCCACAGGGAACGGTTTTGGCTCCCTTCCTGTTCACCCTTTATACTGCGGACTTCTCACACAACACACTGCCATCTACAGAAGTTCTGTGATGACTCTGATCGTCGGCCTCATCTCCAACAGAGATGAAGCTGAGTACAGAGGACTTATCCAGGACTTCGTGGACTGGTGCCATCGGAACTACCTCCAGATCAACGCAAGGAAAACTAAGGAGCTGGTGGTGGACTGCCGCAGGCAAGGACAACCCCTCACGGCACCAGTAAAAATCCAGGGAACGGACGCACAATACCGACGCACTTTACAAGAAGGGACAGTGCAGGCTGTTCCTACTGAGGAGGCTCAGGTCTTTTGGTGTACAAGGGGCGCTGCTGAAGACATTCTACGACATGGTGGTGGCATTAGCCATCACTTTTGGAGTGGTCTGCTGGGGCAGTGGCATTACAGCAGCCGACAGGAAGAGACTGAACAAACTAATCAAGAAAGCTAGCTCTGTCCTGGGGCAACGCCTTGACCCAGTGGAGGAGATAGGAGAGAGAAGGATGGTGGCTAAACTTATCTCTGCTGGAGTCCGAGTCCCACCCTATGCAGGACATACTGGACACACTGAGGAGCTCATTTAGCAGTAGACTACATCATCCTAGGTGCGCGACCGAGAGGTTTCGCAGGCTGTCAGACTGTATAACCTAAGCAGGGCTGCTCACAGAGACAGCAAAAAAACGTGACGACCTAATAGTATTGAATGCAAAAGACGCAACAGACTTACACAAATGGTCCCCTCCGGTATACAACTAGGACAATATCAGTCGCTACGGAGGGTGACAATATGTATGGGTACATATTCATACCATGTATGTACCCATGTATGTATGTATGTACATACATGTGCATACATACCATGTATGTATGTATGTACCCATGTATGTACCGTCTAAATAGACGGTTATGCTGTTTATTCCATCTAGCTACAATGCTCCACACTGTGTATATATATTTATGTGTACATATGTATATTCACTGCTCTTATTTTCTTATCTTCTAAATTATTGCCCTGAGTGTTGCTATTCCTGTGCTGTTGCATCCATCCATCCATCCATCTTCTACCGCTTTTCCGGAGGTCCGGGTCGCGGAGGCAGCAGTTCAAGCAGAGAAGCCCAGACTTCCCTCTCCCCAGCCACCTGCTCCAGCTCTTCAGAGGGGATACCAAGGCGTTCCCAGACTAGCTGGGAGACATAATCTCTCCACCGAGTCCTGGGTCTGCCCCGGGGTCTCCTCCCAGTGGGACGTGCCTGAAACACCTCAAGTGGGAGGCGTCCAGGAGGCATCCTAATCAGATGCCCATACCACCTCAACTGACTCCTTTCAATGTGGAGGAGCAGCGGTTCTACTCTGAGCCTCTCCCGGATGACTGAGCTCCTCACCCTATCTCTGAGGGTGAGTCCAGCAATCCTACGGAGAAAGCTCATTTCAGCCGCTTGTATCCGCGATCTCGTTCTTTCGGTCATTACCCAAAGCTCGTGACCATAGGTGAGAGTAGGAACGTAGATTGACTGGTAAATCGACAGCTTTGCCTTAGAACTAAGCTCCCTCTTCACCACAACAGACCGGTACAACGTCCGCATCACTGCAGATGCTGCTCCAATCCGTCTGTCGATCTCTCGCTCCATTTTCCCCTCACTCGTGAACAAGACCCCAAGATACTTAAACTCCTCCACTTGGGGCAGGAGCCTGTCCCCAACCCGGAGAGGACAATCCACCTTTTTCCGGCTGAGGACCATGGACTCGGACTTGGAGGTGCTGATTCTCATCCCAGCCGCTTCACACTCAGCGGCAAACCGTCCCAGCAAGAGCTGTAGGTCATTGCTGGATGAAGCCAACAGGACAACATCATCTGCAAACAACAGAGATGAGATCCTGTGGTCACCAAGCATGACACCCTCCATTCCCTGGCTGCGCCTAGAAATCCTGTCCATAAAAATTATGAACAGGACCGGTGACAAAGGGCAGCCCTGGCGGAGTCCAACTCTCACTGGGAATGACTCTGACCGAGTGTTGGCAATGCGAACTAAACTCTCACAACGGTCGTACAGAGACCGAATAGCTCGTAACAACAAGCCCGATACCCCATACTCCCGAAGCACCCCCCACAAAAATCCACGAGGGACGCGGTCAAATGCCTTCTCCAAGTCCACAAAACACATGTAAACTGGTTGGGCAAACTCCCACGAACCCTCAAGAATTCTCGAGAGGGTAAAGAGCTGGTCCGATGTGCCACGGCCAGGACGAAAACCACATTGCTCCTCCTGAATCCGAGGTTCGACCAACGGCCGGACTCTCCTCTCCAGTACCTTGGCATAGACCTTCCCAGGGAGGCTGAGGAGTGTGATCCCTCTAAAGTTGGAGCACACCCTCCGGTCCCCTTTTTTGAAGAGAGGAACCACCACCCCGGTTTGCCATGCCAAAGGCACTGCCCCCGACCTCCACGCAATGTTGCAGAGGCGTGTCAACCATGACAGCCCAACAACATCCAGGGCCTTGAGGTACTCGGGGCGAATCTCGTCCACCCCCGGGGCCCGGCCACCAAGGAGATTTTTAACCACCTTGGCGACCTCAGCCCCTGTGATAGGCGAGTCATCCCCCTCGTCCCCAAACCCTGCTTCCTCTGTGGAAGGCGTATCAGTGGGATTGAGGAGATCCTCGAAGTATTCCTTCCACCGCCCGACGATATCCCCAGTTGAAGTCAACAGTGTCCCATCCGCACCATACACAGTGTGGACGGGGAGCTGCTTTCCCCTCCTGAGCCGCCGAACAGTTTGCCAGAATCTCTTTGAAGCCGACCGAAAGTCTTGTTCCATGGCCTCACCGAACTCCTCCCATACCCGGGTTTTTGCTTCAGCAACCACCCGAGCTGCACTCCGCTTGGCCTGCCGGTACACCTCAGCTGCTTCGGGAGTCCCACAAGCCAACCAAGCTTGATAGGACTCCTTCTTCAGCTTAATGGCCCCCCTCACCACTGGTGTCCACCACTTGGTTCGGGGGTTGCCACCACGAGATGCACCGACCACCTTGCGGCCGCAGCTCTGGGCTGCCGCTTCAACAACAGAGGTGGAGAACATGGCCCATTCAGACTCCATGTCTCCAGACTCCCTCGGAATGTGGTTGAAGTTCTTCCGGAGGTGGGAGTTGAAGACCTCCCGGACAGGGGCCTCAGCCAGACGCTCCCAGCACACCCTCACTATACGTTTGGGTCTACCAGGTCTGAATGGCTTCCTCCCCTGCCATCGGATCCAACTCACCACCAGGTGGTGATCAGTTGACAGCTCTGCACCTCTCTTTACTCGGGTGTCCAAGACATACGGTCGCAGGTCTGATGATACGATAACAAAATCGATCATCGACCTGTGGCCTAGGGTGTCCTGGTGCCAGGTGCACATATGGACACCCTTATGCTTGAACATGGTGTTCGTTATAGACAGACTGTGGTTAGCACAGAAGTCCAATAACTGAACACCACTCGGGTTCAGATCGGGCAGGCCGTTCCTCCCAATCACCCCCCTCCAGGTTTCACTGTCGTTGCCCACGTGCGCATTGAAGTCCCCCAGTAGGACAATGGAGTCTCCAGGAGGAGCACCCTCCAGCACCCCAGTCACAGACTCCAAAAAGGGTGGGTACTCTGAAACATCATTTGGTGCATAGGCACAAATGATGGTCAGGACCCGTTTCCCAACCCGAAGGCGCAGGGAAGCAACCCTTTCGTCCACCGGGGAAAACTCCAATATAGAGGCAGCAAGGTGGGGCGATACAAGAATACCTACCCCTGCTCGTCGCCTCTCGCCCGGGGCAACTCCAGAAAAGGCCAAGCTCCAGCCCCTCTCCAGGAGACTGGTTCCGGAACCGGAGCTGTGTGTTGAGGTGAGGCCGACTATATCTAGCCGGTATCGCTCAATCTCGTACACCAGCTCAGGCTCCTTCCCCACCAGAGAGGTGACATTCCACGTACCAAAAGCCAGTTTAGAAAGCTTGGGATCAGTCCGCCAAGGTCTCCGCCTTTGACTGCCACCTAATCCACATAGCACCGGACTTCCATGATCCCTCCTGCAGGTGGTGAACCTACTGGAGGGCGGACCCATGTAACTCCTTCGGGCTGAGCCCGGCCGGGTCCCATGGGTGGAAACCCGGCCACCAGACGCTAGCCTTCGAGCCCCTCCCCCAGGCCTGGCTCCAGGGTGGGGCCCCGGTAACCCCATACCGGGCGGGGTACACTGAATCCTTGATATACAATTTATCATGAGAGTCTGTTGGATCGTTCTTCGTCTGGCCCTTCACCCAGGACCAGTTTGTCTTGGGAGACCCTATCAGAGGCAAATTGCCCCGGACAACATAGCTCCTGGGATCACTGGGGCACGCAAACCCCCCCACCACGATAAGGTGACGATCCATGAGGGGTGCTGTTGCAATCCTGGAATTTCCCCATTGTGGGACTAATAAAGGCTTAACTTATACAGCATAAAATTTGTTTAAACTACAAAAATGTCATTGTAGTAAAAAAATGCAAGTGGTACAATAAAGGAATATGATGTTCATGTTTTATTCACCCAAACAAAAACAGTAATTAACTTTTTATATGTTAAAGATAGAAAGACTATTGTACAGAGGGAAATTCAGAGTCTCAGGAAAACTGCCTCATCAATTAATCATTAAATCGATAAGGTGAATCAACTAATGATTAATCGATAACTTGCATCCCTAATTGTAAGTAAATTCATGGACCACTGCAAATGCTTTAAAAGTATGAAGTTGTCACACAGCGTGAGGGGAAAAAAAAAAAAAAGGCTGAATAATAATTTGGGATCAGTTCGCCAAGGTCTCCGCCTTTGACCGCCACCTAATCCACATAGCACCGGACCCCCATGATCTCTCCTGCAGGTGGTGAGCCCACTGGAGGGCAGACACATGTAACTCCTTTGGGCTGAGCCCGGCCGGGTCCCATGGGTGGAAACCCGGCCACCAGACGCTAGCCATCAAGCCCCTCCCCCAGGCCTGGCTCCAGGGTGGGGCCCTGGTAACCCCATACCGGTCGGGGTACACTGAATCCTTGATCTAGAATTTATCATGAGTCTGTTGGATCGTTCTTAGTCTGGCCCTTCACCCAGGACCAGTTTGTCTTGGGTGACCCTATCAGAGGCAAATTGCCCCGGACAACATAACTCCTGGGATCACTGGGGCACGCAACCCCCCCCCCCCACCATGATAAGGTGACGATCCATGAGGGGTCTTGCTGGGACGGTTTGCCGCTGAGTGTGAAGCGGCTGGGATGAGAATCAGCACCTCCAAGTCCGAGCCCATGGTCCTCAGCCGGAAAAAGGTGGATTGTCCTCTCTGGGTTGGGGACAGGCTCCTGCCCCAAGTGGAGGAGTTTAAGTATCTTGGGGTCTTATTCACGAGTAAGGGGAAAATGGAGCGAGAGATTGACAGACGGATCAGAGCAGCATCTGCAGTGATGTGGACGTTGTACCGGTCTGTTGTGGTGAAGAGGGAGCTTAGTTCTAAGGCAAAGCTGTCGATTTACCAGTCAATCTACGTTCCTACTCTCACCTATGGCCACACGCTTTGGTTAATAACTGAAAGAACAAGATCGTTGATACACCGGCTGAAATGAGCTTTCTCCGTAGGATTGCTGGACTCACCCTCAGAGATAGGGTGAGGAGCTCAGTCATCCAGGAGAGGCTCAGAGTAGAACCGCTGCTCCTCCACATTGAAAGGAGTCAGTTGAGGTGGTATGGGCATCTGATTAGGATGCCTCCTGGACACCTCCCACTTGAGGTGTTTTGGGCATGTCTCACTGGGAGGAGACTCCGGGGCAGACCCAGGACTCGGTGGAGAGACTATGTCTCTCAGTTGGTCTGGGAACGCCTTGGTATCCTGTCTGAAGAGCTGGAGCAGGTGGCGGGGGAGAAGGAATTCTGGGCTTCTCTGCTTGAACTGCTGCCTCTGCAACCCGGACCTCCGGAAAAGCAGTAGAAGATGGATGGATGGATGAATAATCTTTTTTTTTTTTTTTTCAAATCGCGAACTGTAATCGGCTCGAATCGTTGGGTGCCCGAAGATTCCCTCCCCTAGTGATGAAGTTCATTTTTCCTCCAACTTATTTATCTGTAGACCTTATTGTAAAGAAAAAATAAGCGGACTTGGTGGTGCTCTCTTGCTATTAAACTCAAAAGCGAAAAAACAAAACAAAACAGTTAATCAGATTTGATAGCCAAATCTAACTTAATTTGAAGGGTTTCCTCTAAATATGTAACACTGATGTGACATACCTGTGTATATCCCATAATACTAGGCTATTTTATTCAATCATGTGTTCTGTAACCGTTTTATTTATAGCCTTCTCTCATACTTAACTGCGCAGCAGCCTAGTGGAGCACCCACAATTCTGTTGTACTGTATAATGACAATAAAAGCCTATTCTATTCTGATGCTGTTGTCCTCACCTTGATAACCCGCAGGAGGGATCCCAGGTGCACCAGCCACAGGAGGGATCCCTGGCTGTGTCATTGGAGCAGCATAGCCGGCCTGGGGTAGGACCGATGGAGCCTGCTGAACCGATGGTCCGGCTTCATCATCGTCATCATCGTCATCAGAGTCATCTTGATTTTTCTTCTTTTGACTCTCTAGAAGTAGAAATGTATTGATAATGCCCATCTCTGAAAAAAATATAATGGCTGCAATTTGTGACTAATACAGTAACTAATGTTGTGAAAGTCACCTTGTGATTTCTGTTCTAATGTTCGTCTTCTTTCCTGCATATCTTTCTCTGGAATTCCCTCCATGCCGTAAATCTCCAACTCAATGTCTGTTCTTCCAGGAATTGCATTTGGTACGCTATCAATAGTCTCTTTGTGGACCTGAAACACAAAAACAGAGGACAGACAGTAACAACAACCAAAAACAATTGAAATGACTCCCTTTCAACGGTAATTGTATCAAAAAATTAGCATCCGTACCTGCATGCAGTGAATAGCCAAACCCGGCCCAGTGTACAGCTTCTTGTGACAGATGTGACATTTAAAGTGTTTAGCCTTCTGGTGCTGGATGAGGATCTTTTCATCATCAAAGTCTCGATTACAATACCTTACGGCAGTAGTTGAGGACTCATAATTAAATAATAAAGCAGCACATACAAGAAATCATAAACAACCGTGAAAATATCTTCAATTCAAATCTCTGATTGGCAAATTGTTAGGTTATGTAACGTTTGAGATCAGCTATAGGCTAACACTGAATTCAACTGTATTGTCTTTTAAACGATCACCACCGAGTACTCGCCATCAAATACCAGGTAAATATACTCCAAGCTACAAACACTTTAGGATTATCACATAAAAATGGACTAAATACAATTAATATTTGCCCGTGATGACTAAAATATGTGGCTAACATTGGCTTCAAACGGCTCGTTTAGGCCTTTCTTTGTCAAGCTAAAAGCTCAAGCAGCCTCTCGTCTAAAGACTTTGGCATTTTTTTACATCCAGAAACAAAGGATACCAGCACCAAGGCTTCATCTGCTTCTTCTTCTTACGACCCATTTTAAAGAATATTTATAAGACAAGTTCACGAAAAGCTACTTTTTCTTATTATCTGCCTAAAAACAGCATGCTTTAATCCCGTGATAAGGCCCAAAATGGCGCACTGAGGGAAGGCGTAGTGGCCGAGGCTTACGTAAGCATAACGCATGACGCCAGTACGTCATTGATAAACATGCCCCCTCCCCAAATGCGGGAAGGAGGCAGCCACAGACGTGCAAACAGCCATTAACAGGTAAAGTGGATTATATCTCGCTTATATTCTAATACTTGTATCAAAAAAATTGAACACCAAATCTTAAATCAGTAGAAATTTTGTGTTTATTTCCTGGAACTGTATTTTTAGCTGTGTTTCCTACATAGACCAACGTGATCGCAGAGGTGGGTAGTATTAAGCGGTTAAACATTAGATGGCAGTATTTCCTCTTGTATGTAATGCATCCATTATAAAACTACGAAAGTGATTCCACTATTACTGGAACTAGTACAAATACTATAATTTTTTGTTAAAAATGTTTGACTGACTTCAGCCTTTCACTTCCAAAATATAATGAGTTTATTCTGGAGTCCAAGAAAATGTTTATGTCTGATATAATGAAATTTCCTCCAGACCTTCCTCCTACATAACATTATGGGATGGGGATGAGATCACAGTGAACTTGAATTTTGACCACCAAAATCTAATCATGGATATTGAAGCATAAAAACTAATCTCTTACAGACAACGGCTACAAAGTTCTAATTAAACTAGGAAAAAAAAAACCCTGCCGCTTGTTTAAAGCAACAAATGAGTGTTATGCCTTGATAATCCATTATTTTTATCCCATGATCAAATTAGCCAGTATCCCATTATAACAGGCAAGGGAACTTCCTCTTGCTTTAGCCACTGTAGAAGGTAGTGGTGTGCGATACTGCAAGATTTGGTGTCAGTCCGATACCAAGTAAATACAGGGCCAGTATCGCCGATACTGTGGTGTATCAAGATGGCGGCATGTATACCCTGGGTGTAGTGGGAGGTGATAGCCCACCTTTTCAGTTCCGCCGTCACCAGGGGTATGAAGGGCCGGGCCTGAAGAGCACAGTCTTTGTCGTTGACCCCCTTGGCCTGTATGGAGCACCTGTTGTTGTTGTGGTTCTTACACTAAAATACGTTCAACTGTATCCTTCAGTCTCTTCCTTGAATGCCAAGTTGTGGACATAACAGATACCTGCCCTTGATTATCAATTGGGTTTACCAGGGCAGGAGCCCTGGGGCCTCAGCTTGTTTGGGACCCCAAAAGAAACCCCCTTTTTTTTGCTAATTCTGCCTTGCCCAACGTTTATTGGAGGGTTTGTTTTGGTGTATCAAGTTTTTATTTGTTGAGGTGTACGTCTGTCCCACCTGCTTAATTTAATTGGTTAAGAGTTGACATTTGACCTGATTAAGGTTGGACATTGGCCGGTAGTGAATCCGCGAACAAATGAATGAATGAATGTACAATAGCAGTGAACAAAAGAGAATAAAAGAAGAAAGAAAAACAGAAACGTGAGAAGGAGGTTTTAAAAAAAGACTCCTAAATTGAAAGGATTTTTTAAAAGTTGCAACAGAGCTGTACAGTGTCAACTTTACAGTCACAACATGTCTGTCAAACTGTTAGCATTACAAATGCTAGCATGGGACACACCGGTGGAGCCGCTGTCTACTGCTCCAGAACGGGACCGAAGAGCTGCCAGAATAAGGACGCTGATATCAGAGCATCTGAATGTTCCTACAAATGGCAGAAACAGTTTTTCTAGAAATGCCATTTCAATCACAAACTTCCAAATGGCGAGTACGATTCAAGACAGTGGCTTCTATATTCTCCTTCCATTGCTGTTTGTATTGTTTTGCCTGCTGCATATACGGCGATTTTGTTTCCCCTAAGCTGGGTTCAAACTATAACATTTGGACCAACTTTTACAGACATTTTGAAAAATCAGAGAAATTAGTCAAAATGTCGTGAAATTACATTTGTGAGCAGCTTTTTTTTTTTTTTTTTTTTTTTTTTTTAATATCCAGTGCACACCAACTTTTATGAACTTTAAAGGAGCTTTTCAACTCCACAGCCTTGCTTGGCTATGGATGAGAGCTGTCTGTTACAATTCAGAGATGATACCAGTCTTTCTCTTTGTCCAGTAGTTGTAAAATTTCCTTCAGTTATAGTATCGTTCATCTCAGCCAGTCATAGTAATCTGCTCTGGTGAATGCAAAATTGTAGATTTAATTCAAAACAACTGTTGGGATAGTTTCATTTTGAATCATTCTTTTAAAAGAATGACAGTGAATGAGGTTAACATTGTAAAAACCGTCATCATTAGATAATGAATGTTGGGTTTGTGCGTGCATAACTTGCTCTTCTCCTGGGTCGTGGAGAACAGCAGCTGTTTTCCCAGTAGGGCAAACTGGTCTAGCAATGTTTTTTTTTTTTTCCTCTGTGTAGTGAAAAACCCTGTTCTGGCTTCAAATAGTTAATATTTGACCCTTGAACAGAAAACATCGGCTGAGTGTGTTTTTCAAAACTTTTTTCAACACTAATGTGACCTATAACCTGTACAACCCAATTGAAAAACAAACTGAAATCTTTTAAGGGGAAAAACAAAAAAAAAAAACTTACAATAGCCTGTTTGCATAAATATGCTCACCCTTAAACTAATACTTTGTTGCAGCACCTTTTGCTTTTATTACAGCACTCTTTTTGGGTAGGAGTCTATCAGTGTGGCACATCTTGATGTGGCAATATTTGCCCACTCTTCTTTGCAAAAACACTCCAAATCTGTCAGATTGCGAGGGCATCTCTTGTGCACAGCCCTCTTCAGATCACCCCACAGATGTTCGATCATATTCAGGTCTGGACTCTGGCTGGGCCATTCCAAAACCTTAATCATCTTCTGGTGAAGTCATTCTTTTGTTGATTTGGATGTGTGCTTTGGGTCATTGTCATGCTGAAAGATGAAGTTCTTTTTCATCTTCAGCTTTCTAGCAGAAGCCTGAAGGTTTTGTGCCAACACTGACTAGTATTTGGAACTGATCATAATTCCCTCCACCTTGACTAAGGCCCCAGTTCCAGCTGAAGAAAAACAGCCCCAAAGCATGATGCTGCCACCACCATGCTTCACTGTAGGTATGGTGTTCTTTTGATAAGCAGTGTGGTGTTTGCGCCTAATATACCTTTTGAAATTATGGCCAAAAAGTTCAACCTTGGTTTCATCGGACCATAACACATTTTCCCACATGGATTTGGGAGATTTCAAATGTGTTTTTGCAAAAGCTGGTAACAGATGGACAAATACAACCACACACACACAGACACATTGACTGATTACCGTATGCCTCCATTTTCACTGAGGCATAATAAAATTTCTCCCGTTATTTGAAACTATAGCCACACTGTGCTCCTCTTCCTCTCTGCCATTCTTCTGCTCCATCTCTGTACGGCTTGTGTGTGTGTGGGCACCAGCAGCCAGTGGCTGCTGCTTGCTAGCTTGTTTACCTGGAGCTGTTGAGTCACATGATGGTAGTAAGGAGTAGCACCTAAACGCTGCTTGCCAACAGCTGTAAAACCACAAGAAGAGGAAGAGGAGCAAAGCATGCCTGCTCCCTGCTGTGATGGGAATGGCACACAAAGACAGTGGCACACACAGACCTCATTACATTGGTATTGATCTTCAGTACCAACATTGGTATCGATATTATCGATATTTGGATCTAGCCGCCCACCACTAGAAGGCACTTTAGTGATGATTTTTCATCAGCACAAGAGGGGCAGGTTGCCTCCATTGCCCCCTTTTGAGTCTGCCAGTGTTGAGAAAACTGAGTGCAGCAATCATGCCCGCTCTGCAAATGCTGACAAATGTAGCGACTTTTGGATCTACCAACTTTTTTGGCGAATGTTGACAAAAATCAAGTTATATCTCACAGAGTGGCAAATGCTAGCGAACATAGTGATTTTTAGGTTTTGTCAGGGTTCATAAAAGGTTGCAAAACAGTTTGCACGCAGTTTCTAAAGGTCACAGAGAAGAAGCCACCTCATTTATCAGTCCATACAGCCAATCATGTACAGTAGAACAAAATTATGTTTCTCCCCTCTACAATGTTAATCACATGTAGAATCAGAAGGGTCGCTGCCATGCAAGGTGCCACCATAAACAACTTCTCCTTCCCCCATTCTATTATGCTGAGCACCAAGCTAGAAGGCAGGAAGTACCATTTTTATATGGGCTTTGGTATGACCTGGCCGAGAGCACCCAACCTCCTGGTTGTGGGGCGGATGCTCTATCAACTAGGCCACGACTCCAAACAGCTTTGTTGTACAGGTTCTTGAATAGTTGCTAGTGTTCACTATTTGGTGGACAAAAAGAACTGTAGTGACATGTGTTACAACTGTTTGCAGATGCTTTTGCAAATGTTTGCAACTGTTTTTGGAAAAATACATTGCAAAAAACATGTTCAAAATTTCTTTCCCTCAAGAAAAACTCTAAAAAGTGTTTGCAAACTGTTTTGCAATCTTTTACAATCCCTGACGAGACCCCCACACTGCTACGTTAATCAGTATTCACCACTCCATGAGATACAGGCTTCAAGGCAATATGCCCACAGCTTCTGTGGACAGTCACTTTTATCAATGTTAAATCATTGGTAAAACCATGCTTTACACTCTTCCCTTGATGGTATTCCAACATATTTTGGAAAAGATGCACCTATTTGGGAGATTTAATTACTAGTTATTTTACAGATTGATATTACGTATTAACCCAAAGTTTCATTAAAAATACTTACTTTTTACAATATAGTTAATATACCGTAGATAGTAAAAACAACACTTGCTCACCATTAATATTGAAAAAAAAATCCTCTTTTGCCAAAATAATCCCTCCACCTGACCACCCTAGTCTTACTAAAATGTGTAAAATTGTCGTGATCAGGCAAGCGTGCCTCCCCCCTCGCTTCCTGTCTCTATTTTCCCGGCTCCGGAGCTCATCAAGCGCACCTGCGTGATTACACACCTGCTGCCTCCTGATTCACCAGCATATTTAAGAGCCAGTGTGTAAAGAGCTCTCCGCTGGATCCTTGGGTTTGTGCCGCCTCACAATCATAATTCTCGTGTGGTTAAATTAATTACTTTCTCCAAACGTTGTCTTACCTTCTCCTCTCCACCTCTCAGGTTTGCTGCCGCCTTCAGCGGTGCATCTCTGGAGCTGTGTTTGCTCGCTTGCCTGAATCATCTACCTCCAGGACAACGGCTTCTCCACCCAGGTCCTCCAGTCGCTCCTCCTCCTTCCCTGCCGTCATTAATTCACCGTCTCCTCTCCCACAAAGGGGTCACTGCCGGGCTCTCTGCCAGTATCTTAAGATCCATATCCTCTGTAGTTATTTTCCAGTACGCCGTATCCATTATTAACCCCTCCTCTCCTCTCTTTCCCTCCTAGGCCACATGTGACTCCAGCGTGCAACTATTTTCTTGTATGTAGTTTGGCTTCTTGGTTGTGGGTTTCATTTATTGTGGTGTGTGTATATATTCATTAAGTTAGCGTGTTTTGTATAGGGATTAGGTTTTTATTAAAGTGGTGTTACTTTTCATCTGCGTCTGTGTGTTCTTCTGAAGTGGTTGCCTTGCACTTAAGCCTCCTCAAAATCTCAAATCATGACATAACAATCCAGCCAGGGTCGAGGCTTAGTGGGCGCTACCCCAGGAGAACAGTCAGCGCTCTCGCGTTTGGAAGCCACGGAGCACCAGGTCATGCTTTTGTTTGAGCAGCTCCAAACTATCACCCAACAATTGACCACTGTATTGGAGTATTTGTGTCGGCTTCTTGGTGCGGCCGCTCCCCCTCCCACACCTGCTGTCCCGGCAGTTCCTGTTTTCTGCAGGACCATCTCTGTCCCCGTGCCTGCCCCCTACGAGGGGGAGGTGGGGGAATGTAAGGGGCTCCTGTTACACTGCCGGATGTATTTTCAAACCTCCGCTCTGGTGGATTCTGGAGCGGAGCAAAACTTCATTCACCAGGAATTGATTCAAAAATTTCAGATTCCCACCAGGAACCTCCCGACAGCCGTTAATGACTCCACCTTATCTGGTTGTAGTCTCACAGCGGTGACCTGACAAACTGAGCCCATTTTGGTCATTTTGTCCAGGAACCACCGTGAGACAATCCAGTTTTTTGTGTTGCCACAATCTTCTGCCTCCATGATTTTGGGGTATCCGTGGCTTCACAAACATAATCCCATAATCAACTGGGCCCAGGGTTCAATTTCTTCCTGGAGTTCATTCTGTTTGTCGTCGTGTCTCCAATCTGCTGCTTGTTCACCCTCTTTCCCTCTCTCCTCCCCTTCGGCTGAGCTGGCGGATCTCAGCCGTGTGCCCAAGGTCTACCATGACTTAGGGGCAGTCTTTAGCAAGTCGAGGGCCCTTTCTTTGCCACCTCATCGGTCCTATGACTGCGCTATCAACCTCCTTCCGGGTGCGTGGCTGCCATCCAGCCAACTCTACAGTTTATCTGGGCCAGAGAGGGAAGCAATGGAGAGCTACATTAAAGACTCCCTTAGCGTCGGCCTCATCCGCCCGTCATCTGCTCCTCTCGGCACAGGGTTCTTTTTTGTAGGTAAAAAGGATGGCACCTTGTGGCCATGCATTGATTATCATGAGCTTAATTCCATCACTGTTAAGGATAAATACCCGTTGCCGCTCATTAATTCGGCCTTTGAACTCCTCAAACAGGCACGGGTATACACTAAGCTCGATCTCCGGAACGCATATCATTTGGTATGTATCCGTAAGGGGGATGAATGGAAGATGCCGTTTAAAACTCATTTTGAATATCTGGTCATGCCCTTTGGTCTGACCAACGCCCCTGCTGTCTTCCAGCGTTTAATCAATGATGTCCTCCGGGACATGGTGAACAATTTTGTTTTTGTTTACTTAGACGACATATTAATTTTTTCTCGCACACAGGAGAAACATGTGGTTCACGTCCAGACTCTCCTGCAGCGGCTGCTTGAAAATCAGCTTTTTGTGAAAGCTGAGAAGTGTGAGTTTACCACCTGCTCCACTTCTTTCCTGGGGTTTACCATGGGCGGGGGTACGTTAAAGGCCGACCCAGAAAAGATTCAGGCAGTAGTAGATTGGCCTACCCCGCAAACCAGGAAGGAGCTCCAACTCTTCCTGGGTTTTGCCAATTTCTACCACCGGTTCATTTGTGACTATAGCAAAATCGCTCTGCCCCTGACCCAGCTTACCTCTATCAAGAGCCCATTCAAGTGGTCCGAAGCCGCTGAGTGAGCTTTTGCTTCACTTAATTTGCCACCGCACGTATTACCTGCAGGTAAACCCCCAAGCTCAGTTTGTGGTCGAGGTGGATGCGTCTGATTCAGGGGTGGGCACTGTGCTTTCACAGCGTTCTGGCTCTGATCAGAAGCTCCACCCATGCGCGTTTTTCTCCTGGCGGCTGTCCCCAACCGAGAGAAAGTATGACGTAGGACAGTGGTCCCCAACCTTTTTTTGCGCCATGGACCAGTTTAATTACCCAAAGCTCGTGACCATAGGTGAGAGGTGAGAGTAGGAACGTAGATTGACTGGTAAATCGACAGCTTTGCCTTAGAACTAAGCTCCCTCTTCACCACAACAGATCGGTACAACGTCCGCATCACTGCAGATGCTGTTCCAATCCGTCTGTCAATCTCTCGCTCCATTTTCCCCTCACTCGTGAATAAGACCCCAAGATACTTAAACTCCTCCACTTGGGGCAAGAGCCTGTCCCCAACCCAGATAGGACAATCCACCTTTTTCCGGCTGAGGACCATGGACTCGGACTTGGAGGTGCTGATTCTCATCCCAGCCGTTTCACACTCAGCGGCAAACCGTCCCAGCAAGAGCTGTAGGTCATTGCTGGATGAAGCCAACAGGACAACATCATCTGCAAACAACAGAGATGAGATCCTGTGGTCACCAAGCATGACACCCTCCATTCCCTGGCTGTGCCTAGAAATCCTGTCCATAAAAATTATGAACAGGATCGGTGACAAAGGGCAGCCCTGGCGGAGTCCAACTCTCACTGGGAATGAGTCCGACCGAGTGTTGGCAATATGAACCAAACTCTCACAACGGTCGTACAGAGACCGAATAGCTCGTAACAACAAGCCCGATACCCCATACTCCCGAAGCACCCCCCACAAAAAACCACAAGGGACGGGGTCGAATGCCTTCTCCAAGTCCACAAAACACATGTAAACTGGTTGGGCAAACTCCCACGAACCCTTAAGAATTCTCAAGAGGGTAAAGAGCTGGTCCGATGTGCCATGGCCAGGACAAAAACCACATTGCTCCTCCTGAATCCGAGGTTCAACCAACGGCCGGACTCTCCTCTCCAGTACCTTGGCATAGACCTTCCCAGGGAGGCTGAGGAGTGTGATCCCTCTAAAGTTGGAGCACACCCTCCGGTCCCCTTTTTTGAAAAGAGGAACCACCACCCCGGTTTGCCATGCCAAAGGCACTGCCCCCAACCTTCACGCAATGTTGCAGAGGCGTGTCAACCATGACAGCCCAACAACATCCAGGGCCTTGAGGTACTCAGGGCGAATCTCGTCCACCCCCAGGGCCCGGCCACCAAGGAGATTTTTAACCACCTTGGTGACCTCAGCCCCTGTGATAGGCGAGTCATTCCCCTCGTCCCCAAACCCTGCTTCCTCTGTGGAAGGCGTATCGGTGGGATTGAGGAGATCCTCGAAGTATTCCTTCCACCGCCCGACGATATCCCCAGTCGAAGTCAACAGTGCCCCATCCGCAACCATACACAGTGTGGACAGGGAGCTGCTTTCCCCTCCTGAGGCGCTGGACAGTTTGCCAGAATCTCTTCGAGGCCGACTGAAAGTCTTGTTCCATGGCCTGACCGAACTCCTCCCATACCCGGGTTTTTGCTTCAGCAACCACCCGAGCTGCACTCCGCTTGGCCTGCTGGTACACCTCAGCTGCTTCGGGAGTCCCACAAGCCAACCAAGCTTGATAGGACTCCTTCTTCAGCTTAATGGCCCCCCTCACCACTGGTGTCCACCACTTGGTTCGGGGGTTGCCACCACAAGATGCACCGACCACCTTGCGGCCGCAGCTCTGGACCGCCGCTTCAACAACAGAGGTGGAGAACATGGCCCATTCAGACTCCATGTCTCCAGACTCCCTCAGAATGTGGTTGAAGTGCTTCCGGAGGTGGGAGTTGAAGACCTCCCGGACAGGGGCCTCAGCCAGACGGTCCCAGCACACCCTCACTATACGTTTGGGTCTACCAGGTCTGAATGGCTTCCTCCCCTGCCATCGGATCCAACTCACCACCAGGTGGTGATCAGGTGACAGCTCTGCACCTCTCTTTAGCTTTGGGTAATGACCGAAAGAACAAGATCGCGGATACAAGCGGCTGAAATGAGCTTTCTCCGTAGGATTGCTGGACTCACCCTCAGAGATAGGGTGAGGAGCTCAGTCATCCGGGAGAGGCTCAGAGTAGAACCGCTGCTCCTCCACATTGAAAGGAGTCAGTTGAGGTGGTATGGGGATCTGATTAGGATGCCTCCTGGACGCCTCCCACTTGAGGTGTTTCAGGCATGTCCCACTGGGAGGAGACCCCGGGGCAAACCCAGGACTCGATGGAGAGACTATGTCTCCCAGCTGGTCTGGGAACGCCTTGGTATCCTCTCTGAAGAGCTGGAGCAGGTGGCTGGGGAGAGGGAAGTCTGGGCTTCTCTGCTTGAACTGCTGCCTCCGCGACCCGGACCTCCGGAAAAGCGGTAGAAGATGGATGGATGGATGGATGGATGGATGGACCGGTTTAATGTCAGACAATATGTTCAGGGACCGGCCTTTAAGGTGTGGCGGATAAATACAACAAAAGAGCATGATACGACCGCCATAAAAATGGTGGTATTTTCTAAATATAATAATAAACGTGAACGTCCTCTTAACATCACGACAACAACAACATGAGTAACATCCTCTCTGCCCACAACACTCTCTGGTCGTTATGGTAACGTTATACATGCCTTCAAAATAAGATACGTCACAAACACAAATATAAAGTGCATAAAAAAATACAGCTCACCGCAATGCTGAGTCAGTGGGAGCCCTGAGCTTGTTTCTCTGCAACGATACGGTCCCATCTAGGGGTAATGGGAGACAATGACACCCAAAGTGTGTTGCTTATGTCCAGTCTACTTCGTAGTTTTGTTTTGGTTGCTGTCGCCGCAGAAAATCCCACTTCACACAGATAGGATGTCAGAAATGGCAACAGCATTTTCAGTGCTGTTGTGACAGTCTCAGGGTATTCAGCCATGACTTTAATCCAGAACACTGGCAGAGCTGTTGTCTCGAACATACTTTTAAGGCCGCCATCATTTGCGACCTCCAGCAGTTGATCTTCTTCTTGCACAGACATGTTGGATTCACCTGGTTTGTTCAGAAATGGGTCGCGGATCCATTCTTTGGTAGTTCGTGGATCTTTTGTGGTTGGAAAGTAGTGCTCAAACTCTTTTAAAAGCAAAGACAGGTGATTGTGCACCAGCTGGGAGAATGAAGGCTCGGGCACAGTCTCTTCCAAAATCCCCGCTAATGTTTGAAACATGTCAAATATACCTCGATTCACACGCCGTCCCCACAAATCCAATTTGGCTTTAAATGCAGCTACTTTATGTGCCAACTTGAAGACAGTTGTCATTTTCCCCTGAAGTGACAGATTGAGTTCATTGAGCAAGCTGAATATGTCGCACAAGTAAGCTAGTTTTGTGACCTAATCCTCGTCACTGAAATGTGCTGCCAGCGGTGACTTTTTTTCTGAGAGAAATCTCTGCAGCGGCTCTCGTAATTCAAACACTCTGGTCAGCGATCTTCCTCAGGATAACCATCTTACTTCTGTGTATAAGAGAAGGCGTCTGTGCTCCACCTCCATCTCCTCACAAAGCTGCTCGAACAGGGGCTGCACGGTGGCGCAGTGGTTAGCACTGTGGCAGCACAGTTTACCCTCGGCCGGGGGACCGCGGGGATCGTGAGATCGTGGGTTCGATCCCTGCCCCCGACCAACAGTGATCTGTGTGGAGTTTGCATGTTCTCCCCGTGTTGCGTGGGTTTACTCCGGGATTTCTCCGGTTTCCTCCCACATACCAAAAACATGCAGGTTAGGGATACGGGGCGCTTGCGCACACAGCGACCGGCAGCTGGTGGCTTGTCACCAGACTGCAAAACAAATCTACCTACAGGTACAAAATAAGTAATAAAAAAAAAAAAAACAGGCGCTGTAGAAGAGCTGGAAATGATGAGGCGGTTTTGTATTAAAAACAGTCTTTAATGAACAACTCTTCTATCTTGTCTCATCTGGTGCAGAGCTTGGCAGAAGGCAAAAGAGAGAGATTTCTGCCCAGCTCGCTGGTTAAATACAGGCACACATCAAAGACATGCAAAACACAAGCTGACATCCCCCGTATCTTAATCCCCCCATTGTCCTGTTGACTCCTCCCTTCGTCTTGGGAGGTGATGGGAAAACCTCTCCTCGCCTTAGGGGGTGAAGGTGTCAAGTCTGTCGCCGCCGCGTCCTGTGACGTCATTGGTCTTCACACGGCGGTGAGATTCCTTTGTCCTTTCGGAGGTGTGAAGTTCCTTTGCATATGTTGCCCCAAACATTTCCACATGCTCTAACATATGCAGGTATGGAATATATGAGTAATATATACCACAGGTGCGAGTTAAGGGCTTGTGCTTTGATGTGGTTAATAACTTTAATTACATCATTCAATACGCTGTTAAGTTCCGGTGGCATTTTTCGAGTAGCCAGCATTTCCATGTGAATGACACAATGCGTTGACTCACACTCAGGTGCAACCTCCTTAATCCGAGCAGTTAAACCAGACAGCCTTCCGGTCATGGCAGCAGCAACGTCTGTGCATATGCCGACACAAAAGGACCATTTCAGTTTTCCTGATATATAATCATCCAGCGACTTGAATAGTTCTGCGGCCATGGTTTTGGTTGGCAATGATAGTGCACATAACATATCCTCATGCACATCCTCTTGATAAACATATCGTACATAAACAAGTAGTATTGCCTTGTTGTCAATATCTGTAGACTCGTCAACCTGGAGTGCATACCACGGTGATATATTAATCCTCTCCAACAGTTGTGTCTCAATGTCCTCCGCTATTTCCTCGATGCGCCGAGTGACGGTGCTAGCTGAAAGAGGCACCTGTGCTATCTTTTTAACCACACCCTCTCCTAGAAGTTCACGGCAAATGTCTTTAGTGGCGGGCAGGATCAATTCTTCACCAATAGTGAATGGCTTTTTAGCCTTAGCAATACGATTAGCTACCAAGTATGATGCTCTCAGTGCACTCGCATTTGTTGATGTGGTGGCCCTCATTAATTTCTTCTGTCCTTCTTGTTCACGCTTTTTTCTTTCAAAATACTTAAAAGTCTTGTCTTTTAATGCAGGGTGCTTGGTCTCCAAGTGGTGAAGCAGTTTTGAAGGCTTCATTGCCTCATTAGAGAGCCGGTCGCCGCATATTATGCAGAGTGGGCTTGGTGCGTAGGAATCTCCTGTTGAGATAAATGCATATTTTAAGTAGGACTCCTGGTATTGTCTGTTAAATGCAGCTTTCTTTTTCTTGGAAGTCGTAGGCTCTTCTTCTGTCTCCTTACTGGGCCTTTTCCTCTTCGCAAAGAAACTTTCCAAAGACGTTTGTTTTTTACTCATTTTGCTAGCTCGTAGTTTAGCAACGGCTATTTTCGAAATAATGATACATCCTGGAGCCGGTCTCCTAGTTATCATAATATGTGGGCGGGAAGTGCCGACAATTCGATTCTTTTTTTATTCAATAGTAGAAAATACACACAGCACACACAAATTACAAATATGCTAATAATACAGGTAAATACCTCCTAATTTGGTTATTTGGTTAACCACTTGCACTCCGGGCAATTTTCCTAAAAATGCCAAAAAATAACGTGCCCAAAGTAAATTGAAAGCTGTTATTCAACCCTTTGCAGCATCTTCATGGGGTTGGTCTCATTTAAAAGAAAACACTTTGAATTTTTTGGCAAAAAAAACATAACCTCTCTACGTGCTCCGGCCACTGAGTTACAGTCATCTAAACATACTGAACTTGAAGAAAAAAAAATTGGACACTGTTTTTTTGGATACAAATGCTTGTAAATAACACACAGCTGTCCGATCCGGCTGGAAAATGCAACAGAAATGTAGAACCAAGTGTTATCCAGCTGAGATCCAAATTTGGTAACAATACCACAAAAAATGAATATTTTACACAGCTTTGTTCTCAGGCTGTTCCCAGGCGTTTTGGAACTGTGCCAAATTGTGCCAAATGGCACAGTTTGGAAAAACGTCTGTAATTTTTGAATAATTCAATGTAGAATCTGCATTTTAGGCTCTAATGAAAGGTCACACTCAGGGCTGTGTCTGTGTGTGTGTGTGGGCGGGGGGTCGTTTTCCCCCCCCGCTACCAAGGACCAAATTCGGCCCTCTACATGACGGATTACACTCCTTGCATGCTTTCACAGCGGCTCCCCCCGCCCTCGCTACTGTGTGTGTGTGTGTGTGGGGGGGAACCGTGAACGGACCGTGAACGGCCCCCCCCCCCTCGCTACAGAAGAGGGCCATCGCTACATGATGGAATAGACTGATATGCTTCCTCCCGCGGACCGGGGGACGTTCGGACCGTGCCCCCCCCCGCTCCTCTTCTGCAGCGGGGGGGGGGGGGCGTTCATGGTCCGAACACGGCAAATGAACTGTTTATCGCGGCGCACGTACTTCGTGCGCAGTACAGTTGTAATTTACCGATCGGTCAAAAGTCATTTTTGGATTACAGTTTTCAGGGATAAATAATAATTTAGCTTATAACACCTTACCTCTTCAAAGCAGCAGAGTCGCGGCGAACAGCTCTTCCCCCATTGTCAGACGAACGCGACGCTACTCCGCTCGTGGATCCCGATCAACATAATTCCATTATTGCCGTTTTGGCGAATGATTTACGACTTTTGCCGTCGGCCTCCGTCTATTCTGCTGGAATGAGTGCAGGTCCCACTTGTGGGTGTTTTCCATGCTGCTGGGTGAGCCTGGGTCTGTAGTAGATTCGTACAGAGTCCTTCTGCAGCAGTAAATATCGCTTCACCCAGCCTGAATTTCTGTGCTTCAGTTGGCTCCTGCGTTCACAGTAGGCGGGTCCTCCTTCCTAGATTTTCATTCATTGGCTCCTCAAGGTTTCAGAAACCCAATTCAAGGCTCTTATTAGTCGAATGAGAGGTCAATCAGATGAACTAATCTGTTCGCGGCTGTGTTTGCAGATTTTTTTTTCAGTGGCGCTTGGAGGGCACACCACCTACACCATCACCATCAATATCCTTATCATGCGTCATGCGCACGAGGGCGCACGAGCGCGCTCTCGTGCGCCCTCGTGCGTCATAGGACGCAGAGACTTGCCCGCCCGCGGAACAACGGAGCGCAAGTGGTTAAAAAAAAATATTAAAAAAATGCACATGTTTATTTTCCATCACGTCAGGGAGCCCTTTGGGTCCCTCGTTCCCTGGCAGCTCGGGTGTTTCACACACATCCACACTTCATTCATTCCCATTAACACGTTTTGGGGTTTTGTTCAATAAGACGCACGAAACCACTCCTGCACCTCGGTTTTTGATTCACTAATTCCCGGCCTTGAATGTTAGCGGTAGCGTATCACGTCACCGAGACAAACGTCTTGACTTGCGTCAAGAGTGAGCCATAGACGGATGTAACAGAGAGAATCCGGTAATTTTTCATAATAAAACATGATTCAGACTCAGATAATAAATAAAACAGAAGTAATGTAAGTTATTTATTCTTTCTGTGCGGCCCGGTACCAAATGGCCCACGGACCGGTACTGGTCCGCGGCCCAGGGATTGGGGACCTCTGACGTAGGAGACTGCGAATTACTGGCCATTAAATTGGCGCTGGAGGAGTGGAGACACTGGTTGGAGGGAGCCAATCAGCCAGTGATTGTCTAGACTCATCACAAAAATTTAGAATATCTTAGATCAGCCAGACGCTTGAATGCCCATCAGGCTCAGTGGGCCCTGTTTTTTCTTAGATTTAACCTCTGCATCACATACCGCCCAGGGTCTTACAACATCAAATCTGATGCTCTCTCCCACCAGTTTTCCTCCAACTCCTCTCCTACTCTCTCTCCTGCAGCCTCTGCCTCCCTCCCAGACATCCTGCCCTCCTCCTGTATTTTGGGGGCCCTTTCTTGGGCTATCGAGCAGAGGGTCCGGCAGGCTCAATCAGCGGAACCTGTCCCCGAGGGAGGCCCGTCCAACAGGCTGCATGTGCTCTCCTCCCTTCGCAGGGACGTCATCCAGTGGGGGCACACAAGTTTTTTCGCCTGTCATCCCAGCATCACTCGCACTATTGAAATAATTGTGTTTTGGTGGCCTTCCCTCAGGTTGGACGTTAAGGACTATGTGAAGGCCTGCCACACTTGTGTCGCCAACAAGTCGAACTCTTCCCCTCCAGCCGGTCTTGTTCACCCACTCCCCATCCCTTCCTGCCCCTGGTCCTATATCGCTATTGACTTTGTGTTAGAAAAATTCTTCTTAACCTTCAGTCAGAAATCAGGCAGGATCAGAGTTTCAGCAAATTTAATTACATTGGCCAGTGGAGAACAATACAAAAACAGTCTCAGAGCCTATTCACGCATCATTCTGACTCAAACACACATCGCTCAGTCCTTTAAGCCCTTCATTATCCAAGAGGTGGCAGAGAAAATGTCTTGATGATTGGTTCAGTACATCTGGTCAAAACTTGGTGTACAGAATATCTCTTTCTCAGGAACCATGACACTCACTCAGCACCAGTCACACAGGAACCGTACAAAATGAACTAAAACAAAATGATAATAAAGTCCAGCTGCATCCTTGACACTTTCACACACACTATGAGACAAAACAAATCCCAAATATGAAACAAATATGAAACTTTTCTGTCATTCTCCCCCCTTTGATGCCATGCAAGTCATCAAAAAAAAGAATGATTTATGGTATCTAAAACCCCATCTGGCAGCTATGCTAAGCTCCAGTGCATTTGTGTGCAACAGATCCTAACTAGCTATTGATGGGGAAAGTCTGCCATCGGCCCTGCTGCCCCAGGCACCGGCTAACGTTTCAGTCCTTTAGGAAGAGAAATGGAATAATAAACTCATTAGTTAATGATAAAAGTAATCAATGGTAAAAACAGTGGAAACAGAATGATGATAAAATAATAATAAAGATATAATAAGGATATATGTGTGTCATAGCTATGTGTTATTGCAGCTTATTCAAAAACAAACATAAAGGATAAAACAAAATGACAATAATAATAATAATAATAATAATAAAATGTAATAATAAAATGTAAAAACAGAAATAAGAGTAACAAAAACAAAATAAAAGTAAAAATAATGTTTAAAACTTCATAAATGTATTTACAAATACTACATTTCAACTTCACATCATGATCATGCAACTCCTTTTGGTTTTCAGGACGTCAATCATGCTTTTACTCTGTACTTGCGTCATGGAGAGACACCTTGAGCTCACGCTGTTTGTTCATCATCCCCACCATCCCCGGCAACTGCTCCATGGTACATCACTAAATTAACAAGCACAAGTCTAATCATCATATTACGGATGCAGGGAATGACACAAGTAAAGGCTAAAAATAATATCACAAAAATCATTAACAAGTTCATGATGAGACCTCTCCATGAAGAGAATAACCAACTTAACCAGGTATGTTCATCAGTGACATTGTCCCTGGCCATAGCAGCCTGCAAAACAGTCAAATGCTGTATGGCTGAGGCAATCACGTGACCATCTGCATCATTTTCAGGGATAAAAGTGGAGGTTTCTTCCTGTTAAAAGGGAGTTTTTCCTCTCCACCATCGCCAAGTGCTTGTTCACAGGGGGTCGCCTGATTGCTGGGGTCTTTCTGCAATTGTGGGGGTTTCCCCTACAGTTGAAAGTGCTATGAGATGGCTGTTGTTGTGAAATGCCACTATATAAATAAAGCTGAATTGAATTGAAGTACAACAATAATCTCCTACAATTACACACATGCCCCCTCGGGCGGCAGTTATTTGATCAAGAACCATTCTATTTTGAGCCAACATAAGGCTAAAAGCTGTTAATTCCTCATTTATACCAGAAAAGGCAGATAAAGAAAAATTCACAAATGAGTGTATTCTATAATTAGTTGTTTCAATTCATAAGGTATTCTTAGCCACTCCCACCCAAGGAAACAGGGAATGAAGTACCTTCTGCTCTGTAGTTTCTAACTTGAATTCTTTCGGCACATCTGTGCCCCAGATGGGATCATGTGGTACAAAGGAGACATCTCTCGTCACCTTGCCCATCTGTCCTGCCAACAATATGATGGTATAGTCAGTCACAACTATGGGGGCACACACCCCTCCCCAATTCGTGGACAGGTGTGAGTAGGCACGATGGCCACACAGCCACCAACCCTGTCACCATATGCGTGCCATACTTGTAAGAATCACAAATTGCAGCACTACAGAGCTCCTGCTGGGTGACATTGCCTACCATACTTCTAGACTGACAAAAAGAATCTTCAGGATAGCTTTTGCCCACTACACTGGTCCGGCAGGTAGCAGTACAGGGGCGAGACGTACTATGCACCGTTGCACACCTAGAAAGCGATAAACTGCCCAAAGAGATGTTTCCACACCCTTTTAGACAAAAGGCTGGCAGGTAGCAGTACAGGGGCAAGGCGTGCTATGCACCGTTGCACACCTAGAAAGCAATAAACTGTCCAAAGAGACATTTCCACACCCTTTTAGACAAAAGGAAAAAAATTCCCCAGCGAGGTTAACCTTGCCTTCACCAAGTAAGGGGCGTCATCATGTCTCCGGTCAGTTGAGTCATAGGCAATGTGACAGGTGTGATTCAAATTAATGCTTGCTGTACTATTTCTATACATAGCCTCTTGCAAGAAACAAACAGCTTCTGATAGTTCCATTGGTTTAGCAGTAACAGATATTTGGCCAGCTGAGAGTGGGAACAAAGAACACACATAGCAATTTGAACGATTAGCTGTTTTGGCTGTGTAATTAGCATACTTCCACCACACATTACCAGCATAAACATGATCCTCATAACCTGGTCCTTCTAGCCAGTCATGGTGTGTGTGAGTAATGTATCTAGCCCTACGATAGATAGATAATGGTGTCCCTAAAAATAACCAAAACAAAAGTGTCACCACAAGGATGATGACGATGATGAAAAAACAGGTGTACCATTCACATCCTTCTGCTGCCAACCTTCTCTCTCTGGCATTTTGTCTCTCCATGATAAACAACAGTTGTTTCTCTACACAAGCCATTGCTGGGGCAAACCATCAGCTGACACTCATATAGAGAAACAGTTGCTTGTTCAGGATTTTTTGTGGGATATAGTTTGCAATGGGGATTAAACAGTCTCTTGCTGAGGGTTTTGAGCGGGGTAAAGTTTACAATGTGTCACATGCACCCAAGAGTCATGTCCTTCGACTTTCACGGCTGTTGGTGTCACCAGGATGACTGGTCCTTGCTAGGGAGCATTGGCCAAGTTTTTCTTTTTGATGACTTTGATAAGGACCAGATCCCCCGGTTTGGCCAAGATGGGTGCTTCACTGTGGTCCCTGCTGGGAGGAGCAGCATGAACAATATCTCTGTCAACATTCTTTGCATTGAATCAGCTAAGCACACTTCTTCATCATCTGAATTAAATGGTATTAATGGTGTAAATTAGGCTAAGTTTCCCTTGGCCTAATTTACAAGCTTCAGTTAGAGCTACTAATTCAGCTGCTTGTGCAGAGTAATTTGATGGGAGTTTTTGTGCTCGTAAAACGGTGTCGAGTGACAACTGCAAAATCGGACACATATGGACCAGTACAGTCACATTTGGAGGAGCCATCCACAAACAATGTGAGATCACAGTTCTCCAAAGGTGTGTCCTGTAAATCAGGGCATGATAAGGTTTCACTCGCAATTTCTGCCAAGCAGTCATGAGGTTCGCCTTCTGTTGAGATTGGCAAAAAGCTTGCTGGATTTGTTACCATGCAATGTTCAATAGTTAGATGAGGCTGTGATTATAGCACTGTAATGCATGCAAGGTGTCTGGATGGTGAGAGGACTGATATTTTACTTTGTGACAAGACGACTGATACTGCATGTGTGACCTTCAGAGTTAAGGGATGAAAAAGAATGAGCCCTGCTGAGGCCTGCACCGCCATAGAGGCAGCTATGACAGCCTGCACACATGGTGGCAATGCCCTTGCGACAGGGTCAAGTCTTGTGGAATAATATGCTACCGGATGCATTTTTGTGCCATTTGGCTGAAGGAGTACTGACGTCATGTGCCCCTCTCTACAATCAACCATTTGCACAAATGGTTTCTTGTAATTGGGGAGTGCCAGTACGTCAGTGCTGACCAAAGGTTTTTCATTTTGACAAATGCCTCTTCTGCCTCAGGTGTCCATTCAGTTTTGTCTGCCTGAGCCAAGGGTGTTTTGTAGATGAGATCAGATGAGGGTTGCCCTTCAAATGAGTAATTTGCAATCCAGGAGCAACAATAATTTAGAGTACCCAAAAATGACATCATGTCTCTTTTTGTGATGGTTTTTTGGTCCCTCGGACCAAATTCAAAACCCATGGAGATCGGTCTTTCCAGGCCACTACACCACGTCTTTGGAACGCACTTCCCCAGTCCTTGCGCTGCCTTGAGTCTTTTGACTCCTTTAAAGAGTTAAAAACTCATTTGTTTAGACAGGCTTTTAGCTCTCATTGAATGGCTTTTATTTCTTCACTGTTTTTCTTTTTATTCCTATTAATATGAATATTTTATTTCTATTGATTTTAATTTCTGTGTATTTGTAAATTTTAATTTGCTGTGAAGCACTTTGTGATATATATCTGTGAAAAGTGCTATACAAATAAACTTTGCTTGCTTGCTTGCTTGGTACTGACAAAATAGTTTGTTTTTGAGCTGGATCAACATGTCTGCCTGCTGTGACAAAATGTGGCCTAAATACTTGACTTCTTTTTTCCACAACTGTAATTTTTTCTTTGTTGACTTTGTGGCCTTGTTCGGCTATAAATTTCAGTAAGGCAATGGTGTCTTACTTGCATGTTTCTTCATCAGGTGATGCCAGCAAAATGTCGTCAACATAAAGGAATAACTGGCTTCCGTTAGGTGGAATAAATTGTGCCAAATTTGCTGACATTGCTGTCATTCAACAAAGTGTGTGGGTCTGGGACTGAAACAGCTCTTGGGATGACCGCTTTGTTTACCGCCTGAAGGTCTTGGACCACTTACCATCAGGAAGATGGTCCAGCCTTCCTCACAGGAAAGAAAGGTGTGTTACATGGAGAATTTGGGCATGGTACAATGACGCCTGCTGCTTTCAGGTCCTCTATGACCGGTTTAATGCCTTCTTGGGCTTCAGGACGTAGAGGATACTGTCTTTGGTATGGCCTATAGTGTGATTTAGCATTTATTTTGACCAACTCTTCATTTTTTATTAAGCCTACATCTGCCTTTCCTGTTGACCACAGAGAATTTGGGATTTGTGAGAGTGCATGTTCCTCTCCTTGTGTTAATTAACTAACTACTAACTAACCTGCACTTATATAGCGCTTTTCTAGTCACAAAGACCACTCAAAGCGCTTTCATTAATACTAACCCTCTATTCTAAGGGCCTATAGGAAACAGATATCTAGGGACAATTTAGAACAGCCAATTAACCTAACATGCATGTTTTTGGCATGTGGGAGGAAACCGGAGAAATCCCGGAGTAAACCCACGCAACACAGGGAGAACATGCAAACTCCACACAGATCACTGTTGGTCGGGGGCTGGGATCGAACCCACGATCCCACGATCCCCACAATCCCCCGGCCAAGGGTAAACTGTGCTGCCGCAGTGCTAACCACTGCGCCACCGTGTAAAAACTGATCACATGGGTGAGTTGGGAACATCAGTGTGGACTTCCTTCTGTACTGTGGTCACCCAGTTCAAAGGCAATGAGTAGGTGTCCAGTTTTGGGGAATATTGAACCCTTGGATCAGAAGCATGTTTCCAAGACTGGCCACATTCCTCCTCTGTTGTTACAAACCATCCTACATCCTTCCAGTGCATGTGTTTGGGTTTTATCAGTGGGATGTGGGGAGCCTCCCAGTGTTTAAAATGTCTGTTGTCCTCATCACACGACACAACAGGTAGTCCCACATAGTCCCTTGGTGACCAATACAGATTTTTAATGACCAGTCTGGAGGATGGATTTGCAAGGAATGTTTTTTCATAATTTGGATCTGGGCCACTTAAATGTCTGTCATACATACTGTAATGATATTGGTCTGTGGCCTGCTGTGTAGTAGGGATATAGGACTCAAAAAATTACATAGCTTTTGTGTGCAGGTCTGATGTCACTGAGTGTGGTCTGGCCGAAACCAAACGCAGTGAGTAGCAGTACCTTGGCACATTGAAATCCTGCATTAGATTCACTCCTCCCCTCATGGGTCATCACCTTATCGTGGTGGGGGGTTTGTGTGCCCTAGTGATCCCAGGAGCTATGTTGTCCGGGGTAATTTGCCTCTGATAGGGTCACCCAAGACAAACTGGTCCTGGGTGAAGGGCCAGACTAAGAACGATCCAACAGACTCTCATGATAAATACTAGAACAAGGATTCAGTGTACCCCACCTGGTATGGGTTACTGGGGCCCCACCCTGGAGCCAGGTCTGGGGGAGGGGCTTGATGGCTAGCGTCTGGTGGCCGGGTTTCCGCCCATGGGACCCGGCAGTGCTCAGCCCAAAGGAATTACATGGGTCCGCCCTCCAGTGGGCTCACCACCTGCAGGAGGGATTATGGGGTTCCGGTGCTTTGTGGATCAGGTGGCGGTCAAAGGCAGAGACCTTGGCAGTCTGATCCCAAGCTTCCTAAACTGGCTTTTGGTACGTGGAATGTCACCTCTCTGGTGGGGAAGGAGCCTGAGCTGGTGCATGAGGTTGAGAGATATCAGCTAGATATAGTTGGCCTCACCTCAACACACAGCTCTGGTTCCGGAACCAGTCTCCTGGAGAGGGGCTGGAGCTTGGCCTACTCTGGACTTGCCCCGGGCAAGAGGTGATGAGCAGGGGTGGATATTCTTGTATCCCCCCACCTTGCTGCCTCTATATTGGAGTTTTCCCCGGTGGACAAAAGGGTTGTTTCCCTCTGCCTTCGGGTTGGGAAATGGGTCCTGACCATCATTTGTGCCTATGCACCAAATGATGGTTCAGAGTACCCACCCTTTTTGGAGTCTCTGACTGGGGTGCTGGAGAGTGCGCCTCTTGGAGACTCCATTGTCCTACTGGGGGACTTCAATGTGCATGTGGGCAACGACAGTGAAACCTGGAAGGGGGTAATTTGGAGGAACAGCCTGCCCGATCTGAACCCAAGTGGTGTTTAGTTATTGGACTTCTGTGCTAACCACAGTTTGTCCATAACGAACACCATGTTCAAGCATAAGGGTGTCCATATGTGCACTTGGCACCAGGACACCCTAGGTCGCAGGTCGATGATTGATTTTGTTATCATGTCATCAGACCTGTGACCATATGTCTTGGACACTCGGGTAAAGAGAGGTGCAGCGCTGTCAACTGATCACCACTTGGTGGTGAGTTGGATCCGATGGTAGGGGAGGATGCCATTCAGACCCGGTAGACCCAAATGTATAGTGAGGGTGTGCTGGGAATGTCTGGCTGAGGCCCCTGTCCGGGAGGTCTTCAATTCCCACCTCCGGAAGAACTTCAACCACATTCCGAGGGAGTCTGGAGACATGGAGTCTGAATGGGCCATGTTCTCCACCTCCATTGTTGAAGCAGTGGCCTAGAGCTGCGGCCGCAAGGTCATCGGGGCATCTTGTGGTGGCAACCCCCGAACCAAGTGGTGGACACCAGTGGTGAGGGGGGCCATTAAGCTGAAGATGGAGTCCTGAAGCAGCTGAGGTGTACCGGCAGGCCAAGTGGAGTGCAGTTCGGGTGGTTGCTGAAGCAAAAACTCAGGTATGGGAGGAGTTTGAGGCCATGGAACAAGACTTTCAGTCGGCCTCAGAGAGATTCTGGCAAACTGTCCGGTGGCTCAGGAGGGGGGTGCAGCTCCCTGTCCGCATTGTGTATGGTGTGGATGGGGCGCTGCTGACTTTGACTAGGGATATGGTTGGGCGGTGGAAGGAATGCTCCGAGGATCTCCTCAATCCCACTGATACGTCTTCCACAGAGGAAGGCGAGGTGACGTCAGCTGCAGCTTCTCCAGCCTGGAGTTCTGTGAGATTGGAGTATATGGGCTGAGCAGCAGGGGAGTATGGAGGAGGAGGAGCAGAAGCACGGCCCTCTGCTCCCATGTCAGACTCATCATGCACCATACAAGAGACGGAACACATATTAGTCAAATCTTTTTCCTTCCTTTTTCCATGGTCAATTTTTCAGATTCATCATCAGATTTTGATTTTACCGTCCAAGTAAAGTCCAAGTCAGCCTGTTGCCCCCCCCCCATTTTTTTTCCTTTTCCATCTGAAGCCACAGTTATGTAACCCAGTGCAAAAACGTGACTAGAATTATGAATGTCGATACCGCTTTAAGAAGAAGGGGTGACACTCATTTCATGATGGGAGTGGATACTTTGAAGATGGGTATATAAATACAACATAAGTTCATAATATATATACATAAATAGTTAGGAACATTTTCTGGAAAGTTTTGATAAAGTTCCAAACGTTTTTATTTGGCAGCCAATGGGGTCCCGCCAGCCAACGGGGTCACGCACTCCCTCGCTCGGTCTGTGTGTAATTTGCAGAACGCTGTCAGACACTGCCGAGACACGACCGAGAGAGCGCGATTCCTCACGGAGACGATGAGCTAACGTGCTAATAGCAGTCTTTGCCTTGGACAAAATTTGAGATTGGTAAGCCTGAACAAACACCTGCAATGAGACATTGTTGTATTAGCAAATTCTAATGCCCCGTTTGTTAAATTTTAAGATTGGGATACAAAGGCTGTTGACGCCGTTGAGCGCGGGAATCCCATTGACACACATGTTACTTAGCTTGGTAAGTGCCATTATTGTGTATGGGAATGCTAATTGCTAGCTTATAATGCTAACTGCCGATGCTAATTTTTGGCTAGTTTTTCATTGGAAAAAGGCATTTTTTTAGAGCTGTAACGGTTAGCAAAGGTCCCAATTCCTTGACCCTTGACTGTTATTCAATGGTGAATGTTGAATCTGTGATTTAAAGGTGTTTGAAAAATATTATTGTAGTGTAATTTGGAGACATATGAAACTAGCTATAGAACATAGTTTAAGCCTGTTGTCTGTGTGGCGTAATCCCCACAACAGCTGGACAGGCACAGCAATGTGTGTATTAACGTCTACAGACAGCCCGCTCTTTCTGGCTTTTCCCGCTTCACTACTGTGATGTTAATGTGCCATTCATGCATTGTGTTCATGCTTCCTGTCCTTACTGTGTCTAGACACTGGTGACAATATGTAGATGTGTCTTGTAACCTCTTGCAATCTCCTTATTGTTATGTGTGTCTCTCAAATGCAAATGCCCATACCTACTGCTGTGAATGCCTTTCATGTATTGTCTGTAGTTGGGTATATATGCTGCACTATTCTGTGAATCGCCCTCTCACTCTTCAACCACTGCTGCTGACACACACATCCTGTGTCTCTTTGCCTGAGGACCCCGCTCCAGTCTGCTCACACAAAGGCTGGAGCGGAGCTCCTATGATGGCGGATTGATTTAATAAACCTGCTTAAACTCTCACTTCGCTGCCTTTATTTTATCATCCGCCGCACTGGTGACCCCGATAAAGCACACGCTTTGTGCCACGCAACCTTCTGGTCTGGACAGCTACATTGGTGACCCGACGCTGAAAAAAACACGCTGCCGGCGAACGCAGCACCCGGCGGTGATGCTCCGACGACAAGCGAACGCAGCAGCTCCCTTCTGCTTCAGTGAACTCTCCGGACATCACCCACGACCGGGAAAGCCGCAGCAAACTTCATGGTGGGATCTGCACGCCTAGATCGGCACATCCACGCTGGACCGGCCGCGCTCACAGCTCCTCCACACGAGAGCGCATGCACCTTGTCCTCTCTCCACGACGGCGACCTCCATGGCCGACGGAGAATGCAGCATGTGGACCTGAACGCACCATGGCCGAGCGAGTGACAAAGATCGTCTCCTCCCTCTCACCGCTCCGACGCATCTACACGAGCTCGAGGGACAAAGATCGTCTGCTTCCTTTCACCGCTCCAACACAATGAACAGGGATGATTAAGCTCCCTGACCCTGTCTCCTCTCCAGCTGGCCCACCCACGCACGGAGCCCCGGCACATGCACCGGGGAGTTACGAGGATGGCGCACCACGCACGGGACGCATACGGCTCTACAGACCCCCATCCTCCTTCGCCGCTGCACACAGGCCCTTCAGGGTTGCTCGTACACCTGAGGCACGCACGCAGCATGCTCGAAGGATTTGCTAATGGTCTCAGCCACGGCACACATAGGGAATTCGGCAGTCTGCGGTTCCCGAGGGCATTAAGGTTGTGCCCGCACCTAAAGTCAACACGCCAAGTCCCTTTGCCTTTGTTTTTTTCTTACAGCCGCCCCTGCTTTTCTTCACGGCCACTATTAATCCTTGCAGGACTTAATCGCGGGAGGAGCCAGTGACTAATTTTTCTTCTTGTGATCTCCGCACGTTCAACGGGACAGCCCGTCGACATCGCGGAACAACAAGCAATTTTTGCGCAGCCCGGACGATTTCACCGTCCCCGGCCGGCATTTACTACCCCCCACCCCCTCCACCTCTGCCTGTACAGAGCCTTCCCTGCTCGCTGCCAAAGGTGGACTATCGAGGCCTCGGCCACCTGCCGAGCCCTCTGGGGGGGGGGCGTGTAGCGTAATCCCCACAACAGCTGGACAGGCACAGCAATGTGTGTATTAACGTCTACAGACAGCCCGCTCTTTCTGGCTTTTCCCGCTTCACTACTGTGATGTTAATGTGCCATTCATGCATTGTGTTCATGCTTCCTGTCCTTACTGTGTCTAGACACTGGTGACAATATGTAGATGTGCCTTGTAACCTCTTGCAATCTCCTTATTGTTATGTGTGTCTCTCAAATGCAAATGCCCATACCTACTGCTGTGAATGCCTTTCATGTATTGTCTGTAGTTGGGTATATATGCTGCACTATTCTGTGAATCGCCCTCTCACTCTTCAACCACTGCTGCTGACACACACATCCTGTGTCTCTTTGCTGAGAGCCTGAGGACCCTGCTCCAGTCTGCTCACACAAAGGCTGGAGCGGAGCTCCTATGATGGCGGATTGATTTAATAAACCTGCTTAAACTCTCACTTCGCTGCCTTTATTTTATCATCCGCCGCAATCTGGCCTATTTTATAGGTCAGGTTTTTTTGTTTGGACTGGTTGGACCAGAAAACCGTGAATCTCCAGATCTGGATGGCGAGCCGAAGCCCGAATCCTAGTGACTGGTAGCAGTGACCCAACTAGTCACCTGGACTGATACCACAAACTGTATATACTGTAAATATAATTTGGGGTATTTTATTTTTATTTTTCTTATTATTGAGACAAGTGTTGTGTGTTTTTTTGTTAAAATGTACATATCTGTAAAATAATATATATAGTTGCAAGTTCCTACATATTGGTGAAAGTGTCATCTGTTGTCATGCCCTCCAGGCTCCTACGAACCTGTAATCGGTCTGATCTGGCCCAATTATCCTTTTTGCCCAGGGAGAACCAAGGTACTACACCTAGGGTGAGTGGGTGTTACAGTTACCCCTCAGTTGGAGAGATAATGCAACTGTGAGCTAGAGAAAGCAAGCAAGCACAAATCCCCCCAAAAAACTGCACAACAAAGAAATTACTGTCAAAACTATCTTGAGATAAAAACAGGGATCTAATACATTTCATTTCACTGAACTCCCTAGTTCCGTGTGACCTCATTACTGCCTTCAGCACAAACACAAGTTAGTCCTTTCACACACATACACACATAGCAAGCCCCAGATAAGCACACACATTTCAGTAAAACAATCCCAAAGTCGCTTAATAATAAGCAGATCTGACAACCCAAGGTTCTCACCGTCAATCATCTTCTGCTGCTCTGAAAACACATTCATTTTTTCCATCTTTACCACTTAGCAATTTCCCGTGCACAAATTTGCCATTTCCTCTGAAACAACAATCTCATTATTGTCCTTTTGCATTTCACAACAAGAAAAAGAACCTCGACTTCTGCCCCGCTGCCTGACTTCCGTGTACTCACATTCTTTTTTCTCTTTTTCTCACCAAAGTAAACCATAAAACATTAAAAACACACGAACAAGCACACAAACGACCAGACAAACAAACTGCAGTTATTTATTTAATGTATTTGTTTTATTTTATTATGATTAGAGGTTATTTTATCTTATGTATTTTTTGGGGGTTATTTCATTTTATTTTAGACCTGTTTTGAATTATGCCTTAAGGTATTTTGGTTGTTATCATCACACTAGAGTTTATCCTATGGGCGGTGCGGTGGCGCAGTGGTTAGCACTGCACCAGCACAGCAATTCACCCTTGGCCATGGGATCCCTGGTTCGATCCCAGCCCCTGACCAACAGTGATCTGTGTCGAGTTTGCATGTTCTCCCCGTATCTGCGTGGGTTTACTCCGGGAGTTTTCCGGTTTCCTCCCACAGGCCAAAAACATGCAGGTTAGGTTAAATGGAGACTCTAAAGTGGCCCTAGGTGTGAATGTGTGTGTGAATGGTTAAGGGATAGCGCCGTACCGTGGCTGCTTCATCCATCCAGGTGGATGCCCTCAATTTCCCCTCTGGGGATCAATAAAGAATACAAAATCAAATCCTTATTATATTAGCGCTATTTATCTTTATTTGAAGATGATCTCTCATTATAACCTTTATTCTCTATTTTTTGCCTTTGTAATTTTTTGTCTCTCTGTCTGTCTCCCTTTTTCTATTTAAAGGTTATCCTAACCATTATCATCTGTTTTTTGTCTTTGATTTTTTGTCTTTTCTCCCTTCCTGTGTCTTTCTGCCATAAGGTTAATTGTTATTACAACTTTATTGCTATTTTTTGTCTTTTATATTTTTTATATCCTCCGCGGTCACCAGCTGCTTTATTTTCCTGGGGTATCCTGCGGCGATACCCCCGCGCGCTTTTTGTGTGTCCACTTATGCAGCAGAAATGCACTTCTAATGACAGACTCCAACTGGGACACGCCAAGCTTTACCGAACTCCATCCTCAACCAAGTTGGATCTTAAGGTAACTAACGCTTGACTTTCAACTCTCTTACGCATATTCTCAGGCTGACCGCGGACTCTAACCAGGCGGAAATACTTTTAGATCATTAATAATTAAATTTACTCACTTCGATCCGCCTGTGGGTTGGCTCCATCACTCTCCGTTTCCGCTCCCAGTGTCTCCGGACCATGCCTCACTTCCACAAAGCTGGCTCGTTGGTACTGGTGGGGGAGGGCTTTGTCCGCAGCTGTGCACTTGCTGTCTGTGGTCCCAAAATGCCAGAAGCAGGAGGAGAGGTATTTGGAGTCCTTGCAGCTCGGGCACCAAGTATGTTAGAAAAATTCTTCTTAATGTAGCATCAGCTCCTTTTGGCTAAAATCTATAAAACTACTTTTCACCTTAAAGAAACTGCTTCACCCCAAAAAGTCTGGTCAAGAATTGTTTTTCTTCATCTTAAGGACCACCGGTTTGAAACATTCCATAGTGAAAGGACGATAAGGATCCCATTTTGTGCCAGGAACTGATTCTTCTTTCTCCTCAAGACTTTATTTTTTTCAGGAAACTCTGCTCAGAACACTGAGAAGATGACTGCCTTTGTCTTGGACAATAATGGGTTTGAAATGTTTCATTAAATCATTGATTTTTAAATGTGTGCATGCTTGAAAATGTTTACATGTATGGCTGTGTATTTGTGCATACATATGTTTAAGCATAAAAGGGATATATGTAGCTGTGTATTTGTGCATACATATGTTTAAGCATAAAAGGGATGCTGAGATTACTTATGTGGATTGACCTCACGACGAAGAGGGCAATAGGTCTGGACCACCTGCGGGGCACGAACAAAGGACTTCCCGACCTTCAGGAGGCAGGTGGAGGACTGAAGACTGGAAGGGAGAGAAATGTCAATAAGGGGTTGACGGGGATATGTGACCCTTCCTTTGTGTGAATCATGTGTGTGAAGCTTTTGGGTGAACTGGTTTAAATGTGAAGCTTAGATGTAGCCCAGTCTCTTTCTTCCTGCTTATTGGAGAGAGCAGGCTGGGGAAATGGATGCTTGAATAAATCTGAATTAAAACACAATTCAGTCTCTTTATTCCATGCTCCCCACATTGGTGACCCATCGACGTAGAGAATGCCTGGAGAGAATCTCTGCGTTCCGGACTCGCTGGAGTCTGCCCTGGCGAGCGCTGTAGCCGTCAAGCTGCCGGAATTCTGGCAGGACAATCCACGGTTGTGGTTCCTACAAGCGGAGTCACAGTTCGCGCCCGCAGGGGTATCGGCGGATGACACTAAGTTCCACCATGTTATCGCTAAGCTGGACAACCGCACAGCTCGGTGCGTGCAGAGCTTGGTACAGCAGCCACCCACCACCGACAGATACGGCAGGTTGAAAGCTACCCTCATCAAGTTTTTCACGCCCTCAGCCGAAGTGAGGGCTAGGAGGCTCCTGGCTTTGCTCAACCAGGGAGGACACAGGCCAAGCGCCCTGATGGAAGACATGCTACAGCTGAGGGGGTCAGACAACGATGGCTTCCTTTTCCCGTATATCTTCCTGACTAACCTCCCGGCACACATGAGAGGGATGCTGGCCGGCGTACGTTGTGAGACCCAGGAGGATTCCGGGAGCTGGCCCAGGAGGCAGAGAGGATCCTGGACGCCTGCGGCGAACAGACAGCCGCAGCGGCGACCCAAAGCAGCGGGGAGCCAGGGGCAGAGGACCCAACCCTACCGACAACGGCAGCGGCGCGGCCTCGACACGGTGATCGTGAGGGTTCAGTGGCAGAGGCGCGGCCCCGACGCAGAGGTGGAGATGATCTCTGTTTTTATCATCGGAGGTTCGCCGAGAGGGCACGCACGTGTGTGCCGCCCTGCAGCTTCAGGAGTTCGGGAAACGGCAAGACCGAGGGTCGTTAGCAGCTTCGACTCTCGGTGAAAACAGCAAGCTGCTCTACATCACAGATGCGAGCTCCGGACGAGATTTCCTCATAGACACCGGAGCCCAAGTGAGTTTCATCACCCCAACATATGCTGACCGGTTGGCTGGACCCCGTGGTAGCGGAGCGACTGCGGCAAACGGCTCGAGCATCAACACTTACGGGAAAAGAACCTTGTCTTTACGCTTACATGGCCGCACATATGAATGGACTTTTGTCATAGCGGCGGTGAGTTTCAACATGTTAGGCGCTGATTTTCTGTGCTCACATGGTCTGTTAGTTGATCTTGCCAATAGGCGGCTGGTAAATGCACTGTCTTTTTACTCTCTTCCCTGTTCAGCTCGAGTGTCCCCGCCACCAGTACAGACCAACGTCGCCGCAGCAGGTGGTAAGTTCCACACACTCCCCACCCAGTTTCCAGCACTCACGGTACCCACCTTTTCAGCGACGGTCGCAAAACACGGGGTGGAGCATTTTATAACTACATCTGCACCCCCCGTCTTTGCGAAGGCTCGGCGCTTGGATGCTTCAAAGCTCTCCATAGCGCGCAAAGAGTTCGCCAGCCTAGAGAGGCTGGGCATCATTCGCCGTTCGAAAAGCCCATGGGCTTTGCCGCTGCATATGGTCCCGAAAGCTGACGGCTCCTGGAGACCGTGCGGCGATTACCGCAGGCTGAACAGCGCCACAGCACACGATCGTTACCCCATCCCACACATCCAAGATTTTTCAGTACATCTAGCGGGGGCGCGCATTTTTTACAAAATAGACCTGGTTCGCGGCTACCATCAGGTTCCGGTCCGGCTGGAGGACATTCCTAAAACAGCGGTAATAACCCCGTTTGGACTTTTTGAGTTTCTACGCATGCCGTTTGGTCTTAAAGGGGCGGCGCAAACGTTCCAACGGATGATGGACGCCGTGTTACGCGATCTCCCTTTTGTGTTTATGTACCTCGATGACATTTTGGTCGCCGGTATTTCAGAGGAAGAAACGAAAAGCACCTCACTGTGGTCTTTAGGAGGTTGGGAGAGCACGGCTTAATAATTAATCCAGCCAAGCGCCAGTTCGGCGTCGCGCAGATCGATTTTTTGGGCCACTGCGTTTCCCCAGAAGGTGCAGTTCCGTTACCGGATAAAGTGCGCGCGGTGGCAGATTTTCCTCGACCACAAACGGTCAAGTCATTGCAGGAATTTTTAGGGATGGTGAATTTTTACAACCGTTTCCTGCCCCACGCAGCGCAACTCATGCAGCCGTTATATGCCGCGCTCAAGAAACAAAAACCAGCCAATGCTGTTGAATGGTCCCCAGAGCGGGAGCGCGCGTTCACAGAGGTGAAAAGAGCCTTGGCTGACGCTGCGCTCCTAGCTCATCCTGACCCAGCGGCACGCATCGCGCTAACGACAGACGCATCAGATGTGGCCATAGGGGCTGTGATAGAGCAGCAGGTTGACGGGGTTTGGCAGCCGCTGGCTTTTTTCAGCAAATGCTTGAGCGAGGCCGAGCGAAAATACAGCGCGTTTGACAGGGAGCTGTTGGCACTGAATTTGGCTATTCGTCATTTCCAGTTCTGGCTGGAAGGACGGCGTTTCACCGCTTTCGTGGACCACAAGCCGCTCACGTACGCCATGTCCAAAATTTCAGACCCGTGGTCAGGCAGGCAGCAGCGGCAGCTGGCTGCAATTTCGGAATTTACCACTGACATTCGGCACGTAGCGGGTAAACTCAACGTGGTGGCAGACTGCCTCTTGCGCGCGGTCACGGCACAGGCGCGGGCAGAGGCGGACCATGCCACCGCGACCGCGCAGCAGAGTAGCAGCGCGGGAGCGCGCGTGGCCCCAGTTCACGTGGGTATAGATTACGCAGCCATGGCGGCAGAGCAGGGTGCAGATGCAGACGTGCGCACGCTCCAGTCTGGACCAACAGGGTTAAGGCTGGAGAGCAAGTGTTTACAAACCGGTACGCCCCCCCCAATCTGCGATGTATCGACCGGGCGTGGGCGCCCGGTAGTTCCGGCTGCATGGCGCCGCCGCGTTTTTGACTCGGTCCACTCGCTGGCGCACCCGGGAGTGCGCGCTTCGGTGAAAATGGTTGCGGAAAAGTTTGTTTGGCCGAGCCTGTACAAGCACGTGAAGGAGTGGGCAAAGGTCTGCATGTCCTGTCAACGGGCCAAAATCCACAAGCACACAAGAGCCCCTTTAGAACCGTTTCGCATTCCGGCCAGAAGGTTCGACCACGTGCATGTCGACCTCGTGGGCCCCCTACCGACGTCACAGGGGTTCACACATCTTTTGACAATGGTGGACCGAACCACACATTGGCTGGAAGTGGTCCCACTGGCAACAACCACGGCCGCGGAGGTGGCTCGCGTTTTTTTAACAGCTTGGGTAGCGCGTTTTGGCATTCCGTCGGATATTACGTCCGATAGAGGGCCTCAATTCGTCTCTGAGCTTTGGTCAGCGATGGCCAATGGCTTAGGAGCAAAAATTCACCGCACTACTGCTTATCACCCTCAGGCTAATGGTTTATGCGAGCGCTTTCATAGGTCTTTGAAGGCAGCACTCAGAGCGTCACTCACGGATGCAGATTGGGTAAACAAACTACCATGGGTATTATTAGGGTTGCGTTCTGCGCCCAAGGAGGACTTAGATGCCTCCCCAGCGGAACTAGTGTTCGCACAACCTCTGAGGCTGCCAGGCAAGTTTTTACCAGAGCACCCGGAGCCGCCCCCCCTCCCTGCTCTGGGGCCGCTGGTCGGCACGGGAGCAGACGTGCTCCTGGGCCCCGTTCATCACGCTTTTCCGCGCGTTTTTGTCCCCAAAGCTTTAAAAAATGCTGAGTGCGTTTTTGTCAGGCACGAGGCGCTAAGATCAACCCTCAGACCCCCATACGATGGGCCATATAGAGTGCTGGAGACAGGGGATAAGCATTTTGTGCTGGATTTGGGAGACAGAAAAGAGACAGTTAGTATTGACAGACTAAAACCTGCTTTTGTGATGAATGACGAAGCTGTACCGGTAGCGAGGGCGCCTCGACGCGGCAGACCCCCCAAGGGGAACGTCTTGGAGCCCCCGCAGGGGTCAAATAACCACTCTCTTCCTCAGTCAACAGAGCCTGGGCAGAAGGGCGCCGCAGGCAAGGCGGGGCCGGCTTACAGCAGATTCGGGAGACGGTTGAAGCCCAGGCAGCGCACAGACTGAGTGTTTGATGTTGGATGTACTGTTGATAGTAACATGTTTGCAGAATTTTAATGTATTGACCATTCTTCATCGTTTGGGGGGGGGGGGTTGTATGGCTGTGTATTTGTGCATACATATGTTTAAGCATAAAAGGGATATATGTAGCTGTGTATTTGTGCATACATATGTTTAAACATAAAAGGGATGCTGAGATGGATTGACCTCACGACGAAGAGGGCAATAGGTCTGGACCACCTGCAGGGCACGAACAAAGGACTTCCCGACCTTCAGGAGGCAGATGGAGGACTGAAGACTGGAGAGGAGAGAAATGTCAATAAGGGGTTGACGGGGATATGTGACCCTTCCTTTGTGTGAATCATGTGTGTGAAGCTTTTGGGTGAACTGGTATAAATGTGAAGCTTAGATGTAGCCCAGTCTCTTTCTTCCTGCTTATTGGAGAGAGCAGGCTGGGGAAATGGATGCTTGAATAAATCTGAATTAAAACACAATTCAGTCTCTTTATTCCATGCTCCCCACAACATGAGCCTTATTCAAATGCATGTTAATTATGGAAGTACCAGTTTATAAACGTGCATGCTCACTAAATATTAGTCTTGAATCACTGAAGTTAACTTAGATTTTATATCAAGTATATAATGAATTTCACAGAAAATGTATGGATGTCTTTTGAAACTTGTACCAGTCATCTGACTGGCACCAGGCAATCACCAGGTCTAATTCTAATTGAATATGACCCATTCTCCATGTTAGAGTAATCCATAAGCTACGATAGAAGCTATAAGCTGAAGGAAAATTAATATTCTCTTTTCAATAACCTCCGTTCTTTTTGTAGAGTAACTCAGAATTCCCTTTTTCAGATAATCAGCTTTTGTCATTTTGTCCATAAAATTGCGTCCCATTTGTAACCGGGTCATATTTATGGATCTTTGTTGATTTGATTTGCGTTTAAATATTTTGATTTGAACTTGACTCAACAGGAAGTGACTTCAGGGTGTGGGCGGGATATGCCAGGTAGAGGATTTTGAATATCTGGGTTTTTTTCGGTTGGGAAAACGGTAGGAGACCGGATTTGAAAAGCAAGCAAGACGAGGAGTAATCTTCATAAAGAAACGTTGTAAGTTCACCAATGCAGTTAAAATATATTGTTACTCTTAACGAACACGGTGAATTATGCCGAGGAGGATGTAATAAAGTCGGCCTAGTAACAGATAAGACGTAGATTGACCTACAGATTTACTGCCTGACTAGCATGGTATACCGTGGCTGAACATAGTGCCTATCCAAGAGGATATAGTTAAAATATCAGGCTATGTACGATGTAAGCATGAGTGTAAATGTAAAAGTGTGTTGTTTGCTACTCTGGTCACAATGTTATGATGTGTTTTTTTTGTTTTACACGGTGACGAGTACTGAAACATTTTATACTGTCAATCAAACCAGGGAGACTCGGGTGTCCTGTGAAGATCAGTCAGTGATCACGCGCTGGTGTGGCGTCGTGTGTATGTTGTAAGTGAAAAGCTTTTCTTGTTAAGTTTTGAGCATATTTGGAGTGTGAACTTAAGGTTTGTGGTGTACTAAAGCTATTATGTACCTTTCTCATTTCCAGTATCACCACTACCGTTTGTACGGACTTATTTGGGGTCATTAGTTTACTGAGCATTTTATCAGATTGTATTTTTCTTTGTTAGTAACCCACCATTTTGTTTAAGATCCGCCTCCTGTGTGTTTGAGGCAGTACAGACTGTAACACAAACGTGAGAGTTATATACAAAGAGACATTTTGTACATTTCATTTTATTTTATTTACATTTAAAAATTTTTGTAAATCTTTTCATTCTGAAGCGTGCTGCTCTTTATTTTCTATATATCAGATAAAACCCATAAAATACATTTGTTGTTCAGTGTGTATTATTTCCCGGCAACAAATTTTGGTACCAGGAGTGGGGTCAATTATCTGATAGTTTAGAGTGGGTTGGTGTACAGTAAACGGTAGTGGTGATACGAAGCAGACGAGAGCGGCTGGACGGTTGGAGCCTGACGGGGTGCAGACGGAGAGACCGGCCGGAGTGATCGTGGACCTTGGATCAGTGGAGAGGACTCAGGGCCAAGAGACTGCAATTCCCGGGGTTCCATCAGACTGGACAGTTCAACACAATATCCTCGACTACTTGTAAGAGAGACTTTTGAACATGGAAGAGGGCGCAGTGGGGGGCGTTGAAAACAGAGGCGTTGAGGACTCCTCTGCGAGCAGAAATGCTGAGGTATCACCTGAAAACAGAGACCTTTTAGAACAGGTTTCTGAACTGAAACGTAAACAAACTGAAGCCTTGACAGCCATCGCGGCTTTGAGTGAGAAACCACAGAGATCCTATGTTTATGTACCTAGAGAACGGCAAATCACCCCTTTCAGTGGTGATTATGATAAGGATGGTCGTTCTGTTGAGGATTTTATTGAGGAGGTTGAGCGTGTAGTGCATTCTAGATACCAATCAAACAGTGACCGGTATGACTTCATAATGTCACTTCTAAAGGGTGCAGCTCTAGAGGAGATGCGATTTCGTAGTGGGGGGAAATTACTACCCGTTGCTGACCTGTTCAAGTACCTCAGAGAAGCCTTTAGAGATAAAAGATGCACCGCTCAGCTCTTACATGACCTATACAGTCGAAAACAAAAAGATGGTGAGGATATCCTTGGCTACTCACATGCCTTGTGTCAGATTTTGAGAACGATCTCAAAGCACGACGCAAATGCCTTAGCTAATGAGCAGAAAGTTCTTAGGGATCATTTCATTGAAGGCCTTAGTGATCCACTCCTTAAACGAGAACTGAGGAAGTTTGCAAGACAGAAACCAGACTCCACTATGATACAGGTACGAGAAGAAGCCTATTTGTGGTCAGTGGAGGATACTAGCCATTCCAGATCTTCTAAAAGCCGAAGTAAAGGAGACAGTGGAGATAGAGAGACCCAGTGCAGTGCCATAACGGCTCAGGAACAGCAAGTGGGAACTGTGGGTGATCTTTTCAAAGTAGTAGCAGAGCAAGGGAAGCAGATCAGTGAGCTGGCTGCTGCGGTTAAGACCCTAACTATGCAGAGAACAAATTCAAGTGAACAGACCAATACCCGCCGTCGAGCTCAGTTGAAATTTACAGATGATGGAAAACCCATCTGTCTTAAATATCAAGGGGAGGGGCATATAGCCAAGAATTGCACCCAGAAGCAAAAGGCACAGCAAAGCGGTCAGAATCAGGGAAACTAGAGGCCCCGGTCGCCGTGAGTCAAGCGATTAGGGGGAACACTTCAGACTCAGTTAAAGCACAGATTACTCAGGATCAGTTACTGGCCCGTGCAGTAGGAACATGTCCCACGGTAGAGATTAACATACGTGGTGTGGTAACCCGTTGCTTACTAGATACGGGCAGCCAGGTCAGCACCATAACTGAACAGTTTTTCCGTCAGCATTTGTGTGGGGAGGATGATGACATGGTGGCTACAGCGGGGGTGGTTAAGGTTGACTGCTGCTAATGGATTAGAAATCCCATATTTAGGATATCTTGAGTTAGAGATTGAGACCATGGGACTGAAAATACCTGATTGCGGTTTCCTCGTTGTGAAAGACCCACCGAATTCAGAAACTGCAGGGATTGTCGGCATGAATATCATTAGCCGCTGCCGTCAACTGGTGCATGCTGAGTTTGATACTGTCCTTGGGGGGAAACTTGATTCAGACTGGAGAAGTGCCTTTCAGCAGGTTCAGAAATGTACAGTCACTAGGCGGAGTGTGGCTAGGCTGGTAGGTAGGGATGGAGCCCACATCCCCTCAGCATCAGTAGTTACAGTCATGGCAAAAGGGTTTCCCAAGGTACAAGAGGGTAACGGCTTGAGATTACTAGAGCTGGGGAACATGACTTTGCCAAGTGGTCTGGTTGTCCTACCCACATTGGTTGAAGCTAGCAGTAATACTGTCCCAGTGCAAGTAGTGAATCTTTCATCGGAGGATGTGTGGCTAAACGCGAGGACCCGGCTTGGGGTATTTTCCCCTGTGGAGTGCTTAAGTGACGAACCCCCAGTTAAAGTAAAGTTTAACCGTATTTCAGCAAGTATCGAACATGTCTCAGTTGAACAGCCTAGTGCCCTTGATGCCAGCACCTCGTCTGTCTTGGACAAATTAGACATTGGAGGGAGTAAAGAGCAACAGGATCAATTGAAAACTGTGCTGGCCAAGTATGTTAATGTTTTTGCTGTCGATGATGATGACTTGGGGTACACAGACAGAGTCAAACATGACATAAACCTAGTGGATGATGTACCTGTGAGCCTACCCTATCGGCGAATTCCACCCAACCAATACACAGAGGTTAAAGAGCACATATCCAAGCTGTTGAAAAAGGGGATAATCAAGGAGAGTTGTAGCTCTTACGCATCTCCTGTGGTGGTAGTGAGAAAAACTGATGGTAGTATACGGCTATGTGTGGATTTCCGTAAGCTTAACCAGAAGACACGAAAAGATGCTTTTCCACTGCCGCGAATTGATGAGAGTTTCGATGCTTTGCAGGGAGCAAAGTTTTTCTCAACAATTGACTTAGCAAGTGGGTACCACCAGGTGGCAGTAAAAGAGCATGACCAACATAAAACAGCCTTCACAACCCCTTTTGGTCTCTTTGAGTACTTGCGCATGCCCATGGGTGTCTGTAATGGTCCAGCAACGTTTCAAAGATTGATGCAAACTGCGATGAATGATTTGATTTTCCAAATAATGCTGGTGTTTTTGGATGACATTTTGCTGTTTTCCAAGACATTCACGGAGCACCTAGAAAGAGTTGACATAGTCTTGAAACGACTACAAGATACCGGTCTTAAAGTCAAACTAGAGAAATGTCACTTTCTGCAGCAGAAGGTTAAGTTTTTAGGTCACCAGGTTTCAGCAGATGGAATTGAAACAGACCCAGGTAAAATAGAGGCAGTGAAGCAATGGCCAGTGCCTACCACACTGAAAGAGTTGCGCTCGTTCCTAGGCTTTTGCGGTTATTATAGGCGATTTGTTGAGCACTTTTCCCAGATAGCTATCCCGCTTCACGACCTGGTGAATCTCTGTTTGAATTCAGGGCCTCCCTCCAAGGTGAATCAATGGATGTGCAGTCTATGGACGCCGCAATGCCAAAGCTCGTTTGATATTCTGAAACAGAAACTCACTAGCGCCCCAGTACTAGGGTATGCGGATTTTACTCGTCCCTTTATTGTTGAGACAGATGCCAGTAATCAAGGGTTGGGAGCAATATTGTATCAAGAACAAGGGGGAAAGAAAAGAGTAATTTCATATGCAAGCCGTAGGCTCAGAAATGCAGAGAGGAATGACAGAAATTATAGCAGTATGAAATTAGAACTTCTAGCTCTGAAATGGGCAATATCAGAAAAATTCAGAGGCTACCTATTAGGTTCTAAATTCACGGTCCTTACTGATAACAATCCGTTGTGTCATCTCAACACTGCTAGATTAGGAGCACTAGAACAGCGATGGGTGGCTCAGTTAGCAGTGTTTGATTTTGATGTTCAGTATCGGCCTGGCCGGTCTAACCGGGCTGCTGATGCATTATCTAGGCACCCGTTTGCAGGGGAGCAGGAACCAATGTCGGACGACATGGATTATGATGGGTGTGTGGCTATCTGCAATGTGATACAGAAAGGGACAACACTTGGCACTGAGCTAACAAGTGCTGGTCTTGAGAGTTGCAAGATTAGGCAAATGCGGGCGAACGAAAAGGGAGATGGTTCCGGTTCTGGAGCCCAGGGTAATACTCCTACCTTACCTGGCTACTCAAAAGAGGAATTAAGGGAATTTCAGGGGCAGGATCCAGTACTGGGAGTTTTTAGAAGGTTTTGGGACGGCAAAAGTAAACCTAACTTTCAGGAGAGGAAAGACCTTGAAAAACCAGTGCTCTCTTTATTGAAACATTGGCCATATATTCGGGAGAAGGAGGGACTGCTTTATCGGGTGATTGAGGATGTGAGGTATGGGGAACGTTTTCAACTACTAGTGCCAGGCTGTTTAAAGTCTCAGGTGTTAGAGAGTGTGCATGACTCGATGGGGCACCAAGGCATTGAGCGTACTCTGGAATTGCTACGACAAAGATGTTTTTGGGTAGGGATTCATGAGGATGCCAAACAGTGGATAAAGAAATGTGAATGCTGTGTGTTAACAAAAATGCCAAATCCCAAGATTCACCCCCCCATGAAATCATTTCTAGCTAGTAGGCCCTTAGAGGTAGTCGCAGTTGATTTTACTCTTCTAGAACCCTCTAGCGATGGTAGAGAAAATGTTCTAGTGATCACCGATGTGTTTACAAAGTTTACGCAGGCTTTCCCAACACGTGATCAAAAAGCTGACACAACAGCCAAGGTTCTGCTGCGAGAGTGGTTTCTCAAGTATGGTGTCCCTGAGCGTTTGCATTCGGACCAGGGCCGGAATTTTGAAAGCGAGGTGATCTCAGAACTCTGCAAGTTGTATGGTGTAAAAAAAAGTCGTACAACCCCCCATCATCCTACTGAGAATGCCCAATGTGAACATTTTAATAGGACGTTGCATGAACTCTTGCGCACCCTCCCGCCTGAGAAAAAACGCAGATGGCCAGAGTATGTGCCAGAGTTAGTCTATGCGTACAATGTTACCCCGCATTCAACAACAGGCTACTCCCCTTACTACCTTCTGTTTGGTGTGGACCCACACCTTCCTGTTGATGCCCTTTTAGGACAGGAGTCCACTGTAGAGCCCAGTCACGACTGGCTGGCGATCCACCAAAGGCGTCTGAATGATGCTCATGCCAGGGCCAAAGAGTACTGTGAACAGAAAGCTGCTGAACGCATTTCAATGCATGACGAGAAGGTGTACTGTCCCCCTATTGAGCTAGGTCAGATTGTGTATGTCAGAAACCGGCCCCCAGGCAGAAACAAAATTCAAGATGCTTGGAAACCCATTCCCCACCGTGTGGTGCAGATTCAAGGAACTACATACACGGTAGAACCTGTAGAAGGAGGACCGACAAAAAGAGTTAACAGAGTTGACATCAGACCATGTGTGTCCCCACCCGTCTTCAGGTCACGACCGAGTAGCCAGTGTCTTAGAAAGTCCCCAGAGTCCCCGCCGGAGGACAGTTTAAATTCAGAGGACCCTACCGATGGTTTAGTTTTGGAAGAAGTGAGGGCTTAGTCCCATCCGTAACCCAGCTCACACTGATGGTCAGGTCAGGATCCCTAGCAGTGAGAATAGTGCAGAAGGTAGCATCAATGGTGAGTCAGAGCAGGATGATGAATTTCCTGAACCAGAATCTGAGGTAGACTCACAAGAAACACGGTCTGATACAGAAGATGAAGCCATGCCTGAACCTGTTCCCTTTCCCCGCAGGAGTCAAAGGTCAACAGCAGGCCAGCACTCAAACCCGTACCATGAGCCAAAGTCAGTTTTGGATCCCAGTTCTTCAGCTATAATCGCTCAGATTTTTGCAAACTTAGGCACGGTCTTGTTTAGAGAAGCTGTGAGGGAAATCAAAAACTCATTTGTAGTCATCGAGGCCGTTGACTTGTAAGCAGGGGAGAATGTAACCGGGTCATATTTATGGATTTTTGTTGATTTGATTTGCGTTTAAATATTTTGATTTGAACTTGACTCAACAGGAAGTGACTTCAGGGTGTGGGCGGGATATGCCAGGTAGAGGATTTTGAATATCTGGGTTTTTTTTCGGTTGGGAAAACGGTTCAGGAGACCGGATTTGAAAAGCAAGCAAGACGAGGAATAATCTTCATAAAGAAACGTTGTAAGTTCACCAATGCAGTTAAAATATATTGTTACTCTTAACGAACACGGTGAATTATGCCGAGGAGGATGTAATAAAGTCGGCCTAGTAACAGATAAGACGTAGATTGACCTACAGATTTGCTGCCTGACTAGCATGGTATACCGTGGCTGAACATAGTGCCTATCCAAGAGGATATAGTTAAAATATCAGGCTATGTACGATGTAAGCATGAGTGTAAATGTAAAAGTGTGTTGTTTGCTACTCTGGTCACAATGTTATGATGTGTTTTTTTGTTTTACACGGTGACGAGTACTGAAACATTTTATACTGTCAATCAAACCAGGGAGACTCGGGTGTCCTGTGAAGATCAGTCAGTGATCACGCGCTGGTGTGGCGTCGTGTGTATGTTGTAAGTGAAAAGCTTTTCTTGCTAAGTTTTGAGCATATTTGGAGTGTGAACTTAAGGTTTGTGGTGTACTAAAGCTATTATGTACCTTTCTCATTTCCAGTATCACCACTACCGTTTGTACGGACTTATTTGGGGTCATTAGTTTACTGAGCATTTTATCAGATTGTATTTTTCTTTGTTAGTAACCCACCATTTTGTTTAAGATCCGCCTCCTGTGTGTTTGAGGCAGTACAGACTGTAACACAAACGTGAGAGTTATATACAAAGAGACATTTTGTACATTTCATTTTATTTTATTTACATTTAAAAATTTTTGTAAATCTTTTCATTCTGAAGCGTGCTGCTCTTTATTTTCTATATATCAGATAAAACCCATAAAATACATTTGTTGTTCAGTGTGTATTATTTCCCGGCAACACATTTTATGCCTATTTTTGTTACAGTTATTTCACAGTCTTCCATTGCACTACAATTAAAATTGAAAATCTTTTTTCTCTTGGTTCCACAAATGTGATTACACTCTGTTGCTCAATAATCAGTTACAAAATGAATGTGATGCTTAACCTTTGATCATTTACCTGCTTACAAATCATTTGAATGTAATGTCCTTTAACCTGAATCTGATTATTAAAACTTGTTAACGATAGAGAAAAGTTTCTGCTTGATTTCTTTTCCTGTGTTTGTTTATGAAGTCACCCAGTAAAATTCACAAATATTTGAGACTGATTTATTGAAGGTAGAAAGATTAGTTATTAATAAATTGTCCAAGCAAGTTGGACTGGTGCCCCTTTTTCGAGTGTTCTCCCGGTGTGTGTGTAAAACCTCCAGTTCCACATACACCTCTGACTCTAAATTAAATAACCTTTATACCTTATAATTAAATATCACTACATTAACATTCAGTCAGAAATCAGGCAGGATCAGAGTTTCAGCAAATTTAATTACACTGGCCAGTGGAGAACAATACAAAAACAGTCTCAGGGCCTATTCGCGCATCATTCTGACTCAAACACACATTGCTCAGTCCTTTAAGCCCTTCGTTATCTGAGAAGTGGCGGAGAAAATGTCGTGATGATTGGTTCAGTACATCTGGTCAAAACCTGGTGTACAGATTATCTCTTTCTCAGGAACCATGACGCTCACTCAGCACCAGTCACACAGGAACCGTACAAAATTAATTAAAACACAATGATAAAGTCCAGCTGCATCCTTGACACTTTCACACAGACTCTGAGACAAAGCAAATCACAAATATGAAACTTTTCTATCACTTTGCCTTGGGCCTCCCTCCATCTCAAGGCAACACCGTCCTTCTCACTATCACCGATCGCTTTTCCAAGGCCGTTCATCTGGTTCCCCCTCCTGGTCTCCCTTCTGCTGCCGAGACGGCCAACCTCCTGTCCATCCACATCATCCGATTACATGGCATTCCCATGGACAGTGTCTCTGATCGAGGACAACAGTTTACCTCATGGGTGTGGAAGGCGTTCTGTCGGTCCTTGGGTACCTCTGTCAGCCTCACTTCCGGTTATCATCCCCAGAGCAACGGTCAGGCCGAGTGTGCGAACCAGTACTTGGAGGCCACCCTGAGGTGTGTATCATCCTGCAACCCATCTGCCTAGAGCTCCCACCTGACCTGAGTGGAATATGCACTTAACTCTGCAGTCTCCACTATGGGGCTAACTCCTTTCGAGGCCCCCATGGGGTACACACCACCACTGCTACCCATGATGGAGAAGGAGATCGCGGTACCTTCTGTGGAGGCCCATGCACATCGCTGTCGGCGCCTCTGGAGGTCCACTCGAGTGGCTCTTCAACGATCGTCCAAGCATAACTGCCTGTATGCCAACCGTAGGCGTGTGGCGGCGCCAAGATACTCTGTGGGCCAGAAGGTCTGATTGTCCGTGAAGAAGGTACTGGTGAAGATGAACTCCCAGAAGCTGTCCCCACGCTTTTTGGGTCCATTCCCAATCTCCTGTATCATCAATGATGTCACCATCCGGTTGAAGTTGCCTCCATCTCTCCGTATCCATCCCACCTTCCACATTTCTCAAATCAAGCCTCTCTCTGTCGGCCCCCTGTCTCCTCCTCCAGAAACCCCTCCACCTCCCCGGGTCATTGATGGACATACCACCTACGCTGTCCAGTGGATTCTGGACATACGCCGTTGAGGCTGGGGTCTGCAGTACTTGGTGCACTGGAAGGGGTATGGTCTGGAGGAGAGATCTTGGATTGGATGTTACGGGCATTCCACCTCGCCCATCCACAGAAGCCCGGGGGTCCACCAGGAGGCATCCCTTGAGGGGGGGGCACTGTCATGATTAGGCGAACGTGCCTCCCCCCTCCCTTCCTGTCTATTTTTTCCCGGCCCCGGAACTCATCAAGTGCACCTGCATGATTACACACCTGCTGCCTCCTGATTCACCAGCGTATTCAAGGGCCAGTGTATGAAGAGCTTTCCGCTGGATTGTTGGGTTTGTGCTGCCTCACAATCATAATTGTTGTTGTGTGGTTAAATTAATTACTTTCTCCAAACGTTGTCTTACCCTCTCTTCTCCTCCTCTCAGGTTTGCTGCTGCCTCCAGCGGTGCATCTCCGGAGCTGTGTTTGCTTGCTCGCTTGAATCATCTACCTCCAGGACAACGGCTTCTCCACCTAGGTCCTCCAGTCACTTCTCCTCCTTCCCTGCTGTCATTAATTCACCGTCTCCTCTCCCACGCTGTGGTCACTCCCGGGGTCTCTGCCAGTATCGTAAGATCCATATCCTCTGTAGTTATTTTCCAGTACGCCGTATCCATTATTAACCCCTCCTCTCCTGTCTTTCCCTCCTAGGCCACATGTGACTCCAGCATGCAACTGTTTTCTTGTATATAGTTTGGCTTCTTGGTTGCGGGTTTCATTTATTGTGGTGTGTGTATATATATTCATTAAGTTAACGTGTTTTGTATAGGGATTGAGTTTTCATTAAAGTGGTGTTACTTTTCATCTGCGTCTGTGTGTTCTTCTGAAATGGTTGCCTTGCACTTAATCCATCCATCCATCCATCTTCTACCGCTTTTCCGGAAGTCCGGGTCGCAGAGGCAGCAGTTCAAGCAGAGAAGCCCAGACTTCCCTCTCCCCAGCCACCTGCTTCAGCTCTTCAGAGAGGATACCAAGGCGTTCCCAGACCAGCTGGGAGACATAGTCTCTCCACCGAGTCCTGGGTCTGCCCCGGGGTCTCCTCCCAGTGGGACGTGCCCGAAACACCTCAAGTGGGAGGTGTCCAGGAGGCATCCTAATCAGATGCCCATACCACCTCAACTGACTGCTTTCAATGTGGAGGAGCAGCGGTTCTACTCTGAGCCTCTCCTGGATGACTGAGCTCTTCACCCTGTCTCTGAGGGTGAGTCCAGCAATCCTATGGAGAAAGCTCATTTCAGCCGCTTGTATCCGCGATCTCGTTCTTTCGGTCATTACCCAAAGCTCGTGACCATAGGTGAGAGTAGGAACATAGATTGACTGGTAAATCGACAGCTTTGCCTTAGAACTCTGCTCCCTCTTCACCACAACAGACCGGTACAACATCCGCATCACTGCAGATGCTGCTCCGATCCGTCTGTCAATCTCTCGCTCCATTTTCCCCTCACTCGTGAATAAGACCCTAAGATACTTAAACTCCTCCACTTGGGGTAGGAGCCTGTCCCCAACCCAGAGAGGACAATCCACCTTTTTCCAGCTGAGGACCATGGACTTGGACTTGGAGGTGCTGATTCTTATCCCAACAGCTTCACACTCAGCGGCAAACCGTCCCAGCAAGAGCTGTAGGTCATTGCTGGATGAAGCCAACAGGACAACATCATCTGCAAACAACAGAGATGAGATCCTGTTGTCACCAAGCATGACACCCTCCATTCCCTGGCTGCACCTAGAAATCCTGTCCATAAAAATTATGAACAGGATCGGTGACAAAGGGCAGCCCTGGCAGAGTCCAACTCTCACTAGGAATGAGTCCGACCGAGTGTTGGCAATATAAACCAAACTCTCACAATGGTCATACAGAGACCGAATAGCTCGTAACAACAAGCCCGATACCCCATACTTCTGAAGCACCCCCCCACAAAAAACCATGAGGGGCGCGGTCAAATGCCTTCTCCAAGTCCACAAAACACATGTAAACTGGTTGGGCAAACTCCCACGAACCCTCGAAAATTCTCGAGAAGGTAAAGAGCTGGTCCGATGTGCCACAGCCAGGACGAAAACCACATTGCTCCTCCTGAATCCGAGGTTCGACCAACAGCCGGACTCTCCTCTCCAGTACCTTGGCATAGACCTTCCCAGGGAGGCTGAGGAGTGTGATCCCTCTAAAGTTGGAGCACACCCTCCAGTCCCCTTTTTTGAAAAGAGGAACCACCACCCCTGTTTGCCATGCCAAAGGCACTGCCCCCAACCTCCACGCAATGTTCTAGAGGCGTGTCAACCATGACAGCCCAACAACATCCAGGGCCTTGAGGTACTCAGGGCAAATCTCGTCCACCCCCAGGGCCCAGCCACCAAGGAGATTTTTAACCACCTTGGCGACCTCAGCCCCTGTGATAGGCGAGTCATCCCCCTCGTCCACAAACCCTGCTTCCTCTGTGGAAGGCGTATCAGTGGGATTGAGGAGATCCTCGAAGTATTCCTTCCACCGCCCGACGATATCCCCAGTCGAAGTCAACAGTGCCCCATCTGCACCATACACAGTGTGGACAGGGACCTGCTTTCCCCTCCTGAGCCACTGGACAGTTTCCCAGAATCTCTTCGAGGCTGACCTAAAGTCTTGTTCCATGGCCTGACCGAACTCCTCCCATACCCGGGTTTTTTCTTCCAGCAACCACCTGAGCTGCACTCCGCTTGGCCTGCCGGTACACTTCAGCTGCTTCGGGAGTCCCACAAGCCAACCAAGCTTGATAGGACTCCTTCTTCAGCTTAATGGCCCCCCTCACCACTGGTGTCCACCACTTGGTTCGGGGGTTGCCACCACGAGATGCACCGACCACCTTGCGGCCGCAGCTCTGGGCCGCCGCTTCAACAACAGAGGTGGAGAACATGGCCCATTCAGACTCCATGTCTCCAGACCCCCTTGGAATGTGGTTGAAGTTCTTCCGGAGGTGGGAGTTGAAGACCTCCCGGACAGGGGCTTCAGCCAGATGTTCCCAGCATACCCTCACTATATGTTTGAGTCTACCAGGTCTGAATGGCTTCCTCCCCTGCCATCGGATCCAACTCACCACCAGGTGGTGATCAGTTGACAGCTCTGCACCTCTCTTTACCCGAGTGTCCAAGACATACGGTCGCAGGTCTGATGACACAATAACAAAATCGATTATCGACCTGCGACCTAGGGTGTCCTGGTGCCAGGTGCACATATGGACACCCTTATGCTTGAACATGGTGTTCGTTATGGACAAACTGTGGTTAACACAGAAGTCCAATAACTGAACACCACTTGGGTTCAGATCGGGCAGGCCGTTCCTCCCAATCACCGCCCTCCAGGTTTCACTGTCATTGCCCACGTGTGCATTGAAGTCCCCCAGTAGGACAATGGAGTCTCCAAGAAGAGCACCCTCCAGCACCCCAGTCACAGACTCCAAAAAGGGTGGGTACTCTGAAACATCATTTGGTGCATAGGCACAAATGATGGTCAGGACCCATTTCCCAACCCGAAGGCACAGGGAAGCAACCCTTTCATCCACTGGGGAAAACTCCAATATAGAGGCAGCAAGGTGGGGGGATACAAGAATACCCACCCCTGCTCGTCGCCTCTCGCCCGGGGGAACTCTAGAAAAGGCCAAGCTCCAGCCCCTCTCCAGGAGACTGGTTCCGGAACCAGAGCTGTGTGTTGAGGTGAGGCTGACTATATCTAGCCGGTATCTCTCAACCTCGTACACCAGCTCAGGCTCCTTCCCCACCAGAGAGGTGACATTCAACGTACCAAAAGCCAGTTTAGAAAGCTTGGGATCAGTCCTCCAAGGTCTCCGCCTTTGACCACCACCTAATCCACATAGCACCGGACCCCCATGATCCTTTCTGCAGGTGGTGAGCCCACTGGAGGGCGGACCCATGTAACTCCTTCGGGCTGAGCGGCCGGGTCCCATGGGTGGAAACCCGGCCACCAGACGCTAGCCATCGAGCCCCTCCCCCAGGCCCCAGACTCTCACGATAAATTCTATATCAAGGATTCAGTGTACCGGGCGGGCGCTAGCCATCAAGCCCCTCCCCCAGGCCTCGATGGGGGAGGGGCCTTAAGCACTTAAGCCTCCTCAAAATATCAAATCATGACCAAAATGTGGCTTCCCGCTCCTTAGAAATCATGAAATACAAAAATACTTTTATTTGCACTGGACAATGTGCTAATGATTTAAAGCAGCACTATGTAGCATTCTTGTAGGGATGCAGGATGTATATTGGCATGCTATTGGTATCGGCCAATAAAGCATTTAAAATTATCGGCTATCGGCAAAAATTAATATTTGCAGCCAATAGAATATTATGGTATACGGTCTCGAATGACACTGCTGCTTTTCCCTTAGCATAAGGGCTATGTGCTAGCAGCCATTGACAAGCAGCAGATTCGGTTTTGACCATCATATTAAGTGCGTAACACAAGGAGATAACACACTGGACTGTGTATATTCTAATATTATAAAGCGATATAGAGTCCCCCTCCCCTTGCACATTAAAATACATAACATTTATTTATTTTTTTATATTGAGGTACAGTAGTTGTCTTATTTTCCTTTGGGAACGTGTCTTTATATGCCTGTTAATCATCACTGTAAGACAAGAGATGTGAAAAGGTGGGAAAAAATATGTGCATATATCGGTTATCAACAAAAATGATACTGTTGTGCATCCCTACTTTCTTATTCTGGGTAGGAACACTGAAAAGACTACAACTATGGTGACTATGACCTCACTTCCAACAGCCAATTACAGGGTGCTTAGTTGTTGGTGGCTACAGTTGTGCCCTGTGATTGTGTGTTGGGACTCTGGTCATGGTCGCTATAGTTGTAGTCTTTTCAGTCTTCCTACCAAGAACAGAGCTGTTGCGGGCAACGTGGGCCCACTCAGGCTATGGGGAAAGTGACATCCACCTGGTCAAACGTTGGAAGTAGAGGGGGCATGACTTAGAGAGCCTACATCACGCATATGGGACCTTAAATCTACATTGAAATGAATGGCAAGAGCAAAATTATCTTTTGATCCCGATCGAATTTTGCCACGAGTTACACGTTTGTTGATTAAAAAGATAATTTTCCACGTAAATAACGGCGTAGGTTGTTGTCTAACTGTTAAGGTATAAGGTTGTGAAAATACGTAAATCAAAAGACTACAGACAGACTTACCTTAAGTTAAGTCATCACTTTCAAAGCGCTCCCAGGGGGAAGTAAGTAACAGTCCTCTGGCTCAGCTGCAGCACTCAAAATACAAAACAATACTTTTGTGTTGTTTTTCTCCACTTTGGATCCTTCCTTCATCGGTCAGGAAACAGGATGTGAGCTTTGAGAGAGAAACTGCCATGATTGTGTCTGGTGATGAGGGATGATGGGAGATGAAGTCCTCCAAACGCATTCACAAAAAAATAATATTACTCTGTTATTATACGACAGCTGACAATTTTAATTCCCTAGAAAATGATCGTTTTTATTTAGCAAACATCATATGTGTAACTCGTGGCAAAATTCTATCGGGATCAAAAGATATTTTCACTCCTGCCATTCATTTCAGTGGAGATATTTTCCAATTTAAGGTCCCATATGCGGAAGTAGGCTCTCTATTGACAATATTTTTTACATCTTTTGGTAAGACTGTGTTACTGGACATGTGTCGCATGATTGTATGTTGTACGGATTAGTGCAGAACTTGTAGTCACTGCAAAATATAAAATGTTAGATTTTCTGCAACAGCTAAAGAGTTAGACATACAGTTTTTGGTACAAACACCAGCATTTGAAGCGATATAGATAGATAGATAGATAGATAGATAGATTTTATTCATCCCAAACTGGGAAATTACAGTGCAACAGCAGCATGACACAGCGACCAAAACAACAGAAACACACACAGCATAATAGAAAAAGGAATTGCCCAAGGAAAGCAAAACTGCCTAGATAACTTTATATACATCACAGACTACCTCTAAGATGAATAGATGATGACTCGTATAGATACATGGATCGTACTAGCTGTACAATGCAGGACTGTTGAGCGCAGGGTGAAATGTGAGGTACCAATTAGACTGTAAGGTGCAGTATGGCAGCATTGCTGTGACCAAGATTCAACATTAAAGTGAGTTATTGTACAGTGAAATGGCATATGGCAGGAAAGAGTTAACTGTACCTGACTGTTCGGCAGAGAAGCTGTAGCAGTCTGGTGGAGAAAGTGCTCCGCTGTCTGTCCAGTGTGCGTGTACAACCGTGGTACTATGATCCCTTCCCATACCAACCTTCAACTGATGCTTTGGACAAACTGTCAAACTGGGTTTGTCAATGTACAGGAAAACCATCAATATTGGAAATCAATTTCAGCCTTAATGTCTGCATCAAAGCTATATCAACATCAGTGATATGTACTGCCTTTCGTGTGTCTCTCTATCTTTGCATTTATCTCAAAAGTTTCAAATAAACAAAAAACAGACATTTCTCACGTTTCTCTCTGCAGGCAGACTGATTGTTGAAACAATACAAATGTTTTCAGACATTTTCTTCTCCTCCTTTGCCTGTTTCCCTTACTAAAGTGAATGATCACCTCTGAAATTGGAGATTTATGAAAGGGAAACCCAACTGAGGCAGCTTAATGAATATTTCATAATATGGCTTCAAAATTGCCTCTCTCCACATGGTTTTACAGAGGTGAGAAAATATCCAATGACGGTTAAAGGGGTCCCTTCACTGAATGAATTATGGCCGATTCTGGTGTATTCACACATTTCATTGATCACTCAGGCATCTGTATTTTTATGTTTCTCTTCTTCCTGGAGCTCTCCAACCTGGGACCACAGGCCACTGCAAGTGCTGGGTTTGATTTTAAAATGATTCTGTTCACAAGGCTGCTTAGTTGGGGCATTTGAGAACTTTTGTCATCACCCTAATTATCGTCCCATTTTCAAAAAGATATAAAACAGTAAAATTTAAATGCTCAAGTGAAAGGATTTCTGAAAAAATTAAACATTTCTATTTAAAATCAGGCACACTATGTATGTTTTTTTTTAAAAGCTAGCATGATAGATGTTATATCCAGGGCAAGTCATTTGTTGATATCAAATTCAAAATAAGCACTTACAGCAACATTATGTAAGATTTTCACATTAAAATAAAGTTTAAGTTATTTTAATGGTTCATCAACCTTTGCCCAGGTGAATGTAACTTCTCCCATAGCATGAGTAGGGCCACATTACCTGCAACAGCTCTGTTCTTGGTAGGAACACTGAAAAGCCTACAACTATGGCAACTATGACCGCAGTACCAACAGCCAATCACAGAGCAGGACTTTAGAAACCAATAACAAAACACCCTATGATTAGCTGTTGGGACTGAGGTCATAGTCGCCATAGTTGCAGTCTTTTCAGTCTTCCTACCTGGAACAAAAAAGTTACATAGTGATTTTTTTCCTGTGAGGCTCCTGCAGAAACTCCAAATGTACAGCTTTAGACAGCATTGAAAGATGAAATGTACGAAATCACAAGTTTCACATTAGCTACAGTAAGTTGCCATTCCACACGTTCTCTTTTCTGTTTGTATGAAAAATTCAATGCCCAAACATCGTTATAAAACATTTTAATGTACCCCAATATGCACATTTCAAGTCTACAAAATATGCATGATGTTAAAATATTTCAGTGATTTACCCACACTCAGTTTTGCATCTTAGCCCTTATCATATACAATTCCAGGCCATTGTTAACCAATTTTTAAATATGATACATGCACAACTGAACTAACATATCACAATTCAGACCATACCAATATCATGTCAAAGAAAGCAAAAGTAAATACATGTTAAAAATATCATTTTATATTTAGTTACATTGTAATGTTTGTGCGAAGCTGTTACCAGTATAATTTAACATTAAAATACAGTACAGTTTGAGACTTATACATTGCCTATAAAAAGTATTCACACCCCTTAGATGTTTCAACCTTTTATTGCTTTCATAAATGAACTCATGGTCAATATAACTGTCACGTGTTTAGACCCACTTGGCCTGTTTTCCCCCTCTGCCCCCCCTCGTAGAGTGATTTTTCTGTTCTTGGTGAGGAGTCTGGTGTATTTTTTCCTTCTCTTTTTTGATGTTACCTTGAGGTGTCTGGGATCCACCCCTTGGACAGGAAGCTCTATCACGATGTGGAGCAAGGTGGGAGCACCGTGCTCACGCTTTCAGTTGTATTAGATTATTTTTTGTACTTTCCCCATCTCGGCTTTATTTTATATTTGAGCATTGGTCTTGTCTGTATGTGGTTATTTGAGTTTGCCATTTATTTCTCTGTTTTTGAGAGTTCCTGTTTTCTTAGTTTATTTCTATAGTCCTGTTTATTAATATTTTCCACTTATGCATTATTTTGGTTTGCATCTTGTTCTGTGTTTGTCCCTTGGCATTTTCACCCTGTGCTTTTATGTTGGCAGTTGCCTTTGTTTAATTCCTTTTTGGTGAAAGTTTGAGGTGTGTCTCAGGTGATGTTATTTGGGTTAATCATCCTGACTCCTGTTTCCCACACCTGTCATCAGGTGTGTCACCCTGGACCTTCTGCCTGAACAACCTTGCAGCTATACGGTCAACGCTTCCTGTGGTAACGTATTGTCACTTCTTGTATTGCTGGCTGTCATTGTTGTTTGCTCTGTGGTTAGCTCTCCTCAATCTCCTGTGGATTCCATCCATCCATCCATCTTCTACCGCTTTTCCGGAGGTCCGGGTCGCAGAGGCAGCAGTTCAAGCAGAGAAGCCAAGACTTCCCTCTCCCCAGCCACCTGCTCCAGCTCTTCAGAAGGGATACCAAGGCGTTCCCAGACCAGCTGGGAGACATAGTCTCTCCACCGAGTCCTGGGTCTGCCCCGGGGTCTCCTCCCAGTGGGACGTGCCTGAAACACCTCAAGTGGGAGGCGTCCAGGAGGCATCCTAATCAGATGCCCATACCACCTCAACTGACTCCTTTCAATGTGGAGGAGCAGCGGTTCTACTCTGAGCCTCTCCTGGATGACTGAGCACCTCACCCTACCTCTGAGGGTGAGTCCAGCAATCCTACGGAGAAAGCTCATTTCAGCCGCTTGTATCCGCGATCTCGTTCTTTCGGTCATTACCCAAAGCTCGTGACCATAGGTGAGAGTAGGAATGTAGATTGACTGGTAAATCAACAGCTTTGCCTTAAAACTAAGCTCCCTCTTCACCACAACAGACCGGTACAACGTCCGCATCACTGCAGATGCTGCTCCAATCTGTCTGTCGATCTCTCGCTCCATTTTCCCCTCACTCGTGAACAAGACCCCAAGATACTTAAACTCCTCCACTTGGGGCAGGAGCCTGTCCCCAACCCGGAGAGGTCAATCCACCTTTTTCCAGCTGAGGACCATGGACTCGGACTTTGAGGTGCTGATTCTCATCCCAGCCGCTTCACACTCAGCGGCAAACCGTCCCAGCAAGAGCTGTAGGTCATTGCTGGATGAAGCCAGCAGGACAACATCATCTGCAAACAACAGAGATGAGATCCTGTTGTCACCAAGCATGACACCCTCCAATCCCTGGCTGCGCCTAGAAATCCTGTCCATAAAAATTATGAACAGGATCGGTGACAAAGGGCAGCCCTGGCGGAGTCCAACTCTCACTAGGAATGACTCCGACCGAGTGTTGGCAATACGAACCAAACTCTCACAACGGTCGTACAGAGACCGAATAGCTCGTAACAACAAGCCCGATACCCCATACTCCCGAAGCACCCCTCGCAAAATTCCACGAGGGACGCGGTCAAATGCCTTCTCCAAGTCCACAAAAAACACTGAGAATTCTTGAGGGTTTGTAGGAGTTTGCCCATCCAGTTTACATGTGTTTTGTGGACTCCTGTGGATTATTGCCTTTAATTGTATTTTAATCACTTTTTCCATCTACCGTCAGCTCTCACTTGTTTAACAAGCCTCTTGCACCTGTGGGCGCACTCTGTCATCTAATCACCCTCTTTTACCTTCTGTTCACCTTTCATCAGTGTTTGTGTTAGCTTCGGGTTAGCCACTAGCTATGGCTATTAGCTCTCCTTCCCCTTCTCCTCTGGTGTGCTCTCTGTGTCACATGTTTAGCTACACCTCTGCCTCTTTTAGTGATAATGGTAAATGTAATAAATGTTGTCTTTTTGGGGTGCTCGAGGCAAGGTTGTCTGATTTGGAATCCCGGCTCCGCTGCATTGAAACACCATCTGCGCCAGTTAATAATGACAGACGCCCCTTAGCTACAGCGGAGCTCCCTAGCATAGGGCGGCCTGCTAGCGGTCCTCCGGTTCCGACCTCTGTTGAGCAGCCGGGAGAGAATGGGTGGGTGACAGTGAGAAGGAAGCTAGCCGCAAGCCCCTGGTACACCATCAGCCTGTTCATGTTTCTAATCGCTTTTCCCCGCTCAGCGACACACCCACTGAAGAAAAAACTCTGATCATTGGCGACTCTGTAGTCACAAACGTGAACCTAGAGACTCCAGCGGCTATAGTCAAATGCATTCCCGGGGCCAGAGCAAGCAACATCGAGTCAAATTTGAAAATACTTGCTAAAAGTAACTGTAAATACTCCACAATTGTTATCCATGCCGGCATTAACGACATCCGACTCCGGCAGTCGGAAGTCGCAAAACTTAATGTGGATGACTTGACTACTCAGAGTTGGGACCAGGAAGCAGAGTCGCAGTCTTACATGCCTCTCTGCAGCTCCTCTTCATCCGCCACCCCTCAACTTAGCCCCAGTTTTCCCCATCAGAGAATCATTGTCTGCTCCCTGCAAAGTAAATAAAAATATAATATATAAGCATCCCAAAGTGATTAAGCAAAATATTGGTAAAACTCAAATTAAACATAAAGCCTCTAAATTGAATGATTTGGCCTCTGTTCCTCCTCATAATTTAAAAATTAAATGTGGTTTATTAAATATTAGGTCTCTAACTCCCAAGTCTCTGTTAGTCCATGATCTGTTAATTGATAATCAGATTGATTTAATATCCCTTACAGAGACTTGGTTAGGGCAAGAGGATTATGTTGGTTTAAATGAATCAACTCCCTCTGGTTATTTAAACTGTCAAAATCCCAGAAGTTCTGGTCGTGGAGGAGGAGTAGCAACAATTTACCATTCCAAATTACTAGTTAATGTAAAGCAAAAAACATGTTATACAGTGATCCCTCACTTATCGCGGTTAATGGTTTGCAGAACCGACCGCGAAAAGTGAAAAACCGCGAAGTAGCGTCACCCCTAATGACGTCACCCACAAATAACACGTACGTTCATTCTCTCACTCTCTCTCTCATATGATACGTGTGTGTGTGTGTGTGTAAGTGTACATACATACGTAGATGTAAATAAAGTGTACATAAATGTGTTTTCAGAACTCTTTTATTTTTATAACAAGATACGTAACTCAAGATGAAGATGATTTACTGCACAGGTTAATGAGAGCTTTACTGCTCCTCAGGTGACGCCTCATCGTCAGGTGCTAGAGGTGCAGAATCGTCAAGGGCAGCTGCAGGAGGCGGCGTAGTGGCTCGACGGGAAGACTATTTCGCACAAAAAGGCACAAGAGAACAGCGAAAAGTTCCACGCGGCGAGACTAGCGATAAAGAACAATGAATGCGGTCTTCCTTCGCTGGGTATGGGCGCTTGGCAGGGAGAGAAGCTGGGTAAAACGTCTCGGCCAATCAGCTTGCGAGGTAAAACGTCTCGGCCAATCAGCTTGCGAGATTCCCAAGCAGTGAAGAGGTGGGCGGAGAGGAGTGGAGCGGTGGTCAGAGAGGTGGATTTTGAGTTGTGCGGCTCTCCGTGTTGATACCTGATGCTCTAATGTAGTCCCCCTGCCTTCTGCTAGCGCCCACCCATTTTTTCTCAATTTTTAATTTTTGATGAATATTTCTGAAAAATCCGCGATGCACTGAGGGCGCGAAAGGTGAAGCGCGAAGTAGCGAGGGATCACTGTAATTCCTTTGAGGGCCTGGTCCTCAGTATTGGGCATTTCAGCAATTTTAGGCTAAACCCAATTTTATTTGCCATAGTTTATCGTCCCCCATCAACCTACTCAGAATTTTTATCCGAATTTGCTGATTTCTTAGCTGATTTAGTGGTGAAATCTGATAGAATAATTATAGTAGGGGACTTTAATATACATGTGGATGTAGATAGTGACTGCCTTAATGTGGCATTTAATTCAATATTAGACTCGATTGGGTTTTCTCAGAAAGTAGGAAATTCTACTCATTACCTCCACTATACATTGGACCTTGTTCTGACATATGGCATAGAAATAGAAAATCTTGTAGTGTCTCCTCATAACCCTGTACTGTCAGACCATTGTCTGTTAACCTTTGATTTTACTATTTCTGACTATTTGGCTCCTAAAGAAAAATATTATTACAGTAGATGCCTCTCAGATGATGCTGTTACCAAATTTATGCAGATTGTTTCCTCTATGCCATGTGTCAATACAACGGAAATAAGCTATAGACAGCTTGCTCCTTCTGTAATTGATAACATGGTGGATAGTGTTACAGCTTCTCTGCATCAGACTCTAGACTTGGTGGCCCCCTTAAAAAAGAAAAAGTCTAATCAGAGATTTCTAACTCCTTGGTTCAACACAGAAACTCGTAGCTTAAAACAGAAGATTCGTCAATTAGAAAGAAAATGGCGCTCCACTAATTTAGATGAAATCTATTTAGCTTGGAGAAATCATCTTTTAATTTATAAAAAATCTCTTAGAAAAGCTAGAACGAGTTATTATTCTGCATTAATTGAAGAGAACAAGAATAATCCTAGGTTTCTTTTCAGCACTGTAGCCAGGTTGACAAAGAGTCAGGACTCTGTCAATCCTAGCATTCCCTTAGAGCTTACTAGTCAGGACTTTATGAACTTTTTCAATAATAAAATTTCATCCATCAGAGATAAAATCAATCAGATTCTTCCCACAGTTAACTTAAATACTGTAACTACTACAACTCCTTCAATTGATGTCTGTCTTGATGAGTTTACTCCAATCGACCTTTGTGAGTTAGACAAAATAGTTTCCTCATCCAAACCTTCAACTTGTCTTTTAGACCTTATTCCTATCAGGTTATTTAAAGAAGTCTTCCCACTTATTGGTAGCTTTATTCTTCATATAATCAATTCTTCATTAACTTTAGGCCATGCACCACAGGCTTTTAAAACGGCTGTAATTAAACCCTTACTCAAAAAGCCAACACTTGATCCAGGAGCTTTAGCTAACTATAGACCAATCTCTAATCTCCCTTTCATTTCAAAAATCTTAGAAAGAGTTGTTGCTACACAATTATTTGACCACCTGCAGGGAAATGGTTTACTTGAAGAGTTTCAATCTGGGTTTAGAATCCATCATAGTACTGAAACAGCCTTAGCGAAGGTCACTAACGACCTCCTCATCGCATCTGATAATGGACTGGTTTCTGTACTTGTCCTTTTAGACCTTAGTGCAGCTTTTGATACTATCAATCATAATATTCTACTTGATAGATTAGAACACTATGTTGGACTTGATGGAACTTAGTTGCAGTGGTTTAGATCTTATTTATCTGATAGGTTCCAGTTTGTTCATGTAAATAATGAGTTTTCTTTCAACTCAAAGCTTAGTCATGGAGTTCCACAGGGATCTGTGCTAGGCCCTACTCTTTTTACTCTTTTTAGTTTATATATGCTTCCGTTAGGCAACATTATTAGAAAGCACTGTATACATTTTCATTGTTATGCAGATGACACACAATTATACCTGTCAATGAAGCCAGATGATAGTAATCAATTAGCCAAGTTAGAAGCCTGTCTTAAGGAAATCAAAGCTTGGGTGACTTGTAATTTCCTGCTATTAAATTCAGATAAGACTGAAGCCATTCTTGTTGGTCCAAAAAACCTTAGAAATACCTTTCCAAATCAAACTTTCAGTTTGGATGCAGTTACTCTTTCTCTTAATAGCTCTGTGAGGAACCTTGGAATTATTTTTGATCAAGATCTGTCCTTTAATTCACATATTAAATTTGTTTCTAAGACTGCCTTCTATCATTTGCGTAATATTGCCAAGATTAGGAGCATCTTGTCTCAGAGTGATGCTGAGAAACTGATCCACGCTTCTGTTAGCTCGAGATTAGATTATTGTAATTCTTTATTATCAGGCTGTCCTAAAACATCTTTAAAAAGTCTTCAGCTGATCCAAAATGCTGCAGCAAGAGTTTTAACAGGTACTAGAAAGAGAGATCATATCTCTTCGGTTCTGGCCTCCCTTCATTGGCTTCCCATAGAGTTTAGAATTAAGTTTAAAATCCTTCTTCTTACTTACAAAGCTCTAAACAATCAGGCTTCTTTTTATTTAAAAGATCTGATACTACCGTATTATCCTAACAGAGCACTACGCTCCCAAAACGTAATGAAATGTAATGTAATACCTAGAATCTCCAAAAGTACAATGGGAGGCAGAGCCTTCAGTTATCAAGCTCCTCTCCTGTGGAACCAGCTGCCAATCTGGATTCGGGAGTCAGACTCGATCTCTGTTTTTAAGAATAGGGCTAAAACCTACCTGTTTGATATAGCCTACAATTAGGGAAGGATCATGTGTTTCTGAACCCTCCCTTAGTTATGTTGCTAATAGGTTTAGTCAGCCGGGGGACCTCCAATAATGCACTGCGCCTCACTCCTTTCTTCACTCTCAATGAAATATTTTTTTTTTTTGCTGGTCATTAACATCTGTTTGTTCTCTCCCATAGATTGAGTCCCCATCATGCGGTTTGCTCTCTACATGTCTGTTCTTTTCATCTTCTCTGTCCTCTCACCCCCCAGCCAGTCGCAGCAGATGACTGCCCCTCCCTGAGCCTGGTTCTGCTGGAGGTTTCTTCCTGTTAAAAGGGAGTTTTTCCTCTCCACCGTCGCCAAGTGCTTGCTCACAGGGGATCGCCTGATTGCTGGGGTCTTTCTGCAACTGTGGGGGTTCCCCCTACAGTTGATAGTGCTATGAGATGACTGTTGTTGTGAAATGGCGCTATATAAATATAGTTGAATTGAATTGAATTCAATGTGTAACTTTGCCAAAACAATGTCTGCCTCTGTAGTATTCTCTGGGCCCCTCCACAATCTGACCAGTGATGACATGTTTAGCTGCTTGTCATCCTTCAACTGCTGGCTGTCTGTGTGGTGTCCTGCAAACGATGTGGAGTACATAGACAACTGGAACTCATTTTGGGGAAAACCTGGTCTTATTAGACGAGACGGTGTCCATCCCACTTTGGATGGTGCGTCTCTTTTATCTAACAATCTGGCATCATTTTTATTCAAATTTCCCAAACCTTGACAACTCAGAGTTGGGACCAGGAAGCAGAGTTGCAGTCTTACACGCCTCCCTGCAGCTCCTCTTCATCCGCTACCCCTCAACTTAGCCCATGTCTCCCCCATCAGAGAATCACTGTCTGTTCCCTCTAAAGTAAATAATATAATGTATAAGCATCCCAAAGTGATTAAACAAAAAGTTGGTAAAACTCAAACATGGAGTCTCTAAATTTAATAATTTGGCCTCTCTCCCTCCTCATAATTTAAAAATTAAATGTGGTTTGTTAAATGTTAGGTCTCTAACTCCCAAGTCTCTGCTAGTCCATGATCTGTTAATTGATCATCAGATTGATTTAATATCCCTTACAGAGACTTGGTTAGTGCAAGAGGATTATGTTATTTTAAATGAATCAACTTTCTCTGGTTATTTAAACTGTCAAAATCCCAGAAGTTCTGGTCGTGGAGGAGGAGAAGCAACAATTTACCATTCCAAATTACTAGTTAATGTAAAGCAAAAAACATGTTATAATTCCTTTGAGGGCCTGGTCCTCAGTATTGGGCATTTCAGCAATTTTAGGCTAAACCCAATTTTATTTGCCATAGTTTATCGTCCTCCATCAGCCTACTCAGAGTTTTTATCCGAATTTGCTGAATTCTTCGCTGATTTAGTGCTGAAATCAGATAGAATAATTACACAGGGTTACAAAAATATTTTTTTTGTAAGTTGTCTGTGTTTTATTCAACTGATTTAAGACAATTTTGCACCGCTGAATTCGAAAATGACATAAGGATAAGGGATAAGGACCTGCACTTATATAGCACTTTTCTAGTCTCAAAGACCACTCAAAGCGCTTCACTGGTACTAACCCTCTATTCTAAGGGCCTATAGGAGACAGATATCTAAGGACAATTTAGAACAACCAATTAACCTAACATGCATGTCTTTGGATTGTGGGAGGAAACTGGAGCCCCCGGAGTAAACCCACACAGCACAGGGAGAACATGCAAACTCCACACAGAAAGGTTCCTACCCCTGCCAGCCTGGGGATTTGAACCAGGAACCTTCTAGATGTTAGGCAACAGTGCTAACCACTGCACCACCATGCTGCCCAATCCGTTTCTCTTGATCAGGTGCTAAGTAAAAACTTGTACTTACTTAGTACTTACTTAGTACTGTGCATGTACTTACCTTTATAAGTACATGTAAAATGAATGTTACATCATCATTGTTCAAAATTCTGAGAATTTCAAGATATAAAAAATAATTTTGCATCATATAAAGCAAAAATACCCATACATGTAAACAAAAATGTATAAAACAACATGTGGCCATAATTCAAAAGATTGACCTGATTGAGCAAAACCAATGTGATTTTTGGATCCAGCACATAAAAATTGTCCTAAATCAGCTAAAAAAACCCTGAGACAATAAATTTGGTGCTGATCAGTGTTATAGTAGGGGACTTTAATATACATGTAGCTGTAGATAGTGATTGTCTTAATATGGCATTTAATTCAATATTAGACTCGATGGGGTTTTCTCAGAAAGTAGGAAATTCTACCCATTATCTCCACCACACGGTGGACCTTGTTCTGACATATGGCACAGAAATAGAAAATCTGGTAGTGTCTCCTCATAACCCTGTATGTCAGACCATTGTCTGTTAATCTTTGATTTTACTATTTCTGACTATTTGGCTCCTAAAGAAAACTATTACTACAGTAGATGCCTCTCAGATGATGTTGTTACCAAATTTATGAAGACTGTTTCCTCTATGTCATGTGTCAACAACGGAAATAAGCTATGGAGAGCTTGCTCCTTCTGTAATTGATAGCATGGTAGATAGTGTTACAGCTTCTCTGCATCAGACTCTAGACATGGTGGCTCCTTTAAAAAGAAAAAGTCTAATCAGAGATTTCTAACTCCTTGGTTCAACACAGAAACTCGTAGCTTAAAACAGAAGACTCATCAATTAGAAAGAAAATGGCGCTCCACTAATTTAGATGAAATCTATTTAGCTTGGAGAAATCATCTTTTAATTTATAAAAAATCTCTTAGAAAAGCAAGAACAAGTTATTATTCTGCATAAATAGAAGAGAACAAGAATAATCCCAGGTTTCTTTTCAACACTGTAGCCAGGCTGACAAAGAGTCAGGACTCTGTCAATCCTAGCATTCTCTTAGCGCTTACTAGTCAGGACTTTATGAACTTTTTCAATAATAAAATTTCATCTATCAGAGATAAAATCAGTCAGATTCTCCCCACCGTTAACTTAAATACAGTAACTACTACAACTCCTTCAATTGATATCTGTTTGGATGAGTTTACTCCAATTGACCTTTTAAAGTTAAATAAAATAATTTCCTCATCCAAGCCTTCAACATGTCTTTTAGACCCTATTCCTACCAGGTTATTTAAAGAAGTCTTCCCATTTATTGGTAGCTCTATTCTTCAAATAATCAATTCTTCATTAACATTAGGCCATGTACCGCAGGCTTTTAAAACTGCTATAATTAAACCCTTACTCAAAAAGCCAACACTGGATCCAGGAGTTTTAGCTAACTATAGACCAATCTCTAATCTCCCTTTCATTTCAAAAATCTTAGAGTTGTTGCTCAGCAATTATTTGACCACTTGCAGGGAAATGGTTTATTTGAAGAGTTTCAATCTGGGTTTACAATCCATCATAGTACTGAAACAGCCTTAATGAAGGTCACTAATGACCTCCTTATCACATCTGATAATGGACTTGTTTCTTTACTTGTCCTTTTAGACCTTAATGCAGCTTTTGACACTATCAATCATAATATTCTACTTGATAGATTAGAACACTATGTTGGACTTAATGGAACTTCTTTGCAGTGGTTTAGCTCTTATTTATCTGATAGGTTCCAGTTTGTTAAGATAAGATAAGATAAGCCTTTATTAGTCCCACAATGGGGAAATTCCAGGATTGCAACAGCACAGGGATAGCAACACTCAGAGCAATAATTTAGCAGATAAGAAAATAAGAGCAGTGAATATACATATGTACACATAAATATATAAATATACTGTATATACACAGTGCGGAGCATTGTAGCTAGATGAAATAAACAGCATAACAGTCCATTTAGTTTCCCCACATAAATGAACCCCACGTTCATGTCAATAATGAATTTTCTTCCAACTCAAAGCTCAGTCATGGAGTTCCACAGGGATCTGTGCTAGGCCCTACTCTTTTTAGTTTATATATGCTTCTGTTAGGCATCATTATTAGAAAGCACTGTATACATTTTCATTGTTATGCAGATGACACACAATTATACCTGTCAATGAAGCCAGATGATAGTAATCAAATAGCCAAGTTAGAAGCCTGTCTTAAGGAAATCAAAGCTTGGATGACTTGTAATTTCCTGCTATTAAATTCAGATAAGGCTGAAGTCATTCTTGTTGGTCCAAAAAAAAACACCTTAGAAATGCCTTTCCAAATCATACTCTTAGTTTGGATGCTGTTACTCTTTCTCTGAATAGTTCTGTGAGGAACCTTGGAGTTATTTTTGATCAAGATCTGTTTTTCAATTCACATATTAAATTTGTTTCTAAGACTGCCTTCTATCATTTGCATAATATTGCCAAGATTAGGAGCATCTTGTCTCATGAGTGATGCTGAGAAACTGATCCACGCTTTTGTTGGCTCTAGATTAGATTATTGTAACTCTTTATTATCAGGTTGTCCTAGAACATCTTTAAAAAGTCTTCAGTTGATCCAAAATGCTGCAGCAAGAGTTTTAACAGGTACTAGAAAGAGAGATCATATCTCTCCGGTTCTGGCCTCCCTTCATTGGCTTCCCATAGAGTTTAGAATTAAGTTTAAAATCCTTCTTCTCACTTACAAAGCTCTAAACAATCAGGCCCCTTTTTTTATTTAAAAGATCTGAGACTACCCTATTATCCTAACAGAGCACTATGCTCCCAAAATGCTGGATTACTTGTAATACCTAGAATCTCCAAAAGTACAATGGGAGGCAGAGCCTTCAGTTATCAAGCTCCTCTCCTGTGGAACCAGCTGCCAATCTGGATTCGGGAGTCAGACTCGATCTCTGTTTTTAAGAATAAGGTTAAAACCTTCCTTTTTGATATAGCCTACAATTAGGGAGGGATCATGTGTCTCTGAACCCTCCCTTAGTTATGCTGCTAATAGGTTTAGACAGCCGTGGGACCTCCAATAATGCACTGGGCTTCACTCCTTTCTTCACTCTCAATGAAACATTTTTGCTGGTCATTAACATCTGTTTGTTCTCTCCCATAGATTGAGTCCCCATCGTGCTGTTTGCTCTCTACATGTCTGTTCTTTTCATCTTCTCTATCCCCTCATCCCCCCAGCCAGTCGCAGCAGATGACTGCCCTTCCCTGAGCCTGGTTCTGCTGGAGGTTTCTTCCTATATAAAGGGAGTTTTTCCTCTCCACCATCGCCAAGCACTTGCTCACAGGGGATTGCCTGATTGCTGGGGTCTTTCTGCAATTGTGGAGGTCTCCCCTACAGTTGAAAGTGCTATGAGATGACTGTTGTTGTGAAATGGTGTTATATAAATAACGTTTAATTGAATTGAATCAGTTATTATTATTTCCCTTTATCCTATTTAAGGGTAGCTGCACAGCAGTTCTTTGCAGCGTCATACTCCCAGTATCCAGACGTAAGTTTCGCGTCTTATTCTTTGTTTATCCACATCTTTATCTTTGTATTATCCCTGCGTGTTTTCCATGCTTTTTTCCTCAGCCGGCGTTTTCCTCTTGCCATAGCCGTGTGCTATTCTGGCTGGTCCTTATCCTATTTGCCTGACCCTAGCCTTGTAAGTTGTGTATACACTGTTGCACTTTATGTTTTATTACACAACATAACAAAAATAATTTTTTTGTAAGTTGTCTGTGTTTTTTCAACTGATTTAAGACAATTTTGCACCGCTGAATCCGAAAATGACATCCGTTTTTCTCGATCAGGTCAGGTTTTTATGCTAAGTTGTAAGCAGTTGTACAGCAGTTGTGCAGTTGTACTGTAAATTGAATAGTAGACATTGATAAAGGTAAGTACATGTAAATTGAATGTTACATCATCATTGTTCAAAATTCAGAGAATTTCAAGAAATAAAAAAGAATTTTGCATCATATAAAGTGAAAATACCCGTACATGTAAACAAAAATGTAAAAAACATGTGGCCATAGTTCAAAAAGTTGACCTGATTGAACAAAACCAATGTGATTTTTGGATTCAGTACATCAAAATTGTCCTAAATCAGCAAAAAAAAAACAAAAACAAAAACAAAAAATAGACAATAAATTTGGTTCTTGGTTATTTGGTTATTTTAAACGTTGGCAACTCACAGTTCGGCACCTGGGTCTTCATTCCGCCCTTGCCAGGCAGTTCATGACAGAACAACGCTGCCAGTGTGGACCCAGTGGACTGTGAGTTTGCCTTTTCTTCTTCTACCTGCTGTTGTGTACTGGAGGGACAGCGGACTGAATCATGCCAGCCTACCGGGGTTCAGCCAACAAAAGTAGGTTGGCAGCCGGTGGCCCCAGCACGGATGAACTTTGGGCGGCTCAGTTCATCCAGGATTTCATCGCGGAAGCTCTCGCCTCCCGCACTTTGGAGGAAGTCCTTGAGAATGTAGAGACAGTGGCCGAGGTAATGGACGCGCATCCTGGTCTGAGGAATTACTCCGAGTACACGGAGCTTTTTACAACCGTCACCACCCTCCAGATGAAATTTCGCGGGCTGGTAAAAAATTTCCTGCTATCTCTACCTGTGCCAATGAAAAAATGTCTCCTGGTACAGACGTCTTCAGCCTCTCGCTGTTCGCCATCCCTAAGACTCCACCCTCCAGCATCAACCTCCGCTCCTCACCAAGTCCCGTCTGTACCTAGGCCAGTGAAAAAGCATCCTCTGGTGCAGACACCTTCATCCCTGGCTGCATCCCACCTACCACCATCCTGCCAGATGAATTCCTCCGCTTCACAAGCAGCAGCTCCTATGCTGCTCCAGAGCACTGCAGCAGCAGCCTCCTCCTCTCTTCAGTGTTTCTTTTCGTCGGCTGTTCTGCCAGCTCCCTCCTCCTTGTCTGTTGCTGCTGTTTCCCTCTCCTCCATGGCATCGGTGCCCACTGCTGAGCATCCTGTCATTTCATCCCCAGCTTTGCCCGTCATCATGCTTGCAGGGCCGACTGCTGCATGTTCCACATTGGTGCCCTCGCCCTCAGCTGATTCTTCATTGGAGTTCCCCGGGATGACCTTTGGAGCGGCAGAGCAGGCCAGACAAGTACCTTTTTCTCTTTTTACACCTGTGGGGGAGGGGTCTTGCTTGGTATTAGATGAAGGTTCACAGTGGTAGTCACCCATCACTGCTGAGCCTCCTTCCCCTGCTTTTGCTACCATTTTGCCTAATATGGACTTTATGTCTGGTTCTCCATCCCTGTCCGAGATGCGTGCAACTGCTCCAGCCTCCACCTTCCACTGTTTCCCATCTGCACCTGAGCCGACGATGGAGCATCCTCTGGTGCAGACAACCTCAGCTGCTCGCCTATCATCAGCCCTGCCTTCGTCTCCTGAACAGTGTTCCTCACCTCTTCAGCAAGCGATCTCTGCAGCCACCAACAGGGATTCGCCTGGTTCTTCTGCAGCAGTAACCACCACAGCATGGGAATTAAGGCAAGTACCTTTTCATTCTGTTATATTTGAAGATGCAATGCCTTGCCTTATTCCTGGTTGGGGGGGGGGCTCAGCAACAGCCGTACATTTTGGCTGAGCTCTCACCACCTGCTGCAGCATCCATCCATGTATCCTCACCTGCTTCTCCCGTGTCCTCCTCTGGGTTTCCTGTGTGTCTGTCCTGTCCTGAGGGGGAGCCACCGGATGATACAGGGGCCTGCTGTTCCGGAGGTTCCTGTTCCAGTCCCGCAGCCACATCCTGGATGGGAGAGGAGCGCTCCCTGTATTCTGAAGCTTGAGCCAACAATGGAGTGTCTCTTGGTTTCAGCATCCCAGGACCTGGTGCCATTGGTGAGACATTCTCCTGCTTCACTCGCCATGTCTGGGGTTCCGCCAGCACCTGCCACCACATCTGGGGTCCCGCCAGTTCCTGTCGTCACGGTTGAAGCTACACCTGCCATCATGCCTGCTGCTTGGGCCACCACAGCAGAGTTGCCGGAGTCCTGGATGGCGGTGGAGCTCGGGTCTAGTAAGTACTCTGTTCTGTTTTCACACCTTCAGGTCTAGAGAATTCTTGTCTAGCTATGGTGGGGAGAATCAGTTGCAGATGCCCTCTGCTCCTGAGTTCTCCTCGCCGGAGTCCACTACTCCCTATAACAGTGATCGGGTGCTTTTTCCTTCCTCCCCATCTGAGGTGGCCATGTCAGGGTGGGAGCCCTGGGCGAGTGGCTTCGAGACGCCCCAGTCTGGATCGTTGGAGTCCTGGACAACGGTGGAGCTCGAATTAAGGCAAGTCCTCTTTTTTGTCTTCACTTTGTCGGTATTAAAGAGGTCTTGTTTTGCTCTTGGTGAGGACAGCCAGTCGCAGCTCCCAGCTGCTTCTGAGCTTTCCTCGCCGGGCTTCACTGCTGCCAGTGATTCTAATCTGGTGTCTGTTTCTTCTTCTTTGTCCGAGACCTCACCTGGTTTCACCGAGGGTCCTCCTTCTCCGCCTGAGGTCGTCGTGGGTCCTCCTTCTCTGCCTGAGGTTGCCACTGGTCATCTGTCGTCGCCTGAGGTCTCTGTTGGTCAGCAGCCTTCACCTGAGCTTGCCAGTGATCATCAGTCCTCCTCATCTGGTTTCCCCGCTGATCAGCCGTTCTCTTCGTCTGGCTCCCTTGCTGGTCAGTTATCCCCTTCATCTGGTTTCCCCACTGGTCAGCTATCCTCTGTATTTGGTTTCCTTGATGGTCAGTCATCTTCGTTGTCTGGTTTCCACGCCTCAGCCCCTGTAGTCTGCAAGGAGCACAGTTTCCAGCTGTTGTCTCCTAAAAGGGACGTTTTGTGCTCTACTGTCCACTTGCTGAGGGATGCTGGGAGGCCATCCGGACAGGTCGCATCCTTTGATCTGTTGGTGGTGAAATTCTGGAAGACCACCTGATAGACTATGCCTTCTGCTCGGGTGGCTCAGGGAGTCTGGGAGGCCACCCGACACATTCCAACTCATGACCTGGTGGTCCTGGTATTTCAATAGGCCACCTGATCTGTCTTGTTTTTGTTCTCTGTTTAGTGAGAGAATTGTTTAGACCCACTTGGCCTGTTTTCCCCCACCGCCCTCCCTCGTAGAGTGGTTTTTCTGTTCTTGTTGGGGAGGTTGGTGTATTTTTTCCTTCTCTTTTTTGATGTTACCTTGAGGTGTCTGGAATCCACCCCTTGGACAGGGAGCTCTATCACAATGCGGAGCAAGGTGGGAGCACCATGCTCACACTTTCAGTTGTATTAGATTATTTTCTTTTGCCATTTATTTCTCTGTTTTTGAGAGTTCCTGTTTTCTTAGTTTGTTTCTATAGTGCTGTTTATTAATATTATTTTCCACTTGTGCATTATTTTGGTTTGCATCTCATTCTGTGATTTGTCCCTTGGCATTTTCATCCTGTGCTTTTATGTTGGCAGTCGCCTTTGTTTACGTCTTTTTTGGTTCAAGTTCGCGGTCTGTCTCAGGTGATGTTATTTCAGTTAATCATCTTCACTCCTGTTTCCCACACCTGTCATCAGTTTTTATTATTTCCCTTTATCCTATTTAAGGGCAGCTGCACAGTAGTTCTTTGCAGCATCGTACTCCCAGTATCCAGACATAAGTTTCGTGTCTTATTCTCTGTTTATCCACTTCTTTATCTTTGTATTATCCCTGCCTGTTTTCCATGCTTTTTTACTCAGCCGGCATTTTCCTTTCGCCTTAGCTGTGTGTTATTTTGGCTGCTCCTTATCCTACCTGCCTTACCCTAGCCTTGTAAGTTGTGTATGCACTGTTGGACCTTATTTTTATTGTTAAACGTTGGCAACTCACAGTTCAGTGCCTGGGTCTTCATTCCACCCTTGCCAGGCAGTTCATGACATTAATTTGGCTTTTTTGACAAAAATTTGCAAAAAAAAAAAAAAGCTTCTTTCATGGCAAAGTAAAAACAGATTTTTACCAACTACTGTCAATTAATTAAAATTATATAAGGTAACGTAAATGATTGCGTAAGTATTCACCCCCTTCAGGCCAGTATTTAGTAGATGCACCTTTGGCTGCAATCACAGCACTGAGTCTGTGTGGATATGTCTCAATCAGGCTGGCACATCTGGACACTACAATTTTTCTCTATTCTTCCTTGCAAAACAGCTCAAGCGCTGTCAAGTTGCTCGGGGATCAGGCGTGAACAGCTCTTTTCAAGTCCAGCCACAAATTTGAGATCTGGGCTTTTACTTGGCCACTCCAGAACATTCACCTTGTTGCCTTTGGACCGTTTCTGTGTAGCTTTTGCTGTATGCTTGGGGCAATTGTCATGCTGGAAAATAAATCTCCCAAGCCGTAGTTCTCATTCAAATTGAATCAGATTGTCCTCCAGGATTTGGTGATATTCTTCTGCATTCATGTTCCCCTCTACCTTTACTAGCCTTCCAGGGCCTGCTGCTGAGAAGCATCCCCAGAGCATGACGTTGCCACCACCATGCTTCATGGTGGAGAAGGTGTGTTTGTGGTGATGTGCAGTGTTTGGTGGTTGCCAAACATAGCATCTAGTCTGATGGCCAAAAAACTCAATTTTTGTCTCATCAGACCAAAGAACCTTCTTCCCATTGACCTTGGAGTGTCCCACATGCCTTTGTGCAAATTCCAGGGGAGATTTCATGTGAGCTTTTTTCAGCAGTGGCTTTCTCTTTGCCACTCTTCATACAGCTTCGACTGATGAAGTACCTGGGCAACAGTTGTTGCATGTACAGTCTCTCCCATCTGGGCCACTGAAGCTCTCAACTCCTTCAGAGTGGTTGTAGGTGTCTTGGTGGCCTCCCTCACGAGTATTCTTCTTGCTCGATCACTCAGTTTGTGAGAATGGCCAGCTCTAGGCAGATTTAGACAAGTGCCATACTGCTTCCATTTCTTAATGACAGATTTAACGAACTCCATAGGATGCCCAGTGAGTTGGAAATCTTCTTGTAGCCATCTCCTGTCTTATACTTTTCAATGATCTTTTCTCTGAGTTGCTTGGAGTGTTCTTTATCTTCATGTTGCAATTGTAGCAAGAATACTGATGAACCAGAGACTAGACCTCCCAGACAAAGTTGTTTTTATACTACAGTCATTTGACACACATTAACTGCACTCAGGTGATCTCCATTTCATTAACTGTGAGACTGCAGGCATTAACTAGCTGGACCTCTGTTGAATTAGGTCAGTCACTTTAAAGGGGGTGAGTACTTATGCAATCATTTACTTTACCTTATATAATTTTAATTAACTGATAGTTCTTTGGAAAAAAATCTGTTTTCACTTTGACATGAAAGAAGTTTTTTTTCAAATTTTTGTCAAAAAAGACAAACTATTTTGACCATGATTTCATTTTTGAAAGCAATAAAAGGATGAAACATCCGGGGGGGGGGGGGTGAATACTTTTTATAGGCATTGTAGCTTAGGGCTGGGGTCGCTTTTGATCCCAGTTCAATCAACTAACAAATTAACCACTTGCGCTCTGTTGTTCCGCGGGCGGGCAAGTCTCTGCGTCCTAGGGCGCAGGAGGGCGCACTCGTGCGTCCTTGTGCGCTCTCGGACGCGTGGTCCTCATGGTGGTGATGTAGTTGGTGTTGGCGTCCAAGCGCCACTGAAAAAAAAAAGCTGCAGACACAGCCGCGAACAGATTAGTTCATCTGATTGACCTCTCATTCGACTAATAAGAGCCTTGAATTGGGTTTCTGAAACCTTGAAGAACCAATGAATCAAAACCTAGGAAGGAGGACCCGCCTACTGTGAATGCAGGAGCCAATTGAAGCACAGAAGTTCGGGCTGGGTGAAAAGAGATTTACTGTTGCAGCAAATGAAAAAAAGGATGCTGGACGAACCTGCTACAGACCCAGCAGCATGGAGAACACCCACAAGTGGGACCTGCACTCATTCCAGCAGAATAGAAGTTTAGGATTCTCTTCCATCATCATAGACTGACGGAGGCCGACGACAAAGGTCGTAACTCATTCACCAAAACCGCAATATTGGAATTATGTTTTGATCGGGATCCACGAGCGGAGCAGCGTCGCGTTCGTCTGACAATGGGGAAGAGAAGTTCGCCAGGACTCTGCTGCTGTGAAGAGGTAAGGTGTTATAAGCTAAATTATTATTTCTCCCTGAAAACTGTAATCCAAAAATGACTTTTGACCGATCGGTAAATTAGAACTGTACGGCGCACGAAGTACGTGCCCCGCGATAAACGGTTCATTTGCCGTGTTCGGACCGTGAAGGCACCCCCCCCCCGCTGCAGAAGAGGGGGGGGCGTTCACGGTCCGAACGCCCCCCGGTCTGCGGGGGGAAGCCGCGCTGACTGCGCAGCGGTCGCCACATAGCCATATGAGTCTATTCCGTCATGTAGCGATGGCCGTCCTCTGTAGCGAGGGGGGGGGGACAACCCCCCCCCCACACACACACAGTAGCGAGGGGGGGGGAGCCGCTGTGAGGGGGGGGGGACAAACCCCCCCCCCCACACACACACACACACAGACACAGCCCTGAATGTGACCTTTCATTCATTTAATTGCATTTTCCAGCCGGATCGGACAGCTGTGTGTTATTTGCAAGCATTTGTATCCAAAAAAACACCGTGGCCAAATTTATTTTCTTCAAGTTCAGTATGTTTAGATGACTGTAACTCAGTGGCCGGAGCACATAGAGAGATTATGGTTTTTTTTTGCCAAAAAATGCAAAGTGTTTTCTCTTAAATGAGACCAACCCCATGAAGATGCTGCAAAGGGTTGAAGAACAGCTGTCGATTTACTTTGGGCACGTTATTTTTTGGTGTTTTTAGGAAAATTGCCCGGAGTGCAAGGGGTTAAGTAGTATCAGGAACTAATAAAAGAGCACTGATCTACTTCTGGGACCAATTGCTCCTCTGAAACAGCCCCAGCCCAGATGTAATCGAGGTCAGGCAAGTGTGCTCTTCTACATTTGGTAATGAGAAAAAAAAATTGTAGATTTATTCAGATTGGCCCGGGTGTCTCCACTAATCAATGGTTTCATTAGTTCAATCCTGTCAAAATCTTGGATCAATAAATATGCCTTTATTTAAAATCTGCAGTTTATTAAATATCCAGTGGGACAAACTGACAAGAATTTGGGCATCTTCTTCAGAAATTGGACAGAATTTTCCAGTTACATTCATCGGACTCCTTACTGACAAAATTGCAGCTTTTTTATTCCCACAAAGTGACACCTGCTAGTGGCTGTGCTCTTGCTGCTGTTAGCAATGTTTTGGCATCATCTATGAAAGCTTAAAGTCTGAATGGCATTTCTGCCTTTTTTCCCCAACAAAATGACACACGTGTCACACTTCCTGCATATGCACAAAAGACACAAGTTTGATGTTCAACTGGTGTTTGAACACAGATTAATCTTTCTTTGTTGAAGTGGCAGAGCTGAAGGCAACACCAAAGAGCACCTACACTTTCCTTCAAAAGGTAAAGCCATAATAACTTCTAAAGGCATCCTGTGCTTTACTGCTTATTCCAAGAAGGTTGACTATCCTGCTGCCTCTTCTAATTCTCTTATGCTTATGAGCCATTTGTAATGATGACAAAATACCAGCTAAGCCCAAATTCTGCTGTTTATCCTGCAGGGTTTTTACCACCAACACCCAGCACAAGAGGCAGCTGTGCAACTATTGTACTTTCACCTGATTGATGCCTCCGCGAGTAGGCACCAAGGAAGAGGCAGAGATTTCTTCCACTTTGTTAGATTCAAGGCTTCTTATTTGTCAATGCAAGGGTTGATACTCTTGAGAAAAACATCCAGCAGATATGCAGGCAAAGAACCGGAGGAGGTCAGCTTGTATGAAATTCGGAACCATCGTAAGGCTTAGCCTAAAATGGTAGCAGATGGGAACTAACAGAGCAGGCTGTTACATGTCGGGCGTACTTGCATCAGAGACCTGGATGAAGCAGGAAGTTGGCAGTCACATGAGTCTTCTCCGCCGGTCTCCACTCCAAAATGAGGCTCAGAAAGTGAGGACTAAGGTGACTTATCCAGCCAAGTGGTCTGGCATCTATCAGTGGAGGAATAAAGGGGAATATAGTGTCTTCTCTGCCTGTAACAAGCACCTCATGGTGGTGGGGGGAGTCTTACGTCAAGCAGGCTATAGGCAAAAATGTTCCAGAAAACCGCACAGAGCACAAACAATGTGTAGACACAGAAAAAAATCCAGAACAGGGACTGCTCCTGGAGCCTCTGCTCATAGTTCTGCAGGACCACCACGCCCAGAGTCAGACCGACCACAACTCCTCCCAGGTGAGCTACAAAGCTGGGGTTGGGGCATGGAGGAAACGCTGGAGGGTAGAACCGCAGCCATACTGCTCGACCAAACTCCACACTCACTGAGGAGACAGGAAAAAAGGAAAAGATACAATGTTAGTTAGTGTGAGAATCAAGGTATATGTTCAACATAAAAAATGCCTTCTATACAGTCAAATCCATGAGAAAAATAAGTCTAAATTTACTTTACTTTTGGGCTGCACGGTGGCGCAGTGGTTAGCACTGTGGCAGCACAGTTTACCCTTGGCCGGGGGATTGTGGGGATCGTGGGATCGTGGGTTCGATCCCAGCCCCCGACCAACAGTGATCTGTGTGGAGTTTGCATGTTCTCCCCGTGTTGCGTGGGTTTACTCCGGGATTTCTCCGGTTTCCTCCCACATGCCAAAAACATGCATGTTAGGTTAATTGGCTGTTCTAAATTGTCCCTAGATATCTGTTTCCTATAGGCCCTTAGAATAGAGGGTTAGTACTAATGAAAGCGCTTTGAGTGGTCTTTGTGACTAGAAAAGCGCTATATAAGTGCAGGTTAGTTAGTTAGTTAGTTAGTTTAATGCATTTTCCTACATAAACTAGAATTTACAAGATTGCTTCATAAACTCCCTTGAGCCTTTGTTCTATACATCAATGCTTTATATAGATTTATGAGAAGTTATTAAGGGGCTTTGGTATCCTGAATTTTCTGTTGTCTTTTTTATATCTCACTGAGCTTGTGTGGAGGGATAATAACCAGAAACTTTAAAGATACTGTAATAATTGCTGGACTGAATAAATTGTAAAACAGTTTGTTTTCTCGGTCTGAAAATGTTTCCTAGGTCACAAGACTGCAAGCAGATCTGTCACAGTCATGGAAATAAAACAAATAACCACATTATCCAGAAATTTAATGGGCACAGAATGTATATTTATAAAAGATATTGCTCTTAAGGAAAAGCTAAAATATATTTGTGTTCTATCTAGTGGTCAGCAGAGGGAACACAAAGTCTATAGGAAACACTTTTTATGACAGCCCTTTCACGAGTTTATGTTATAATCAGTTAACGACAACAAAAACTGTAATTTTGTATATAACAGTCTCCACTGAAGCCTTTTTCCCCTTTTTAATTGTTAGTTAGTGTAGTAATAAAGTGAGTGTGATGTTGTGGAGTTGATTTATCTAGACTTACTGCAAACTAGAGCCATGGCCATCCGGAATAACTTAAATTGACACTTCATTCCTGACCAGTTCTACAAAGAGAGAGAAGGAGAATGGGGACACTATATGAAACAACGCTTTGAGGAGAAAGCAAAACTGTCTTTGAAGGTTACATCTTCTCTCAAACACACATACACACATGTGGACATGAAATGCCTGAGACTGTGCCCTTTGTTTCAATTCGCTCCCATTGAGAAAGCACCAGCGGCACTCTGACCCCGATCTGATCTTACTGTGTTAGATAAGATTCCAGTTGAGATGAAGAAGACAAGCTATTTTATTTGAGCATCAGGAATGCTGTAGAGGATCCATTAGGCTACATAACAAGAATCCCAATGCACATTACAGAGGCTCACTTTAAGCGATGCAAAAAGTCTATTTGATGACCCACTCAGAAGGGACGGGGGTCACAGTTTGAGACCAAACAGATTAGACACAGATGTCAGGGGACAGCAGAGACCTTTAAGATGTGGTGGATTTTATCAACACACTGCCACATAAACATGTCTGCATGGTGTTTCTAATCTTTAAAGAGAGAGGAAGAACTGATTGGGAGGAATGCATGGCATCCGTGGACAGAGCTGAAGAAGAAAACAGGGTGCTTTGAAGATGTGGAAATGTTCTGTAGTGACAACTGAGTGATGTGATCACCATCTATACACACTGTGTACACATACATACACGTACAAACACAATAACTTACCATTACTACATTAGCTAAATGTGCTGAGACCAGGGCGTATACTCCCCCTGATGACCCCACCACTGGAGCAGTCATATCAGTGACAGACACAGCCAGAGACCCTGCAGTGATCATAAATACCACAGATCAGTCAACTTCTTTTTTATTAACAGTTAAATAAATTAAGACATTCTTCATCCATTTCATACTGAAGGAGACAAATGTGGTTAGCATGGTTATGAAAGTAATTCCAACCTGAAATTAAGACTTAAAAAAATTAGATACAGTGAATCAGATGTGTTTATTCTTAGTCATAGAAAGAGCTGCTGAGAGAACATTAATAAATAGATGTACTTTATTGATCCCAAACTGGGATAATTATTAAAGTATCCATTGAATAATTTATGTATCCCCTGCTGAGAAAACAACCAACTCTGATACTCAGCTTCTAAGTCAAAGTAAACAAGAAGACTTGCAACAACCGATTTTTAAAAAATAATTTCAACATGTTACCAAAGAGGATCCTCTGGGGTTTGAGAAAATGGGAAAAATAAATACTTCCTAAAACTGCTACTTGAAGTGATCGATTCATGTAGCCTCCATGCTACAATACTCACTTTTAGAGTTTTGCCATTTGTACAAGTAATGTTACAGTACATATCACCCGTGTCAAAACAACTTTGATCTTGTTGAGGAAGGTCAACTTTTTTCCAGTAGGTTCCAAGACTGGAGAGGTGCTACCCATGAGGAGCGTCATCCTTTGTTACTTGTCTGCACCTTTATTTCAATATTTTAATTGTGTTTTTTGTGCATTTTTCTCCAAAAGTATAAAAACAGACACTATGTACAGAGCAAGAACACTATTTTAGACCAAAAAGGAATATATTTAGATAGAGTATAGGTCGGGTAACTCATACTGTACATCTGAACTGCATTAAAGCTTGAAGTTTTGTAGTAAACATCCATTTGTAGTAAACATCCATTGCTCCAGAGATGTAAAAGTCCTATCCCATATTTGTTTAAGCTATTTAATAATTCATCTAATCGGTGATCTGATTGGCGAGAGTGAGGACAGGTGTATTCTGCCAACTGCTGTCTGTTCATCCCCGTTTCTCCAGACTGGCCACAAAATGAACTCACAGTGGATGGAGTCTGGTTCCACTCTGGACTCAGTACAAGAGAAGCCGCCACCCACCACGGCATTTCTTTCCACTGGGCTGCTGTGTGAAGTGGGGCAGGATGGGAGTTTGACACGCGGAGCAGACCATCCGCGGATTCTCCTGTACCCAGCCTGGAGCGGAGCTAGGCTCTGTCTGAGACTTCTCCTGTACCGAGCTGGCAGCAGAGACAGACTATGTCCATGGGGACAGTGGACCAATGATCATACACTGTGTGCAGATAGTGCTTATGAGAATTGTAATTTTGTAGTCTCACATTGCAATAGGTTTAAAATGCAATGGTTTAAATGCAATAGGTTTTAAATGCAATGTTGCAAAAGCCTCATGACTAAATTTAATTACCAACAAATGATCAAAGGACCCACCAGGATAACCAAACAATCTAGAACACTTATTGACATGGTATTTGCTAATAAACCAGAACGAATAACCAGAACCTATAATCTTGTAACTGGTCTCTCAGATCATAACATGGTTCTTGCTGTCAGGAAACTTACTAAAAAGCGACTACAGTATTTTGGGGGAGTTGATATTGACAAATTAAATTTTATTATTCCCAAATCAAAAACTGCGGAGTTTGAACATTACTTAGAGAATCAAAATTGGGAGCAGCTCATGTCAATATATGAAGTAGATGATTGTTGTAATTTTATAACTGCAACAATTACAAAGTCTATAGAAAAATTTACAAAGCAAATTAAAAGCAGACAACAGAAGATTAACCTACCATGGTTAAATAATGAAATAAGAAAACTTATGAAGAGGCGAGATTCTCCATAGAAAACATCATTAACCTCTAAATTACAAAATGATCACTTTGTGTACAAAAGTTTAAGAAATAAAGTGGTACAAGAGCTGCGAAAATCAAAAGTATCTTATTACAATAAACTGATAGATCATGCAAAGGATAACAACAGTTCCCTATGGAGGCATTTAAATAACTTAACTAATAAAAAAAATGTTCAGAAGGGGGTAAAGGAACTTAGAATCAATGGCAAGACCATCAGTGACAAGGCTATATTGGCAAATGAATTTAATTCATATTTTGTGGACTCTGTGGAAGAATTAACAAAAAACTTTGTGCTGCCAAATGTGCTCAACAACACAAAATCAATACTTTCAACAGCTTCTTTTCACATCGATGAGGTAAATGAAGAGTTAATTGCTGGTATTGTTAAAACACTGTCAAACTCAAAAACTAATGATATCTACAATATGAGCACTTCCTTTCTCAAAACGCACAGCAAAATATTAATCAAACCACTGACTCATCTCATTAATCTCTCCATCAGGTCTAGTACATTTCCATCTGGTTGGAAAAAAGCTGTTGTCATACCAGTTCATAAATCAGGCAGTAAAGACCATATATGCAATTACCGCCCAATCTCTATTTTACCAGTCCTGTCTAAGGTTCTTGAAAAAGTTGTAGCTACACAGCTGATAGACTATCTACAAGACAGTCAACTTCTTCATCCACATCAATTTTTAGTTTTAGAACAGGATACTCAACAGAAACAGCAAATTGTTGCCTTATTGAAAATGTCAAACAGTCCTTGGACAGGGGTAATGTGGTAGGGGCTGTTTTTCTAGATCTCAAAAAGGCTTTCGATACTGTAAACCACAGTTTGCTTTTATCCAAAATGGTATCTTTTAACTTCTCTCCAGATACATTAGAATGGTTTGCATCTTATCTCCAGAATAGAGAACAGTGTGTAAAAGTTCACCAGGATAAATCCTTATTTTTAAACAACCGTATGGGTATCCCACAAGGGTCCATTCTTGGTCCTTTACTTTTCAGCATTTTTATTAATGACTTGCCACTACACTGCTCAGCTGCAACATGTCAACTTTATGCAGATGATGCAGTTATTTACACAGCTGCCAAGACTCCAGCACAGGCTGCAGATGTACTGTCTACAAGTATGGTTGATGTCCAAGAGTGGCTCTTCCAGAACCATCTATTGCTGAACCTTCAGAAAACAGTTTCAATGTGCTTTTCAATCAAAAAATGTAACCTGCAACATTTTAAAGTTAATATACATGATCAAGACATCAGTTTAGTTACAGAATTCAAATATCTTGGCATTGTACTAGATCCTCAATTCAAATTTAATCTTCATATAAAGAAAATTTCTAAAACAGTAAAAAAAAATCTGAACTGCTTTAAATTAATTAGATATTACATACCATACCAAGCAGCTGTACTGTATATGCATTCAATGGTTTTTTCTCATATATCATACTGTTTGACAGTCTGGGCTCAAGCAGCTCCTTCCACAATAAATCATATAGATTCATTATATAATCAAACTCTAAAAATCTTGGATAAAAAGCCCATTAGGTGGCATCACTGTTATATTTTAAAAAAATACAATCTATTGAGTTTTGAGAGTTTCATTGACTTCTGTTTTCTGAAATTAATTTTCAAATGTTTCCATAAATCAGCGCCAGAGCCACTTGCTGGTTTCATCCAAAGACAGGACAGCAGCAGAGCCACCAGGAGTTCTGTTAACAATAACTGTAAAATATCCCACCACAGAACCACAATTGGACAAACAGCTTTCTCTATAAAGGGCAGTCATATCTGGAACACAATGCCAAATGAAATTAAAATAATAACGGACTTTAAAACATTTACTACAAAGGTTAAAAACTGGCTGAAAAATAAACAAGAATGTACCCATGTATGAAATGATTGTCTGCAGGGTGAGAGTGAATGAAGGGAAGGAATGAATGTGTTTGTTTATAGTGAGTGACGAAGGGAGGGAGACCTGAAATAGGCAAATGTGAACCAGGTTTTTATATTGTGTATTTATAATCTTGTTTGCATTGATGTATGTGGTTATTGTTTATTCTGTCTTCATTTTTTCTTTTCCTTATCCTTCTTTCTTTTTACCTGTTTCTTCTTTCTAAAGCCCATCCAGGGACAAGAGTTGCAAATTAGCTAATAGCTATACGCTCTTTGTGCAGCACATTAGATTGATTGTCATTTGATTAATTGTCTATGTTTATTGCACTGTCCCTGTCAAATAAACAAATAAAATAAATAAAAATATTTTAGATGCTGTTTGAGAAAACGACAACCCACCTAAGTGGCTAGTGGGAGTGGCTGTCTTACCGGCCACTGCTGAAATCTACCCGCCATTAGTGGGCTGGCGGGTGTTAATATCAAAACCTGTACAACACGAGTGTAACCCTTGATCATTTCTCAGTCATGTCGTATGAATAACTTATGACTTCAAGACAATTTATCACCAGTCCGAAGATTGTGTAGAGCTTTCAAGTGGTGTGGTCTGAACTCCTCTTAAAGACACAGAATAAGCAGTTGGCTGGTGAGTCTATCCAGTAAATTCATTCTCTTTTAATATCACACTGAATTACAGAACACACATACAGTATAATAACTAAGAGAAAACTAATAACCCTAATAATATACAGTAACAATAACTACTTCACCAATGTATTATTTGCAGTCCTGTCCATTGCCTGCTGACTAATAACAATGAAAAAATCAGCAGCTAAAAATCAATTATAAACAGAGAATATTCTGTTAATATAGATTTTCTGGAGATTAGTTTTGGATTAACAAATACTTGTATTTTTCTGAAAATGTTCTGTTTGTAATGTGACTAAATGCATGACCATACAGCACCTTATCTATTTGCAAAATGCCAATTATAGCAGTCTTGAATCTTACATTTCAGAGGGAAAGTTGAGGGTCATACAGGCTGACACTAAATGATTTGAAATGCTTTTGTCTAAACTCAGACCCATCCCAGAATGAATACATATACTATGGAGAGCATAAAGACAGCTTTGCTGTTAGCTATTTAATGTGGGTGTACTTTGCATAGGCCTCCATGAAGAGAGGCTTACTCAAACTATATGAGCGTACTATATATCTAATGTAAAATAAATGGGTTAATAGGGAGTTGCTCTCTTTTGTACCACCAGTACCAATTCATTACATGCATAAAGGATGCAGTCAAGCATTGACATGTTTAAAGATGGGGACTTTTAGAGACAGACTCACATGTGTTGCCACTGCAGGCTGTTTAAAAGATAGAAAAACAAAAGATTACTCCAAAACAAACTCTTCGCTTCTACTATTTTTTTCTTTCCTTCACTCTCTTTCTGTATCCACTTTGTTTTATCCTTCTTTTCTTCTCTCCACAGCACGAGACTACGCACATTACTGATGTAAATGTCATGGCGGCCGCTGAGCCGTCATCAGCCTCGGCTGCGCACACACCTGCCGCCAATTATCAGTGGACCTTAAAAGCCGGCGTCTCTGATGGCTCAGCACGGAGTCGTCTGCCTACTTCGCCACGCAGCGCGTCACGGACTCATCCTCTCGCCAAAGCATCCACGACGCAGAGCCGCAAAGCCAGCGCAAGCCTTCCAGTGCCACCTGCAAGTAAGCAGTACTCTTCATTACACCTCTGTACTGCGAACAGTACTAATCTATCTGTGCTTGTGTGTTCCAGGGTTGCCAGGTTGCGGCGGGACTCGCTCAGCCCCAGCGGTTCCACAGCATCACACTCACTCATACCTTCACACACATTACACACCTAATTCAATAGATAATTGTCAAAATAGTCTACTTGTGTCAGTGTCTGTCTCCTGGGTCAAACAGCCATGTCAGTAAAATACATGAGACACAACACAAAACAGCACAAAGGCTATGGATACATAATCTCATGCTTTCTCGATATGTCCACCCACACTTAGTTTGCATCATACACAGCAGATTGCATCCACACCACAGGTCTGGATTTACTTTATAAAATATTAAAATATTTTTAAAATTGATTACAACACTACATTTTATTGTTTTTTCAATTAAACTTTTGCCTAATAATTTTTTATTTCTTTATTAGTAATCTTGTGGACATAGGAAAAAAATCTATCCACTGCTTTTGCTGGGAGTAACGCTTTCACTGTGCACACATCTAACCACTTTGGGATCAGTGGCTCCAAAATTTTGTAGCTCATTTTATAGGTGCTTTATTCATTTAAATGTTTTAAGCAATATTACATGAGAGGAAGTACGGTATCAATGAATACAGTAATTGCGGCTATGTGTCGGGCATTAGACGTATTGTGGAGAAAGAAGGCAGGCGAGGCAACGAGCTGGACGACAGAGAAACTTTATTCCTTCTCCAACATATTTTACAGCAAAAGAGATTCCTGGATCTCTGTGCATTCCTCTTTTATATCTTTATTTCCATGCATCGAGACCTGGGACTTCTGACCATAACACATTGTTGTTTGAACAAATCAAATCAAATCAAATCAACCTTTATTGTCATGTTGCTGTACATACAACTGTAGTGCAGGCAAAATGAAATTACGTTTCTCTAGGCATCCATATATGTAAAAAGAACTTAATTTAAAACACACTCACTCACCCCCTACCCCAACACAGCCATTCACACATCTCTAAGACACATTTAGTTATTTCAGTAATATTAACTTATTACAGTTGCAGTTTAAAGTGATAACTACCTATGTATAAAATACCAATTAAAGTGGCTGAGTGAGTCAAAGTGGCTACTTGAAACTAACTAGAACAATAATATACATAAATATACATAAGGTACATAATGTCAAGAACAGTAAAGAACAGTGTGGCACATTAACATAACATAACGCTGTCGCCGCTTCAACACCCTACTTCTCCCAGCGGCTCAGACATTTACTACTCTCCCTGGGGGGTGCATAGTCCTTACTGTCCCATCCCTGTCAAACTAATCTATCTATCTATCTATCTGATACCCCCCAGTGACACCTCCTCTTTCGGTCCATTGTTCCCTCGGTGGAGAAGTCCAACATCATGCCGCCTCACAGCCCCCCCCCCCCCCCCCGAACACCCAGAGAGGGGACTAACCCCCCCCCCCCCATCTTCTGGGCTTGAGTTGTTGCCCATAGTGGCTGTAGCAGAGGGGTCAGTCCAGTCGAACTGCCCTGCTGGCGGGGTGTACAGGAGGACACGTCAGTCTGTGGAGGGAAAATGGGAGGGGGAGAAAACACATCAGCTTCGTGGGCGCAGATCCCTGCCAAGGGATCACCAACTTGCGGAGCCACCAATGGTGGGCGTCCGTGCCGGGGAGCTTGGGCCAACACCACCTGCTCGTCTGCCAACACAAATGCAGACGGTCTCCCTACGTCCCCCCAAGTCTAACACAAAATGCTTCGCCCCAGGTTCCAACACACTGAACGGTCCATTGTACAGTGGGCGCAGTGGGGTCTGATGCGCATCGTGCCACAAAAACAAAACTGGCATTCTGCAAGCTTTTTGGGATGAAGGTGCGGGGAAAACAGTGGTGGGCCAGGCCCGGTACATTAAAAGCCTGTGCAAAAATTGCGCGGGCGGATCAGCTTCGGGTGCTGGGTTTTCCAGTAAAAACTCTCTGGCGATCCGCAGCAGCTGAGAAAAAACAAGTTCTGCCGGGGAGGCTGCCAAATCCTCCTTAGGTGCGGAGCGCAACCCGAAAAGAACCCAGGGCAGGTGGTCGACCCAATTTGTGTCAGTGAGCGAAGCTCTGAGCGCTGCTTTAAGCGACCTATGAAAACGCTTGCATAACCCGCTAGCCTGGGGGCTGTACGCGGTAGTGCGGTGAATTTTGACCCCCAGGCTCTGGGCCATCGCAGACCAGAGTTCTGAAATGAATTGTGGACCCCTGTCGGGTGTGATGTCCAATGGAGATCCGAAACGTGCAACCCAAGCCGACAAAAAAGCGTGTGCCACTACCAAGGACGTGGTAGAAGCCAGTGGGACCACTTCAGGCCACCGCGTGGTGCAGTCCACGACTTTCAAAAGGTGCGTGAAACCTTACGACGGCGGGAGGAGTTCTACCAAATCCACGTGGACATGGTCGAACCTCCTGGCCGGGATTTGGAACAGTTCGAGGGGGGCTCTGGTGTGCTTGTGTTCTTTGACCCGCTGGCACACAACGCACGCTGCAGCCCACTCTTTCACCTCCTTGTGCAAGTGCGGCCAGACGAATTTTGCCCCCACTAGCTTCACTAAAGCGCGCACTCCCGGATACGAAAGGGAGTGGACCGACTTAAAAATGTGACAGCGCCAAGAGCTCAGAACCACTGGGCGCGGGCGGCCGGGGAAGACGTCGCAGAGTAAGGGTGGGCACCATTCTTGCACGACCCTGCTCTCCAGCCTTAACCCAGTTAGCACAGACTGGAGCGCACAGACTGGAGCGCACAAATGTCCGCGTCCCCGGCTTGCTCTGCGGCCATGGCAGGGAAATCTATTCCCATGTAAACCGGAGAGACTAATGCGCACAACAGACAATCAGCCACGACGTTGCGCTTACCAGCGACGTGTTGAATGTTGGTAGTAAACTCCGAAATCGCGGCCAAATGCCACTGCTGCCGGGCCGACCATGGTTCCAAGACCTTGGCCATCGCATACGTCAGCGGCTTATGGTCCACAAATGTGGTGAACTCGGGCCCCTCCAGCCAGAACTGGAAATGATGCATTGCCAGGTGAAGAGCCAGCAATTCTCTATCGAATGCGCTGTACTTGCGTTCATTGCTGCGCAAAGTGCAGCTGAAATATGCGAGTGGCTGCCACGAACCTGACACGCACTGCTCCACCACTGCCCCTATGGCAACATTAGACACATCCGTAGTGGGCACTATCCGTGCAGACAGATCCGGGTGGGCTGACAGCGCGGCCTCCGCAAGTGCTGTTTTGGCATCAGTAAAAGCCTGGACTCGCTCGGGAGTCCAGTCAATGGCTTTCATGGGCTTCTTTTTTTTAAGTACGGTATACAATGGCTGCATCAGCTGGGCTGCCTGGGGAAGGAAATGGTTATAAAAATTAACCATTCCCAAAAACTCCTGTAGTGGTCTGCGGGCGCGGAAAGTCTGACACACCTTATCCGGTAACGGACTCGCGCCCTTCAGTGAAATGCAGTGGCCCAAAAAATCAATCACTGGCACACTGAACTGGCACTTCGCTGGGTTAATTTTCAGCCCGTGCGCCTCCAAACTCTGGAAAACCGTTTTGAGATGGGCGATATGCTCCTCCTCGGATGCGCTGGCTACCAGAATGTTGCCTAAGTAGACAAAAACAAAGGACAAGTCACAAAGCACTGCATCCATCATCCTCTGGATGATGCCGCGTCTTTTAATCTGAATGGCATGCGTAAAAATTTGAAAAGTCCAAAAGGAGTTATTACCACTTGTACTGTTATAGTTAGTTAGTTAATCCCTTCACACCTGAAGGTGTATATGGGCGGCGCCTATCTCCGTTTCTCTGACCCTAGGCCACACAGCTACTGTAAGTAGTGAAAGCTACAGCGGGGGGTCAGTCCTCTGGTAGCTCTGTGTGTAACTTTACTTTCCCCATTCCATTATGCGGAGCACCACGCTAGAAGGCAGAAAGCACCATTTTTATATGGTCTTTGGTATGACCCGGCCGGGATTTGAACTCCTGCCTCCCGGGTGTGGGGCGGATGCTCTACCAACTGAGCCACCACTCCGGTCTTGTACTGTTATCACTACGTGTTTTATACACGGTGTATGTGAACGCAGATTAACAGCAAGCCAAACTCGTTTTTCGCGAGCTAGGAAACCGAGCGTCCTGCTCCTTTATTCAAGTCTTCTTAGACAGCTTACAGTTCTTTATAACTGTGGCTTGAAGAGCTCAATGAAAAGCCGAGTGAAACTAAGAGAAAATAAAACAGAAAATAAATTCATTAGTATGCTAGCGGGCCCCTGGGATAGGACTAATTCCTGGAACAATACATTTGTAATACATGTAACAAGCTAGCGGGGCCCTGGGATAAGACTAATTCCTGAAACAACACATTCTAAAAAAACGATGCCAAGTTCACGTCTAACAAAACTTATAAAACTGACAAAATACTAATTGGACTTACAGCCATTGCTTTCGAAGGTGTGGAAAGGGGTTTAACACACACGAGGAACGTTTCAGACATTTGCGGGCAGGTTACGCTATTCTGCCTTTTTTTCCTTTCTCTCTTACCAACGTTCGTTTCTTCTTCCCATAAAACATAGCGGCAACTGGCTGCGCTTTCAACATAAAATACAGGCAAATTGCCACTGACTGTACAAAAGTCACTCTTAACCTAATAACTGTTTAAATAACACTTTTTAACACTGTTTAAATAACACTGTTTAAATAACAATACCGGAGTGGTGGCTCAGTTGGTAGAGCATCCGCCCCACACCCGGGAGGCAGGGGTTCAAATCCCGGCCGGGTCATGCCAAAGACCATATAAAAGTGGAACTTCCTGCCGTCCAGCTTGGTGCTCAGCAATAAATGGAATGGAGGAGGGAACTCTGTGGCGGCGCCTTGCATGGCAGCGGCCCTCTGATTCTGCACTTGGGGTGTGTGTGATTTACACTGTAGATAGGTAAAGCACAATCTCGTTCTGCTGTACATAATTGGTTGTACGGCTGAATGACAATAAGGGTGATTTAATTTAATTTTTAATTTAACTGTTTAAATAACATGAATTACTACAAATGAACTATATTTATTATAAACTTATGAACTATTTTTAACTCTATAAAACATACTCTACTGAGGGCAGAACACCACTGTTTTTGGAACATCACTGGGACCTGATGGTATCCGCGGATCAGATCCACTTTCAAAAAACACGCGCCCCAGCCAGGTGCACAGAAAAATCCTGGATATGCAGAATGGGATAAAGATCGTGCTCCTTGGTGTTATTCAAGTGCCGGAAATCGCCGCACGGTTGCCACGACCCGTCGGCTTTAGGGACCATGTGTAGCGGGGATGCCCACGGGCTGTTGGAGCGCCTGACGATGTCCAACTGCTCTAAGTTGGCAAACTCCTCTCGTGCGCTGGGCAGTTTAGCTGTGTCCAAATGCCAAGGACGCGTAAACACTGGCAGACCTTTTGTCATCATAAAGTGCTTGACCCCGTGTTTCGTTACCGTAGCCAAAAAAGTTGGGATTGTGAGTGCTGGGAACTGTGCAAACAAATGTTGGTACGTACCCCCTGGAGCTATAACATTAGCCAGTGTTGTCAACCCAGCTCCCCGAGCTGTACGGGGCAGTGAGGTAAAAGAGACAGCATCCACTAATCTCCTATTAGCAACATCGACTAACAACCCATAAGCACATAAAAAATCTGCACCTAAAATGGGGCCGGAACATGCAGCTATCACAAAGTCCCACTGAAAGTTGCGTCCGTGTAAGCATATCGTCCATGTCTCCATTTGCCAAATGTCCTGATGGTGGATCCGTTGGCGGCTGTGTGCTCGGGACCGCTGTGTCCTGCCACCCTATCTACGTTGACCGGCGGGATGAGGCTCTTCTGGGAGCCGGAGTCCACCAAAAACTGTCTCCCCAAACGTGTGTCTGTGACATAAGTAGTCTGTTCCTGTCGCCATCAGTTGCAGCTGCCACCGAATTCCGAATGTGCTGTCTTCTCAGCTTCTTAAATTGGCATGGTGACAGGCAGCGTTGGGCATTCGAGCCGAATCGGTGATGATAAAAACAGATTGCCCCTTTCCTTCGTCTTCTGGTGTCCATCCCAGCTACCACAAACAGCTCCTCGACCTCGCTAGAGTCCCTCATGGATGCCGGTGCTACTGTTTGCACGCTGGGAGCTCTGGTCGCCAAGATGATGTGGTCCGCTTCCTGCACTAGGGCGCGGTAGTCCTTAGCAATCAGCTGCGGCGAGTTGGCCAGGATCAAGTGGGTGAACAGGAAAGATTCGTCGTCCTTCCCCCTCAGCGCCAACATGCTCTCCATAAGCTCCACTGCTGACTTGTCCCCTTACTCCGAACACGCTAGGAGCCTCTCTGCCCTCTTACTGTCAGAAAGGGTATAGCGCAGCAGAAGCATCCTCTTGAGTGCTTCATATTTTCCTTGGGCTGGCGGCTCCTGGAGCAGGCTCATCACCTGTTGCTTGGCACGCGCATCCAGCGTAGCAACCATGTAGTAATATCTGGTATCATCCGTTGTTATCCCGGAGTGTGAACTGGGCTTCAATGTGCAAGAACTACGCAGTCGGGTTGTGAAGCCAGAAGTCCGGGAGCTCGACTGAGACCACGGACGGGGTGCTGGTGCTCTTTCTCCAGGCAGTCGCCGGGGCGGTGGTCGACTCGTTCTCCATGGCACGTCTTCGGGTCACCAATGTGGAGAAAGAAGGCAGGCGAGGCAACGAGCTGGACAACACAGAAACTTTATTCCTTCTCCAACATATTTTACAGCAAAAGAGATTCCCAGGTCTCTGTGCATTCCTCTTTTATATCTTTATTTCCATGCATCGAGACCCGGGACGTCCAACCATAACACGTTGTATGAACAAAGAACAGTGTGGCACATTAACATAACATAACGCCAGCGCCGCTTCAACACCCTACTTCTCCCAGCGTCTCCGACATTTACTCCTCTCTCTGGGGGGGTGCATAGTCCTTCTGTCCCATCTGTGACACCTCCTCTTTCAGTCCATTGTTCCCTGGGTGGAGAAGTCCAACACCATGCCTCCACACAATCACACCCAAAGTTAGTATATTCATGATACCGTACGACCTCAAGTGTAATATTGCTTTTATACAACAGTTCTGCAAGCACAATTTTAAATGACATCTAGCAATACTAGACAAAATATTATAATTTGTTTGTTAACCAGTTATGTTTGTGCAGTTGAGAAAAAAAAACAGTCCCTTCTAAATGTAGCCAATAACTGTTGCTAAACATCTCAGTCAGCATGAAGACATCTATTGTCATTTCACACACATGTAAACAAATTAAATATTGTCAAGTGCAAAAGTAAGTGTTTAGAAAACATACTGGTCACCTGTTGAGTCGGTATGGGTGGGCAATATAAGCTGCGGCTTCAGCCATCACCCATTTTGGATAACTTATGCTGAACTGTATAATCAGAGGAGTTATTGTTTAATTTGACCTTGTTAGATTTTTTTCCCCTTTGCTATATTATTCTGTTCTTTTCTTTTAATCTTTACTTTTAATCTATCCGAAATAAAGATTCATTCATTCATTCATAAGAGTGAGTTATGGTATCGTGAATATACTAACTGGGTGTGATACTCTTGTGCCCTCCATGACGCATCACAGCCGGAGTTGGTATATTCATGATACCGAAACTCACTCTCATGTAATATTACTTAATTATTTTTCTTATTCACAGGGAGAGGATGGTCTTTGTTATATGAAATTTTTTGAATGTCCCATATTATGCTCTTAAACAGATGGCCTAGAATGTTAAATACTTTAGGAAATAATAAACGATTTTTATAAAATTTTCTATAAATGTATAAAAAAATAAAGAGCTGTTGTCTAATGTCATGAATCACCCTGGCAGGGGTGGATAGAAGACTCCAAACACATACTGTGAGTTTGCACATTTAATACGAACCCCCCCCCCCCCCCCCCCCCACAAAATAACCAGAATACAAAACTTACGGACTAGGAACAGAGGAAACAGCCTGACAAACAGAGAAGCGGGGAACTCCCGCAGGATAACCCAGAGAAGCGTGGGACACACGCTGGATACAAAATAACAAAAGATGGGGGAATACCCATCTGGACATGGATAACAACGCTACGCCGAGAAGTGGCACAGCAGTCTATAAATAGGGCACAAATGATTACAGGTGTGGGTACAAGAGCGAGGAAGAAATCAGAGACAACTAAACAGCTGTGACAGCCCGCAAACAGATTTGACACACGGAAGAGCCACACAGCGCTTGTCATGGTCCGTGTGCTGACTCTGTCTGCACTCGACCTGTGCGGTAGTTCTCCGTTCTCCCCGGTGGCGCACCTCTAGACTTTTATTGCGACAGCGTCTCGGTGGGGCTTCCGGCTGTCAGTGGAGCCCTGCTGGACAGCCTGATTCCAATCAGCTGATGATCAATCTGTTAAGCACTATTTAAGCGAGCAGCTCTGTTTGCTCGGGGCTGCGACCTCGCCTGCCTTCCAGTCTGGCTTCCCTAACCCCGAAGTCAGTTCTTCCCAGTGTTCAGGTTCCGCCGTCGCTGATCATATGTAAGTGTCTTGTCTTTATTTGTGTTTTGCCCCACGAGGCTTATTATTTTGTCATTCTGTCTTCATTTAATAAATGTACGAACTCAATGGCCGCCTGCAGCGTCTCACTGATGGCTCGTGAGAGCCATCCATAACAGTGCTGTCGAAATAAAAGTACTGAGGAAACAAAAAGGCAACTGACATGAAATGTTACAAAATGAGAAAGGGACCAGAGAATACAGACAGAGAAAAATGAACCATAAAGGCAAGGACACAATGAATACAAAAACCATGAGATACAAATACTGGAAAGCTAATAACAGAATACAGACAGAGGACAAATAACTGGTCAACACCAAATTTATTGTCTAAGTTTTTTTTTTAGCTGATTTAAGACAATTTTGATGTGCTGAATCCAAAAATCACATTGGTTTTGCTCAATCAGGTCAACTTTTTGAATTATGGCCACATGTTTTATACGTTTTTGTTTACATGTACGGGTATTTTCGCTTTATAGGATACAGAATTCTTTATGTCTTGAAATTCTCTGAATTTTGAACAATGATGGCGTAACATTCAACTTACATGTACTCACCTTTATATAAGTACTTACCTTTATATAAAGGTAAGTACATGCAGAGTACTAAGTAAGTACAGGTTTTTACTTAGCACCTGATCGAGAGAAACGGATGTCATTTTCGGATTCAGCGGTGCAAAATCAGTTGAAAAAACACAGACAACTTAGAAAAAATTATTTTTGTAACCCTGTGTAATAAAAGGTGAGGGGAGACTCATGTCAAAACAGGTGAATAATAATATGAAAACTGGATGGAAAAAGACATAAGAATCTAAATGAGAAGAGGAATAACATCACTAAGAACAGGAGTACTAAAAAACAACCAGAAACAAAAACAACTCAAATAAAAAATCACAACCAAAACCAACCAAACAATACTAAACTAAAGTGGGAATGTACAGAAAATAACCAAAATGACAAAAGAGCATGAACACAGTGCTTCACCCCGTGCTCAGCATCATGGCATCTAATCTGTATTTGTTCACAATCCAAAGTCCTTTAAATTATTTTAGAGAAGAAAGAAACAACAATAACCAATTCAGAAAACTCATGCCACATATTCAAAGGTGAAGGTGAATCCAGCTCCCTACAGTGGTGTGAAAAAGTGTTTGCCCCTTCCTGATTTCTCATTTTTTTGTATGTTTGTCACACTTAAATGTTTCAGATCATCAAACAAATTTAAATATTAGACAAAGATAACACAAGTAAACACAGAATGCAGTTTTTAAATGATGTTTATTATTAAGGGTAAAAAAAAAATCCAAACCTACATGGCCCTGTGTGAAAAAGTGATCCCCCCCCTCAGACCACAGGCATTACTGCCACACCTGTTCTCAATCAAGAAATCACTTAAACAGGACCTGCCTAACAAAGTGAAGTAGACCAAAAGATCCTCAAAAGCTAGACATCATGCTGCAAGCCAAAGAAATTCAGGAACAAATGAGAAAAAGTAACTGTGCTCTATCAGTCTGGAAAAGGTTATAAAGCCATTTCTAAAGCTTTGGGACTCCAGAGAACCACAGTGAGAGCTATTACCCCCAAATGGCAAAAACATGGAACAGTAGTGAACCTTCCCAGGAGTGGCTGGCTGACCAAAAATTACCCCAAGAGCACAGCGATGACTCATCCAAGAGGTCACAAAAGACCCCACAACAACATCCAAAGAACTGCAGGCCTCACTTGCCTCAGTTAAGGTCAGTGTTCATGACTCCGCCATAAGAAAGCGTCTGGGCAAAAATGACCTGCATGGCAGAGATCCCGGACAAAGAACACTGGTGAGCAAAAAACGCTCATCTCAGTTTTGCCAGAAAACATCTTGAGGATCCCCAAGACTTTTGGAAAATACTCTGTGGACTCATGAGACAAAAGATGAACATTTTGGAAGGCTTGTGTCCCATTACATCCAGTGTTTAAAAGTAACAGCATTTCAGAAAAGGAACATCATACCAACAGTAAAATATGGTGGTGGTAGTGTGATGGTCTGGGGCTGGTTTGCTGCTTCAGGACCTGGAAGACTTGCTGTGGTAAATGGAACCATGAATTCTGCTGTCTACCAAAAAATCGCGAAGGAGAATGTCTGGCCATATGTTCATGACCTCAAGCTGAAGCGCACTTGGGTTCTGCAGCAGGACAATGATCCAACACAAACCAGCAAGTTCACCTCTGAATGGCTTAAGAAAAACAAAATAAGGACTTTGGAGTGGCCTAGTCAAAGTCCTGACCTGAATCCGATTGAGATGCTGTGGCATAACCTTAAAAAGGTGGTTCAAGCTCGAAAACCCTCCAATGTGGCTGAATTACAACAATTCTGCAAAGATGAGTTGGCCAAAATTCCTCCACAGTGCTGTAAAAGACTCATTGCCAGTTAATCAGTGGGGAGAAGTTCAGTGAAATCTGCTCTTGAAGACACTGGTTGGAAGTAAAGCCTGCAGGGTCTTGGCCCTCCGTGGCACATGATTGGACACCCCTGCTGTAAAGGGTTCAAAAGAGTGTTTTGCTGCCATCTGGTGGGTTAAATAAAATAAATAAAATGCCATTGTTCTACATCTTGTGATCTTTCCAAAGATGTAGGACATGTGCATTTTACCTTGTTTGACATTGTTTACATTTTAATTTATATTTTTAATGATAAAAAGAACAAATGGACTACATATTTTTACTATATAAAATAAATTCAAATAATACAATATTTTAAACTGTGCATAATCTGTGCAGAATGTGTCACTTCTATATAATTTGGTCCTACTGTAGTCAAGAAGTTGCCCAGTTGATTTAGTGGTTTCTCTGCACATAGATTCATTGTTGAAATGGTGTTACAAACATTGAAATATATATATAAAAAGAATTATGTGAGGATAAAAAAAATTCTAAATTTCTTCTTTGATTTATTGCAGTTTATTCAGTCATATTAAAATATACAATGCCAATTATACTTATGTGAGGTCTTGCCTACCTGTAGAGACCAAGATTATGCATGTAGGCCTTAGATTGTAGAGATTTATTTTGGGTATGTCTGTTTAGGCTCAGGGCTTAATACGCATCGTCTTTTTATTGTTTCATCCACAACCTCTTAAGCAATTAAAGAAAAGAACTTGTGCAATTACCCACTGGAGAGAATATTTACATGCTTTTGAGCTTAAATTATTATAATTTTTTTTTTTTTTTGCTGAGAAATGGGGACATAAACACATTACTTATTGGAAAAAATTTGGCAGAAATAACAAGGATAACCTGGCAACCCTAACTTTCTAGAATCAAGACACTGCTAAGTGGTGTTTTCACTTTTTTATAGTGTTTAAGTGATTAATAATTAAACTAAAGGACAAAAGCTAAAGTTGGCAAGAAAAATCTGTCTCTCCTTTTCCTTATGCATAGGAGTCTCAGGTGTGTTAGTATGAATCATAATTAAACCCCTGTGACTCGGTGTAATCACAACACCTGCCTCATCAATTTATTCAATATTACACAGCAACCCAAGCAGAGAGGTAATTACTGACTGTGTACCTCTCAGGCTCTGGCACAGACGGATGCAAAAATTTATTCAGAATACATAAATGGCCCTTAAAATTTAAAATAGCATCTTTTTCATTAGTACTGTAGTAAAGCTAATTGTGGAAAAATACAAATACTTTAAGTCATAGCGCCAGTTACGTGCGGTGAGGTTCATGGCTGGTGAGGCACTGAGGCTTTTAGAGTTAGATTTACAAATATATGAACCCAACAGATAAAGTTTAAATTCAACATGCAGTTGAAAGCTTGCATGGATTTATAATCTGTGAATTTTACATTTTTAAAATCAGATTTTATAAATAATTTTATCAAAATACAGTGGTGTGAAAAAGTGTTTGCCCCCTTCCTGATATCTCATTTTTTTGTATGTTTGTCACACTTAAATGTTTCAGATCATCAAACAAATTTAAATATTAGACAAAAATAACACAAGTAAACACAAAATGCAGTTTTTAAATGAAGGTGTTTATTATTAAGGGTAAAAAAAATACAAACCTACATGGCCCTGTGTGAAAATGTGATTGCTGCCCCCCTCCCCCATTAAAATATAAATTAACTCTGGTTTATCACATCTTTGGAAAGCTGAGTTCAATTTCTCTAGCAACACCCAGGCCTGATTACTGCCACACCTGTTCTCAATCAAGAAATCACTTCAATAGGACCTGCCTGACAAAGTGAAGTAGACCAAAAGATCCTCAAAAGCTAGACATCATGCTGCAAGCCAAAGAAATTCAGGAACAAATAAGAAACAAAGTAATTGAAATCTATCAGTCTAGAAAAGGTTATAAAGCCATTTCTAAAGCTTTGGGACTCCAGAGAACCACAGTGAGAGCCATTATCCACAAATGGCAAAAACATGGAACAGAGTGGCCGGCCGACCAAAATTACCCCAAGAACGCAGTGACGACTCATCCAAGAGGTCACAAAAGACCCCACAACAACATCCAAAGAACTGCAGGCCTCACTTGCCTCAGTTAAGGTCAGTGTTCATGACTCCGCCATAAGAAAAGAGACTGGGCAAAAATGGTCTGCATGGCAGAGTTCCAAGACGAAGACCACTGGTGAGTAAAAAGAACAAAAAGGCTCTTCTCACTTTTGCCAGAAAACATGTTGATGATCCCCAAGACTTTTGGGAAAATACACTGTGGACGACGAGACAAAAGTTGAACTTTTTGGAAGGTGTGTGTCCCATTACATCCATTGTAAAAGTAACAGCATTTCAGAAAAGGAACATCATACCAACAGTAAAATATGGTGGTGGTAGTGTGATGGTCTGGGGCTGTTTTGCTGCTTCAGGACCTGGAAGACTTACTGTGGTAAATGGAACCATAAATTCTGCTGTCTACCAAAAAATCCTCAAGGAGAATGTCCGGCCATCTGTTTGTGACCTTAAGCTGAAGCACACTTGGGTTCTGTAGCAGGACAATGATTCAAAACACACCAGCAAGTTCACCTCTGAATGGCTTAAGAAAAACAAAATGAAGACTTTGGAGTGGCCTAGTCAAAGTCCTGACCTGAATCTGATTGAGATGCTGTGGTATAACCTTAAAAAGGCGGTTCAAGCTGGAAAATCCTCCAATGTGACTGAATTACAACAATTCTGCAAAGATGAGTAGGCCAAAATTCCTCCACAGCGCTGTAAAAGACTCATTGCCAGTTATCGCAAACGCTTGATTGCAGTCGTTGCTGCTAAGGGTGGCCCAACCAGTTATTAGGTTTAGGGGGCAATCACTTTTTCACACAGGGCCATATAGGTTTGGATTTTTTTTTCCTTAATAATAGACACCATTTAAAAATTGCATTTTGTGTTTACTTGTGTTATCTTTGTCTACTATTTAAATTTGTTTGATGATCTGAAACACATTGTCACGAGCCAGCTTGGCTTTCCCCGGCTCGGTCTCAATCACTTTGGGGGGTTTTGGTTTTACTGGTTATGTGCATTTTTGTGTATTATTGTACTGACCTCCTTATCGTTGACACTGCCTGACCGGCAGCTGTTGGTCTGCGTCTGTGACCTACTTTTTCTCACGCTGCTGACAGTCTGTCGGTCCAGCCACGCCCCCTCGCTCTCCCTTGACTCCATCAGCTGTTTCCTACCCCGGTAATCATCTCCCCCGCGTCTCGCCCAGGTGTTCCTTATTTGCCACGCCAGCGGCGTCTGTACTAAAGCAGCTCTTTGCTGGACAGACGCAGCTGGATCATTGTATGCGTTAGATGGCTGTGCTCCGCCGTCTGACTGTCACGTCACTGAAGGTGTATGCTCGCCGATCTACTGGAGGACCTGGTTTGCCTAGGCTGTGAGTAACTCTAGCGTTTCTCTGTTCAGCTGTGCTGCCATGCTGGTAGCGTTTCCGAGTGCGGCACTACTGCTACCCTCTCTCCCTGCACAGCCTAGCATTTTGAGAGAACTCTGTATTTGCCTGAGCTGCTCTGCCATTTTGTATGGTTCCCTTCACTGTCGTTCAATAAATGTGCGTGTGGTAATTCCTGCAGTTAAATCCTCATTTCTCCTTCTCTCCTCCGTGTGCAAAGATAGGGCGCACGGAGGGTTTATGACAGAATGATCCAGCCAGTTAAGAGGATTTAGCGGGTTCACCCACACACTATCTTTTTTCTAACGAATTGGGGTTTTTTTCCACCCACCTGTTGTGGAGCACATGATGCCCCGGGCCTGTCGACCTTGTCGCCGCGAGGGAGGAACGGCAGCTGGCATCCTCACGCTGGAGGAAGAATGGGCAGCAGGGTTTATCCAGGACTTTGTGGAGGAGGCCCTCGCGTCCCGTGGACACAAGAAGAAATGGGAGTGTTTGCTCGGGGCTATGGGCATCCTGGAAGTGCATCCCGGTCTCTGGAGGTGTCCACAATATGCCGAGCTGCTCTCCATGGTCTACGCGCTCGAGCGCTTATTCCCTGGGTTATCTGCGAGGACACTTCCCGCCGAGCTGAAGTGGAGTTGTTCCCCTCGTCGGTCATCCGCTTCCTCTCCAGCTCAGCCCAAAGAGCCAGCCTCGGCCCGTGCATCTCTAGCTCCACCAGGACAGTGTCGTTCCGCATGGAAGCGCGGGAGAGGGCCTTTCCTCCGCCAGCCGCCATTGTTTCTCTGGCAGCGGTGAGGTCCGCTGAGGTCATACCCACCTCCATTGCCATTGAGCCGGCTCCTCCTCCGCCTGTAGAAGAGGGCCGTTTCACCGTGGACACAAAGAGGGACGACAGCCTGCCAGCTACAGCAGCTAACACCAAGGACCGGGATGACAGGCAAGTGTTTTTTCTCCGTTCTCAGCATGACAATAATAAACCTTGTCTGTCTCCTGGGAAAGGGGCTCAGTTACAGCAGCCCACTGGGCTCCCCATATCGGCTGTAGCTAATAACTCTTTTTCTACCCTCTCTGTGCCTCCTCCTTTATTTCCTGAGCATCTGCCGGTCCAAGAACTGAGCCGCCAGATGATGGAGGAGCCGGTGGGTTTGGACAATCCCTTCCCGGAGCCAGCACGGAGAGGTCCCTCTGCAGCCATGCCGGCGGACGAGGAGTGGGCGAACCTGCTCGCCTTTGTCAACCGCCGGGTCGAGGAGGAGCGCTGTGTGAGGGAGGTCCGAGGACGCACTTCCCTGGCTGTGAGGGTCCCAACTCCTATGCCTGTTCAGCTCATGGAGTCACCATCCAACGAGGAGTGGGTGAGCCTGCTCGTCTCTGTCAACCACAGGGTCGAGGAGGAGCGTCAACACCGTGTCAACACCATCCCGCCAGCTAGGAGACACCGGGAGAACTCCTCATTGCCTTCGGCAGCCCTTTGTCCTCCAGCTGCTGTGAGGCCCGCTGAGCTCACCCTGGTAACGCCCTCCTCCGTCGTCGTGAAGACTGCTCCTCCACAAGCTGTCGAAGGGGCCCACGTCACCACTGACACGGAGAGGGAGGATTGTTTCCTACCTGCAGCTGGGAACAGTGAAGACTGGGATGACAGGCAAGTATTTCTTCATTATACACCATCTAATGACACTGAGCTTTGCCTGTCTCCCGAGGGAGGGGCCCAGCATAAGCAGTCCGCTGGGTCCTCTCCTCCAGCTGCCCTAATTAACTCATTTTTTCCCCTCTCCGTGTCTCCTCCAATTCTCACCGAGGACCTGTCGGCCCAAGGTCAGGGCCATCCGACGGTGGAGGAGCTAGTGGCTTCGGAGGAGTCCTTCCCGTAGCCAGCACGGAGAGGTTCCCCTGCAGCCACGCCGGAGGAATCCCCAGCATTGGAGCCACTGCAGGAGGACACTAGGACTGCAATAACCACCTCACCCGCTGTGTAGGCTTCTGCAGCAGATTGGGAGCCAGAGCTGGACCTCTTGGAGGCTGGGTCCGGGTGTTCATCGCCAGGATCGACGGAGTCCCGGACAGCGGTGGAGCTCAAGCTCAGGCAAGTTTTCTCTCTTGTTTTTCTCATGTCAGTTTTAGAGTGATCTTGTCTGGCTCTTGGGGGGAGAGTCAGGTGCTGCCATCAGCTGCATCTGAACTCACCTCACCGGGCTCCGGCGGCGGCGGCGACCCTAACCATCTTTCTCCTCCTGCTTCCCCTGAGCCTTCACCTAGGGTCGCCGGAGAGGGTGTGCCTTTGCCGGAGGTCATTGTGGGTCTGGTCCGACCAGTGGAGGAGGCCATTGCTTCTGCTCCTCCTGCGGAGGTTGCCTTGGAACCGGGTCCGCCTCTCAGCAACCCCATGGGTCCAGCATCCCCGCTGCCCAAGGCCGTCGTGTGGGTTCCTCCACAGACCGCATCTCCATGGGCGCGGCAGGCTGGCCTTGGACCATCGTGGGGGCTGCGTTCCAGGATCAGCCCGACATGGGTGCTGCGCTCCTGTCCAGACCAGTCATGGAGGCCACACTCCAGCACGGGTTCCACCGAGGATGCAGCCTTGGCCCGGTCGGAGTCCACCACGGGTGCTGCAGAGCCACTGCTGGAGGGCGCCGAGGGAGGACGTCACTGCTTCAGCCCCTCCTGCCAAGGTCGTCAGGGTTCCTCCCATCGATCGCCTCCTCAGCTTGGTGTTTCTGCGGGTCGGCCCTCTCACCGCGGGGGCAGCTTTGACCCAATCGGGGTCCATCGTGGGTGCAGCGGAGCCGGCCCAGTTGGGGGCCATCATGGGTGCAGCTGAGCCTCAGCCAGAGGTCACCACGGGTGCAGTTAGGGTCCCGCTGGATTCCATCGTGGGTGCAGCGGAGCCAGCTCGGGCAGGGGCCACCGTGGGCGCTGCGGTTCGCTATGAGGATGCCGTGGTCTCCTTCTCCTTTCAGTCCTATGCCATGGGGGTTCCCTCCCTTTGGTCCGGTCACCTACCAGTGAGCTTCCTGGTAGGCAGACTGCCTCCTGCCTCACCCCATCGGCCCTGGTGGATCAACAACGCTGGCCGACTGCCTGAGGGACCGAGTCTCTGGGCCAGATGGCCTGTGTTCTCTGGCAGGCCACCTGACTGGGTTTGCCGAACTGCCTGCTGGGCCTGGGACTCAGGGCAGCCTCCCGAGCTGCTACGGCTTTGGACTTGGGGGAGTTAATTGTGGACCCTGGGCGGGGTATTGTGTTCCCTCCTTCCTATTCCCCCTACCTCCCACCTGAGTTTGTGTTGTTTGTTGCTGTTGCTCCTGTTTGTGTGTGTGTGTGTGTGATGTTACCTGGGGTGACTGGGAATCTACCCCTTAAAGGGGGGGCTCTGTCACGAGCTGAGCCGGCTTGGCTTTCCCCGGCTCGGTCTCAATCGCTTTGGGGGGTTTTGGTTTTACTGGTTGTGCATTTTTGTGTATTATTGTACTGACCTCCTTATCCTTGACACTGCCTGACCGGCAGCTGTTAATCTGCATCTGTGACCTACTTTTTCTCATGCTGCTGACAGTCTGTCGGTCCAGCCACGCCCCCTCGCTCTCCCTTGACTCCATCAGCTGTTTCCTACCCCGGTAATCATCTCCCCGCGTCTCGCCCAGGTGTTCCTTATTTGCCACGCCAGTGGCGTCTGTACTAAAGCAGCTCTTTGCTGGATAGACGCCGCTGGATCACTGCATGCGTTAGATGGCCGCCGTCTAACTGTCACGTCACTGAAGGTGTATGCTCGCCGATCTACTGGAGGACCCGGTTTGCCTAGGCTGTGAGTAACTCTTGCGTTTCTCTGTTCAGTTGTGCCGCCACGCTGGTAGCATTTCCGAGTGCAGCACAACTGCTACCCTCTCTCCCGCCGCCACGCTGGTAGCGTTTCCAAGTGCGGCACTACTGCTACCCTCTCTCCCTGCACAGCCTAGCATTTTGAAAGAACTCTGTATTTGCCTGAGCTCCTCTGCCATTTTGTATGGTTCCCTTCACTGTCATTCAATAAATGTGTGTGTGGTAATTTCTGCAGTCAAATCCTTATTTCTCCTTCTCTCCTCCATGCGCAATGATAGGGCGCACGGAGGGTTTATGACACACGTAAGTGTGACAAACATATAGGTGCATCTCAATAAATTAGAATGTCATCAAAAAGTTGATTTATTTCAATAATTCAATTCAAAAAGTGAAACTCAAATTATATAGATTCATTACACACAAGAGTGATATATTTCAAGTGTTTATTTCTTTTAATTTTGATGGTTAAGGCTTATAGCTCATGAAAACCCCAAATTCAGTTTCTCAAAAAATTAGAATATTACATGAAATCAATTTAAAAAAATTGATTTTTTTCCACAATATCTTTATTGAACCCTTTTTTTTTTAACAAACATGACACAAACAATCAAACACTAACACTAAAGTACTACAAAAAAAAAATGCACTAAAAACACCAACAACCACCAACAAAATCAAGTCTTCAACAATGCTCCTCTGTTTAGTCTAGACAATCCATTACATAAGTATACATATTATGTTCACCAGTTTGGAATTTACAAGGTCCACACTCATCATTCACCTTCTTTCTTCAAGGAGTTTATGTTTAAATTTTTTACCATAATCAATAAAGGTTCTCCATATATTCTCAAACACAATTTCCTTTGATTTTCAGTATGTATGTTATTCTTTCTAATGGAATGTTTGTTAACATCTGTCTTAACCACTGAGTCACATCTGCGTTCTATGAGTCTTTTTTCCACAGTAGTGCAATACATTTTTTGGCATTAAGCAAACTGAGGTCTATGAATGTTCTTTCAACTTTTATTAAAGTTATGCTTTTTCTGGGTACTACAGACCCAACAAAAACAGTTTAGGATTCAATATGATTTGTTTTGAAATTATTTTTTCAATTGTTACCCTCACCTCTTCAAAAAACATTCTAATTATTCTACATTCCCATACACAATGAAATAGGGTTCCTTTACTTTCCATGCATTTTGTGCACGTATCTGGTATGTTTTTGTTATATCTATTTAACTCCTCCGGTGTAACATACATCCGCATTAACCATTTAAAATGTATCAATTTAAGACGTACATTTATTGATTTGGTTTGAGCTTCTGTACAAGCCAATTCCCACTGTTCCTCTGAAATTTCAGTTTGCAGATCTTCTTTCCAGTAATTTAATCTTTTCTGTGAGTTTTCACTTGAGGATAGTGTCAATGAGTTATAAAACTCTGAAATAATACCCTTTCTTTTACTATGTTTCATCAACATTTTTTCCAAGGATGAGTAAATAGGTCGAGTGAGAGCTTTATTTTGATTTGATCGAATAAAGTTCCTAAGTTGAAGATATTTAAAAAAATGTGTTCTATTAAGATTAAATTTGATCCTCAGCTCTTCAAAAGACATTATGTTATCTGCACATGGCAGATATAAATCTTGAATCTTTTGAATCCCTTTTAAATTCCATACTTTAAATACAGCATCCGCTCTCCCTGGTTTAAAATATTGATTACCCCATATTGGGCTAAATTGTGACAATAAGTGTGGTTCTTTTAAATAGTTTTTAGTTTCACACCATATTTTGATCATATGCTTTACAAATGGATTTTTAACTTGTTTTTGTAATTTTTTTGCCGAATCTGAGTATATGAATATGGGAAGAGGTAAAGGTAAATTGTATGATTCCATTTCAGTCCAGTGAGGGAGATCATTTGATGAAAAATAATATGTCATAGACCTCAGTTGTGCCGACCAATAATACAACATAAAATTTGGACATTTCAGACCTCCACGATCAAATGGTAAATATAATAAAGACAGACGTAATCTAGCCCTCCTGTTGTTCCATATAAATTCCACTAACTTTTTTTTTAATTCTTGAGAATAAATCTAAAGGTGGTGGTAAGGGAATGTATTGAAATAAATAAAGTATTTTAGGTAAGATATTACTTTTAAGTATATTGATTCTCCCGATCATCGACATTGGTAGTGACATCCATCTCTGAAGTAACTCATTAATATCTGACATTAAGGCTTCATAGTTGACACTGGCGACTGATTCTAGCTTAGGCACAATTTGGATTCCTAAATATTTAAACTGATTTACAACATTGAATTGATTTACCTCAGGGGCTGGGTAATTTCTCTGGGTCTCATTTAGCATTAATATTGAAGATTTAGTTTTATTTATTTTATATCCTGATATTTCCCCAAAATTCTTTATTAAATTCAACAAGGTCGGAATTGATTTTTTAAGATTCGACATAAACAAAATTATGTCATCGGCATACAGGGAGATTTTATGTTCTGTTGGTCCAACTTTAATTCCATATATTTGTGAATGTAAACGTATCGCCATCGCTAAAGGTTCAATTGCCATAGTAAACAGTAAAGGTGAAAGTGGACAGCCTTGTCGATGTCCTCTATTGATTTTTATTGATTTTGAAATATTGCTATTTGTTAGGATTTCTGCTGTAGCATTATTGTATATTATCTGAACCCATTTTATGAAATTATTTCCAAGTCCAAACCTTTGTAAGACTTCAAAAAGAAAGGGCCATTCGACTCTATCAAAGGTCTTTTCGGCGTCCAGTGATAGGAGAGCTGTATCCGGTGCTTCTTTATTAGAATAAATAATATTAAATAGTCTTCTTACATTATGGAAGCCTTGTCTTCCCTTTATAAAGCCATTCTGATCTCGATTAATAATATTTGGTAAAATTTCTTGTATTCGTCTTGCTAAAATTTTACAGATTATCTTAAGGTCGGCATTTAATAGGCTTATTGGTCTCATATTTTCACATTTATTAGAGGGTTTACCTGGCTTTGGCAACAGTATAATTAAGGCATTATTCATGTATGATGGTAAATTACTATTTTGAAATGCTTCTAAAACCATTTCCAAAAAAGGTTTTATTAATTTATTCTTAAATTTTTTATAAAGGTCAACTGGAAGACCATCTGGTCCTGCACTTTTTCCTGATTTCATATTATCAATGGCTAGCCCAACTTCTTCTTGACTAATTTTAGACTCCAGTATCTCCCTGTTTTCATTTGGAATACACGGTATAGATAGTTCGTTCAAAAACCCATTTAGTTTTGTTAAGTCAGATTCATTTTTGGTATCATATAATTTTTCATAGTAATCTCTAAAGGCTCTGTTAATTTCTAAAGGATCTATAACTACCTGTCCATTACTTATAATACTGGTAATTGGTGTTTTAAATTCTAATTGTTTAATCTGCCATGCCAATAATTTTCCTGATTTTTCACCTTGTTCATAAAAAGATTGTTTCAATCTTAGAAGACTCGAGGCAGCTCTATTCGCTGATTTTTTGTCATATTCAGCTCTCAAAATCAGTAATTTGTTCTCCAACCTTGGATCACTTCCTGCATACACTTTTTCTTGAAGAATTTTTATTTTATGTTCCAATTGGACTCTCTCCTCTCGAGTCTTCTTAGATTTTGAACCTGTATAACTAATAATATGTCCCCTAATAAATGCTTTGAAAGCCTCCCACTTTACACATGCTGATGTTTGTGTAGTATTAACGTCAAAGAACTCATCTATCTGTTTTTCTATGTACTTAACAAATTCCTCATCCTGAAGCCATTTATGCTGAAATTGCCATCTACCTGGTTCCTTTGTCAATTTCTTATCTACATATATTAGACAGCAGGGTGCATGATCAGAGATCACAATGTTATCATAAAAGCAGTTTTGAATCTTGGACCTTAATTCTGTGGAGATCAAAAAATAACCAATACGTGAGAATGTCTTGTAGGTATTAGAATAACAAGAGTAGGCTTTAACTTGTGGTTTCATTTCTCTCCATATATCTAGCAATCTCAATTCTTTCATAAAATGATTAATGGTCATCCTACATCCATTGTGCGTACAGTCCAGTCCTGTTGATCTATCTATACCGGGATTCAATGTACAATTAAAATCCCCTGCTATTATATGTTGCCCTGTAAGTGATGATAAAATAAGAAATAAATTAGCAAAGAACTTTTGATCATCTATATTGGGACCATATAAGTTCACCAAATTTATATTTTCTAATAGCAAAGATCCTTGAATGATTGAATATCTTCCAGATTTGTCTCCAATTACATTTTTCACTTGAAATGGGACTGATTTATGTATGAGAGTCATAACTCCCCTGGCTCGGGATGAAAATGATGAGATGAATACACTTCCTTGCCATCTACTCCTAATTCTTTTTACATCCTCCTCTATTAGATGAGTTTCTTGTAAAAACGCAATTTTTGAACCCATGTCTTTTATTTTATTCATAACTTGTTTAAGTTTTTTTAAATTTTGTAGACCTCTGCAATTCCATGAAGTTAAATTAAGATTAACGCTTTAGTTTATGATCAATAGGGAGTTTGGGATTACCTTGCAGTGTAAACATGCTCATACAGAGAAGCAAAAACATGAGTGGTTGAACATTCATCCTACAAACTACACACAAACAAATTCCCCCTTCCCACATTTGTGGTAATCCCCCCAAAATCAAAAGAAAAATTCAGTCTCCCGATATAGCCATCGACCGCACCACACCCACGAGGATCAGCCAAAGCCACTCCTCCTTCATCCTCCCAATCACCCTAACTCTACTGCTTTTAATGACGTAACATTAACTCTCTTCTGTAGTTTTCCAACTTAACTCCAAAATTTTTAGCAACTTTGTACATCATTGTTTTTTTTGTTTTTTTTTAAATATATAATACAATCTATATTTTGTAAACTTGCTATTTGCTTCAAATCAGTCAGATGCCTGTGCAAATGCTTAAATATTCTACCTTATATTTTGTTCATGCTTAGCTCCCACCAGTCTCTTCTTGGATCTTCTTGATGAACTCCTGCGCCTCCTCTGGGGTCTTGAAGAAGTGTGTTCTGCCCCCATACATGGTCAACAGTCTCGCAGGATAAATTACACCATGACGAATCCCAAGGTTGCGCAGCTCTTTACGTACGGGATCAAACTGCTTCCTCAATTGTTGGATTCCTGTGGCCAAATCTGGGTAGAACCGTACCTGCTGGTCCTGGTGTTTAATCTCTCCTTTAGCTCGCGCAGCGTTGAAGATCTTCATCCTGTCTCTGTAGCTGAGGAACTTCATAATAAGCGTCCTCGGTGGTCCCTTATTTCTCGGTGGGCCGATACGGTGTGCGCTTTCCAGAACGACTGCTGATTGCAGCTCCGCGCTGCCCAGCGCCTCCGGAATCCACTTTTCCAAAAAGGAACATGGGTCTCGACCTTCGGTTTCCTCCGGTAGACCCACCAGCCTCAAGTTGTTCCGTCTCGACCGGGACTCCAAATCCAGGACATTATCTTCCAGACATTTATTTTTTTTTCCAAAGTGCGCACCTTTAATTGAAGACCAGTGACGTCATCCTCAGCACTGGAGACACGAAGCTCCACCTGCGCCATTCGTTCTACACAGTCACCCAATTCCTTTCTCATTCCTTCCAACGCTGCCATAATCCCATCAAATTTAGCGGAAAAGTCTGCTCTCATTGAACTAATGGCAGCTAGCACTGCACCTGTGCCGTTGCCCGCAGATACCGCACCGCTGCTAGCTTCCTCCGCCATATATGGAGCTTTATCTGCTGCGTCACAGACGTGAAAGTCCGTTAATTTGGACTGTTTCGGCGGCTCGCTTTTTCCTCTACCTGGTTTTCCAGCCTTAGGCTTCACCGACATATCCTCGCCCAAACGCTGGGATACGTTCTGTCCCAAATGAGAGAGTTATTCGCCAATTTTTTTTCTCTAGGAGCAGAGCAGAGTGATACGTGTCCTTCTCACGTGGCAGCCATAACCGGAAGTCAAAAAATTGATTTTTAATAGAAATGTTGGCCGACTGAAAGGTATGTTCATGTACATACTCAATACTTGGTCGGGGTCCTTTTGCATAATTACTGCATCAATGCAGTATGGCATGGAGGCAATCAGCCTGTGTTACTGCTGAGGTGTTATGGAAGCCCAGGTTGCTTTGATAGCGGCCTTCAGCTCGTCTGCATTATTGGGTCTGGTGTATTTCATCTTCCTCTTGACAATACACCATACGTAGATTCTCTATGGGATTTAGGTCAGGAGAATTTGCTGGCTCATCAAGCACAGTGATGCCATGGTCATGAAACCAGGTATTTGTACTTTTGGCAGTGTGGGCAGGTGCCATGTCCTGCTGGAAAATGAAATCAGCATCTTCATAAAGCTTATCAGCAGAGAGAAGAATGAAGTGCTCTAAAATTTCCTGTTAGATGGCTGCACTGACATTGGACTTGATTAAACACAGTGGAAAAACACCAGCAGATGGCATGGCTCCACATATCATCATTGATTGTGGAAACTTCACACTGGACCTCAAGCAACTTGGATTCCGTGCCTGTTCACTCTTTCTCCAGATCTGGGACCTTGATTTCCAAATGACAGGACTTGGCACCTGATTTGGGGAGCTATGTCATCTACTGATGTTAGTTCACTGTGTTTTATCAAATCCAAAGTCAATGCAGCTGTCTACCAAAACATTTTAGAGCACTTCATGCTTCCCTCTGCTGACGAGGTTTATGGAGATGCTGATTTCATTTTCCAGCAGGACTTGGCACCTGCCCACACTGCTGCCTAAAGTACCAAAGCCTGGTTTAATGACCATGGTATCGCCATATTTTACTGGCCAGCAAACTCTCCTGACCTAAACCCCATACAGAATCTATGAAGTATCGTCAACTGGGAGATGAGAGACACCAAACCCAACAATGCAGATGAACTGAAGGCCGCTATCAAAGCAACCTGGGCCTTCATAACACCTCAGCAGTAACACAGGCTGATCACCTTCATGCCATGCCACAGTGATGCAGTATTAATTCATGCAAAAGGAGCCCTGACCAAGTATTGAGTGTGTGCATGGAAATACTTTTAGTTGGCCAACATTTCTATGAAGAAAATCAATTTTTAAAAACTGATCTTATGTAATATTCTAATTTTTTGAGAAACTGATTTTTGGGTTTTCATGAGCTGCAAGCCATCCATCCATCCATCTTCTACCACTTTTCCGGAGGTCCGGGTCCCGAAGGCAGCAGTTCAAGCAGAGAAGCCCAGACTTCCCTCTCCCCCGCCACCTGCTCCAGCTCTTCAGAGAGGATACCAAGGCATTCCCAGACCAGCTGGGAGACATAGTCTCTCCACCGAGTCCTGGGTCTGCCCCGGGGTCTCCTCCCAATGGGACGTGCCCGAAACACCTCAAGTGGGAGGCGTCCAGGAGGCATCCTAATCAGATGCCCATACCACCTCAACTGACTCCTTGACTCATTTCCTTTCCTTCGGGCTCAGCCCAAAGGAGTTACATGGGTCTGCCCTCCAGTGGGCTCACCACTTGCAGGAGGGATCATGGGGGTCCAGTGCTATGTGGATTAGGTGGCGGTCAAAGGCGGAGACCTTGGCAAACTGATCCCAAGCTGCAAGCCTTAACCATCAAAATTAAAAGAAATAAACACTTGAAATATATCACTCTGTCTGTAATGAATCTATATAAAATATGAGTTTCACTTACTGAATTGAATTACTGAAAAAAAAATCAACTTTTTGATTATATTCTAATTTAGATTTAATTCTAATTTAGATGCACCTGTACATAGAGCATGCATAGCTCTATGCATGTGCATAGAGGGTTTTTTTCTGTGTAATCAAAATTTGGCTCATTGAGCTTATATGAGCTTATACGAGCGTTATTCTGATAACTATGTTTTTTCTCTCTGCCTATTGTGTTCCCCCCCCCCTTCCCCTCTTTACCCTCACTGCATGACAGGCGCCTTCATGGCTGCCGTGTCATTGGATGCGCCTAACGTGCGCGCCCAATGTCAAGTCAAATTCCTTGTGTGTTTACTTGTAAATATACTTGGCAATAAAGCTGATTCTGATTCTGATAAAAATGAGAAATCAGAAAGGGGGCAAACACTTTTCACACCATTGTAAGTATAAGGTATTTTATTGAATTACCTCTGAATGGAATACATAGAAAAGACAGTTTTCATTTTAGAACTCTCACTGAGAATAGACAAGGTCTTGTCAAACCCTTGGTTACACAAGTAGACTCATTCTGATGTTGTACTCTGGTCATAACTATGCTGCCATACTGCACCTTACAGTCTAATTGGTACCTCACATCTCACTCTGCTGATAGTCCTGCATTGTACAGTGGGTATGATTCATGTGTCTATACAGGTCAACATCTATTCATGTATAATGCAGATAGGCTTTTTTTTAGTAGTTTTACTTCCCATGGGTAATCCCTTTGTCTTTTATGCAATGTGTGTTTCTGTCGTTTGGCTGTCTACTGTCATGCTGCTGTTACCTGCAATTTCCCAGTTTGGGATCAATAAAGTACATCTATCTATCTACCAATCAATCAAGCTATGCACGGTCTTACCGTGATTTGTACTGTAAATGAAGGAAATTTTCCTATCCTTTTGGACAAAAATTACTGTGACTTGGTTAAAAAATGTCCTTATTGTCTTATTTAAAAAAAAAAATAATAATCCTGTGCTAATGGTGCTCAAGCGCACCCCCCCCCCCCCCCCGGTTGGGTATGGTAATGTGCAGCCTCTCACCATGATTTTTAACTGAAGTTTTATGTCAGATTAATAAGACTGAATATGTTATATACAGTGCAACCAGAAAGTATTCACAGCACTTCACTTTTTCCACATTTTCTTATGTTACAGCCTTATTCCAAAATGGATTAAATTAATTTTTTCCTTCAAAATTCTTCACACAGCATCCCATAATGACAACATGAGAAAGTTTTTTTTTTTGAGATTTTTGCAAATTCATTAAAAATAAAAAACTAAGAAATCACATGTACACAAGTATTCACAGCCTTTGCTCAGTACTTTTTTGATACACCTTTGGCAGCAATTACAGCCTCAAGTCTTTTTGAATATGATGTCACAATCTTGCCACACCTATCTTTGGGCAGTTTTGCCCATTCCTATTTGCAGCACCTCTCAACAGGTTGGATGGGAAGCGTCGGTGCACAGCCATTTTCAGATCTCTTCAGAGATGTTCAATTGGATTCAAGTCTGGGCTCTGGCTGGGCCACTCAAGGACATTCACAAAGTTGTCCTGAAGCCACTCCTTTGATATCTTGGCTGTGTGCTTAGGGTCATTGTCCTGCTGAAAGATGAACCATCGCCCCAGTCTGAGGTCAAGAGCGCATTCATCTTTCCCTCTAATCTGACTAGTCTCCCAGTTCCTGCCACTGAAAAACATCCTCATAGCATGATGCTGCCACCACCATGCTTCACTGTAGGGCTAGTATTGTCCTGGTGATGAGCGGTGCCTGGTGTCCTCCAAGCATGACACATGGCATTCACGCCAAAGAGTTCAATCTTCGTCTCATCAGACCACAGAATTTTGTTTCTCATGGTCTGAGAGTACTTCAGGTGCCTTTTGGCAAACTCTAGGCGGGCTGCCATGTGCCTTTTACTAAGGAGTGGCTTCCGTCTGGCCACTCTACTATACAGGCCTGATTGGTGGATTGCTGAAGAGATCGTTGTCCTTCTGGAAGGTTCTCCTCTCTCCACAGAGGAACGCTGAAGCTTTTACAAAGTGACCATCAGGCTCTTGGTCACCTCCCTGACTAAGGCCCTTCTCCCCCGATCGCTCAGTTTAGACAGCTGGCCAGCTCTAGGAAGAGTCCTGGTGGTTCCGAACTTCTTCCATTTACAGATGATGGAGGCCACTGTACTCATTGGGACCTTCAAAGCAGCAGAAATTTTTCTGTACCCTTCCCCAGATTTGTGCCTCAAGACAATCCTGTCTCGGAGGTCTGCAGACAATTCCTTTTTTTTTTTTTTGACTTATTTTGTACCTGTAGGTAGATTTCCTTTGACTTCAAGCTTAGTTTGTGCTCTGACATGGACTGTCAACTGTGGGACCTTATACAGACAGGTGTGTGCCTTTCCAAATCATGTCTAATCAACTGAATTTACCACAGGTGTACTCTAATTAAGCTGTAGAAACATCTCAAGGATGATCAGTGGAAACAAGTTGCACCTGAGCTCAATTTTGAGCTTCGTGACAAAGGCTGTGAATACTTATATACATGTGATTTCTTTGTTTTTTATTTTTTAATAAATTTGCAAAAAATCCCCCAAAAAACAAACTTTTTTCACGTTGTCATTATGGGGTATTATGTGTAGAATTTTGAGGGAAAAATGAATTTAGTCCCTTTTGGAATAAGGCTGTAACATAAAATGTGGAAAAAGTGAAGCACTGTGAATGCTTTCCGGATGCACTCTATATTATAAACCCACATAAAGGACATTATATAGCCTATGGAAAGTAAGGACACAATAAAAGTGTCTACAAAGATTATTGTGTTGACATACAATGAGATGGTAAAGAGAACGCACATTTTGCATACGCTTAAACCAGTATATGAAGGACTGCACAATCACCTGAGGCTCCAGGAAATACGCAGATTCAGCGATTTTAAATATAAATATCAATGAAATTATAAGAATCATTCAGAAATTACATTTAGAACTACAAGACAGATCAGAGGTCAAATAATAATATTTATCTATCACTATTTGTTTTTTATTTTTCATGATGATTAATGCGGCTCTGCCTCCCCCGACTGCACGTCACTGCACAGCGCCATATGCACAACATCAAGGCTCTTATGACCTATATACAGCATTAAAGTAATTAAAAGTTTGGACACAAAGCCAATAAAATTCCACCACTGCCATCTTCTTAAGAAATTAAATATTTGAGTTTTGACTATATTAAGCACATCAGGATCTTGACTGAGGTCACTTAACTTAAACTGAAATGGTTACCAGAATCTTGGGTTGCCAACTTTCTCACAGCCAAATAAGGGACAGAGGGTTTTAACTATTGCTTGGTGCCACGATGTTGTGGACATTAGTGTTGTCATAATACTGAGATTTTTTTTTTACCTTGATAATACAGTGGTGTGAAAAAGTGTTTTCCCCCTTCCTGATTTCTCATTTTTTTGCGTTTGTCACACTTAAATGTTTCAGATTATCAAATACAGTTAAATATTAGATAACGATAGCACAAGTAAACACAAAATGCAATTTTTAAATGAAGGTATTTATTATTAAGGGTAAAAAAAATACAAACCTACATGGCCCTGTGTGAAAATGTGATTGCTGCCCCCCTCCCCCATTAAAATATAAATTAACTGGTTTATCACATCTTTGGAAAGCTGAGCTAAATTTCTCTAGCCACACCCAGGCCTGATTACTGCCACACCTGTTCTCAATCAAGAAATTACTTAAACAGGCTCTGCCTGACAAAGTGAAGTAGACCAAAAGATCCTCAAAAACTAGACATCATGCTGCAATCCAAAGATATTCAGGAAGAAATGAGAAAAAGTAATTGAGATCTATCAGCCTTGAAAAGGGTATAAAGCCATTTCTAAAGCTTTGGAACTCCAGCGAACCACAGTGAGAGCCATTATCCACAAATGGCAAAAACATGGAACAGTGGTGAACCTTCCCAGGAGTGGCCGGCGGACCAAAATTACCCCAAGAGTGCAGCGACGACTCATCCAAGAGGTCACAAAAGACCCCACGGCAAAGGAAGTCAAAGGAATGGTCTGTAGACCTCTGAGACAGAACTGTCTCGAGGCACAAATCTGAGGAAGCGTACAGCAAAACATCTGCTGCTTTGAAGGTCCCCATGAGCACAGTGGCCTCCATCATCCATAAATGGAAGAAGGTTGGAACCACTAGGACTCTTCCTAGAGCTGGCCAGCCGTCTAAACTAAGCAATAGGGGGAGAAGGGCCTTAGTCAGGGAGGTGACCAAGAACCCGATATAGTCACTTTGTCAGAACTCCAGTGTTCCTGTCATGAATTGCTCCTCGGGGCAGAGAGGAAGACCCAGATGCTGAATTGTAGTTTGTGAAATTTACTGAAACAACAAAACACAAAGTCCAAACAGTGCACCAACACAAAATCCAAACTGATATACAAAGCAAACTTACAGACTAAACACACCAGAACAAGGGCAGGGTTCCAGTGGAGATGAAGGAAGAGACTCCAGCAATGAGGGAAGAAAGTAGCAATCCTTAAATAGCGCAAGAAACAAATGAACACAAATGATGGCAGGTGTGGATACCATGAGTGAGCCGGAGGAAACAATGATTATAAACTCGGATCAGCTGGGAGTAATGAGAGGGAGAAGACGGGACTGACAGCTGACAGGAGCACCGCCCACAACAGAGCAAAAAACCCGGAAGTGCCACTGACAGCTGCAGTCCCGGGAGGAGAGAAAACACAGCAGAATATGAATATAATGAGCTGACAAATAAAGAACAGTAAACCCAAATATGTAAATATAAAAACTACAATGAACGTAAACAGGAATATAAATCATACTAAGGAAGAATACAGAATAAGTGAAAAAACAACCAAAGATAAAATAACAGGAATTACAACTCAAAACAACAACTCTATACAAATATGAAAAAAAGGCAAGGAGACTGAGCACGGTGAAATCCCCCCATGCTCATATCATGACAGAGCCCCCCCTCAAAGGGAGGATCCAGACACCCCGGGCAACATTGAAAGGAAAGAAAAGACCCACCCACACAAAGAACCCACTCCACCAAAAACAAGAAAACAACCCCACCCCGGGTGGGAGGAAGGGGATCCAGGCACGGAGGGACAAAAACAACTCAGAGAAAATAAGAAGACTGCAGTGAACAGTTGAAAAATGTAAAGAAAAAAAGAAGGTAAAAACATCTCCTTTCTATTCTTGTCTTTAATAAGAAAACAAAAGGCTGAAAATAAGAAAAATTCTCATAACACATACCCCAGCAAAACTCAGGCGAGGAGGAAACAGAAAACAAAAACTCCGCTCAGGATCCACACCCACGCAGAACCAGGCACCTAGGCCCCCTGGACCAAAGAGCTAAACAGTTCAGGTGGCCGGCCAAAGTCCCAGGCCTGGCAGAGGGTGAGGTGGTACGAGTTGGGTGGCCTGCTGGAGAATATGAGCCACCCAACCCAATGGCACAGTCCGTCAGGTTGTCAGCCAGAGTTTTTAGCCACCCAAACAAAAGGGATGGCCCAGGAGGCGGCTGCCCCACGGGGAAGACCAATGAAGACGAGGACAGAGGATTTGGGGAAACCACAATGGCCTTGGGCAGAAGAGAGGGAAACACGTCGGCCTCGGGCAGAGGAGAGGTAACCACAACGGCCTCGGGCAGAGGAGAGGGAATCACGACAGCCTCAGACAAACCTGTAGCACCCTTGGTGGCCCCGGACTGGGGCATAGCAGTACCCGCGGTGGCTCCGGGCTGGAGCGAAGCAGCACCTGCAGCGGCTCCGGGCTGGGGCGAAGCAGCACCCGCAGCGACTCCGGGCTGGGGCGAAGCAGCACCCGCAGCCGGCTCCGGGCTGAGGCGAAGCAGCACCCGCGGCAGCTCCGGGCTGGGGTGAAGCAGCACCCGCAGAGGCTCCGGGCTGGGGAGAAGCAGCACTCACAGAGGCTCCAGGCTGGGGCGAAGTAGCACCCGCGGCGGCTCCGGGCTGGGGCGAAACAGCACCCACGGCGGCTCTGGACTGGGGCAAAGCAGTACCCGTGGCGGCTCCGGACTGGAGCAGCGCTGCACCCATGGTGGCTCTGGGCTGGAGCAACGCTGCACCCATGTTGGCTCCGGACTGGGTCGGAGCTGCACCCTCGGTGGACCCAGACTGGGCCGGATCTGCACCCACGGTGGCCCCCAGACTGGGGCGTAACGCCCACGGCAGACCCAGGCTGGAGCGCAGCACCCATGTTGGTCCCCGACCGGGTCAAAGTACCCATGGAGACCTAGACTGAGGAGGAGCTGCACCCACGGAGGTCCCAGGTTGGGACAGAGCACCCACAACAGCCTCAGCTGACAGGGGAGCAGCACCCTCGGAGGTCTTGGGCTGGGATGGAGCACCCGCAAAGACCTCATCTGGAGGAGGAGCAGCACCCATGGAGGTCCCAGACTGGGATGGAGCCCTCGTGATGACCTCAGCTGATGGGGAAGCAGCACCCTCAGAGGTTCTGGGCTGGGACGGAGCACCCGCGAAGACCTCATCCGGAGTTGGAGCTGGACCCACGGAGATCTCAGGTAGCGAGGCCCAAACCACGGAGACCTCTGGCGCAGTTGGACAAATCTCGATGACCCTGGGGATAGGCTCAGATAAAGGGAACAGAGACACAGGGTCAGGGTCACCGGCCTGAGGTCAAGCTCCACCGCCATCCAGGACTCCGTCAATCCAAACAACGACGTCTTGGGCCCGGCCCTCTGGAGGTCCAGCTGAGACTCTGCTGTGGCGGCCCCAGCAGCAGGCATGGTGGTTGATGCAGTCCCGGGATCTTCCAGTGAAGTGACCCACGCACGTGGCTCATCCGGCGTGGATGCAGGAGGTCAGTTCCCCGCTGCCACTGGAATCTACTCTGCTGAGGCCAGGGGATGCTCCAACATCAGCACAGGCTTCAGCTCAGTCACAGTGCTCTCCCTCCATCCAGACCGTGGCTGCAGGGATGGAACCAGGTCCTCCAGGGCCGCAGGTTCCTCCATCATCAGGCAGCTCAGTCCAGGGGCCGGCAGACACTCAAGGGGAAGAGGAGGACACACGGAGAGAGCAGGTAAACAGTCTATGGCTGCAGCAGATGGTGAGGACTCAGAGGACTGCCTAGTTTGAGTCTCACCGCCAGGAATCAGGCAAGATAACACTGGTCAACACCAAATTTATTGTCTAAGTTTTTTTTTTTAGCTGATTTAGGACAGTTTTGATGTGCTAAATCCTAAAATCACATTGGTTTTGCTCAATCAGGTCAACTTTTTAAATTATGGCCACATGTTGTTTTATATATTTTTGTTTACATGTATGGGTATTTTCGCTTTATATGATGCAAAATTCTTTTTTGTCTTGAAATTCTCTGAATTTTGAACAATGATGACATAACATTCAAATTACATGTACTTACTTTTATATAAAGGTAAGTACATGCACAGTAAGTACTAAGTAAGTACAGGTTTTTGCTTAGTACCTGATCGAGAGAAACAGATGTCATTTTCGGATTCAGTGGTGCAAAATTGTCTTAAATCAGTTGAAAAAACACAGACAACTTACAAAAAAATTATTTTTGTAACCCTGTGTAATTCATGTTTAATTGAATGGGAGTGAAAAAAGCACTTGCCTGAGTTCCCGGGGGGTGATGTCTTCTGCTGCAGTTGGTTGGAAATCAGCCCTCTCCATGACTTCAGTGGTTGTGGGCCCCTCATAGGAACATGGAGGAGCCGCCCCTGCAGGCACCGTGATGGGCGGTGCCGCGGAAGAAACAACCGAACCCTCAGCAGCGGGAGGATACCTCGAGGAGACGGGGGTCGCAGCAGCAACGGAGGAAGAGGAGGCTGACGGAACAGCTGGCGAAGGATAGCTAGGAGGAGGAACTGCTGTGGGAATTGTCAGACCTGGCGGGGAAGAAACTGCTGCCTGAGAGGTGGAGGTGTTCCTCCGGCAAGATATCCCTGGGCAACGGCAGGGAAGTGGAGACGTCGGCTCATGGTGAGGTTGAAGAGGACCTAGTGAAACCTCCTCCAGCTCATGGGCGAGATCTGGGAGGAGCCACGGCTTAAATTCTAGCAGAAGCTCTGTCTCCACCAATGTGAGGTGCCTGCACTCCTCCAGCTATTCGGCCGATGGTGTGGGCCAGTGTTTGGGAGGAGGAGGCGGAGCGGCCGCCGGAGAGTGGCGATAGACTGGAGGCTTCTGTGTACATGGAGGCCTGCTCTTTGTCGGTGCAGGCACGGACATTGATGTGATCTCCCCCAGCCTGTGACTCATGGACTGTGGGGCGATTATGGAGAGGAGCAGGTCTGCGAGCTCTGGGTGGTCCCACAGGCTGGGGCATGCCTTGAGTACCTGCGCAGCGCCCTCCAGACATTCTTGGGCTGCCTCGGGAGTACAGGAGGCACGAGCCTGTGAGAGAATGTGCTCTAAAACACACACTGTCCACTGCTCCACTTCGCTCAGTCCAAGAGTTGAAAAATCCGGGGTGACAGACATTGAACCCCAGGCGAAAAACAAAAAGGACTACAAGCTGCAGAAGCTGGGTCTCTAACTGGCCGGAGTCTTCTATCATGAGGAAGACCCAGATGCTGAATTTCAGTTTGTGAAATTTACTGAAACAACAAAACACAAAGTCCAAACAGTGCACCAACACAAAATCCAAACTGATATACAAAACAAACTTATGGCCTAAACACACCAGAACAAGGGCAGGGTTCTGGTGGAGATGAAGGAAGAGACTCTGGCAATGAGGTAAGAAAATAACAATCCTTTAATAGTGTCATGAATTGCCCCTCAGGGCAGAGAGAAAGACCCAGATACTGAACTGCTAGTTTGAGAAATTTATTAAGAAACAAGAACACAAAAGTGCACCGACACAAAAATCCAAACTGTCCAACAAACAAACAAACAAACTTACGAGTACGCTCACCAGAACAAGGACAGGGATCAGTTGAGGATGAGGGGAAGAAACTTCAATACTCCGGTAACAAGAAATGAAAATAACAGCCCTTAAATAAAGCTAGAAACAAATGAAACAAGTGATAGCAGGTGTGGATCACTTGAGTGGGCAGGAGAAAACAAAGATACAATTTAGGCCAGCGGGGAGTAGTGAGAGGGGAGAGAGTGGGCTGACAGCTGACAGGGACCCCGTCTATGTGGAGCAACAACCCAAAAACGTCACTGACAGTCGTCAACCTAGAGGGAGAACACAACAGAATAAAAATAAGGAGATGGCAAAAGAAAGACAAGTAATCTAAAAAATGTGAATAACAAACTATAATGAACATAAACAGGAAAATAAATCATACTAAGAAACAATACAGAATACGTAACAAATCAACCAAGGATAAAATAACAGGAATTGCAACTCAATACGACAACACTGTACAATTATGAAAAAAGGCAAAAAGACTGAGCCCAGTGGAATCCCCCCGCGCTCAGATCATGACAAATAGAGCAAGAAACAAATGAACACAAATGATGGCAGGCGTGCATACCATGAGCAAGCCGGAGGAAACAATGACTATAAACTCAGGTCAGTCGGGAGCAATGAGAGGGAGAAGACAGGACTGACAGTTGACAGGAGCACTGCCCACAACAGAGTAAAAAACCCAGAAGTGTCCGGTTATGGCGGCCACGTAGGAAGATGTGTTTCACACTGCTCTGCTCCTAAAAATAAAAAGTTTACTAAAACTCTCTTAATTGGAACAAAAGCCCATCCCAGTGTTTTGGCGTGGATATGGTAAAGACCAAGGTTGGGAAATTAGGTGGAGGAAAAGGCAACTTGACAAAACAACCCAAACTAACGGACTTCCATGCTCGAGGCGAAGCAGGGAAAACTCCAGAGACAATGGCGGAGGATGGAGCCAGCGGCGGAGCGGGAACTGCTGAAGAGGGGACAAACGCAGTGCTCATTGCCATCAACTCCATGAGAACAGAGTTTTCGTCTAAATTTGATGGGTTTATAGCAGCGATAGAAGGAATGAGAAAGGAAATAAGCGACTGTTTGGAGCGAGTATCGCAGGCGGAGCTCCGAATTTCAAGCGCTGAAGATGACGTCACCAGCCTACAAACTAATCTGCAAACACTGGAATTAAAATGGAAACGTCTGGAAGATAACGTCCTGGACTTGGAATCCCACTCGCGACGGAATAATATGAGGCTGGTGGGCCTCCCGGAGGGAGCGGAGGGACGGGACTCATGTTTCTTTTTGGAAAAGTGGATTCCAGAAGCGCTGAACAACGCGGATCTGCAGTCATCGGTTGTTTTAGAGAGCGCTCACCGAATCGGCCCACCGAAAGATAATAAGACACCACCGAGGATGCTGATTATGAAGTTCCTCAACTACAGAGACATGATGACGGTCACTAATGCTGCGCGAGCTAAAGGGGAAATTAAATACCAGGATCAACAGGTGCGGTTCTACCCAGACTTCGCCACAGGAGTTCAACAATTAAGGAGGCAGTTCGACCCCGCCGGTAAAGAGCTGCGCAACCTTGGGATTTGTCACGGAGTGATTCATCTGGCAAGCCTGCTGGTCACATATAAGGGGAGAACCCACACCTTCAAGACCCCTCAAGAGGCGCAGGAACTCATCAAGCAGATCCAAAAGGAGACTGGTGGGAGCTAAGCAAGAACATGACAAAGGTAGAACATTTAAGCATTTGTACAGGCATCTGATTGATCTGAAACATATAACATGTCTACAAAATACAGACTGTATTAAAAAAAAAGCTATGATGTACAAAGTTGCTATAAAACTTTTAAGTTATGTTGAAAAAAACTACAGAAGAGAGTTAATGTCATAAAAATAGTAGTAGAGTCTGGGTGATTGAGAGGAGAAAGAGAGAGTGGTTTGACTGATCCTCGCAGGTGTGGAACAGTCACTAGCTATACCGGGAGATGGAATTTTGTGATTTTGGGGGGATTACCACGAAAGTGGGGAAAGGGAATTTGTTTTTATTTAGTTTGTAGGATGAATGTTCTATCATCCATGTTTTTGCTTCTCTGTAAGAGTATGTTCATATTGCAAGGTAATCTCAAACTCCTTATTGATCATAGATCAAAGCGTTAATCTTAATTTAACTTCATGGAATTGCAGAGGTCTACAAAATCTTAAAAAACTTAAGTTATGAATAAAATAAAAGACATAGATTCAAAAATTGTATTTTTACAAGAAACTCATCTATTAGAGGAGGATGTAAAAAGAGTTAGGAGAAGCTGGAAAGGTAACGTGTTCACCTCATCATTTTCATCCCGAGCTAGGGGAGTTATGATTCTCATACATAAAACAGTCCCATTTCAAATGAAAAATGTAATTAGAAACAAATTTGGAAGATATCTAATCATCCAAGGATCTTTGTTATTAGAAAATATAAATCTGGTGAACTTATATGGCCCCAATATTGATGATCAAAACTTCTTTGTTAATTTATTCCTCACTTCATCATCACTTACAGGGCAACATATAATAGCAGGGGATTTTAATTGTACATTGAATCCCAGTATAGATAGATCAACAGGACTGGACTGTACGCACAATGGATGTAGGATGACCATTAATCATTTTATGAAAGAATTGAGATTGCTAGATATATGGAGAGAAATGAAACCACAAGTCAAAGCCTATTCTTGTTATTCTAATACCTATAAGACATTCTCACGTAATGACTATTTTTTGATCTCTACAGAATTAAGGTCCAAGATTCAAAACTGTTTCTATGATAATATTGTGATCTCTGATCATCAGAATCAGAATCAGAATCAGAATAAACTTTATTGCCAAGCATGTAAAAAAAACACACGAGGAACTTGACTTGACATTGGTGCGCATGCGCGCGACACAACGACACGGCAGCCATAAAGGCGCCTCATCAAACAGAGATAGATAAGAAAGGGAGGGGAAGGGAGGGAACGACACAAGGGGGGAGGAGAAAAAAAACTTTGTTATCAAAATACAGCTTATTTTTAAGCAGATTGTGATTACAATGAAAAAAAATCTCTCAATAGCACAGAGCAACAACTCAGAATTCACGAGACACAAGAGAGCAGTGTACAGTATATCTTTAATCAGTTCATGAATCAATGTGTGTGCGGTGTTGAGCAGTGTTGATGATAATAAGAGAGACCCAAGGACCCTTGGCAGAAGATGTTTTGTCTGTCTGGCGCCCAGTCTTATCTGGCGCTGCAGCTGGCTGTCCAAGGCCTTGTGCTCATGATTTTGAAAAAAAACACAGTCTGCAGACAGCCAGGAGGAATATTCATGGGGAATAATAATGCCAAATAGGACTGATCACAGAGAAGACTTGTATTTCTTCTGTAGATTCAGTACATTAATCCTTCATTGCGCAGCTTTGAACTCGTCGTGGAAAGACCTGAGCGAACCCATGATGTAATCCACCTTACGAGACAGTTCTCCAGTAGTCGCTATCAGGGTCTTCTCCAGTTTCTCAATTTGTTGGATGCACCTCGCCTGACCAGCATTTTGATAGGTTGAATCCATCTTCAGCAATTTGCGGTAAACCAAGACAATTCCCGTCCCAATCAGAATTATCCCAATCACCAAGATTACGAAGATAAACAAATCTTCAATATCTTCGATAGAGAGATTAGAGAGACACAGCATTTTCCAAATACCTGTGTCACATAGATAGCCCACTGGAGCCGTTCCAGCGGGGCAGACAGCTTCCCCCGGAGCACTTTTCCTTGTTGAAAAAATAGTGTCAATTGTGTTCAAAGCCCAGCTTATTAACTCCATAATTTCTTTTCGGCGGTCGCAGTCAGACGCAGACAGACAACAGCAAGCTGGGATCAGTAGGAGGGGAGGAAAAATCAGCAGGAGAGAAGAAAAAAGCGTCTGCTCTCTTGGGAGGGCGGAAGTAGAAAAAAAAAAAAAAAAAAAAAAAAAAATCATGCACCCTGCTGTCTTGTATATGTAGATAAGAAATTGACAAAGGACCCAGTTAGGTGGCATTTTCAACATAAATGGCTTCAGGATGAGGAATTTGTTAAGTACATAGAAAAACAGATAGATGAGTTCTTTGATATCAATACTACACAAACAACGGCATGTATAAAGTGGGAGGCTTTCAAAGCTTTTATTAGGGGGCATATTATTAGTTATACAGGTTCAAAATCTAAGAAGACCCGAGAGGAGAGAGTCCAATTGGAACGTAAAATAAAAATCCTTCAAGAAAAGGTGTATGCAGGAAGTAACCCACAGTTAGAGAACGAATTACTGACTCTGAGAGCTGAATATGACAAAAAAATCAGCGAATAGAGCTGCCTCGAGTCTTCTAAGATTGAAGCAAACTTTTTATGAACAAGGTGAAAAATCAGGAAAATTATTGGCATGGCAGATTAAACAATTAGAATCTAAAACACCAATTACCAGTATTATAAGTTATAGATCCTTTAGAAATTAGTAGTGCCTTTAGAGATTATTATGGAAAACTATATGATACTAAAAATGAAACTGACTTAACAAAACTAAATGGGTTTTTGGGTGGTTTATCTATACCATGTATTCCAAATGAAAACAGGGAGATACTGGAGTCTAAAATTAGTCAAGAAGAAGTTAGGCAAGCCATCGATAATATGAAATCAGGGAAAAGAGCAGGACCAGATGGTCTTCCAGTTGACCTCTATAAAAAAATTAAGACTAATAAAACCACTGTTGGAAATGGTTTTAGAAGCATTTCAAAATGGTAATTTACCACCATACATGAATAATGCCTTAATTATACTGTTGCCAAAGCAAGGTAAACCCCCTAATAAATGTGAAAACATGAGACCAATAAGCCTATTAAATTCTGATCTTAAAATAATCTGTAAAATTTTAGCAAAGCGACTACAAGAAATATTATCAAATATTATTAACCGAGATCAGAACGGCTTTATAATGGGAAGACAAGGCTTCCATAATGTAAGAAGACTATTTAATATTATTTATTCCAATAAAGAAGCACCGGATACAGCTCTCCTATCGTTGGACGCCGAAAAGGTCTTTGATAGGGTCGAATGGCCCTATCTTTTTGAAGTCCTACAAAGGTTTGGACTTGGAAATAATTTCATAAAATGGGTCCAGAAAATATACAATAATGCTACAGCAGAAATCCTAACAAACAGCAATATCTCAAAATTAATAAAAATCAATAGAGGATGTCGACAAGGCTGTCCACTTTCACCCTTATTGTTTACTATGGCAATTGAACCTTTAGCGATGGTAGTACGTTTACATCCATAAATATATGGAATTAAAGTAGGACCGATAGAACATAAAATCTCCCTGTATGCCGATGATATAATTTTGTTTCTGTCGAATTTTAAAAAATCAATTCCAACCTTGTTAAATTTAATAAAGAACTTTGGGGAAATATCAGGATATAAAATAAACAAAACAAAATCTTCAATATTAATGCTAAATGAGACCCAGAGAAATCATCCAGCTCCTGAGGTAAACCAATTCAATGTTGTAAATCAGTTTAAATATTTAGGAATTCAAATTTTGCCTAAGCTAGAATCAGTCGCCAATGCCAACTATGAAGACTTAATGACAGATGTTAATGAGTTACTTCAGAGATGGATGTCACTACCAATATCGATGATCGGGAGAATTAATATACTTAAAAGTAATATCTTACCAAAAATACTTTATTTATTTCAAAACATTCCTTTACCACCACCTTCAGATCTATTCTCAAGAATTAAAAAAAGTTAGTGGAATTTATATGGAACAATCGGAAGGCTAGATTACGTTTGTCCTTACTATATTTACCATTTGATTGTGGAGGTCTGAAATGTCCAGACTTTATGTTGTATTACTGGTCAGCACAACTGAGGTCTATGACATATTATTTTTCATCAAATGATCTTCCTCACTGGACTGAAATGGAATCATACAATTTACCTTTACCTCTTCCCTTATTCATATACTCAGACTCGGCTAAAAAACTACAGAAACAAGTTAAAAATCCAATTGTAAAGCACATGATCAAAATATGGTGTGAAACCAAAAAATATTTAAAAGAAACACACTCACAGTCACAATTTAGCCCAATATGGGGTAATCAATATTTTGCACCAGGGAGAGCGGATACTGTATTTAAAATATGGAATTTAAAAGGGATTCAAAAGATTTAAGACTTATATTTGTCACGCTCAGATAACATAATGTCTTTTGAAGAATTGAGGATTAAATTCAATCTTAATAGAACACATTTTTTTAAATATCTTCAGCTTAGAAATTTTATTCGATCAAATCAAAATAATGCTCTCAACCGACCTACTTATTCATTTTTGGAAAAAATTTTGATGAAAGATAGTAAGAGAAAGGGTATTATTTCAGAGTTTTACAAGTCATTGACACTATTCTCAAGTGAAAACTCACAGAAAAGACTGAATTACTGGAAAGAAGACCTGCAAATTGAAATTTCAGAGGAACAATGGGAAATGGCTTGTGCAGGAGCTCAATCCAAATCAATAAATGTACGTCTTAAACTGATACACTTTAAATGGTTAATGCGGATGTATGTTACACCAGTGGAATTAAATAGATATAACAAAAACATACCAGATACATGCACAAAATGTATGGAAAGTAAAGGAACCCCATTTCACTGTTTATGGGAATGTAGAAAAATCAGAATGTTTTGGGAAGAGGTGAGGGTAACAATTGAAAAAATAATTTCAAAACAATTCACACTGAACCCTAAACTGTTTTTGTTGGGTCTGTATCCAGAAAAACATAACTTTAATAAGAGTGAAAGAGCATTCATAGACCTCAGTTTGCTTAATGCCAAAAAATGTATTGCACTACTGTGGAAAAAGATTCATAGACCAGATGTGACTCAGTGGTTAAGACAAATGTTAACAAACCTTCCACTAGAAAGAATAACATATATACTGAAATCAAAGGAAAATGTGTTTGAGAATATATGGAGACCTTTCATTGATTATGTAAAGAATTTAAACATAACATCTGAAGAAGAAGGTGAATGATATGTGTGGACCTTGCAAATTCCAAGCTGTTGAATGTATATTATGTATTCTTATGTAATAGATTACCTAGACTAAACAGAAGAGCATTGTTGTTGACTTGTGTTTGTTAATGGTTGTTGTTTTTTTTATTTTTATTTTTTTGTTATTGTTCTTTTTAATTTTTAAATTACTTTTGTGTTAGTGCCTGATTGTTTGTGCCATGTTTGTAAAAAAAAAAAAAAGGTTCAATAAAAAATATTGTGGGAAAAAAAAAAAAAACGAAGTGCCACTGACAGCTGCAGTTCCAGGAGGAGAGAAAACACAACAGAATATGAATACAATGGACTGACAAATAAAGAACAGTAAACCCAAATATGTAAATACAAAAACTATAATGAATGTAAACAGGAAAATAAAATCATACTAAGAAGCAATACAGAATAAGTGAAAAAAACAACCAAAGATAAAATAACAGGAGTTACAACTCAAAACTGTTGTGGTCTGAGCGCTGATATCGTCCGCGCTCTGGTCATGCAGTATTTTCCTCCCATTTTGTGCTAATTCCTTGTGGCCCTCTCAGCTTTTATTCTGAAAGCATCTCGGAGGGGCTTCCAGCTGTCAGAGCGGAGCTCCACTGTGACAGCTGGATTTCATTCAGCTGATGACTTCTTCATCAGCTGATTAATCCCTTTGCCCTATTTACGGGAGCAGCTTAGGTTACTCCGGGCTGCGACCTCACGTACGAATAACGCTGGTCTCCCCAACATTAGGCTGGAGTCCCTATTTCCCGGCTCCAGTCATCCTCTTGATCCTCGCTTCTCTCAGTAAGTTTACTCCTTAGTCTGTGTATATCGTCAGTGTGTCTAGTGTAGTCTTTATTTGTGTTTTGCCCCTCGTGGCGCATTATTTTGTACCTTTTACCAGTCCATTAATAAATACGCAAACTCATTGATTGCCTACAGCATCTCATTAGTGGTCCGCGAGGACCACACCATGACAGTAAGTCGCAGCCAAACGAGACGCCGGCGACCGTGAGTTTGCTTAGTTTTGGGCTTGTAGTTTTCCCTTTTGTTCCACATACCAGTGTGCAGGGAGATGGCGTCGTCACCCAAGGGCTACGCCATGAGCCTGGGCTACGTGCTGGTAATGGCCCTTATCGAAATTGACGGGATCATTTCCAGCACTCGCTATTGCACCATCCTCAGCGCCTCAAGCTGGTACCTGGACCTCACTGAGACGACGATCAACCATCATCCCCGCTACGCTGACCACCCCGAAATCACGGCAAGGATGGCGGAAATCTCTGCTCGCCGGGAGGAGCTCCGTGGTCGGGAGGGAAACTACGGCAGGAAGCCAAATAGGAGGCATCCTCGCCTCGGGATCCCATTCCTGTCACCCGTCCAGCCCAGGAGTTCACACCACCCAGGGGTCCTCCCCAGCGGAGAAAGACGTCAGCCGGGATTCCCTCGGCAACTCCTCAGCAAGAACCCCGTCCAGACCCAGGTCTGAGTAGCTGCACAAACTCTGTCTCCCAGCCAGCTGCAGCCTCTGCGTCTTGTCGGAGGGGTAAGACAGCCGCCGCCGCCTCTGGGTTGTATGTGCCTCGTCCCCGGCCCGCCTCGGCTGTTCTTCCCTCCTCCTCGATACTCTCTCCAGCTGCTGAGAACACCACGAGTCCTGCTTTGGCTGTGCCCATCATCAATCTGTGCTGAGCGGCTCTTCCTCGTTCCTCCTGGGCGGGCCCCCTCATCACCATCCAAAGGGGAAGGGAGAAAACAAAGCCACTGCAGCAGGCTCCATCGGTCCCCTCAGCGGATCAGGCAAGTGTATCTTCATTCTTTTCCTTCACTGCGTGAATTGCCTGTTTGATCCTGGGGGTGGAGTTTGGAGTTCACAGTCCCCTGAGCTCCTCACCTGCTGCAATTATTAATTGTGAACCTGCTACCCCTGTGTTTCCCTTCTCCTGAGTGTTCCCCGGTTGCCAGGACTACACTGCCAGACGAGAAAGGAGCCTGCGGCCTTGGAGAGCCTGGTTCCAGCCCCGCAGCCACGTCATGGGCAGAGGAGGAGGGCGGATTTCCATTTGGAGCCTGCGCTGACGGCTAAGCGTCCCCGGGTCTCCATGGAGGAACAGTCCGACCCGGCAGGCCACGGATCCCCTGCCACCACGCTGTGCGGGCCTTCAGCGTGGATGTCAGCGTCAGGGAATCCCCAGACCGTTAAGACCATCATGCCGGCTGCGGAGCCCATCGCAGTCAAGTGGGAACCAGAGGTGGACCTTCAGCGTGCTGAACCCAGATCGTTGAAGTCCTGGGCTGCAGTTGAGCCCGAGATCAGGCAAGTGCTCTATTTTGTCTTCCTTTCTTCTATTCTGCAGCATTTCTGCCTGTCTCTCAGGGAGACGAGCCAGGCGCAGCCGTCCGCTGCATCCGAGCTTGTCTTGTTGGGCTCTGCTGCTGCCGGTGATTCTGATCCCGGTTCTCGTTTCTCCCCTGAGCCTTCTCCCAGGGTCACTGGTGATGAGCCTGCTCCGGTTGTCACCTTGGAGGTTCTGGGTTCGGGTCTGAAGGTCATCCCTGGTGCTGCGCCGGCCCAGTCGGGGTCCATCGTAGGTGCAACTTTGACCCAATTGGGGTCCGACGTGGGTGCAACGTGGACCCAATCGGGGTCCGTCATGGACGCTGTTCTGGCCCAGTTGGGGTCTGTTGTGGGTGCAGCACGGTTCCGCTTGGGATCCGGCAAGAGTGCAGCGCCAGTCCGTGTGGAGTTCGGGGAAGGAGCTGCAGCTCCTCCGCCGATCGACGCTGGACTGGTCCCTCATCATTTCCTCGATCCCTTTTTCCCTCCACCTGGTGCTGCTGGGATTTCCCTGATCTGATGCGGCTCTCCCTCGCTATCCCTCTCAATAGGGAGGCAGCCTCTGAGTTCCCCCCTGCGGTCCTGGTGGCTGGATGATGCGGGTCGGCCGCCTGGGAGACTGCTTCGCCTGTTTGGCGTTCTGGGTCAGCCACCCGACAAACTGGACTTTTTGTTTGGTGACCTGGTCCGGCCGCCAGAGGTACTGGTTCTCTGGGCCTGGGACTCAGGTAGACCGCCTGAACTCTTTCTTTTCCCCCTGCTAGCGATCTGGATGCTGGACGCAGGTAGACCTTCCGAACTATTTGTTTTTGTGTTATTGTGCTCTGCCTGCCGTCATCCCTGTAGATTTTTTTCTTCCTCTCCTGTAGTTCTGGGATGCCCTTGTGTTTTTTTTTCTATGAACTATATTGTACTGTATGTATTCGACGCTATTTAACGTGATTTTTTTCCCCCTTCCTCTGTTTGAGAGATGTGGTTGCCTTTTGTTCTTTTGGCCTGTGTATCATGGTCCGTAGGCATAGTATTTCTGTTATTTGCATTTATTGTCCTGTTGCCTTTGTCAGTTTTTTGGTCTTGTTGTACCGTCTGTATTTCGCCGCTATTTAGTGTGATTTTTTTTCCTTCCTCTGTTTGAGAGATGCTATCCTTTGGTTTCTTTTGGCCTGTGTATCTTGATCTGTAGGCATAGTATTTCTGTTATTTGCATTTATTGTCCTGTCTGTTTTTTCCACCTGTGCTTTATGGAGTATATTTGTGGTTTTGTTTTGTTTTTTCCTCCCTTGCTCTGTAGTTGCACCATGTTATGTTTTCTGTATTCGACCTTGTCATTTTTTCCCGGTTGCCTGTCTTGATGTTTTTTGTTCTGGTTCTCGCCCGCCCGGCCTTTTTCCCCCTCCTCCCACCCTGGGTGGGCCGTTGTAGCCTTCCGGGTGGGGGGGGGAGGCTTGGATGTCATGTGGCGCCCGGAGTGCGCCGTTCGGGGGGGGGGAGTACTGTCATGGTCTGAGCGCCAATATTGTCCACACTTGGGTCATGCAGTATTTTCCTCCCATTCTGTGTTAATTCCTTGTGGCCCTCCGAGCTTTTATTCTGAAAGCGTCTCAGAGGGGCTTCCGGCTGTCAGAGCGGAGCTCCGCTGTGACAGCTGGATTTCATTCAGCTGATGACTTCTTCATCAGCTGATTAATCCCTTTGCCCTATTTAAGGGAGCAGCTTAGGTTACTCCGGGCTGCAACCTCACGTACAAATAACGCTGGTCTCCCCAACGTTAGGCTGGAGTCCCTATTTCCCGGCTCCAGTCATCCTCTTGATCCTCGCTTCTCTCAGTAAGTTTACTCCTTAGTCTGTGTATATCGTCAGTGCGTCTAGTGTAGTCTTTATTTGTGTTTTGCCCCTTGTGGCTCATTATTTTGTACCTTTTACCAGTCCTTTAATAAATACGCAAACTCATTGATTGCCTACAGCGTCTCATTAGTGGTCCGCGAGGACCACACCATGACAAAAACAACACTATACAAATATGAAAAAAGGCAAGGAGACTGAGCACGGCAAAATCCCCCCGTGCTCAGACCGTGACAGCTCCTCTGTGGAGAGAGGACAGCCTTCCAGAAGGACAACCATCTCTGCAGCAATCCACCAACCGCCTGTATGGTAGAGTGGCCAGACGGAAGCCACTCCTTAGTAAAAGGCACATGGCAGCCCGTCTGGAGTTTGTCAAAAGGCACCTGAAGTACTCTCATCATCATCATCATCATCATAGCAGTCTGTCGGAGGCCACAATGACTGTTTCATTTAGGTCTGATCAGATTCCTCCATGCAGCTCTGTAATTCGCCTTCCGCTGCCAGGAACTCCTGACCTTGTTAACCCGAGCGACGTCCGAGCCGGTATGAGTTGCTCTCTGACTGACCATTTCATGAAACTGCTTGCAAAGTATTTGAGTACTGCTAGCTTTTGCTGGACTAGCGACTCATTCTTGGCAGATAGAGGTATTATCAGTGGCAAGGACAGGCCAAGACAAACTGACTCCAGTATCTGTTGCAGTGACTGACCAGATGATAGGTTTGTTAGGCAAATGGCACAGAGACATCATGCGTGCACACCCAATTATATATGCGTAGGTGTATACTTAACACACAACATATACTATATACACATGTCTGATGAGGGAGTCGACTGTCTTGCGCATCTCAGAGGGAGAAAAAAGCCTCGTGGGTAAAACCAGGTCTTTGGTAGACCACTCCCAGTTACACAGGGTGAGACTGGACATCCTGGCAGATAAGCACATCTGTCGCAAGGTCTTTTGCCAGTCGGTGCATTGTGACATGCACTACACAAAGAGCAGAAGTACTCTCAGACCATGAGAAACAAAATTCTCTGGTCTGATGAGACAAAGATTGAACTCTCTGGCGTGAATGCCAGGTGTCATGTTTGGAAGAAACCAGGCACCGCTCATCACCAGGACAGTACTATCCCTACAGTGAAGCATGGTGGTGGCAGCATCATGCTGTGGGGATGTTTTTCAGCTGTAGGAACTGGGAGACTAGTCAGGATAGAGGGAAAGATGAATGCAGCAATGTATAGAGACATCCTGGATGAAAACCTGCTCCAGAGCGCTCTGGACCTCAGACTGGCGCAACGGTTCATCTTTCAGCAGGACAACGACCCTAAGCACACAGCCAAGATATCAAAGGACTGGCTTCAGGACAACTCTGTGAATGTCCTTGAGTGGCCCAGCCAGAGCCCAGACTTGAATCCAATTGAACACCTCTTAAGAGATCTGAAAATGGCTGTGCACCAACGCTTCCCATCCAACCTGATGAAGCTTGAGAGGTGCTGCAAAGAGGAATGGGCAAAACTGCCCAAAGATAGGTGTGGCAAGCTTGTGGCATCATATTCAAAAAGATTTGAGGCTTTAATTGCTGCCAAAGGTGTATCAACAAAGTACTGAGCAAAGGCTGTGACTACTTATGTACATGTGATTTCTTAGTTTTTTAATTTTTAATTGTTTTGCAAAAATCTAAAAAAAACCAAACTTTTTTCATGTTGTCATTATAAGATGTGTGAAGAATTTTGAGGTAAAAAATTAATTATTCCATTTTGGAATAAGGCTGTAACATAGAATATGTGGAAAAAGTGAAGTGCTGTGAATACTTTCCGGGTGCACTGTACTTTTGAACAATGAGCTCCCTCTGATGCTTTGGAAGCTCTCTGCAGACCATGGCTTGTGCTGTAAGATGTGACTACAAAAATGTCAGGAAAAGCCTACTAGAACAGCTGAACTTTATTTGGGGTTAATCAGAGGCACTTTAAGATAAGATAAGATAAGATAAGATAAGATAAACTTTATTGTCCCTCAACGGGAAATTCGTCTTGGACTTATCACCTGTGCTGCAACCACACAATCCACACACACACAATGGATGTAGTACATAAGCTCCTTCATTAAAAAAAAAAAAAAAAAAAAAAAAAAAAGTGTGTGTGTGTGTGTGTGTGTGTGTGTGTGTGTGTGTATATATATATATATATATATATATATATATATACAGTGGGGCAAAAAGTATTTAGTCAGCCACCAATTGTGCAAGTTCTCCCACTTAAAAGATGACAGAGGTCTCCAATTTTCATCATAGGTATACCTCAACTATGAGAGACAAAATGAGGAAAAAAAAATCCAGAAAATCACATTGAAGGATTTTTAATGAATTAATTGGTAAATTCCTTGGTAAAATAAGTATTTGATCACCTACAAACAAGCAAGATTTCTGGCTCTCACAGACCTGTAACTTCTTCTTTAAGAGGCTCCTCTGTCCTCCACTCGTTACCTGCATGGGCACCAGAAACAAAATTGTAGACCTGCACCAGGCTGGGAAGACTGAATCTGCAATAGGTAAGCAACTTGGTGTGAAGAAATCAACTGTGGGAGCAATTATTAGAAAATGGAAGACATACAAGACCACTGATAATCTCCCTCGATCTGGGGCTCCATGCAAGATCTCACCCCGTGAGGTCAAAATGATCACAAGAACGGTGAGCAAAAATCCCAGAACCACACGGGGGGACTTAGTGAATGACCTGCAGAGAGCTGGGACCAAAGTAACAAAGGCTACATCAGTAACACACTACGCCACCAGGGACTCAAATCCTGCAGTGCCAGACGTGTCTCCCTGCTTAAGCCAGTACATGTCCAGGCCTGTCTGAAGTTTGCTAGAGAGCATTTGGATGATCCAGAAGAGGATTGGGAGAATGTCATATGGTCAGATGAAACCAAAATAGAACTTTTTGGTAAAAACTCAACTTGTTGTGTTTGGAGGAGAAAGAACACCATACCTACTGTGAAGCATGGGGGTGAAAACATTATACTTTGGGGCTGTTTTTCTGCAAAGGGACCAGGACGACTGATCCGTGTAAAGGAAAGAATGAATGGGGTTATGTATCGTGAGATTTTGAGTGAAAACCTCCTTCCATCAGCAAGGGCATTGAAGATGAAACATGGCTGGGTCTTTCAGCATGACAATGATCCCAAACACACCGCCCGGGCAACGAAGGAGTGGCTCCGTAAGAAGCATTTCAAGGTCCTGGAGTGGCCTAGCCAGTCTCCAGATCTCAACCCCACAGAAAATCTTTGGAGGGAGTTGAAAGTCCGTGTTGCCCAGCGACAGCCCCAAAACATCACTGCTCTAGAGGAGATCTGCATGGAGGAATGGGCCAAAATACCAGCAACAGTGTGTGAAAACCTTGTGAAGACTTATAGAAAACGTTTGACCTCTGTCATTGCCAACAAAGGTTATATAACAAAGTATTGAGATTGCAGCGGCATGAAATAAAGCGGGGTTGTTGGAGGTTTTAAGTAGGCTTTTATTAATCCTACCACCGTCACGAGCTCCTCTCCCGGCGCCGTGCGTGCGTGCCGGGAGCGAGCCCACGGCTCTCAGTGAAGAAGAAGAGAGGCGGACACGTGTGTGTCTACCAGTTGCAGGATCAGAGTGACAGAGAGGACGTGTTACAGGACCTGTGCAGTATTTATACCCAACTCAAACAATACATCAAAGCAGATTCACAGCAGTTTGTCTGATCAAAGGGACTGCAGAACAGGCATGAGATATTTGCATTTGTGAGACACAGACAGGATGCATGAACACAATACATGAAAGGTGACACATTAACCTCACAGCAGTGAAATGCATAAATGGCTGATTAAATCACAGCATGCAGCGGAAAAAACCAGAAGTAGCAAGCTGTCTGTCCTTAGTCTGTTTGTGGGGGTTTTCCCAAACCGCCACAGCTCCCCCCCAGAGGGCTCGGCAGGTGGTCGAGACCTCGATAGTGCAGCTTGGGCAGCGAGCAGGGAAAAGCTCTGTGCAGGAGGGGGTGGAGGGGGGTGGGGGTAGTAAAAGCCGGCCGGGGACGATGAAAACGTCCAGGCCGCGCAAAAATTGCTTGTGGATCCGCGATGTCGAAGGGCTGGTCCCGTTGAACGTGCAGAGGTCCACAAGAAGAAAAATTAGTCACTGGCTCCTCCCGCGATTAAGTCCTGCAAGGATTAATAGCGGCCATGAAGAAAAGACGAGGCTGCGTGGCGGCTGTGATGAGAGCAGAGGGACTGGCGTGTTGGCTTTAGGTGTAGGCGTAACCCTAAAGCCTCGGGAACCGCAAAACCGCTGAATTCCCTATGTGTGCCATGGCTGAGACCATTAACAAATCCTTCGAGCATGCTGCGTGCGTGCCTCCAGGTGTGAGAGCAGCCCTGAAGGCTCTGTGTGTAGCGGCGAAGGATGATGGGGGTCTGTAGAGCCGTATGCGTCCCGTGCGTGGTGTGCGCCGTCCTCGTAACTCCCCGGTGCGTGTGCCGGGGTCCCATGCGTGGTTGGGCCGCTGGAGAGGAGAACCAGGGTCAGGGAGCTTGCTGGAGATCATCCCTGTTGTCTGTTGCGTCGTTCGGTCGTGGTGCGTTGGAGCGGTGCGAGGAAAGTAGACGCTCTTGTCCCTCGCTCGGTCATGGTGCGTTCAGGTCCACGTGTGCTCCGTCGGCCATGGGAGTCGCCGTCGCGGAGAAAGGACGAGGTACATGCGCTCTCGAGTGGAGGAGCTGTGAGCGCGGCCGGTCCAGCGTGGATGTGCCGATCTAGGCGTGCAGATCTCACCATGAAACGTTGCTCAGCTTTCCCGGTCGTGGGTGTTCTCCGTTGCGGTCTCCCTGGAGCAGAAGGGAGGGCAGATCAGTCAGGCTGCCGCGTTCGCTTGTCGTCAGAGAATCACCGCCGGGTGTTGCGTTCGCTGGCAGCGTGTTCGTTTCAGCATCGGGTCACCAGTGCGGCGGCATGAAATAAAAGCGGCGTTGGTCACCAGTGCGGCGGCATGAAATAAAGCGGGGTTGTTGGAGGTTTTAAGTAGGCTTTTATTAATCATACCACCGTCACGAGCTCCTCTCCCGGCGCCGTGCGTGCGCGCCGGGAGCGAGCCCACGGCTCTCAGTGAAGAAGAAGAGAGGCGGACACGTGTGTGTCTACCAGTTGCAGGATCAGAGTGAGAGAGAGGACGTGTTACAGGACCTGTGCAGTATTTATACCCAACTCAAACAATACATCAAAGCAGATTCACAGCAGTTTGTCTGATCAAAGGGACTGCAGAACAGGCATGAGATATTTGCATTTGTGAGACATAGACAGGATGCATGAACACAATACATGAAAGGTGACACATTAACCTCACAGCAGTGAAATGCATAAATGGCTGATTAAATCACAGCATGCAGCGGAAAAAACCAGAAGTAGCGAGCTGTCTGTCCTTAGTCTGTTTGTGGGGGTTTTCCCAAACCGCCACAGAGATGAACTTTTGTGATTGACCAAATACTTATTTTACTGAGGAATTTACCAATTAATTCATCAAAAATCCTTCAATGTGATTTTCTAGATTTTTGTTTTCTCATTTTGTCTCTCATAGTTGAGGTATACCTATGATGAAAATTGGAGACCTCTCTCATCTTTTAAGTGGAAGAACTTGCACAATTGGTGGCTGACTAAATACTTTTTTCCCCACTGTATATATACACATACAGTATATACATATATATATATAAATGAAATAAAACCCAATAAATAATACAAGTACATACATAAATAAATATATAACAGCAGTCATTCTGATCAAGAAAGCTAGCTCTGTCCTGGGGCAGCGCCTTGACCCAGTGGAGGAGATAGGAGAGAGAAGGATGGTGGCTAAACTGTCATCTCTGCTGGAGTCCGAGTTCCACCCTATGCAGGACATACTGAACGCACTGAGGAGCTCATTTAGCAGCACACTACATCATCCTAGGTGCACAACCGAGAGATTTCGCAGGTCCTTCCTACCCACGGCTGTCAGACTGTACAACCTAAGCAGGGCTGCTCGCAGAGATAGCAAAAAGACATGACAACCTAATAGTATTGAATGCAAAAGACGCAATAGACTTACACAATGGTCCCCTCCGGTATACAACTAGGAAAATACCGGTCGCTACGGAGGGTGACAATATGTATGGGTACATAATCATACCATGTAGGATAACTAAGTAGACGGTTATGCTGTTTCATTCCATCTAGCTACAATGCTCCGCACTGTGTGTTTATATATTTATATATTTATTCCATCTAGCGACAATGCTCCACACTGTGTGTGTTTATATATTTATATATTTATTCCATCTAGCGACAATGCTCCACACTGTGTGTGTTTATATATTTATATATTTATTCCATCTAGCGACAATGCTCCACACTGTGTGTGTTTATATATTTACATATTTATTCCATCTACCTACAATGCTGCACACTGTGTGTGTTTATATATTCATATATTTATTCCATCTAGCTACAATGCTCCGCACTGTGTGTCTATATATTTATATGTACATATGTATACTCGCTGCTCTTGTTTTTTCTTGTCTTCTGATTGTTGCTCTGAGTGTTGCTATCCCTGTGCTGTTGCAATCCTGGAATTTCCCCATTGTGGGACTAATAAAGGCTTATCTTATCTTATCTTATCTTATTAAGAACAGGAGTTATAAGTGTCTCTGACCTATCTATTTGAGTTTAGAAGTTTTACTGACGTTGGGATAAATGAGTTCTTATATCTATTGAACCTGTACTTGGGGACTCTGTATCTCCTCCCTGAGGGCAGCCGCACATATTCATTGTTTAGTACATGGCTCATGCCACTGATTATTTTTTGAGCTTGTCTACAGGCTGCCTGTTCGTATAAGATCTGCACGGATAAATACTCTTTAACTCCAATAATTTTCCATGCTGTATGAATTAAACGCAGCACTCTGTTCTTTAGTTTCACAGAGAGGTTGCCAAACCAAGCTGTAATGCTGTATCTAATACAGCTCTCCAACACAGCCTGGTAAAATATTAACAATCATTTTATCAACGCCATGTATTCTTAATCTACGCAAAAAATGCAGCCGCTGTTGTAGTCTATTGCAGAGGTAATCAATATGTGTGCTCCAGGTTAATGAATTGTCAATACATACTCCCAAATATTTATAGGAACTAACCTGTTATAGTGTGGTTGTGGATGACCACAGACCTGTGGTCACCAACTCCCCGAGGGTCAAACACCATCTCCTTTGTTTTATCAGTATTCAAAATGAGATGACTGTCATCACACCAATTGACAAACCTCTGAATTTCTATAAAATAGCTTGACAGATCATGAGCCTTTTGAAGTAGTGATAAAATAGCAGTGTCATCAGAAAATTTAATAATTCGATTACTTGGATAGACACTTCTGCACTCATCAGTGTACAAGCTGAACAAAAATGGTGAACTAACACAACCTTGGGGAGCTCCTATGCTGAGGGTTCTAAATTTAGATAAAGTTCCATTTACACTAACTTGCTGTTTACGATAAGTTAAAAATGAGTGGTACCATTTAATAATGACAGGATGCACTTTAAAATCATTTAACCTCTTAATTAGAGAGATAGCAAAAAGACGTGACAACCTAATAGTTTTGAATGCAAAAGACGCAATAGACTTATACAATGGTCCCCTCCGGCATACAACTAGGAAAATACCGGTTGCTATGGAGGGTGAGAATATGTATGGGTACATAATCATACCATGTAGGATAACTAAGTAGACGGTTATGCTGTTTCATCCCATCTAGCAACAATGCTCCGCACTGTGTGTGTTTATATATTTACATATTTATTTATTATTACCAATTAATTCATTAAAAATCCTTTAATGTGATTTTCTGGATTTTTTTTTTCTCATTTTGTCTCTCATAGTTGAGGTATACCTATGATGAAAATTGGAGACCTCTCTCATCTTTTAAGTGGGAGAACTTGCACAATTGGTGGCTGACTAAATACTTTTTTGCCCCACTGTACGTGAGAAAAATCTTTCCACAACATGTTGGTCAACTATAATTTTTGTAGAGCCTAAAACTGGTATAGCGTCCAGAGTAGCTTTTTGTTCATGAGAAAAATCACTAGTCTCAAATCTGCAAAAAAAAAAAAAAATCATTCAACTCGTTTGCCTTTTCTTCCTCATTCATTACATTAATGCAGCTTTTGGATGGAGTCATCTTTGTCATTACTTTAACTGAGTCCCACAATTTCCTAGAACTTTTTCCTAGGCATTCAGATTCAAATTTCTTCCTCGTCTCATCTCTAGCTGTTCTTAGTTTATAATTAAGTTCTTTCTGTATATTTTTCATACTTAACATGGTGGCAGGTGTGTGCTGACTCCCATTTAACATGAGTTTGAATGTGATTGGTTAATTCTGAACACAGCAACATCCCCAGTTATAGCAGGGTGTGCATATTTATGCAAATAGATTATTGTAAGTTTTTTATTTTTTAATTTTTTTCCCTTAAAAGATTTTGGTTTGTCTTTCAGTTGGGTTGTACAGGTTATAGGTCACATTAATAGGGGAAAAAGTTTTGAAATGATTTATCTTGGCTTTATTTTTTTACATTACAAAAACCTGGCATTTGAACAGGAGTGTGTAGACTTTTAATGCCCACTGTACATAGTCGATGCAATGGAATCCTTGTTTATCTACCAACACCTGACAATATGCTTTTTTTTTTTTTTTTACATTATTACCTCCGCCAAGGGAGGACAGAGGTAATGTTTTCAGTAGCATTGGTTTGTTTGTTGGTTAGTTGGTTGGGTGGTTTGTCTTTTACCAACATAACTCAAAAAGTTATAAAGGGATTTTGATGAAATTTTCAGGAAAGGTGGGTCATGGCATGGGGAACAGATGATTAGATTTTGGTGGTGATTTGGATCATGATGTGGATGCAGGAATTTTTTGAATATTATTTTATATATTAATCTGGCACTTTTCGTGTACTGCCCCTTTAAGACGTGTCCACTCAGTTATGTGCATGGTCACGCCATAGGCCCACACACCTCGGCAACCCAGAAGCCAAACACTGCAGAAAAAGTATTAGGAGACATGTCCACCAAACTCATTTTTCCTACTGTGGGCAACTATTTTCAATTCATTCTCTATGTAGTCCCACGTTTACGCTCAGCGCTGAAATGCTTTGAACAGTGGCTGCTTTTTGTTGCGGTGCTCGGGGCTGAAAAAAGTCCAATTTGTCAGACTACTGTACAGCTACGCTCGTCAATATCAGACCTTTCTAAGCAGGCAATCAGAATTAAAGAAGGGCAGGACATAGGATGCTGGTACAGGAAGATAAGAACGGTAGGTGACGGATGGTGGAGGCTGAACTTTGCTACATCAAACAACCCGGTACTCTTTGATCTGACACTAAAAGGATATCATGATCAAAATTTGAAAGCAAACGCTTGGAGGTACATGTCCGCATCTGTCGGCGTGCCAGGTAAGCGTTTGTAATATGTATTTGTCATATGGATACTATGTGAATTTGTAGTTGATAACTGCGAAAAATGGTATGATACCACACTGTTGTGTAATATTGCTTAATAATTATGAACCTTGTCAGTAAACTGCAATGAAGAACAGAGGAGGAAAAAAAAGAAAACCGACCTGAAAGATTCAATAAACCATGATGTTGATTTAAGGTGGAATTGCCCAGCCCCAGTGTATGGTCAATACAATTATGACAGTCTTGTGATGATGATGATGATGATGATTAAGTCATATAATGCAGTCATTATTTTTGCTGTCATGTCTCTGTCTGTTAATAATAATAATAATAATAATCATGGATTGCATTTATATAGCACCTTTCATTTAAATTTTCAGGAAAGGTGTGTAATGACACGCTGAACAGATGATTAGATTTTGGTGATGATCTCAAAATGCATACCTCTGCCAAGGTTCTTATCTTCTCAGAGTGTTAGCAACAACACTCCAAAACTACTGGATGGATTTGGATGAAATTTTCACCAGAGGTGGCCCTTGGCCCAAAGATGACTTCATTAGATGTTGGAGGTGATCCGTGACTGCATACCTTCCCCAGGACCCTATCTCACAATGTACAGATGGATGGCGATATGGATGGACAAAGGGACAGAGGGGAGGACAAAGGGAGGGAGGGACAGAGCCTTGGTGGAGGTATGTGGTCTCTGAGTGCCCTCTAGTTTTAGCTTGTTTTACTAACCAAAGGCAGATAGCGGCTGTTAGCGGTTTCTTATTCACTCATTCAGGGCTGTTTCTATGGTTATTGTACTCTAGTGTCTGGTCATATCCTATCGACTACTGAAACTACACACTTCTGTCCACCAGTGATACTTTATTTCATTCATTCTTTAAGACAAATTTACATTAGTTGACTCAGACTGTGTTAGCTGGGAGCTAGCAACTAACATTACCCAGTTACATTAGCAAAAGCCAAAGTGACGTAAGAGAGAGGACTGGGTCCCATGAGCATTTAAAGGGACATGCACTGAAACAAGTCATTCTGAGGAAGGCTGAAAAAAATAATTCACAATGATGTTGCAATACTTAATGAAAGGCAATCTGACCAAAGTCTATCACAGACATAATTAAGACCTCTGGGACCTGTCAACATGTGAGAAAAATGCAGTAAATGGGCCGTTTAATGTTTCCAGCACAGGTTTTATTAAGGAAATGCTTAATTGCTTTACAAGAAATGCAGGTATGTCAGCATTTGTGCATGACCAAAAAGTAGCAAGATACCAGTTACAAAAAGGTGGACTGGGAAAAGTAAAGTGTGTTGCCTTTTAATATCAGGATTCCAACTGTGGCAGATCACAGCCCTTTCTCTCTGTCCTACACACAGATATACAGTTGGTACAGGGGTACCAGCCTCCTGTGTTCTGGAGAGTATCTGTACAGGGTGACCTCCATCCCCTGCAATTACCTTGGTGTAATAACATTATTTTAGCACACACACACATACACACAAAGAGAAGGACACAGTCTCTCAGCAAACCTCAGGAGGCCTGTAGTTTTTAAAGTCGAAGTGGCAGCTCATTTTTCTTGTCTCGTCTTCCAAACTGCAAGGAGAGAGCGAGGCACAAGTGGAAATAATAACACACATCAGCACGTCGTAATGAGAAAAATCAACAGCTCAATGCATGTCAAGTCGACTGAATATACCAAGATATTAGAGCGTTGTTTTATGAGTGTGTCCTTTTTGAGTGACTGTTAAGCATCTATAGTTGAGTCTTGGATTTGTATGTCTTTATTGTCTATATATCTGGTTTTCATAATAATGCGTTTTGACCAAACACAATAGCGCAAATTTTTCGGGCAATTCTCAATGTAAACATGTGAATAGATGCAAATTTGTGTCTGAGTGAGTTGCAGAGGGGTGGAGTTGCCTTCATAACTTATGCAGCTGCTTTCTACCTACTCTGGAAGTGTCATGGTCGGGGAATGGTATATTATCCTGTTTATTATCATCTCAGTCATGGTTATCTTCAGTTCTGGTTTGGACTTTTACTTTGACACTGTCTTTTGTTTATTTCCACCTTAGCCTGATCCGTGTTGATTTTTTGATTGTCCACATCTGTTTCTGTTTAGGTAATTAGGCCAGCCTTATTTAATGATCGCCGCCCATTACCTGGTATGGCGACCTTGAGTCATGTTTGGCGTTTAACACATGCTTCTGACATGCCAGTGTGTATTCTGTCCTGACTATTTCCTAGCCGGTTTTCCCTTAGCCTTGTCGTTCTTAGCCTCGCCCTTTATTTCTTGTTTCAGCCCCTGAGCTGTGAGTTATTTTTGTATTTTGTGAATAAACAATAATGCCGAAAGCTCGCCCAGCATATGAGACTTGTCTTCTGCCCCAGAGGGCCATTGTGACAGAAGGTCACCGCCAGTTACGGACTCAGCGGGCTGGAGGTGCATGAGGAGGTGTTTGACCAGGTCTTCCATCTTATAAACCAGTATTTGGATCACCCCAATCTGATGGAGAGAGTGGGGGACCTTTTGGTGGCTGAGGACCTTCTGCTCAGCCACCTGGACCTGTTACTTGCTCCCAAGCTAGCTCAACTGCACGCCTGCATATCCCGACTCTGGAACTTGCTTGGGCATATTTGCACCCTGCACTACACCTCCCAGCCTGGCTCTGGGTCATCGGCTCCTACTCCTATCACCGGTAAACTGCTGTCCACAGTCCTCGTTGTTCCTATGCTACCTGCAGTCTCCATATCACCACTCATAGCAACGGACGCCATGGAGCAGGAGTAGCGGAGGCAGGTGGTCCTTGCACAGACTGACATCCTGGTGGGGTATAAGCCCTGGCTTGCTCCAGAGGTTTTATTCCTGGCGTGTGGGGACCAGCCGGCACCTAAAGGACCAACTGAGAAGTGAGCATCTAGGAAGCGTCGCTCCGCTCGCCATCCGGGCCCTTCACTCGAGGTTTCCCTGTGGGTTTCTGCTGCCACGGCCCCACCTTCCTCAAGTGTTTTCAGCAATGTTGGCTTCAGCGGCTTCAGAGTGGGAGGTCAGCGCGCTGCAGCCGTCTGTTCCAGAGGTGCATGTCACAGCTCCAGCCATCCCCGAGGTGCACACAACAGTGCCAGTCGTCCCTGAGGTACACACAACAGTTCCAGCCATCCCTGAGGTGTGCACAACGGCTCCAGCCGTCCCTGAGGTGCGCACAATGGCTCCCACTGTCCTCCATGGTGCACGCAACGGCTCCCGCTGTCCCAAGGTGCAGATCACAGTTCCAGCTGTCCTCTGTGGTCACTGCTCCACCTGTTCCGTCTGAGCCGCCCACTCCATCAAGGTCAATCTGAGCAGTCTGCTTCACCTTTGCTTCCAAAGGCCATCACTCTTGTAGCTCATCCTGAGGCAGTCACCCCAGCAGCGGAGGACCATGAGTTAAGGCAAGTTCTTTTCATTTAGTTTATTACACCTATACTAGAAAAGACTTGCCCTTCTCCCAGTGATTGTGGTGATGCCTCAATCACTCCCTGCCTCTCTCCTTCATCCAAGGTGACTGCAGCAAGGACAGCTCTCCAGGTGTCCGGGCTGGATGCTCTTGCACCTCACGAACCATCACTGGACGTCAGCACACCCCAACCTTCAGCTCCCGAGGCCAGTGCATCTCCACCCAGTGTTTTTGAGACTGGTGCATCTCCACTGAATGTTTCTGAGGCTGGCGCACCTCTGATGCCAGCTCCTGTACTCAGCGCGCCACTGACACCTGCTCCTGAGCTCAGCGTGCCGCTGTCATCTGCTCCTGAGTACAGTGGACTCCTATTGCCAGCTCCTGAGGTCAGCACGCTTTCACCATCAGCTCCTGAGCTCAGCGCGCTTCAACCATCAGCGCCTGAAGTCAGCGCGCCCCTGTCAACAATACTTGAGGTTAGTGTGCAACAACTGTCTGTACCTAAGTTAAGCACGCTCCTGTCAGCTGTTTCTGAGGACAGCGTGCTGCAGCCACCTGCTACAGCACTAAAAGCTCCTTCATTACTGGCTCTGGAACTAAAAACTCCCCTGTTATTTGTTTATGAATTAAAAGTTTCTGTATTATTGTTTCCTGAGCCAAAAACCACCATGTTATTGTCTCTCGAGCAAAAGGCTCCCCTGAATTAAATGCTCCCCTGTTATATCTCAAGTTTTAAGTGCCCCTACCATCATCTCTCAATGTACCTTGCTCCCCAGCCTAGTGGTCCAGGGACTCTGGTAGATCACCCAACTTGCTGTGTACGCTGATCTGGGGATCCATGGACATGGGTAGGCCCCCTGACCCACTTTGTCTTGTGATCTGGTGGCCTAAGGACAGTGGTAGGCCATCCCGCATGCTGGTCCCGTGGCCATGGAACTTGGGCAGACCATCCGACCCACTTGGTGTTGTGTTTTGGGCCCTGAACTTGGTTTGCCCCACAACCTTTGTCCACAATAATGACTGAGGTGAATGTTGAGTGTTCAAAACCATGTAACAGTGCTGCAGTCGCTCCTCTTGTTGTGGTGTGAAGAAGCTTTTGAGAAGTTGGCCTATTCTGTTTTTTGGGGATAAGCCTGCACTTAACCTGTTAATGTTCCGGGTCTCCTCATCGGGATGTTTAAATACTATTTAAATGTCTCTGGGGCCACACATTGAACTTTGGTAAACATTTTTAGAGTAGGTGATCAAGCCTTACATCATTTGAAAGCTTAGAATTGTGTCTATTTGGTTATTAAAACAGATTTCAGAAAAAAATAACACTGGATTTAAATAGGACTTTAAAGAAGCTAGCATAGCATAGCAACATAACATTGACAGACCAAGAAGCTTTCCTGCCGTCCTTAAATGATTGATAGTTCAACAAATGCAGTCCATTTGTATTGCAAAAGGTCCAATAGACCCATCTGAGTAACATTTATTGTCCATCTTGATGGCGACGGGGAAAACTGCCCATAAAATCGAAGCATTTGTTTGAAAATCAGCCGGCAAACGCCAGTTGATTGGAACTACAAGACTACATTTCCAGAAGGTTAACTGTTAATGGAAACCCAAAACTGGGTGGGTGTCCTAAATTTGACTGACAGCTCATTCAACCCAATAGAACCTCCATTTGGTGATTGAAGGCTGTGGAAACCCAAGGAGTGATAAAGGTCCATGAAGGTCCAGTTTACCGTCAAGTCCCCCCAGCCAGTTACAGCCGCCCCATAACCAGTTCACTCCACGCCCAACTCACCCCACAACAAACTCGCCCCAACTTGCCTCAAGCTCGCCCCATCAAGTGATGGCCTCCATTTCCACCTAGTGATTTGGGCCAGCTTGTCATGTGTCTGAGCGTGTTTCACAGAGCTCAGACTCTCACTTTATTTCTAGGTTTTGTACGCCTGTTGTTATTATGTTGTCAGTTTTTGTATATTTTTTTGGTTTTGTGACAAGAGCCTTTCCTCTTTCTCCAGACACTCCCCAACAGCCGCTCAATGCCTGCTCTTCTGCCATCTCAGCTGTTAGCAGTTGTAATTAGGTCACCGGCTCACTCAGTGGCACGCACCTGTCGCTCATTTACTGCCAGTTATTTAAGGCTGCCTGCACATTCTCTCAGTGTGGCAGCATTGTCAATTCTCTATTGTCAATCGTCTGATGTCTATGGACTATTGGACTTATTTCTCCTCCCCTCTCGCAGTGCGATCTCGGCCCTGGAGATTTCCCCGCTGTAAATTACTTTAAGTTTACATTTTTTGTGTTCCGTGCAGTTTTTGTATTTTCTGTTCTTGTTAATAAATATCACTAAACAGTTCAGTGCCTGGGTCATTCTCTCTGCCCCGAAGGGGCCAATTCTTGACAGAATGTTGCCGCCATGTTAGACCCAACTGCTGTTTAATATATTTTTGCCCTTTTTCCCCTTGTAGTGCTTTTTTGTCTTTCACTCACCTGCTCATTGGAGCTTGATGAATTCAGCAGGTGGACGGGGTTACCCGATGCGTCTGGGGAGGGAGTGCTGTCGAGCTCTCATGGAGATTGATGGGCTAATCTCCATGGCACGCACTTATTCCACCCCGGAGGATGCACTTTGATATCTGGAGCTCGCGGAGGCAGCGGTTTACCAGTGCCCTCAGCTTATGGAACACGCTGAGGGGAGAGAAAGGATTTACAGGTGGCTGCACTGCAACGTGAGAATGGCAGGAGGACGAAGAACTCCTCGGAGAAGCCTGGGCACACGTTGAAGGAGAGGCGCTTCCGGGGCTCCACTGTCTCTACTCCTCACCAACCTCCGGCGCCCGTTCATCTCCCATCAACTCCGCGAGGCCAGCGTCGTCCAGCTCCAGACTGCCGGATGAACGGCATCTTCTCCTTGTCAGCAGCCCCTCCTTCATCGGAGCAGAAGACTCCCGCAGCAGTGTGCTCTAAGCGTCTCTTTTCTCCAGCTGATTCCCCAGCTTCTCCCTGCTGCGCAGCTGCTGCCTCCCGATTACTCCCGACGACTCCTCCCGCTGCTGGGAGGCTCAATGCGTCCTCCCCGGTTCTGTCCACGTCTGTGTCTACAGAGGCAGCTCCTCCACGATCCACTGAGGGGCCCAAGTCCACCGTAGCCACAGAGAAGGATGATGCTGCAGCAGGAAACATTGAGTCTCGGGAAACCAGGCAAGTTTCATTTCATTATATTTCAATTTTTGATGAAATGCCTGGCCTAATTCCCGGTAGAGAGACTCAGGATGTGCAGTCCCCTGAGCTCTCTCCACCTGCTGTGCTTAACAAATCCTCACCTGCCCTCTCTGTGTCTCCTCCTATTGCCTTTGAGTGTCCACCAGCCCTGGATTAGAACCGCCAGACGATGGAAGAGCCTGTGGCACTGGAGGACCTGACTACAGCCCATCAGCCACACTATGGACAGAGGGAAGGTGCTGAACTCGAACTTATTACGCAGAGCCCAGCACCTACGGTGAGCCAGACCCCAGCTGCCACGCTGGACGAGCCTCCTGCGTGGGTCACTCCCAACTGGGACCGAAAGGACTGCAGCTACCATCATGCCTGCTGCAGAGGCCACCGCAGCAGAGGTTGAGGCCAAGCTGGACCTCCAGAGGGTCGAGCCCAAGGTTACATCATCGCCTGGATCGACGGAGTCCTAGAAGGCGGTGGAGCTCGAGCTCAGGCAAGTGCTCTCCTTTGTGTTTCTTTTATCTGTCTTGGAGCAATCTTGCCTGGCTCTTGGTGAGGAGAGCCGGGTGCAGCCGCCCGCTGCACCTGAGCTTGCCTCGCCAGGCTCTGCTGCTGCCAGTGATCCTGACTCCACTTCTCTGTGTGTCTCGTCTGAGTTTTCTCCCAGGGTCACCGCAAATGTTCCAGCGATGCCAGAGGTCTCCGTGGGTCCAGGTTTGCTGCCCGAGGTCATCCAGGGTCCAGCTTCCCCCGCTGTAGAGGTTGTTGTGGGTGCCCTGTCCCAGCCCAGGACCTCCATGGGTGTAGCTTCCCCTCTGCCGGAGGCCGTCGTGTGGGTCCCTCCTCGGTCTGAGTCTCCGTGGGTGCTGTGTCCCGGCCGGGGACCCTCATGGGTGCTGCGCTTCAGCTTGGGCCTGCCATGGGGACTACGTCCTTTATTTATCATTGGCACCCCCTCCACCAATCCCGGAATCTTGGAGAAAATCGCGATTTTGAATTTCCCGCCCTGAAAAATCCTACGAATCCGCCGATTATCCGGAAGTGCAGCCGGAGTTCCGCGTGACGTCACGAATGTGACCCAGTCCTCATGTTTACCATTGCGAGCACGTCGACACTGGTTGTTTTTGGTGCATTTTGTCGTGATAGTCGACTACAAAACACTTCCAACACCTGGGAAGATCTGTTCAGTGGCCAAGGAAAGCTGTCATGGCGACGAAAGAAAAGAAAGGGGGAGGAAAAGCGACCAGGAAGCGATGCGTTTCTAGATATACAGTGATCCCTCGCTACTTCGCGTTTCACCTTTCGCGCCCTCAGTGCATCGCGGATTTTTCAAAAATATTCATCAAAAATTCAAAATTGAGGAAAAAATGGCACGAAAGTTGCCCGGGCGCTAGCAGAAGGCAGGGAGACTACATTAGAACATCAGGTATCAACACGGAGAGCCCACACAACTCAAAATCCACCTCTCTGACCACCGCTCCACTCCTCTCCGCCCACCTCTTCACCGCTCGGGAATCTCGCAAGCTGATTGGCCGAGACGTTTTACCCAGCTTCTCTCCCTGCCGAGCGCCCATACCCAGCGAAGGAAGACCGCATTCATTGTTCTTTATCGCTCGTGTTGCTTAGTGGCACTTTTCGCTGTTCTCTTGTGCCTTTTTGTGCAAAATAGTGCTTGTGACGCCCTTGGGGGAGGGGTGACGCTACTTCGCGGTTTTTCACTTTTCGCGGTTGGTTCTGGTCCCCATTAAACGCGATAAGTGAGGGATCACTGTAGATATTATTTATAAATAGCACAGTCAAATGCAGAGGCCAGTTCTGTTCATGTGTATTGCCACTATAGTCTGTAGAAGTATTGTAATACATAGCCCATGGTCATGGAACCTGTCCTGAATACACGTGTTAACCCTACGCCATGGATGTGTCTATTCAATGCCAAGTGTGTACACGGCCAGGCTATTGTACAGTCCTAGCCCTATGTATAAATAATAAGTTGGAAAAATGCTGATGGGTTTTTTTTTCTTTCTTTTTTATTGTTAATTTTCCTTATCCTGACACCCCAAACATGCCAAAGTAGAGAAGTAAAGACTCACCATTCTGTATTCAATAAGCGACTCTCCTCCCCATCACTGCTGCGGTCTGACTCTGAGTCGGTGCCGGAATCCCCCGAAAATTCTGGCTCGAATCTGTACGGTTCGATGCCTCCCTCGCTCTCTTCCTGTTCACTTGACACTCCTGCATCCTCCTCTGTCTCGTCACCAATCCTGAATGCCTCTTCACTCTGAAAACTCTGGTTTTCTTGACTGCTGGAACTGCTATCATCTGCCATTGTTGTTTTGATAAGGGTCACACTCGTGACGTCACGCAGCGTCGTCTGCACTACTTCCGGTTTGTTGGCACTGCAGCCAGAGGCAAAAGTTTATCGCTTATAGCTTGGCCAACGGCCTAAAATTTCTTTTATGTGTTGAAAAATACAATAGGTAATAAGGAATTAATCCGCTATTCTACTTTTTGCGCAAAAAGGTGGTTTCAGTTCACCTTTAAATTCTTTACATAATCAATGAAAGGTCTCCATATATTCTCAAACACAATTTCCTTTGATTTCAGTATGTATGTTATTCTTTCTAGTGGAAGGTTTGTTAACATCTGTTTTAACCACTGAGTCACATCTGGTCTATGAGTCTTTTGCCACAATAGTGCAATACATTTTTTGGCGTTAAGCAAACTGAGGTCTATGAATGCCCTTTCACTTTTATTAAAGTTATGCTTTTCTGGATGCAGACCCAACAAAAACAATTTAGGATTCAATATGATTTGTTTTGAAATTATTTTTTCAATTGTTACCCTCACCTCTTCCCAAAACATTCTAATTTCTCTACATTCCCATACACAATGAAATAAGGTTCCTTTACTTTCCATACATTTTGTGCATGTATCTGGTATGTTTTTGTTATATCTATTTAATTCCACCGGTGTAACATACATCCACATTAACCACTTAAAATGTATCAATATAAGACGTACATTTATTGATTTGGTTTGAGCTTCTGTAAAAGCCAATTCCCATTGTTCCTCTGAAATTTCAGTTTGCAGGTCTTCTTTCCAATAATTCAATCTTTTCTGTGAGTTTTCACTTGAGGATAGTGCCAATGAGTTATAAAACTCTGAAATAATACCCTTTCTCTTACTATCTTTCATCAAAATTTTTTCCAAGGATGAATAAATAGGTCGAGTGAGCATTATTTTGATTTGATCGAATAAAGTTCCTAAGCTGAAGATATTTAAAAAAATGTGTTCTATTAAGATTAAATTTGATCCTCAGCTCTTCAAAAGACATTATGTTATCTGAACATGACAGATATAAATCTTGAATCTTTTGAATCCCTTTTAAATTCCATACTTTAAATACAGCATCCGCTCTCCCTGGTTTAAAATATTGATTACCCCATATTGGGCTAAATTGTGACAATAAGTGTGGTTCTTTTAAATATTTTTTGGTTTCACACCATATTTTGATCATATGCTTTACAAATGGATTTTTAACTTGTTTCTGTAATTTTTTTTGCCGAGTCTGAGTATATGAATATGGGAAGAGGTAAAGGCAAACTATATGACTCCATTTCAGTCCAGTGAGGGAGATCATTTGATGAAAAATAATATGTCATAGACCTCAGTTGTGCTGACCAGTAATACAACATAAAGTTTGGACATTTCAGACCTCCATGATCAAATGGTAAACATAGTAAGGACAGACGCAATCTAGCCCTCCTACTGTTCCATATAAATTCCACTAACTTTTTTTTAATTCTTGAGAATAGATCTGAAGGTGGTGGTAAAGGAATGTATTGAAATAAATAAAGTATTTTAGGTAAGATATTACTTTTAAGTATATTGATTCTCCCTATCATCGACATTGGTAGTGACATCCATCTCTGAAGTAACTCATTAATGTCTGTCATTAAGGCTTCATAGTTGGCACTGGCGACTAATTCTAGCTTAGGCACAATTTGAATTCCTAAATATTTAAACTGATTTACAACATTGAATTGATTTACCTCAGGAGCTGGGTGATTTCTCTGGGTCTCATTTAGCATTAATATTGACGATTTAGTTTTATTTATTCTATATCCTGATATTTCCCCAAAAGTCTTTATTAAATTCAACAAGGTTGGAATTGATTTTTTAAGATTCGACATAAACAAAATTATGTCATCGGCATACAGGGAGATTTTATGTTCTGTTGGTCCAACTTTAATTCCATATATTTGTGGATGTAAACGTACTGCCATCGCTAAAGGTTCAATTGCCATAGTAAACAGTAAAGGTGAAAGTGGACAGCCTTGTCGACATCCTCTACTGATCTTTATTGATTTTGAGATATTGCTGTTTGTTAGGATTTCTGCTGTAGCATTATTATATATTATCTGAACCCATTTTATGAAATTATTTCCAAGTCCAAACCTTTGTAAGACTTCAAAAAGAAAGGGCCATTTGACCCTATCAAAGGCCTTTTCAGCGTCCAGTGATAGGAGAGCTGTATCCGGTGCTTCTTTATTATAATAAATAATATTAGTCTTCTTACATTATGGAAGCCTTGTCTTCCCTTTATAAAGCCATTCTGATCTCGGTTAATAATATTTGGTAAAATTTCTTGTATTCGTCTTGCTAAAATTTTACAGATTATCTTAAGGTCGGCATTTAATAGGCTTATTGGTCTCATATTTTCACATTTATTAGAGGGTTTACCTGGTTTTGGCAACAGTATAATTAAGGCATTATTCATGTATGGTGGTAAATTACTATTTTGAAATGCTTTCTAAAACCATTTCCAAAAAGATTTTATTAATTTATTCTTAATTTTTTTATAAAGGTCAACTGGAAGACCATCTGGTCCTGCACTTTTTCCTGATTTCATATTATCAATGGCTAGCCCAACTTCTTGACTAATTTTAGACTCCAGTATCTCCCTGTTTTCATTTGGAATACACGGTATAGATAATCCGTCCAAAAACCCATTTAGTTTTGTTAAGTCAGTTTCATTTTTTTGTATCATATAATTTTTCATAGTAATCTCTAAAGGCTCTATTAATTTCTAAAGGATCTACAACTACCTGTCCGTTACTTATAATACTGGTAATTGGTGTTTTAAATTCTAATTGTTCAATCTGCCATGCCAATAATTTTCCTGATTTTTCACCTTGTTCATAAAAAGATTGTTTTAATCTCAGAAGACTCGAGGCAGCTCTATTCGCTGATTTTTTGTCATATTCAGCTCTCAGAATCAGTAATTCGTTCTCTAACTTTGGGTCACTTCCTGCATACACTTTTTCTTGAAGAATTTTTAGTTTATGTTCCAATTGGACTCTCTCCTCTCGAGTCTTCTTAGATTTTGAACCTGTATAACTAATAATATGCCCCCTAATAAAAGCTCTGAAAGCCTCCCACTTTATACATGCTGATGTTTGTGTAGTATTGATATCAAAGAACTCATCTATCTGTTTTTCTATGTACTTAACAAATTCCTCATCCTGAAGCCATTTATGCTGAAATTGCCACCTACCTGGTTCCTTTGTCAATTTCTTATCTACATATACAGTATGAGACAACAGGGTGCATGATCAGAGATCACAATATTATCATAAAAGCAGTTTTGAATCTTGGACCTTAATTCTGTGGAGATCAAAAAATATTCAATACGTGAGAATGTCTTGTAGGTATTAGAATAACAAGAGTAGGCTTTAACTTGTGGTTTCATTTCTCTCCATATATCTAGCAATCTAAATTCTTTCATAAATGCTTAATGATCATCCTGCATCCATTGTGCGTACAGTCCAGTCCTGTTGATCTATCTATACCGGGATTCAATGTACAATTAAAATCCCCTGCTATTATATGTTGCCCTGTAAGTGATGATAAAATAAGAAATGAATTAGCAAAGAACTTTTGATCATCTATATTGGGACCATTTAAGTTCACCAGATTTATATTTTCTAATAACAAAGATCCTTGAATGATTAGATATCTTCCAAATTTGTCTCCAATTACATTTTTCACTTGAAATGGGATTGATTTATGTATGAGAGTCATAACTCCCCTGGCTCGGGATGAAAATGATGAGGTGAATACACTTCCTTGCCATCTACTCCTAATTCTTTTTACATCCTCCTCTATTAGATGAGTTTCTTGTAAAAACACAATTTTTGAACCTATGCCTTTTATTTTATTCATAACTTGTTTAAGTTTTTTTAAATTTTGTAGACCTCTGCAATTCCATGAAGTTAAATTAAGATTAACGCTTTGGTCTATGATCAATAGGGAGTTTGGGATTACCTCGCAGTGTAAACATGCTCATACAGAGAAGCAAAAACATGAGTGGTTGAACATTCATCCTACAAACTACACACAAACAAATTCCCCTTCCCACATTCGTGGTAATCCCCCCAAAATCAAAAAAAAATTCCATCTCCCGCTATAGCCATCGACCGCTCCACACCCACGAGGACCAGCCAAAGCCACCCCTTCTTCATCCTCCCAATCACCCTAACTCTACTGCTTTTAAAGACGTAACATTAACTCTCTTCTGTAGTTTTCCAACTTAACTCCAAAATTTTATAGCAACTTTGTACATCATAGGTTTTTTTTTAATATATAATACAATCTATATTTTGTAAACTTGCTATATGCTTCAGATCAGTTAGATGCCTGTGCAAATGCTTAAATATTCTACCTTATATTTTGTTCATGCTTAGCTCCCACCAGTCTCTTCTTGGATCTGCTTGATGAGCTCCTGCGCCTCCTCAGGGGTCTTGAAGATGTGTGTTCTGCCCTTATATGTGACCAGCAGTCTTGCAGAGTGAATCACCCCATAACGAATCCCAAGGTTGCGCAGCTCTTTACGGACGGGGTCGAACTGTTTCCTTAATTGTTGGATTCCTGTGGCCAAATCTGGGTAGAACCGCACCTGTTGATCCTGGTATTTAATTTCTCCTGTGGCTCGCGCCGCGTTGGAGATCGTCATCCTGTCTCTGTAGCTGAGGAACTTCATAATCAGCGTCCTCGGTGATGCCTTATTAGCTCTCGGTGGACTAATTCGGTGGGCGCTTTCTAAAACGACTGATGATTGCAGCTCCGCGTTGTTCAGCGCTTCTGGAATCCACTTTTCCAAAAAGGAACATGGGTCCCGACCCTCGGTTCCCTCCGGTAGACCCACCAGCCTAAGGTTGTTCCGTCTTGACCGGGACTCCAAGTCCAGGACATTATCTTCCAGACGTTTATTTTTTAATTCCAAAGTGCGCACCTTTAATTGAAGGCTGGTGACGTCATCCTCAGCACTGGAAATTCGAAGCTCCACCTGCGTTACTCGTTCCATACAGTCACTTAATTCCTTCCTCATTCCTTCTATCACTGCTATAATCCCATCAAATTTAGCGGAAAAGTCTGCTCTCATTGAACTAATGGCAGCGAGCACCGCACCTGTGCCGTCACCAGCAGTCACCGCACCACCACTAGCTTCCTCCGCCATATCTGGAGCTTTTTCTGCTTCGTCACGGACGTGAAAGTCCGTTAACTTGGACTGTTTCGGCGGTTCAATTTTTCCTCCACCTGATTTCCCAGCCTTAGGCTTCACCGGCATATCCTCGCCCAAACGCTGGGATAGGTTCTGCTCCAAATGAGAGAGTTATTTGCCGACTTTTTATCTCTAGGAGCAGAGCAGAGTGAGACGTGTCCTCCTACGTAGCCGCCATAACCGGAAGTCCAAAATAAAATACATTTTAATTAAATACTCATTATTTATTTTCCAAAGCCACAGGGAGCCGCAGCAGACGGATGAAAGAGCCGCATGCGGCTCCGGAGCCGCGGGTTGCCGACCCCTGTTTTAACTGGATTCAGGATTCCTTTTACATTATATGAGATTATTTTGGTTACACCCTGTTTCTCCATTGTATTGTCTTATTTAGTATAACAGTGTGGTGACCCTCTTTTATGCTACTCAGAAACTGAAAGAACAATAAGAACATAAAAAACATTAAGAACATAGTGTAAAAAACTTTAAAACAAAAAACTGTCAAAAGAACGTCCTGAGCTGAGGTCTTTTTAAAGACCCTGGAAGAGCCTTGATGGAGTGTAGGCTCTGAGGGAAATTCCTCAAACTCTGTTATGTGTTGAGGGCCCTCTCTTACCCCTGTAAGTTGTCCCATGTTTTTAACGTGAATTTCAGATCCCAATCCGAACTTGTAATGATTTTTTTTTTTTTTTATGCCTATACCCTATGAAATTGTGTGCACCCTCCCACCACCATCACAGCAAACATTCACGCTAATACAGTATTTGTTAGTGTGGGGAGAACATGTGGATCATTGTCACATTTCTATTTTAACAAGTTTTGTTTTGTTTTTTTTTTATTAAAAAGACTTATTTATTTCTAATATTATGACTGTTCCATGAAATGTTTTACCACATGCTGATTCTGCATCTCCTTTAATGTTTGTTACCTTGTAGGAGGGGGGTTGGATGTGCAGATCGACTAAAAAAAAAGGTCGCTATTCCCTCCTGTAAACGGCCAGTTTATCCTTGTAGCTCTGGCGCTGGGTTTCCCGCTGCTGGCCCGTGGATTTTGAAGGTCTCTGTGTGGACCACGTTTGAGCCTTGATCCTATCGCTCGGGTCTGCTGCGGGTTTAAACACCGTTACCGGGAGCCCTCTTCTCGCCATGTCAGCTGTTGCTTCTTCTGCCGAATTATAGAGACATGTCTCTTCACCGTAGAAGACCCTTAACTTTGCAGGAAATGGCGTCTGAAAGCGCAGTTTTTTCTCTTGTAGCACCTTTTTAGCGTCGTTGTATTCCCGGCGCTTTTTAAGGACCTCCGGGGCGTAATCGTGTTCCACGAAGACTTTTCTCTCTTGGTGCATAAATCCTTTTTTCTGCCAAGCCAGTTTTACAACCTCTTGTTTTATTTTGAAATTGGAGAATCTCACCACCACCGATCGTGGTGGTGCTTCCGCCACGGGCCTAGGGGCTAATGTACAGTGGGCCCTTTCTATCTTCAAGTCGGTGGTTTGGGGAATATCCAACTTCTCTCTCAGTAAGGATTCCACACAGTCCGCCATTGTGTTAAAACCATCCTCGACTCCTTCTTTCAGACCATGAATTCTTATGTTGTCTCTTCTCAGTCTTCCTTCTTGGTCGGTTAGCTTAGCCTCTAGTCTTGAGTGCCTTTTGTGTAGATCCAGCACGGAATCTTCAAGCCCTTTTATTCTTTCTTCTGCTTCCAAGATTCGGTTCTCGGCCTGGTCCACTCTGCTGTTTGTCCTTTCCTGTCCTTGGAACCTTTCTGTGTGGAGTTTGCATGTTCTCCCTGTGCTGCGTGGGTTTACTCCGGGGGCTCCGGTTTCCTCCCACAATCCAAAGACATGCATGTTAGGTTAATTGGCTGTTCTGAATTGTCCCTAGATATCTGTTTCCTATGGGCCCTTAGAGTAGAGGGTTAGTACTAGTGAAAGCGCTTTGAGTGGTCTTAGTGACTTGAAAAGCGCTATATAAGTACAGGTTAGTTAGTTAGTTAGTTAGTTAGTTAGTTTTTAATTCTTCTCTGAATTCACGAAATTCGGCCCAAACCTCTCGGCGAAATCGTCTTAATTCTTCAAATAACGTTTTTAAGCTAACCTTCTTGTTAGCTACATTCAGCTCCTCGTCTTCTGAATGGAAATCCTCCGGATCAGATTCTTCGGCCGATGCGTGTCCTGGCCTGAAAAATGTCGGTTTCTTCTGTTTTCCTTTAGGCATGTTGACTTTGTCTTTTGATTTTCACTCTTCCAAAAATCTGTTAAATCTGATTTTCAAGATATTTTCCTGGATTGAGTCTGGGAGCTTCAGCGTTAAGCTGCTATCACCATGGTGTCCAGACTGGAAGTCTCAGGATTGTTACAAAATTTTGACCCGAACTTCATAACACTTGGTTCTACATTCCTATTGTGTTTTCCAGCCAGTATCCAACAGCTGTATGTTATTTTCAGGCATTTGTATCTAAAAACACACCCAGGCGAACTTTATTTTCTTCAGATTTAGTATGCTTACGATAAGATAAGATAAGATAAGATAAGATAAACTTTATTGTTCCTCAAGGGGAAATTTGTCTTAAGCTTAGATCACTGTTACTCAGCGGCTGAAGTACTTAGAGGGATTCTGATTGTTTTGCCAAAAAAATTTAGTGTTTTCTTTTTAATGAGACCAACCCCATGACCAACCCCACTGGCAAGCGTGTAAAACGCTCTTGCGTGATTGACCGTTTTTCAGCTGTGAAATTTTCTGCTGCCTTTGACAGCAGTGTGGTTTTATCCTCTGATGAAGACACAGAGCTTGGTCTGCTCTTTTAACTCATACTGTTCAAGCCTCTTAGATGTAGTTGCTCCCCTGAAAACCAGGACTGTCCGTGCTGTTAATTCATCCCCCTGGTTAAATGAAGATCTTTGTTGTTTTAGATGTAAATGTCGGAGGGTGGAGAGACTGTGGAAGTCCACTAAACTTGAGGTACATCGGTTGGACCTTAAGGAACTCTTAATTGAATTTAACAATATTATTAAAACGGCAAGGACTTCTTATTTTTCCAACATCATCTCCTCCAATAGTAACAATCTAAAGATCCTCTTCAGCACAATAAACGGTATAGTTAACCCTGTCACTTCTGCTCCCCCTGTTCATTCAATTAGTGACTGTAACAAGTTTCTTTCCTTCTTTGTTGACAAGGTTACTGTTGTTAGGGCTAGTTTTACTCATTCATCTTCCCCAATCCTTGATTGTCCCAATAGAAAGGCCATTTTAAGTTATTTTACACCAATTTCTTTTGAGGATTTGTTAGTGTTGGTGGGCTCCATGAAATCCTCCCCCTGCCCTTCAGATACAGTATCTTGCCTACCTCAGTGCTGAAAGAGGTAATAGGCTCAGTGGGTACATCTCTGGTTAATATCATTAACAGTTCACTTGAATCTGGTCGTGTCCCCCTCCTATTTTAAACATGCAGTTGTCCAGCCATTTTTAAAAAAAACCTAACCTTGATCCATCTGTTTTTAAAAACTTCAGGCAAATTTCTAAGCTTCCTTTTGTTTCTAAACTTTTAGAAAAAGTTGTCGCCAAACAGCTCACTGACTTTCTGATTGAATACAATATTTTCGACAAATTTCAGTGAGGTTTTCGTCAGAAACACTCAACAGAGACCGCTCTTCTCAGGGTGTCGAATGATATTTTAATATCATCAGACTCTGGCAAATGCTCTGTTTTAGTGTTATTAGATCTTACTGCGGCATTTGATACTATTGATCATTATACTTTGTTACAAAGGCTTAGAGATTGGGTAGGGATTTCGGGAAAAGCCTTGGATTGGTTTTCCTCCTACCTTTCTGGTAGGAGTTTTTCTGTGGCTGTTGGCGTTTACTCATCTGACTCTGTTCCTTTAACCTGTGGGGTGCCTCAGGGTTCTATTCTGGGTTCACTTTTATTTGCCCTGTACATGCTGCCACTTGGTTCTATCATCAGCAAATTCAAAGGTGTGTCTTATCACTGCTACACTGATGATTTACAGCTGTTTTTTTCTTTTTCAACCTGACCATGTCGACAATTGTCTGTCTGCAATTAAGGACTGGATGTCTAGTAACTTTTTGCAACTTAATGCTGACAAAACTGAAGTCCTTACTGTAGCACCTGATAATCTAATTCCTCAGATGGTTAATAGCATTGATTCATTAAGCGCTAATGTACGGTCTAATCTAAAAAATCTTGGTGTCATTTCTGACCAATCGATGAGTTTCGATCAGCACGTCAAATCTCTGACCCAGAATTGCTTTTTCCACCTCAGAAATATCTCCAAAATTAGGTCACTGGTTTCCTACACTCAGTTAGAAACTATTATTCTTGCCTTTGTTTCTTCACGTCTGGACTACTGTAATGCTCTCTTCACATGCCTCAGTAAATCCTCTTTACACTGCCTACAGTTAGTCCAGAACTCTGCTGCTAGATTACTGACTAGGCCCAGTAGGTTCTTTCATATCACTCCTGTTTTGGCCTCCTTGCATTGGCTTCCTGTAAATTATAGAGTTTATTTTAAAGTTCTTGTCCTTACTTACAAAGCCATTCATGATGAGGCACCTTCTTAAATCAGTGACCTGCTCCATCTATACCATCCCAGCAGGTCTCTCAGGTCTTTTAATCAGAACCCACTGGTAGTCCCTAGCACTAGGTTCAGAACCAAAGGTGATAGAGCCTTTGCTGCTGTTGCTCCCAGACTTTGGAACTCTTTACCATTTGAATTTAGATCTGCACCTTCCATTGATGTTTTTAAGAAGCAACTAAAGACCCACCTTTTTAGCCTGGCTTTTTATTAACTATATGTTGATTGTATTTTTTATGTGTTTTTTGTTGTTTACTTTGTTCTTTTACCGTTTTATGTGCCTGTATTTTTATTTGCTTTGTTATTGTATTTTATTACTATCTTTTTTGTTTTTTATCATGTTAAGCACTTTGTGACTTTGTCTGTGAAAAGCGCTGTATACAGTAAACATTATTACTATTATTATTATTATTATTATTAAGATACTGCAAGGGGTTGAAGAACAACTTTGAATTTAGTTTGGGTATGTTTTTTCAGGCACTTCAAAGAGAAATTGGCTGGAACGCTAATTAAACTGCTCCGCTTGAGGGAATTTCCTCTGCTGAAATCCAATGACATTTTCAGAAGAACAGTTTTGCATCTTTTTCCTGTTTTTTGTGTTAAATATGATTTTTTTTTTGTTTTATGTTGTTGCAGGATGATTACCTCATTGTGATGTGCTGACAGTTATTAGTTTTTAAATTGATTTGAAATAGTGTAATTGGCTCTACAAATCGAAAATAGTTTTTGCAGCCAGCAAAACAGTTAAGCCGAGGGTGGCTTGAAATTCCCCATTAATGTTGTCAGAATTATCTGAGGTTATGGTGCATCTTGGTATCATAAACATACAGTGGAGAAAATAAGTATTGAACACATCAACATTTTTCTCATTAAACTTATTTCTGATGGAGCCATTGATCTGAGATTTTCACCAGATATCAGTAACAACCCAAGTAATCCATACATGCAAAGAAATCAAGGCATCTGTGTTCACAAAACAAGTTATATTTAATAAAGTGGAATGTCACAGGGAAGAAGTACTGACCACATGAAGAAAAGGAGGTGCAAAAAGGCATAGAAAGCCAAGAAACCAGCTGAGATCCATCAGAATTTAGGAAGCCATCCGCATCCCCCATCAGTACAAGTTAATTTCAGCTGGTTAAGTCCCGACTGATTGCCTTTAAAAAGGTCTGTGAAAATCAGATTGTCACACCACAAAGAACTCATGACGGTAGAAGCAAAACCCTTTGCAACCTTATTGTTGCAAAATATTATGATGGCACTGATGTCAGGTGCATTTCTAAACTACTGAATGTTCCAGTGAACACTGCTGAAACCATTATTCGGAAGTGGAAAGAACATCATTTTACAATTAACCGGCCATGACCAGGAGCTCATAGCAAGATTTCTGACAAAGGAGTCAAAAAAATTATTAGAAGAGTTATCCAAGAACCAAAGACCACTTGTGGAGAGCTCCAGAAAGACCTGGAGTTTGCAGGTACTGCTGTTTCAAAGAAAACAATAAGAATGCACTCAAGTGACATGGGCTCTATGCCCACTCACCTCGCAAGACTCCATTGCTTTAGAAAAAGCATGCTGAAGCTCGTTTAAAGTTTGCTGCACAACATTTGGGCAAGCCAGTAAAATACTGGGGGAATATTGTCTGTTCAGCTGAGACAAAAATTGAACTTTTTGAATGCCACAACACACAGTACGTTTGAATGAGAAATGGCACTGCATATCCCATTATGGTGTGGGGGTGTTGTTCAGCACATGGTACTGGCAGACTTCATATAATGGAAGGAAAGATGAATGAACAAATGTACAGAGGCATCCTTGATAAGAATCTGTTGCCATCTGCCAAGATGCTGAAGATGAAACAAGGGTGGACATTTCAGCAAGACAATGATCCCAAACACACAGCCAAGGAAACTCTCAACGGGATCCAGAGAAGGAAAATAAAGCTGCTAGAATGGCCCAGTCACTCACCTGACCTGAATCTAATTGAAAATCTACGGAATGAACTGAAGATCAGAGTTCATAGAAGACACCCACAGAACCTTCAAAATTTGACAGTTTGTGTGGAAGAATGGGCTAAAATCACTCCTGAGCAATGCCTGTGCCTAGTATCTCCACACAGGAGGCATCTGGAAGCTGTTATTACCAACAAAGGCTTTTCTACTAAATATTAAATGAATTTCACCAAGTGTGTTCAATACTTATTCTCTGTGTCATTCCACTTTATTAAATATAACTTGTTTTGTGAACACAGTTGCCTTGATTTCTTTGTATGTGTGGATTAATTGGGTTGTTACTGATATCTGGTGAAAATCTCAGGTCAATGGCTCCATCAGAAATATATTTAATGAGAAAAAGGTTGCCGTGTTCAATACTTATTTTCGCCACTGTATGAGGCACTTATTTGACTTACTAGGATGTTTTGTTTGGGTTTGAACTCTACGGGCAGAGGGAGGGGGAAGATTTGTTTTGGCCCACATGGCCTTGGGCTCCCTCCAGCCCCCCGGGAAATGGTAAAAAAAAAAATGGTAAATGGCGTTCACTTATATAGCGCTTTTCTTGTCATCTAGGATGACCAAAGTGCTTTACAGATCCTGCAATCCACCCATTCACACACTGATGGCGGCAGAGCTTCCATACACACAGGCACTAACCAGGCCACCAGAAGCAACTGGGGGTTCAGTGTCTTGCTCAAGGACACTTTGACAAGTGGACAGCAGACAAAGCGGGAATCGAACTCATGACCCTCCGATCAGTAGTCAGTCACACTACACCTGCGCCACCGCCAGCGCACCTGGGGGCGGCAGTGAAAAAAGGTGATCCTTTTTTTGTTTTGGTATTATCTTGGGGTGTCTGGCATCCACCCCTTAAAGGGGGGGCTATGTCATGGTCAGGGTATGGTCTGGAGACCATGCCCACGCTTTCAGTTAATTATTCTGTGATCCTCTATGTTTTGTTTCTATATCTTGGATTCTTATGTCTGTATCATTTAGACCCCTGCCCGGTTCTTAGTGCTGGATTGTCACCCTTAGTATTATTATCGTAGTCACGTTTATGTTTTAGTATTCTTAGCTTTGTTCTCCATTGTCCTGTTTATTATGTTCTCAGTCATGGTTATCCTCAGTTCTGTCTTGGGCTTTTACTTTGACAATGTTTTTTGTTTATTTCCACCTTAGCCTGATCCATGTTGATTTCTGGATGGTCCACATCTGTTTCTGTTTTAGTAATTAAGCCAGTCTTATTTAATGATCGCTGGCCATTAACAGGTGTGGTGACCTTGAGTCATGTTTGGCATTTTACACACGTGTTTGCCTTGTCAGTGTGTATTCTGTCCTGACTATTTCCTAGCCGGTTTTCCCTTAGCCTTGTCGTTCTTAGCCTCGCCTTTTGTTTCTTGTTTCAGCCCCCCGAGCGGTGAGTTATTTTTGTATTTTGTGAATAAACAATCATGCCGAAAGCTCACCCAGCGTATGAGTCCTTTCTTCTGCCCTGGAGGGGCCATTGTGACAGGAAGTCCCAAAAATGCCATCATGTTTAAGTTATTGTTTACACTGATATCCTTATAGCCCTCATTATCACATTCGTAGCAGGAGTTCATGGGTGGATAAACAACAGACACTCCATTTCAGCTCCAAAACTCCTGGTCCATGTCTGCAGGTGAGTGGCAGTCTCAGTTTCAAACTAGTTTACTCTGCAGTGTTAATACTTTTATTCTGGGGACGGCAAAATCTTAAGGATGATTACTAGCTATTGCTACCAAATCCCTCGGACTCAAATGCAAATGCAAATTTGTGTGTATTTGCATGTTTACATTGAGTTAACATGTACTGTATTTGCACTGTGCAAAAAATTTGCTTTGTGGTTGGTGTGAATGCACCTTGTAGCCTGTGAAATCATACATTTGTTCTTGTCTGTTGTTGCATCTGTTTTATGTTTTTATCTGTCTGAGTCAATGTGTGCTGGCCTTAAAGGGGTTCAGGTTCAGGTTCAGGTTCAGGTTACTTTATTTGTACCCGTAGGTAGATTTGTTTTGCAGTCTGGTGACATCCATATTTACAAGCCACAAATTACATTCAACATAGACACAAACACAGGCACACATGAAGCTGACTATAAACATGATAAAAAATACTCAAGGCTCCACCGGCAGCCGGTGGCTTGTCACCAGACTGCAAACCAATCTACCTACGGGTACAAATAAGTAACTTAAAAAAAAATAAAAATCAATCAGGGTATAAAAAGACAAAGAGATGGGAGAAAAACCAGAGGTAAGAGAGAAGGGTCATATTAAAAGTTAAAAACTAGTCAAAGAGGTTAAAAACTCAAAGGTCTAAAACCCAATAAAATATTTAGAACCCAAGTAACATCCTACAAAAATAAGTAAATATAAAATGAAGTTAATAAATAGGTACCTAAATTATGTGCAATACAGTGATCCCTCACTTATCGCGGTTAATGGGGTCCAGAACCGACCGCGAAAAGTGAAAAACTGCGAAGTAGCGTCACCCCTCCCCATTTTTTACATACATTTTTTTTGTGTATATATAATATCAATAAGTGTATATTAACCCTATAAATGCATATGTTATCATTAGAACATTAAAGAATAGTTTGAAACATGTAAATAAAATATTAATAATATAAATAATATACATAAAATAATGTATAAATAATATAAATAATACGTACGTTCATTCTCTCACTCTCTCTCTCGACGGGAAGGCGTAGAGGCAGCAGGAGGAGGCGTAGAGGCAGCAGCGACGTCTCGGCCAATCAGCTTGCGAGATTCCCGAGCCAAGCCAACACGAGAACAAAATCTCTTGGTGGGGGGGGGGATGCTGGCCAGCGAATCAGAGAGGTGGATTTTGAGTTGTGCCAGCTCTCCGTGTAGTCTCCCTGCCTTCTGCTAGCGCCCGGGCAACTTTTTTCTCAATTTTGAATTTTTGATGAATATTTTTGAAAAATCCGCGATGCACTGAGGGCGCGAAGTACGAGGGATCACTGTATATTGTTACAACTTGTTCAACTCTTTGACAGCAGCAGGAACAAAGCTGTTTTTGTAGCGCTGGGTTTTACTTTTTGGGACAGCAAACCTCCGTCTTGAGGGAAGAAGCTGAAAGTTGCAATGCAAAGGGTGGGAGTCATCATTTAGAATGGAGGTAGCCATCCTCTGTACTTGTCTGGTGTACAGGGATGTCAGGCTCAGCTGTGACTCACCAAGCAAACGACTGGACCATCTAACTACCTGATCCAAGGATTCCCTCTGTTTCAGTTTTATCTGACCAAACCATGACACTAAAGAAAAGGATAAAACAGATTCAATAAAAGCCCGATAAAACATTGTCATTATGGTTCGGTCAATTTGGAAGCGTGCAAGTTTTCTCAAGCAATGCAAATGTTGCTGACCCTTTTTGCACACCCTTTCACAGTTCTCTTCAAAGTTTAAATTACTATCAATAATCGTCCCAAGATATTTGTAGGATTGTACACATTCGGTGGTCTGGCCTTTTAGTACGGTGACTTTGTGCCTGGGAGTTTTCCTCCTAAAGTCAATAATCATGTCTTTAGTTTTTGTTGTATTCAGCTGCAGGTAGGAATCCTCACACCAGTGAACAAAATCATCAACTACTGGGCCGTGGCCACTCTCACCATCCTGGAGGAGACTGACAATAACTGAGTCATCAGCATACTTTATAATGTGTCTGTTGTCATGTCTGCTCCGACACATGTTTGTGTACAGGATGAAGAGTAGTGGTGACAACACACACCCCTGAGGAGAGCCAGTAGAAGAGCACTTTAGGTCAGACAATGTACCATTGACTCTTACTCTCTGCGTCCTGTTGGTTAAGAAATCCAGAATCCAACCCACCAGATTATTGCTCAAATCAAATTGTTGCAGGAGCCTTTCAACTAAGATATGAGGTTGGATTGTAGTAAAGGCGGAGGGAAAGTCCACAAATAAAAGCCTGGCGTGTGTCCCATTAAAATCCAGATGTTTAAAAAGCATGTTAAACAGAGCGACAGTGGCATCCTCCACTCCTCTGTGAGGCCTATAGGCAAACTGCAGAGGATCCAATGCATGCTCAGTCTGCTTTAGGACCTCACATCTGACCAGTTTTTCAAAAATTTTCATTAAAATTGAAGTCAAAGCAACTGGTCTAAAGTCGTTTACCGTTTTAGGACAGCTGGATTTTGGAACGGGAACAACCACGGCTTCTTTCCAGATCTTAGGCACATGTCGTGTCTGTAAGGACTTATTGAAAATGTAATGAAATATAGGACTCAGTTCATGTGCACAAGACTTTACCAAGCGCCCACATATATTATCAGGGCCCTGACTTTTGTTCACTTTTACAGCGCAGAACTCCCTTTTAACATCCTGCACCTCAATATTAAAGTGCTGATTGTCTTTGAGTTTCTGTTTCAAATCTTGGGTTTCTGTGCTAAAATCAAAGGCGTCAAAACGACCATAAAAACAATTAAGAGCATTAGCCAGCTCTGTGTCTGAATTAAAACCATCTAAAAACACACGATTACCGCGCTCTGTGCTCTGAAGGCCTGCAATAGTTTTCATACTGGCCCAGGCTGAACCAAGTTTCTTTGTTGCCATCTTGCTTTCCAATTCTGATTTATAATTCTGCTTTGCTCTTAAAATTTCGGACTTCAGCTCTTTTGTGGCAACCTGTAGCTCAGAAACAGACCCCTGTTTAAAGGCAAGTGCTTTCCTCTGTAAGCAGGATTTAACTGATTTTGTAACCCATGGCTTGTTGTTGGGATATATTTTGACACGTTTACGTGGAACGGTCTTATTTTTACAAAAAGCCATGTATGAGCATGTGACGTCCACCAAAGAGTCCAAATCATCCCCGCAGGCCAGTGTGAACATCTCCCAGTCTGTACAGTTAAAGCATTCCTGGAGGCTGTGCACTGAATCCTCTGTCCACACATCAATGTCTCTCGTCTCCACCTTGCCTCTTCTGAGAGCAGTTTTATATGTGGGCAGCAAATGTACACAGTTGTGATCTGAGGATCCTACAGGAGGAAGGGGGAGTGAGTTATAGGCCCTCTCTATGGATCCATAGCACAGGTCCAATGTCTTTTTTCGCCTGGTTGGGCAGGAGACATACTGATAAAAGTTTTTAAGTGTCTTCTTTAAAGAAACATGGTTTCGTCATCCTTGAACCGCTGGCTGTCTGTGTGGTGTCCTAAAAATGACGTGGGCTACATTGACAATTGGAGCTCTTTTTGGGGAAAACCTGGTCTTATGAGACGAGACAGCATTCATCCCACTTTGGATGGTGCTTCTCATTTATCTAACAATCTGGCATCTTTTTTATCCAAATTTCCAAAACCATGACTACTCAGAGTTGGGACCAGGAAGCAGAGTCGCAGTCTTACACGCCTCTCTGCAGCTCCTCTTCATCTGCCACCCCTCAGCTTAGCCCCTGTCTTCCCCATCAGAGAATCGTTGTCTGCTCCCTCCAAAGTAAATAAAAATATCATGCATAAGCATCCCAAAGTGATAAAGCAAAACATTGGTAAAACTCAAATTAAACATAAAGCCTCTAAATTGAATGATTTGGCCTCTGTTCCTCCTCATAATTTAAAAATTAAATGTGGTTTACTAAATATTAGGTCTCTACAGGTAGTTATAGATCCTTTAGAAATTAATAGAGCCTTTAGAGATTACTATGAAAAATTATATGATACCAAAAATGAACCTGATTTAACAAAACTAAATGGGTTTTTGAACGAACTATCTATACTGTGTATTCCAAATGAAAACAGGGAGATATTGGATTCTAAAATTAGTCAAGAAGAAGTTGGGCTAGCCATTGATAATATGAAATCAGGAAAAAGTGCAGGACCAGATGGTCTTCCAGTTGACCTTTATAAAAAATTTAAGAATAAATTAATAAAACCTTTTTTGGAAATGGTTTTAGAAGCATTTCAAAATAATAATTTACCATCATACATAAATAATGCCTTAATTATACTGCTGCCAAAACCAGGTAAGCCCTCTAATAAATGTGAAAATATGAGACCAATAAGCCTATTAAACGCCGACCTTAAGATAATCTGTAAAATTTTAGCAAGACGAATACAAGAAATTTTACCAAATATTATTAATCGAGATCAGAATGGCTTTATAAAGGGTAGACAAGGCTTCCATAATGTAAGAAGACTATTTAATATTATTTATTTTAATAAAGAAGCACCGGATACAGCTCTCCTATCATTGGACGCCGAAAAGGCCTTTGATAGAGTTGAATGGCCCTTTCTTTTTGAAGTCCTACAAAGGTTTGGACTTGGAAATAATTTCATAAAATGGGTTCAAATAATATACAATAATGCTACAGCAGAAATCCTAACAAATAACAATATTTCAAAACCAATAAAAATCAATAGAGGATGTCGACAAGGCTGTCCACTTTCACCTTTACTGTTTACTATGGCAATTGAACCTTTAGCGATAGCGATACGTTTACATTCACAAATATATGGAATTAAAGTTGGACCAACAGAACATAAAATCTCCCTGTACGCCGATGACATAATTTTGTTTATGTCGAATCTAAAAAAATCAATTCCAACCTTGTTGAATTTAATAAAGAATTTTGGGGAAATATCAGGATATAAAATAAATAAAACTAAATCTTCAATATTAATGCTAAATGAGACCCAGAGAAATTACCCAGCCCCTGAGGTAAATCAATTCAATGTTGTAAATCAGTTTAAATATTTAGGAATCCAAATTATGCCTAAGCTAGAATCAGTCGCCAGTGTCAACTATGAAGCCTTAATGTCAGATATCAATGAGTTAACTCAGAGATGGATGTCACTACCAATGTCGATGATCGGGAGAATCAATATACTTAAAAGTAATATTTTACCTAAAATACTTTATTTATTTCAATACATTCCCTTATCACCACCTTTAGATCTATTCTCAAGAATAAAAAAAAAGTTAGTGGAATTTATATGGAACAACAGGAGGGCTAGATTACGTTTGTCTTTATTATATTTACCATTTGATCGTGGAGGTCTGAAATGTCCAAATTTTATGTTGTATTATTGGTCGGCACAACTGAGGTCTATGACATATTATTTTTCATCAAATGATCTCCCTCACTGGACTGAAATGGAATCATACAATTTACCTTTACCTCTTCCCATATTCATATACTCAGATTCGGCAAAAAAATTACAAAAACAAGTTAAAAATCCATTTGTAAAGCATATGATCAAAATATGGTGTGAAGCTAAAAACTATTTAAAAGAACCACAGTTATTGTCACAATTTAGTCCAATATGGGGTAATCAATATTTTAAACCAGGGAGAGCGGACGCTGTATTTAAAGTATGGAATTTAAAAGGGATACAAAAGATTCAGGATTTATATTTGCCATGTGCAGACAACATAATGTCTTTTGAAGAGCTGAGGATCAAATTTAATCTCAATAGAACACATTTTTTAAAATATCTTCAACTTAGAAACTTTATTCGATCAAATCAAAATAAAGCTCTCACTCGACCTATTTATTCATCCTTGGAAAAAATGATGATGAAAGATAGTAAAAGAAAGGGTATTATTTCAGAGTTTTATAACTCACTGACACTATCTTCAAGTGAAAATTCACTGAAAAGATTAAACTACTGGAAAGAAGATCTGCAAATTGAAATTTCAGAGGAACAATGGGAATTGGCTTGTACAGAAGCTCAAACCAAATCAATAAATGCACGCCTTAAATTGATACATTTCAAATGGTTAATGCGGATGTATGTTACACCGGAGGAGTTAAATAGATATAACAAAAATATACCAGATACATGCACAAAATGCATGGAAAGTAAAGGAACCCTATTTCATTGTTTATGGGAATGTAGATTAATAAGAATGTTTTGGGAAGAGGTGAGGGTAACAATTGAAAAAATAATCTCAAAACAAATCATATTGAATCCTAAACTGTTTTTGTTGGGTCTGTACCCAGAAAAGCATAATTTTAATAAAAGTGAAAGAACATTCATAGACCTCAGTTTGCTTAATGCCAAAAAATGTATTGCACTATTATGGAAAAAGACTCATAGACCAGATGTGACTCAGTGGTTAAGACAGATGTTAACAAACCTTCCATTAGAAAGAATAACATATATACTAAAATCAAAGGAAATTGTGTTTGAGAATATATGGAGACCTTTTATTGATTATGTAAAAAATTTAAACATAACTCTTGAAGAAGAAGGTGAATGATGTGTGTGGACCTTGTAAATTCCAAACTGGTGAACATAATATGTATACTTATGTATTGGATTGTCTAGACTAAACAGAGGAGCATTGTTGAAGACTTGATTTTGTTGGTGGTTGTTGGTGTTTTTAGTGCATTTTTTTTTTTTTTGTAGTACTTTAGTGTTAGTGTTTGATTGTTTGTATCATGTTTGTTAAAAAAAAAAAAAAAAGGTTCAATAAAGATATTGTGGAAAAAAAAATATTAGGTCTCTAACTCCCAAGTCTCTGTTAGTCCATGATCTGTTAATTGATCATCAGATTGATTTAATTTCCCTTACAGAGACTTGGTTAGGGCAAGAGGATTATGTTGGTTTAAATGAATCAACTCCCTCTGGTTATTTAAACTGTCAAAATCCCAGAAGTTCTGGTCGTGGAGGAGGAGTAGCAACAATTTACCATTCCAAATTACTAGTTAATGTAAAGCAAAAAACATGTTATAATTCCTTTGAGGGCCTGGTCCTCAGTATTGGGCACTTCAGCAATTTTAGGTTAAACCCAATTTTATTTGCCATAGTTTATCGTCCCCCATCAACCTACTCAGAATTTTTATCCGAATTTGCTGATTTCTTAGCTGATTTAAGATAAGATAAGATAAGCCTTTATTAGTCCCACAACGGGGAAATTCCAGGATTGCAACAGCACAGGGATAGCAACACTCAGAGCAACAATCAGAAGGCAAGAAAAAAAACAAGCAAGCAAGAGCAGCTAATATACATATGTACATATTACTATAAAATATATATATATATACACACACACACACACACACAGACACACAGTGCAGAGCATTGTAGCTGGATGGAATAAATATATGAATATATGAACACAGTGCAGAGCATTGTAGCTAGATGAAATAAATATGTAAATATATAAACACCCACAGTACGGAGCATTGCAGCTAGGTGGAATAAATATGCAAGTATATAAACACACACAGTGCGGAGCAATGTAGCTAGATGGAATAATATGTAGATATACAGTATAAAAACACAGTGCGGAGCATTGTAGCTAGATGGAATAAATATATAGATATATAAATATAAACACACCCAGTGCTGAGCATTGTAGCTAGATGGAATAAATATGTAAATATATAAACACACACAGTGCAGAGCATTGTTGCTAGGTGGGATGAAACAGCATAACCGTCTACTTAGTTATCCTACATGGTATGATTATGTGCCCATACATATTCTCACCCTCCATAGCGACCGGTATGTTCCTAGTTGTATGCCGGAGAGGACCATTGTGTAAGTCTATTGCATCTTTTGCATTCAAAAAAACTATTAGTTTGTTACGTCTTTTTGCTATCTCTGCGAGCAGCCCTGCTTAGGTTGTACAGTCTGACAGCCGTTGGTAGGAAGGACCTACGAAACCTCTCGGTTGTGCACCTGGGATGATGTAGTCTGCTGCTAAATGAGCTCCTCAGTGCATCCAGTATGTCCTGCATAGGGTGGAACTCGGACTCCAGCAGAGATGACAATTTAGCCACCGCCCTTCTCTCTCCTATCTCCTCCATCGGATCAAGGCGCTGCCCCAGGACAGAGCTAGCTTTCTTAATCAGTTTGTTCAGTCTCTTCCTATCGGCTGCAGTAATGCCACTGCCCCAGCAGACCACTCCAAAAGTGATGGCTGATGCCACCACCGTGTCATAGAATGACTTCAGCAGCGCCCCTTGTACACCAAAAGACCTGAGTCTCCTCAGCAGGAACAGCCTGCGCTGTCCCTTCTTGTAGAGTGCGTCAGTATTGTGTGACCAGTCTAGTTTATTGTTCAGATGAATACCCAGGTACTTATAGGATGTCACCATCTCGATGTCTGTTCCCTGTATATTTACTGGTGCTGTGAGGGGCTGCCCATGCCTGCAGCAGTCCACCACCAGCTCCTTAGTTTTCCTCGCGTTGATCTGGAGGCAGTTCCGATGGCACCAGTCCACAAAGTCCTGGATAAGCCCTCTGTACTCAGCTTCATCTCCGTTGGAGATGAGACCAACGATCGCAGAGTCATCAGAGAACTTCTGTAGATGGCAATGTGTTGTGTTGTGTGAGAAGTCCGCAGTATAAAGAGTCAACAGGAAGGGAGCCAGCACCGTTCCCTGGGGGGCCCCCGTGCTACTGATGATCGTGTCGGAAACACAGTCCCGGGTTCTCACAAACTGAGGCCGGTTCGTGAGGTAGTCCAGGATCCATGATGACAGGTGCTGGTCCACCCCTGCGCGCAGCAGCTTGTCCTTCAGGATCATCGGTTGGATGGTGTTGAAAGCACTGGAGAAGTCAAAGAACATGATCCTCACCATATTCCCGGGCTTCTCCAGGTGGGACAGAGAACGGTGAAGGAGGAAGATCACCACATCCTCCACCCCAATGCCATGCTGGTAGGCGAACTGGAGTGGATCCATCGCTGGTTCCACCAGGGGGCGGAGATGAGCAAGGAGCAGTCTCTCCAGGGTCTTCATCAAGTGGGACGTCAAGGCCACCGGTCTGTAGCTGTTCAGGTCTTTGGGGTGGGAAGTTTTTGGTACAGGTACCACACAAGATGTTTTCCACAGCTGTGGTACCCTCCCCAGTTTCAGGCTCATGTTGAAGATATACGTCACAATCCCACACAGCTGGTCTGCACAGGACTTGAGGAGCTTTGCGCTGATGCCGTCCGGTCCCGACGCCTTCCTCGCCTTGATCTTCCTCAGCTCCGTCCTCACCTGGGTCTTGGTCAGGGTCAGGATGGGGGGCTGTGTGTTGGGAGTGGGGGGGGTGTCGGTGGAGCTGGGAGTGGGCAGCAGGACTTGATTTCTTAGAGGCAGCAGTGGTTGTTGTGCAGACAGGGGGGAGGGCGGTTGGTCAAATCTATTGAAAAACAGATTCAGGTTGTTCGCCCACTCCCTGCCCCCCGTGGCCTGGGGGAAGGTATTCTGGAGCCCCGAGATGGTTTTGAGGTTTCTCCAGACCCCGCTGATGTCGCTCTGTTGCAGCTTGTCCTCCATCTTCTTCCTGAAGCTGTCCTTGCCTTCTCTGATCTTTCTCCTCAGCTCCCTCTGTACGGACTTCAGCATCTCCCTGTTCCCCGACCTGAAGATCCTCTTCTTCTCTCTCAGAAGTGTTTTTATCTCAGGGTTGATCCAGGGTTTGTTGTTTGAGTGACGCCGTATGGTCTTGGTGGGAACGGATTTGTCCACACAGAAGCTGAGGTAGCCCGTGAAGGTGTGAATGAGGACATCGATGTCCTCACCATGTGGATCGCAGAGCTGCTTCCAGGCAGTGGCTTCAAAACAGTCCTTTAGAGTGTCCATTGTCTCCTCAGACCATAACTCCACAGTGTGCATGGCCGGAGGTTGTCTGTGCACTAGGGGTTTGTACACCGGCCGGAGATGAACCAAGTTGTGATCCGATCTCCCAAGTGGGGGGAGTTGTGATGAGGTGTACGCCTCCTTAGTGTTTGCGTAGAACAAATCCAGTGTTTTATTGTCTCTAGTGTGGCATGTGACATACTGGGTGAAAGTGGGCAGAATGGGAGACAGTGAAACGTGGTTGAAATCGCTTGAGATGAGGAGAAGAGCATCTGGGTGTTCTGTCTGCAGCCTGCTGGTTACTGAATGGATGACGTCACGCGCTGTCCCAGCGTTCGCCGTCGGATTTGCATAAACAACAATGCAGATCACGTGTGAGTGTTCTCTCGGGAGATATGTAGGCCTCATGCTAACAGCTAGCAACTCAATGTCTTTGCTGCAGTGTCGTTGTTTAACAGTGATATGTCCCGGTCTGCACCAGTTGTTGTTAACATACATTAGTTACATTTAGTGCTGAAATCTGATAGAATAATTATAGTAGGGGACTTTAATATACATGTGGATGTAGATAGTGACTGCCTTAATGTGGCATTTAATTCAATATTAGACTCGATTGGGTTTTCTCAGAAAGTAGGAAATTCTACTCATTACCTCCACCATACATTGGACCTTGTTCTGACATATGGCATAGAAATAGAAAATCTTGTAGTGTCTCCTCATAACCCTGTACTGTCAGACCATTGTCTGTTAACCTTTGATTTTACCATTTCTGACTATATGGCTCCTAAAGAAAAATATTATTACAGTAGATGCCTCTCAGATGATGCTGTTTCCAAATTTATGCAGATTGTTTCCTCTATGCCATGTGTCAACACAACGGAAATAAGCTATAGACAGCTTGCTCCTTCTGTAATTGATTACATGGTGGATAGTGTTTCAGCTTCTCTGCATCAGGCTCTAGACTTGGTGGCCCCCTTAAAAAAGAAAAAGTCTAATCAGAGATTTCTAACTCCTTGGTTCAACACAGAAACTCGTAGCTTAAAACAGAAGACTCGTCAATTAGAAAGAAAATGGCGCTCTACTAATTTAGATGAAATCTATTTAGCTTGGAGAAATCATCTTTTAATTTATAAAAAATCTCTTAGAAAAGCTAGAACAAGTTATTACTCTGCATTAATAGAAGAGAACAAGAATAATCCCAGGTTTCTTTTCAGTACTGTAGCCAGGTTGACAAAGAGTCAGGACTCTGTCAATCCTAGCATTCCCTTAGAGCTTACTAGTCAGGACTTTATGAACTTTTTCAATAATAAAATTTCATCCATCAGAGATAAAATCAATCAGATTCTTCCCACAGTTAACTTAAATACTGTAACTACTACAACTCCTTCTTTTGATGTCTGTCTTGATGAGTTTACTCCAATCGACCTTTGTGAGTTAGACAAAATAGTTTCCTCATCCAAACCTTCAACTTGTCTTTTAGACCCTATTCCTACTAGGTTATTTAAAGAAGTCTTCCCACTTATTGGTAGCTTTATTCTTCATATAATCAATTCTTCATTAACTTTAGGCCATGTACCGCAGGCTTTTAAAACAGCTGTAATTAAACCCTTACTCAAAAAGCCAACGCTAGATCCAGGAGCTTTAGCTAACTATAGACCAATCTCTAATCTCCCTTTCATTTCAAAAATCTTAGAAAGAGTTGTTGCTACGCAATTATTCGACCACCTGCAGGGAAATGGTTTACTTGAAGAGTTTCAATCTGGGTTTAGAATCCATCATAGTACTGAAACAGCCTTAGCGAAGGTCACTAACGACCTCCTCATTGCATCTGATAATGGACTAGTTTCTGTACTTGTCCTTTTAGACCTTAGTGCAGCTTTTGATACTATCGATCATAATATTCTACTTGATAGATTAGAACACTATGTTGGACTTAATGGAACTTCGTTGCAGTGGTTTAGATCTTATTTATCTGATAGGTTCCAGTTTGTTCATGTAAATAATGAGTTTTCTTTCAACTCAAAGCTTAGTCGTGGAGTTCCACAGGGATCTGTGCTAGGCCCTACTCTTTTTAGTTTATATATGCTTCCGTTAGGCAACATTATTAGAAAGCACTGTATACATTTTCATTGTTATGCAGATGACACACAATTATACCTGTCAATGAAGCCAGATGATAGTAATCAATAAGCCAAGTTAGAAGCCTGTCTTAAGGAAATCAAAGCTTGGATGACTTGTAATTTCCTGCTATTAAATTCAGATAAGACTGAAGTCATTCTTGTTGGTCCAAAAAACCTTAGAAATTCCTTTCCAAATCAAACTTTCAGTTTGGATGCAGTTACTCTTTCTCTTAATAGCTCTGTGAGGAACCTTGGAGTTATTTTTGATCAGGATTTGTCCTTCAATTTACATATTAAATTTGTTTCTAAGACTGCCTTCTATCATTTGCGTAATATTGCCAAGATTAGGAGCATCTTGTCTCAGAGTGATGCTGAGAAACTGATCCACGCTTTTGTTAGCTCGAGATTAGATTATTGTAATTCTTTATTATCAGGTTGTCCTAAAACATCTTTAAAAAGTCTTCAGCTGATCCAAAATGCTGCAGCAAGAGTTTTAACAGGTACTAGAAAGAGAGATCATATCTCTCCGGTTCTGGCCTCCCTTCATTGGCTTCCCATAGAGTTTAGAATTAAGTTTAAAATCCTTCTTCTTACTTACAAAGCTCTAAACAATCAGGCTCCTTTTTATTTAAAAGATCTGATACTACCGTATTATCCTAACAGAGCACTACGCTCCCAAAATGCAGGACTACTTGTAATACCTAGAATCTCCAAAAGTACAATGGGAAGCAGAGCCTTCAGTTATCAAGCTCCTCTCCTGTGGAATCAGCTGCCAATCTGGATTCGGGAGTCAGACTCGATCTCTGTTTTTAAGATTAGGGTTAAAACCTACCTTTTTGATATAGCCTACAATTAGGGAGGGATCATGTGTTTCTGAACCCTCCCTTAGTTATGCTGCTAATAGGTTTAGTCAGCCGGGGGACCTCCAGTAATGCACTGGGCCTCACTCCTTTCCTCACTCTCTATGAAATATTTTTTTTTTTGCTGGTCATTAACATTTGTTTGTTCTCTCCCATAGATTGAGTCCCCATCGTGCTGTTTGCTCTCTACATGTCTGTTCTTTTCATCTTCTCTGTCCCCTCACCCCCCAGCCAGTCGCAGCAGATGACTGCCCCTCCCTGAGCCTGGTTCTGCTGGAGGTTTCTTCCTGTTAAAAGGGAGTTTTTCCTCTCCACCGTCGCCAAGTGCTTGCTCACAGGGGATCACCTGATTGCTGGGGTCTTTCTGCAACTGTAGGGGTTCCCCCCTACAGTTGATAGTGCTATGAGATGACTGTTGTTGTGAAATGGCGCTATATAAATAAAGCTGAATTGAATTGAATTGAATTGGTTAAAATCCCCAAGAATGAAGTTTGGCGCCTCTGGAGAAATTGATTGCAGCCGCTGGACCACATCAAAGACGGTGCTGGAGGCGGAGTCAGCGTCTGCCCTCGGGTGAATGTACACAATTGTGATGAAAAGCTGGGGGAACTCGCAAGGCAAATAAAAGGGGTGTAGTGACACAGACAGCAGCTCCACATCGGGTGTACAGATGTGCTCTCTGACCGTGACAGATGTGCAGTACTGCTTATTAATGTATAAACATACGCCGCCCCCCTGACCTATCCCCGTTACCTCTTCCTGCCGATCCGAGCGCAGTGGGGCTCCAAAGCCGTCAATCCACAGGTCTGCGTCTCGGTCATGCGCATTAAGCCAAGACTCGGTGAAAGCCATGACAAAGCAGTTCTTAAAGTCCTTCTGGTAGCGTACATTCCCTTGAATTTCATCCACCTTGTTCCTCAGAGATTGTACGTTCCCAAAAATCATTGAAGGAAGAGGAATGTTACCAAACTGACGTCTTCTCAGGCACAATTTCACACCTCCACGCTTTCCGCATTTCCTTCTCCCATCTCTCCCATCTCTCTTTTCACCGCTGTGTCCATCTCTCAAAATAAAGTCCGGCAGTTGGGGCTTAGGCTCAATCACAGCCGCTGCATCAACCGTGTTTAAATGCAGCAACATGTCCCTGGAATAATGAATTCTGCCCGCCATGATGCCGATCACGTTTACCTCAGAGACAAAGAGCCGGAGGAAAAGTAGCAGCAGGGCAAAAAAGGGGAGGAAGTCCATATTGCTGGAACCAGGGAGCTCTTCGCCATACAGTCCACAAACATTCCAGGACAGAAACGACACAGAGAATTTCTTAAAAACACATTAAAGTGCATAAAAACATGACACACAGACGACGGACTTTTTCACCAGCTGCCGGTCGCTGCGTGCGCATGCGCCCGGGGCGGGGGGAGGACTATTTTATTAATTATTACTTGATCTCTAAACCCCATGTTGACCTCTGTACGTGCCAGCTGAGCCCCTTTCTGTTGCCTGTGTTTCCTAAAACAACCCCTACTGTGTCATAACACTTATGGCATATTTTGTCCATGGACCTCACATTTAACCCTAGAACACTAACGTAGGGTGATTTTCACCCGATGTTAATGGAGTTGCTAGTGTTACTAGCTTTAACATTAGTGTTCTAGGGTTAATAAAGCACACTGAGTGTTACTGATATCAGAGCTTTCACATTCTCTCTCTCTCTCTCTTTGCTGTGCAGGTTGCACACTCAGCTGGGTGGTCTGGTTCTGCCGGGGCCCTCCAGCAGTTGCCGCCCAATTGTCTTATCTGCTTACGCGGATGACGTCAGCATTTTCATCACGTCCCACAGGGATGTACAGCATCTGGTGGATCTTCTGCCCGCGTGAATTGGGCCAAGAGTGAGGGTCTATTGGTGGGCCAGTGGTCACATCAGGATGTTCCTCGGCTACCCGGCGGTCTTCAGTGGGGGACGGCCGGCCTCAAAGTGTTGGGGGTTTTTCTGGGTTTGGAGGAATTTGAACGCAAGAACTGGCAGGGTGTTAAGGACAAGGTGTGTGCTCGCTTTTCTAAATGGAAATGGTTGCTACCACAGCTGTCATATAGGGGCAGGGTTCTGGTCGCCAATAATCTGGTCGCTTCGGCTCTTTGGCATAGGCTTGTTGCTTTGACACCACCCAGGAGCCTCGTGGAGGAGGTTCAGAAGATCATCGTGGATTTCTTTTGGTCTGGTCACCATTGGGTCTGTGCGCCTGTTCTCTACCTGCCTGTTGCCGAGGGGGGACAGGGCTTGGTGGACATACACTCCAAGATCGCCTGCTTTAGGCTCCAGACTGCACAACGCCTCCTTTACGGATGCGGCCCCTGCTGGATGGACACTGCAAAACTGCTCCTGAGGAGAGTTGGCTGCTTGGGCTATGATAAGCAGCTCTTCCTCGTGACATCTGGGGTGGTGGACCTTACTGGACTTTCTGCTTTTTACACATCCGTCTTGCATGCATGGCGAGTCTTCACCGTAGCCCGCTTCCCTAACGAGACACCGGGCATGTGGCTGTTCGAGGAACCACTGTTTTTCAATCAATTCATCGACACTCAGGTGCTGCAGTCAGTCAATCTGCGGACTTGTTTACAAAAGGCACGCTGTACCAAGCTTGGTCATCTTATGAAGATGTCGACCACATCGATAGAAACGCTGAGGCGGAGTGTCAACATTACATCTGTCAGACTGCTGCAGAGGATGGTGGGGGAAGTGTGCGCCGCCCTGCCACAACCGCTTCGAGCGTTTGCGAAAAACCGGACTCTTTCCACTCAATGGGATGATGACACTGTGTCCAACTTTCCTGCCATTTCCATAAGTCCAGCTGTGGGGGAGTGGCAGGGGGGAGAGGATCACCTGCTGGCCTTCAGAAATCCTCGTCTGGGCAGGTTCCAGTTTGTGGGGACGAAGACGGTGTATCACATCTGTGTGAAAGTTCTGAATCTGCGTTCCCTGATGGACGTGAGAGAGTCGAAGTGGGTGGGTTTTTTGGGGCCAGAGGTCTCCCCGAAAGGCAGCTGGCGGTGCATGTACAAGCTCCCTATTGAGAAACGGACGGCAGATCTCCAGTGAAGGATTGCTCATGGGGCAATAGCTACGAATAAATACAAAGCACGCCTGGATCCAACTGTGGGGGAGGAATGCTTGTTTTGTTCCCAAGTTGAGACCCTGGAGCATTTGTTTGTTCAATGTTTTCGTTTATCTGGCCTTTTTGATCTTTTGCGAGTGTGGTTTCAGGCTTTGGGTGAATGTTTCTCTTTTGGTTTGTTCATTTACGGTCCAAAGTATAAAGTGGCAAAGAAGTCTGCGCACACTTTGATGAACTTCCTATCTGGTACTGCTAAACTTGCAATCTGGCTGACGAGGAGAAATCGGACTACCAACGCTGGCAATGTGGATCCTGTGTCTGCTTTCAAGTCCTTGTTGAAAGTCAGACTCCAGGTGGAGTTCTCTTACTATCAAATAGATAGATAGATAGATAGATAGATAGATAGATAGATAGATAGATAGATAGATGTACTTTATTGATCCCAAACTGGGAAATTACAGTGTAACAGCAGCATGACAGTTGACAGCCAAACAACAGAAACACACGACAGACAAAGGGATTACCCATGGAAAGTAAAAAAGAAACTAACACGACTATAGAATCTATATACATCATAGCTTAATATATGATGATGACCCGTATAAACACATGAATCATCCCATTGCACAAAGAAGGACTATCAGGAGCAGAGTGAAATGTGAGGTACCAGTTAGTCTGTAAGGTGCAGTGTGGCAGCATAGCTATGACCAGAATACAACATCATAGTGAGTTATTGTACAGTGAAATTGCATGTGGCAGGAAAGATTTTCTGTACCTGGCTGTTCGACAACGAAGCTGTAGTAGTCTACTGGAGAAAGTGCTTCGCTGCCTACCTAGTGTGTGGTGGAGGGGGTGATCAGGATTGTTCATGATGGATCGCAGTTTATTTAGTGTTCTCCTCTCCACCACTGTCTCAAAGGTCTCCGGTCTGAGACCAATTACAGAGCCAGCCCTCTTGATAATCTTGTCAAGTCTGTTGGTATCTCTGGCCCTGATACTGCTACCCAAACAGACCGCAGCAAAAAAGATGGCGCTGGTGACAACAGTCTGGTAGAAAAGCTCCAGCATCCTGCTGCACACGTTGAAGGATCTCAGTTTTCTCAGGAAATAGAGTCTGCTCATCCCCTTCTTGTGCGCAGCATCGGTGTTGGATCTCCAGTCCAACCCGCTACTGATCCTGACACCCAGATATTTGTAGTCTTCAACCACTCCCACATCCTCCCCCCTAATCTGCAGTGGCTGAGAAGGAGCCTTCCTCTTCCTGAAGTCAATCACCATCTCCCTGGTCTTGCTGACATTCAACCTCAGGTGATTCTGCTCCGTCCACTCCACAAATCTGTCTACCAGTGCCCTGTACTCCCCCTCCTCTCCTCCTCTTATACACCCCACAACAGCTGAGTCATCAGAGAATTTTTGCAGGTGACATGACTCAGTGTTATACTGAAAGTCCGTGGTGTATAAGGTAAAAAGAAAAGGAGAGAGCACAGTCCCCTGTGGTGCTCCCGTATCACTAGCCACCACTCCAGACAAGACACTGTCCAGCCTGACAAACTGTGGTCTGCCTGTCAGGTAGTCGGTAATCCAGGAGATCACAGAGCTGTCAACCCCCATCCCCCGCAGCTTCTCGCCCAGCAGCAGTGGCTGGATGGTGTTAAAGGCACTGGAGAAATCAAAAAAAGTGATTCTCACAGTATCTCCTCCACCAACCAGGTGCTGATGGGCTCGTTGCAGCAGGTAGATGACAGCATCTTCAACTCCTAAATGGGGCTGATATGCAAACTGCAGAGGGTCTAGCCACGTCTCCACCTGCGGCCTCAGGTGGGCTAAGACCAGTCTCTCCAGGACCTTCATCACATGAGATGTGAGGGCAACTGGTCGATAGTCATTCAGATCGTGGACAAATGGTGGACAATTTGGAGGCATTCACCAATCGATGGACTGTAGGGAATGTTTTGTGTTCTGTGGGAGAGGGGGATGAGTTATGTTTGCACTTTTGAGATGTGACACACTTGGGGGCATGATATTGGTGTTCTTACATTTTTGAATTGTACAATAAAGCCATTTTTTTTAAAACTCTCTCTCTCTCTCTCTCTCTCTCCTTTATTCTGCAACTAAATGCTTTATTAAATCCTTTATTAAATCCTTTATTAAATGCTTTATTAAATTATAAATCCGTTCCCACCAAGACCATACGGTGTTGCTCAAACAACAAACCCTGGATCAACCCTGAGATAAAAACACTTCTGAGAGAGAAGAAGAGGATCTTCAGGTCGGGGAACAGGGAGATGCTGAAGTCCGTACAGAGGGAGCTGAGGAGAAAGATCAGAGAAGGCAAGGACAGCTTCAGGAAGAAGATGGAGGACAAGCTGCAACAGAGCGACAACAGCGGGGTCTGGAGAAACCTCAAAACCATCTCTGGGCTCCAGAATACCTCCCCCCAGGCCACGGGGGGCAGGGAGTGGGCGAACATCCTGAATCTGTTTTTCAATAGGTTTGACCAACCGCCCTCCCCCCTGACTGCACAACAACCACTGCTGCCTCTAAAGAAATCAAGTCCTGCTGCCCACTCCCCACTCCACCAACACCCCCCCACTCCCAACACACAGCCCCCCATCCTGACCCTGACCAGGACCCAGGTGAGGACGGAGCTGAGGAAGATCAAGGCGAGGAAGGCGTCGGGACCGGACGGCATCAGCGCAAAGCTCCTCAAGTCCTGTGCAGACCAGCTGTGTGGGATTGTGACGTACATCTTCAACCTGAGCCTGAAGCTGGGGAGGGTACCACAGCTGTGGAAAACATCTTGTGTGGTACCTGACCAAAAACTTCCCACCCCAAAAACCTGAACAGCTACAGACCGGTGGCCTTGACGTCCCACTTGATGAAGACCCTGGAGAGACTGCTCCTTGCTCACCTCCGCCCCCTGGTGGAACCAGCGATGGATCCACTCCAGTTCGCCTACCAGCATGGCATTGGGGTGGAGGATGCGGTGATCTTCCTCCTTCACCGTTCTCTGTCCCACCTGGAGAAGCCCGGGAATATGGTGAGGATCCTGTTCTTTGACTTCTCCAGTGCTTTCAACACCATCCAACCGATGATCCTGAAGGACAAGCTGCTGCGCGCAGGGGTGGACCAGCACCTGTCATCATGGATCCTGGACTACCTCACGAACCGGCCTCAGTTTGTGAGAACCCGGGACTGTGTGTCCAACACGATCATCGGTAGCACGGGGGCCCCCCAGGGAACAGTGCTGGCTCCCTTCCTGTTCACTCTTTATACTGCAGACTTCTCACACAACACAACACACTGCCATCTACAGAAGTTCTCTGATGACTCTGCGATCGTTGGCCTCATCTCCAATGGAGATGAAGCTGAGTACAGAGGGCTCATCCAGGACTTTGTGGACTGGTGCCATCGGAACTGCCTCCAGATCAACGCGAGGAAAACTAAGGAGCTGGTGGTGGACTGCCGCAGGCATGGGCAACCCCTCACAGCACCAGTAAATATACAGGGAACAGACATCGAGATGGTGACATCCTATAAGTACCTGGGTGTTCATCTGAACAATAAACTAGACTGGTCACACAATACTGACGCACTCTACAAGAAGGGACAGCGCAGGCTGTTCCTGCTGAGGAGACTCAGGTCTTTTGGTGTACAAGGGGCGCTGCTGAAGACATTCTATGACACGGTGGTGGCATCAGCCATCACTTTTGGCATGGTCTGCTGGGGCAGTGGCATTACAGCAGCCGATAGGAAGAGACTGAACAAACTGATCAAGAAAGCTAGCTCTGTCCTGGGGCAGCGCCTTGATCCGGTGGAGGAGATAGGAGAGAGAAGGACGGTGGCTAAACTGTCATCTCTGCTGGAGTCCGAGTTCCAACCTATGCAGGACATACTGAATGCACTGAGGAGCTCATTTAGCAGCAGACTACATCATCCCAGGTGCACAACCGAGAGGTTTCGCAGGTCCTTCCTACCAACGGCTGTCAGACTGTACAACCTAAGCAGGGCTGCTCGCAGAGATAGCAAAAAGACGTAACAAACTAATAGTTTTTTGAATGCAAAAGATGCAATAGACTTACACAATGGTCCCCTCCGGCATACAACTAGGAAAATACCGGTCGCTATGGAGGGTGAGAATATGTATGGGCACATAATCATACCATGTAGGATAACTAAGTAGACGGTTATGCTGTTTCATCCCATCTAGCAACAATGCTCTGCACTGTGTGTGTTTATATATTTACATATTTATTCCGTCTAGCTACAATGCTCCGCACTGGGTGTGTTTATATTTATATATCTATATATTTATTCCATCTAGCTACAATGCTCCGCACTGTGTGTTTATATATCTACATACTATTCCATCTAGCTACATTGCTCCGCACTGTGTGGGTTTATATATTTACATATTTATTCCACCTAGCTGCAATGCTCCGTACTGTGGGTGTTTATATATCTACATATTTATTCCATCTAGCTACAATGCTCCGCACTGTGTGTTTATATATTCATATATTTATTCCATCCAGCTACAATGCTCTGCACTGTGTGTCTGTGTGTGTGTATATATATATTTTATAGTAATATGTACATATGTATATTAGCTGCTCTTGCTTGGTTGCTTTTTTTCTTGCCTTCTGATTGTTGCTCTGAGTGTTGCTATCCCTGTGCTGTTGCAATCCTGGAATTTCCCCGTTGTGGGACTAATAAAGGCTTATCTTATCTTATCTTATCTTATCTTACTAGTCTGTCTGACACATCGATGGATGCATTGGGTGAGAATTCAGGGTTCCACAACTTTCCAGAGGAAAACACACTATATGCAGACTAGGGGAACCAGAGATTGAACCACAAACATTATAGCATATAAGAGGGATGTTTTCATCTTCCTTTCACTTGAAAATGTAAAATTCAAAAATAACTTTCATTTATGTAGGGCTCTAAATCACATTTCTTTAAGTTAAAGTTGATCTGATCTGAATGGGTAGAGGTTTTTTTTATATTGAAAATCACATGTAGTTAGGTAGGATTAGTGTATTCAAGCAGGTGTCTCAGATCCCCTGTAGTCATTGTAAGTTTAGTTTAGCTTGTTTGTGTTCTAAACAACAACAAAAACAACAGTATAAAAAAACAAAATAATATAGTATATACATACAACAAATTTCCAAAACAAAACAAACATCTCTACATAAACAAAAGGGTGTAGGTCGGAGCAGAAGCTTATTCCTCATATAGAACTCAGACTTGGCTGCTTATACATCAAACCCCTGAAGTTGGACTTCAGACTATATTTTGGCACTGTAGCATTATCAGCTGGTATTGCCCTTACTTATGGCCAAAATGACCCCCTGCAAGGAAATTTGGAGTTACTTTCCCTACATCAATCAACCCAGAGGACCCCTGGCTTCGACATTTTTATGATCAAATGACAATTTGACAATACCCAGTTAAAGTTAACAAATTTCCTCATTAGACTCAAAAACAGCGAAGGTTCAACATTGCCATCCGATGGATGAATACAGAAGTATTTTTCTCTGAGGACTGAATATTTTTGACAGCTTTGCTTTACAGCTCAGCTCCCTCTTCACCACAACAGACCGGTACAATGTCCGCATCACTGCAGACACTGCTCCAATCCATCTGTCAATCTCTCACTCCATTCTCCCCTCAATCGAAAATGAGACCCCGAGATACTTAAACACCTCCACTTGGGGCAAGGAGCTTGTCCCCAATCCGGAGAGGGCAATACACTGCTTTTCCGGCTGAGGACCATGGACTCAGACTTGTAGGTGCTGATTCTCATCCCAGCCGCTTCACACTCAGGACCTGTAGGTCATTGCTCCATGATGCCAACAGGACAACATCATTTGCAAACAGCAGAGATGAGATTCCATGGTCACTGAACATGACACCCTCCGTTCCTTGGCTGCGCTTAAAAATTATGAACAGGATCGGTGACAAAGGGCAGCTCTGGCAGAGTCCAACTCTCACTGGAAATGAGTCCGACTGGGTGTTGGCAATATGAATTAAACTCTTGCAATGGTCGTATAGGGACCAGATAGCTCGTAACAATAAGCCCGATACCCCATACTCACACAACACTCCACACAAGAGACCATGAGGGATGCGGTCGAATGCTTTCTCCAAGTCAACAAAACACATGTGGACTGGTTGTGCAAACTCCCACAAGCCCTCGAGGATTGTCGAGAGGGTAAGAGTTGGAACAATGTGCCATGGCTGGGACGAAAATCACACTGCTCCTCCTGGATCCAAGGTTTGACCAGCGGTCAGACTCTCCTCTCCAGTACCCCGGCATAGACCTTCCCAGGGAGGCTAAGAAGTTTGATCCCCTTAAAGATGGAACACACCCTCCGGTCCCCCTTCTTGAAGAGAGGAACCACCTCCCCAGTTTGCCATGCCAAAGGCACTGTCCCTGTCCTCCACGCAATGTGGCAGAGGCATGTCAACCATGACAGCCCTACAACATCCAGGGCCTTGAGATACTCAGGGCAAATCTCATCCACCCCTGGAGCCCGGCCATCAAAGAGTTATTTTAACCACTTTGGTGACCTCAGCCCCTGTGATGGGCGAATCGTCCCCCTTGTCCTCAAGCCCTGCTTCCTCCATGGAAGGCGAGTCAGTGGGATTGAGGAGATCCTCGAAGTATTCCTTCCACTGCCCGACGATGTCCCCAGTTGAAGTCAGCAGCGCCCCATCTGCACCATAGACAGTGTGGACAGGGATCTGCTTCCCCCTCCTGAGCCACCAGAATCTCTTTGAGGCCGACCAAAAGTCGTATTCCCCCAAACTCCTCCCACACCTGAATTTTTGCTTCAGCAACCACCAGAGCTGCACTACGCTTGGCCTGTCGGTACACCTCAGCTGCTTCGGGAGTCCCATAAGCCAGCCAAGCTCCATAGGACTCCTTCTTCAACTTGATGGCCCCTGTTACCACTGGTGTCCACCACTTGGTTCAGGTGTTGCCACCACAAGATGCACCAACAACCTTGCAGCCACAGCTCTGGACAGCTACTTCAACAATAGAGGTGGAGAACATGGTCCATGTCTCCAGACTCCCTCAGAATGTGGTCAAAGTTCTTCCGGAGGTGGGAGCTGAAGACCTCTCGGATAGGAGCCTCAGCCAGACACACCCTCACTATACATTTAGGTTCCCGGGTCTGAGTGGCATCCACCCCTACCATCGGCTCCAACTGACTACCAGGTGGTGATCAGTTGATAGCTCATTCATTCATTCATTCATCTTCTTCCGCTTAATCCTTTTTGGGTCACGGGGGGGCTGGAGCCTATCCCAGCATCTTTGGGCGAAAGGCAGGGTACACCCTGGACAGATCGCCAGTCCATCGCAGGGCCAACACAGAGAGACAAACAACCATTCACTCTCACAGTCATACCTAAGGACAATTTAGAATCCCCAGTTTGATGCCAATTAACCTAACTTGCATGTTTTTGGCATGTGGGAGGAAACTGGAGAAATCCCGGAGTAAACCCATGCAGACACGGGGAGAACATGCAAACTTCACACAGATCACTGTTGGTCGGGGGCTGGGATCGAACCCAGGATCCCCCGGCCAAGGGTGAGTCGCTGTGCTGCCGCAGTGCTAACCACTCCGCCACCGCGCCGCCCTCAGTTGATAGCTCTGCACCTCTTTTTACCCGAGTGTCCAAGACATATGGTCGCAGGTCTGATGACATGATAACAAAATCGATCATTGACCTGCGACCTCGGGCATCCTGGTGCCAGATGCACATATGAACAACCTTATGCTTGAACATGGTGTTCGTTATGGACGAATTGTGGTTGGCACAGAAGTCCAATAACTGAACACCACTCGGGTTCAGATGAGGCAGACCGTTCCTCCCAATCACCTCCCTCCAGGTTTCACTGTCGTTGCCCACGTGCACACTGAAGTCCCAGTAGGACAATGGAGTCTCCAAGAGGAGCACCCTCCAGCACCCTCCAGCCCAGTCAGAGACTCCAAAAAGGGTGAGTACTCTGAGCCATCATTTGGTGCATAGGCACAAATGATGGCCAGAACCCGTTTCAACCCAACCTGAAGGTGCAGGGAAACAACCCTTTTCATCCACCGGGGAGAACTCCAATGTCGAAGCAGCAAGGCAGGGGGATACAAGAATACCCACCTCTGTTCATCGCCTCTCACCCAGAACAGCTCCAGAGTAGGCCACGCTCCAGGAGACTGGTTCCAGAACCAGAGCTGTGCATCGAGGTGAGCCCAACCATATCTAGCCGGTATCTCTCAACTACATGCACCAGCTCAGACAACTTCCCCAACAGAGAGGTGACATTCCAAGTCCCAAAAGCCAGTTTCGAAAGTCAGGGATCAGACCACCAAGGTCTCTGCTTTCGACCGTCACCTAATCCACATTGCACCGGACCCACATGGTCCCTCCTGCAGGTGGTGAGCCCACTGAAGGGCGGACCCATGTAACGCCTTTGGGCTGAGCCTGGCTGGGTCCCATGGGCAGAAACCCGCCCACCAGGCGCTAGCCATCAAGGCCCTCCCCCAGACCTGGCTCCAGGGCAGGGCCCCAGTAACCCCAAACTGGGCAGGATACACTGAATCCTTGATCTTTCTTTCATCATGGGAGTCTGTTGGATTGCTCTTAGTCTGGCCCTTCACACAGGACCAGTTTGTCTTGGGAGACCCTACCAGAGGCAAATTGCCCTGGACAACATAGCTCCTGCAATCACTAGGGCACGCAAACCCTCCACCGCGATCCATGGGCGATCCTTCCCCACCCTTAAAAGCTAGTTTTATAAAAGTTAAGTTGGCAATTTATTAATCAGAAATGTATGGCTTCATCTTTGTCTGATCAAACTTTTATTGTCAAACAAGGTTTGGTAAAAGCCAGGTTTGCACTTCATTCCCAATAGAAGATCATGCTTGTTTGAGAGGAAAAAAACTTGTAGAAACAATTCCTTGTGTTCAATCAATCAATTATTTATATTAAAATATAATATTCAAAATCAAATGTAGCATGAAAAAAAATCATTTCATTTTTAGGCCACATTGCCCACCCCTAAGTAGGGGTGGGAGAAATAATAATTTTTCCGTTGCATCTCGATGTGGAGATGAACAATTCTGAATCGATGCACATATGTCAAAACTCCAGTTTGTCAGGGCATGGTCTGGGTCTCATACATTCATTTTAATTTATAATTTGTGTATCTTGTCTTCAGGGCATGCGTCCCAGCCCTTGTTCTTGCTTTGAGTTATATTTTAGGATTTTTTTGTATTTCTCCTTTATTATTATGATCCTGGATTGCCATTTTTGTTATTATTTTTATTCCGCCTTGTATACTCATTCCTTCGTGGGTTTTCTTCGTAGTTTACCGTTTATCAGCATTACTTATTATTATCATTATCATTGCCATGGTCTTGCCTCTCCTGATCCTCTGTGTGCGATTGACTGCTCAGTCCCACCCGTCCTGTTTCTCTGTGACCATGCCCTGCTGTCTCCATTTGCTCCTGATTGTGCCCACCTGCTCTGTATTGTGTTTGATTACTTGTGTGTCTATTTATGTCAGCCCCAATCTGTGTTTCGTTATGTCGCAAGTCATACAACGTGAACAACACATTGTTGTTCTTTCTGTTATCCTTGCCTGATCCTGCCTGATTTTTGTAAGTTTTTGTTCCAGCTTCCGAGCTGTGTAATTATTTAGTGTTCTTCCTTTGTGCTACGCCAATTGACCAGCTCAAAATAAATCTCTACCAAACTTTAAATATTGCATTTGGGTCCAATTCTCCACCTCCCATGACATGATTATTAAATATTATTAATAACATAATTAATTTGGCCGGAACGAAATAGTTCGAAGCCGGAATGAAAAAGTCAGGGCCCGGACATGCCCAGACTCTTTATGGCATGACAGAAAAGAAACAAAATGGTGAAGTGCCCTCTTCATTAAAAGCAAACGTATAACAGTACTTTGGCTTTTATGAAGTCGAAGGGAAAAAAGACTTGGACAAAACCCATACCGTATGTAAGCTATGTCAGACTAAACTATGTTTCCACCCGGTGGCCGGACAGAAATAGTTGTGACTGCCGCCAACGACCAGAGGACCATTGAGTATGTCAAAACCTCCACACAACTTTGAAAGAGCAAAGCGAATTACAAAATCTATTGCCGCTTTTATTTCCAAGGATTTATGCCCATATTCCATCATCAAGAACCAGGGCTTTCGAGCGAGGATGTGCACTGTAGAGCCAAGGTACCGTACAATGTTGTAATATTTTGTGTAAAGCTGCTGGAAAGACTTTTCTCGGTCATCAACAAGTGTAAAAAATAATATACATGTAAGATGACAACTAAGCTGACTCGGAGAAGGTTTTGGTTCTGTTTCTACTTTCAGAAGACTTTTCTTCTCCGCTGCTGTTGCTCGACACTGCTGGCTGCCCCCAGATGAAAATTCACAGAATAGGTATGTGGGACTATAATATTCTGAATGAGGCTTTAGAAAATTATGAATCTGAGTTTGTAAATCATTGGATTGAAAATGTACAGTAATTGTAGTACATATACAGATTGGATCCCGGGGTCCACTTGGGGTGCTCACTTGGACAGGAGTCCAGCTGACCTGTTCCCGACACAACCGTCCCGACTGTCTACAATGAGACCAAATCCAAAATCATGCAATCACTGAAGACAGCAGGTAGGATTGCTATCATGTGTGATGCATGAACATCCATTGCCACCGAATCATTTGTAATGGTAACTGCACATTTTGTATAAAAGGTAAATGTGATTTTGATACAGCAAAATGTTCTGGGTTTTTTGACAGAACGATCAGTTACTTGGTGCATATAACCAGAGAACTTTCATTAGAAGTTTAACATTTCTGTTAGAAGTTCTGAGTATTTTTGACTGAAGGACTCAACTACTTCTTGCACATAACATAATTAAGCAATATTACACGAGAGAGAGTACGGAATTAATGAATATAGTAACTGCTACGCAGAGGACATTAGAGTATTACAAACACAATTTATTAAATGACAGCAATATTGGACAAAATATTATGATTTCTTTAACCAGTTATTTTGTGCAGTTGAGAAAAATAGTCCCTTCTAAATGTAGCCAGTAACTGTTGTTAAACATCTCAATCATCATGAAGATGTCTATTGTCATTCCACACACATGTAAACAAATTAAATATTGTCAAGTGCAAAAGTGATTTTACATACCAGTCATCTGTTGAGTCCGTATGGCAGAAGACCCGAGATTAAGATGCCGGTAGCTAGCCAGTGGCTAGTAGTTTGCATGCTAGTGATCACATGCTTCACTTGCTTTTCCTTGGCATTTTCAGATGAAATAAGAGTCCATCACCACAAAGGTATTGTGGTTTGTTAATCAAGACAATAAATCCAACTCTAGCACTGTATATTTTTTTGAATATACTGTATGTGAAATAGGGATAAGGACCTGTACTTATATAGTGCTTTTTCAAGTCTCAAAGACCACTCAAAGCACTTCACTAGTACTAACCCTCTATTCTAAGGGCCTATAGGAGACAGATAACTAGGGAGAATGACCAATTAACCTAACATGCATATCTTTGGATTGTGGGAGGAAACAGGAGCTCCCGGAGTAAACCCACGCAGCACAGGAAGAACATGCAAACTCCAAACAGAAAGCTTCCAACACTTGCCAGCCTGGGGATTCAAACCTGGAACCTTCTAGCTGTTAGGCAACAGTGCTAACCACTGTACCACCATGCTGCCCGATTACGATTCAGGGGACTCCGATTTGAGCTGATATCTTAATGAGCTTAATGACATTTACATAAGGGCAGATGTAAACAAAGTTTTTTCAAAAGGGTGGGACTTTCGGGTTATGGATGTATAATTTCTTGTCAAACAGCGGCTCACTGTGGAAATTAAGGTATCCAAAACAGTACTGCAATTCTCAGAGAGTCGATAGTAAATTAGTGTTAGTAAGTAACGGTTACATGAACACCTTTGAAGTGGAGTGATGCACATCCAGTGAAACACTGGAGTGGAATTATCATGGAATATAGTCATCATTGTCATCCGTATTTATTTTGACAGGACACAATTAGTCCCACAGTTGGGGTGTTTCCTCTTACAGATGAAGCTCAGTTTTTACACTGGATGCCCTTCCTGACACAACCCTGCCCATTTTATCCAGGCTTGGGACTGGCGCAGGGAGTACACTTGACTTGTGTACCCACTGTGGCTGGGTAGTAACTCCTGGAATCCCTATTGTCCAATCAAATTGCTTGGTCGGAACTAACGTATGATGTTTGTTATCAGTTTTATTTGTTAAAATTCAGGATACTCTGAAGTGTGTTATAGCAGCAAATGTTGTTACAGTTGTGCTTTTCATGTTGGATTTTTGAAACATTAAAATATACTGGAAGTAAATTCATGGGCCATTGCAAATGCTTTAAAAGTAAGAAGCTGTCACACAGTGGGAGGAAAAAAAATCCTGAATAGAAAAAAAGATACACCAAAAATTGTAATCGGCTCAAATTGGAGCCCCCTGAATTGTAATAGGCTCGAATCGTTGGGTGCCTAAAGATTCCCACCTCTAGCCCTAGGTGCACATACTGTAAGAGCTTACAACAGCTGCATATGAATCTGTCGTGTAGTTGATATATTCTAGACACCAATCAGGCATAACATAATGAACACCTGTCTAATATTGTGTTAGTCACCTTTTCGCTGCCAAAACAGCCCTCATCCGTCAAGGCGTGGCCTCCAGTAGACCCCTGAAGGTGTGCTGTGGTATCTGGTACCAAGATGTTACCAGGGGTATACCGTACACACTTTCATGTAAATGGTATTCCTTGATGGCTGTGGCCTCTTTCAGCATAATGTGCCACAAAGCAAAGCATAAATGGTTCAGGAATGGTTTGAGGAGCACAACAATGGGTTTGACATGAAGACCTTCAAATTCCCTAGATCTCAATCCAATCGAGCATCTGTGGGATGTGCTGGACAAACAAATCCATGGAGGCCCCACCTCGCAACTCACAGAACTTAAAAGATCTGTTGCTAACATCTTGGTGTCAGATACCACAGCATACCTTCAAGGGTCTAATGGAATCCATGCCTCAACAGGTCAAGGCTGTTTTGGCAGCCACCCTGCCATTGTGTCCCTGGGCAAGACACTTTACCTACCTTGTCTCTGTGAATATGTATAAATGTTTGGCAGCGGTCAGAGAGGCTGTTGGCACAGATTGGCTGCCATGTTTCCGTCAGTCTGCCCCAGGGCAGCTGTGGCTACAACAGTAGCTTACCACTACCATTGTCTATCTGTGAAATGAATGAATAATGAACTCATTGTAAAGTGCTTTGGGTATCATGAAAGGTGCTATATAAATGGAATGCATTATTATTATTATTATAATTATTATTATTAAGAATTGGCGCGTGACGTCACCCAACGGAAAAACCACAAGGAATTGTGGGAAAAGTGTTTTGCCTGTCTGTGCTTAGTAGTGAGCAACGAATGCGGTTAAGCTGAAGTTTTTGAGAGGATTTCTTCAGTCTGTTATTTATTTTTACCTCCGCCAAGGAGGTAATATTTTTCTGGGGTTCGTCTGTTTGTCTATCTGTCTGTTACCAACATAACTCAAAAAGTTATGAAGGGATTTTGATGAAATTGTCAGGAAAGGTGTGTAATGGCACGGGGAACAGATGATTAGATTTTGGTGATGATCTGAGAGTGCATACCTCCACCAAGGGCTTTGTTTGTATTTGTGCAGCAGGATTACACAAAAACTACTGGATGGATTTGGATGAAATTGTCACCAGAGGTGGTTCTTGGGCTAGAGAGGAACCCATTATATTTTGGTGATGATCTGAGAATGCATACCTCAGCCAAGGCTCTTATCTTCTCACAGTGTGTTAGCAACAATACTCCAAAACTGATGGACAGACTTTGATGCCATTTTCACCACAAGTGGCTATAGGCCTACACACAAACCCATTACATTTTGGAGGTGATCCATGACAAACAGAAGGAGCCTTGGCGGAGGTATGCGCTCTATGAGTGGTTTTCTAGTTTATTTATTTATTCAGATGAAAATGACACTGAATATGGTATTCAAACATAGGAGATGTAAATATACATATAAAATGTTATACAAAATCCAGGATGACACATTATTTCCAGTGTGGTCCTTTCAATCACATTGTTCATTGTCACACTTTTTTGTGCAAACAAAATGGTACTTATGTATTTCTTGCCAGGCAGACACTTTCCCACACAAAGAGTGACTGCCCAAAACATTTCCAACAGGAAAGTTTTGCTGCGTTATCAAATGCAACAACTGCTCTCACAAATGGCGTGGAAAAAGATTGATAATGGTGTATGCTTTTTAAACTTCTTGACTTGGACGAAAAGTGGAGAGAATCGGGTCTCAGAGCTAACAAAGAGGCATCAGATGGAATAGACTGCAGCGGTCAGAAGGAAAGACATCAGCTTTGACGATATTCCTGCACACATGGTCGTGTGTTCACTGCGTTTTCACGAAAGTAAGTTGTGATTTAAAAAATATTTAGAAGTGCAGAAAGACGGACCCTCTCCAGAGCAGCTTTCTTGCGCACTGTGTGCTTTGGCTGCACCTCAGCCACAGCTCTCTGACTTCTCTCAATAATGTGTAAAAACGCACAGGGCAAAATCAAATAATTTCCCCACATCATCTCTGCTATTCCGAATTTCTCTTGCTAATCTGGATCAGTGTTTTGTTTTGTTTTGTTTTTTTTACTGGGAGCTTTTTGGTGTGTGCATCATGCGGTGATCCTCGCGGATCACCAAGAGACGCCAAAGAGTCCACCAGTGAGTTTGGCAATGATGTTAATTTATTTACACACGTGACAAGACAAGACTATGAACCCCGCAGGGCAAAACACACATTTAACAAGACTTGGGCTCGTAGGGCTAACCCCAGCCACTACGAGCTAAACTATGACATGAGTTCAGATCACGAACCTGACAAGAAGATCTGACGAAGTGTTGACCAACGTCTGGCAAGGAAGATTAGACGATACTCCTGCGTCTTACCGTCGCTAGTGCCGGGTTTATAAAGGCGAAGCACTAACGAACGGTAATGACAAACAGCTGACCAGCCTTGACAGGCGGAAGCCCCACCGAGCACCTTCACAATAAGAGCCCGGTGAGGCCAGAATACAGCCCGCAGCTGTCAATGTCGGCAGCGAGTTGGACATAGCCCAAGCGCTATCAGAACCCAGCGCTTGGGTCGTAACAGTGTGGACTTTATTAAATCCATGCATTCATTACGCATGGATTTAATATCAGCTGGGGACTGAAGTCCATAGAATGTTTGGCATTGTTAAATTAAGCAGATTTTCCTCTTTCAGGTGACTATAAAAATGTCACTGTCCTTATTTAGTATGTTTTTATAGCAGCTAATTATACCGGTAATTTTTTCGGTGCCCAAGCGCAAGCGTCAGGCTTATCACATTACTGGATTAGTATTTAATATCCTGTTGGTAATAATGTGTATATACTTATCAAGCATCATATGATAAATTTGAACATAAATCCAACATTTCACCACTGATTTTCTTTGATTTATCTTGAAGTTGTGATTACTTGTTGCCTTCATAGGATTTAATATCAGCTGGGGACTGAAGTCCATAGAATGTTTGATATCATTAAATTAAGCAGATTCTTCTTTTTCAGGTGACCATCCACCTTATTCCTAGCCCCCATGATGCCTTGCGTGAATTATGTGCACAACTTCTGGTACTAGTTTAGGAAGTGGAGTTGTCACAGAAACAGGACACTTTTCTTTGTTAAACAAACAATGACTTCGGTATCAAAAATGCAGGAACATGGCCTTTTGCACCTCAAAAAGAGTAATATAATCATACCACTTCCCACGACTATGGCGAGATGAGAAGATGACTTTAAGTGGCCTTGCAGACTGTAGCTCTGTTAGCTAGCTCCGCTGCTAAAATGCTAACGCGGTAAACAAATAAAACATCTGAGATATAATGTCTCTGTTGCGCCCTCTGCTCCACAGTTTGGGAGAGGTACGTGGTACTTTTGAGCAAAAAATAATGAGCAGAGTCGCAGTCTACGTCTTCACTCCATTTTTCTTTATTCAAAAGAACAAGGAAACTTCTGCGCAAGCGCACAACACACTTCTCTCTCTGGGCAAAAGCAATCGATTTGTGAATCATCGGACTTTCAACAAACTGTAAATAGTGTACACAGTATTTAAACTTTTTTAGTACTGTATTAATGTTTTTAAATGTAACAATCATGTGCAAAAATAATAATGCAATATTAATCTTTTTAACTCTCATTTTTAACTGTATATATTGTCTACAATCAGCTTTTTAACTCACTTTTTAACCTGTAATCTGCTTCTTAACCCGTGTATAATACGCTTTTAATTAACCCATTAATCCCCATTTTTAACCCGTCACATCAGGACATGTGAAATGTATAATAACCACTGTCACAGTGCAAAATTCTCAAAGAGTGCATAGTCAACTAATTCAAAAAAAAGTTTACAGACTGGAACTCTTTTCATACATTCTGGCTTTGAAATGAACTCATTCACAGTCTCAAGTGTCCATTACACTTTAAGTGCATATCCTGTGCATACTGGGATAAACACCAACACAGTGCCCCCCCCCCTTTTTTTAAGTCAGTCCCAATGAGTCAAACGACCTTAAAACTCAATCTTTCAGTGTGAGTCCAATGTAACTGCATTTACTCTATTTCAAGTATACAAAATGACCACCAACCCATTAACATTGGCCACAAAACTCTTGGAAGTAGAAAGGATGTGCACTGTATACCCATGACATGGTCAGTTCAGAATAATAAGGCAACGTCTGTATGTTATAACATGCTGGTGTACCCAATGTATCATAATACTTTCGGTTTTCTAGTGTTACGTCTAGGTCTCTGATTCACTTCCTCACCAGGATCACTACAGTTAGGAGAAGGAGAGTGTGGTGAAGGAAGGCTTACCTCCGCAGGTAAGTCCTCTACCTGACCAATGTCGTCCTCTGGTGGCTGGTCAGCAGCTGCAGCTTCAAGTTCTGTCTCCTGCTGCACCTCTTCAGGTATGTTGTCCTCCTGCTGAGCTGGGTCTGCGGTCCTCTCTGGCGGTGGTGAATCAGGGCGAGCGCTCAAGTGAAGTGGCACTGGATAATACTCGTCCTCATCATCGTTGTCCTCTTCTGAGTGAATCTCCGGTGACCCCGCTGATCTGGTAGTGGTGTATTTCTTTGAACGAGGCTGCAAAGAAGTCTCCAAAGGCAAATGATCACATGGCAGAAGAAGACTGCGATGCAAAGTTCTAGATCTACCCTTGCCTCTCTCAGGTTTCAGTTCATAAATGGGACTATCCTGCCCAACTTGGCCTACCACAGTATGGATTGTGTCTTCCCAGTGATTCCGCAGCTTACCAGCTCCTCCACATGGTGGGTTGTTGTACGGTGGCCGGCGGCCGTAGCATCTACGTACAAAGTATGGTGGGAAGCGCTGTCTGCCAGGGTAAGTGGGTCTGCGTCATTGTGGCTGCTGGTTTTTTCGGGGGCATTCTCTCCATCACTCTGGTAGTTCTCTGGATAGTCTCCACGGGGAGGGCCTCTCCTCCTGGGGTAGCGCCTATAGCGGCTCCTGTCAGCGGCATACCTGCTTCCCTGGACTGCAGTGCCTCCTGGGCTGGTAACATTTGCCGCCTCTGCTCCCTTTTCCCCCTCAACTACATCAGACTCCACAGTTTCGCCATCTCCAACACTGCGAAGATATTTCCTCGGGTTGTTCTTTTTGATGGCTGTCTGGTGTACAAAAACGTCTTCTTTTGCGTCATTCCTATTAATGAAACCATATCCATTTCTGATGTTGAACCATTTGACTGTACCCAAGACTTTTGTTGCGATGACCTTCTTATTCCCCGCTGGAGCTGCGGCTGCCAGGCTGGATGGGCTACTGCCTTTCGGACTCTCTGCTTTCCTCTCTCTTGCAGCATTATGCTCCCTATATGCTCTACAGCCCGCCTGAAAATGCTCACTACTCCCTTTACGAATACTACCACAGGTGTAGGGCTTATATTTGGCTTTGTGTATGGGCCAGTGCTCTCCTCGACACTTTTTGGAGCAGTACAAGGCACTTTTACACACTGAACAACATTTCAAGCTCTGGTTTTCACCCTGTGTAACACAGCTATAACAACTCTGGGACTTTTTTATGTCACTGGTCACACCATGTCCCGTTGGAGTGACCCCTTCTAGTTTAAAGAGTTACCTATGGCTGGTTTCACTGGCTTCTGTGCTTTACAGCCTGCTCTAAAATGCTCGCCGCTCCCACAGCTAAAACAGTGCTGACAAAACTCTTCACCTGTCTGAATGCAATAGTAACACCTTGGTTGTGGGCGGGGCATGTGGTACCGCTGAGGGGCGAAGTGCTGCTGGAATTGTGCAGTGCCTCTCATCGGTGCCAGGCCTTGCACTGGATAGTACTGCTGAAGAGCTGCTTGGGGCCGCTGTTGAAGGACTGCTGGGGAGTGATGAGGAAGGTAGTGCTGAGCAGATGGGTCCAGCTGGTATTGTGGGTATGGTGTGAAAGTTGGCGCTGGGGAGTGGTTTTCAGGTCCTCAGCTGGTGGTGGGTTGTGCTGTGGCTGAGGACTTCTGCATGGTTTCTTGGATTTGGGACACTTCAGCTCGCAAGTCCTTTAAAAGTACCATCTCAGACCGCATCTCTTTAATCTCTGCCAGCAGATCAGGTGACGGAACGGCTGTGCTTTGTTGTTGTTGCTTTGTTGTTGTTGTTGTTGCTGTGCTTTTGTCTTTTTTTCTGCAGGTGCAGGAGTGTCACTGGGCTGAACAGCATTCACGGTGGCCGCTCGCTGGGGGACAGCATGTTTCTTCTTGTCTTGTCTTTCCTTTTCATTTGCGCATGCAATATTCACCTTTTCCAATAAAACTTCATCAGGTGTCGTGGGCTGAAGAAGGTATGGCTGCATGTCACTCTTAACATTGTCACTCTGCAAACCTGTTAGGATGGTGTGCATGAACAAACTTTGGACCAAGGCGGGATCATATTTTAGACCCGACTCATCTTCCTGGGACATGAAGAGAATCTTCTGGCGAAGGTCCATGGCTCTCAGAAGGAAGTTTTGAGGAGTCTCTTTACTGCTCTGAGCTTCTGAAGAAAGCTGCTTGTACAGTTCAGTAGCCCCTCTCTCCTGATAGTGAGACCTTAGGATCCTCCGCAGGGCAGGAAGAATAAGATTTCCTTTGCCTTCTAGGTAACTTCTCAGCTGCAGGCCTGGTGTGATGGCGCGAATCACTGCGTCGATGATCTCATCTTCATGGTAGCCTTTACTGAGCCCACTTTCAATCTGCCTGGCCAAACTGGAAAATGTGAGCTTGTCTTTTTGTCCCGACTCCCCTATTTGGCCTGATATCTTAAAGTCTTTATGCCACATGGAGTTATCTGGAGGCGCTGAAGCTCGTCTGTGCATTGGTATGCTCTGTAGGCTCAGTTGTTACTCATTAGCTGATGCATAGCCTCTTCTTTGGCTTGAAGTGTGGCCCGTAAAGCATGTACTTCTTTCTGCAGGTCTTCTTTCTGTTTATCTTCACCTGCTATCTCTAACTCTGGCATCTTTGCATTTTCAATCAAGTCCTTTATATTTAGCAAATGAGACATTCCCTCAACTTCTAGCTCAGTTAACTCAGTTCTTTCAACATAACTTGTGACAAATGTGATTAGCTGGCCTCGAGTTTTGTCTGCAAATTGCTCTTTTCCCTTGCTCTTTTCTTTTTGCATACATTAAGCAGTTGTTCAACATTCAGTTCGTATAATGCACCTTTAACTCCTAACTGCACTTTCTCCAACTCCATTTTCATCAGAGAAGTGGGCATAAAACAGTTCAACGTAGGCCTCTTTTACCTTCGTGGTGTAGTGGTTCCCTCTAGTGGTGATTGCGGCGCTAGAGTTACAACCTTTGCACGTGGTGCCAGAGTCCCGGTGAATGTCGGTGGTGCCTTACGTCTCCGATGCTGGGGTTCGTGGAGGGATATTCGGCTCGAGTTTCCACTTCGGCTGGCAGATTTTTCTGTCACCAAAATATCCCAGTGGTGCCTCTAAAATGTTGCGCCCTCTGCTCCACAGTTTGGGAGAGGTACGTGGTACTTTTGAGCAAAAAATAATGAGCAGAGTCGCGGTCTACGTCTTCATTCCATTTTTCTTTATTCAAAAGAACAAGGAAACTTCTGCGCAAGCGCACAACACACTTCTCTCTCTGGGCAAAAGCAATCGATTTGTGAATCATCGGACTTTCAACAAACTGTAAATAGTGTACACAGTATTTAAACTTTTTTAGTACTGTATTAATGTTTTTAAATGTAACAATCATGTGCAAAAATAATAATGAAATATTAATCTTTTTAACTCTCATTTTTAACTGTATATATTGTTTACAATCAGCTTTTTAACTCACTTTTTAACCTGCAATCTGCTTCTTAACCCATGTATGATACGCTTTTAATTAACTCATTAATCCCCATTTTTAACCCGTCACATCTCCACTGCAATAACGTTGGTTGCATTTTGTTAAAATATATTGATCCCAGCCCCCGACCAACAGTGATCTGTGTGGAGTTTGCATGTTCTCCCCGTGTCTGCGTGGGTTTACTCCGGGATTTCTCCGGTTTCCTCCCACATGCCAAAAACATGCAAGTTAGGTTAATTGGCATCAAAACTGGGGATTCTAAATTGTCCTTAGGTATGACTGTGAGAGTGAATGGTTGTCTGTCTCTCTGTGTTGGCCCTGCGATGGACTGGCAATCTGTCCAGGGTGTACCCTGCCTCTCGCCCAAAGATGCTGGGATAGGCTACAGCGCCCCCCCCCCGCGACCCGAAAAGGATTAAGTGGAAGAAGATGAATGAATGAATGAATGAATGAATGAATGAATGAATGAATGAATGTTGGACATAAATCAAATTTACCTTAGAGCAGACATAAAATCTAGTCAGAGCCACAAAGAACCACAACACCGTGCTTGGGTGTTTTTAATGTCAGGGTAAAGCTGTTTATTTTACCCCAAAATTAAAATGCTCATGCTACTGCCATTCCGTGAATGCTTGCTATTTAACTTAACATGTACAGACCTCTTCTGACAGTTGTTCAAAATTTTATTGATCTATATTTTGTGATAATTTAAAAACTAATGCATGCTGAAGCTGCTAATATCAAGTCCATATCATTCCAATGCAGTGTAACGAATGAAAAAAAATATTTGAGATCTTTCTTAAATTATTAAGCCTTAGGAAGCAAACTGTTACTATTTTTATTTATTATTTTACTTCATGCAGCCTTGCATCTGGTGACATGTATAAACATTGGATCTATGACATTCATACAAGTGAAAGCATACCTGGTGTCCTGTGTCTGTACCACCGATCACACGAACAGTCCTTTCTAGTTTTCAGTGCATGATCTACGCATTGCTGTTGAAACCACAGATTTAGCTGTGCTTATTTGTGAGGAGCATCACACCATGAACAGCAGCAAGTACCAGAACTATGCAAAAACATTCAAAAATACAAACACTACAAGTGCTGAAATTATCAGTTATTATTAATGTTAATTTTTTTGTTAACATTGGTCCTAATTTGGCTTGAGAAATACCCATTACGGCACCTACAGATTCCATTTTCATAAAGAACACAGATGAGAGAGAGGTCATTGAAATTGTTAAATTGTTTAAAAGTAAAACATCTATGGACTGTGATGGTATTGACATATTTTTAGTCAAAACTATTATTGAATGCTTAGTGAAACCACTGACGTATATTTGTAACCTGTCTCTCCAAACAGGTATATTTCCCAATGCAATGAAAATAGCCAAAGTAATTCCGATATACAAGACGGGTGACAGAGGGGAATTTTCAAACTATAGACCAATTTCACTATTGCCGCAATTTTCCAAGATACTTGAAAAAATATTCTGTGAGAGAATTGATAACTTGATAATGAAGAATAATTTATTGTGTGAGCAGCAATATGGGTTCAGACACAAGAGGACAGCTGCATTTCCTCTAATGGAATTTATAGAAAAAATATCAACTGCCGTTGAAAATAAAGAGTATTCAGTTAGGGTATTCCTGAATCTTAAAAAAGCATTTGATACAGTGGATCATAATTTATTATTAAAGAAACTACAAAATTGTGGTATTAGGGGGGTATCACTGTCCTGGTTATGTAGTTACTTAAAGAACAGATATCAGTATGTATGTGTTGGAAACAAAAACTCACAGTTACTGAAGGTTACTTGTGGAGTCCCACAGGGTTCAGTTTTGGGGCCACTGTTATTCAATATGATATATAAATGATATATGTAAAGTCTCGGAAAAAATGGATTTAATAATGTTTGCCGATGACACTAATTTATTATGCAGTGGAAGCAATTTGGAACAACTTTTGGATATACTCGGAAAGGAATTAGGAAAGCTTAAACTGTGGTTTGATTCAAACAAATTAACGCTCAATTTCAGTAAGACAAAATTTATAGTTTTTAACAACCATCACAACAACTTAGTATCTAAACCAGTGTTTCTCAAAGTGCGGCCCCCATGCCAATGGCGGCCCGCGAAAACATTTCTGGCGGCCCGCGGCCAATCTGTTAACGTCTTAACCAATATATGATCTGAACTAATTGCTTTGGAAAAATTCCGATACACATCTACGTTTAGTGGTCTTTGGCGCCATCTGTAGGCACAAGCCGTAATTACATGTGTTGTCGACCTTGCGATCACTTCATTGCAGCAGCTAGTCCAATTGTATTATGGGAGATGGAACGTTCAGCGCACAGTGCAGAAGTGTTGGTTGGCAACGGTTTCGGAGCACCATTTTGAGTCAGAAGAAGAATAAGAAATAAATATTAGTGCTTGTGGAAGTCGAAGTGTGGAAATAAAGATAGATCAGCGAGAGAAAGAGGCAGAGATGGAGACCGCTCACTCGAGGAAACCGAGAACTGTCAGCGAGGAAAAAAGGCAGTTTCAGGGAAAATGGACTTTGGACTACTTCGTTGAACCTCACGGGTCAGATAAAGTTGTATGCCTCATCTGCAGACAGGTAATCGCAGTGCAAAAAGACTTTAACATCAGGCGCCATTACGAAACAAAACACAAAAATTATGAAAAATTCAGTGGCAAGGATCGCACCACAAAGATGGAACAACTTAAAAGGGGCTACACAGCACAACAATCAGTCTTCACGCAATTTTCAAAAACCAGCGAAGCAGTAACAGAGGCTAGCTATGTGGTAGCTCATGAAATAGCTAAACGGGGCAAGCCGTTTAGTGACGGAGAATTTGTTCGAGACTGTATGCTAAAAGTGGCAGAGCGTGTATGCCCAGACCAAAAAACAAAGTTCCGTGACGTAAGTTTGTCGAATGACACAGTCACAAGACGAATCGAAGATCTGGCAAATGATTTGAAGGACCAACTGGCGATACGTGTGGAGGGGCTAGAAAAGGGAGCGTTTTCCATCGCACTGGATGAAAGCACGGATATTTCCGACACTGCCCAACTGTTGATTTTCATCCGAACTGTCACTGAGAATTTTGACGTCGGCGAGGAGCTACTGAGTATGGAGAGTATGAAAGACACAACGAAGGGAGTGGATATTTGCGAAGCAGTGTATCGCAGTCTGGACACACACAATGTTAACCTGGCATCCTTGGTCGGTGTCACGACAGACGGAGCACCAGCAGTGATTGGGAGTAGGACAGGTGCAGTGTCGCTGCTGGCTGAGAAAGTGGTGAACAGCGGTGGTAAGAAACCAGTCAGCTACCACTGCATAATTCACCAAGAAGCCCTCGCTGCTCAGACGCTAGAAATGAAACACATCATGGCCGTAGTTGTGAAGACAGTTAATTACCTGAAGTCCAGAGGTCTGAACCATCGCCAATTTAAAACCTTTTTGGCGCAGTCAGAGGCAGATTTTGGAGACGTCATTTACTTCACTGCCGTCCGGTGGCTGAGCAGAGGTGCCACACTGAAACGTTTTTTTAACCTGAGAAAAGAAATTTGCGAGTTCATGCAGGCAAAAGGACAAGACGTGACTGAGTTAACGGACAGCAAATGGCTCTGTGACCTAGCCTTCCTCGCCAACCTGAATAATTGTCTGAGCGATCTCAATCTGAAGCTGCAAGGCCATGGAAAACTCATTTCCACACTTTTTGACAACGTGAAAGCTTTCCAGCGAAAACTCCAACTGCTCCAGGGACAGCTCAGAGAAGGAGATCTCGCTCATTTCCCTGCCTGCAGGGCGCTGGTAGATGACCCAGACACGGACGGGAGTGAAGTTTTGCGTCACCTGCGTTCAGAGAAGAACCATGGCCTCATCAAGAAGATGGCTCTCAAGATGGCGACCGGGATGGTCACACTTTTTCAGTGCTGAGACAAAGTCACTGATTTTGCCATTAAAAGTGGCTGGCCTGCAGCGATCGGCGCTCGTGGCGAACACGCACGGGCTGAATTGCCACCTCCGTTGGATTGCCCTTTAATCGCCTTTCTCCAGCGACTTCCTGCGCCTTCCTGAAGCGATTGCTCAGCTAACACTAGTTAGCTTAATGCTACCTGAAGCGATTGCTAAGCTAACACTAGTTAGCTTAATGCTGGCGCCAGTCTCTAAATAACTACCTACAGCGATCGGATATACCTCCGGTGGATTACCCCTTTGATCGCTTTTATCCGGCCACTGTGAGTAAACTGACCAGCGATTCCAGCGCTTCCTTGTGATTCACTGATGTGCCCTACCTGAAGCGATTGCTAAGCTAACGCCAGTTAGCTTAATGCTGGCGCCAGCCATTCCACCTAACACCAGCCTGAATCAAAGCCCAGCTGCGAGGCCCAGCGGGGATACTACCAGGCAGGCGGCTATTTGTTTGACGGGGCTCAGCAGAGATTTCACCCAGGCAGACGGCGGTAGGCGGCGGTGCCCAGCGGAGGACTTACCGTGACTGCAGCGGCGGTGTGCGACGAGACTACCCGAAGCGATTGCTAAGCTAACGCTAGTTAGCTTAATGCTGGCGCCAGTCATTCCACCTTACACCAGCCTGAATCGAAGCCCAGCTGCGAGGCCCAGCGGAGATACTACCAGGCAAGCGGCTATTTGTTGACGGGGCTCAGCAGAGATTTCACCCAGGCAGACAACGGTAGGTGGCGGTGCCTAGCGGAGGATTTACCGTGACCTCAGCGGAGCTCGGTGGCAGCGGCGGTGTGTGACGAGACTCGGTTGGAGGAGCGGGACGGGAGACCAGTTACGGCGACTATGAGCAACGAGACCAGCAACGGAAGGGGCTAGTTGGCTAGCTGAGGCCCAGCTGGATTCGAGGACGATCGGATCAGATTCTGGCGATATAAGCAGAATTTATTTTACTATCCACAGATTTTCCTTTTCCTTCTTTCCAAGAAGGACTGAAGATGGCTGCCACCGGATTAAAAAGTGGGCTGATGGGCACCACTAATAAGCCTTCTCTACTTCCTCTTCGTTTTGTCTTTGTGTGTCTGGACCTGCAACAAGAAGGATTTTCCGACAAACTCAACCAAAGGTGAAGTTAAAAAGTTTTATCTGTATGGATTTGGGCTTGGACATCTCACCCTACACTCTGTGGTCTTTAAAAGCCCTGAGCAAAAACTTCCAAATTAAGGCAAACATGGCTGTTAAGCAAAAATCACAATATGGCAGAGGATATACAATTAAAGTTCTGTTAGTTCTGCTACTTCTGGCAGGAGATATTCACCTTAACCCTGGACCTGCCACTATTAAACAGCAGACCACTGGGTTAGCACAAAACCGAGCTGTACAAAAGCAAAAACAACATTTATTTTTCCAAACTGTTAATCATGCACGAGTTCTTTGGGACACCAAGGCTAAACCAAAGGGGATCCTCGGCGGTCATTTAAACATACGGAGCATAATCCCCAAAAGAGATGAGATTTCGGTGTTGCTGTTGGACTCAAATCTGGACTACCTTTGTCTCTCAGAAAGCTGGCTACACAGTAACATAGACACTAATATGATCGATATTGTGGGCTACCAGTGTTTTAGAAAAGACAGGCAGGTAGGGAGGGGAGGAGGTGTTTTAATTTACATCAAAGAGAAATATAAATGTCAACTGGTTGATTTGAATACTTCACTTGAATGTTTAGCTGTTAATGTATGTCTCTCTCCGGTAATGAATTTCAACATTGCAGTAGTGTACAACCCACCGTCACACAACTCTTCCTTTTATAATGAATTAAGTGATCTGGTTAAACAACTTGAGAAGAACAGAGAAACAATAATTCATGGTGACTTTAATATCAACTGGTCTGATAAAAAAGACAAACAAAAACTGAAAAGCCTCATGACTAAATTTAATTACCAGCAAATCATCAAAGGACCCACCAGGATAACCAAACAATCCAGAACACTTATTGACATGGTATTTACTAATAAACCAGAACGAATAACCAGAACCTATAATCTTGTAACTGGTCTCTCAGATCATAACATGGTTCTTGCTGTCAGGAAACTTACTAAAAAGCGACTACAGTATTTTGGGGGAGTCGATATTGACAAATCAAATTTTATTATCCCCAAATCAAAAAATGAGGAGTTTGAACATTACTTAGAGAATCAAAATTGGGAGCAGCTCATGGCAACATGTGAAGTAGATGATTGTTGTAATTTTATAACTGCAACAATCACAAAGTCTATAGAAAAATTTTCAAAGCAAATTAAAAGTAGACAACAGAAGATTAGCCTACCATGGTTAAATAATGAAATAAGAAAACTTATGAAGAGGCGAGACTCTGCACTGAAAACATCACTAACCTCCAAACTACAAAATGATCACCTTGTGTACAAAAGTTTAAGAAATAAAGTGGTACATGAGCTGCGAAAATCAAAAATATCTTATTACAATAAACTGATAGATCATGCAAAGGGTAACAACAGTTCCCTATGGAGGCATTTAAATAACTTAACTAATAAAAAAAATGATCAGAAGGGGGTAAAGGAACTTAGAATCAATGGCAAGACCGTCAGTGACAAGGCTACTTTGGCAAATGAATTTAATTCACACTTTGTGGGCTCTGTGGAAGACTTAACAAAAATTTTTGTGCTGCCAAATGTGCTCAACAACACAAATTCCATACTCCCAACAGATACTTTTCACATCGATGAGGTAAATGAGAAGTTAATTGCTGGTATTGTTAAAACACTGTCAAACTCAAAAACTAGTGATATCTACAATATGAGCACCTCCTTTCTCAAAATGCACAGCAAAATATTAATCAAACCACTGACTCATCTCATTAATCTCTCCATTAGGTCTAGTACATTTCCATCTGGCTGGAAAAAAGCTGTCGTCATACCAGTTCATAAATCAGGCAGTAAAGACGATATATGCAATTACCGCCCAATCTCTATCTTACCAGTCCTATCTAAGGTTCTTGAAAAAGTTGTAGCTACACAGCTGATAGACTACTTACAAGACAGTCAACTTCTTCATCCACATCAATTTGGTTTTAGACCAGGATACTCAACAGAAACAGCAAATTGTTGCCTTATTGAAAACGTCAAACAGTCCTTGGACAGGGGTAATGTGGTAGGAGCTGTTTTTCTAGATCTCAAAAAGGCTTTCGATACTGTAAACCACAGTTTGCTTTTATCCAAAATGGTATCTTTTAACTTCTCCCCAAATACATTAGAATGGTTTGCATCTTATCTCCAGAATAGAGAACAGTGTGTAAAAGTTCACCAGGATAAATCCTCATTTTTAAACAACCGCATGGGTATCCCACAAGGGTCCATTCTTGGTCCTTTACTTTTCAGCATTTTTATTAATGACTTGCCGTTACACTGCTCAGCTGCAACATGCCAACTTTATGCAGATGATGCAGTTATTTACACAGCTGCCAAGACTCCAGCACAGGCTGCAGATGTACTGTCTACAAGTATGGTTGATGTCCAAGAGTGGCTCCTCAAGAACCATCTATTGCTGAACCTCCAGAAAACAGTCTCAATGTGCTTTTCAATCAAAAAATGTAACCTGCAACATTTTAAAGTTAATATACATGATCATGACATCAGTTTAGCTACAGAATTCAAATACCTTGGCATTGTACTAGATCCTCAACTCAAATTTAATCTTCATATAAAGAAAATTTCAAAAACAGTAAAAAAAAATCTGAACTGCTTTAAATTAATTAGATATTACATACCTTACGAAGCAGCTGCACTGTATATGCATTCTATGGTTTTTTCTCATATATCATACTGTTTGACAGTCTGGGCTCAAGCAGCCCCTTCCACAATAAGACATATAGGTTCATTATATAATCAAACCCTAAAAATCTTGGACAAAAAGCCCATTAGGTGGCATCACTGTAATGTTTTAAAAAAATACAACCTATTGAGTTTTGAGAGCTTCATTGACCTCTGTCTTCTGAAATTAACGTTCAAATGTTTCCATAAATCAGCACCCGAGCCACTTGCTGGTTTCGTCCAAAGACAGGACAGCAGCAGAGCCACCAGGAGTTCTGTTAACAATAACTGTAAAATATTCCACCGCAGAACCACATTTGGACAAACAGCTTTCTCTATAAAGGGCAGTCACATCTGGAACACAATGCCAAATGAAATTAAAATAATAACGGACTTTAAAACATTCACTAAAAATGTTAAAAACTGGCTGAAAAATAAACAAGAATGTACTCATGTATGAATTATTTGTCTGCAAAGTGAGAGTGAATGAAGGGAAGGAATAAATGTGTTTGTTTATAGTGAGTGACGGAGGGAGGAAGGCCTGAAATAGGCAAATGTGAGTTATGTTATATGTGTTAAATGTGAGTCAGGCTGTTATATTTGTGTATTTATAATATTTATGTTAAAGGTGAGTCAGGCTGTTATATTTGTGTATTTATAATATTTATAATATTTATAATTGTGTATTTATAATTCTTCTGCATTGATGTATGTGGTTATTGTGTATATTTTTATCTTGATTCTTTTTTCTAAAGTCCATCCAGGGACAAGAGTTGCAAATTAGCTAATAGCTATACACTCTATGTGCAACACATCAGATTGATTGTCTTTGATTAATTGTCTATGTTTATTGCACTGTCCCTGTCAAATAAACTAATCTACTACTACTATCGAAAAGCTTCGAGACGAGTTCGACCACCGATTCTCTGACTTCAGGGACCATGAGGGTGATTTCAACCTTTTCCAAAATCCCTTCTCATGTGTGCCCGAGGCAGTGCCTGCAGACATGCAGTTTGAGCTCATCGACCTACAGGAAAGCTCCGAGGCCAGAGCTGCATATCGTGACAAGAGTCTGATCGAGTTCTACAAAGGACTTTCCCCATCCACATTCCCTGCTCTTCGTCAACATGCTGTCAGAATGGCGTCTTTATTCGGAAGCACCTACATCTGTGAAAAGACCTTCTCCACCATGGCCATCAACAAATCTAAGCTGAGATCCAGGATGACAGATGCCCACCTACATGCAGTCCTTCGCATCGCGACGACGGAGATGGAGCCAGACTTCAGAGGACTCGTGGCCAACCGAAAACAGCACCACAAATCACACTGCAGTTAAAAGGTATGTTGACCAAGTAACACATACTGTGTGTGACTTAATGACAAGCAATGGTAAATATGAATGATAACTATTCGCTAAGCACACACACACACACACACACACACACACACACACACACACACACATACTCATACTGTACTTGACAAACTAAAATTGTATTTTCATCAGTCCCAATTTCTTACTGTTAATATGACTTTACCCAAACTAATTAAATCTGATAATTAAAAGGATTACAAATGGAATTGAATTTTCAGTCTTTTTTTTTTTTTTTGCCTCCGTCCCTTTGGTGGCCCTCGGTTCAACTTTGGATTCCCAAATTGGCCCTCACCCATCAAAACTTTGAGAACCCCTGATCTAAACTCAGTGTAAATGGTGTAGAGATTGAAAGGGTATCCAAAACTAAATTTCTTGGAGTAACAATTGATAATGAACTGTGTTGGAAGTCACATATTAATTATATTAAAGGTAAAATATCTAAATCAATTGCAATACTACACAGAGTGAAATATTTGCTGAATCAACCCACATTATATACTTTGTATCATTCATTAATACTCCCATACATGACATATTGTACTGAAGTATGGGGAAATATATATAAAACAAACATATATCCAGTCTTTATGCTTCAGAAAAGAGCTATTAGAATAATAAACAAAGTGTCATGCGGTGACCCTCGCGGACGCCAAGAGTCCACCAGTGAGTTTTGCAATGATGGTGATTTATTAATAACACAAGACAAGACAAGACTATGAGCCGCTCAGGGCAAAAACACACATTAAGCAATACAAGGGCTCGTAGGGCTAACCCCAGCCACTACGAACTAAACTATGACATGACATGAGACACGAACCTGACATGAAGGTCTGACAACGCTTTGACGAGGATAGTTGACGATGTCTGACAAGGGTAGTTTGACGATGTCTGACAATACTCCTGTGATTTAACTGCCGCTAGTGCCCGTTTTATAAAGGCGAACAGTAACGAGCAGTAATGACAAACAGCTGACCAACCTTGACAGGCGGAAGCCCCACCGAGCGCCTTCACAATAAGAGCCCAGTGAGGCCAGAATACAATCCACAGCTGTCAAGGCCAGCAGCGAGCTGTGCTTAGCCCGAGCGCGGACAGAACCCAGCGCTCGGGTCGTAACAGTACCCTCCCTCCAAGGGCGGGCTCAGAACGCCCAAGGACCACCCTGCCCCCCCCCCCAACCCCCAGATTGGGTGGCTGGGGGTAGGTGCGGAGGGAGAGAGACCAAACCCAGAAACAAACAAAAACCAGCAAGAACAACTAAATACAGGACAGTGACAAGAATACCAACTACTCAGATTAAATCAAATGTTCGACTAACAATCACAAAAAATTGCACAGGGTAACATGGAGAAAACAAAACAGAATTACAGGGTCAGAAAAACTAAATACAGGACAATGACAAAATACTGAATACTCAGATTAAATGAAATACTCAAACACTTGCAGCGACAGCACAGGACAGAAAGAGAAAAACAAATCCTTGCCCACACGTTTCACAAGAAAATGGTTTCTCACCTGTGTGAATGCCTATGTGAATTTTCAAATAACCAAATACAAAAAGGCAGAACAATTACTGGCCCATACCAAACTACACACAACACAAACTAGAGCAACTGTAAGACATAACCATAACACAAAGCACACAGGATAGCAAGGAAAAAAAAAAAAAAACAATCACTGGGACAGATCATCACCAGAAAACGACCACTACCCCCCGACAGTTTATGCCGACCGGCGGAGACCAGGCACCATAGGAACAGTTCAGGTGGTCTCCCCGCGTCCAACGGCCGGCAGGTGGTCATAGGAGGCAGAACATGACCAGGCGGCTCACCCCGGTCCAACGCCGAGCACGTCCGCTCCTCTGGTGGTCGAACCAGGTCGCCCAACGAAACACACAACACGTCGGGTGGCCGACCCGGGGCGCCGAACCGGCGAAGCAGTTCCTCAGGCGGCAGACCCGTGTCCCTCAGCCACCAGTCCCGGGGAAAAACAGCCCGCGGCGGCCTCCCTGATGAGGACAAAACTCGAGAGAGCCGGGGTGAGCGAACAGGAACCCCCACGGCCCCCGGCGATGATGCACAGGGGCGGTGACTCAGTAGAGGGGAAAGATGGCAAGGATGAGCCCGTAATCCGTCCAACGGCGAAAAGTCTGCAGCTCCTCCCCCGTCTGCGGACCACACTGGCGCTGCACCCCCGCTGGACCCTGATTGGGTCCCAGCTGCACCCACGTCGGGCCCCAATTGGGCCAGAACCGCACCTGCGGTGGACCCCGATTGGGCCAAAGCAGCTCCTGCGATGGACCCCAATTGGGCCTCCGGTGCACCCACGTCGGACCCCGATTGGGCCACAGCAGCCTCCACGACGGACCCCAACTGGGTCGGTGCAGCTCCGCTGACGATCTCCACCCCCAACCTGGGACCTCCAACCCAGTGACTCCAACTGGTTCCATGCCGGCGACACTGCAACGAGGCTCACAAACAAGAAGAAAACCGGGATCAGAATCACCGGTAGCAACAGAACCCAGCGAGATGAGCTCGGGCGCAGCAGATGGCTGCTCCTCACTCGCCTCCCCGAGAGGCAGGCAAAAATGCTCCAAAACAGGGGACAGAGACACAAGAGGGAACACTTGCCTGCACTCGGGTTCTGTTGCCACCCAGGACTTTGACGATCCAGGTTCAGGGCGGCGACTCTCGTCAGCAGGCTCCAACTCAGCTGCGTCGGGCTCCGCAGCTGGCAAGATGTCATCTGCAGCCTGAGGTTCCTCCCGCGCTGCTGCCCATGCCGATGACCCGTATGGCGTGGGGGCAGGGGACCCTCGACCCACTGGCTCGGACCGCTCCAGCGAGGAGACCCGGGGACGCTTCATCGTCGGCTCAGGCTCCGGGCCGCAATCCGCTCTTCTCCTCCGTCCACGACGTGGCTGCAGGGCCAGATCCAGGCTTTCCAGCACTGCAGGCCCCCTCTTCATCCGACGACGTTGGCCTGGTGTCACGGACCGCTCGACCGGGGGGGACACAGAGGCAGCAGGTTTAGTTATTATCACTACAGCAGGTGGAGGGAACTCGGGGGGCTGCGAACCCCGAACTCCGCCCCCAGGAGTCAGACAAGGCAGGCTACAATTATGGTGTAATAAATTAACTTGCACTTGCCTTTCTCCCAGAGTGAAGATGGTTCCTGCTGTAGGGGACGTTGTTCCTCCTTCTCCCCGCTGGATAGCGACAGAGGGACCCCTGGAAGGACGAGGTGGAGCTGCTCTCAGAGGTTCGCTGACGGGCTTTGCCGGCAGCGGGTCCAGCTGGGGATTCTGCCGAGGTTCTCCTTGGCCGTGGCGCCGACGTCGTCGACGACCTCCAGATGGCGCGACCTCCTGGACCGGGTCAGGGACAGGAACCCAACACGGGGAGCGAGGATGCCTCCTCCTCTGCTTCCTGCTTTCCTCCTCCTCCAGCCCGCGGAGTATCTCGCGCTGCGTGGCGAGTTCATCTCTCCTTGTCATCACCTCTGGGTGATCGTAGTAGTGGAGGGGAAGGTTGTCCAGGAGAACCTCTGCATAGTCCAGGTGCCATCACATATAGCTGGAGTTGACGTCAAAGGTTGCGGCGAGGAGCGTCCCGTCAACGTACTCCAGCGCACTCGCTAATTCTTTGCCCAGGCGCCGACCGCGGCCCCTGTATGACGGCATTCTCCCAGCAAATGACACTCTGACAGGGAAGAACAATAGTCCAATTAAAGCAAAAACTCACGGTGAAAAGACGTCTCGGAGTGGCGTCTCCGTTTAGACGTCTGGCAGGAGTATACTGTCATGCGGTGACCCTCGTGGATCACCATAAGACGCCAAGAGTCCACCAGTGAGTTTTGCAATGATGGTGATTTATTAATAACACAAGACAAGACAAGACTATGAGCCGCTCAGAGCAAAAACACACATTAAGCAATACAAGGGCTCGTAGGGCTAACCCCAGCCACTACGAGCTAAACTATGACATGACATGAGACACGAACCTGACATGAAGGTCTGACGACGCTTTGACGAGCATAGTTGACGATGTCTGACAAGGATAGTTTGACAATCGCTCTTGTTTTTCTTTTGAATTCTTGGATGGAATATGGGTGGGCAATATACAGTAAGCTGCAGCTTCAGCCATCACCCATTTCGGATAACTTATGTTGAACTGTATAATCAGAGGAGTTATTGTTTGATTTGACCTTGTTGGATTTTTTTCCCCCTTTGTTATATTGTTCTGTTTCTTTTTTTTAATCTTTACGTTTTTTTTCCCACAATATTTTTTATTGAACCTTTTTTTTTACAAACATAACACAAACAATCAAACACTAACACTAAAGTAATTTTTAAAAAAAATGTACTAAAAACATCGACAACCACTAACAAGAACAGGTCTTCAACAATGCTCCTCTGTTTAGTCTAGGCAATCCATTACATAAGTATACATATTATACATTCACCAGTTTGGAATTTACAAGGTCCACACACATCATTCACCTTCTTCTTCAAAAGTTATGTTTAAATTCTTTACATAATCAATGAAAGGTCTCCATATATTCTCAAACACAATTTCCTTTGATTTCAGTATGTATGTTATTCTTTCTAGTGGAAGGTTTGTTAACATCTTTCTTAACCACTGAGTCACATCTGGTCTATAAGTCTTTTTCCACAATAGTGCAATACATTTTTTGGCGTTAAGCAAACTGAGGTCTATGAATACTCTTTCACTTTTATTAAAGTTATGCTTTTCTGGATGCAGACCCAACAAAAACAATTTAGGATTCAATATGATTTGTTTTGAAATTATTTTTTCAATTGTTACCCTCACCTCTTCCCAAAATATTCTAATTTTTCTACATTCCCATAAACAATGAAATAAGGTTCCTTTACTTTCCATACATTTTGTGCACGTATCTGGTATGTTTTTGTTATATCTATTTAACTCCACCAGTGTAACATACATCTGCATTAACCATTTAAAATGTATCAATTTTTTTTTCCACAATATTTTTTATTGAACCTTTTTTACAAACACAACACAAACAATCAAACACTAACACTAAAGTAATTAAAAAAAATATAATAAAAATAAAAATTGTACTAATAAACACCAACAACCACTAACAAAGACAGGTCTTCAACAATGCTCCTCTGTTTAGTCTAGGCAATCCATTACATAAGTATACATATTATACATTCACCAGTTTGGAATTTACAAGGTCCACACACATCATTCACCTTCTTCTTCAAAAGTTATGTTTAAATTCTTTACATAATCAATGAAAGGTCTCCATATATTCTCAAACACAATTTCCTTTGATTTCAGTATGTATGTTATTCTTTCTAGTGGAAGGTTTGATAACATCTGTCTTAACCACTGAGTCACATCTGGTCTATGAGTCTTTTTCCACAGTAGTGCAATACATTTTTTGGCGTTAAGCAAACTGAGGTCTATGAATGCTCTTTCACTCTTATTAAAGCTATGCTTTTCTGGATACAGACCCAACAAAAACAATTTAGGATTCAATATGATTTGTTTTGAAATTATTTTTTCAATTGTTACCCTCACCTCTTCCCAAAACATTCTAATTTTTCTACATTCCCATAAACAATGAAATAGGGTTCCTTTACTTTCCATGCATTTTGTGCACGTATCTGGTATGTTTTTGTTATATCTATTTAACTCCACCGGTGTAACATACATCCGCATTAACCATTTAAAATGTATCAATTTAAGACGTACATTTATTGATTTGGTTTGAGCTTCTGTACAAGCCAATTCCCATTGTTCCTCTGAAATTTCAGTTTGCAGGTCTTCTTTCCAATAATTCAGAATCAGAATCAGAATCAGAAAAAGCTTTATTGCCAAGCATGTAAAAAACACACGAGGAATTTGACTTGACACTGGCACGCTATGTAAGCGTATCACAATGACATGGCGGCCGTAACTAGGCGCCTAATCAAAAAGATGGGGGATAAGGGAAGATAAGGGAAGGGAAGAATGACACAATGGGTGGAGAGAAAAAAAACTTCATCATCAAAATACAGCTTATAATTGTAAGCCAAATTATGATTACAGAGAAAAAACCTCTCTATGGCACAGAGCAGACACTCAACCTCACAAAAACAGAGACACAGAGAGAATGAAAGAATTCAATCTTTTCTGTGAGTTTTCACTTGAGAATAATGTCAATGAGTTATAAAACTCTGAAATAATACCCTTTCTCTTACTATCTTTCGTCAAAATTTTTTCCAAGGATGAATAAGTAGGTCGGATGAGAGCATTATTTTGATTTGATCGAATAAAGTTCCTAAACTGAAGATATTTCAAAAAATGTGTTCTATTAAGATTAAATTTGATCCTCAGTTCTTCAAAAGACATTATGTTATCTTAACATGACAGATATAAGTCTTGAATCTTTTGAATCCCTTTTAAATTCCTAAAATCTATCAATTTAAGACGTACATTTATTGATTTGGTTTGAGCTTCTGTACAAGACAATTCCCATTGTTCCTCTGAAATTTCAGTTTGCAGGTCTTCTTTCCAATAATTCAATCTTTTCTGTGAGTTTTCACTTGAGGATAGTGTCAATGAGTTATAAAACTCTGAAATAATACCCTTTCTCTTACTATCTTTCGTCAAAATTTTTTCCAAGGATGAATAAATAGGTCGGGTGAGAGCATTATTTTGATTTGATTGAATAAAGTTCCTAAGCTGAAGATATTTCAAAAAATGTGTTCTATTAAGATTAAATTTGATCCTCAGTTCTTCAAAAGACATTATGTTATCTGAACATGACAGATATAAGTCTTGAATCTTTTGAATCCCTTTTAAATTCCATACTTTAAATACAGCATCCGCTCTCCCTGGTTTAAAATATTGATTACCCCATATTGGGCTAAATTGTGACAATAAGTGTGGTTCTTTTATTAATCTTTACTTTTAATCTATCCGAAAAAAATAAAGATTCATTCATTCATGAAGATTCATTCATTTGCCACTTGACTCCAAAAACAGGTATGTGGACTATACATTAAAATAAATTTGAAACACTTTTAAAAAAATGCTATTTTAAATGCCCCACTACTCCACCTTTGCTGACTGATATAACACTACTTCAGTCAAAACCGGAAGTTGTCCCCATAATCATTTCTACAGCAGGAATCAGGAATAAGGTGGATAAAAACGTCACTGTCCTGGTTTAGTATGCTTTTATAGTGGCTAATTTTTCCGGTAATTTTCTTTGGTGCGCCAGCGTGAATGTTGGGCTTATCACATTACTGGATTAGTATTTAATGGCCTGTTGATAATAATGTGCATATACTTATCAAGGCTTATCTGACAAATTTGAACATAAATCCAACATTTCACTGCTGGGACTTAGAAATGTTTATAGTTGCAGAGACACATGCTCGTGCAGAAAACTGTGTAGAAATAATGACTGCTTCCCTTTGTGTTAAACGACCTGTTTCTGGTCATTCACCTGGAATATTTGAGGAGTCTGGACCCATCCATTGGTTAATTGAACATGAGCCTCTAATGATTTATAGTTTTTAAATTGTTCATGGATTTATGCACTCACCCCACAAACCAGGTAGGCAAACACATCTAATGGCATGATTCGAGGCAGTTGATCGTGATCCGTGGTCCATTTCTTGTGCTCATACAGATCGATCCCGTTTATTTCTTAAAAAGGTAGCGCTCCTTTGCTTCCTTATTCAGTTTCTCTGAATAAGGAGTTTGAATTTTCTGTTTGCTCCATTCCATTGCATGTATGTCTATTCCTGTTAGCAGTTGACTAGACTACAGGTAAACAAAGAAGCCAGACCATGATGATGGTGACAATGGCCCACAATGCAGCGCAGCATGATGTCGATACCCATTCTCTATTGTTATTATTATTATTATTATTATTATTATTATTATTATTATTATTATTATTATTATTATTATTAAAGGGGGACCAACACAATATTAAGCTGGTGGTCATAATGTTGTGCCTGATCAATGTAAGTTTGTATGTTATGTGTACATATGTGTGTATTTGTATGTAGGTAAATATAAATATGTGATTTTTTTCAGTAGGATTATAAGTGCTATATATTATTATTTTATTTTCTTCTTCTTTTGGCTGCTCCCTTTAGGGGTCGCCACAGCGAATCATCAGCCTATATCTCACCCTATCCCTTGCATCTTCCTGTGTAACACCAACTCTCTCCATGTCCTCCTTCACTACATCCATGAATCTTCTTAATGATCTTCCTCTTTTCCTCCTGCCTGGCAGCTCGATGTTCAACATCCTTTGTCCAGTATATTCACTATCCCTCCTCTGCACATGTCCAAACCATCTCAGCCTTCACTCTCTTACTTTGTCTCCAAACCACTCAACCTGAGCTGTTCGTCTGATATACCCATCTCTAACCCTGCCCTTCCTAGTCACTCCCAATGAGAATCTTAGCATCTTCAACTCTGCCACCTCCACCTCCGCCTCCTGTCTTTTTTGTCAGAGCCACCGTCTCCAAACCATACATCATAGCAGGTGTCACTACTGTCTTGTAAATCTTCCTTTTCACTCTAGCTGCTATCCTTCTGTCACAAATCAGACCTGACACTCATCTCCACCCACTCCACCCTGCCTGCACTCTCTTCTTCACCTCTAGTGCATTTTCCATTGCTTTGGGTGTCAGGGTGTGGGATGGGTCTCATGCCCTCATCCTAAGTTATAATCCTATTATCTTGTTTTCAGGGCATGGACCTCAGCCCTCGCCCTGAGTTCATTTTTGGGATTTTTTGTATTTCTCTTTTATTATTATGATCCTGGGTTGCCATTATTGTTATTATTTTCATTTTAATTCTGTCTTGTATATTCATTTCTCTTTGAGTTCTCTTTATAGTTTAAAGTTTATCCGCATTATTTATTATTATCATTATCTTTGCCATGGTCTTGTCTATCTTGAGCCTCTGTGTGTGATTGTCTGCTCTGCCCCACCCGTCTTGTTTCTCTGCGACCATGCTCTGCTGTCTCAGTTTTGCCCTGATTAGTCCACTTGCTCTGTATTGTGTTTGATTACTCTGTGTATTTATATCAGCCACAATCTATCCATCCATCCATCCATCCATCCATCCATCTTCTTCCACTTAATCCTTTTCGGGTCGCAGCGGGACTGGAGCCTATCCCAGCATCTTTGGGTGAAAGGCAGGGTACACCCTGGACAGATTGACAGTCCATCGCAGGGCCAACACAGAGAGACAGACAACCATTCACTCTCACAGTCATACCTAAGGACAACTTAGAATCTCCATTTGATGCCAATTAACCTAACTTGCATGTTTTTTGGCCTGTGGGAGGAAACTGGAGAAATCCCGGAGTAAACCCACACAGACACGGGGACAACATGCAAACTCCACACAGATCACTGTTGGTCAGGGGCTGGGATCGAACCCAGGATCCCCCGATCAAGGGTGAGTTGCTGTGCTGCCGCAGTGCTAATCACTCCGCCACCGCACTGCCCTCAGCCCCAATCTGTGTTTCCTTATGTCTGTTGTCTTGTCATACAGCATGAACAACATGCTCCAGTTCTGTGCCTGATCTGACCTGGTTATCTCTGCCTGATCCTGCCCATTGTGTGTGAGTTTTGTTACAGCTCCTGAGCTGTCTGTTATTTTTGTGTTTGTGTTGAGCTGCGCCCATTTGGCCAGCTCATTAATAAATCACTGCTGAAACTTAAAATACTACGTTTGGGTCCAGTTTTCCACCTCCCGTGACATTGGGTGGTTGACCTCAGGTTATTTAAACTCATGTACCTTCACGACCTCTACTACTTCCATCTTCACCGTTACATCTGCTCCAGGACAAGCTGTCCCTGCTCAACGTGCCTGACTCCCTCTGCAGGTGGATCACCGACTTCCTGACGGACCGGAGACAGCATGTGCGGCTGGGGAAGTCTGTCTCAGACTCTGTTAACATCAGCATTGGATCACCCCAGGGCTGTGTACTTTCCCCCCTACTCTTCTCCCTTTATACCAACTCCTGCACCTCCTCCCACCAGTCTGTTAAGCTGATTAAGTTTGCGGACGACACCACCCTCATCGGGCTCATCTCCAACGGCGACGAGTCCGCCTACAGGGAAGAGGTGGCCCAGCTGGTGTCCTGGTGCAGCCACAACAACCTGCAGCTGAATGCTCTGAAGACAGCGGAGATGATTGTGGACTTCAGGAAAGTCACATCCCCCCTGCCCCCCCTCACCATCACAGGCTTTCCCATCACCATTGCAGATTCCTTCCGCTTCTTGGGCACCACCATCACCCGAGACCTCAAATGAGAGCCAACCATCAGCTCCCTCATCAAAAAGGCCCAGCAGAGGATGTTCTTTCTGCGGCAGCTGAGGAAGCTCAAGCTACCCACCAAGATGTTAGTGCAGTTCTACACGGCCATCATCGAGTCCATCCTCACCTCCTCCATAACTCTGTGGTATGCAGGAGCCACTGCCAGGGACAGACTAAGGCTGCAGCGCGTCGTGCGCACTGCTGAGAAGGTGATAGGCTGCGAGCTCCCATCTCTCCAGGACCTGTACATCTCCAGGACCCGGAGACGTGCTGGCCGGATCATAGCCGATCCTTCACATCCTGGTCACGTGCTGTTTGCCCCCCTCCCCTCAGGTAGAAGGCTTCGGTCCATTCGGACTAAAACCTCCCGGCACATGAACAGCTTTTTCCCCTCTGCCATCAGACTGCTGAACATTAAGTGACTTTTGACTCTCGTGCACTATGTACAGCAGCTCAACCAGACTCACGTCATTCATCACTGTTTTTCTGTTGCATTATCGACTGCACTATGTGGTACTTCACATTATCTGCTACATGCTAATTTTTTAAAAACTGCCTTGACTAGTACTACTCATTATTGCTAGTATTATTATTATTATTATTACTTATTATTACTTATTTTTCTACACTTATTGCACGTTTCTAGTCCTTTAGTTTTTTAGTTTATCCTTTTTTCTCATTATGTTTTTAATGTTGCAGCATTGCACCGAGACAAATTCCTAGTTTGTGTATTACATGAACAATGGCAATAAACCTGATTCTGATTCTGATTCTGATTCTGTCATGTATTCTGTCTTGCTTCTACTGACTGTTATTCCGCTTCTCTCCAGAGCAAAAAACATTCTAAAGCAAACATGGCATCTGTAGTACTCTTTCTTGGCTTGAAACTGTACTGTTGTTCGCTGATTGTCACCTCTTCTCTTAACCTGGCTTCAACAACTCTTTCCCATATCTTCATAGTGTGGCTGATCAGCTTCATGCCTCTGTAGTTACTACAGCATCAAGCATCATCCTTGTTCTTGAAAATTGGTACCAAACCACTTCTTTTTTGTGTTTTTGAGCCTTTAAATGTTGTTAAATTGTTTAATGTACATATACGATGCTCCAAACAAGCTACAGTAGCTACAGCCTTCTGGAGATAAGGAATTTGACAAGGGATTACATCTTGGATCCAAGCATCAAAGAGGAGCTCCATGGCCTCGGGATTCTCCATGAGCCCTCCACATCCTCGGACCCGACTACTGTGCCCCACCCCAGATGGACACACCGTAGACGGTGTGAATGTAGGCGGAAGCGAGGTAAACGTGGAGGTATCTGGGCGAAGCTAACTGCTAACCCTCACAAACCCCTGATTCCTTCACTGATTCTGGCCAATGTGCGATCACTAGACAACAAAATAGACCACATACAGCTCCTGAGATCTACACAACATGATGCGCAGGACTGCTGTGTTTTTATCTTTATGGAAACATGGTTAAGTGACAATATACCGGACTCTGTTATTCAGCTAGCTGAGCTAACATGCTATCGTAGCAACAGAGTGCTAACGGTAGGAGGGAAAACCAGGGATGGAGGCGTGTTTATTTACATCAGTGATGCCTGGTGCCATGACTCAGTTGTTGTTCACAGTCATTGCTCTCTCTTAGTGGAGTTTATGATCATCAAGTGGAGACCCTTTTACACGCCTAGAGAAATTTCATCTGTTCTACTTGCTGCCGTGTATGTCCCGTCTACCGGCATCAGTGAAAGGAGGGAAGCTCTGAAAGTACTCTATCAGGGTATAAGTGAGACACAAACAGCGTATCCAAGATTCAAGATTCAAAGGCTTTACTATCATGTGCACAGTTAAGAAATGCTACATTTCCTGAGCAATGAAATTCTTACTTTACTCTCCGAACAAATGCCAAGGTAATAGGTACAGAAACAACAATTCTAAGGTCATGACACACTAACAACAATTCTAAGGTCACGACACAGTAACTTACAGTAACTCAATCCAATACTGATGGATGCTAATAACACACACACCAACACACAGTTAGGCAGTTAGGACTCCTTAAGCACACCTTTATACTAAATACTAAAACTAATGACTACTAATAACACTATGTACAGTGTGCAAATAAGCATTGTGCAATCTGATGTGAACCTGAGATGGTATAGACCAGGGGTGTCAAACTCATTCCATGGAGGGCCAAGACCCTGCAGGTTTTACTTCCACCCAGTCTCTTCAGCAGGTGTTTTCACTGATCAGCAATCAATAGGAAGAAATTTAGAGAAATCACCTGTTGAAGACACTGGGTGGAAGTAAAACCTGCAGGGTCTTGGCCCTCCATGGAATGAGTTTGACACCTGTGGTATAGACCAATGTACAGTGTGCAAATGAGCACTGTACAACGAGCAGTGTATAATTACAAATTAGTAACCGGTGCTAATTTCTATAACGGTAGTACCAGTAGACTGTGCATGATAAGTAGCAGCAGAGATGATATGGACATCAGACGGGTGAAACTATATCTACTGTACAGGTGAGCAGTGTGCAGATTTAGCAGCCGGTGTGTGAGTTCCTATATGTAAAGCTGTGTTACGGAGTTTTGGGAGTTGTTATCTGTTCAGGAGTCTGACGGCAGTGGGAAAGAAGGAGTTCTTCAGTCGGGTTGTCCTGCATTTCACACTTCTGTACCTCCGGCCTGAGGGTAGAAGTGTGAACAGTCTGTGCTGGGGATGGGTGGGGTCCTGGAGGATGGCATCAGCTCTCCTTTGGACTCTGCAGTGGTAGATGCTCTGCAGAGAGGGCAGTGGAGTCCTGATGGTCTTCTCCGCTGTCGTCACCACTCTCTGCAGGCATTTGCGGTCCAGGGCAGTGGTGCTGTCGTACCACGCAGTGATGCAGTTGGTCAGGATGCTCTCGATGATGCAGCTGTAGAAATTGTCCAGAAATCCAGATGTATTTCTCATCACAGCGGGAGATTTCAACCACACAGATTTAAATGCTCTCCTACCAAATCTATATCAACATGTAAACTCTGCAACAAGAGGAGACAATCTGCTGGATCTGGTGTACACTACCTATAAGAATGCATACAAACCCACCCCCCTTCCCCGACAGGCCTCTCTGATCACATCACCATCCTGTTAAGGCCGGCATACAAATCTACAGTGAAAGCCATCAGACCAACAAAAAAGCAGGCATGTGTATGGCCACAGGGGGATTCTGATGCACTGAAAGACTGCTTCACAACCACAGACTGGGACATTTTCAAGCATGCAGCCACTCATAATGGACACACAAACCTAGAGGAGTACACTGAGGCTGTTGTGGCATACATAGCCAAATGCATTGATGATGTCACTCACTGCAAGACCATCACTGTTCATGCTAACCAGAAGCCATGGATGACAGCAGAGGTCCAGAGACTTTTGAGGGCTTGGAACGCAGCCTTCAGGGCTGGTGACACCGCAGGACTAACAACAGCAAGGGCCAACCTGTCCCATGGCATCAAGAAGGCAAAATGACAGTACAACAAGAAAATTTCTGGACACTTCAGCAACACCAGTTCTCTCTGGCGTGGCATACAGACCCTCACCAACTACAAACCTCCACCTCAGACCTGTGTGAGTGACATCACACTGTTCAACAACCTAAACGACTTCTTTGGCCGATTTGAAGCACAAAACAGCATACCAGCAAAGAAGACTATCATCCTCCGAATGAGCAGACCATGAGTCTGGATCTGGCTAGCGTGAAGAGGACCCTCTGCAGGATCAATCCACACAAGGCAGCTGGCCCACACAACATATTGGGTCGTGTCCTGAAGGACTGTGCAGAGGAGCTTAAGAATGTCCTGGCCGACATCTTCAACATTTCCCTGTCTCAAGCTGTTGTCCCCACATGCTTCAAGACTGCCACCATAATACCAGTCCAAAGAAGCCCATCCCATCCAGCTACAATGATTACCGGCTGGTAGCACTGATGCCCACTATAATGAAGTGCTTCGAGCGGCTAGTCATGCAGAACATCAAGTCCACCCTGCCTCCCTCCCATGACCCATTCCAGTTTGCATACAGGCTGAACAGATCCACAGAAGATGCCATCGCTGCTGCTCTCCATCCACCCCTTACCCACCTGGATTCAAAAAACTCCTATGTGCGCATGCTGTTGTTGGACTTCAGTTCAGCATTCAACACAATCATCCCCCAGCACCTGATACAAAAACTCTGACACCTAGGACTCCAAACGTCTCTCTGTAACTGGGTGCTGGACTTTCCCACAGGGACGCCACAGCACATGCGGGTTGGCAGCAACACCTCCCAGACCATCACACTGAGCACAGGGGCCCCACAAGGGTGCGTGCTCATCCCGCTGCTCTTCACCCTGCTGGCCCATGACTGTGTACCAGCCTACAACACCAACCACATCATCAAGTTGGCGGATGACACAACAGTGGTGGGCCTCATCACCAACAACGAGGAGGCCAACTACAGAAATGAGGTGAGCCAACTGGTCCAGTGGTGCAAAGACAATAACCTCTTCCTGAACGCTGGAAAAACCAAGGAGCTTGTGGTCGACTTCAGAAGGGGTCACACACAGCAACCCCCTCTGATCATCGATGGTGCAGCTGTGGAGAGGGTGAACAGCACCAAGTTCCTGGGGGTGCACATCTCTAAGGACCTCTCCTGATCCAACAACACCACATCACTAGCCAAGGAGGCTCAAACTCACCTCCATTTCCTCCGCAAACTGAGGAAAGCACGAGTCCCACCCCCCATCATGCAGTCTTTCTACTGGGGCACCATTGAGAGCATCCTCACAAACTGCATCATGGTGTGGTATGGAAGCTGCATCGCCACCAGCCAGAAGACACTACAACGCATAGTGGATGCAGCCAGCAAGATCATCGGTACCCCCTCTCAGACATCAACCCCACCCGCCTCACCTACAGAGCCATCAGCATCACAGGTGACACCTCCCACCCCCTATACTCCCTCTTCAGCCCCCTGCCCTTGGGGAAAAGGTACCGAAGCCTCCAGGCCCACTCCACAAGACTGTTGAACAGCTTCATTCATCAGGCCATCAGGACCCTGAACTCTGTTCACCGCCCCCCCCCCCCCCAGACAGTAACACAATCACTTGCAAAATAACTACCTCAGCTGTTGGCACAGGCAGACTGGCACACCAACAGTAACACTGTTGTTTGTTGTACTTTTGCTACTGTATGTCTCTGCACATTAATCACAACCATTTGCACAAATGCCATATCTGCTGCTGTCTGTCTGCCACTGCAATACTGACCACGTGCAATCATATCTGTCACTATCTGCACCTACACTACCGCACTGAAATGCAACTACGGATATTCATCTCTAGCTGTCTGAATATAGGATTGCTGGGTTTATTATTTATTATAGCTAATCGTTTATCTCTATGGAGATCAGGGTTCTTCTGGCTGCCATTGGCACCACGGGTTGCATTACTGTACATAGACTGTACATAGACTGCTGCTGTTGCTGTTTGTTTTTCTTTTTTTTTCCAGCCTTATTCCTTTTCTTTTTTTATAAAATGCACACCAATGAAGAGAGAGAAACACCATTTTAATTGTCCTGTATGTCCTGCACATATAGTAGTATTGACAATAAAATCTTTGAATCTTGAATCTTCTCCTCTACTCCTCAGGTTCCACTCCTCAGGTTATTCTGCTCAGGTTCCACTCCTCAGGTTATTCTGGTTAAAACGTCCACTGCCATCTCTCCTAAACACCTCCATACCTCCACAGGTATGTCATCTGGACCAACCACCTTTTCATTCTTGATCCTCTTCAAAGCTACCCTCACTTCCATCTTGCTAATCCTCGGGACTTCTTGTTCACCATCTTTCCTCTATCCATCCTCCTTTCTCTCTTATTTTCTTCGTTCATCTGCTCCTCAAAGTACTCCTTCCACCTTCTCAACACACTCTTGTCACTTAAGTTGTAATTTGTTTGTACTCCATGTGAAATGTGGCACGATTGTATACACACAGTGTTGTTTTTGTGTGTGTGTGTGTGTGGGGGGGGGTGTCCATGGTGCATACAAAGTTGCTGCAGAAGCTATGAAGGTAACACCACCACTTTGTAAGGTCAATTTTTTGACGAAGAAGAACCACCCACGGATATGGAAGAGCCACTACAGGTACTGATGCACAACAATTGTTTGCATTTTTTTTGACCAATTAAGTAAAATTAGATAATTTTCCATAGCACCCTGACCGATCTCTGATGGCACCCCTGCTGAAAATCACTGGTGTGCCACCATGGCTAAAGTCCTTATTCAGAAAAATGTAACTAGAAAGCCCAGTCAGACACACAAAGCCAAACAATCAACACAACCAGAGCAAACATTCCCGCTGTCACTGGTGGTCGATATCTAATTAAAACAGCAGAAGTGTGTGTGTCTGTGTGTGTGTGTTATGGTAAGTGTGTGTTATAAGTGTGCATGATTCATGCCACATTTCCTGGCCATTTCACTGTGAGGTTAATGCTAGTGGCCACCACAGCTGGTATCCCCAGGGGTACTTGTCAGCGACCCTTGGACACACATTTGCACTCACAGACAGATGGTGACTTATAGATCTACCAATAAAATGACATTTTCATGAATATTAAACAAAACCTCCCAGCATTTCATATCATGCTATCACGTTTTTCCTCTCAGTAGCAATCCAAATTTACCGCTATAAGAAATCACATTTCTATCTGCAGGAAATGTAACTCATCTCAAAAACTGACCCAATATTTCCACCCCAATTTCCCTTCCATAAATGTCATGGCTGTGAACAAACAAAGCAAAGAAACAAACAAGAATTAAGTAAACCTCTAGATGCTAACGTTTTTCTTACTGAAGTGTCCCCACAAACAGAAAAACATAATTTAAAAAAAATCATAATGGATAAACAAAGAAATGCACTTTTTCTAGCTGAACACACTTGAATATTGAACACTGAAACTGCACTAGTGCCTGAGGTTGATGGGAGTGGGAAGGGAGCAGTGACATTTTGTTCAAAGCGGTGTCTGCTTTTGCTTTTTCATTTGTATTCACCCGCTCGGTTTCCCTCCTAATTTTTACCCACCTCCTTTTTGCCTCCATCTTTCTTTTTCTCATATCTTGGTTTCCCTCTTCAGAATCTCTCAGTGTTATTAACACTTAAAAACTCATTTTGTCTTCTTTTTCTTCATCCATTCGTCATATATTCTCCTTTCTATTTTATTATTACTGTGTGGGTCTTTCTGAATTAAATCTTCTTGAGATGACTCTCTACATGTTCTGCCCTGTTGTGGATATTGAGGGGGGAAGGGGTGCAGTGCAGGGCTTTGATGAAACGCTGACAACCCCCTACATCTCCACCACATCTGGTTGTGAGACAAAAACACAAGGCCATCTGTCCAGAACATGCCAGCCGCACATATGGACAATTTTCTCATCGACCAGCATCCACTGGATGAAATTTTAGAGGTGCATTTTAGAATAAAGAAAGAAAGAAAGAAAGAAGCAGATGGAATAACGGTAGAGGTGAAATACAAAATCTTTGTGAACTTGTGTTTTGTCTCAAGGAGAAAGAACACACAACCTACCTGCCAGCACACCACACACGTAGACCAGACCAATCCTCAGGGCGCCATGGACCATTTCTAGGGGGACTCCCACCAGTAGCTGCATGGCCATGTTGAGGCTCAGGTGTTCAATCCTGTAAAATACAATATATACACATAAACACAGTGTACACATCCACTGACACCATGCACAGATAAAAATGTATTCAGGATAATCCATTAAATTTTGCTTTTAAAAATAAATTTGGCATGTAAAGACACCATGCCCTGTCCACCGCTCCTAATATTACAAATGGTACCCCAATGCATCCATTTACATTAATCTCGTTCCTAGCCATGACGTCTGATACCCAACACGGGGATGGTGGTGTAGAGATTAAACATAAATAGTTTTTTTCCTTTGAACTTCTTCTGATGACGACAGTGCCTTTTTTTTCTTTTCACTGATATGACAGCCATAGTAGCTTCTGCTTCGTCTATTTTAGAAACGGTGTCCTTGTCATTATGTGCTTGTTAAACAGGAATTAAATCATTATAAACTAATTTAAATACTGGGACAAGGAAAGTGTTCTGTTTTACCTTTAACTGTTGTGAAAACAACATAATCACATCTACAGTTTCTCACTGTTGTTCTCACTTTGTTTTCTGTGGTAAATCAAAACAAAATGCTATTAACGCTCCCTGAAAAGTCAACCTCACTCTCATCCTGAAGCAGAATCATGAGACAAGAGGACAAAAATGGGGTTTAACTCTAGATCAAGGGAGCAACAGGGATCTGGCTTCAAATCCCAGACAAACCCCCATTTATGTTATGACACCAGCTGGCACAGGGGAGGGAGTAACATAAATAGCTCAATCCAAATGTGAGGGCTGTTCATTAAAGATTTCCCTTGATTCATTTCTCATTGCTGAGAAGAACAAAACCTGGCAGTTATTAGTCTTTCTCTACACAGGTACCACCAAGGGTCACACACTTCTAACATCGCTTTATGCAGCTGTGGAGACCTTGCCTGTAATAGTCTGCAGGTTGCGTCAGAAGCCACAACTTGACCTTAGAAATCAGCGTTTCATCGTTTTAGAAGTGCTTGCCCTTCAAAAATGACTTCATGGTTGGAAAGAGGTGGAAGCCAGATGGTTCAAGATCAGGAGAGTAAAAGGAGTGTGGAAGGATTTCATAGCTGCAGGACCGTGCATCCCTCTGGGCAACATGTAAGTTGCCAACTGGGGTGTTGTCTTGCAGGAGGCGGACACCTTTGGTCAGCATGCTATGCCTCTCAGTTTTGATGGCCTTCCATAATTTCTGCAGCCGTGAAATGTCATAAGTCCCAGTAATTGTGGTACCCTTTGCCCAGAAATCCATCATCAATATTCCATGCTGGTCCCAAAAGACTATGATCATGACTTTGCTTGTCGAGGGTTGGACATGTGCCTTCTTCTGAGGTGGTGAGTCATAATGCTTCCATTGCTTCAACTGAGCTTTAGTCTCTGGATTATTGTGATGGACCTACGTCTTGTCCTGCATGACTAGGCTGTCAAAGAAATCCTCCTGATTTTCTTGATACATGGTCAAAAGAGCCTGGGAGCATGTGACTCATTCTTGCTGCTGGAAAGGTTTGAGCAGCACAGGAATCCATCGTGCAGACAACTTGTGCATGTGCAAATGGTCAAGGATGATTTTTTTTTTCCACTGACCCAGACTAATCTTGACATCTTGGGCTAGTTGGTGAATGGCTATGCAGCAACTGTCCAAAACAATGGCTTCTTCTTGCCAGATGATGTCTTCATTAATGGCGCAATGTGGTGACCCAGGAATGGATGCCGTTTCAACCGATGTCTAACCATACTTGAACTGTCAATGCCAGTGCATGACTACAAAATACAGTGGGTCATCCTCCTCATAAGTCGCAGTGGTTAGCACTGCGGCAGTACAGTTTACCCTTGGCCGGGGGATTGTGGGGATCGTGGGATTGTGGGTTTGATCCCAGCCCCCGACCAACAGTGATCTGTGTGGAGTTTGCATGTTCTCCCCGTGTTGCGTGGGTTTACTCCGGGATTTCTCCGGTTTCCTCCCACATGCCAAAAACATGCATGTTAGGTTAATTGGCTGTTCTAAATTGTCCCTAGATATCTGTTTCCTATAGGCCCTTAGAATAGAGGGTTAGTATTAAAGAAAGCGCTTTGAGTGGTCTTTGTGACTAGAAAAGCGCTATATAAGTGCAGGTTAGTTAGTTAGTTAGTTAGTTTCATCTCATCGAACATCTACTGTGGTGTGTGACCTCTCAAGTACAGGAACCTGATGACCACTCTGCATTCAACTGGCTCCATTATCACACCTTACTCCACCTTAGCACCTGTAAAAGAGAAACTCTTAGGAGTTGAGAGCTGCAATTTACCACATGACCTATAGAGATATGTATTATTATGCTTGTGCAATTTCAGCCTCCTACAATAACCGGAACTAGGGCAGAGGAAAACTTTAATGAGCAGCCCTCATAGCTGAAGACAAAATTGTGATAATAGGGAAAAAAATTTTGCAAAATAAAGAAGATAACACTAAATAGGATGACAAAATATCAAATTTGGTGTTTCAGTTGTGATGTGGGAATGTGTAATTGATGAGGCAAGTTTGTCTCAAAGCAGCTTTATTACACATTCTCCAACATCTCAAAGTAGAAAGAGAACATAACAGGAAACTCTCGTCCCTTAAATACCCAGGACTCTCACAGCTCACAAGTCACATTGCATTATAATCACCAGTAACAATGCATCTCCTCTTTAATCCCCTGATATCACCCCCACAGTCTCAGGTCTTGCATACCAAAGCTAACACCTTCACAGCTTCCTGTTATCTCCAAGGAAACTCTGTCTTTGTTCTAATCTAAAATGTGAGGCCTTATATAAGTCACAAAGTAGGTCACATGTGTGGCCACAGTGACAGACATATTTTTTAACTTGCTAGATGAAAAATGAGAAGTTTTTGCAACAAAGTCATCATGATTCAAGTCAGTGAGTAAATATGCGGGCAACACTGAAAATTATTTCTGCTCCACTGCATTTAAATTAATGTTTTAAAGCCTAATATTTTTTTAATTTTTCATGAATGTATAATCAGAAATGCATCATTTGACATTTAGAATCTTTACTTTCCCCTATATTTTTTTCATGAATATTTTCAGTTTTTAAAGCTCTTTTCATGTTTTTGCACAATGGCCGAATTTTTTGTTTGTGATACAAACTGATTTCTTTTTGAGAAAAATGGAAGTAATGCTACATTACAGGTATGCCAAAAATCTGAACTTGATGGTCGTAATGATGTCACAATCACATTCTAGTCAGTGCGGGACTTGAAGTCTGCTCTAGCTAGGGAAGCTTAATTGCTTTTTAGTAACTGTTAACTACAATCGCTGAAAAGAACTGAGTGCAAGGTGATAATTTGTGTATAAAACACCAACACAGATAGAAGTTGGACAATACTGTCTGTAAGAGTGGCTGTAAGAGACAAAACATATAAAAAAAGAAATGGTAATAAATTGTACATTTCACAGCAGAATTAACTACTCTTGATGCTTTTGGTCAGAAGGTTGGGAAATATTGGTATGTCTTAAGTCAGAAATCATGTTAAAAATCATGTGATGGATGTGACATCATTTTGACTGCCTCATTCCAGTGCAGCGAATCAGAAAACCCTAACTACTGGTACTACTACACAACCATCTTACAGAATCAAGTTGCTTGTGCTCAGGCTCACCTGATTCTATGAGTGAAAACCTGACTCCACGGTGATGCCAAAAAGACAAAGCTTGAAAGGGAGAAGAAATGCCACATGACAACTTGCAACAAATCCTGGAATGCAGCATACGGTAATATTTGTGTAGATAAGCCCAGAAGAGGGTACTTATGTGTGTTGACCACAACAAGAAACTACTGTGGCCATCGTATCACACTGAAAAGAGAAAGACACCCTTTTGTCAGAGCAGGTGAAGAAGAAAAGACAACTCTCTTCATGCTTGGCTTGAAGCGAGTTGCACGGTGCGCAGTGGTTTAGCACTGCGGCAGCACAGTTTTATCCTCGGCCGGGGGATCGCGGGGATCATGAGATCGTGGGTTCGATCCCAGCCCCCGACCAACAGTGAGCTGTGTGGAGTTTGCATGTTCTCCCCGTGTTGCGCGGGTTTACTCCGGGATTTCTCCGGTTTCCTCCCGCACACCAAAAACATGTAGGTTTAGGGCGCTCGCGCACGCAGCGACCAGCAGCCGGTGGCTTGTCACCAGACTGCAAACCAAGTCTACCTACGGGTACAAAAAAGTAACAAAAAAAAAATAAAAATGCTTTACTCTTGACACCACAGTCCTGTCTCAGGTGTAGATGTCATTGCTTGACAAAACAAAAAATGGAAATGTGGAGACTGCATTACAACTAGAAATGCTGCGGTTGCTGGACCTGTGCTGCCTTTAAACAATAATCAATACTGAATGAAAAAATCCATTTTATGATCCTTTCTATGAATTAGCAACCCTATAATGAAATCACAGAGAAATTGAATATAGCATAAAAAGGTTCACTAAAAGCTAAGAAAATGATGAAAGAGGTGTGTAGTCACTGCAAATGAACCCAAATCTGCTCATACAGTATCTCACAAAAGTGAGTACACCCCTCACATTTTGTAAATATTTTATTATATCTTTTTATGGGACAACACTGAAGATATGACACTTTGATACAATGTAGTCAGTGTACAGCTTGTATAACAGTGTAAATTTGCTGTCCCCTCAAAATAACTCAACACACAGCCATTATTGTCTAAACCGCTGGCAACAAAAGTGAGTACACCCCTAAGTGAAAATGTCCAAATTGTGCCCAGTGTCAATATTTTGTGTGGCCACCATTATTTTCCAGCACTGCCTTAACTCTCTTGGGCATGGAGTTTACTAGAGCTTCACAGGTTGCCACTGGAATCTTCTTCCACTCCTCCATGATGACATCACGGAGCTGGTGGATGTTAGGGACCTTGCGCTCCTCCACCTTTCGTTTGAGGGTGCCCCACAGATGCGCAATATGGTTTAGGTCTGGAGACATGCTTGGCCAGTCCATCACCTTTACTCTGAATTTCTTTAGCAAGGTAGTGGTCATCTTGGAGGTGTGTTTGGGGTCGTCATCATATTGGAATACTGCTCTGCGGCCCAGTTTCCAAAGGCAGAGGATCATGCTCTGCTACAGTATGTCACAGTACATGTTGGCATTCATGGTTCCCTCAATGAACTGTAGCTCCCCAGTGCCGGGCAGCACTCATGCAGCCCCAAACCACTTTGTACTCCTCACCTGGTTGTCGCCACACATGCTTGACACCATCTGAACCAAATAAGTTTGTCTTGGTCTCATCAGACCACAGGACATGGTTCCAGTAATCCATGTCCTTAGTCTGCTTGTCTTCACCAAACTGTTTGTGGACTTTATTGTGCATCATCTTTAAAAGGGGCTTCCTTCTGGGACGACAGCCATGCAGACCAATTTGATGCAGTGTGCAGCATATGGTCTGAGTACTGACAGGCTGATGCCCCACTCCTTCAACTTCTGCAGCAATGCTGGCAGCACTCATACACCTATTTTCAAAAGACAACCTCTGGATATGATGCTGAGCACGTGCACTCAACTTCTTTGGTCAACCATGGCGAGGCTGGTTCTGAGTGGAACCTGTCCTGTTAAACCACTGTATGGTCTTGGTCACCGTGCTACAGCTCAATTTCAGGGTGTTGGCAATCTTCTTATAGCCTAGGCCATCTTTATGTACAGCAACAATTCTTTTTTCAGATCCTCAGAGAGTTCTTTGCCATGAGGTGCAATGTTGAACTTCCAATAACCAGTAAGAGAGTGAGAGAGCGATAACACCAAATTTAGCACACCGGCTCCCCTTTCACACCTGAGACCTTGTAACACTAACGAGTCACATCACACCGCGAAGGGAAAATGACTAGTTGAGCACAGTTTGGACATTTTCACTAGGGGTGTACTCACTTTTGTTGCCAGCAGTTTAGACACTAATGGCTGTGTGTTGAGTTATTTTAAGGGGACAGCAAATTTACACTGTTATACAAGCTGTACACTGACTACGTTGTGTCAAAGTGTCATATCTTCAGTGTTGTCCCATGAAAAGATATAATAAAATATTTACAAAAATGTGAGGGGTGTACTCACTTTTGTGAGATACTGTACCTTGTGATTCCTTGTAATGTGTGTAAGCAAGCACACATACAGGTGCCCTTCATGGTCAGACAGTCCTTCCAGCATGTGTCCTCAGTCAGCACCTCAGACACATTTGGATGAAACAGCAGGATCCAAATGGATGCCAGCTATCATAACATGACCTCTCCGCCTCCTCACTCTTATTTCCTCTTGTGCAGCCTTGATCACTCTGTCACTCACTAGTCAATTCCTCTTTCTAGTGTTTGGTCTGAATTAGTCATCTCAGCTTTAGCAAATGTACAAAAGAGATGATAGAAACAAAGAGAGACACACGGTGATGACTCTTCCAGAAGGCTCTTTCCCTAAAATTCAAAGCGTTGACAAAATCATCCAGCAAACACCATGTGTCCTAACAAAAAAAAAAAACTTCATCACAGAAAAAGACAAAAAGATTCACTAAAGCAGCACACACAATTCTTCCAACAACAACAATAACAAAAACAGAGCAGGCTTTAAACAACCCAGCCATCTCAACTACAGTGGTGTGTGAAAAAGTGTTTGCCCCCTTCCTGATTTCTATTTTTTTTTGCATGTTTGTCACACTCAAATGTTTCAGATCAAACAAATTTAAATACTAGACAAAGAAAACACAAGTAAACACAAAATGCAGTTTTTAAATGAAGGTGTTTATTATTAAGGGGAAACAAAATCCAAACCTACATGGCCCTGTGTGAAAAAGTGATTGCCCCCTAAACCTAATAACTGGTTGGGCTATCCTTCGCAGCAGCAACTGCAATCAAGCATTTGCAATAACTGGTAATGAGTCTTTTACAGCGCTGTGGAGGAATTTTGGCCTACTCATCTTTGCAGAATTGTTGTAATTCAGCCACATTGGCGGGTTTTCAAGCATGAACCGCCTTTTTAAGGTTATGCCACAGCATCTCAATCGGATTCAGGTCAGGACTTTGACTAAGCCACTCCAAAGTCTTCATTTTGTTTTTCTTAACCCTTTAACTGCCTGCTCGACCAAATGGTTTAGCACATTTTGATTAAATATACTTCTATGAGAGGAGTGTCTAACTTAACCTGATTGAGCCATCTCTACCACTTGGCTGAGGTGTGTTATGCTAAAAAAATCCAACAGGTGTCACTGTTTCTGCAAATAGTAAGTGTCTTGTTTACTTTCCAACCAGGAAGTAAAAAACAAGAAAATCAATCAAGACATTTTGACTGCTTTTGGTGCAACTGTAAAAGGTAGGAATACTTTTTTGATATAGGATAGTGTTTGAGGCCTTACTGAACAGAAATATGTTACTTGATACCACTAAAAAAAACTTAAATTTAGTATCTAATAATTTTTTTTAAAAACATGCTCAACCAAATGGTTGATTTGTCACTTTATGGTAAGTGTAACAAAAAAAAAAAATCTTCACTGATGAGATGATTGAACATATCACTCATCAATCAAATTTGTACTTTGTTCAAGTGTTGGGAGATCCAGTTAAGACTAGCCCTGAAGAAATTGAGGATTTCTTGGCCATCCTTCATCCTTCCCCACAGTTTGAGCCAAGTAAACAAGCCAGCATCCAGAATTGGCCAACTATCATTCAGCTCTCCACCACCACAGAAGAAAGGCTACACCGCAAGACCCTCATCCACAACCAGATGTGCATGATGACAATTTGGTACACTGGCCCCTTCACTCTGACAAGCGGGGGCAATGCAACCTTTGTCTAAAGGGTGTATCAAGGTGGAAATGTAGCAAATGCAATGTTTTCCTGTGTTTGAACACAAACCAGGAATGCTTTCTATAATATCACCATAGGTAAAGTGGATCTGATGCTCAACAAGCATTTGTGCTGTTGCACAGTCACATAGACGAGGTCCAAAATGTAATGTTTTAATATGTTTGGCAAAGTTTTCCTGTGTTTTCAATGTTTTTTCAAAGTTAAAATTTCAACTTTATTGATCCACCAGAAATATAGATCTTGTGTCCCACAAAACATTAGTGCTGTTGCACCGAGATGCTGAAGTAGGAAATACAGCTGTTTATGTTTTTGAATACAAAAATTAATGTTTTGTACTCTAGCATTCAAGCAGAAGTTGACTTGATTGTGAGAATTTTGTGCTGTTGCATCTTAAGACATTTGCAGTTAAGAGGACAAAGTTGGAAATGCAATCTTTCCTTGTTTGATGCAGTATTTTCCTTTGCTGAAATGAAAACCAGTACTGTTTTGTGGCATACTACCAAAAATAAAGTGCATCAAATGCCCTGGATGTTTTTTAATTGTCTATTTCTTTATAAGTTACCATTTTATTTGACTTTTTGTAATGTTTATGGTAGTTGCATGAAATTTCATACCTTAACCATAAAATGAAATCTCAACCATTTGGTAGAGGTCATTAGTTTTAAAAATTACATGGACTGTTGATTAAAAAAAAATGATTATGGTTAATACTGACCCAAGGGAAAAAGAAATGAAAACAAAAATTTTTTTCCATTGCTTTTTTCTTGGTGGGGTTGTAAGGGTTAAACCAATTAGAGGTTGATTTGCTGGTGTGTTTTGGGTCATTGTCCTGCTGCAGAACCCAAGTGCGCTTCAGCTTGAGGTCACGAACGGATGGCTGGACATTCTCCTTCTCCTTCAGAATTCATGGTTCCATTTACCACAGCAAGTCTTCCAGGTCCTGAAGCAGCAAAACGGCCCCAGACCATCACACTACCACCACCATATTTTACTGTTGGTATTATGTTCTTTTTCTGAAATGCTGCCTTACTTTTATGCTGGACGTAATGGGACAAACACCTTCCAAAAAGTTCAACTTTTGTCTCATCAGTCCACAGAGTATTTTCCCAAAAGTCTTGGGGATCATCAAGTTGTTTTCTGGCAAAACTGAGATGAGCCTTTATGTTCTTTTTGCTCAGCAGTGGTTTTCGTCTTGGAACTCTGCCATGCAGGCCATTTTTGCCCAGTCTCTTTCTTATTGTGGAGTCATGAACACTGACCTTAACTGAGGCAAGTGAGGCCTGCAGTTCTTTGGATGTTGTTGTGGGGTCTTTTGTGACCTCTTGGATGAGTTGTTGCTGCACTCTTGGGGTAATTTTGGTCGGCCGGCCACTCCTGGGAAGTTTCACCACTATTCCATGTTTTCGCCATTTGTGGATAATGGCTCTCACTGTGGTTCGCTGGAGTCCCAAAGCTTTAGAAATGCTTTATAACCCTTTCCAGACTGATAGATCTCAATTACTTTGTTTCTCATTTGTTCCTGAATTTCTTTGGATCACAGCATGATGTCTAGCTTTTGAGGATCTTTTGGTCTACTTCACTTCGTCAGGAAGGGCCTATTTAAGTGATTTGTTGATTGAGAACAGGTGTGGCAGTAATCAGGCCTGGAGGTGGCTATAGAAATTGAACTCAGCTTCCCAAAGATGTGATTAACCACAATTAATTTATGTTTTAACAGGGGAAGGCAATCACTTTTTCACACAAGGCCGTGTAGTTTTGGATTGTTTTTTACCCTTAATAATAAACACCTTCATTTAAAAACTGTATTTTGTGTTTACTTGTGTTATTTTTATCTAATATTTAAATTTGTTTGATGATCTGAAACATTTAAGTGTGACAAACATAGAAAAAAAAGAAATCAGGAAGGGGGCCACCACTTTTTCACAACACTGTATGATGCCATACATTCTGAACTGTTTCAGTGATCAGAGAAACAATGGAGTTTATTGATTAGTTCTCAGTGGCACAAGGACACCTCTCTAAATAACTACAGCTATGAATTTCTATACTGCTAATGATGCTGTGAGAATTGAGCTGCACTGTCAAGGCCCTGTCACACCTTGGCGATTTAGGAAGCGTTTGCCGATGTATCAAAAATCCTCTAAAACGTTGGCATACGTTCAAAGTTTTTAAGTTTGGGAGTATGCATCACGTATCCATAACAAGTTGGACATATACATAATGCATTAGTAACTTGTGTAGAATGTTTCGATAACATAAATAACTTATACCAACAACTGCTTGGCGTGTTGCTGGCGTTCACAACTTATGAGCAATGATAGTCTAACTTAGGCATACTGTAACTTACGAATAGCTTATCCTAACATATGCACAGCGTGGTCATGCCAAACTGCAGTCACCTCCTGATCCATGAATTCTAGGTGTGCGAGAGATCTTCTCTGTTCAACCGAGATGATTCTCCCCTTCAGAGACCAGGGCATGACCAACCTGACAGAGCTGTCAAATCTGTCAGGTCGGTCACGTCTAAAACAGCTGATGTGACACGTCATGAACATCAGATGTCAGTTGTCACAACCTGGCTCAACATTTTTGACAAAGGCATGCAAACTGATTATTGTGTATTTACTTACTGTTCATATACTGTTTATATTGGAGCTCTTATTTGTGCGGTACGGGGTGGTGGCTCCGGCTTCCCGTCCCGCCAGCCCCGGTGGTATAAGAGGGGCTGCAGGTAGGGAGGCAGTCTCTCCCGCCTTACCTCTGCCAGCAGCTGCATGCACGGCAGGTGCACTGAGATCAGCTTAATAATAAAAAAGTGTTCAGCTCCACTCCTGGCATCATCCTCGTCTACAACTTACGACATAACATTTGGCGATGAGAAGTAAACACATGGAGGCGTGTAGAACACCTATTCAGCCATTCCTGGAGCTCCCGGGGGAACCGCCTGTACCGTGGCTTCGGTGGCACGAGGCTTTTCAGACATACATGGTGGCGTTGGACCTAGGACGAATGGAGAAGCTGAGGGCTCGTGCACTGTTAGTACACAACCTGGGAATGGAGGGACAGAGAATTTTGGGCACGCTTGGAGACGCGGACAATTACGAACAAGTGGTCAAGTCAATGGCCTGCCATTTTAGGGTGCCAGACAATGTCATCATCAGACAGATTAAATTCAGACAACACCGCCAACAGGTAGGCAAACCGATCCAGCGTTTCATGTCGGACTTAAGGCAGTTGGCCGCTGAGTGCCGGTTCAGGCCGTTGGAGGAGGAAATGGTTCGCGACCAGTTGGCGGAACACACCAACTGTGCTGCGGTCTGCTCCAAGCTGCTCTCATTCCTGGGTGAGTTGATGCTGACTAGGGCTGTCAAGTTGGCGCTACAGCTGGAAGCAGCGGACAAGCTAACTCGGGAGCTAAGCGAGCGCTTTTCACCGGGAAATTCAAGATCCCCCATGGCCGTGCAGGTAGTGGACCCGGACAGCGATGGGACTGTCGAGGACAACGTGGAGGAGGCCAATGCTGTAAGGATGAGGTCTGCCCCAGAGAAGCCCAGGTGTATGGGGTGTGGGTCCACGAAGCACTGCTATAAGGCTAGAGAGTGTGTGGCAAGAGGGAAGCGCTGCGGAAAATGTGGCCATCTACACCACTTTGTGAGAGTATGCCAGTCAACAGAACAGGAGAGCCCGTGCAGGAATTCAACTCTCCCCGCCCCAACGGTGATACACACCGTGTCCCCAACTACCTGTGGGCGCAAATGCTGCACAGTATTTCTGGATGGAGTTCCAGTACAGATGCTGGTTGACACTCGAGCGGACAGTTCTGTGCTGAACTGGGCTACAGTTAGAGAATGTTTTCTCCACTACAGGATTGGAGGTGTCTCAGCACCACTTTGCAGTTATGGAGGAGGATGGTTGGCCACGGTGGGTACCGTCACACTGACAGCTCAGCGCAAATCAGTAGAGATGGCCAATGTGGAGTTCGTCATGACAGCCTACAGCTCTAACATCATGGGCTGCAACCTGTTTTATGGCCTTGGATTTTCCATCAAGAGTGGCACTGGGGCATAGTGGTCGGGCTGCAGACTGTGGGACCGACCAGTTCCAAGAGTTAGGGACAATGCTGTGTGGGATGAGCAGTTGCTGGGCACTCCGGAAAGTGGACAGGCTGTGTCACGCTCAGGATCGCCGCAGGAGAGCCCCAGTGCCAGTGTCCAAGCTGCCCTGGATGTGGGCACCGGGTGACATGAGGGAGGATCTGCGGCAGCAAGCGATGCCCAAACGATGGTCTCAGGTGTTCCCGGAGCACGGCCATGGAGGACTGGTGAACATGGGACCACAGGGGCAGGGTCAGCAGCGGCTCTACAAGCAGTCGGGGCAGGACCGAGTGGCACTGGAGGAGTGAGTGCCAGGCGGAAACACCGCAGGCCGTCTAAGGCCCCGTTTGGAGTCGTGGACTGGGCTTGGGCTCGGGCGGGGGCGAGGTCCAGGCGGGTGAGGGAAAAGCAGAAGATGGAGCGGTACCAGGGTCAGCTGCAGGTGACGGATGTGCGGCACGATGGTTATCTTCTGCTGTCGGGTGGCTTGTGGTGCCATCCTATTGAGCTACAGCATGCCCCGAGGAAGGCAGAAAGGCACGGCCCCAGATGGAGCGCTCGGAGGTGTGGAGGAGAAGATGCTTTGGGATTGAGGTGACCAGCTGTGGTCCGGGAAGCGGATTGCCTCCAGGGGCGGACTGATGGTGATGGGTCTCGGGGGGGGGGGGGGCACGGGTCATCCTCACCGAGTCATGGATGTGTTCTGCTTGTTAAAATTTTGTTGTGTTAATAGTTTTGGGGATTGTTTTTGCGTTATATTTTACATAGGAGACACGGTAGTAGTTTTTTTTTTTTTTTTACTGGACTGTTATATAGCATAGACAGCAGAATAACCCGCCTTGCCGTGTGGGGGATAGGACGGCAGTCTACCCGTCCCCCCTAATTTTAGTTCTTTTGGTGTGAATGTCATAGACCCTTTTTGGTGATTTTGGTTTAATTATGTTTAGCGGATGATTCGGGTTCTAAATTGGGGTGGGCTGATTATATGTGTGTTTTGAATTTTTTCTACGAGGTGGGGGAGTATTATGTATTTATTTACTGTTCATATACTGTTTATATTGGAGCTCTTATTTGTTTGGTACGGGGTGGTGGCTCCGGTTTCCCGTCCTGCCAGCCCCGGTGGTATGAGGGGCTTAGGTAGGGGGGCGGTCTCTTTCGCCTTACCTCTGCCAGCGGCTGCATGCATGGCAGGTGTACTGAGATCAGCTTGATAATAAAGAAGTGTTCAGCTCCACTCCTGGCATCATCCTTGTCTACAAGTTACGACATAACACTGATGGTGATAAAAAAGATTATTTTCAATAAAGTGAAAAAAAAACCAAGATAATGCAAGGAATGTGCTTTCGCCAGTGTGGATCGCAGCCAAGGGAGAGGAACAGGGCCAGCCACCGCTACACAGGAATTGGGATTTATCATCCAACAGTAGCTGATCTCATCAGCTGATTGGATCCACCTCCTCTGGTGTTCTGACATTTTGGCATACCTATCAACTGATGGTTCAGACTGCAGTCAAAGGTAAAAACATGGCAAGGAGGGCTAAACAACGATTTGGATCTTCATAATATCCCATAGCTTGAAAGTGTTACACTTAAGTTGGCTCTGACAGGTCCCCTTCAGGTCCCATTACACGAATAAGTATGTGTGTTTAGCTCTCTGTGTGCGTATGCGCTACAGGCAGCAGCTAAGCTAATCAGAACAGAGAGCAGGTGGATCTGTGAAAATGTCCACAGAGCATCACAGATTCTTCAACAATATTATTAATCAATTATTTTTACAAACCTATTACAAAATGGATAGACCACACCCGCAAGCTGGGATGCAAGGAAAGCGCCATTTCAGCTCTTAATTAGTAAAGGTGTCACCCAGTCTACACAGAGACCATCACACAGTTGAAGCATGTCAGGGTAGGAAACATCTCTTTACTTTGCCTGAATAGAAGACCAAGACCAGTTTGACATGGACATCTGCGCACCATGGAGTACTGACAGTTTCCTCCTGTGAACCAACACTGCCAATACGCCATTATACGGTAGCTGTAAGTTAGAAACCCATTCAGTAAGTTACACATAGGTTCAAAGAGCGTTACTCATAGGTTAAGAAATAAGTTTTGGGTACACTAGACATTATCTTGACGTATTTCAACTTATGAGTAACTTACAAGTAACGTTTGTGAATGACTGCATAACTTACATATAACTTATGCGCCGCATATGTGGGACGTTTTAGCCATACGCTGGATATGTCAGAAAATTTTTAGCATGCTGAAAATTTTTTGACAACCTCGCTGTACAACAATGTATACCAGCGTGCTTCAGCATGCTCTTACAGTAACTTATACAGTACAAAACTTACCTGTAACTTATTTGACGTACGCCAGCGTATTCTCCAAATTTTTTATATGTCAGAATATGCTGCCTAAATCGTCAAGGTGTGACAGGAGCTTCAAGCAGATCTATTGTGGTCACAAAACTTTCAGGGAGTAAAGGTTTGATAGAATTCAAACACTAAACAGAGAACATGCAAGTTTTCCAAGCATGTTTAATTCATTTAGATTTCAATTCAATTTTATTTGATATGGACAGACAAATGTGCTGGACAACGCAGAGACTTTGCTTAAGTGTTTCAGCAATACATGGTAATTCACAACACTAGTCCACTGGAGGCTTTTGGAAAAAGAATAAAAGAGAAAGTAAAACAAAACTAGAAAGCACTCAGAGCAGACCTCCTCCAAGGCTCCTTCCATCCCTCATGGATCACCTACAAAATGTAATGGGTTTGTGTGTAGGCCTAGAGCCATTTCAGGTGAAAATTGCTGCAGGGCCCCACCCAACTGCTTTCCAACTTGGTGCACCGTCCTTTCTTCCTCTTCGGACTGAATACCCAGACCAGCTCTCCAGCTTGGAAGTGTCTCCCTTTTGTCATTATGTCATAGTTTCTCTTTTACCTCAGGCCCTCTTTCTCCAACTGCTCTCGAGCAAAAGTGTGGGTGGTTTCCATGCGCTCCTGCAACTTCTTTGCATACTCTGCTCCAGGTGGTGCAGCCGGTGTGTCCAGTGGTTTTCCGAAGGCCAGCTATGCAGGGGTCCGCAGCTCCCTTCGTAACATCAGCAGAGCAAGTATGCACATGGTGGAGTCTTGAACGGCGGATCGATACGCCATCAGAATGAGAGGGAGATGGCTGTCCTAGTCATGTTGATGCTCTGAGGTGAGGATAGCTAGCTGTTGGGCCACTGTTGTGTTGAATCATTCCACTAAGCCGTTGCTCTGGGGATGGAGGGGGGTTGTGCGGGTTTTCTGCATGACCAGGCGTTCACACATAGCAGCGAACACTTTTGATTCAAAGTTATGGCCCTGGTCACTGTGTATGGTCTCTGCTGTGCCAAACCTGCTAAACATGCCCTCTGCCAAGGCGTCTGCTACCGTCTCTGCTTCTTGTTCTGGAATGGCATAGGCCTCTGGCCACTTAGTAAAATAGTCCATAGCTGCCAGAACATAACGGTTGCCTTTTTCTGTTCAGGAAAAATGGCCCATAATGTTGACAGCCACCCTCTCCATCAGTGCTCCTGCAGGTTGCTGCTGAAGCTGGTCATGTGACTTTTCTAGTGGTCCCTTGTGGGCCGTGCAGGTGTCGCAGCTGCAGCAGAAGTCATCTACGTCCCTTCTCTGCTGACCCCAGTGGAAACCCTGGCGGAGGTGACGAACGGTCTTTGAAATACCGAAGTGGCCTGACCCCATCCCCCCATGGCAGGCTTCCAGCACTGCCATCCTCAGCGATTTGGGTACCACAATATGCCACCTCTCCTCCCCTGTAGCAGACTCCTTCTACGCCCAATGCAGCATACCATCCCTCAGGCACACCCTTTGGTGGCAAGAGAGAGTCCAGTGACTTCTTTCCAAAGTGGTCTCTGCCCTTGTCCCAGCCATTGCAGCACCGGTTGTAGGTCGCCATCCTGCTCCTGCTGTGCCCTCCACTCAGCTGCATCCACCACTCATGACATCCCACAGAAGATCTGCACTGTGCTGTTCTGAGTGAGTTCTCTTTCTTTCATCTCTCTCTTCTCACAGAAGCTGCAGCTGACTGCAGCACATGGGCGACAAGACAGTGCATCAGTGTTCGAGTGGTGCGCACCTGCGTCTGTACACAATGGTGAAGTTGAATGACTGGAGCTCCTCCAGCCAGCAAGCCACCTGACCCTCTGGCTCCCTAAAAGACATCAGCCTCTGCAGGGCAGCATGGTCACTTCTGATGGTGAAGGGTGTGCCACACAGGTAGTACTTAAAGTGTCTTACTGCCATCACCAAAGCTAGAAGCTCTTGTCTCGTGACGCAGTAACAACGTTCACTCTTTTTAACACCATCTATATCAGTGAGGACCTTAAGTGGACACACAACACCACAGAGCTGGTTAAGAGAGCAACTGTACTTTCTGAGGAGGCTGAAGAAGTTTGGCATTTCCTCCAGGATCCTCAACAATTTCTACAGCTGCGTCATCGAGAGCATCCTTACCAACTGCATCACTGTGTGGTACGGCAGCACCATTGCCCTGGACCGCAAATGCCTGCAGAGAGTGGTGACGACAGCGGAGAAGACCATCAGGACTCCAATCCCCTCTCTGCAGAGTATCTACCACCGCATACTCCAAAGGAGAGCTGATGTCATCCTCCGGGACCCCACCCACCCCCAGCACAGACTGTTCACACTTCTACCCTCACGCCGGAGGTACAGAAGTGTGAAATGCAGGACAACCAGACTGAAGAACTCCTTCTTTCCCATCAGACTCCTGAACAGATAACTCCCAAAACTCTGTAACACAGCTTTGCATATAGGAACTCACACACCAGCTGCTAAATTTACACACTGCTCACCTGTACAGGAAATATAGCCTCACCCGTCTGATGTCCATATCATCTCTGCTGCTACTTATCACACACAGTCTACTAGTACTACCAGTACAGAAATTAGCACCGGGTGCTAATTTGTAACTATACACTGCTTGTTGTACAATGCTCATTTGCACACTGTACATTGGTCTATGCCATCTCAGGTTCACATCAGGTTGCACAATGCTCATTTGCACACTGTACATAGGTTCATGCCATCTCAGGTTCACATCATCTCTGATATCAATATACCACTATCACTTTAGTCATCCAGTGAATTTTCAACTTCATTCCTCTTGTCTGACTACTTTAACTGCTTTAACTGTCGAAACTGCCTAGTGTGTGTTATTAGTACTCATTATTTTTAGCATTTACAGTAGTGTGAAAAAGTGTTTGCCCCCTTCCTGATTTCTCATTTTTATGTACACTACCGTTCAAAAGTTTGGGGTCACCCAGACAATTATTTTGTGTTTTCCATGAAAAGTCACACTTATTTACCACCATGAGTTGTAAAATGAATAGAAAATATAGTCAAGACATTGACAAGGTTAGAAATAATGATTTGTATTTGAAATAATATTTTTTTTCCTTCAAACTTTGCTTTCGTCAAAGACTCCTCCATTTGCAGCAATTACAGCATTGCAGACCTAACATGATTGCACAAGGGTTTTCTAATCATCCATTAGCCTTCTGACGCAATGAGCAAATACATTGTACCATTAGAACACTGGAGTGATAGTTGCTGGAAATGGGCCTCTATACACCTATGTAGATATTGCACCAAAAACCAGACATTTGCAGCTATAATAGTCATTTACCACATTAGCAATGTATAGAGTGTATTTCTGATTAGTTCAAAGTTATCTTCATTGAAAAAAAGTGCTTTTCTTTCAAAAATAAGGAAATTTCTAAGTGACCCCAAACTTTTGAACGGTAGTGTATGTTTGTCACACTTATGTATTTCAGATCATCAAACAAATTTAAATATTAGACAAAGATAACACAAGTAAACACAAAATGCAGTTTTTAAATGAAGGTGTTTACTATTAGTTTAGAAAGCTTGGGATCAGTCCGCCAAGGTCTCCGCCTTTGACCGCCACCTAATCCACATAGCACCGGACCCCCATGATCCCTCCTGAAGGTGGTGAGCCCACTGGAGGGCGGACCCATGCAACTCCTTCGGGCTGAGCCCGGCCGGGTCCCATGGGTGGAAACCCGGCCACCAGACGCTAGCCTTCGAGCCCCTCCCCCAGGCCTGGCTCCAGGGTGGGGCCCCGGTAACCCCATACCGGGCGGGGTACACTGAATCCTTGATATACAATTTAATTTATATTTGTGTGAACCTCGCATACGTCACACTGGTGTCAGGAGTGGGGATGGAGCAAGATGAGGATCCAGGCGGAGCTCCAGCGGCCGGGGCGGTTCATCGCTCGGCTGGGAACGGAGCGTAGAGCTGAGACGCCGGCCCCCGGAGTGGCTCGCCGCGATGGACGGAGCAGCGGACCCGACGGGACTGCGCTGCCTTTTTCAAGGCAGAGCGGGCCGAGCAGAGCAAACCAGCCCCGTTTCCCGCCCTTTTCAGGGCAGGACGGGCTGGCGATTCCAGAGCGATTAGGAGCGACGATCGACCGGGAGGTGACTGTCCCATCCATCCGGCAGCGGGCCAAGATTCCCCGCTACAACGGCGAGAACCTGTTGGATGACCACCTGGCCCAGGTCGAGTTGGCTGCCGCGCTGAACGACTGGTCATCGGAGGAAACCGCCGTGCTGAGAGAGCGAGTGGGAGGAGGAGCTACGGCAGACCACGGCAGCACGTGCACGGAGGAGACAGCCGCGGTGACGCAAGGAAGGGGGGCTTCCGCTGCGCAGAGCCAGGGTACATCACATGGTACTGCCCCGCACGCAGCGCACGACAAACTGGCCCCTCACCAACGTTAAATTAGAGCGAGGTGGCATGGACGGGGAAAGGCCGCCTCCTGCAGATGCTTCCCCCAGCGGTGACGTCACAGAGGCCTTTGCAGCGCAGCAGCAGCGGAGCGAGCAGGATAGATCCGGTCTTTTCCCGGGCTCGGCAGGGGCTGGATGCCTGGACGCGGGCCAGCGGCCGCCTGGGAGGTCCTGGCAGCGGTGGGAGTCGTGACTCCCGCTGCCAGGGGAGGAACTGTGTGTAGTCCTACCACCAACCGCAGATGCTTCCCCTTTTGGTGACGTCATGGAAGCCCTCGGCGCAGCAGCGACGCGCAGCAGCGACGCGCAGCAGCGACGCGCAGCAGCGACGCGCAGCAGCGGAGCGGGCAGGACGAAGATCCGGCCATTTTCCAGGCGCGGCAAGGGCTGGACGCATGGACGTGGGCCAGCGGCCGCCTGGGAGACCTGGCAGCGGTGGGAGTCAGCCAGAGCGGGCATGGGACTCCCGCTGCCAGGGAAGGGACTGTGTGTGGTCCTACAGAGGCTGTCAGATGTGTCCATCCGCCCGCTGGTGGCCGAACCGGAACCCTACCCAAACCAGATACTCCGACCGAGACTCAGATGGACACTGGATGGCCCGTGCGTGCCGCCCCGGCACCGGGCTGACTCTCGTTGGATTTCTGAAAGTGGACTTTGAATTTTCTGGGGACAGAAATCAGTCCAGCGGGGGGCAGTGTAACGTCGGGGCCATGTTAAGGGAGGCAGGGATTTCCCAGCATGCTTTGCCAGTTGGAAACGTTACTGTGTGTGTGTATTAAATGTGTTATTACTGAGTTATTATACTGCTGTGTCATTATAACTGCGTTATAATGACCCAGCAGTGTTTAGCAGGATTAGGGCAAGATGTATCATGTGTGTGTAACCATGATTGAAACGGAGGTCTGGGAGAATGACCTCCCCTCCTGTCTGCTCAGGAGTAGTTGGGGTTGGTGGTGTGTAAATAAAGCCTGTTTGTAACAACCATCTTGCTCCTCTTCTTTGTGTGAATCCCGCATACGTCACACTGGTATCCTCTCTGAAGAGCTGGAGCAGGTGGCTGGGGAGAGGGAAGTCTTGGCTTCTCTGCTTGAACTGCTGCCTCCGCGACCCGGACCTCCAGAAAAGCGGTAGAAGATGGATGGATGGATGGATGTTTACTATTAAGGGAAAAAAATCCAAACCTATATGGTCCTGTGTGAAAAAGTGATTGCCCCCGAAACTAATAACTCATACCTGCCAACTTTTCAAACCTGAAAAGCCTAGTAGCTAGCCAGGGTCCAGGGGCCGATGCTAATGCTAATAATGCTAATGCTAATAATAATAATGCTAATATTTGCCAAACAAATATCAGCATTAAATCTAGTTAAATGTAGCTAACAACCTCATATTTCTTCAACTTTCAAACCTGAAAAGCCTAGTAGCTAGCCGGGGTCCAGGGGCTGCAGGCTGCGGTAGGTCCAGGACAAAGTCCTGGTGGGGGGTTCAGGGGGGCGAAGCCCCCCGACGCCAAACAAATATTAGCATTAAATCAAGTTAGAATGTAGCTAACAACTTCATATTTCTTCAGCTTTCAAACCTGAAAAACCTAGTAGCTAGCAGGGGTCCAGGGGCCGCAGTGTCAAACAAATATTAGCATTTGACATAGAAGTCACATATTAATTATATTAAAGGTAAAATATCTAAATCAATTGCAATACTACACAGAGCGAAATATTTGCTGAATCAACCCACATTATATACTTTGTATCATTCATTAATACTCCCATACATGACATATTGTACTGAAGTATGGGGAAATACATATAAAACAAACATATATCCAGTCTTTATGCTTCAGAAGAGAGCTATTAGAATAATAAACAAAGCTGCTTACAGGGAACCAACAAACCCACTTTTTCTTAAATTAAAAGCTCTCAAGCTGAAAGATCTGGTTGACTTTAAAACTGCAGTAATAATGTTTAAAGCCAAGAATCTATCACTGCCCGCAAATATCCAAAAGTTGTTCCAAATAAGGGAGAAACAATATCATTTCAGAGGAACATGTATATTTCAAAAACCTTCAGTGAGAACTACCACCAAGCAACACTGTGTTTCAGTGCAAGGAGTCAGATTATGGAATGATTTTGAACCTGAATTAAAATCATGTACAACGCTTGGACAATTTAAACAAAAACTAAAGGAAGAAATACTCCAAACATATATCCAAGATGACATGTAAAATCACATAAGGATTGTCATATCCAGTCTGTGTTGTGTTGTTGCTTAGTTTTTTGTTTTGTTTTGTTTTTTGTCACATTTTGTCTTAGCTTTGTTCTGAACTGTAATCGCTCGTTTTGTTTTTCTTTTGAATTCTTGGATGGAATATGGGTGGGCAATATAAGCTGCGGCTTCAGCCATCACCCATTTCAGATAACTTATGTTGAACTGTATAATCAGAGGAGTTCTTGTTTAAGTTGACCTTGTTGGATTTTTTTCGCCTTTGTTATATTATTCTGTTTCTTTTTAATCTTTACTTTTAATCTATCCGAAATAAAGATTCATTCATTCATTAAATTTGCATTCAAAAGACTATCTTAACACTGCATAGAACTTTGAATAGGCCAGATGTTATGTATTATGAATACTAGAAAAGCACTCGGAGAGCACAGACCTCCGCCAAGCACCACAGTTCCCCCCATACAGTGTTTAACATCATAAATAAAATATTGAAAATGGCCCTATCTCGCAATGTTAAATTTAAAAAAAAAAAAAGAATCCTTTAAAAAATTCCTGGATCCAGACGGTGATCCGGATCACCACCAAAATCTAATCATCTGTAGGATACCCCATTTCTGACAATCTGTGAAAACTTCATGAAAATCCGTCCATAACTTTTTGAGTTATCTTGCTAACAAAGAAACAGACAAACCAACGCTGATGATCACATAACCTCCTTGGCGGAGGTAACTAGAAGACTAGAAATATCAGCAGAGTATACCAGCACTGTATAAGACACGTGCGTAAATGACGGCAAAATCGCTCTGATATTTTATGTGTTTACATGATACACCAAGCATGACAAGGCTTGCAATTACACAGCACATGTTCTTCAAGTTTGCCGCTAGCGTCACTGGCACTGGCCTTGTTTTTTCGTTCTTACGTGGTCTTTCATATCTCTGATTCCGCCATGTCCAATCAAAAAGTCTTCTCTACACAAAGTGCAATTTGCGTAATTTTCACCCCTTCTTGAGCAAATAATAACTCCTGGAAATGCTTTGCTGTATTCCTCACGAAAAGACTGTAATTTTCGTTTGTGTTTCACGCTCGTTAGTGATTTTTCTCCGGCAGACTCCATGATGAAAACGTATAATTCTTACCTGATTGCCTCGCGATTGAACATGGAAAATTGGCTCAGACCTCTCGCACATGCGCAATACACCTACATGAAGCAGTGCCGATTGCCTCTGTTCTAAATTTAGATACGATTCCGAGCGACAGCATGTTTGGAATTGCTTTCGTGTTTTCCGTGTTTTTTTGACGATTTAAAATTTTTGACTGAATTTTTTAGTGAAAAACCGTAATTTTGAATAATAAAACCGGAACCCGGAACGGGGTCTTAAAAACCGGAACCATTACGGCAAAACCGGAGTAGTTGGCAGGTATGATAACTGGTTGGGCCACCCTTAGCAGCAGCAACTACAATCTAGCATTTGCGATAACTCGCAGTGAGTCTTTTACAGCGCTGTGGAGGAATTTTGGACCACTCATCTTTGCAGAATGGTTGAAATTCAGCCACATAGGAGGGTTTTCGAGCATGAACCGCCTTTTTAAGGCCATGCCACAGCATCTTAATGGATTCAGGTCAGGACTTTGGCTAGGCCACTCCAAAGTCTTCATTTTGTTTTTCTTAAGCCATTCAGAGGTGGACTTGCTGGTGTTTTGGATCATTGCCCTGCTGCAGACCTCAAGTGCGCTTCAGCTCGAGGTCACAAACAGATGACCAGACATTCTCCTTCAGGATTTTTTGGAATTCATGGTTCCATTTACCACGGTAAGTCTTCCAGGTTCTGAAGCAACAAAACAGCCCCAGACCATCACACTACCACCACCATATTTACTGTTGGCATGATGTTCCTTTTCTGAAATGCTGTCTTACTTTTACGCCGGATGTAATGGGACATGCACCTTCCAGAAAATTCAACTTTTGTCTCGTCAGCCCACAGAGTATTGTCCCAAAAGTCTTGGGGATCATCAAGATATTTTCTGGCAAAACTGACATGAGCCTTTACGTTCTTTTTGCTCAGCAGTGGTTTTCGTCTTGGAACTCTGCTATGCAGGCCATTTTTGCCCAGTTTCTTTCTTATGGTGAAGTCTAGAGTGAGGCCTGCAGTTCTTTGGATGTTGTGGGGTCTTGGATGTTGTGGGGTCATGTTTTCCCCCTGAATGTTCCCAGGGGGCAAACATGAAAACTGTGGGCTGACTGGGAGACAATTGCAGTGAAGGAATTGCATGTCGCTGAAGGAGGTTCATACAGTATAAACATGTGCATTTACCCTGCCATGTAGCTGTACAAGAGGCCCAACTCCTGCTGCAGAAAACATCCCTCAACCTATGACATTTCCTCCTCTGAATTTAACTGGCTTCTTTACACGTAGACTGGCAGGCTGCAGTGAATGACTGTGGGGGCCACATGCGGCCCACGGGCCACCAGTTGCCATTTCCTGGTTTATAAATATACACATTAGCAGCAATACCTGGTGAATAAAACATACAGTCTTTAGTCCTGATGATAATACTAATATAATAGTATAATAATAGTAATATTAGTAGTATAATATAATAATAAAACTTCCCAACCCAAAGATCTGAACAGCTACAGACCAGTGGCCCTGACGTCCCACATGATGAAGACCCTGGAGAGACTGCTCCTTGCTCACCTCCGCCCCCTGGTGGGACCAGCGATGGATCCACTCCAGTTCGCCTACCAGCATGGCATTGGGGTGGAGGATGCGGTGATCTTCCTCCTTCACCGTTCTCTGTCCCACCTGGAGAAGCCCGGGAATGCGGTGAGGATCATGTTCTTTGACTTCTCCAGTGCTTTCAACACCATCCAACCGATGATCCTGAAGGACAAGCTGCTGTGCACAGGGGTGGACCAGCACCTGTCATCATGGATCCTGGACTACCTCACTAACCGGCCACAGTTTGTGAGAACCCGGGACTGTGTGTCCAACACGATCATCGGTAGCACGGGGGCCCCCCAGGGAACAGTTTTGGCTCCCTTCCTGTTCACCCTTTATACTGCGGACTTCTCACACAACACAACACACTGCCATCTACAGAAGTTCTCTGACGACTCTGCGATTGTTGGCCTCATCTCCAACGGAGATGAAGCTGAGTACAGAGGACTTATCCAGGACTTCGTGGACTGGTGCCATCGGAACTGCCTCCAGATCAACGCGAGGAAAACTAAGGAGCTGGTGGTGGACTGCCGCAGGCAAGGACAACCCCTCACAGCACCAGTAAACACACAGGGAACAGACATTGAGATGGTGACATCCTACAAGTACCTGGGTGTTCATCTGAACAATAAACTAGACTGGTCACACAATACTGACACACTCTACAAGAAGGGGCAGCGCAGGCTGTTCCTAATGAGGAGACTCAGGTCTTTTGGTGTACAAGGGGTGCTGCTGAAGACATTCTATGACACGGTGGTGGCATCAGCCATCACTTTTGGGGTGGTCTGCTGGGGCAGTGGCGTTACAGCAGCCGATAGGAAAAGACTGAACAAACTGATCAAGAAAGCTAGCTCTGTCCTGGGGCAGCGCCTTGACCCAGTGGAGGAGATGGGAGAGAGAAGGATGGTGGCTAAACTGTCATCTCTGCTGGAGTCCGAGTTCCACCCTATGCAGGACAAACTGAATGCACTGAGGAGCTCATTTAGCAGCAGACTACATCATCCTAGGTGCGCAACCGAGAGGCTTCGCAGGTCCTTCCTACCTACGGCTGTCAGACTGTATAACCTAAGTAGGGCTGCTCGCAGAGATAGCAAAAAAACGTGACAACCTAATAGTATTGAATGCAAAAGACACAATAGACTTACACAATGGTCCCCTCCAGTATACAACTAGGACAATACCGGTCACTACGGAGGGTGACAATATGTATGGGTACATAATCATACCATGTAGGATAACTAAGTAGACCGTTATGCTGTTCATTCCATCTAGCTACAATGCTCTGCACTGTGTGTGTTTATATATTTATATATTTATTCCGTCTAGCTGCAATGCTCCGCACTGTATATTTATATGTACATATGTATATTCGCTGCTCTTGTTTTTTTCTTGTCTTCTTGATTGTTGCTCTGAGTGTTGCTATTCCTGTGCTGTTGCAATCCTGGAATTTCCCCATTGTGGGACTAATAAAGGCTTATCTTATCTTAATACAACAGTGATATCAAGGACCTGCTGACCAATCTTTGCTTCTCCCAGAGTTCAGCTGGGCTGCAATGAATATATAGCATATGTTGACCTGATGTGTCTCTCCAGAAATTTAACTGCACATCGTGGCAAGATGGCCTTCGATACAATTGTTCTCTTTTCCCAGACAGCACCCTACATGTGACAATGACGACATTACATAATGTCGTGGGTCAGCATGAAGCTGATGTTTCTAAACATTGGTAATGAGTCATATGTAGCATTCAAGGAAATTTTATTGCTCCAGTATTCCTACATTCTCAAGGATATGTAAAGCATTAAAAAGTAGTATTTTTTCATTATTTTTTTTATTGCACAAAGTAAAATGCACCATGGGATGATAATAGCATGTAGGCATAATTTACATTTATTTACCTCATTTACTTAATGCATCAGTTTATTCTTTCATTCTTTCAGTCATGTAGTGTTTTACTCCTGTATGTCCCTTCATTTTTACTACTGTTTCTGTCATGTTCCTGGGCACAGGTGGGTGTCGTGCCCAGTCTCCAGTTTAAGTTTAGTCTTTTTCTGTCTGTTTCTCTGTTATGTTGTCCAGTTATTGTGTTACTCTGTATTTGTAGTGATGTTTACATATTGAGTTTGTGATGTTGTGGTTTACGGTTTGTGTTTTATTTTGACAGCGCTGTGCAGCTTCCGGCTGTCAAACTGTTCGGAGCTGCACACCTGTCACTCATTCTGTTATTTTCTCCACTCATGCACCCACACCTGTTATTCATTGTGTAACCACATTTAAAGGGCACAATCTCTCCTGGTTGTTGTGTCCTTTTGCTATGCTGTTTCCCCTCAGTGGCCGTCCTAAGCACTGGGTGTATTTTGGTTGCTGTGGAGGAGAACAGGAGAGCTTTGTCCAGCTTAGTTCTCCCTTTATTTTCAGCCGTGAGCCCTGCGTCTCTCTGGGTGTGCTCCGGCTGATTCCGTCCCCTTGCCCGACGTTCCCAGGCTTCATCCCCCTGTAGACGTTGAGCCCCTGCTCTCCTCCAGCACCTGCTTTTGTGTGTTATTTGTAGTGTTGTGTTTTGTGTGTCTTTATGTTAATGAATGTGCAAACTCACAGAGAGGGTTTTGTGTCCTGCTTAGCCCTTGAAAAGGGTGATTTATGACAGGACACGACCAAGAGTGGACACCAGCTGCTGTAGGTTCTGGAGTTTTTTTTCCTCAATCATTTTCCCTTTGTCCCCCCGGTTTCCTCGGGTGTTTGTGCACTTTCGTTATGCCACCAGCGCACCGGGGCCCCGCTAACCAAGGAAGATCTGGAGCGAGTGGCCCCACTGTAGATGAACTGTGGGTGGCGGACTTTGCCCAGGAGTACGTGGAAGCAGCATTCACCTCCCGCTCGCTGGAGGAGGTTCGCCGGAACGTGGAGGTGGCAGCTGTCATTGTGGAGGCACACCCTGGGATAGGGAGCTACCTCAGGTATGCGGGATTACTATACTCCATCTCCAAATGGACCCCCGCAGCCTGGTGAGAGACCTGCCGTTACGGGCACCCAGGGCGGAGCAGACGAGGAGACGTCCCCGGACCCTAGCGTCTCATGGGCCTCGCCGGGAGCCCATTTCGCCTCCTCATCATCCACTGTCTGTTCCGGAGCTGACGGGAGAATGTCCCCAGGAGCAGACACGCCCAGCCTCTCGCCGCTGTCCAGCTGCTGTGTGCCAGAAGGACTCCTCCTCTGCAGCTGAGAATTCGGCCATTGTCGCCAGGTCTGCAGGGCTGGCTCTACCTGCTGTGGCGTTGGTGCCCCCACCCACTGCACAGGTTGAGAGGAAATCATCTGGGACACAAGCAGTGGCATCCACAGACTATCTGTGGGTGCCATGGCACCCATCTCTCCATGGGTGCCATGCTCCAGTCGGGGGTCGCCATGGGTGCTGCTCCCCCTCCATCCAGGGCCACCGTGGGTGCTGCACCCTAGTCCGGGGCCTCCGTGGGTGCTACGCCCCCTCCGGCCGAGGTCTCCAAGAGTGCTGCTCCCCAGTCCGGGGCCTCTGAGGGTGCCGCGCCTCAGCCTGCGGCCTCGACGATTGTTGCGCCTCAGCCCGAGGCCACTGCGGGTGCCACACTTTGCCTGAGGTTGCCATGGACCCCTTGCCTTCATCGGGGACTGTTGGGGGTCGCCGGGCGTCGCGGGAGGTTTCCGCTGATTGGTCGCCCATCGCAGAAAGATGCCGCCTCCTTGCTCCCGTGCTCTGTGGGGGTCACTTAGCTCGGCTACCACCACTGGGGGGAGGGGGCATATTGTGTGTCACGGCTCGCTGACTTAGGGATGCTGGGAGGCCACCTGATGGGCTGCCCGTCCTGCTCAGAAGGTTCTGGAACACAGGGAGGCCACCCGACGTGTTCCAGCACAGGTGCCGGTGGTCTTGGGACTCAGGAAGGCCACCCGAACTGCCTCATCTGCTAATCAGTCAGGCTTTGAGTTCTGTGCTACCACCTGTTGCTCAGTGTTGTGGGTCATGAGTGTTTTCTTTTAGGGTTTCTTTTTGTTTTGTCTCATGCCTGGGTTCCCTCTCCTCCCCCCCAGGGTGAGTTGTTTTTCTTGTTTGGGGGGGGGGGGGGTCTTCTGTGTGTGGGGGTTCTCTTTTCTTTTGATGTTGCCCTGGGGTGTCTGGGGTCCACCCCTTGAGGAGGGCGCCGTGCCCAGTCTCCAGTTTAAGTTTAGTCTTTTTCTGTCTGTTTCTCTGTTATGTTGTCCAGTTATTGTGTTACTCTGTATTTGTAGTGATGTTTACATGTTGGGGTTGTGTTGTTGTGGTTTCCGGTTTATGTTTTATTTTGACAGTGCTGTGCAGCTTCCGGCTGTCAAACTGTTCGGAGCTGCACACCTGCCACTCATTCTGTTATTTTCTCCACTCATGCACCCACACCTGTTACTCATCGTGTAACCACATTTAAGGGGCACAACAATCTCTCCCGGTTGTTGTGTCCTTCTGCTATGCTGTTTCCCTCAGTGGCCATCCTAAGCGCTGGGTGTACTTTGGTCCCGTTTGGTGGAGAACGGGAGGGCTCCATCCAGGTTAGTTTTCCCTTTATTTTCAGCTGTGAGCCCTGTGTCTCTCTGGATGTGCTCCGGCTGATTCCGTCCCCTTGCCCGGCGTTCCCAGGCTTCATCCCCCTGTAGACATTGAGCTTCCGCTCTACTCCGGCACCTGCTTTTGTGTGCTATTTGTAATGTTGTGTTTTGTGTCTTTATGTTAATAAATGTGCAAACTCACAGAGAGCGTTTGGTGTCCCGCTTTCTGATATCTCCTTTCTTGTAAATTTGGTGCTTTTGTTTACATTTGTATCTTTTAAAAATGTGCAACATTTTTCCTCAAATTTGACTTTCTTGTAAATTTGCAACTTTTCTTATAGAGTTGAAACTTCTCTCAAACTTGCAGGTTTTTTCCTCCAATTAGCTTTTAGGTTCATTTTTTGTAGATTAAAAACTTCGTCAAACTTAACAATTTTTTCATGTAAATTTGTAATTTGTTCATAGGCATGCTGGTTAAATTTTTGTTCTATGTAATGGTTTGTTTTTTCTGCAGATCTGGACAATGATCCAATTTTATTTTTTAATGTTTTTGTTGGAAGTTTTTTTCTTTTTTGGTTCATTTTAAGATTTTGGTTATGGATGGATGTTAAAAAAGAAAATTTTCAGGGTGTTTTACAAACATTTTTAATCCACAATAATTCAGACTTTCTATCAGTATGCTGGTAATATTTCCTGCACTTACAAAGCAAGTGGAATAAACATCAGTCCGAATTCAAAAGAATACTGAGGAAGTTAGCAGAGAGAACATTTGTATGACTCGTCCTAACCCTAATAATTATATACACTGGTAAATTACATGACAGCAGTGGGTGTACATCCCAATTGCATTAGAAGTTGTTCTCTACTCTTGACATGATTTGAACAGAAATCACTGGACACAGCAGAAAGCCGTTTTGGTAACGCACAACACATGGGCAGCTCGGTGGAACACTGGTTAGCACTGTGGCAGCACAGCAAGAAGGTCACGGGTTCAATCCCACCCTTGATCATCGTGGGTTCGATCCCACCCCCCGACCATCAGTGACCCTTCTGTGTGGAGTTTGCATGTTCTCCCTGTGTGTGCATGGGTTTTTCTCCGGGTACTCCGGTTTCCTCCCACAGGCCAAAGACATGCACGTTGGGTTAATTGGCATTAACCGGGGATTCTAAATTGTCCTTAGGTATGAATGTGAGAGTAAATGGTTGTCTGCCTCTCCGTGTCGGCCCTGCGATGGACTGGCAATTTGTCCAGGGTGCACCCTGCCTCTCGCCCAAAAAGATGCTGGGATAGGCTCCACACATCCATGAACACATCCAGCTTCCAGTCAGAGCCAACGTGAATGGCCAGCGTACACTTCAATATGGGTTAGATGTACTTTATTGATCCCAAACTGGGAAATTACAGATATGAGGGGATTAAATAAAAAAATGTAAATACAGATAAATGTAACTATAGTTTCGGTGTCCCAGCACCAGTGGAATCCTGTGTGTCATAACCCAAGCACTAATATTGTCCGCGCTCGGGCCACGCACCATTCCTGTCAGGCTTTGACAGCGGTGTTGTTATTCTGGCTCCCCGGGCTCTGATTGGACAACGCTCGGGGGAGCTCCCTGCTGTCAAGGTCTGAACAGCTGTGCTGCATTTGCGGTCGTTAGCGGCTGGCTTTAAAAGCCGGCGCCAGCATCTTGTGGCAGTCTCATCAAATGTTTGTCAAATGTTCGTCTAAAGAGCGTCAATGATTCCTTCTCATCTCATTTGTAAGTTTGTTATTCGCCTGTGATTATTGTCGTACTCTGTCCCCCTTTTCCGTATCAGACGCTGAGCGAGCGCTCCTCGTCTCAGCTGTCAACGATCATTCTGTGAGTTAATTAGTAGTGTTATCGTTTAGCCCACGTGGCTGGTTATCTTGTCCTTCCCTTTCCCTACCTGTTAATAAACATCTGTGCAACTTCACTGGACTGTGGCGTCTTATGCTGGCTCGTGAGGGCCAGCCCTGACAGTAGACTGCCACCAGGAGGAGACGCCGTTCTCGGTGAAGTTGCATTCAGGAGAACTTTGCTCTTTCCTGTCTGGGTACGGTGTGCTGGAAGTATGCCGTCGCGGAGGGGCCGTGCTCGAAGTCCGAGCCACAAGCTGACCGAGGCACTGGATGAAGTTGATGAAATCCTCATCGCCGCCTCCCTCCTCGACTATCACCCCGACGTACGCTGGTACCTGGACAGCGCTGAGGACGTCCTGAACCATTTTCCCCGCTACAACGACCACCCAGAAGTCAGCATAAGGAGGGATGACATCACCGCCCAATGAGAGATACTCCAGATGTACGATGAAGAAAATGACCGAAAGCAGAGGAGTAGGCATCCCCGCTCCCCGCTTTGGGATCCCGATCCTCTCCTCGATCCAGGCCAGGAGTTCGCACCATCCGAGGCCCGTCGAAGACGTCGGCGCCACGGCCAGAGACAACCTCAGCAAGAACCCCGTCTGGATCTGGTTCCGGGTCGCCGGAATGACCCCATCAACCTGACAGCTGTCTCTTCAGCGTCTCGCCAGGAGGGAACCCCCGCAGCCTCTCTCCCCAGGCCATCGTCCCCCGCTGTCCCGTCAGCGCGCCGTGCCCGGCCTGTCTCGGCTGTCACCCCCTCCTTTCCGACGTCTCCTCCAGCTGCAGGGTGTACGAGGAGTTCTGCTTCGGTGAGCCCGGAGCCGAGTCCATCATGAGCGGCTCCCCCTCGTCCTTCCAGGGAGCCCTCTGCCACCATTCGGCGAGAAGGAGCAACGTTCCCTGCAGCAGGCACCATCCTCCCTCCGAGAGACAGGTGAGTACAAGTTCACTCTTCCTCTCCTAATAGTGATTTGTCTTGTCTGACTCCTGAGGTTCAGGGGGTGAGGTTCGGGGTTCGCAGCCCCCCGAGCCTCCACCACCTGCTGAGACAATAACTAAACCCGCTGCCTCTGTGTCTCCCTCCACGGAGCGATCCTCAACATCAGCCAAGCATCATCGGATGAGGAGGGGGCCTGCGGCCCTGGAGCACATAATTCCAGACCCGCAGCCGCGTCAAGGACTGAGGAGGAGAGCAGACTGCTGTATGGAGCCTGCGCCGACGACGAAGCGTCCCCGGGTCTCCACGGATGAACAGTCTGATCCAGCGGGCCAGGGGCCCCCTGCCACCACGCCGTACGGGTTGCCAGCGTGGACGATGGCGCCAGAGGGTCCTCAGGCTGCAGAAGCCATCGTGCCAGCTGCGGAGCCCGACGCAGCTGAATGGGAGCCAGAAGACGACTTCCTCCCATCTGAGCCTGGATCGTCGAAGTCCTGGACGGCGTCCGAACTTGAGATCAGGCAAGTGCTCAGTGTTGTCTTTGCTTTTTCTATTATTGAGTATTTTTGCCTGTCTCTTGGAAGGGGGGGGCGAGCCGGGTGCAGCCGTCCACTGCGTCCGAGCTCGTCTTGCCGGATTCTGGCGCTGCCGGTGATCCTGATGCCGGTTCTTCTTCTCTCCCTTCTGAGCCTTCTCCCAGGGTCGCCGGTGCAGAGCAGACGCCAATCGCTGGGCCGGGGGTTCCGGGTTCGGAGTTGGAGGTCGATACTGGCGCGGCCATGACCCAATCGGGGTCCGACGCGGGTGCAGCCGTGGTCCAGTCGGAGTTCGTCATCGGCTTGGTTCCGGCCCGATCGAGGTCCACCGCGGGTGCAGCGTCGGCCCAGTCGGGGTCCATTATCAGATTGGTGCCGGCCCAATCAGCACCTGTTCGTGTGGGATCCGGAGAAGGAGCTGCAGACCCGCCACTGAGTGACGCTGAATTGACCCCTTATCTTCGTCACATTTTTTCTTCCCCTGCACCACGAACCGCGGGGAGGGCCAGCCCTGACACTGTGCCCCCATCTCCCCGTCAGTCCACAACGCCTGTATTGTGGAGAGAGACCCACGGCTCCTAAACTCTGCTAACCGTGTTAGGTGCACTTGATTCTTACCCCCAGCGTACACCTCCACTTTTAAAGGTCAATTTTAAAAAGTCACCTTTGACCTCTTTTATGGTCAAGCGGTCAGTGAAACCTTGTCAAGGTCACTCTTCAGGTACTGTAGCATCGCCATGCAAGAGATGAGAGCCTATGGTCAAGGTTTCACTTGACCATAGGCTCAGAAGTGGCTTCTGAGTTAGTAGGGGGACAAAGTGTGCCATATACAGTACATACTGTACATACATAGTACATATCCACACCGCAGAAATCTCTTTTATATATAGATATACTGAACAGCAATGGGCCAAGCATGGAGCCTTGTGGCACTTCTATGCTGTTAAAATGTAGACGGGACTTCACTAGATTGACTTATTGCTGCCTACCTTCTAAATATGACCTGAACCACTGCAGAGCTTCTGCTGAAAATTTAAAATGACTCAGTTTTTGAATTAAAATCCTGTGATTGACCACAAAGGCATTTTTAAGCTCCAAGAAGCCACCACCAACTACCTTTATCTTCTCCTTCTTTCGGCTGCTCCCTTTAGGGGTCACCACAGCGAATCATCTGTCTCCATCTCACCCTATCCCTTGCATCTTCCTCTGTAACACCAACCCTCTCCATGTCCTCCTTCACTACATCCATGAATCTTCTCTGTGGTCTTCCTCTTCTCCTCCTGCCTGGCAGTTCCATCTTCAACATCCTTTGTCCAATATATCCACTATCCCTCCTCTGCACATGTCCAAACCATCTCAGCCTTGCCTCTCTTACTTTGTCTCCAAACCACTGTCCCTCTGATATACTCATTTCTAATCTTGTCCCTCCTAGTCACTCCCAATGAAAATCTTAGCATCTTCAACTCTGCCCCCCTCCAGCTCCACCTCCTGTCTTTTTGTCAGCGCCACCGTCTCCAAACCATACATCGTAACAGGTCTCACTACCATCTAGTAAATCTTCCCTTTCATTCTTGCTGCTACCTTTCTGTCACAAATCACCCCCGACACTTGTCTCTACCCACTTCACCCTACCTGCACTCTTCTTCACCTCTCTTGTGCATTTTCCATTGCTTTGGATGGTTGACCCCATGTATTTCAATTCAATTCAATTCAATTCAGCTTTATTTATACTGTGCCACATCACAACAGAGGCTGTCTCTTGGCGCCAGAGTGCAAAGAAAAACCCCACGGTCTCAGAAAAAACCCAGCAATCAGACGATCCCCTATGGGCAAGCACTAAGCGACAGTGGAGAGGAAAAACTCCCATTTGGCAGGAAGAAACCTCTAGCAGAACCAGGCTCAGGGAGGGCCAGTCATCTGCTGTGACTGGCTGGGGGTGAGGGGATAGGGAGGATGGAGAGGGCAGACATAAAAACATAACAGTAAGGTGCCAAGTACATTATTGGAGGTCAACCAGCAGTATGGATCAAATAACAGCAGAACAAAAGTGGAGATAAAAGACCCAAAATCCCTCCTTAAACGTAAGCTATATTAAAAAAGAAGGATTTCACCCTGTTCTTAAAAACAGAGACTGAGTCTGACTCCCGGACCCAGAGTGGTAACTGGTTCCAAAGAGAAGGAGCTTGGTAGCAGAAGGCTCTGCCTCCCACTGTACTTTTGGAGATTCTGGGCACCACAAGTAAGTCAGCATTTTGGGAGCATAATGCTCTGTTAGGATGGTAAGGTAATATCAGATCTTTTATATATTGGGGGCCTGATTATAAGAGCTTTGAAAGTAAGAAGAGGATTTTAAACTTGACTCTAAATTCTATGGGAAACCAATGAAGGAGGACAGAACCAGAGAATCAGAATCAGAATCAGATTTATTGCCATTGTTCATGTAGTACACAAACCTAGGAATTTGTCTCGTGCAATGCTGCAACATTAAACATGATAAAAAATAAAAGATAGAAATAAGAAACTATACATGCAATAAAATGTAGAATATGAATAAGCAATACTAGACAAAGCAATTTTTTAGATATATTAGCGAGCAGCAGATATTGTGGAGTACCCCATAGTGCAGTCGGTAATTGCAAAAAGAAATGATTGACATGGAGTCTGGTTGAGCTGCTGTACATAGTGCACGAGAGTCTAATAAGTCACTTTAGTGTTCAGCAGTCTGATGGCAGAGGGGAAGAAGCTGTTCATGTGACGGGAGGTTTTAGTCTGAATGGACCGAAGTCTTCTACCTGAGGGGAGGGAGGCAAACAGTACGTGACCAGGGTGTGAAGGATCGGCAATGATCCGGCCTGCACGCCTCCGGGTCCTGGAGATGTACAGATCCTGGAGGGATGGAAGCTTGCAGCCGATCACCTTCTCAGCAGCGCGCACGACGCGCTGCAGCCTTAGTCTGTCCCTGGCAGTGGCTCCTGCGTACCATACGGTTATGGAGGTGGTGAGGATGGACTCGATGATGGCCGTGTAGAACTGCACTAACATCTTGGTGGGTAGCTTGAGCTTCCTCAGCTGCCGCAGGAAGAACATCCTCTGCTGGGCCTTTTTGATGAGGGAGCTGATGGTCGGCTCCCACTTGAGGTCCCGGGTGATGGTGGTGCCCAGGAAGCGGAAGGAATCTGCAGTGGTGATTGGAGAGCCTGTGAGGGTGAGGGGGGGCAGAGGGGTTGTGACTTTCCTGAAGTCTACGATAATCTCCACTGTCTTCAGAGTGTTCAGCTGCAGGTTGTTGTGGCTGCACCAGGACGCCAGCTGGGCCACCTCTTTCCTCTAGACGGACTCGTCGCCGTTGGAGATGAGCCCGATGAGGGTGGTGTCATCCGCAAACTTGATCAGCTTGACAGACTGGTGGCTGGAGGTGCAGGAGTTGGTATAAAGGGAGAAGAGTAGGGGGGAAAGTACACAGCCCTGGGGTGATCCGGTGCTGATGCTAACAGAGTCTGCGACAGTCTTTCCCAGCCGCACATGCTGCCTCCGGTCCGTCAGGAAGTCGGTGATCCACCTGCAGAGGGAGTCAGGCACGTTGAGCAGGGACAGCTTGTCCTGGAGCAGAGCGGGGCGGATGGTGTTGAATGCAGAGCTGAAGTCCACAAACAGGATCCTGGCGTAGGTTCCCGGGGAGTCCAGGTGCTGCAGGATGGAGTGGAGGGCCAGGTTGACTGCGTCGTCTACAGACCTGTTGGCTCGGTAGGCAAACTGCAGCGGGTCCAGGAGGGGAGTGGTGATGGACTTGAGGTGGGGCAGGACCAGGCGATCAAAGGACTTCATGACTACAGAGGTGAGCGCTACAGGTCTGTAGTTGTTAAGTCCAGTGATCCGTGACTTCTTGGGGACAGGGATGATGGTGGAGGTTTTGAGGCAGGTCGGCACGTGGCATGACTTCAGGGAGGTGTTAAAAATGTCTGTGAAGACAGGAGTCAGCTCGTCCGCACAGTGTCTCAGGGTGGAGGGAGACACGCCGTCTGGACCGGGGGCCTTGCGCGGGTTCAGTCTGGAGAACTGTCTGTGCACGTCCTGCTCACTGATGACAAGGGCAGGGGGGAGGAGGGGGGGCCACCTTTGATGAAGTGGGGACCGTGAAGGCAGTGGCACTGGGGGGAGGGGGGGAGATGGACACAGCTGACGAGGTGTCAAAACGGGCATAATGTTGGGACAGTCTTTGACAAAGGGCTATGTCATCCTGACCTTTAGAAGCCTGAGGCCAATAGTTGGTGATTTGCCTCAGTCCTCTCCACACAGAAGCAGAGTCGTTAGCAGTGAACTGCTGCTGGAGTCTCTCAGAATACACAGATTTAACTCTCCTCAGCTCTCTGTTAAACCGATATTTGACCTCCCTGTAGCAGTCCCTGTCTCCACTTTTCAACGCTGCTTCCTTCTCCTTCCTGATCTGTCTGAGCTTAGCAGTGAACCAGGGCTTATCATTAGAGTACCTCACCCTTGTGCGCGATGAAAGAATGCTCTCCTCACAAAAGTGGATATATGAGTTCACAGTGTACGTATACTCATCCAGATCATGCGTGGCTCCTTTAAACATGCCCCAGTCAGTTATTTCCATGCACGTGCTCAGCTTCTCCCCAGCTTCACTGGTCAATTTTCTCATAGTGCTCACAACAGGTTTAGTGAGCTTTAGTCTCTGTCTGTATGTGGGAATGAGGTGGACCATCACGTGATCAGATAGTCCGAGCGCAGCGTGGGGAACAACGCGATACGCGTCCTTCACTGTAGTGTAACAGTGATCCAGCGTGTTCTCTCCTCTGGTGGGGCATTTAATAAACTGTTTGTATCGGGGGAGATCGTGGCACAGGTTGCTCTGGTTAAAGTCGCCAACCACAATAACCAGAGAGTCCGGGAAAGTGCGCTCCGTTTGTTGAATGTGATCTGCGAGCGCGCGCTGAGCCTCGCGCGCGCCCGCGTCGGGCGGGACGTAAACAGCGGCCAGGATGAATGAAGCGAACTCCTGCGGGAAATAAAAAGGCTTGCAGTTAATGAATCGATATTCCAGAGCGGGAGAACAGTATTGGGAAATCACCGTTACATCAGAACACCAGCTGCTGTTAATGTAAAAGCAGACTCCTCCTCCTGAAGACTTACCGGAGAGCTTTGTGTCTCGATCAGCACGAAACAGCTGAAAACCCTCGAGGAGGAGCGCGCTGTCCGGAGTTGATTCCTTAAGCCAGGTCTCAGTAAAACAGAGGACAGACGAGGTAGAGAGGTCCTTAAATCGCATCAGCAGTCTCAGTTCATCTACCTTGTTAAGGAGAGAATTGGCATTGGAGAGAAATATGCCAGGCAAAGCCGTGCGCGTGCCTCTCCTGCGAAGCCGCACGAGAGCGCCCGCTCGCCTTCCTCTCCTTCGCCGTCTCACTTTTTGGGCCAAAAAGTGAACCAGATCGGCGGCAAGAGCCAAAAAAACTGGGAGTAGATCCGTGGGAGTGAAAGTCCTGATATTTAGAAGCTCTTCATGGGTGTAAGAGCAGGCAGACACACAATTGACGAACAGAAACATATAAAGAAAGGCGCAGCGAAACACCATGGCGGCCACTGTGGGCGCCATCTTGGATCGAAAAAGAGATATGATCTCTTTTTCTAGAACCAGTTAAAACTCTAGCAGCAGCATTCTGAATCAACTGAAGATTTTTTAAGGATACTTTAGGACAACCAGATAATAACGAATTACAATAATCTGATCGAGAGCTGACAAAGGCGTGAATCAGTTTATCAGCATCATTTAGAGACAAGATGCTCCTGATCTTGGCAATAATGCGCAGATGATAGAAGGCAGTCTTAGAAACAATTTTAATATGTGATTTAAAGGACAAATCTTGATAAAAAATAACTCCAAGGTTCCTCACAGAACTATTCAAAGTGAGAGTGGCGGCATCTAAATTAAAGGCATAATTTGAGAAGGACTTTCTAAAATGTTTTGGGCCAACAAGAATGACTTCAGTCTTATCAGAGTTTAATAGTAGAAAATTACAAGTCATCCAAGCTTTGATGTCCTTAAGACAGGCATCTAACTTGGCTAATTGATTACAATCATCGGGCTTCATTGACAGGTATAGTTGTGTGCATCTGCGTAACAGTGAAAATGTATACAGTGCTTTCTGATGATATTGCCTAACGGGAGAATATATACACTAAAAAGAGTAGGGCCCAACACAGATCCCTGTGGAACTCCGTGACTGAGCCTAGAGTTGGAAGAAACTTCATCGTTAATGTGAACAAACTGAAATCTATCGGACAAATAAGATCTAAACCACTGCAACAGAGTTCCATTTAGTCCAGCAAAGTGTTCTAATCTATCAAGTAGAATGGCATGATCGATAGTGTCAAAGGCTGCACTGAGATCTAAAAGAACAAGAACAGAGACAAATCCATTATCAGATGCGATCGGGAGGTCATTAGTGACCTTCACTAAAGCAGTTTCAGTGCTGTGATTAGCTCTGCAGACCTAGACTGAAACCCCCTCAAACAAACAAACTCCCTGCAAATGGTCAGTTGGCTGCACAGCAACAACTCTTTCCAAGATTTTTGAAATGAATAGGCAAATTAGAGATTGGTCGATAACTGACCAAAAAGTCCTGGATCGAGAGTTGTTTTTTATGAGTAGAGGGTTAAATTACAGCAGTTTTAAAAGCCAGTGGTACATAACCCAGAGTTAAAGAAGAATTATAAGAAGAATACAGCTACCAATAATTGGGAAGATGATTTTAAATAACCTAGAAGAAATAGGGTCTAAAAGGCAAGATGAAGACTTAGATGAGGAAATTATTTTATCCAACTCTAAGAGGTCGATTGGAGTAAACTTATCTAAGCAGATATTGTGGAGTGTGTAAATGAAGAGGCAGATTCATGACAGATGATTTATTACACACTCACATCTCACAAGCACAGAATGGACTGAATGGTTACAGCAAGCTCTCCTCTCTATATCCCAAGTCACACTTCACAAGTTTTATGGCACTTCACCTCACACAGCATGATATTTACACTACACTGCATTCAACCCCCTCTGTCCTTCCTGGGCATTGTTCTCCCATGCTTATTCCCTGTCTCTGTCTGAGGTGCTAAATAACCTGACCTCCCCAAGGTCCCAAACACCCCCCCCCCCCCACAGCATCTAAGACAGACATTAGTCCACACTCGCTTTTGGCTTCAGTCTCCTCCCATATCTGCTGTAACTGGGGTTGACCACCTCCGTGGCGCTGCTGTGCTGGTGGGGGGCTGCTGGGAGCGTGTCTGACTGCGGGTGAGCCGTGGTGAGGGGGGGGGACTTCGTTCTGCCCGTGTGGCTGCTCTGGTGAATCGTTTCCCTGGGGAGTTCTCCGTGGGGGTGTTCCGCGCCGAGGGGCCCCAGCCAACAGCACTTGCTCATCCGCCACTACAAAGGCGGGTTTGAGTCTGTCTATGCCAATTTTCTCCCGTCTGCCCCCCAAGTCTAGCACAAAATGCTTATCCCCTGTTTCCAACACTCTGAAAGGTCCATCATAGGGTGGGCGCAATGGGGGGCGGTGGGTGTTGTGTCTGACGAACACGAACTGCGCGTTCTTCAAAGTTTTAGGCACAAAGGCACACGGAAAACTGTGGTGGGCAGGGCCCGGCAGCGTGCCTGTGTTTGCGCTACGCTGCAAATACTGAGACGGGCAGCTGCCCGGCGCGGGATTATCTGGTAGAAATTCCCCGGGCAGCCGTAGGGGCTGCGCAAAAACGAGCTCTGCTGGGGAAGCTTCCGAATCCTCTTTTGGCACGAAGCACAACCCCAATAAAACCCATGGCAACCTGTCTACCCAATTTGCATCCGTCAGTGAAGCCCTGAGTGCTGCTTTCAGTGATCTATGAAAACGCTCGCATAACCCATTAGCCTGTGGGTTGTACGCGGTTGTGCGATGAATTGTAACACCCAGGCTGTGGGCCATCGCGGGCCAGAGTTCGGAAACAAATGGAGGGCCCCTGTCGGATGTAATGTCCGACGGGACTCCAAAACACGCCACCCATGCTGTTAAAAAAGTGCGTGCTACGTCCGCGGACGTGGTTGCCGCCAGCGGGACTGCTTCTGGCCAGCGCGTGGTGCGGTCCACCAATGTCAGGAGGTGCGTGCACCCCTGTGATGGCGGGAGGGGGCCCACAAGGTCCACGTGTACATGGTCGAACCTTTTAGCTGGTACTGGAAACAGCTCCAAAGGAGCCTTCGTGTGCCTGTGTACCTTGGCTCGTTGGCACGCCACGCAGGCTGCAGCCCACTCTTTTACTTGTTTGCGTAGGCTCGGCCACACAAACTTCTCTCCCACCGTTTTGACTGACGCGCACACTCCTGGGTGCGCCAGAGTGTGAACCGACTCAAACACGCGGCGGCGCCACGTGACCGGGAGCACCGGACGCGGGCGTCCCGTGGAGACATCGCAGATTGGGGGGGGCCACCATCTTGCAGCACCCTGCTCTCCAGCCTTAACCCTGTTGGTCCAGACTGGAGCGCGCGCACGTCTGCATCGCTAATCTGCTCCGCAGCCATGGCTGCGTAATCTATCCCCACGTAGACCGAGGCCACCACGGCACGCGAGAGGCAGTCCGCCACCACATTCAGTTTGCCCAACACATGCTAAATATTAGTAGTAAACGCTGAGATCGCGGCCAGCTGTCTCTGCTGCCGGCCCGACCACGGTTCTGAAACCTTGGCCATAGCAAATGTTAGTGGCTTGTGGTCTACGAACGCGGTGAAGCTGCGCCCTTCCAGCCAGAACTGGAAGTGGTGTATGGCCAGGTGGAGAGCCAGCAACTCTCTGTCGAACGCGCTGTATTTACGTTCGCTGTCGCGCAAAGTTCTGCTGAAAAAGGCGAGCGGCTGCCAAGCCCCGGCGACGCGCTGCTCCACGACAGCCCCTATGGCCACGTCTGAAGCGTCGGTGGTGAGCGCTATCCGGGCCGTCGGGTCCGGATGCGCTAGCAGTGCGGCATTTGCAAGGCCTGCTTTAACCTCCGAGAACGCCCGCTCTCGCTCCGGGGTCCATTCGACTCCATCCGCGGGTTTCTGTCTCTTGAGTGCGGCGTACAATGGCTGCATGAGCCGCGCCGCGCGGGGAAGGAAACGGTTATAAAAGTTCACCATCCCAAAAAATTCCTGCAGTGCCCTGACCGTCTGAGGCCGGGGAAAATCTGCCACGGCGCGCACTTTGTCGGGTAACAGGATCGCTCCTTCCGGAGAGACGCCGTGCCCCAAAAAATCAATCTCCGTCACGCCGAACTGGCATTTCGCTGGGTTGATTATCAACCCGTGCTCCTCCAACCTTCGGAAAACCGTCCTGAGGTGGGTTTTGTGTTCGTCTTCGGACATACTGGCTACCAGGATATCGTCCAGGTAGACGAACACGAACGGGAGATCGCGCAGCACTACATCCATCATGCGCTGGAACGTCTGTGCTGCGCCTTTTAACCCGAATGGCATGCGCAGGAACTCGAATAAACCGAGCAGAGTTATTACCGCTGTTTTGGGTACGTCCTCCGCACGCACTGGGACTTGGTGGTAACCGCGGACCAAGTCTATTTTGGAAAAAATGCATGCTCCAGCGAGGTGAACGGAAAAATCCTGTATGTGGGGAATCGGGTAGCGGTCGTGCGCTGTGGCATTGTTCAATCTGTGGAAATCACCGCACGGTCGCCACGATCCCTCAGCCTTAGGGACCATGTGTAGCGGGGATGCCCATGGGCTGTTCGAACACCTGATGATGCCCAACCTTTCCAGGTTGGCAAACTCCTCGTGCGCTATGGCCAGTTTAGCTGCGTCCAAGCGCCGAGGTCTTGCGAAAACGGGCGGCCCGGTGGTGGTGATAAAGTGCTCCACCCCGTGTTTAGCGATGGCCGCCAAAAACGTCGGGACCGTGAGTGCTGGGAACTGAGTGAGCAGTGCGTGGAACTTACTGCCTGGAGCTGTGACGTTGGTTTGTGCTGTTGGCTGGGTCGCTCGAGCTATACAGGGGAGAGAGTCAAAGGACAGTGCATTAACCAGGCGCCTGTTAGCAACATCAACCAGTAAACCATGTGCACACAGAAAATCAGCCCCCAGGATATGGTAATTCAGTGTTGCTATGACAAAAGTCCACTTGTATGTACGGCCGTGTAGAGATAAGATCAGTGTCCTCTCACCAAAGGTCTTAATTTCCGAGCCGTTTGCTGCCAACATCCTGGGGCCGCTAGGTCCTGCTAGCCAGTCAGCGTAGGTCGGCAGGATGATGCTCCTCAGGGCTCCGGTGTCCACGAGGAAATGCCTCCCCAAGCGCGCGTCCGTCATGTAGAGCAGCTTGTTCTCTTCACCGAGGGTCACAGCTGCTGCCGACTGCCGGCCTTGGCGTTTTCCTGAGCGCTTGAATTGGCACGGTGGCGCACATCTGCGTGCGTTCTCTCCGAAGCGGCGGTGGTAGAAACAATTCAATTCAATTCAACTTTATTTATATAGCGCCATTTCACAACAACAGTCATCTCATAGCACTATCAACTGTAGGGGGAACCCCCACAGTTGCAGAAAGACCCCAGCAATCAGGCGATCCCCTGTGAGCAAGCACTTGGCGACAGTGGAGAGGAAAAACTCCCTTTTAACAGGAAGAAACCTCCAGCAGAACCAGGCTCAGGGAGGGGCAGTCATCTGCTGCGACTGGCTGGGGGGTGAGGGGATAGAGAAGAAGAAAACCTCAGACATGTAGAGAGCAAACAGCACGATGGGGACTCAATCTATGGGAGAGAACAAACAAATGTTAATGACCAGCAAAAAAAAATATTTCATTGAGAGTGAGGAAAGGAGTGAGGCCCAGTGCATTACTGGAGGTCCCCCGGCTGACTAAACCTATTAGCAGCATAACTAAGGGAGGGTTCAGAAACACATGATCCCTCCCTAATTGTAGGCTATATCAAAAAGGTAGGTTTTAGCCCTATTCTTAAAAACAGAGATCGAGTCTGACTCCTGAATCCAGATTGGCAGCTGGTTCCACAGGAGAGGAGCTTGATAACTGAAGGCTCTGCCTCCCATTGTACTTTTGGAGATTCTAGGTATTACAAGTAATCCTGCATTTTGGGAGCATAGTGCTCTGTTAGGATAATACAGTCGTATCAGATCTTTTAAATAAAAAGGAGCCTGATTGTTTAGAGCAGTGTTTCTCAAAGTGCGGCCCCCGTGCCAATGGCGGCCCGCGAAAATATTTCTGGCGGCCCGCGGCCAATCTGTTAACGTCTTAACCAATATATGATCTGAACTAATTGCTTTGGAAAAATTCCGATACACATCTACGTTTAGTGGTCTTTGGCGCCATCTGTAGGCACAAGCCGTAATTACATGTGTTGTCGACCTTGCGATCACTTCATTGCAGCAGCTAGTCCAATTGTATTATGGGAGATGGAACGTTCAGCGCACAGTGCAGAAGTGTTGGTTGGCAACGGTTTCGGAGCACCATTCTGAGTCAGAAGAAGAATAAGAAATAAATATTAGTGCTTGTGGAAGTCGAAGTGTGGAAATAAAGATGGATCAGCGAGAGAAAGAGGCAGAGATGGAGACCGCTCACTCGAGGAAACCGAGAACTGTCAGCGAGGAAAAAAGGCAGTTTCAGGGAAAATGGACTTTGGACTACTTCGTTGAACCTCACGGGTCAGATAAAGTTGTATGCCTCATCTGCAGACAGGTAATCGCAGTGCAAAAAGACTTTAACATCAGGCGCCATTACGAAACAAAACACAAAAATTATGAAAAATTCAGTGGCAAGGATCGCACCACAAAGATGGAACAACTTAAAAGGGGCTACACAGCACAACAATCAGTCTTCACGCAATTTTCAAAAACCAGCGAAGCAGTAACAGAGGCTAGCTATGTGGTAGCTCATGAAATAGCTAAACGGGGCAAGCCGTTTAGTGACGGAGAATTTGTTCGAGACTGTATGCTAAAAGTGGCAGAGTGTGTATGCCCAGACCAAAAAACAAAGTTCCGTGACGTAAGTTTGTCGAATGACACAGTCACAAGACGAATCGAAGATCTGGCAAATGATTTGAAGGACCAACTGGCGATACGTGTGGAGGGGCTAGAAAAGGGAGCGTTTTCCATCGCACTGGATGAAAGCACGGATATTTCCGACACTGCCCAACTGTTGATTTTCATCCGAACTGTCACTGAGAATTTTGACGTCGGCGAGGAGCTACTGAGTATGGAGAGTATGAAAGACACAACGAAGGGAGTGGATATTTGCGAAGCAGTGTATCGCACTCTGGACACACACAATGTTAACCTGGCATCCTTGGTCGGTGTCACGACAGACGGAGCACCAGCAATGATTGGGAGTAGGACAGGTGCAGTGTCGCTGCTGGCTGAGAAAGTGGTGAACAGCGGTGGTAAGAAACCAGTCAGCTACCACTGCATAATTCACCAAGAAGCCCTTGCTGCTCAGACGCTAGAAATGAAACACATCATGGCCGTAGTTGTGAAGACAGTTAATTACCTGAAGTCCAGAGGTCTGAACCATCGCCAATTTAAAACCTTTTTGGCGCAGTCAGAGGCAGATTTTGGAGACGTCATTTACTTCACTGCCGTCCGGTGGCTGAGCAGAGGTGCCACACTGAAACGTTTTTTTAACCTGAGAAAAGAAATTTGCGAGTTCATGCAGGCAAAAGGACAAGACGTGACTGAGTTAACGGACAGCAAATGGCTCTGTGACCTAGCCTTCCTCGCCAACCTGAATAATTGTCTGAGCGATCTCAATCTGAAGCTGCAAGGCCATGGAAAACTCATTTCCACACTTTTTGACAACGTGAAAGCTTTCCAGCGAAAACTCCAACTGCTCCAGGGACAGCTCAGAGAAGGAGATCTCGCTCATTTCCCTGCCTGCAGGGCGCTGGTAGATGACCCAGACACGGACGGGAGTGAAGTTTTGCGTCACCTGCGTTCAGAGAAGAACCATGGCCTCATCGAAAAGCTTCGAGACGAGTTCGACCACCGATTCTCTGACTTCAGGGACCACGAGGGTGATTTCAACCTTTTCCAAAATCCCTTCTCATGTGTGCCCGAGGCAGTGCCTGCAGACATGCAGTTTGAGCTCATCGACCTACAGGAAAGCTCCGAGGCCAGAGCTGCATATCGTGACAAGAGTCTGATCGAGTTCTACAAAGGACTTTCCCCATCCACATTCCCTGCTCTTCGTCAACATGCTGTCAGAATGGCGTCTTTATTCGGAAGCACCTACATCTGTGAAAAGACCTTCTCCACCATGGCCATCAACAAATCTAAGCTGAGATCCAGGATGACAGATGCCCACCTACATGCAGTCCTTCGCATCGCGACGACGGAGATGGAGCCAGACTTCAGAGGACTCGTGGCCAACCGAAAACAGCACCACAAATCACACTGCAGTTAAAAGGTATGTTGACCAAGTAACACATACTGTGTGTGACTTAATGACAAGCAATGGTAAATATGAATGATAACTATTCGCTAAGCACACACACACACACACACACACACACACACACACACACACACACACACATACTCATACTGTACTTGACAAACTAAAATTGTATTTTCATCAGTCCCAATTTCTTACTGTTAATATGACTTTACCCAAACTAATTAAATCTGATAATTAAAAGGATTACAAATGGAATTGAATTTTCAGTCTTTTTTTTTTTTTTTGCCTCCGTCCCTTTGGTGGCCCTCGGTTCAACTTTGGATTCCCAAATTGGCCCTCACCCATCAAAACTTTGAGAACCCCTGGTTTAGAGCTTTGTAAGTAAGAAGAAGGATTTTAAACTTAATTCTAAACTCTATGGGAAGCCAATGAAGGGAGGCCAGAACCGGAGAGATATGATCTCTCTTTCTAGTACCTGTTAAAACTCTTGCTGCAGCATTTTGGATCAGCTGAAGACTTTTAAAAGATGTTTTAGGACAGCCTGATAATAAAGAATTACAATAATCTAATCTCGAGCTAACAAAAGCGTGGATCAGTTTCTCAGCATCGCTCTGAGACAAGATGCTCCTAATCTTGGCAATATTACGCAAATGATAGAAGGCAGTCTTAGAAACAAATTAAATATGTGATTTGAAGGACAGATCCTGATCAAAAATAATTCCAAGGTTCCTCACAGAGCTATTAAGAGAAAGAGTAACCGCATCCAAACTGAAAGTTTGATTTGGAAAGGAATTTCTAAGGTTTTTTGGACCAACAAGAATGACTTCAGTCTTATCTGAATTTAATAGCAGGAAATTACAAGTCATCCAAGCTTTGATTTCCTTAAGACAGGCTTCTAACTTGGCTAATTGATTACTATCATCTGGCTTCATTGACAGGTATAATTGTGTGTCATCTGCATAACAATGAAAATGTATACAGTGCTTTCTAATAATGTTGCCTAACGGAAGCATACATAAACTAAAAAGAGTAGGGCCTAGCACAGATCCCTGTGGAACTCCATGACTAAGTTTTGAGTTGAAAGAAAACTCATTATTTGCATGAACAAACTGGAACCTATCAGATAGACAAGATCTAAACCTCTGCAACGAAGTTCCATTAAGTCCAACATAGTGTTCTAATCTATCAAGTAGAATATTATGATCGATAGTATCAAAAGCTGCACTAAGGTCTAAAAGGACAAGTACAGAAATTAGTCCATTATCAGATGCGATGAGGAGGTCGTTAGTGACCTTTGCTAAGGCTGTTTCAGTACTATGATGGATTCTAAACCCAGATTGAAACTCTTCAAGTAAACCATTTCCCTGCAGGTGGTCAAATAATTGCGTAGCAACAACTCTTTCTAAGATTTTTGAAATGAAAGGGAGATTAGAGATTGGTCTATAGTTAGCTAAAGCTCCTGGATCTAGCGTTGGCTTTTTGAGTAAGGGTTTAATTACAGCCGTTTTAAAAGCCTGCGGTACATGGCCTAAAGTTAATGAAGAATTGATTATATGAAGAATAAAGCTACCAATAAGTGGGAAGACTTCTTTAAATAACCTGGTAGGAATAGGGTCTAAAAGACAAGTTGAAGGTTTGGATGAGGAAACTATTTTGTCTAACTCACAAAGGTCGATTGGAGTAAACTCATCAAGACAGACATCAATAGAAGGAGTTGTAGTAGTTACAGTATTTAAGTTAACTGTGGGAAGAATATGATTGATTTTATCTCTGATGGATAAAATTTTATTATTGAAAAAGTTCATAAAGTCCTGACTAGTAAACTCTAAGGGAATACTAGGATTGACAGAGTCCTGACTCTTTGTCAACCTGGTTACAGTACTGAAAAGAAACCTGGGATTATTCTTGTTCTCTTCTATTAATGCAGAGTAATAACTCGTTCTAGCTTTTCTAAGAGATTTTTTATAAATTAAAAGATGATTTCTCCAAGCTAAATAGATTTCATCTAAATTAGTGGAGCGCCATTTTCTTTCTAATTGACAAGTCTTCTGTTTTAAGCTACGAGTTTCTGTGTTGAACCAAGGAGTTAGAAATCTCTGATTAGACTTTTTCTTTTTTAAGGGGGCCACCAAGTCTAGAGTCTGATGCAGAGAAGCTGTAACACTATCCACCATGTTATCAATTACAGAAGGAGCAAGCTGTCTATAGCTTATTTCCGTTGTGTTGACACATGGCATAGAGAGCAGAGCGTGTCTCTCTGGCGCTCCTTGGCCCCCGCTGCTGCTACCGTTGGTGGCTCCTCGCCTCCTCTGGTCGTCTCGCTGGGCTCCGCCGCCACCGCGTTGACTGTGATCGCCCTGGTGGTGAGGATGATCCTGTCTGCCTCCTGGGCTAGCGCACAGTAGTCACGCGCGGCCAGCAACGGCGAATTGGCCAGAACCACTCTCGCCTCTGTTGGAAGGTTCCGGAGGAAAAGGTGGGCAAACAGAAAGTGCCCGTCGTCCGTGCCCATTAACGCCAGCATCTTCTTCATCAGGTCGACGGCCGACCCATCTCCTAACTCGGTCCGCGCCAGGAGCCTCTCCGCTCTCTCACATTCCGAGAGCGTGTAACGCCGGGTGAGCGCAGCCTTGAGCGCCTCGTATTTGTTGCGGGCTGGCGGCTGATCGAGCAGGCTCGCTACCTGCTGGGCTGTGCGGGAGTCCAGCGCTGCTACCACATGTTAGAACTTGGTGTCGTCTGCCGTTACTCCCCGGAGGGTGAACTGGGCCTCGGTGTGGTGGAACCAAGAGCGCGGGTTGTGCTGCCAGAAATCCGGTAGCTTGACTGAAAACGCACACGCGTTGCTGGGGGTTCCAGTCCGGGCTGTCTGTGGAATGGCTGCTGCATCGCTGGGGCTTCCCGACCGGGCCGGCTCCGGGGTTCTTGCCTCGTGTTCCATAATACGTCTTGGGTCACCAGTGTAGAGTGTGTAAATGAAGAAGCAGATTCATGACAGATGATTTATTACACACTCACATTTCACAAGCACAGAATGGACTGAATGGTTACAGCAAGCTCTCCTCTTTATATCCCAAGTCACACTTCACAAGTTTTATGGCACTTCACCTCACACAGCATGATATTTACACTACACTGCATTCAACCCCCTCTGTTCTTCCTGGGCATTGTTTCTCCCATGCTTATTCCCTGTCTCTGTCTGAGGTGCTAAATAACCTGACTTCCCCAAGGTCCCAAAATATTAATTGAGGGAGCTGTAGAAGTTAATGTACTTGAGTTTACGGTAGGAAGAATCTGACTGATTTCATCTCTAATAGATAAAATTTTAAGATTGAAAAAGTTCAGAAAGTCCTGACTAGAAAACTCAGGGGGGATGCGCGGATTGATCGAGTCCTGGCTCTTTGTAAGCCTGGCTATAGTGTTGAAGAGAAACCTGGGGTTATTCATGTTCGCTTGTATTAATGCAGAATAATAGCTTGATCTAGCTTTTCTAAGAGATTTTTTTACAGATTAGGAAATGATTTCTCCACGCTAAGTAGAATTCATCTGAATTAGTAGAACGCCATTTCCTTTCCAATTGACGAGTTTTCTGTTTTAAGTCATGAGTTTCTGAGTTAAACCAAGGAGTTAGAAATCTCTGGTTAGACTTTTTCTTTTTTAAAGGGGCTACCAAATCTAGAGTCCGATGCAGAGAGGCTGTAACACTATCAACCATGCATTCAATCACGAATGGAGCAGACTCTCCATCTATTATTTCTGTTGTTTCTGTTGTGTTGACCCATGGCATAGAGCAGACAATCTGCAAAAACTTGGCAACAACGTCATCAGAAAGACATCTGCTGTAGTAGTATTTCTCTTTAGGAAACAAGTGATCAGAGATAATGAAGTCAAAAATTAACAGATAATGGTCAGACAGTACAGGATTATGAGGGGACACTACCAGATTTTCGATATCTATACCATAAGTCAGAACAAGGTCCAATGTATGGTGGAAATGATGGGTAGAATTTTTTACTTTCTGGGAAAACCCCATTGAGTCTAAAATTGAATTGAATGCCTTATTAAGACAATCACTCTCTACATCAACATGTACTGTATATTAAAGTCCCCTACAATAATTATTCTATCGGATTTCAGCACTAAATCAGTTAAAAATTCGGCAAATTCCGATAGAAACTCTGAATAGGCCGAGGGAGGATGATAAACTATGGCAAAGAAAATTGGGTTCAAGCCAAGATTGCCAACAAACCCCACTCTGAGGACCAAACCTTCAAAGGAATTAAAACATAATTTTTGCTTAACATTAACTAGTAATTTAGAATGGAAAATTGCCGCCACTCCACCACCATAACCAGTGGTGGTGGAGTGGTATTTAAACTCATCTACTTTCACTACCGCTACTCCTTCCATCTTCACCGTCACACCTGCCTCCCTCTCATTCACACTCATGTATTCTGTCTTGCTTCTACTGACTTTCATTCCTCTTTTCTCCAGAGCGTACCTCCACCTCTCCAGGTTCTCTTTCACCTGCTCCCTACTCTCACTGCAGATCACAATGTTATCTGCAAACATCACGGTCCATGGAGACTCCTGCCTGACTTCGTTTGTCAGCTTGTCCATCACCATGGCAAACAAGAAGGGGCTCAGAGCTGATCGTAATGTAATCCCATCCGCACCTTGAATCCATCCATCACTCCTACAGCACACTTCACCATACATGTCCTGCACCACCCTCACATACTTCTCTGCCACTCCTGACTTTCTCATACAGTACCACACTTACTCTCTTGTCACCCTATCATATGCTTTCTCTAGATCCACAAAGACACAGTGCAACTCCTAACCTTTTCTATACTTCTCCATCAGCACTCTTAGAGCAAACATTGCATTTGTAGTACTTGTTCTTGGCATGAAACCGTACTGCTGCTCACTGATTGTCACCTCTCCTCTTAACCTGGCTTCAGCAACTCTTTCCCATATCTTCATAGTGTGGCTGATCACCTTTATGCCTCTGTAGTTACTACAGCTCTGAGCCTCACTTTTGTTCTTGAAAATTGGTACCAAAACACTTCTCCACTCCTCGGGCATCCTCTCACTGTCATTAGTGAGACGACAGTGAGTATTGTGATAAACAATCTGGTTAAAAAGTCCACTGCCATCTCTCCTTCAACATTTCTATACCTCCACAGGTATGTCATCTGGACCAACTGCCTTTCCATTCTTCATCCTCTTCAAAGTTGCCCTCACTTCTGCCTTGCTATCCTCGGGACTTCCTTGTTCACTCTTTTTTCATCCATCCTCCTCTCTCTCATTTTCTTTATTCATCAGCTCTGACCTTAACACACTCTCGTCATTTGTTTGCACATTACCATTTCTGTCCTTAATCAGCCTAACCTGCTGTACATCCTTTCCAGCTGGATGTCTCTGTCTAGCCAGTCAATACAACTCATTTTCTCTTTCCTTAGTTTCCAGCCTCTCATACAACTCATTCTATGCCTTATCCTTTGCCACCTCTCTCTCTGCCATGTGCTGACTCAATTTCAAATACTCCTGTCTCCTTCCTTCTACGTTCACCGAATACCTTTATCGAGTTGATTTTTTTTTCAAGCAAATAGTTTGCCATTTCTGTGGAATCTTTTTTTTCACTGAAGCCATACTGCTGTGGATGAAGCAAATGATACATTATTAAATCTAATAGAAAACTACTAGTAAAGGAAAATATCTGCCCTTGTTATCACATAGAAAATACAAATTTAATTGAGCAAAAAACTCCAAAATGTTTACCTCATCTTCCTAAAAAATATACAGCTCCTTTTGACATCTTTCTAGTGTTTATGACAAAAAAATGAGCTGTGAAGAGCAGTGTTTTGGGACCACTATTTACATTCAGTTTTAGCAGAAAACTGCAGAGATCAGTGCTGCAGAGCTGTTGACAGGATTACATGGTTTGTAGACGTGTGAGACAGAGTCTCTGTGTGTATTTCTTTGTGTGTCTGTGTGTGCAAAAAGAGAAAGTATGCAAAACTGAAATATGGAAACACTGGTAGCAGTCAGTTAAAAAGCCTTGTCAGACTATGATATGGTGGTACACAGCAAAGTGCTGTCTGCACTAGTAGATAAATGGATCAGGAAGTGCACTGTGTTACTGGTTGAATTCCTGACCCGGATTAAAGTCAAGGTCAAGAATAAAGCTCCTTTGGTTAAGGGCACTCCATCTTAGGCAATTTGTTATGTGCCAACAGGATACAAAAAAAGAAAATCTAAACTCCTCAAAAAAGTGTGGAAACATTATTTCAGTTAGATATTTCTCCTTTAATAATACCAAATAGTATTCTACTTTAGACAGACAGATGTATTTTATTGATCCAAACTGGGAAATTACAGTGTAACAGCAGCATGACAGAAACGGCAGACCAAAACAGAAACACACACACAGCATAATAGACAAAGGGATTACCCATGGTGTGATGATCAGGCGAGTGCGTCCCCCGTTCCTGTTTTCCCGGCTCTGGAGTAATCTACACACCTGCGTGATTCGCTGCACCTGCTGTCCTCCGGCTCCTCAGCGTATTTAAGGTCCAGTGTGTGGATACAGTGCCGCTGGACCGTTGGCTGCTCTATCAAGTCGTTGTATTGATTTCATTTTGGTTGATCCGTGTGTCTTATCTCCTGTGTCGTCTTCTCCTCAAGTTTGCTGCCACCTCAGCGGTGTGTACTTCGGGGCTGGTTCCGCTCGCCTGACCCTCATTCTGAAGACACCGGACGCTCCACCCAGGTCATCTGCCTTACCCCGTCTTCCCCCCTGGTTCCACGCAGGAGTTCCCTGCCGGGTCCTCTGCTCATTGCAGTAAGGGTAATCTCTCTTCTTGTTCTCCTCTCATGGAGAAAGAATCTCGCCTCTAATAATTCTCTCTCTGCTCTCTCCCCACAGGCTGCATGCGTTCCAGCGTGCTCCTGTTTTATGTGTCAATTTAAGTGTAGGTGTTGCTGCGCTTTTCCTTAGTTGCTGCACTTTATTTAGGTTTGTGTATTTTTAGTTTTTGCACTTTCATTAAAGTGGTGAATCTTTACCCATCTGAGTCTGAGTCTTCATCTGGTGTTGTTGCTTTCTTGGGTTGAATTATGACAGAACGGTCCAGCCAAGATTGAGGGTCAGCGGGAGCTTCACCGGGTGAGCAGTCGGCACTCTGGCACTTGGAGGCCACGGAACACCGGGTCATGTTTCTATCCAAACTGTCACTCAGCAATTTGCAACCGTCACCTAACATTTGTGTTGGCTTCCTGGTGCGGTGTCACCCCCTGCACCTGCTGCTTCGGCAGTCTCTTCCATCTGCAGGACCATTTCTGTTCCTTCACCTGCCCCCTATGGGGGGAGGGGATGCAAAGGTTCTTGCTCCACTGCTGGCTTTATTTCCAGCAGGTGGAAGGGGAGTATAGGGATGATTCGGCCAAGATTCACTTCATGACCCTGTTGCTGCGAGACCGGGCGCTCAAGTGAGCACAGTTCACCTTGAGTGGTCCATCCGGGCCCTCTTACACTTTCGAACGGTTTGTGTGGGAATTTTCGGAGGCTTTCGATCATACGGAGAGTGAATGGAATATTGTTAGCCAGCTGATAGATCTCTGGCAGGGAAATCGGTCCATAGCTGATTTCTTCATCGCATTCCAGGTCGCTGCGGCGGACTCTGGATGAAATGACGATGCTCTGCGCAGCGCCTTCCTCTGGGGTCTGAACACTAACCTCCGTGAGAAGCTGGTTATCCGAGCATCCCCCTCCTATCTGGGTGAGCTTACTGTGCAGGCGGTGGCCCTTGATAACCGGTTTAGGAAGTGCGCAAGGGAGCAGAAGGCCGCTCCTTCCCCATTCACTTCACGGCCGGCCCCTCCAGCCTCTGATGCGGTTCAACTGGCATCGTCACCGGAGAAGATGGTCCTCGGTAGGGCCCGTCTGACTCCGAGAGAATGCTGGCATTGTAGAAGGGTGGGGGTGTGCATTTATTGTGGGGTCCCTGGACATGAAATATCAAAATGCCCAATTCGGCCCAAAAGATCTGGCTCGTCAGTAGCTGTGGGGGGTCTGGTGGGAGGATCTTCCCAAAATTCTAACCATTTTGAACTCCCGGCCCTCGTTCAGTTACAGGGGGCCAAGTTCAAAATGTCTGCTCTGATTGACTCGGGAGCGGAGCAGAATTTCATTCAACGGGCACTGGTCCAAGAATTTCAGATTCCGACAAGGAACCTTCAGATGCCTTTGAATGTCTCGATGGTATCAGGCAGCAGTATCGTGGTGATTACCAAACAAACTGAACCCATTTTGGTCATTTTGTCTGGTAATCGCCACAAGGCCATTCAGTTTCATGTGCTGCCTCAATCTTCTGCCCCCATGATGTCTGTGGCTCCAAATTCAAAATGCATAATAAATTATAGCCAGGGTTCCATTTCGTCCTGTTTCCCCTTTTGCAGCTCATTGTGTCTCTGCTCAGCCGCATGCTCGCCCTCTCTCCCCATTTCCTCCTCTCCGGCTGAGCCGGCAGATCTCAACTCCGTGCCCAAGGTCTATCATGACTTAGGGGAGGTCTTTAGCAAGTCTAGGGCCCTATCATTGCCACCTCACCGGGCCTACGACTGCGCTATCAACCTCCTTCCGGGTGCGTGGCTGCCATCTAGCCGGCTCTACAGTTTATCTGGGCCAGAGAGGGAGGCAATGGAGACCTACGTTAAAGACTCCCTCAGCACCGGCCTTATTCGTCTTTCGTCTGCCCCTCTCAGCGGTGGGTTCTTTTTTTTGTAGGGAAAAAGGACGGGACATTGTGGCCATGCATTGATTACCGTAAACTTAACGCTATCACCTGTAAGGATAAATATCCTCTGCCCCTTATTAACGCAGCGTTTGAGTTTCTCCAACAGGCGTGTTACTTCACCAAGCTCGACCGCTGCAATGTGTACCATTTGGGTCTGCATTCGTGAGGGAGACGAGTGAAGATGGCATTCAAAACCCCTTTGGGCCAATCTGAATATTTGGTCATGCCATTCGTGACTGACCAACGCCCCTGCCATCTTCCAGCAGTACTGTATGCTGTATGCAACAATATACAGTATGTGTACTGTATATTGTTGTAAACTCCTCCTGTAATAACTTTTAATACTTTAAATTATTTTACCCATGGAGGACCCAACAGGATGGGGAAGAGGGAAAGGAAGTGTGTGGAGGGGGGGAGAAAAGGAAGGGGAACAGACAAAAAGACAAACAAACCAACAACTAAAACAAACAGAAGACAAACTGCTTCTTCCCACCAAAGATGTCTTAACTCGAGTCTGGTATCCACACCTGTTAAAGGAGAGACATTTGTACATGTGCGTCTGTGTACATATATATGAGAGCGCGCGCAAAATAAGTGTGTGCATGTGAGTAGTTTGTCAGGAAACATACAAAAAGGGGGGCCAGTTGCAACAGCTCTCCCCCTGGGAACCCCGAACAGGCAAGGCAGCACCGCCAACCCCCACAGAGCACAAATGCCCGAGGTCAGCAAGCCCCAGGAAAGCCAGGCATCCACCCCCAGAGGGACGATTGAGGGAGGCCAGGCCGCCAGGCAGCCGACGCGGTGGGCCCACACCCCCAGGCCCGCCAACCCCCCACACCCCCAACGGGGCCAATGCCAGTCCCTGGGCCCCAGGTGCCAGGAGGCCAGCAACCCCACTCTCCGGGCCGGAGACCGGCCCGCACCCCCCGGGAACCCCCATGCCCAAGAAGTCCCCCCTGCCCAGGGAGCCCACACAGCTGAGAGGCACTACCACCCCCTCAATCCAGCACCTCCAACTCGCAGACACACCCATCTCCACACCTTCACACCCTCATAGCTCTCATACGCACCCACATGCACTCCCTCACTCTCACTCCCGGACCCAGCTATTCTCGCTCATTCCTGTACCCGTTCAATCTCACTCCCACTTGCCCTCAGAATCACTACACCCACTCACGTTCACCCACGCATGCACTCTCCCTCTGACGTACTTACATCCATTCATGCTCTCTCCCTCACACTCACCCACCCTCATTCACCCTTATTTCTTAAGGCGACCATGATGCAGATGCAGCAAACCTGAACGCACACCAGCGCCCGGGGAGACCGCCGGCACAGGCCAGCGGCCACCTCCCCACCGACCCACCCTAGGGCAGCCATGGCCACAGAAGCAAACCCCCACCCCCAGCGCCCACCCGAGCGACTGATCAGCAGATGACCACAAGTGTGCGGAGATGCCACCCGACACACAAAGCGCCACACAAAACCAACCCACCATCACCCACCTCCATTCATCATTCCCTCACTCTTGCTTACTGTCTTATTCAGTCCCTCTCTCACTCCCTTGATTGTATCTATACATTCAGCAGCACCCCAGGGATTTTGACAACATGACGGGTCCCAGGGCCCCCACTGGGCCCCCAAGCCCCCAGCAGGAGGAGGGCAACAGGGGTGGGGGGAGATCCCTCCTCCTTTTACAGAGTATGGTAGGTGTATGTCGGTTGTATGATGTGATTGTGTGTAAATGTGTGGACTACCATAGCACAGTTAAAATTGGGGGGATGGTGGTTGGAGCACCACTAGCCACTGCGATAAGCAGCGGGGCTCCCATCTCCCCAAGCCCTTAGTGTCTAAAATGCAATTAAAATTGAGGTGAAGGCAGCCCCACCGCACAGCAGATGTATCCCCGACACAGTGCGGCACACCCTTGAACCAAAACCCTAAATGTATCCAAGAAAATGCATATTCCACCCAGAGTCAGGGGGAAGGGGGAGGGGGAAATAAGACTGGGAGGGAGGTGATCCAAAAGCGAGGCCATCCACCCCTCCCCCCCCGCCCAGAAGCCAGCTCGCAAACTGGCTCATGAGGCCACCCACTGCCCCCAAATCCCAACCCAGGGCGAGGGCCGCCAAGCCGAGCAGCCCAGGACCCACCAGCGTCACGCCCTGGTGCTTCCAGCACCACAAACATGATTGAGCAGCCAAACCCATTCCCACTCATCTTGCACATACAAACATGCACAACAATAGTCACAATAGTGAACAATGGCCGGACCACACTGACACCCCCACATGCCAAGCGACACCCCTGAGCATCTACACAAGCCGACCGACCACCCACCCAGATGCACACCGACAGCAGTAGGTCCCGCCCCACAGCCACAGCCACCCTGGAGCAGCCCAACGGCATCATGGCCACCAACCCGGGCCAACGGCCCCCCCAAGCACCCACACACACCTGCCACCAATGACACCAGGGGCAATGCGACAAAGCGCCCCATGACACAACAACAGGGTGGCCGGGACAAGCAGGCCCCGAATCGCCAACCCCCATGCCACTAGATAGACTGCCCCACCCCCGCCACCCAACAAAGTTCTATCCATACACACATCCTCTACCCCCACCCATTCACCCACAGGTAACCTCACCCGTACACACACACACCTGCCCACCCTCATGTGCACACACACACACACACACACACACACACACACACACACACACACACACGCCCACCTACACCCACACATAGCCCCACATGCCAACACATACACCCACTTCTGCACCTGCTCACACAGACACCCCCACTCACACGTACACACACACACACAGGCCCAGAGGATGGGGAGGGCGACCTCCCCCCCCCCCAGGCTCAGGTACCTGCCCCAGGGAGGACACGACCCTGCCGCCACAAGGACGCACTGGGGCCGGGCCCGCACCACAGCACACACCCGACCCTGGCCCGGGGGTGGGGGGAACCCCCCCCTCCCCAGCATCAGGGGCCTAGGGCCAAACCCAGCCCCTCTTGGGAGGCAAGGCCAGCCAGGCGGTGGCCTTGTGTCTTTTTCTCCAGTTTGAATACCTCTGATATCAACATTCTGTCTTATGGCTGCTGCTAATGGTTCGATAAAGATGGTAAAAAAGTGAGGGAGAGAGTGGACAACCCTGTCTAGTACCTCTCTGGAGATTAAAGCTTCGGGAGGTCTGATCATTTGTTCGGACAGACGCAGCTGGACAGCTATATAGTGTTTTAATCCAGTTTATGAAAAGATGACCAAACCCAAACTTAACACCATAAAAGAAATTTCCAGTTAACTCTGTCAAAGGCTTTCCTCCGCATCCAGAGATAAAACTGTAGCTCCTAAGTCACTGATCTTACAATAGTCCTATTAAATTAAATAGCCTGCATGTATCATTAGCCAAGTGCTTATCCTTGATGAAACCTGTTTGATCTGGATGTATAATCACCAGAATTATCCTTTCCAGCCTTTTGCCAAGAGCTTTGCAAATGATTTTAAGATTGACATTCATAAATGAGATGGGCCAGTGGCTGGATTGAAGCATAGGTCTTCTCCAGGTTTAAGGAGTCAGGACAATACTAGCCAAATTCATATTTGGAGTGATTACATCATCTTCTTTAATTTGGTTCTCCATTTTAAAGAAAGTAGATGCCATCACAGGCCAGAATTCTTTATAAAATTCTACTGGAAAAACATCTGGTCCCGAAGCTTTGTTGTTGGGATGTGCTTAAGTGCCTCCTGGAGTTCGGACACCCAGAAGTAGGTGCATCCAGAGCTGCAATCTGTTCATTATTTAATCGTGGCAAAGTTAATATCATCCAAAATTTATTATCTCTGAGGTCAGATGAGATTAACCTGAGATAAGTAGAGGTTTTCATAAAACTTTCTCCATTCCATCCATCTTCTACCCTTACCGCTTTTCCAGAGGTCCAGGTCACAGACGCAGCAGTTCAAGCAGAGAAGTCCAGACGTCCCTCTCCCCATCTACCTGCTCCAGCTCTTCCAAGAGGATACCAAGGCATTCCAGACCAGCTGGGAGGAGACAGTCTCTCACCGACTCCTGGGCCTGCCCGGGGTCTCTTCCCAGTGGGACGTGCCCGAAACCCCTCAAGTGGGAGGCGTCCAGGAGGCATCCTAATCAGATGCCCATACCACCTCAACTGATGCCTTTCAATGTGGAGGAGCAGCAGTTCTACTCTGAGCCTCTCCTGGATGACTGAGCTCCTCACCCCATCTCTGAGGGTGAGTCCAGCAATCCTATGGAGAAAGCTCATTTCAGCCAGTGTGTGTGTGTGTGTGTGTGTGTGTGTGTTGTGTGTATGTAAAAACTTTCTAAAGGAGGTTATTTATTTCTTCAGGCTCATGGGTAATAATTCCAGTCATATCCTTAATAGAGTGGATAGTTGTTTTTACTTTGTTCAATCCAAGCTGGTTCAAAAAAATATCACCCCGATTTATATTACTGTGTTCAAACTTCTCAAGACAAAGTCATATTAAAAAACTGGTGTTCTTTTGTTTGTAATTCTTTTAATTCCAGCTTTCATTTTCTCAGATTGTTAGTGGCTGTTCCTGTGAGAAACGGCACAGGTCATCTCCGTGATTTAATTTTCTGTTCCAACTCCAGTACCAGTGCTTTTTCTTTTTATTCTTATACGAACAGTAAGATATTATTTTACCCTCGCATGACCACTTTTGCTGCTTCCCAAAGAACACAATGGGATAATCCTGGCACATCATTATACTCCAGATAAGATTCTCACCCTTATGTATTAAATTTCCAGCTCCTAGTTTTCCTTACAGCTTTCCTATTACTAGTGTAAGAGTACTGGATGGTGATCGCTAATAGCTTGATTTGAACTATTTCAGTGTTCTGTGATGTCCCTCACAATAGAGTTACTGGCTAAAAAGAAGTCTAAATGTGAATGTGAACTATGAACTGATGAAAAAAATCTGTATTCCTGAAGAGTTGGGTAAAGAGAACGCCATTCATCTGTAGCATCATTCCCTTGGCTCATCAATAAATTACTCTTCTCCTTAAAGAAACTGTTCCACGCAAAAAGCCTGGTCAAGAACTGTTTTTCTTCATCTCAGGACCACCTGGAAACAACATTCCTTTGTCAAGAAGTACGATAAGGATCCCTTTTAAATTGATTAGTTGCTATCATAAATAAACTGGAGTTTACCCCACAGGCAGGTTTATGCCTCCATAATCTTTGTGACATTTCACAGACTAAGTGTGTCTTACGGTCATAGGAATTATTCCACAGCTCGACAGTACCCCTGGTGGACAACTTTGGAATATGTTTACTTGTGCCTCTACAACTGAATAATCAATGAATAAGATGACTACCTTTTACAAAACTCAATTCTTGGATTATTCTCTTTTTCAGGACAGCCTGGAAAATCAAGTGGGACTGACAATATTCTGGTTTGGGATAGTTCATTAATCTTTATTTTAAAGTGTGCATGAATGCTTTAAATATACTCCAATGCTGTTACTTAGAACTTTATAAAATGCAAGCTCACTAAAGATTAGTAATGAATCGCTGATTTCAGCTAAATATTATATATATATTATATAGTAAAGTTTCATGTTATTTCATTCTTTTGGTTGTTTACAAAGGACTGCTCTCATATTGGCCCAAAGTTGATAAAAACCCACCACGACAGGAGACAACTGGCTTATTTTCATGTCAGTCAGAGTTTTGGCGTGAAACTTGCTCAGTCTTTAAGCAAGAATGGCCATACTTGTTTCAGTATTGTCTAGAACTTGGTTATTTGTCTTTGTGTAAAGTGTGTGTCACCTACTTTTAATCTTTTCCTTAAACGTCTGGGAATTATGTTTGTTTTTTTTTTTCCTGAGCTCAAACTTCTATTATTCAGGGTAAAACTCTGTATTCACAGATGTTTTTCTATTTAAACCTTTTTCCCTAAATCCATCGTGCTTGTGTGTTAGAAGACTGACTGACTGATCGCCCTCACACTGGAAGCTGTTGTGTCGTTTGTCGGAAGAACTTGCATTTCGTGGCTGGAATTTTATTAATCTTGTCTCTGATCCTGTAATTCCAATCAGACTGAACTATATTCAATTTACATTGGACCCAAAGGGAAGCTACTGAACACCGAAGAGCCCCTCATGTTGTCTGCCTGGCATGCTATTTCATGCAGCCAACGAAGAAGCAGCCTCACATCACCTGATCTCAGCTCCAACTGTTTGTTGCAGTCAAATCTCAGCTTGTGATTGCTGGACTGTGGACTCTGGGGAAATTATCTGCGGCAGATAATTTCCGTATCATCTGAAGTAAATCTTCAGCTGAGGATCCAAGTGATGAAGAGGACCTCAACAACAACGCAACAACGCAAGGAGTTCACGTGAGCCATATTCTCTGTGTTCCATCTGCTGAATGAAGTCCAGTGCCTTAAAAGTATGCCACAATTTGTTTCATGTTTAAATTTAGTTCATAACTCTGATCAGAGCTACAAAATTAAAGAGAATTAATATTCCCTCTTCTCAATTAAAATTCTCTTTACTTTCTCAGAGTAAATGCAGAATTTTCTATATAAGTTTTTTAATTTTCTGCATAAATTTCCACGTCCAATTTATTTCATACTTTGTTACAGTTAATCTCAGTCTTCCATTTCCATCACAGTTACAAATGCATACTAAGGTTTACATGGTTCTACAAATGTGTTTACACCCGGTTGTTCGATAATCAGTTACAGTATAATGTGACTGCTTGATATCTGATCACTTCACCTGCTTACAAATCATTCAAATGTAATGTCATTTAATCAGCTTCATTATTAAACTGTTAACTGTAATGAGGGAAGTTGCCAGTGAATTTCTTCCCTGTGTTTGTTGATGAAGTCACCCAGTATAGAATTCACGAATAATTTGAGACTGATTAATGAAAGGTATAAAGAATAATTCTTAATAAATTGTTCACAATAGTGAACTGGTGCCCCTAAACAAGTGCTTTACTCTCTTATTTGGTGAGTGGTGTGGTGACTGTGTAAACCTGTCCACACACCCACACACACACACACCCACACACCCACACACCTCTCTAAATGATTTAAATAATCTCTGTACCTTATCACACTTATAATAAATCAAATAACGCTATACATCGCAAAGACCAAAATCATTCATGTACTGTTTGAGAGTGTCAGTAGCCTGCCATTTTCGATAATTCCCCGATGCACTGAGCCTGTCGTTTGCAGGGTTTAATACCAGGTTGAAGTCTCCTCCTGTTATGAGTGCAGTGTCCAAATGCTCAGAAAGAGAAGTGAAGAAAGTGTGAAAATAGGATGGGTTGTCAACATTTGGGCCATAAATGCTTGCAATACATAGATCCAAATTTTGAACTGAGATTTTTAATATTATGAATCTACCTTCTGGATCTGCTATGGTATTATTCACAACAAAGCGTATTCTTCTGTTTACCAATATAGCTACCCCCCTTTGTTTAGAATTAAAGCAGGCTGAGTACATGTAGGGGAATTCCAGGGAGGCGAGCGCATCTACAGATGACTTAGAAACATGTGTTTCCTGTAATAAGACAAAGTCTGCCTGTAGCTCCTTCAGTCTGTTAAAAACTTTTAGCCTCTTCTCCCTGGTACCAATTCCACATATATTTCACGTGACAAACTTAAATGTAGACATGCTTTCACCAACTGGTTTTGTGCTAAAGGCTAACTAAATGTGCCTATGTGATTATATGTCTGTAATGTATGCATATACAGTATGTGTATATGTATGTTGTGTATAAAATATATACCTACATATGTATGCTTGGGTGTGAGCGCTTGATGTCTCTGTTCCATTTTCTTGCAATTGCAAGCACATGGGGTGCATGGACTTGGGTGCATGTACTTAAAGTTATTTCCTATAAACCAGAAGTATGAGAGAAAACAGACATAAAGGTTAGTAAATGGTGAAAAATGCAGACAACATACAACAACTTTGACATAACGCACGGCTCAGGAGACGCACACACACAGGCTTAGAGTAGTTCAAAGAGTTTATTAACAGCAGGAGTGAATGAGTGTGTGTCTGCGGGATGTAAATGTGTTGGTGATGGTGTCTGCTCCAGGCACAGAGGCAGGTGACCGTACAGCCGAGCAACCCTATGGAGAGAGCACAGGGAGAGGGTGACGGGCATACACCAACACAGGTGGATTTATGGGGCGAGAGAAGGACTTACTTGGTGGGTCAGGACAGCTGGCACAACAAGGGGCGAAGCCCGGAAGACAGCCACCTGGAGAGCTCTTTACAGCAGCGAGGATTGGGCGATGGAGTGGAGATTCCGCCGCTGGGGAATCCACCTGTGGCACAGGGGAGAAGACTGAAGAAAAGAGGTAAGCGATCTTCTTACCAAAATGGTGACGCTGAAGGGAAGTATGCTCACAACGGTGAGGGACGAAAGTCTGACGCTTCAGGCCGAGCCCCGGGCGAGACGGCTTTATCCCTCGCCGCTGATGATTGTCAGGTGCGTGAGCAGGTGGCGCCGCTGATGAATGGCGCGGCGTGACAGTACTCCCCCCTCTAGCAGCGGCCTCCTGGCGATGGCTTAGTCCGGGTGCGCTCGGTGGAAGTCCGCGATGAGCGAGTGGGTCCAACACAAACGACGGGGGCACCCATTGTCGATGCTCGGGGCCCATAGCCCTCCAGTCCACCAGGTATTGCAACCCACGACCTCGGCGCCGGGAGTCCAGGATGGAGGAGACGGACCAGGCCGGATGGCCACCAATCATGCCGGGGGCGCGGGTTGCGCTGCAGGAGGGAGGGCAAAGGGGGTCAGTGACTGCCAGTTTCACTCTTCGACACTTGAAAGTGGAATGGATGCGGAGGGAGGGGGGAATAGCCACGCGCACTAGCCACCGGGGTTTATGATCCGGGTGATGGGAAGGGACCATGAATCGCTGTGCCAGCTTCCCTCCTCTCGTCCTTTTAATGTGACGTCCTGGGTAACACATACACGAGTTGCCCAACTCTGTACGCCGGGGCAGGTCTTCTGTGCCGGTCCCGCCACGTCCTGTTGCGCTCCGCCGTGCGTAAAAGCGCATGACGCGCGGCAGCCCAGGTGGAGCGGAACTGCCTAAGGTGCGCCCTAACAGAGGGGACAGTCACCTCGTTCTCCTGCGCTGGAAACAGCGGGGGGTCGTAACCCAGGGACGCCTTGAAGGGGGACATCCCCGTTGCAGAAGAGCGGGCGGTGTTGTGGGCATACTCCACCCAGGCGAGATGGTTGCTCCAGGACGTCGGCTTGGATCTAGTAACACAGCGGAGCGCAGCCTCCAGCTCCTGATTGGTCCTCTCACACTGCCCGTTAGACTGGGGGTGATGGCCGGAGGAGAGGCTCACCTTGGCTCCGATGGCGTTACAAAAGGACCTCCAAACCTCGGATGAAAATTGGGGGCCCCGGTCCGAGACCACGTCCACCGGAATCCCGTGCAGCCTGACCACGTGTTGGACGAGGAGGCCCGCCGTCTCCAGGGCAGTAGGGAGACCTCGCAGGGGAACGAAGTGCGCCGCCTTGGAGAAACGGTCCACAATGGTCAGGACGGTGTCAAAGGAGTTGGAAACGGGGAGTCCGGTGACGAAGTCCAGTGCGATGTGCGACCAGGGCCTGCCGGGGACGGGCAGAGGCTGGAGCAGACCCGCTGGGGGGGCATTTCCCGACTTGCTGGTGGCACAGATTGGGCAAGCCCGGGCGTAGCGGGCTGCATCCCTCCGCAGGCCTGGCCACCAAAAGGACCGCTGGAGGAGGCTGATCATCCGAGAGGTGCCGGGATGACAGGTGAGCCGGGAGGTGTGGAGCCAGTGGATGACCTCTCCTCGGACCGCAGATGGGACGAACAGTCTTCCCTCCGGTCCGCCGCCAGGATCAGGTTCCACCTCCTGCGCCTTCCGGATCTTGTCTTCAATGTCCCAAGAGATGGCACCGAGGACGCACGACCTGGGCAGGATAGTGTGGGGCGTCTCCTCAGCCTCCACGGGGGTGAACTGCCTAGAGAGGGCGTCAGGCAGGCCGTTTTTGGAGCCCGGCCTGAAGGTGATCGAGAAGCGGAACCTGGCGAAGAACAAAGACCAGCGCGCCTGGCGGGCATTCAGGCGCTTGGCAGATCGGTAATACTCTAAGTTCTTGTGGTCCGTCAGGACCACAAAACGGCAGGTCCCCCCCTCTAGCCAGGGGCGCCACTCCTGTAAGGCGAGTTTAATGGCCAGGAGCTCTCTGTCCCCCACATCGTTGTTCCTCTCCGCCGGGGACAGGCGCCGGGAGAAGAAGGCGCACGGCCGTTTGGGCGCCATCGTCAGGTGACCGCTGGGATAACACTGCTCCCACTCCCGTGTCCGATGCGTCCACCTCCACAATGCACTGCAGCGCGTGGTCGACCTGGCGAAGGACCCCGGGAGAGGAGAACTCCGCCTTCAGCGCCCTAAAGGCAGCAGCGACCTCTTCAGTCCACCGGAACGGGACCTTCGGGACGTGAGGGCGGTGTCAGCGGTCCGACGATCGAGCTGAAATTTGGGACAAAGCGGCGGTAAGAAATTGGCAGAAGCCACAAACTGTTGCACCTGCCTTCCCGGGATGCGGGAGTAGGGCCACTCCACCACCGCCTTCACCTTCTCTGGGTCTGGAGCACCTGATCTTGAGCGATGATGAATCCCAGGAAGGATGTGGTCCTAGCGTAGAATTCGCATTCTCAGCCTTCACGTACAGACGATTCTCCAGCAGTCTTTGGAGGACCCCCCTCACATGGACCTGTGCTCGGCCCTGGACCTGGAGAAGATAAGGATGTCATCCAGGTAGACGAACACAAAAAGGCCGATGAAATCCCGAGGACGTCATTAATGAGGCGCTGAAAGTACTGCAGGAGCGTTGGTCAGCCCGAACGGGCATGACGAATACTCAAAGTGGCCGTTCGGGTACGGAAGGCTGTCTTCCATTCATCTCCCTCCCGGATCCGTCGAGGTGTAAGCGCTGCGTAAATCCAGCTTGGTAAACCAGTCGCCCCCTGGAGGGAGTGAAAGCAGTGTCCATGAGGGGCAGGGTTGTAACGGTCCCTCTCAGTGATGTCATTAAGGCGCTCGGTAGTCTATGCAGGGGGCGGAGGGGATCCGTCCTTTTTTCCCGACAAAGAAAAACCCTGCCCCCACGGTGACGACGATGGCGAATAATCCCCGCTCAGAGATTCCTTCAGGTATGTAGTTCATGGTATCCTTCTCCGGCGCCGACAGGCTGTAGAGCCGACCAGATGGCAGGGGGAGCCCCCCTGGCGGAGGTTGATGGCACAGTCTATGTCGATGCGGGGGAAGAGGAACATAGCTTTCGATTTGCTAACTACCATACCCAGGTCGTGAAATTCTGGAGGCACCAGTGACAGGTCCGGAGGTGCTGTATCCGCCACAGGGGGGAGCCGCGGATGGGGAGCAGGCAGCGGACTGAAGGCAGGTGGCCCATACAGAAGGTACTCCATGCCGATACCCATCGACCTCCAGTCCAGGACATAGGGTTGTGTAGGCGTACCAGGGATACCCCAGGATGACGGGCTACACAGAGTTGGGCAGACGTAAAATACCATCTCCTCCCGGTGGTTCCCTGAGATGATGACTGGGACAGGCATGGTTTGGTGAGAAACTCCTCCCAAGGGAGGCACGGGAGAGATGGACCAGGGAGATGGGGTGTTTTAATGCCTGACATCGGATGCCCAATCGGGTTGCCAGCTTGTGAAATGAAGCTGCCCTCTGCGCCCGAATCCACCAGTGCGTGGTGAGGTCCCAGTGGGATTGTGGGCAAAAACGGATGGGCAGCTTTAATTGAGTGAGAGAGTCTAACCGTTGGGATCCCGCGAGGCTCCCTACAGCGATTCGCGGACCCCGCAGACTGGCTTTCCGCGGGGCAAACGCTCCACACGTGTGTTGGTCACCTCCGCAATACATGCAGAGGCCCAACTCACGGCGGCGTTGTTTCTCCGCAGGGGAAAGCTTGGTCCAGCCCGTCACCATCGGCTCCGACTCCTCGGGCACAATGCTGGCGGCGCCGCCAGGGGGCGAGCTTGGAACAAGGTGCGGCGAGACTCCACGAGGGCGAGAAGAAGAAGACTTCCGCCCCGAGGAGCGCTCGCGTCAGCCTGTTATCCAAACTTATCGCTAAGGATGTCAGCTCCGCTAGCGTCCCAGGGATATCCCGTCCAGCCAGTTCATCCCTCAGAGCACTATTGAGCTGCGGAGGAACAGCCACAGAGGGGAGCGTTCCTCCCAGCCCAATTCCTCCGCCGCTACCCGGAAGTCGACCGAGTAGTCCGCTGCCGACCGGCCTCCCTGCTGGAGAGCGAGGAGCCGATCGACCTGGACCGTCTCGGTTTGAGAATGGTCAAAGACCTCCAGAAAGCGCCTCACGAACTGGTCATAGGTGAGGGTGGCATAACTGGGCCTCGCCATTACGGCGTAGGTCCAAGTTAACGCACGCCCCTCCAGAAGATTCCCTATGTAACCAATCCGACTGTGATCCGAGGGAAAATCTCCGGGCACACGGTGGAACACGGACTCACACTGCATAATGAACCCCCGCGCTCCGCCGAGCTTACCGCTAAAGCGGGCGGGGGTCGGAATCGGTGTGAGCCGAACCGGTGCCACCGGAGCCGGCTGGACGGCCGCTGGAACAGCAGGAGCCGCGCCACCCTGACGAGCCGGGGGGAACGGCTGTTGAGGATCCAAGCGGCCCAACCGGTTAGTTAAATTCAATAATTGATTAAAGATCACCTGTTGTTGATAAGCTATTTGATCCACTCTAGCCTCGAGAGTGGAAAACCGGTGTGCGAGCCCGCCGTCCGCCGAGCCGCTCTGCTGAAGCCGTACTGACATAACGCACGGCTCAGGAGACGCACACACACAGGCTTAGAGTAGTTCAAAGAGTTTATTAACAGCAGGAGTGAATGAGTGTGTGTCTGCGGGATGTAAATGTGTTGGTGATGGTGTCTGCTCCAGGCACAGAGGCAGGTGACCGTACAGCCGAGCAACCCTATGGAGAGAGCACAGGGAGAGGGTGACGGGCATACACCAACACAGGAGGGATTTATGGCGAGAGAAGGACTTACTTGGTGGGTCAGGACAGCTGGCACAACAAGGGGGCGAAGCCCGGAAGACAGCCACCTGGAGAGCTCTGTACAGCAGCGAGGATTGGGCGATGGAGTGGAGATGTCCGCCGCTGGGGAATCCACCTGTGCACAGGGGAGAAGACTGAAGAAAAGAGGTAAGCGATCTTCTTACCAAAATGGTGACGCTGAAGGGAAGTATGCTCACAACGGTGAGGGACGAAGTCTGACGGCTTCAGGCCGAGCCTCCGGGCGAGACGGCCTTTATCCCTCGCCGCTGATGATTGTCAGGTGCGTGAGCAGGTGGCGCCGCTGATGAATGGCGCGGCGTGACAAACTTCAACAAAATTAGTTACAACAGACAACCTCAGGAGAAAAGAAAGAAACAGACAAATGTTAACAAATTAAACCAAGATCAAATAAGAGACCTGTGCACACTCTTTTTTCCACCTGTAGCTAAGAAAAAAAGGAAGTTCTAGAATAACCAGGGGGTTATGGTTTCATCCATAAACAACTTTCCATCTATATACAATCTATCCACAGAGACAACAGCTCGTTTACCTTCTTGGATTTTTTGTTTTCTTATGGGAAAAAGCTTCCTTCTCCTTTCCAAGATTTTCTGTGGAAATTGATCATTTAGACCATAATTGGTGTTTTTAAGCTGCCTGCCCTGCCTCTGTACCAGAATTTTTGACTTGAAATGCTCAAATTTGGCAACAATAGGTCTGGGACGTTTATTTTGAGGATTTTTTTTTTTTTTGCCCAATTCGGTGGACTCTGTGGAAGGTAATTGATTTTGTGACTTTAGCGGACAATTTCAGTTGCGTGGACATAAATTCCCGGACCAGCTGTTCCGGATTTTCATTATTTTTTTCAGCAATTCCGGAAAAAACAAGGTTATCTCTCATGCTGCGTGACTGCAAGTTGACAACCGTTTCCTTCATCTTCCTGTTCTCTCTTTCAACAATGCCAAGACACATGGTTAGCGTGTTTACTGACTTTTTCAAACTATTGTTTTCCTCTAAGAGAGACGAGCTGCGCCTGACTGTTCTCCAGACTCTCACGCACGCTCTGGAATTCTTTATGGAGCAGCTCTACTAACGCTAGTCTGTCATCCATGCTGGTAAGTTTATTTTCAATAGAAAAAAGGATGTCACTAACCTCAGAGCCATCTCGTGATTTCTCGGGCATTATTTTCGGCAAGTCTGCCGGCCTCAGTCGCTTTGACTGGGAAGCAGGGATGGGAGACTGCTCCATGACACAGCAACGGAAATAAAACTTGTCAATATAGTTCTCTAGTTCCTCCAGCTCCGTACAAAAAAGAAAGCTAGAAACATACAGTCAGTTAATGGATTAATTACAAAAAGCAGGAAAAAAATAAACTACTCGTGGAAAAGTTTGTTTATACTCGGTCGGCGGGCACCGCCATTTTGGGTTATTGCGCAACAGTCTTGGAACATCTTGCGATCACAGCATTGGCCCCTCCCGCCCACACTATATACAAGAATAAGCTAATGAAGACACAAACACGAGAGCTACTGCTGTTATGGCCTCCTCTCCTTACGGCACCAAATTCTTTCTTCATAGGGCTGTCCCAGTGTGAAATCATGAATATCATTGGAAAGCCTGACTAGTCACCTTTACAACGAGGTACAACTTGTCAGGATTGTGCATTTGTGGAATGATTAACACAGCTAAACGTGTTGGTAGCACTCCCAAAACATTTGTCAAAATCCCTGGCAATATTCTCCTGTTGTTTTGAGCTTCAAGTGTGCCAGATGTGTGCCAGTCACAGGTGTAATTGGACACTTGTGGGATCAGCTTGGGCATGCTGTATGAGCTAGAGTGACCAACACAACCACGCTGGTTGGCCTTCAACAACTCCTTTTTGAGGAATGGGATGCCATCCCACAGCAAAATGTGACAAGCATGAGGAGGAGGTGCCAAGCTGTTGTGACTGCCTATGGGTCTTCCACATGCTACTGTCCCTGACGGTGTAAAATGAATAAAGTGTAAAAATGGCCAATAAATTTATGTGTTGTTTTTTTCCCCCTTATTACTGTGTAAGAGTGCAATCATCCAATTCACCAAGCAACTCAAAACAAGCGTGAATACCAACCGGAGACTATTGCAGGGGATTTTGGCACATTTTTTGGGGTCGCTACCCACACCGTTAGCTGTGTTGCTCATTCCACAAATGCACGATCCTTACAAGTTTCACTTCATTGTAAAGTTGACTAATCAGGTTTTTCAACAATATAAAATACAATACCAATTAATATTATTAAAAGGGAGAAACAACTGTCTGAAATAATGTTTCCAAACTTTTTTTTGAGGAGTTTAGATACTCCCTCTCATGGATCATCACCTTATCGTGGTGGGGGGGGTTTGCGTTCCCCAGTGATCCCAGGAGCTATGTTGTCTGGGGCAATTTGCCTCTGATAGGGTCACCCAAGACAAACTGGTCCTGGGTGAAGGGCCAGACTAAGAACGATCCAACAGACTCTCATGATAAATTCTATATCAAGGATTCAGTGTACCCCGCCCGGTATGGGGTTACCGGGGCCCCACCCTGGAGCCAGGCCTGGGGGAGGAGCTCGAAGGCTAGCGTCTGGTGGCCGGGTTTCCACCCATGGGACCTGGCCAGGCTCAGCCCGAAGGAGTTACATGGGTCCGCCCTCCAGCGGGCTCACCACCTGCAGGAGGGATCATGGGGGTCCGGTGCTATGTGGATTAGGTGGCGGTCAAAGGCGGAGACCTTGGCGGACTGATCCCAAGCTTTCTAAACTGGCTTTTGGTACGTGGAATGTCACCTCTCTGGTGGGGAAGGAGCCTGAGCTGGTGTACGAGGTTGAGAGATACCGGCTAGATATAGTCGGCCTCACCTCAACACACAGCTCCAGTTCCGGAACCAGTCTCCTGGAGAGGGGCTGGAGCTTGGCCTTTTCTGGAGTTGCCCCAGGCAAGAGGCGACGAGCAGGGGTGGGTATTCTTGTATCCCCCCCACCTTGCTGCCTCTATATTGGAGATTTCCCTGGTGGACGAAAGGGTTGCTTCCCTGCGCCTCTGGGTTGGGAAACGGGTCCTGACCATCATTTGTGCCTATGCACCAAATGATGTTTCAGAGTACCCACCCTTTTTGGAGTCTGTGACTGGGGTGCTGGGGGATGTTTCTCTTGGAGACTTCATTGTCCTACTGGGGGACTTCAATGCGCACGTGGGCAATGACAGTGAAACCTGGAGGGGGGTGACTGGGAGGAACGGCCTGCCCGATCTGAACCCGAGTGGTGTTCAGTTATTGGACTTCTGTGCTAACCACAGTTTGTCCATAATGAACACCATGTTCAAGCATAAGGGTGTCCATATGTGCACCTGGCACCAAGACACCCTAGGTCGTGGGTCGATGATCGATTTTGTTATCGTGTCATCAGACCTGCGACCGTATGTCTTGGACACCCGGGTAAAGAGAGGTGCAAAGCTGTCAACTGATCACCACCTGGTGGTGAGTTGGATCCGATGGAAGGGGAGGAAGCCATTCAGACCTGGTACACCCAAACGTATAGTGAGGGTGTGCTGGGAACGTCTAGCTGAGGCCCCTGTCCGGGAGGTCTTCAACTCCCACCTCTGGAAGAACTTCAACCACATTCCGAGGGAGTCTGGAGACATGGAGTCTGAATGGGCCATGTTCTCCACCTCTGTTGTTGAAGCGGCTGCCCAGAGCTGCGGCCGCAAGGTGGTCGGTGCATCTCGTGGAGGCAACCCCCGAACCAAGTGGTGGACACCAGTGGTGAGGGGGGCCATTAAGCTGAAGAAGGAGTCCTATCAAGCTTGGCTGGCTTGTGGGACTCCCGAAGCAGCTGAGGTGTACCGGCAGGCCAAGCGGAGTGCAGCTCGGGTGGTTGCTGAAGCAAAAACCCGGGTATGGGAGGAGTTCGGTGAGGCCATGGAGCAAGACTTTCGGTCGGCCTCGAAGAGATTCTGGCAAACTGTCCAGCGGCTCAGGAGGGGAAAGCAGCTCCCTGTCCACACTGTGTATGGTGCGGATGGGACATTGTTGACTTCGACTGGGGATATCATTGGGCGGTGGAAGGAATACTTTTGAGGATCTCCTCAATCCCACTGATACACCTTCCACAGAGGAAGCAGGGTTTGGAGACAAGGGGGATGACTCGCTTATCACAGGGGCTGAGGTCGCCAAGGTGGTTAAAAATCTCCTTGGTGGCCGGGCCCTGGGGGTGGACGAGATTCGCCCTGAGTACCTCAAGGCCCTGGATGTTGTAGGGCTGTCATGGTTGACACACCTCTGCAACATTGCGTGGAGGTTGGGGGCAGTGCCTTTGGCATGGCAAACCGAGGTGGTGGTTCCTCTCTTCAAAAAAGGGGACCGGAGGGTGTGCGCCAACTTTAGAGGGATCACACTCCTCAGCCTCCCTGGGAAGGTCTATGCCAAGGTACTGGAGAGGAGAGTCCGGCCGTTGGTCGAACCTTGGATTCAGGAGGAGCAATGTGGTTTTCGTCCTAGCCGTGGCACATCGGACCAGCTCTTTACCCTCTCCAGAATTCTTGAGGGTTCATGGGAGTTTGCCCAACCAGTTTACATGTGTTTTGTGGACTTGGAGAAGGCATTTGACCACGTCCCTCGTGGTTTTTTGTGGGGGGTGCTTCGGGAGTATGGGGTATCGGGCTTGTTGTGACGAGCTATTCGGTCTCTGTACGACCGTTGTGAGAGTTTGGTTCGTATTGCCAACACTCGGTCGGAGTCATTCCCAGTGAGAGTTGGACTCCGCCAGGGCTGCCCTTTGTCACCGATCCTGTTCATAATTTTTATGGACAGGATTTCTAGGCGCAGCCAGGGAATGGAGGGTGTCATGCTTGGTGACCACAGGATCTCATCTCTGTTGTCTGCAGATGATGTTGTCCTGTTGGCTTCATCCAGCAATGACCTACAGCTCTTGCTGGGACGGTTTGCTGCTGAGTGTGAAGCGGCTGGGATAAGAATCAACACCTCCAAGTCCGAGTACATGGTCCTCAGCCAGAAAAAGGTGGATTGTCCTCTCTGGGTTGGGGACAGGCTCCTGCCCCAAGTGGAGGAGTTTAAGTATCTTGGGGTCTTGTTCACGAGTGAGGGGAAAATGGAGCAAGAGATTGACAGACGGATTGGAGCAGCATCTGCAGTGATGCGGACGTTGTACCGGTCTGTTGTGGTGAAGAGGGAGCTTAGTTCTAAGGCAAAGCTGTCGATTTACCAGTCAATCTACGTTCCTACTCTCACCTATGGTCACGAGCTTTGGGTAATGACCGAAAGAACAAAATTGCGGATACAAGCGGCTGAAATGAGCTTTCTCCGTAGGATTGCTGGACTCACCCTCAGAGATAGGGTAAGGAACTCAGTCATCCGGGAGAGGCTCAGAGTAGAACCACTGCTCCTCCACATTGAAAGGAGTCAGTTGAGGTGGTATGGGCATCTGATTAGGATGCCTCCTGGACGCCTCCCACTTGAGGTGTTTCAGGCACGTCCCACTGGGAGGAGACCCCGGGGCAGACCCAGGACTCGGTGGAGAGACTATGTCTCCCAGCTGGTCTGGGAACGCCTTGGTATCCTCTCTGAAGAGCTGGAGCAGGTGGCTGGGGAGAGGGAAGTCTGGGCTTCTCTGCTTGAACTGCTGCCTCCGTGATGCGGACCTCCGCAAAAGCGGTAGAAGATGGATGGATGGATGGAGTTTAGATACTGCCTAAGATAACCTCTGGTATTGTGAAATGAAGCCAATACAAAAATAGCAGAAAGAGTTCCGTTTTCTCAAAGGGCCTCAAACCCAGCGAATTCAGGCCAGAATCTCGTCTTAAAATTCCCAACATTAAAGCAGAAAATACAGCCTAGTACAACAAGGTTTTTGGTCTCTATAACTTTTACCTTGAACAGTACAGTGCAATTGAAACTTAAAATTTGGGGATGTGGCTAGTTAACTTTCTGCTTGACTTGGAGGAAGATGGTTCTTGGAGCACTTTAAAAAGGAACAAGTTGACAATTAGCATATTAATATGAAACTGCAGTTCAGACTGAAAACAGGTGAGAGTGTTGCCCCCAACCCTTGTGGAATCACATTGGTTGCCAAGTTGAGAACAGCACTGAAAATGTACACAAACCAGCCCAGATAGATAGACAGATAGACAGACTTTAGTGATCCCAAATTGGGCAATTACATTTAGTATAACAACTAATTTATTCTCCAGTTATATTAGTCGGCCAGTGGTCAATGTTTTTTTGGTTTTTGCTTTTTTTTTTTTTTAATCTAAGCATGTTCATCAATGCCCACATTTTTTACAAATAAGATGCTTGTGTCCATGTGACGCCAACCAATCCTCATCAAAAGAAAACCCATCACTACTGTTTAGAGCAGGGGTGGGCAGCGAGGGCCATTCCACTGCAGGTTTTCTGTTCTACCCAGTCTCTTCAGCAGGTGTTTGCTCAGATCAGCTTCAAGGATTGCTAATCAGTGAAAACACCTGCTGAAGAGACTGGGTGGAATAGTAAACCTGTTGTGGAATGGCCCTCCATGGCACATGATTGCCCACCCCTGGTTTAGAGCCACTTTGTCAGAAAGATATAAGCTCACCACAGTGAAACAAAAGCATGAAAAAACGCATAAAAAACCAAGTAGTTAAAGATTATTAAACAAGTCATGAGAAAGAAAGGTAGTATAAAATGAAAAGCTTCCTCCATCTACCTCCAAATCCAGTAAAGCCCCAGAAACTGAAACATAACATCAACCATGAACTGTGTCCCCAAGCAGCCCCGATCAGCAATGAAAACTAAGCAGCAACAGAGGCTAGCATGTTAAACCAAGATAATTTAGAAAGCCCTCTACCTGTGCTAGCCACCAACAGAAGCTGGATAGCCCCACCTACCCCAACAAACCACGAGCCCACTCAGGAGGCAGATCCCATAGCACTAAGCACCAAAGGATCACAAACAGGCCCAAAGCACAGGGAGAAGGCTGACCAGTGTTATAGTGGGCTTTATTATGATATGCAGTGTGATAACGTCAACTTCCGGCTGCGTCATCACACCGGCATATAATAGGGAGCGTCTGCCGCTGGGGCCCTCTTGCCAGGATGACTCCACTGCGAACAGTATATAGTGTGTTGTACTCAGTTCTACAATAAAGCCCAGTTCTAGTGCAACATCCTCCTCCGTCTCATTTCATGCCAGGTTTGTGGACATAACATTTGGCGACTGAAGATTAACTCATGGACGCGTGAGTAACACCACTGCAGCCTTTAATCGAGCTCCCCGGGGAACCAATAGATCCATGGCCATGTTGCCTGGAAGCGTTCGAAGTGTATGTTATAGTGTTGGACCTGGGAAAGCTAGACAAAGGAAGGACGCGGGCGCTGCTTGTCCCACCTAGGCAAAACCTAGGCATAGAAGGTCAGAGACTTTTTCAAATGCTTGGTCTGACGGACTGTTATGAGGATGCTATCAAGATGCTAACTAGCAACTTTGCTCAGTCCAAAAAGGTGGTGCGGCACGCAAAAACTCACTGCCATCAACAAGAAGCTAACTAACCCCACACCCTACGGAGACGGCATAAACATCGTGGGCCCCGAAGGTTGGTCAAGACTGCAGCATGTAGTGAAGATAGACAGCGTGAGTGTGCCCATGATGGTGGCCACCGCCACCACGCAGTCCATAGTGAGCGAGGCCATGGTTTGGAGGCTCACCCCCCCCCCCCCCCCCAGCGCCCTGGTGCGGTGGAGCTGCCGGACGACTGGAGCTCCAGTACCAGCAGGAACGTTACGTTTGCAGTGCAGTACGGCGAAAAAGTGATTCCAACGTTCTGGTTCCAGGTGGCACACCAAGGTGAAAATGTTATGGGGTGGGATTTATTCAGTGAGCTGGGTTTTACTCTCACAGGCCCAGTTTGCCCAGGCTTCGCGGATGTGGTGCAGCTGAAGAGCACAGGGTAGACATAATGCAGCGAGTGGATACGGAACGGACAGTGAGGATGACAGGGATAAAGAACAGCAGCCGGACTTGCCTCCGTTCCTCACTCAGTTGGAGGAGCGGGAGCCCGTGCCCATTGGGAATGACACTGACGAGGTAATTATGAATGGCACCAACACCAAAACGTCCACTTCGCGCTCTCAGGAGGGGAGTCGCCCGGGATGGGGTGGGGGGGGCGAGCATGTGGAGAGCCCCAAAACACAGCAGTGGCAGCTTGGCATAAACAATGCATGACACGGCCCAGCAGAGCACTTCAGATGGTAGAGGGGAAGAGCCGGACTGCTTCCATACCCTCACTCAACAAGCTACGGAGGTGATGACAAAGCTGATGGGTGAAGAGTCCGCGTCAACAAGTGACACCGGAGATGCTCCAGACATCTTCCATACCCACAACGAGCTTCAGTTGATGGAGACAATGGGTGAAAGGTCCGCAGTGAACACGGTGACAACAGAACCGCCACAGCACGACAGAGGTCCCAAGCTGAGCGAGCACACAGAGCCACTGGGAGCACAACGACAATGCATGAATACAAGTAAGGCATTACTCCATGTCATGGACTGGGTTCGGGTTCGTGCTGGCGGGAGACTGGGACTGCGACTGACTGGCCCACAGCCAGCAAAACAACAGGCGCCGCTGAGGATTGTGGTGAAGCTGAGAACAATGTGCTTTCAACCAACCAACGGTTCGGTTCAGCATGTGAACCAACTGCGGTATGTCCAGGTGGCTGCTCCAGGCGGCAGGGCTCCGCAGGAGTTGGCTGCTGCAGTGTGGGATCCAGGCCTCAGCGTCATGAAGATTGACCACGGGGGTTTGACAGCTCCAGGGAGGCAGCTGCCATGGGCCTATTTCAAAGCTCCAGAAATGAGGCCGCCATGTTCCTGCTTCAAAGCGCCAGGGAGGAGGCTGCCACGGGTCCGCCACAAAACCCTCCAGGCAGAATTGTTCCTCCCATGGAAGACTGTTGAAAAGAAAAGGAGGACTGTTTAGGTAGGAGCACAGCGGGACCACCACTAAGTGGCAGAATACTCCATTTAGCCGTGCTGGGCTTCGTGGTAGTCCACCCATGATCCCTAGTTTAGTTAATGTTTACTGTTGTTTGCCGTTTTATTATTTAGTGTGCTTATTGGGGTTCAGTTTTTTACCAAATTGGGGAGGGTTTTAATTGGATGCGTTTTGTAAAGGGAGGAATGTTATAGTGGGTTTTATTATGATGTGCTGTGTGATGACTTCACCTTCTGGCTGCGTCATCACAACGGCATATAACAGGGACCGTCCGCCATTAGGGGCCCTCTTGCTCGCACAACTCCACTGCGAGCAGTATATATTGTGTTGTGCTCAGTTCTATAATAAAACCCAGTTCCAGTGCAACATCCTCGTCCATCTCAATTCATGCCAGGTTTGTGGACATAACAACCAGCACGGCCAGGGGACACCAGCACACCACCAGAAGTACAGAGCGGGCAGACCAGGCCAGGAAAACCATCTCCATCCAGCTATCTTCTACCGCTTTTCCAGAGGTCCAGGTCACGGAGGCAGCAGTTCAAGCAGAGAAGCCCAGACTTCCCTCTCCCCAGCCACCTGCTCCAGCTCCTCAGAGAGGATACCAAGCCATTCCCAGACCAGCTGGGAGACAGTCTTTCCACCGACTCCTAGGTCTGCCCCGGGAGTCTGCTGCCAGAGGGACATGCCCGAAACACCTCAAGTGGGAGGCGTCCAGGAGGCATCCTGATCAGATGCCCATACCACCTCAACTGGCTCCTTTCAATGTGGAGGAGCAGCGGTTCTACTCTGAGCCTCTCCCGGATGACTGAGCTCCTCACCCTCTCTCTATGGGTGAGTCCAGCAATCCCACAAAGAAAGCTCATTTCAGTCGCTTGTATCCACAATCTTGTTCTTTCGGTCATTACCCAAAGTTCATGACCATAGGTGAGGGTAGGAACGTAGATTGACTGGTAAATTGACAGCTTTCTCATCCCAGCTGCTTCACACTCAGCAGCAAACTGTCCCAGTAAGATCTGTAGGTCATTGCTGGATAAAGCCAGCAGGACAACATCATCTGCAAACAACAGAGATGAGATCCTGTGGTCACCAAGCATGACACCCTCCGTTCCCTGGCTGCGCCTAGAAATCCTGTCCATAAAATTTATGAACAGGATCGGTGACAAAGGGCAGCCCTGGCAGAGTCCAACTGTCACTGGGAATGAGTCTGACCGAGTGTTGGCAATGCGAACTGAACTCTCACAACGGTCGTACAGAGACCGAATAGCTCGTAACAACAAGCCCGATACCTCATACTCCCGAAGCACCCCCCTCAAAAAAACCACGAGGGACGTGGTTGAATGCCTTCTCCAAGACCACAAAACGCATGTAAACTGGTTGGGCAAACTCCCATGAACCCTCAAGGATTCTCAAGAGGGTGAAGAGCTGGTCTGACGTGCCACGGCCAAAATGAAAACTACATTGCTCGTCCTGAATCCAAGGTTTGACCAACGGCCGGACTCTCCTCTCCAGTACCCTGGCATAGACCTTCCCAGGGAGGCTGAGGAGTGTGATCCCTCTAAAGTTGGAGCACACCCTCCAGTCCCCTTTTTTGAAGAGGGGAACCACCACCCCAGTTTGCCATACCAAAGGCACTGCCCCCGACCTCCACGCAGTGTTGCCGAGGCGTGTCAACCATGACAGCCCTACAATATCCAGGGCCTTGAGGTACTCAGGGTAAATCTCGTCCACCCCTGGGCCTGGCTACCAAAGAGATTTTTAACCAACTTTGTGACCTCAGCCCCTGTGATAGGCAAGTTGTTCCCCTCATCCACAAGCCCTGCTTCCTCTGTGGAAGGCGTGTCAGTGGGATTGAGGAGATCCTCAAAGTATTCCTTCCACCGCCCAATGATATCCCCAGTCGAAGTCAGCAGTGCCCCATCTGCACCATACACAGTGTGGACAGGGAGCTGCTTCCCCCTCCTGAGCCGCCAGACAGTTTGCCAGAATCTCTTTGAGGCCGACTGAAAATCTTGTTCCATGGCCTCAAACTCCTCCCATACCCGAGTTTTTGCATCAGCAACCACCCGAGCTGCACTCCGCTTGGCCTGCCGGTACACCTCAGCTGCTTCGGGAGTCCCACAAGCCAACCAAGTTTGATAGGACTCCTTCAGCTTAATGGCCCCCCTCACCATTGGTGTCCACCACTTGGTTCGGGGGTTGCCACCACGAGATGCCCAGATGACCTTGCGGCCACAGCTCTGGGCAGCCGCTTCAACAATGGAGGTGGAGAACATGGCCCATTCAGACTCCATGTCTCCAGACTCCCTCAGAATGTGGTTGAAGTTCTTCCGGAGGTAGGAGTTGAAGACCTCCCGGACAGGGGCCTCAGCCAGATGTTCCCAGCACACCCTCACTATACATTTGGGTTGATCAGGTCTGACTGGCTTCCTCCCCTGCCATTGGATCCAACTCACAACCAGGTGGTGATCAGTTGACAGCTCTGCACCTCTCTTTACCAGAGTGTCCAAGACGTATGGTCGCAGGTCTGATGACACGATAACAAAATTGATCATCGACCCACGACCTAGGGTGTCCTGGTGCCAGGTGCATATATGGACACCCTTATGCTTGAACATGGCATTTGTTATGGACAAACTGTGGCTAGCACAGAAGTCCAATAACTGAACACCACTTGGATTCAGATCGGGCAGGCCGGACAGGCCGTTCCTCCCAATCACCCCCCTCCAGGTTTCACTGTCGTTGCCCATGTGCGCATTGATGTCCCCCAGTAGGACAATGGAGTCTCCAAGAGGAGCATTCTCCAGCACCCCAGTCAGAGACTCCAAAAAGGGTGGGTACTCTGAACCATCATTTGGTGTATAGGCACAAATGATGGTCAGGACCCGTTTCCCAACCCCAAGGAGCAGAGAAACAACCCTTTCATCCACCGGGGAAAACTCCAATATAGAGGCAGCAAGGAGGGGGTGGGGATACAAGAATACCCACCCCTGCTCATTGCCTCTAGCCTGGGGCAACTCCAGAGTAGGCCAAGCTCCAGTCCCTTTCCAGGAGACTGGTTCCGGAACTGGAGCTGTGTGTCGAAGTGAGGCCAACTATATCTAGCTGGTATCTCTCAACCTCATGCACCAGCTCAGGCTCCTTCCCCACCAGAGAGGTGACATTCCACGTCCCAAAAGCCAGTTTAGGAAGCCTGGGATCAGACCGCCAAGGTCTCTGCCTTTGACCGCCACCTGATCCACATAGCATTGGATCCCCATGGCCCCTCCTCCAGGTGGTGACCCCACTGGAGGGCGGACCCATGTAATTCCTTCGGGCTGAGCCTGGCCAGGTCCCATGGGTGGAAACCTGGCCACCAGACACTAGCCATCGAGCCCCCCCCCCCCCAGGCCTGGCTCAAGGGTGGGGCCCCGGTAACTCCATACCGGGCGGGGTACACTGAATCCTTGTTCTAGCATTCATCATGAGAGTCTGTTGGATTGTTCTTAGTCTGGCTCTTCACCCAGGACCAGCTTGTCTTGGGTGACCCTAACAGAGGCAAATTGTCCCAGACAACATAGCTCCTGGGATCACTAAGGCACGCACCCCCTCCCCACCACCACCACCACTGCCACAATAAGGTCACGATCCATGAGGGGGGAAAACCATCTCCACCTATCAAATAATTCGTTAGTATTGACCCTGGTTTTATTACCCTTCTGGTCATGGAGCCATTTTGCTTGATGACAAGACTTTTTGGCTCAGGTACAAACTGTCGCTGGTCCTGTTCTCTTCCTTGTCTTCATTTTCTGCAGAAGTTTGCCAGTCTCTTATCTGGCTATGGAGGAGGTAGAAATGTGATTGGCTCTGGTTCTATAAAGTAGTCTACATCTACACAACAAAAATAGCTTTCCAGGTTGGTTTGTGAACTTTTCGAATCGAAGTATTTGGGCTGGAATGTTGTTGTTGGACCAGTTTTTCTGCTTTAATGTCAACCAAATCTCTGGTGACAGCTCATGGATCTTTTTAATGGTTTATTACACTAACAGATATTTCCTCTAAAACTTTACTCTAACCAGGTCAGTGCTGTCCACCAAACTGACTTTTTGAAGAGTGCAGTAGGTAGGTTTTTTGTTTGTTTATTTTTCACCTTGGCAATTCCCATGGGGAATAAGAACATCATAACCAGACTTGGTTTTCAATCTGTCTTTAACCCAAGACTGAAATTGTTATCTGCATACTGTCTGTTTTTTGTGCTTTCCAAATTGCAAAAGAGCTGGAAATGCAGTTTCTGTCAGAAAAGTTTTAAAACCCAGGGGCAATGAGTGGCTTGAGTAGAGGGAGGCCTCATTTAATTTGTTGTGTGGCCAACTCACTGTAATACTACAGCATCAGACAGGCCTTTTTTCCCTGTCTGTAATTGTGCTCAAGTTTCTTATACTCTTAACTGCCTCCCCCAATGTGGATGGAACAAAAAGGAAAAAAAGAATGAGTGAAAATTCTCTATTGTGTCATTTCCTTATTAAAGCTAAGACTTGATGTTCAGACCACATTTCCCTCTTTGTTTTCTTACACAGCAAACTGCTGCCTACACAGCTGATATTTGAAGGGAGCCTTATTTCTTTGGAGCAAATGAAAAACCTAATTCCTCCTTTCTAGTCAGTCCATCTAATTTGTAACTTAACCAGTTCTGTTTTAACTAAAGGTAGTCAATCAGAAGATAGTGCTATTTTAATATAATACTGAAGCATTAACAGTACTGTATTGGGGGGGGCTGAAAAATTTGTAGGCTGAAAAGTTCATAGTGGTCAAATTGGACCAAATGTGGTTTATTTTTCAACCGCAGGAATCTGCACTGCAACACCGATGGAAATGTGTGGACCGAAGGGGAGATTATGTGCAAAAATAAACCACATTTGGTCAAATTTGACCACTATGAACTTTTCAGCCTATGAACTTTTCAGCCCCCACAATACAGAGATGCAATTAAAGGCTCATATTCCTGTGGGAGTTATTAATATGCAAACCATAATTTCTGACAATTTATATAAATAAAAGGAATGCTGGCTATTAATTCAAAACAAAAAATCATGGATACTTACCTTCCTGACTAAATTGAATGTTAAATTAAATGTTTGGTCTGTCGGAACATGTAGTCTCCTGGTTCGCAAATTATTTGAGTGACAGGACCCAATGTATTAAATATGATGGTATGTGTTCTGAAATTGTCAGTGTCCACAAGGGGGTGCCACAGGGTTCTGTATTAGGACCCCTCCTATTCATTATGTACATTAATGATCTAGGACAAAATGTGTCTGATGCTAGTTTGCATTTTTATGCCAATGACACAATTATTTACTGCTTTGGCTCTTCCCCTGCTAATGCTGTTGCTTCTCTGCAGAAAGCTTTTAATGTGGTGCAGCACACACTTCTGCAGCTAAAACTAGTCCTTAATGCTGACAAAACTAAACTGATGTGGTTTTCAAATTTTAGGAAAAGTCCACAAATTTTTCCCACAGTGTCCACTTTTGAGGGAAATGAAATTGAGGTGGTTCACTCGTACAACTATCTTGGTATCTTGCTTGATGACGCTCTGACTTTTAAGCCCCATGCTGAAAATCTTGTGAAGAAACAAACTGAAACTGGGTTTTTTATTTCAAAATAAATGTTGTTTTTCTTTTGAGGTTAAAAAGCGTCTTGTTACTGCAACTTTTTTATCTATTTTAGATTATGGAGACCTCTTGTATATGAACACTTCAGCTCAGTGTCTGAGTAAGATTGACTCTGTATATCATGCTGTTTGAGGTTTGTTACAAACTGTAGAGCTTGACCGCACCACTGTGAACGTATTCTAGAGTGGGATGGCCCTCTTTGTCCTCCAGGAGGTTGACTCACTGGTACATTTTTATTTACAAGCCATGCTTGGACTGTTTCCCCCCTTTACATTTGTAATATGATCACAATGAGAAGTGTTGATTCTTATGGTTGGCTTTCAAATGATCACTTTGTTGCTTTCTGTTCCATTTGCCCGTACTGAGCTGGGAAAAAGAGCTTTCATGTTCTCAGCCCCCTCTACATGAAACATGTTGCAAAAGACTGGGCAACTAACGGCACTTGGTTCATTGAACGACTTTAAATCCGATTGAGAACACTTGAGACGGCCTCGCTAATTTGTAACTGTTTTCATATGATTTGTATGTCATTGTAAGTGTATTTGTGATTTTTTTGCTGCCTCTTGGCAGGACTTCCCTTGAAAAAGAGGTTTTTAATATCAACGGGGTTTTTTTCCTGGTTAAATGAAGGTAAATTAATAAATAAATAAATATTATCTAAACTGAATTTTGCTATTACCCGTTTCTGATTAATTTGCATCTCTGTCCCTCCCCAAGATCCCTCCAGGCTTTCCTAAATAATAACTTTTTTTTTCAAAACCTATTATTGCTTAAGACCTATTATTGCTTAAGATGGCAGTTATATTTAAGAAGGTAATTAATGATGGCCGGCCTGAGCTGATAATAGAGGAGTGCCCACGCATTTCTCTGAAATATCTGTTTTCATTTCGTATAGTGTTATAGTGTATACTATTTTCAATTACTCCCTGTGCCACCCTCCTCCAAACAAATAGAAGTGCACTCAGCTAAGATGCCCACCCATGCCTCTTCTCCAATTCTCTAAGCTCTGAGTAGCTCTCATAGCTCTCTCATTATTCATAACAAACGAGCAAACTTACGTACATAATGCATCAGTGACTGTATGTCCATGTTGTTTTCAGGCTCATGACCCTTGTGACTTTGTCCTTTGAGCTTTTGACCCCAAAAACACAGCCAAAGTGACCGGTCCCAAGACCAACATGTGTACCAAGTTTGGTGACCATGGCTCTGATAATATACAGTAGTGACTATAATCAAAACAGATTTCTAGCTTTTATGCCCAAATGGTATTAAGCTTTGATCATGTGACCCTCAAAACAAAGCTATTGGTGCTAGTCCCCAAGGCGAGCTGTGTACAAAGTTTGGTGACCCCCATCTTCATTCGGTCAGTCTGTTAAAATAATCTCTATACATATCAGACAAATAATAGCACCAACTACAAAACTTACTGAATATCATTGACTACATCCAATAACAGCAATTTTCATTTGCCTAACAGCTCAGTCAAAAAAGAAACATAACAGCTGTGTATTTTTGTTGATGAAACAGCTCTTTAGCTTGTTCTGACTCTGTTCAGCTTTTCAGAGGATTTAAACCAAAACCGAAGGCATACCGGGCATTCATCACTGCTAATTTATGATCAACAATATATAATTTCCACACAGCAGTGGACCAGACACACTCCCCTGATCCTCAGACTGATGTAAACAAATTGTAGTGGATATCCTCAGGTCATGTATTAAGTGTCATCCAGCTACCAGGATCAGAAATGTGAAAGCTGACAAAACAGGATTAGGTGGTCAATACTCTGAGTCACAAGATATCTGACAGAAACATGTGAACTCACCCAGTGTGCATGAAAATGTAGCTGAGAAACCTCCAGGCCTGGGCTCGTAGTTGTGGGTGGTACGGTAGGGGGCTCTTTAGGAACGAAGGACTGGACACCTGCAGGACCAAACGGTCCCAGTTGTAACCCATGTACATGAACACGGCTACCTGGCAGAGCACAGAACACACACACTCATTGATTTGAAGTAGTAACTGTTTAAACAAATATTCTATTCATGAAGTAAAGTCCCTTGTCACACCTTGATTAGGCAGTGTATGGCGACGTTACAAAAACATTGGTGGAATACGCTGGCGTATGTCGAATAAGTTTATGGGTAAGTTTTGTATAACGTTAAGAGCCTGCCTGAAGCACGCTAATATAAGTAACGTCATATTACGGCGAGGGCTCGAAAACTTTTGTTCATATCCTGCGCATGGCTCATACGTCACGCATATGTGGGCCACAAGTTGTAGCTAAGTTATGCGATCATTGACACATGTTCACACACGTTACTTGTAAGTTACTCATAAGTCGAAATATGCCGAGATAATGTCTAGCGTACCTGAAACTTATTTCTAACCTATGAGTAACGTGTTTTGACCCCCGTTCTGAACTTACTGAACGTGTTTCTAACTTACAGCTACTGTATAATGGGCGTATTGGCAGCACTGGTTCACAGGAGGAACCCTCAAGACTCCATGGTGAGTAGATGTCCTTGTCCAACTGGTCTTGTTCCTTCTATTCAAAACAAAGTAAAGAGATGTTTCACTACCTTGAATGTTTCGACTGTTATCTGATGTTCATGCCATGTCACATCAGCTGTTTCATCCTTTCTGTAGGAGTGTCCAACCTGACAGATTTCACAGATCTGCCAGGTTGGTCACGACCCCACCATGCGATGGTCTTTGGAGGAGAGAATTATCTTGGTTGAACAGAGATGAAGGAGCCTTCATGCTCTCACACACCTAGGATTCATGGATTGGGAGGCTACGGCAGTTTGGCCACACTATACACAAGTTAGGGTAAGCTACAGTATGCATAAGTTAGGACTATTGTTGGGCATAATTGTGTGAGTGCGCAGCAACACACTAAGCATTTGTTGGTATAAGTTATCTATAAGTTAGCGAAACGTTCTATACAAGTTACTAATGTTATGCATACGTCCAACTCGTTATGGATACACGATGCATATGCCCAAAATTGAAAATTTTAGTCATATGCCAGTGTTTTAATTTTGATATGTCGGCATACGCTGCCTAAATCGTCAAGGTGTGACAGGGCCTTAACAATACAAACAAATGAATACACATGTAACTAGAACTTGTATAGAATCAACTTAAATGGGAAGAAATACAGTAGTGTGATAATGTGTTTGCTCCCTTCCTTATTTCTCATTTTTTTTGTATGTTTGTCACAATTAAATGTTTCAGATGATCAAATTTCAATATTAGACAAAGATAACGCAAGTACACACAAAATGCAGTTTTCAAATGAAGGTGTTTATTATTAAGGGTAAAAAAAACCAAACCTACATGGCCCCGTGTGAAAAAGTGATAGACCCCCTCTGTTAAATATAAATTAACTGTGGCTTTATCACATCTTTGGAAAGCCGAGTTCAATTTCTCTAGCCACGCCCAGGCCTGATTACTGGCCACACCTTGTTCTCAATCAAGAAGTCACCTTAAAAAAGACCTGCCAGACAAAGTGAAGTAATAATAATAATAAGCATCGGTTTTATATAGCGCTTTATCATATATACTCAAAGACGCTTTACAAATAGGTACATTATTCATTCACTCAGACAGACAATGGTAGTGGCAGCTACTTCTGCAGCCACAGCTGCCCTGGGGCAGGCTGACGGAAACGTGGCAGCCAATCTGCGCCAACGGCCTTTTCCGGGCCACCACAAACATTTTTATACATTTATACACATTCATACCCAGTGTTATGGGCACTGGAGGCAATGCGGGTGTGAAGTGTCTTGCCAGGGACACAACGGCAGGATATCTGGGTGAGAGGGGATTTGAACCACCAACCATCAGGTTATTAGACGACCTGCTCTACCTCCTGAGCCACTGCCGCCCCAAAAGAGACCTTTTGTAGACCAAAAGATCCTCAAAAGCTAGACATGCTACAATCCAAAGAATTTCAGGAACAAATGAGAAACAAAGTAATTGAGATCTATTAATTTGGAAAAGGTTATGAAGCCATTTCTAAAGCTTTGGGACTCCAGCGAACCACAGTGAGAGCTATTATCCACAAATGGTGGAAAACACTGAACAGTAGTGAACCTTCCTAGCAGTGGTCAACTGACCAAAATTACCCCAAGAAACGCAGCAACAACTCATCCAAGAGGTCACAAAAGACCCCACAACAACATCCAAAGAACTGCAGGCCTCACTTGCCTCAGTTAAGGTCAGTGTTCATGACTCCACCATAAGAAAGAGACTGGGCAAAAATGGCCTGCATGGCAGAGTTCCAAGACAAAAACCACTGCTGAGCAAAAACAACATAAAGGGCTCATCTCAGTTTTGCCAGAGAAACATTTCTCACGCGAGCACACACCCACACAACACACACACACCCACACACACACACAGAGCAGGGAAAGTAAGTATTGAACCTTTTTTTTTTTTTATTTTGTATACTTTATTGATCCCCAGAGGGGAAATTGAAGGGCATCCACCTGGATGGATGAAGCAGCCACGGTACGGCGCTATCCCTTAACCATTCACACACACATTCACACCTAGGGCCACTTCAGAGTCTCCAATTAACCTAACCTGCATGTTTTTGGTCTGTGGGAGGAACCGGAGAAGAAATCCGGAGTAAACCCACGCAGTACGGGGAGAACATGCAAACTCCACACAGATCACTGTTGGTCAGGGGCTGGGATCGAACCAGGGACTCCCATGGCCAGGGGTGAGTTGCTGTGCTGCTGCAGTGTAACCACTGTTCCACCGCACCGCCCCCAATGAACATGTCAGCATTTTTTCTCATTAAACATGTTTCTCCTGGAGCACTGACCTGAGATTTTCACCAGATACTCAGTAACAACCCAAGGTAAATCATACATACAAAGAAATCAAAGCAACTGTATTCACAAAAGTTATATTTAACCCCCAGTGCTCTGGTGGCTCAGGCCCAGTGTCTGTGTATGCAGCTCTGCCGCTATCAGTGTGTGAATGGGTGGATAGCAGGATCTGTAAAGTGCTTTGGTCATATAGAGATGAGAGAAAGTGCTATATAAGTGAACGTTGTTTACCATTTACCAAACTGAAATGACACAGGGATTAAGTATTGAACATACTTGGTGAAATTCATTAATATATACTAGAAAAGCCTTTGCTGGTAATAACAGCTTCCAGACACCACCTGTATGGAGAAGACTAGGCACAGGCATTGCTCAGGAATGATTTTAGCCCATTCTTCTACAAAAACTGTTTTCAAATCTTGAAGGTTCTGTGGGTGTCTTCTATGAGCTCTGATTTAAGTTCGTTCCATAGATTTTCAATTGGATTCAGGTCAGGTGAGTGACTGGGCCATTCTAAAAGCTTTATTTTCCTTCTCTGGAGCCAGTTGAGAGTTTCCTTGGCTGTGTTGTTTGGGATCATTGTCTTGCGGAAATGTTTTCTCCTCCAAACATGCTGTGTGCTGTGGCATCGAAAAAGTTCAATTTTGGTCTCATCTGACCAGACTATATTCGCCAAGTCTTTTACTGGCTTGCCCAAATGTTCTGCAGCAAACTTTAAATGAGCTTCAGCAATGGAGTCTTGCGAGTTGAGCAGGCATACAGCCCATGTCAGTTGAGTGCATTACTTATTGTTTTCTTTGAAACAGCAGTGCCTGCTAACTCCAGTGTTTCTGGAGCTCTCCATGAGTGGTCCTTTGGCTCTTGAATAACTCTTCTAATAATTCTTTTGACTCCTGACAGAAATCTTGACGAGCACCTGGCCATGGCCGGTTTATGGTAAAATTATGTTCTTTCCACTTTCAAAGATAGCTCCAACAATGCTCACTGTTACGACCTGAACGCTATCTTTCTCTGCGTTCAGGTGTCCAGTGTCGCTCCTGCTCCGGGGTAGTCCGTGCCGGGTCTTCCATGGCCCCACTCTTTGACAGCGCCCAGCTGATTGCCAGCTGTCCTAGTTCAGCTGCGCTGGGACAGCTGTCTCCTATCTCCAATCTCCTCCTCCATTTAAGCGAGCAGCCGAGAGTTCACTCGTCGCTGCGACCTCGCTTTGGAAAGACTCATCTTGTGTTTCCACGCTGTTAGCTCCTCCGCCTAGCTGCAGTTCGCCGTTACCTCGGCGCCTTCCCCCAGTGTTAGTGCTGCGACTCGGCAAGTATTTTTTCCCTCGCCGCCCCTCTAGCCTTTCTCCCTGGGTGGAATGTACCTTTAGTTCTGTGTGTGTTTTAGCCCCACGTGGCTCTTTATTTTGCTGTTCGTCATTTAGTGTAGTGTGTGTGTTTGTTTCAATAAATTACGCCAACTCACTGGTCGCCCTCGAATCTCCTTTCTGGCTCGTGAAAGCCAGAGTTATGACACTCACTGGAATATTCAGTAGTTTAGAAATGCGCCTGTACCCAATGCCATCATTATGTTTTGCAACAATAAGGTTGGAAAGGTTTAGAGAGAGCCCTTTGCTTCTACCCATCATGAGTTCTTTGTGGTGTGACAATCTGATATTCACAGACCTTTTTAATGGCTATCAGTCAGGACTTAACCAGCTGAAATTAATTTGCACTGATGGGGGATAGGATGGCTTTCTAAATTCCGATTCATTTAAGATGGTTTCTTGGCTTTCTATGCCTTTTTGCACATCTTTTTCTTCATGTGTTCAATACTTATTCCCTGCGTCATTCCACTTTATTAAATAAAACTTGTTTTGTGAACACAGTTGCCTTGATTTCTTTGTTATGTATGGATTACTTGGGTTGTTACTGATAGCTGGTGAAAATCTCAGGTCAATGGCTCCACCAGAAATATGTTTAATGGGGAAGATGTTGACGTGTTCAATACGTGTGTGTGTGTGTGTGTGTGTGTGTGTGTGTGTGTTGTGTGTGCTGCGCACAACACACACATACACAGTGGAGGAAATAAGTATTTGATCCCCTTCTGAATTTGTAAGTTTACCCCTTACAAAGAAATTAACAGTCCGAAACAGAAGATCATAAAAAAAAAAAAAAAAAATCCAGAAAAAAAACATCAAATAAGGGTATAAATTAATTTTGCATTTGATTGAGGGAAATAAGCATTTGATCCCCTATCAACCAGCAAGAATTCTGACCCCCACAGACCAGTTATGTATCCATGAGGCACATAAGTTAGTCCTGTCTCCCTTTAGGAAAGTACTCCTAATCTCAAGTCGTTATGTGTATGAAAGACTCCTGTCAGAATCAGTCTCTTCAATTCAAACTTCTCCACTACCATGGGCAACACCAAAGAGCTGTCAAGGGACATCAGAGACAACATTGTAGACCAGCAAAAGGCTGGAATGAGTTACAAGACCATCAGCAAGAAGCTTGGTGAAAAAGAGACCATTGTTGGTGCGATAATTCAAAAGAATTAAGGAAGAAATGTAAGAAATATAAAATATAAATATAAAATAACAGTCAACTGCCCTTGCTCTGGAGCTCCATGCAAGATTGCAACCTCGTGGGGTAAGGATGATTCCTAAGAAAGGTGAGGGATCAGCCCAGAATTACACAGAAGGAGCTTGTTAATGATCTCAAGGGAGTTTGAGCCTACAATCTCCACGAAAACCTATTGGTAACACTTCACCATAATGGATTGAGCTCCTGCAGTGCCTACAAGGTCCCCTGCTCAAGAAGGCACATGTATGGCACCGTTTCTCTGCTAAGGGGCTGATGGCCCCTCTGCATTGAGGGACTGATAAACGGGGCTATGTACCACAGAATCTTGGATGAGAACCTCCTGGCCTCAGCCAGAACACTGATGATGGATCATGGATGGATCTTCCAGTATGACAGTGACCCAAAACATACAGCCAAGGCAACAAAAAAGTGGCCAAGAAGAAGCACATTAAGGTGCTTGGAGTGGCCTAGCCAGTCTCCAGACCTTAACCCCATAGAAAATTTGTGGAGGAGCGAAACTTCGAGTTGCCAAGCAACACCCTCAAAATCTTCAGGATTTGGAGAGTATCTGTAAAGAGGAGTGTACAAAAATCCCTCGTGGGTGGTGACGGAAACCTCCTGACGGATCATTTTTTCCACACATAAGGAGTTGTTCAGAACTCCTTATAAGAACTCCTTATACAAAGAGAGTGATGATAAGTCAGTGGCGGTAATGCACCTGTGGGCTGGTTGCCAACTGCCAATCAAATCTAAAGAAGCAGAAGAAGATGAGTGCACACCTGGTGACCAACTACAAGAAACGTCTGACCTCTGTGCTTGCCAACAAGGGTTTCTCTACCAAGTAAGTCACGTTTTGCTTGGGGATCAAATACTTATTTCCCTCGATCAAATGCAAATTAATTTTATAACCCTTTAATATTTTCTGGATTTTTTGTTGATCTTCTATCTCACTCTGTTAAACTAAACCTACCATAAAAATTATGGACTCTTCATTTCTATGTAAGGGGGTAAATTTACAAATTCAGCAGGGGATCAAATACTTATTTCCCCCACTGAGATTTACACACACACACACACACACCATCATCATAGCAGTCTGTCGTGGGCGACAATGACTGTTTCATTTAGGTCTGATCAGATTCCTCCACACAGCTCTGTCCTTAGCCTTCCGCTGCCAGGAACTCCTGTCTATGTCCAACTTCTTCAAGTTTCTTTTTACAGTGTCTTTAAATCTGAGCCTTGGTCTACCCTGATTGCATTTGCCCTCGCATAACTGTGAGTAGAGTAACTGCCGAGGGAGACGCTGGTGATCCATCCTCTCAACATGTCCGAGCCATCTCAGGTTCATCTGTATTAGCATGTCCTCCATTGATGGTAGACCAGCTTGTTTCAACACTTCTATGTTGGTTATCTTGTCTTTCCATGAGATGTTCATTATGGCTCGAAGGCGTCTCATCATGTACGTGTGGAGTTTCTTCACCTGCACTCTGTAGACAGTCCAAGTTTCAGCACCGTACAATAGAGGTAGCCAGTATTGTCGCTCTGTACCTTTGCATTTCACACGGATAGACACATGTCGATTGTTCCACAGTCTCTCCCTCATGTTTCCAAACACAGCGCTCGCTCTTCCCATTCTGAGAGATAGTTCATCCTCCAGCCTAGCATTCTCTGAAACAGTACTCCCTAGGTACTTGAAAGTCTTGCACTTGACTAGTGGCTCTGTACCAGTGCTGATCTCTTCTGGTAGTGATGTTGATAACTGGAACTTTGGTGGTTGATAAGGCACTCTGTCTTCTTGATGTTGATTTGGAGGCTGAATTGGCTAGCCTGCTCTTGCAAAATTTCTCCACTAAAGATTGCATATCTTCCACGCTGTGTGCAACTAGAGCATTGTCGTCGGCAAAGAGGATTTCTCTTACTACCTTTATAGATGTCTTACACGTGCTTTAACTGTGCCACATTGAACAAGTCTGCTTCTTTCCTTGTTTGAATGTATACTCCTTCTGTGTCTTTGAAGGCCACCTCAAGCATGACTGCCAGATATAGCGAGAAGAGTGTAGGTGCCAGCACACACCCTTGTTTCAACCCGTTGCTTACTGAAAAGTCTTTAGATACTGAACCTCTCATTGCCACGTTTGCTTGCATACATGTATGGAATGCCTCGATCAGGCTGACAAACTTCTCTGTACAACCATATTTCTTGAGTACCTGCCAAAGTCCTTGTCGTGAAACAGTATCGAAGGCTTTACTAAAGTCTATGAAGACTACATAAAGTGACATGTTCTGTTCCATACATTTTTCTTGAACCTGTTTCAAGCAGAAAAATCATGTCCATTGTGCTTCTTCCACTTCTAAAGCCGCACTGGGTTTCCGGTAGTACATTCTGCGAGATGTGTTCACTGAGTCTGTTAAGTAGTACACGTGAGAGAATCTTACCAACAGTGGCTAGTAGTGATATACTTCGGTAATTTCCACAATCTTCCCTGTCACCTTTCTTTAACAAAGGCACAATACTTGCATCCTTCCAGTCTTGAGGTACTTTATGGGCATTCCATATCTCTTGGATGAGCTTGTGCAGGCAGTTGGTCAGCTGAACATCACCAAATTTCCACACTTCTGCTGGAATTCCATCCCTTCCTGGAGCTTTACCATCCTGTGTTGTCCTGATAGCTGCCATTAGTTCATCAAAATTTGGTGGTTCATCCAGACTTGATACAGCTGGTGGCTGCACTAGAGCTTCTTTAGCCTCTTCAGTGAGATCTCCAGGGTTGTTTAGTAGTTGGTCAAAGTGGTCTGCAAATCTGTCCAGGATCTTGTCTTTCTCCTGCAAAACTGTTTCGCCATCCATAGCCTTTAGTTGGATCAATCCTCTTGGTTTACGGCCGTAGATTTCTCTCAAACCTGTGAAGAAAGTTTTCATGTCCTTTCTGTCTGCTGCAGTTTGAAGTTTCTCCGCTTTTTCATCCCACCAGTTGGACTTCATCTCTCTGGTGTACTTCTGTAACTCACTCTGAGCCTTTGAGTATTTCTTCTTCTTCGACCTTGTGTTACACTGTAGGTTTTCCTGCCTAGCTGTATTCCTCACTTCTAGTAGTTTCTTCAGGTGTTTATCATGCTCATCAAATCAATCTTGATGTTTCCTCTCAGGGTAGCCTAATACATCACTCGCAGTCTGATACACCGTATCCTTCAGTGTTGCCCATTTCTCTTCTATGTCATTCTCTGAGTTGTTGCTGTCCCAGTCTTTCAAGTTTTCATCCATTTCCTGTGTAAGTTCTTCCTGCTTCTTTTGGGCTTTCAGTGTACTAGTGTTTAGCTTCTGTGGTGGCTTCGCACCCATTCTGCAGTGCTGTTTTCGTCTCCAAATCCTTAATCTAGATCTCAGCATAACATGATCAGTACCACAGTCCATGCCTCTTATTGCTCTGGTGTCCAATACATCCCTTATGTCTCTCTGCCTGACTATGATGTAGTCTAATAAGTGCCAGTGTTTGGATCTTGGGTGCATCCATGTCTTCTTGCGTGTCCTTGTGCTTAAATAGAGTGTTGGTTATCACAAGGTTGTACTCTGAACATATTGCAAGTAGAAGTTCCCCATTAGCATTGCACTTGCCTACTCCATGACTGCCTAGCACTCCTTTCCATTTCTCAGTGTCCGAACCAACTCTGGCATTAAAATCTCCAACGAGTATCAGCCTGTCATCAGTCGGTACACGCCTGATAGTCTCACGTAAATCACTGTAGAACTCTTCCTTCACCTCCTCTGTGTTGGTCATTGTTGGGGCATATACACTGATGAATGTGGCATACATCTTCCGCTGAAGTGGGAGTCTCATAGTCATTATCCTCTCGTTGATTGGCACCGGTTCCTCATCAAGCATTGCCGCTATCTCCTTTCTAACTGCAAAGCCCACTCCTGCTTCTCTCCTTTCTTGAGTTGATCTCCCACTCCAAAAGAAGATGTACCCATGGTCTTCCAAGCTGTCATATCCAGGCAATCTTGTTTCACTAAGTGCAGCTATGTCTACATTGTACCTGTTCATTTCCAGGGCCACAAGCACGGTCTGTCTTTCTGGGCGCTGTGATGTTGTTCTGTCCAACAAAGTGCGTACATTCCATTCTGCTACACACAAGGCTGCTGTTTTCTTCTTTTGTCTTCCTGCTCCTAGCTTACTTTTTGCTGCCTGTTGGAGTGTGAACAGATCAGCGTGGACCTTGTAAGCCCGGGCGACTTCCGAGCCGGTATGAGTTGCTTTCTGATTGACCATTTCATGAAACTGCTTGCAAAGTATTTGAGTACTGCTAGCTTTTGCTGGACTAGCAGCACATTCTTGGCAGATAAAGGTATTATCAGTGGCAAGGACAAGCCAAGACAAACTGACTCCAGTATCTGTTGCAGTGACTGACCAGATGATAAGTTTATTTATCTCTGCTCTTTGTGTAGTGCATGTCACAATGCACCGACTGGCACAGTCCACCACAGACCTTGCAACAGATGTGTTTATCTGCCAGGATGTCCAGTCTCACCCTGTGTAACTGGAAGTGGTCCACCACAGACCTGTGGCAGATGTTTTTAGTTCTGCCAGGATGCCCTGTTTCACCCTCCACGCCCTCGGAAGGGCAGGGATGCCGGTTGAGTCGCCGACGGCCCGACCCATGAGACAGGTAGTACCGGTTTTCATGGTTATCCGGCAGCAAGCAAGCCAATGCCTGACCTGACACAAAAAAAGGGGGGGATGTAAGTCTCAGTTAAAAGCTGCCAATTTCTGTCCAAAAAAAGTGGAATTTTATGGGTAAGAAGCTGCAACTTTAGCAAAAAGACAAAAGAAGGTGTAAATTTCCAACTGTTTACAACCTAAAACACTGCAGATATAAGATTTGAGTAAAATGCTGCAAGTTTAAGCCTTTTTTTTTAAAATGCAAATTCAAGAGTAAGAAAAGTTCTAAATTCATGAGGAAAAAGCTGCAAAATTATAAACTAGAAAAGCACTCAGAGCGCATACCTCTGCCAAGGCTCATTCTGTTTCTCATGGATCACTGCCAAAATGTAATGGGTTTGTGTGTAGGCCTATAGCCACTTGTGGTGAAAATGGCATTAAAGTCTGTCCATCAGTTTTCGAGTATTGTTGCTAACACATTGTGAGAAGATAAGAGCCTTGGCTGAGGTATGCATTCTCAGATCATCACCAAAATATAATGGGTTCCTCTCTAGCCCAACAACCACCTCTGGTGAAAATTTCATCCAAATCCATCCAGCAGTTTTTGTGTAATCCTGCTGCACAAATGCAAACAAAGCCCTTGGTGGAGCTATGCACTCTCAGATCATCACCAAAATGTAATCATCTGTTCCCCGTACCATTACACACCTTTCCTGAAAGGTGTGTAAACACAGTGGTGTTTAAAAAGTCTTTGCCCCCTTCCTGATTTCTTTGTATGTTTATCACACTTAAATGTTTCAGATCATCAAATAAATTTAAATATTAAGATAAGATAAGATAAGATAAGATAAGCCTTTTAAATATAAAAGGATTATCTTATAAGGATTATTATAATATTTAAATTACATAAATTTAAATATTAGACAAAGATAACAAAAGTAAACAAAATGCAGTTTTTAAATAAAGGCATTTATTATTAAGGGGAAAAAAAAGCCAAACCTACATGACCCCGTGTGAAAAAATAATTGCCCCTAAACCTAATAACTGGTTGGGCCACACTTAGCAGCAATAACAGCAATCAAGCATTTGCGATAACTGGCAATGAGTCTTTTACAGCGCTGTGGAGGAATTTTGGCCCACTCATCTTTGAAGAATTGTTGTAATTCATCCACATTCGAGGGTTTTTGAGTATGAACCACCTTTTTAAGGTCATGCCACAACATCTCAATCGGATTCAGATCAGAACTTTGACTAGGCCACTCCAAAGTCTTCATTTTGTTTTTCTTAAGCCATTCAGAGGTGGACTTGCTGGTGTGTTTTGGATCGTTGTCCTGCTGCAGAACCCAAGTGCACTTCAGCTTGAAGTCACGAACAGGTGACCGGACATTCTCCTTAAGGATTTTTTAGTAGACAGAAGAATTCATGATTCCATTTACCACAGCAAGTTTTCCAGGTCCTGAAGCAGCAAAATGGCCCCAGACCATCACACTACCACCACCATATTTTACTGTTGGTATGAGGTTCCTTTCTGACATGCTGTCTTACTTTTACACCGGATGTAATGGGACACACATCTTCCAAAAGTTCAGCTTTTGTTCTCGTCAGTCACAGAGTATTTTCCCAAAAGTCTTGGGATCATCAAGATGTTTTCTGGCAAAACTGAGACAAGCCTTTGTTCTTTTTGTCCAGCAGTGGTTTTCATCTTGGAACTCTGCCATCCAGGCCATCTTTGCCCAGTCACTTTCTTATGGTGGAGTCATGAACACTGACCTTAACTGAGGCAAGTGAGGCCTGCAGTTCTTTGGATGTTGTTGTGGGGTCTTTTGTGACCTCTTGGATGAGTTGTCGCTGTGTTCTTGGGGTAATTTTGGTCAGCCGGCCACTCCTGGGAAGGTTCACCACTGTTCCATGTTTTTGCCATTTGTGGATAATGGCTTACTGGTTTGCTGGAGTCCCAAAGCTTTAGAAATGGCTTTATAACCTTTTCCAGACTAATAGATCTCACTTACTTTGTTTCTCATTTATTCCTGAATTTCTTTGGATCGCACCGTGATGTGAAGATGATTTGAGGATCTTTTGGTCTACTTCACTTTGTCTGGCAGGTCCTATTTAAGTGATTTCTTGATTGAGAACAGGTGTGGCATTAATCATGCCTGGGTGTGTCTACAGAAATTGAACTCAGCTTTCCAAAGATGTGATAAACCACAGTTAATTTATGTTTTAATTGGTGGGGGGGCACTTTTTCCACACAGGGCCATGTAGGTTTGGAATTTATTTATTTTTTTTACACTTAAACACCTTCATTTTAAAACTGCATTTTGTGTTTACTTGTCTTTATCTTCGTCTAATATTTAAATTTGTTTGATGATCTGAAACATTTAAGCGTGACAAACAAAAAAAATTGTCATGGGCAGCGAGAGCGTGCCCTCCCATCCTGCTCACATTCACCAACTCATCACTGCACCTGAGGCAGAAGACACACCTGCACCCGCTCATCAGCCAGCATACTTAAGGAGGCTCTCTCCGCGCAGTCAACGCTGGGTCGTCTGGGTATATTGCCCAAAAATAGGCAAGCAAGTGTAAGCTATAAATGTGGACACGCTGTCTCACCTTATTTCTCTTTTTCCCTCAGGTTGCTGCCACCGTGTAGGTGTGTCTCTTGGACTGCACATGCTCTCCTGCCACATCTCACCATCCTCAGCTTCCTACTCCACCCAGTCAGGCACCATCAGCTCATCTCCCCCCTTACCCTACTGGTTCGTCTATTCCTCGCTGGGTCCTGCCAGTTCTCCCTGGATTTCCCAAATAAGTGGCAGTTTGGCTCGCCCATTTCCCCTTACTCCATTCCTCTGCTCACAGCTCTCGTCTTCTCTCCACAGGGCTATTCCTCTGGCAAGTGACTGTTTCTGCAGCTGTGCGCTTTGGTTTTTGATATTTAATAAAACTTTCAAACGTGCCCCTCTGTGTGGTTCCTCCTGTGCTTTGGCATCGTGCACATGTGCTGTCAAGCTTTATTAGTCATGACAAATGAGAAATCAGGAAGGGGGCAAACACTTTTTCACACCACTCTCGCTCTCTGTGTGTGTGCGTGTGTGTGTGTGTGTGTGTGTGTGTGTGTGTGTTATATATTTTCCTACTTTTACACGCAGGCCTGTTTGTAATGCTTCAGTGTGGGGTTCCAGTTTGACCAAATTTTATCCACGACAAATTATTTAAGATTTGAAAAAAACAAACAAACAATAACAAAAACACACAACTTCAAATTCATAAACACAACCAGAATAAATTTTGGTAAAATGAAAACACCGTTTTTCCCCAAAACTTTAAAGCAGTAAGCAAGAGTGAGCAAACAAGAAACAATGAATCTTGTTTAGCATGAAAGTATTCAAAAAAGAGAAGGTAATACTGAGTTGTTCATGTAATTTTTTGCTTTGTACATTGTATTTTCAGCATCTTAATAACTTAACAAATTTCTCTTTGTAAATTCAAATGTTACACATGCACCAATCTCAATTTCCCACACAAATTTATTTTGCAGGGGTTAAAAGAAACAAACAAAAAAAAACAACAAAACTTGATTTGCAACAACACTGGAATCATTTAAATATTAATTTACAAGGTATTTTGGATGGTAAATTGACCCTGTATTCCCCAGACTTAATTGATGCCAGCAGCAGATGACTCTTCAAGTGCTCTTCACCTTGCCAACCCATCTTTCTCCTTAAGGATATGTGCTTTTTGAATTTAATGAATAGTGAACAGGGCTGGTGCAAAATGGCTGCTGGGTGAGTGTATGTTTTCTGTGATCCAGGGAGTTGTTCTTCTGCTGCCATACTCATTGCTGAGCTTGGGTGAATGATGGATACTGACGTCGACGCTGGCGTCGCACAACAGGGAAGGTTGGAAAGGGATGATGTTGTCTGTTTCTGTCCCAGACTTCTCAGTGCCTCAAAGTTGGAAAAAACACCTTTAAGAAGGTGATAAGTTGGCCGCCATGGGCGCGCTTCCCTGGAATTTTCCCAGACAAGCTCAGGTCTTCCAGGCCTTGCTTCCTAATGCTGTGCCCAACAAAAGAGTGTTGTCTTTGTGGAACGGTGTTGAAAAGCATCCTTCCCTGGCCCATGGTTTCCAGGACAGCCTTGTTGGTTACCCTGTCCATCCACGAGATCCAAAGACAGCGTCAGTAAAACCACATTTCAGCTGCCTTAATCTATCCTCTAGAGTTCGAGTTCAGCGTCCATGCTTCACAGCCGTACATAAACATTGATGACATGAATGTTTCTAGAAGTCGGGTTTTTAGTGGGATGCTGATGCTTCTGTTTTTGAGAACATTCTCCAACTTTCTGTATGCTTCCTTAGCTATAGAAATGCATCTTCGGACCTCTGTTGCATTGATCATAGGTGATAAGCAGTGACCCCGAGTAGTTGAAAGACGAAACCTGATCAATTGGTGATGTATTGGAATAGAGGCGCACCATGGCTCGGGCAAAGCTTTTGACACAACCATGCATTTGGTTTTTGCACTGTTGACGTCCAGTCCCATAGCCTGACTCTTGCAGCGCATGCATGCTTTAACCATGCATCAAAGAAACAGCAGCATTAAACTGGGGCTACATTAGCTCCTTATTAACACATTAATGCTGTGCTTAAAAGTTCATGGATTTAGTTAAATATAAGACAGCACAAGTAATGTACAGGGCAATTAATAATCAACTCCCAACTAATACACAAAAAATATTCAAAAAAGAGACAATGATTATAATTTGAGAGGAGACTTAAACTTTACAAAACCTAAGGTACGAACAACTAAGAAAAGTATGTGCATATCTGTCTGTGGGGTGGATTTGTGGAACAGTCTGGAGCTGGAACTGAAACTATGTACAAACAGAAATCAATTCAAAAATAGGTATAAACATTATATCTGAAAGGATATATGCCTAGAGGGGTAGTATTAATATGTACGATTCACTATTCTCACTCGGGGACACTATGGAATGGTAGGTGGGACAGTACTGTGTATATCTGTGTTGTTTGGGGCTGGGTATAGATGTATGGACCGTATGTACTGTATGTTGGGATGGATGGGTGTCAATGTTGATATGTACAAAATATAGTTAATTGTCTACTTGGGGTCTTTAATGAGGTACTATGTATATACTTTACA